>CM019043.1:42984834-45395426 GCA_009664405.1 Drosophila bifasciata
ACTAGCAGCGACTCGCCCCATCCTGGCCATCCTGGCAGCGACTCGCCCCCATCCTGGTCAACGTCTGCTGCGCTCTACGTTCCACTTAACAGACGTGTTTCATCTTTCTCGACCCGACTCTCTGTCTATGGCTCTGACTTGGGTCCCCTGTGTTCTCCTCTTTCCTGCTGATAGTGGGCTATGGTTCAGGTTCTGGTTGCTGCTGCAACGTTTTTTATCGATAAAGTGCAATCAATTTTTACAAATGGGATTATTTTCCCTGCTCCCTTTTGCCCCTCTTTCCACCCACTGACAGTGGGTGCTTTTCCCTGCATCTGCCCCCCATCTTTTCCACTACTGCAAACGAATTGTAATTTGTTTTCCCATGCATTTGTTATTGTTCTCCGACTGTGGCTCCATGTCTCTCTCTCTCTCTGTACCTATGTACCTCTGTCACTGCCACTACCTCCTCTCTGCATCTCTGCAGAGGTAGTGTCGCAGGAGTCTTAGTGAAGTCGCCGCATTATCTTATATCTGCTACTACATATGTACTCCCCACACACACACACACACAAACTGCCACACGGTGCAAGTGGAAGTGGATGCGCTCTTCCTCTCCTGCCCCACCTCCTCCTACTCTTACCCTGCACTCTGGCAATGCAAAGCAGCTTTCGATAGAGATTTATGCTTGTTGGTAGTTTTGCTCATAAAAATGCATTTTTATTGCTTTGGCTGCGCTGCTTTTTGGCTTCTCCCCACACTTCCACTTCCACTCTTTCAACTCTGTGCACACCTCTCTCTCTCTCTCTCTTTGTGTCTTTCTCTATATTCTCTTTTTCTGTGTGGCTTTTGAATATTGAGTTAGGTTTTCAGTTACTGCGCCAAAAGGTAAGCAGCAGTTTCGGCCCGCTTTGTGGCGGTGGTCGGTCGCCTTGTCGCCATCGCCTCGTAAAAACTGTAATCAGGCAAAATAAATAGCGCCATAAAATAAGTTTCTATCTTTTATTGCTCAACCCCCAGAACCAGCAGCAGCCTCAGCCTTAGCCGCATAAAAATTAAGCAAAAGGAATGATGACAAATAAAAATAACTTACTTAACTTTTATTCCCATCCTTCTCCGTCCCTTTCGTACGTACAATTTGCGCCTAATGGCAATGCAATGTTAATGGATTTTTAATACTTTTTCTCTGCGCCTGTAGGTAATTTTATTTAATTGTTTTTCCCCGGTTTTTGGCAATAAATTTCTGTTTCAGCATGGGTTTTCGCAATACCTAATAAAGGTGTACATTAATTTGGGGCTAGGATGCCCATTGAAACTCGTAGTAAATTGTACTGGAAATCCCTTTATCTTTCAATAAGTGATTTTGATTATAGATTTTGTGAGAAAAGAGGAACTCCGATCGAAGTACTCCATTTTTTGTCTCTTGATGCTGTTCCTTGGCATCTGCTCCATCTCGTTCAGCTACTGCCGAGTCAGCGCTACATCTAAATAATAGCTAAAAATCAATTGATATCTATTTTATCAATGCAGTTGCAGTGGCAGTTGCAGTTGCAGCTAAATTGCATTTATGGCTTTGCGCTTTTATTTAATTTTGCACATGCAATTTGCCCCACCCCCTACCAACATAGCCCCGGGGGATATACAGTCCATAGTCTACTTCACCTACGCACACAACTGAAAACTGAAAGAGAGAAATCCTTTCAAACATTTTTCTATACAAAAGCACCGCTCGCCTGCACAAATGAAGCAACATTTTCTCTCAAGAAAATGCGATTTGTGCGCTTTTGAATGCAAGAGACGTACAGCCATGCCACACGGTCGATCCCATACCCAGCCATGCCCACGATGCCACACCACACCACGCCTCCCTCACTCCCCACAGAGACGCTTATCCTTTGATGATGAAAACTGCGCTGGCAAGCGAAAAACTTTGGAAACTCAAGGCGGCAGCTAATAAAGAGGCGTGGCTAGATTTTCTTCATTCACTTCCCGTCTATCTTCCCCTCTCTCTCTCTCTGTCTTTTGTCTGACTGCTGACCGAAGCACAATTGAAATATTTTAAATTTCGTAATAAAAATTTAATCCAGACAAGAATTTGTTGAAAGCCAACAAAAATGATTGACCAGCTTAGGAGGAGGCCTGTTAAAAATCCCTAGCAACAAAATAGACAAATCATTTTTGTAGATTTTATTTCCAATGATTTATGAACTGAACTTCCATAAATATTTAAAGTTATTTAAATTCAATGGCAAAAATAACTAGAATTCTGATTGGTTTAATGTGCATAGTATATAAAACGTAAAATATTAAAAAATACATTGAAAATATTTCATACATAGAATAGATATTTTCAGTTTAATCAATCGATTATGATTTATTAAAGATATTGGGGCAATGCTGTATTGGAATACTGAAATACCGAGGTAAAAATATGTAAACCACGCAGATATTTTTCCACTTAAATATCTGCATAACATTATCTCAATCCTTCACCTGAAGGTCACTCAAAAAAGTACACGCCAAGAACACGAAAGTAAATGAAGTTTTTTGCCGAGTACACGAGCAGACTGCCAGCTCGGATTTTGATATTTTCTGCATGTGGTCGGCGCATAAAGTTTTAAAAGTTTAATTATGCAGACAGCCAGCTGAATGCAGACAATGAAGGACATCGTTCAGGTCGAGGTCCATGTTCATGTCCAGGTCCCAGGTCCCAGGTCTTGGTCTGGGTCTGCATCCAGGCGGCTCTCATGTAGATGGCCAATTAAAAATTGTAAATTTATATATGTATACATCAGCTGGATCGGATCCAACAAAAGATGAAATCCCTGCTGTGATGTGCGCTCCTTAAAATAAATTTCGTAATTTATGAAAGTGTTAATTGCATTCAGTACGATGGCGAGGACGAGCACGACGACGATGATGCAACAAAGGGAGAGATGCCGTCTCATTAACAGCACAAACCGTGGGGCAAATTAAAGCCCTCTCAGCCTATTTTCGCTGTCATCAGGCTCCTTCTTCCGGGGCTGTGTCACCCTCTCATTCTCTCTCTCTCTCTTTTCACATACAATTAAAAAGTCAACACCTTACATTGAACTCACACACACACACACACACATGGATAAATAGAGAGAGGGGCTAATGGCTTGGGGGCGAATCACCTTCGTGCGGGGCATGGCACCTTCCCAAAGAAACAAAAAAGTTGCACGCTGTGTGAAAATTTTCACAGTAATTAGCAAAGTTTTACGCCTAAAAACAAAGGACATCCGCTGCTCTCTTTTTTTCCGTGTCTGCTTGGGTATATGGGGGTTCTAATGAAAGGACGGACCTACACCCCAAGTAAATGATAGCCCAAATATGTATAGTGAGTCCCGCCATCACACCATCGGCAGCATAATCCAATTAATTCTAAAGAACCTTTTGGGGGAAATACATATATGAGACGCATTTGCATAGCTTTGATATGAGTGCTTCCAGTGGGATACTCATATGTACGAGTATGTATGTATTTATGTATGTATGTGGGCATAATGGCAGCCATTTCAGAGTTTTACAATATTTCGCCCCCCAAAGTCACTCAGACAAAATGATTTTTTCCAAAAGTCACTCAGTCAAAATGATTGCCTAGATGGAAATGAATTCATTCCATTGTACATATACGTATACGAATACGAATACGAATGCGTTGTGATTGCGATTGCGAATACGAATACTGACAGAGGCAGAAGCAGTAGCAGAGGCACACTTGAAAAGTATTATTCATTCAGTGAGACGACACCTCTGGCAATATTTCAATTATATGTATAAGGCAGTCGCACTCGCACTTTCGCCGCTACGCTTCAGAGCCACAACTTTCAGAATGAATAAATTGCTCAGCGGCCGACAAAAGGACATACACAATTCAAAAAAATTCTCCTCGGCCACAAAAGTATGCAATGAAATTCATTTATTTACGCCTACGATCCTGCAAACACACAACAAAAGAGACCACGCAACAACAACAACAAAAAAGAATGCCAGAATATAACAAATTAGCATTGAAATGGATACCAAAATGAAATGGCAACGAATTTTTCATACAATCGGCAAGTTTTTTATCGCCACGAACTTGAGTTCAGGTGTCCAGTTGTCCATTTGTCCAGCTGCCACAGGACCCTCCATCAGAGGGCAACCATCACAAATCAGAGAGAATGTTTATGCATGCGGCCAGCAGAGCAGAGAAAATTTCATAAAAATTAAATTGTGCATTCGTGCAGATTTGTGTACGCTGGAATTATGACACAATATGCGACGCTGGCTGTAATAAATGGTGAGGGCAGACAAAGAGAGCAGTCAAGGGCTGGCCATACAGAGCGAGGGATACGGACGGATTGGGTGGCAGAGTGCGTTGCCATGCCAGGCTAAAAACCAAACCAACTCTGGCAAAACAATTTTCACACGTGCAAGCTGCAAAAGGTGCAGACGAGCTCATAAATTGCCCCAGCCCCAGCCCCCAGATGATGATGATAGAGAGTGCGGGAATGGGGATTCTAGAAATGTGACTGTGAATGTGACTAGGAATGGGTTTCGTTACCCTTAAAGCCTTTAAGGTCTGAGGCCCGCTTGGCGTCTGTTTTGTGGGTTTTGCTCATGCAAATGATCAAAATAATTACATGTGGTGCTGCTTTTTTTCACTCGTTCTCCTCTCCTCTCACTCTCTGTCTCTCGTTTTTTTCCTTTTTTTCGCTCGCACACAAAAGACAAGCGCAGTTGCAACTTCAAAATGATGAAAATGAGTTTTCTTTACAAACAAAATTAAAAGTAAAAGGGAAGGAGGATGGAGGATGGAGAGAAAATTGCACACCAAATTCAACGATGTGCAAAGTTATTTTTCACAAGTGCTTTGCAGAGCCTTCCCAGCAGTACCCATCCCATCCCATCCCACTCCCCTCTCCACCACTCCACTGCTCTTCTCTTTTTCCATTGCACTGTCGCCTGCATGTGGATGTGGCCATGTGGTTGTGTGGATTTCCGTTAACTTATGGTTAGCACTGTGTGTTCGTATGTGTGTGTTGGTTCCGTCCTCCGCTCTTGCCTGGTTCACCCAGCATATTCCTATTTTTATGCTGTGCAAATGACAGAAATTTTTCATAGGGCAAAGCGCTTGCAAAACTCCCCTTAGATCCCAGACTACAGATCCCTCGCCCACTCCCCACTCCATCTCTGGCTGCTCCTCCTGCAGCGTTCTGCCTGCGAGGTGCCAAGTGACAATAATTTTGTCTTTCTATCCCGAGAGCGGGAGAGAAACCAGACAAACCAGAGCCATGCCAGTCCTCTGTAGAGGCTTTTGTTTCGCTGTCACTGCCTAATTGCCAAGATTTTGCGCTGCTTGGTAGACCGAAAGAATAATCCCAGCACCCCCGAATCCAAAACCCCAAAACCTTAAACCAGCCTTAAATTCAAATTCCCTAAAGTGCAGCTGCCTTCCATATATTACACATACGCCCTGTGGCAGGGTGTCAGGCAGCATTCAAATAAAGTGCATCTGGGTAATCTGTAATCGTAAATTAGTATAAGCTCTGCTAGATCTTGCCATCCAACCCCCATCCATTCATCTTTGACAATTGGAAATCAACTATCATTAAGCTACTTCAGTTTATTTCAAAGAATTTCCCTCTCTTAGCCAGACAGATCGTTGAACCCGCCAACTAAATGCAGCAACATATCACACATTAAAGCTTCAAGCTATGGGTACCAGTGCTGGCATTTTTATGGAATCATCAAAATCAGACACACGACAAGGACAAGTCGAACGCTTAAACCGTTCTCATACAAACTACTCATAACTGTTTGGGTTGCTGTGAAAATATCAATAAAGAAAACTAATGAAGTGCGCGCTGCCTTAAGTGGCTTATTGTCACTTTGACACACACACACCCATACCCCCCACCCCCCACACACAAAGTACTCTTGCACGACTGCGAGTGTGTATGTGTGTGTAGTATCTTCATGATTGTGTGTGTGGGTAATGTCAAAGGGCAGACGCACGTCGAGAGTTCAAGAGGAAGGCAATCGAGGCGAAGAGCCCGCTGTGTGTGTGAGCTGTGTGTGTCCCTCTTTGTGTCGCGTCGCATCATAAAATCCGCACTTATTACTCCTTTTATGCAACTAAATAAGTATGTACACAAAAGTAAATAGCCATGAGTGTGTACATATATATACGAGAAACTATATGTGCGAATATCTCTATGTGTGTCGCTATTTACTTTCATTTAACGCTTGCCCGAGTGGACAGTGTCGCTGGCTGCACCGAGCAAAACAATAGTAGGATTTCCGCATTATTATTATAGTTTCTTAAGCTCAAGATATATATATTTTACATAATAATCCGACACTTGTTAAACATTCAGTAAATATTGAAATTAAAGAACTAAGTAATATATGTGAACTACTTAAATTTTTCTGAGTGTGTTGCCTGCTCTTTTAGTTTTTGGCTATTAGCAGCCACGGGGCAAAGCAAGCCAAGGAATCATCGAATATCCTTCGGGGTCAAGTGGGAGCTCCTTTGTCCCAGTCGCCGGTCTTCGTGCTGGGTTTCCCTCCTCCACTCAAGGACTCATATATTGGACGTCCAAGTGCTGGCACAATATTTACGCAACGTCATTGGCTGAGTAAATGCAATTCATTGGACTCATAAATTGCAAATCGTGGCGCGCGAAAAATACTGCAAATAATTAAAAAAAAAGCAAAAGGATACGACGTATAATACTACTCTATAGTAGATGTATGTAAAGACCAAAGCTTTTGATAACTTAAGCTTGCGTAGCTTTTCATAGTTCAAAGTTCGTGTGAAGAAAGAAAAAATCTAAGAAAGCTTCTTCAGAAAGCCACCCACAGATGGCGCGACACTTTATAGCTTTAGAGATTTTCTATGATTAAACCGGATGGATTTCTTTTAAGGAATTAAATATATATATACTTTATTTTTCCGCTGCCAATATCCACTTCGTTTAGACAAGTAAAATTACCGAATAAAAGCAAAACTCTTCAACAGTTATTATGCTTAATTTGAAAACATTTAATTACCATTAATTATATTTTTGTATAATTACATTTTCTGTTTTATTGTTACATTTATATTGTATTGTATTGTATTATATTGTATAGTATGTATATTCGCATCATCATGCATTATGCTTAGTAAAATCACGCAAATGTATCATTAAAAATTGATGCCTTTACTTTTGTAAGTTTACAATAAAGAGAGAGAGAGAGAGAGTGGTAGGCGGCAGGGGCCATATCATTTTCGGGGGGGTTGCACGAGTATCTGTTTATGTGGCGGCTATTGTTGCAATTAAAGTTGGGCAGTTAATTGTTGTTGTTTTTTATATGTTGTTTTAATTAAAATTATGAACTCGCTTAGTTTGCATTAAATAACAAAATAAAATAAATTCTACATGCAATAACAAAAAAGTCCATTTGTTTTTTTTTTTTTTTTTTTTTTGTTGTGTTGTTTTCGTTTATGTTTTCTGTATGTGTTTTGCTCTTCATTTCTCTGGGGGGTGTATACACTTAGCAAAAATATGAATTACAAACTATTAGCAGTGTTGCCCCTCAAGCGGGCCATTCCCATTGCCATTGAGGGAGGCACCAGCACCAGCGCCATTTCCCGCTCCGTTGCCATTGCTGCGAATATCTCTATGTGTGTCGCTATTTACTTTCATTTAACGCTTGCCCGAGTGGACAGTGTCGCTGGCTGCACCGAGCAAAACAATAGTAGGATTTCCGCATTATTATTATAGTTTCTTAAGCTCAAGATATATATATTTTACATAATAATCCGACACTTGTTAAACATTCAGTAAATATTGAAATTAAAGAACTAAGTAATATATGTGAACTACTTAAATTTTTCTGAGTGTGTTGCCTGCTCTTTAGTTTTTGGCTATTAGCAGCCACGGGGGCAAGCCAAGCCAAGGAATCATCGAATATCCTTCGGGGTCAAGTGGGAGCTCCTTTGTCCCAGTCGCCGGTCTTCGTGCTGGGTTTCCCTCCTCCACTCAAGGACTCATATATTGACGTCCAAGTGCTGGCACAATATTTACGCAACGTCATTGGCTGAGTAAATGCAATTCATTGGACTCATAAATTGCAAATCGTGGCGCGCGAAAAATACTGCAAATAATTAAGAAAAAAAGCAAAAGGATACGACGTATAATACTACTCTATAGTAGATGTATGTAAAGACCAAAGCTTTTGATAACTTAAGCTTGCGTAGCTTTTCATAGTTCAAAGTTCGTGTGAAGAAAGAAAAATCTAAGAAAGCTTCTTCAGAAAGCCACCCACAGATGGCGCGACACTTTATAGCTTTAGAGATTTTCTATGATTAAACCGGATGGATTTCTTTAAGGAATTAAATATATATATACTTTATTTTTCCGCTGCCAATATCCACTTCGTTTAGACAAGTAAAATTACCGAATAAAAGCAAAACTCTTCAACAGTTATTATGCTTAATTTGAAAACATTTAATTACCATTAATTATATTTTTGTATAATTACATTTTCTGTTTTATTGTTACATTTATATTGTATTGTATTGTATTATATTGTATAGTATGTATATTCGCATCATCATGCATTATGCTTAGTAAAATCACGCAAATGTATCATTAAAAAATTGATGCCTTTACTTTTGTAAGTTTACAATAAAGAGAGAGAGAGAGAGAGTGGTAGGCGGCAGGGGCCATATCATTTTCGGGGGTTGCACGAGTATCTGTTTATGTGGCGGCTATTGTTGCAATTAAAGTTGGGCAGTTAATTGTTGTTGTTTTTTTTATATGTTGTTTTAATTAAAATTATGAACTCGCTTAGTTTGCATTAAATAACAAAATAAAATAAATTCTACATGCAATAAAAAAAAGTCCATTTGTTTTTATTTTATTTTTTTTTTTGTGTTGTTTTCGTTTATGTTTTCTGTATGTGTTTTGCTCTTCATTTCTCTGGGGGGTGTATACACTTAGCAAAAATATGAATTACAAACTATTAGCAGTGTTGCCCTCAAGCGGGCCGTGGGTGGCGGGCAGGGGGGTGTAGAAGGACGAGTAGGCGTGTGGTGTACACATTTATAAACTAAGAATATCATTCGCATTCGCAGCGAGATTCGAGGCGGATGTTACCCTCTTAGTACCTAAACTGTCCCTTCTTCCCCCTCTCGTTGTGGTAGACCCTCAGCGGGGAATAGCTGCCATTCCCATTGCCATTGAGGGAGGCACCAGCACCAGCGCCATTTCCCGCTCCGTTGCCATTGCTGGCCCCATTGCCGGGTGAGGTGGCGCCCAGATTCTGGGAGGCCGAGCCCGAGATGAGCTCCTCGGAGTGCTGCGGCTTGGCGGTGCAGCGCGGGGCGAGTATCAGGTTGTAGATCACAAAGTAGACCAGAGCCACGATGCAAGCGACAATGGCCAGCCATTGGTAGGTGCACTGCCAGGCCTCCAGCTTGGGGTTCTTCTCATCGCGCGCCAGGCCGATCAGAGCACCAAAACCTTTGCCTGCAAAGAGGAAAAAAGTAAATAAAATCCCTTGAATTATGAAAATGCTGCTGAAAACTCACCCAAGCCGAAGAAGGCCAACACAGCGATGGCCTGTCCAGTGGCCGTCAGTTTCCTGGGCATGGCATGACGCATATACAGAATGATCGTTATCCAAATCAGGCCAATGACAGCCGGCTCGATGGCCTCCATGACAATGGTCAACCACTGGGTCTGGGCATCGCTCAGGGCGGTGAAACGAATCACATAGATGGCCAAGCCAGCAATGAATATGTTCGAGTGTCCGCAGTACTCGATGAACTTGTCCACATTGAAGAAGAGCACCAGCACGAGGATCAGGCCGGAGTAGCACACAGCATCCACATCGGAGAAGGTCCAGCGCAGGAAACTGTGGATGCTGCTCCAGAAAGTACCAAACAGAATGGACACCAGGGTGAGCACCACAATCTCGGGACTATAGCGCCGAATGGCAGACATGGGCACCACCAGCATTCCGGTCTTGGTGTGCCACCACCACTCGGGCGGACTCAGCGGCATCTGCGAGGCACACAGCAGGACAATGGCGCCCAGGACAAAGCACACGATGAATATGATCAGAGCAACGAGAGCGGCATCCTGGTTGGGCTCCTGCTGGAAGAAGAACAGATCCAGCGGCGAGAAGAGCACCACATAGCCAATGGCACCCCACACATACTGGCGGCAGACCTCTCCACGTCCCTCGGACGTCTCACGCACCGCAATCACGATGGCAGTATTCAGCAGGGTGAGGGCAGCCATGGGGAAGATGTCGCCCAGCAGGCGAATGATCGTGTAGCCCACCAGAGTATCCTGAACACTGCCAGTGGTCTGTCGAAAGATGAAAGTATTCCCATTGAAAAAGGTGGATCAGAGAGGGTGTCTATGGCTCAAACTTACATTCACGCATTCACTGTTCGAGAGTACTCTCGTCGTGGTAGGGATTCACCACCAGACACTCGACCATGGGCTTGCAGTTGGTGCCGTTCTTCAAGTCCTTCATGTAGTTCACCTGCTCCTCGGGTATGTGACACTGGAAGCCCTCTGCAAATGAAAATACATTAGAATTTCCAACCAAACAATAAATTTGGGAAGTACTCACCCAATGGATACTGACACCATCCCTCGTAGTCATCGCTCTTCTCCTCCTGACTGATCGCCGAGCCCATGACGGCCTGCATCACAACACTCGTTGTGTCCTCGGTGTACGCATGGCAGCGATTGACCACATCCTGGCCCAGAGAATTGCGCTGCGTGATGCAGAGATGCGGCGGCTGCACATAGACCTTCTTGGGTGGCGTTTTCGTCTGTCGAGTGGAACGACGTGCTGCCTCGGCACTGACCAACTCAATCCCAGCACTGTCGGCAGGATCGGGGTCCACAGAGTCTACCACTTCCCTCTTGGAGCGCAGACTCTCTGTGACGGCACTGGTCGCGTCGTCGTCGTACTCGAACTCTGAACTCTGCTCCGTGGAGGGGGCCAGGGTGGGCACCTCCGCCAGCCACACCTGGTACATGTTCTCATAGTGCTTGGGGTTCTGGACAACTGTACGTGCAGCGAGTCAGGTTGATGCTGCCCTCCTTTTGGTCCCACTGGCTGCAGCTGGCATTGACGCCACACCGCTCCTGGAACAGAAAGGCGCCGCTGGCATCGCACCCAAAGCTGACCTGCGGCTGGTGGGCATCCGAGCGACTGACCTCGGGTATGGCAAACAGAAAGGCGTAGATCAGCGCGGCTATCAGCAGAAAGACGGCAGTCAGCACACGCAGAGTGCGGCCAAAGGTATTGGGATTCCGGGCAGCCAAACGATCGGCCCAGGGACCGGCAATCAGTGGACCCAAAATGGACACAAACGGTGCGATGATGCTGATGGTGCGATACTCGGAGAAGTTCAGGCCCAGCAGCAGAGGCTTGGTTGCATGCAGCACATGCAACGCCGTCAAACCTGAAAGGATTACAAAAATCTTAAGTCTCGAGAATGGTCTTGTCTCGGGTTTCTTCTGGCACTCACCGCTGATCACAAAGAAGACGACAAACTTGAGCGAAATCAACGTCTTGTTGACACGCGGCTTGCGATCGGCTATGAAACCCATTTCCTCGATTCTGGGTTACTACAAACTATCCTATGTATAATCTCCCTAATTAAGCCACCTTTTCGGAGGGTTTCGTTTCGTTTCCGCTTCTGTCTCTCTCTCTCTGTCTGTCTCTCTATTCGTTCGTTGGCAGTCCGCTGCTCATGTTAGACGACTCGTTGGGGTTCTGTAAGAAAGGCAAGCCAGAAAGATTATTATCATCTCTGTGATGCAAAACGGAGGCAAGACACTGGAAACACAAGGCACCACACGCAACCACAAAAGTCACAGCCACCACACACACCACACCACACCACACCAGACAGTAAGCCATACCAAGTGCAGGCAGCCACAGACACTCGACTCCCCTCCACTGATATTCCCATGAAGCTGTCACAGATGGTTAAAACTATTTATGCACCCTATAATCTACTGCATAATATTCAGGCTCCCCCCCACCAGCCTTGTCCAATTAGGTGGATAACAGAAACCAATCAAACCATTTGATGCCACCCATTGATGATGATAATCGTCATTGTCAATGAACCAAACAGGCAAACAAAACATGTTGAAAACCATACTCATAAATATAGATATATGTACATGTATGTATGTATGCTTGGGGTATACTATTTGTATGTTCGACACAATTGGGTGTCAAAAATAAACAAGTGTCAATAGGCAATAGGCAGGCAGTCGGCACACATGCGGCAGCAATGCTCGCAGCTCCACTAAAATAACACAATAATTGAACGAAATACCAAAGAGACGCGAGAGAGAAGAGTTCGAAGCTAGGAATACCCTGGTAGATCGATCTTTACTTTGTTACTCATATGAGATAGTAATTACTACATAGGGGTAGAGTCTATGCACATTTATAGCCATCGATCTTAAGTATCTACTCTGGGGCTGCTCTGAATCATAGTTCCCATTTTGTAGGGTATTTCTAGACACACACAATAAACAATTATAATGAAAATATATATTCAGTAACTGCCCTAGACATCAATTTAAATTAAATTGTCAATGGAACGTAGCTTTAATCATCAGTTAACTGCTATATAGGCTGGCGATTATGATAAGAATTGTGTGAAATGTCGGGTGTCCAGGCAAAAGAGAGTGGCTTGGGCTTAATGCAACCACTAGACAGTGCATTAAACCCACTCGACAAGTAAATTGCTTTATAATAATAACTAAAATGCATGTGTCGAGGGAGAATGAAGATGAAGCCTGCCCCCACTCTCACTTCCCTGTTGTCTGAATTGCAATTTGCAAGATGATGCCTAAAGTGGAAGAAGTGCTTAAGTTTGACAATGATACTGAAAATGAAAAGGAATGGAATGGAAAGCAGAGGAAAGGCAAGGGCAAAGGAAAGTGCGGGGACTATGGTCATATTTGATTTGTTGTGGTTGGATTTTTCCAGCTGCGCAGCAGACAGAGAGAGAATACTGAAAACAAGAAACAAGATCTTAAGTATTTTATTAAGGGGTACTAAAAGAGAGGAAGGGTATGCTGAGTGTGTAAGAGGTAGAAGCAACAGAAGAGGCAGATAGATAGATGACATCACAAGGCTTCCCCTAAGCTTCTCGTTTCTCTACTTAACAGCACTGGGTATCTTTTAGTCGTAATGCAAAAACTGTGGCATTCCTCTTAGTTGTATTTGCTGTTGTTTTCTGCTGTCGGCTTTAGCCAAACCGGTTGTTTGAGTTGTCAGCCAAAGCAAATTACATCACCCCGAGCAGAAAGCGCAACATTTGACTAACTCTGCGTGTGATCTACGCCCCCTAACCCCATGCTCAAGCCCAAGCGCAAGCCCAACCCAACGCCAAAGACAAGGCCAGGCCATCAGGCAGATGGGCAAATGGGCAGGCGACCCATTGGGCAGACATCTGCAAGATCTCAGCACCGCCACCAGATAATTGAACAGCTCTTCCAGGCAACTGCCCCTACAGCTGCCTCCACCGAATATAATGAATCAATCTCAAGGTCTGATTAACTTTAAATGTATACACTGCCTAAGTTTTAAGTGTTACAGTGCGGGGCCAGACCATCAATAAGGCCTGATGACGGCCTTGCCAAAGGTCAAACACCAACTAAAATAAACAATATAAAACTAAACTAAAATCAACAAGTACTCAGAACTATGTATAATGACTCATTTCGAAACATTATAGGCTTATCTGAACTATCAAATAAGAAAACTAAAAACTGACAAATGTGACGCCCCTCGAATACAAAATCTATTGAGATATACATATGTATAGGGATCGGATCATACAAATGGGTTATCAGTGGGATGGATGGCTGCAACAAATTGCTGGTATAAACAAATAAAATATAGTAAAGTTTATGGCTGCTGCTGGCGGCTTATCTGAGCATCAGCATTGAAAAAAAGACTGAGCAGAGCTACACTATAGTATAGTATATAACAAAAAGGTCAAATCGCTGGAACAAAAGCCAACAAACTAGCCGGCAATGCATGACGTAAGCTGGCAATAATAACAACAAGAGAGGAACTATAAAAACTGTCGCTGGGTTTGAGACCAAAAATTCAAATTAGTAACCAGCGAACAGCACACAGAAACAAAAAAAAAAATGGAGCTTCAGTTTCAACTTAATGACAAAACGCCTCGCACGCATACACACCCCGAAAAAAAAGAAGCGTAAATCCAATAGAAATACCCACCAAATCCAAGCCGGTATCCAAACACACACACACACACACACATACACACCCTGGAAGCATACACCATGGACCGACTGCCTCTGATTGCCCCACATGGGCATTGTCTATGACACAGTGCGCTTATTTATGACCTAAGGTAAACTTTTGCCGGCGCTAGTAGCAACCAAAATGGCTGACATTTTCCATTGCGTGCCACCGATGGGATATATGTATGTAGTAGAGGGAGGGAGACCTGGAGACCAAATGGAACGAACTGCCATCCAGCAAAAAAAAAAAGGCACCACCAGGGAGCCGAGCCGCCAACGTTTGACAATTAAGTATTATGATGTAAATGTATGGGGGACAGATATACAGACGGGTGGTAAGTGCAATTAAGTAAATGCCATCATAACGTACTTTTCCGATTGAAAAGGAAACGGAAATGTCGAAATGGAATTAAGCAAAAGTATTTTAAAGCAAAAACTATGATTCAAAGAGAGACGCAGAAATATTTGTAATATGGAAATTCTACATACAAGAATTTACAAGAGATAAATCTCTTCTACGTTAAAAAAAACATAAACTCATGGGAAATAGATATACATACATACTATGTATGTCTGATCGTTTCCCCAACCGATATTATTCTCGACACCTTTGTCGCCTGTACTCATTTAGAGCTGGCTTTTCTTTTCAGTTTTCGCCACACGCTCGCCTGCAACTTTTCCGCTTGGCTGCCACTCTTTCACTGCCCTTGCCTCTGCCGCGCACTTTGGCTATGTTTCGGAATGAAAATTACTATGGGGCAGCCACTACTGTGAGAACTCTGTTGGCGTCGCCACCGTGGCGGTAATTATGTATGTACATATGTATGTATGTATTTATGTATATGCCAGGCAACCCAGGCAGCCCCCAAAATAGAAATTTAATTACAACAAACGACAATTGCTGCCGCGACCAGCATGGGTTTTGGCTACCTATGGCGATTGTTTATCAGTCCCCCCTGTAAATCACTTTGTAAAAGTCAATTAGTGATAAGGCCAAAGCCAAAATCAAAGAGAGTGTGTGAGGTAATACTCGTATATCTGTCTGTCGTAGCTGTCGATGCCTTGTGCAAATTCTATTTGTTAGCTTTTTGCATTTGTTTGTGTTTATTCGCTGCTTGGTGTTTGCCTTGCTGCCTGGGCCTGTCTGCTGCCACTATGTTGCCAAAGAGATCTCTTAGCACCTTTTGTAGGTAGCAGCCGGAGCCTCTCTCTTCGCGTATCTCTAGAGATTGTTGCGCTTTGCTGCGCCTGTGCATCGCCCGTGTTGGTCCCCCAATACTCATTGTGGGTCAATTGCTTTTATTTTTGGTGGGGAGGGAAAGACATGTGAATGGTGGGCTGGGGCTTTGCGATCAGACAGCGCGGCGCATGACAGGCCGCTCGCTTAATTATGCGTAACACGA
The DNA here is from genome assembly GCA_009664405.1 of Drosophila bifasciata. Classification (NCBI taxonomy): domain Eukaryota; kingdom Metazoa; phylum Arthropoda; class Insecta; order Diptera; family Drosophilidae; genus Drosophila; species Drosophila bifasciata. Next base: position 43,000,544 of record CM019043.1, read on the forward strand.
CGACAGAGCGGCATTCAATAGGAAAATAGAAAAGCCGCAACAAAGGCCACTGCCTTGCATTTGGTTAAACTCATGAATGACTGCCACCGCTCGCTCTCTGTGGCACTCTGGCCACACTATCTCTGTGAGCGGCTTAATTAACATTTTAAATGCATAAATTGTGCGACCGTTCGAACTGTGTCAGCAATTTGGCTCCGCACATGGGCGGGCAGCGGCTTACTATACGTGGGCTGTCTGGGCCCAAACAAGTGCGGCCAAGTAAAGGCATTGAAGGGTGCAGTGTCTCTGCCAATGAAAGTGACAGAAATGGCAGGAAAATCAAATCGAATACAAAAGAAGATGAGTATCAAGATAGAGACTCCTTATGGCTACAAGTACAGTCATCGATTTGCCTTCTCTAGCGCCTTCTAGCACTGCTTTGGGGGGATCAAGTCAATGTACCCATTAATGGCCCCAAAACGCCACATTAACATTTACACAAATTTTTCATTTCAGATTCGCGCAAGCGAAACAAAAACACACAATGTTAATTCTCAATTGTAAACCAAATGGAAATTATTGCAAATTTCGTAGCACCTTTTGACATTTGCTGGGCCCCCAGGCCACAACAGGCAAACCAAACCCATGGATAATGCCACATGTAATTTCCGAATAAGTTCCCCCTGCAATTTCGATTCTCTTCGGCGACTTTGAGTGACGACTCATACATAATTACAGATAAACCTTTCCACTTGTACGGGGTAAACACTTTTGGCATTTTTCTTCGATTGCCTCATAAATTTGTACGTTTAATTTGTGGGCAGGGAGGGGGGTGGCGAGTTCTCTGTTTTTTACTATTTGGAATTGTCAGCACGTAGCGAGATTCTGGTTTTGTTTTGTTTATTACAATTTCATTGAAGCGACCCCTACACACACACACACAGAGAAATGAGCGATCCGGCAGAGTACCGTAACGTAAATCTATAGAGTAGGTGGAATTATTGATGGATGTGATGTTTCGGCATAGCAGCAGCTCCTATGGCTGGCAGGCAGGGCGGGAAGTTTTAAAGGTGAGGCGACAACATCGCACGCCCCAAATGCCAAACCTTGGCCTGGCCTGGCCTGGCCTGGCCACTTTATGAAGCCCATTTCCGCTAGAGAGTTTATTGTAAATGATGTTGTATAATAATTCATTGTTGTGTTGTGTGAGGCCTCTTTGTATGCTAGATTTGCATTTGCAATGCCATATACCAATGCAATTCCACATTGGATATAGACGATAGACGATATGGAAATTCACTAAAGCCGCTTTTCTCTGACTCACAAACGTGTTGACAGCTTGTTAGGAATGCTGCCAGCTAAGCAGGGTCTTAACTACATATATGAAAAAAAATTATCTATTTATAGGCAAGCCACCCACTCAATTTCGGTTGAAAGTTAAAGACTACTTAGCATCTTTTATCCCCCATTTAATGCACTCGGAAACGCATTTACAACAACTAAACAACAACGCGCCACGGGGTGCCTCGCCTGGTCACGCCCCTGTTTGGGTGGGCGCACACGCAATGCCTCACCCCTCCTCACGGGGTACACCTCATATGTTGGCTCGTGCCTGTTGCCGGCTAATTAATTAAGGCAAAGAAATTGGGTCAGCACAAGAGCAGCCGAACAGCAGAGCAGTCAGCAGGGAAAGTGCATGGGGAAATGGGGGGGGGGAGAACATGACCCCTCCGCGCTCATCAAAGGGAAATTTCTGTATTGGGGAAAAATGTTCATAGAATTTTCTAACAAAACCCACAAAAATTTATGTGCAAATGTAAAACCCAGAAAGATTCCATGATTGAGCAATTTATAGAGGCCCCACACGCAAGTCACAATCCCCCAAAGAATACGTGAATAGTGGGGCGAGTAGCAATATTTTCGGGGGGGTTAGAGGCGGTTAAGTTATGCAGAAGTACAAATCCAGTGGAGAAATATTTCCACATAGTTTATGGCGAAAATTCTCTCAATTAGTGCAGAGACAAAAATAGAAAAAAAAATGTGTCTTCTCTGGCAGTCGAAAACAGATTCATAAATTTATATATTCTCAAAGCATAATTCTGCTTTTTTTTTTTTTTTGTATCTATATAGAACCACATAATGGCATGTCGATTCACATATTATAGCGGAATTCTAAACAAAAGCACATAGTAGAAGCCAATAATTATACGAAAATATTTTAAGGGATTTCCCTATTAGCTAAATGTTCTGCTTTGATTTCCTGTTTTTTATTTAACCAAGAAAAACAAACAAGCAGACAGCCAACCAGCCCCCTTACCCATAATTTTCCGCAGGGGAAAGAAGTTCAAGTCAATTTTTTTGTTTTTATTTTTGGATCACACAAAATGTGGAAATCTGTTGAAAATACTCTATGCCCCGAGAGCGCATGGATAAAGAGATAAAGGAAGGTTAGCTATGTGGCATCGAAGCGATTGATACCCTGGCAGAAAGATCTTTCCAACTGAAACTTCATTATATTCATTCAATTTGAGTCTTCAGAAATTCTGCACTCTTTGAGTTCTAATATGCCTTTCCCCTCACAAATACCCTCCTTGTACAATTAGGTAAAATCAATAGATAAATTTCCATATTGTTTGGATTTTGAAGATGAGAGGCAGAGGCCAGTGAACACTTGGTTGCAATGGGGCCGCCTGCTTGCAACTTGTTGCATTTTTCTCATAGTTTACATTACAATGTTCTCGTTCTGGCTGCTGTTCTCTTGTGTCTGCTCTGCCTGTCTGCTCTGTCAGCTGTCTGCCAGACGGTGGGCGGGAGGTAGATTGCAAAAATATTACATTTAAATTTTTCGTTGATTTTCATTGCCGTCAGCGGTGGAGCAAGAGCCATTAAGCTGTCCATTTCTGGCTCAATTTGTTAGTGTCATGACCCCACTGCGGTGCCAGTGGCCACGACAACGGCAGCGACGAGATCACAACTATGTATATACATACGTACATATCTCTAGAGAGCTATGTGGAGCAGTGACATCATCTCGTTATTTTGACGCAATATTTTTCGGGTGGAGGATCTATATTTAAAAGACTTTTTAGCGGACATTCGTCCGAGGGGGGCAGAGAGTGAGCCAAAAGGTAAATTAGAGGCAATGTGGCGAAGTTCTAACCAGTTTGTTTGCTTTAGACTCCGATTTTCAATCACAATTCCGCAATAATGATATCATAGTTCAGACCTCCAGACCTCAGGCTGACGATTTGCATTTGACCTCGTAATTTTATATGCATTTGAAATGTGTTTGCAATAGAATCCCGCCCCCAGTCCCGCCAGTCGGGACAGACTTTCCAGCCATGCCAAAGCGGCTTGGAATGCTTTGAAAATGTTTGGCAAACTTCGGTTTCAACACACACAATTGTCTGCGGCCTGCCTTTAATTGATTTGTAATTGTAGGGGTTCATTTCGTTTTTCAATTAATTAGTCAGTGCGTTAATTGGCGCTATCCAAAAACAGCATTAGAGTCGGGGAAGCCGACAATTGAGACATCGATGCGATGATATGCGACTGTGCGCTGTGGGTTGCCACCATAAATGTATGGTAACCCACGACAGGGCCATTGTGGAATCACAGTCAAGGTAGAGGCAGGGGCGCAGACAAAAACCTCTGGCTCATGGGATCCAAACGGCGCTGACACGACCAAGAGACAGAGTCAAGTCACGCATTGCAATCATTTCCTCAAAAACTTGATTTCCAATTCAATGGCAACGGAAAACGGAGAGCCAAAGACCGACGACAAATGCAATTCTTAGTTAGTGCCCCCGCCCCCCATCAAAACCGGCCCCCAAGAGCGCCAGCCAGAACGCCACAAAAGGAGATACACGGATACATTTGTAGCTACAAGTTAGCTTTGACGTTGGCCTGTCATTCAAGCCGGGCAGATACTGCGACTCGAGGCAAACAAAAACAGGAAAACATTTCCTCGAATGCAACATTAACTTTAGCATGTTCTCGAGTAATTCACAAGATTTTTTTTCCCCATCTTCCCAGCGATACTTGAAGCCAAATCCAAATGTATCCCTCCGACAGAGAGCAAATCTCTTGTGGCGTGGGCAGAGCTTGCGACGGGCCAAGTCCCATTAGATTGACAATGGCGCCGTCTCTGTCGCCTTCCCCTTCTCCGACTCTTGTCTGACAGCAGGCTGACATTGAAATTTTCTGCACTTTAACTGCCTTATTTAATGGTAATGCTGGCAAGCCCCTAGCTTCGAGGAAACCCAAAGACTTGGTCGCCAAACAAATCAAAACAGAACCCAGAAAAGTTTGCCCTAGTTTCGGGTGTCCCTCCGCCAAAATATGTACGAGTAGTCGTGGTTGATGCGTCATAAATAAAACACAAAGAGAGCAGGCAGGCAGCTACTGTATAAGCTTGGGGGTCCATGACAGTTGCCGAAATAGCCTGAAAGTGTATCTTTGTATCTGTGCCTCTTGTGCCTGTGAGGGGCGTCGGCACCACTGAGTCATCTGATTCTTGCAAAAGCTTTGACACACATATAGAAAAAGTATTTACGAAATATAGAAAATAGCAACAGAGCAAAGTAAAAATTTGTGTGGATTACAACAGATAAACATACATACATAGATGAATGCTAGAATAAATCTTAAAATGAAGGTTAAGGGTTAGTGGAGCACTTCATAGGATCCACTGGATGAGTACACATAAAGAGAGATCTTTTTGTATATATTTGCAGCACAGCAAATGTTCTCATAACAATAATCATAATCATCAGAAAGTAAGCAAACGATTGGCATTACCCTTCCTTCCTTATTCCTTTTTTTTGTTGCTGTATTTACTTTATAATTTATTTATGTTGTGCCGAATTTTTCGAGGGTGCCAGTCCCCCCTGTTTATTTGCTCACATGCCAAGATGTTTGAATACAACATTAAAAAAATATATGTATATATCCTCAACAGATGTGCGGACAGATGAGCACAAAATGTCGACAATTCTTATATGAAACAGCACGGCACGAACATACATAAAAATTCTGGAAAAATCAGCACAGAAATTGAAATTAGCTAACATAATTCCGATGCGAATGCGATCTCCTTGTGGGCATGCAGACAACAGATCGGATCGGATCGGACCGTACCGAACCGACAACGGTAGGGAGAGAGATCATGATGAGGTTATCTGTTGATGACGCCGAATGATGTCATATATGCGGCGGACACACTCGAATGCCTCATATCTAAAGCTTGTTTCGGGTTTTGTGTTTCAAATTATACAAAATACATATATATATATACTATATAATATATATATGTATGTATATTTTTTAGACCTTTCTTCCGCTCACTACTTCTCCGCTCTACCGTCTATCGATTTGTTTGAGTGTATGTGTTTGTGGGGCTCCATTGTTTGCCATTAGAATGTGTCTTGTCTGCCGGTTTTACGGGTAAGGTAAGCTCTAAAGTTGTTTGTCGGGTTTCTCGTCTGCAGACAAGACAAGATCGTACCCCTACTTCATCGAGTTTTGCTTCGCTTTCTGCGAAATTCAAGTTCAAGCAGCGCAGACGTTGCGGGTGTTTTGTGTTTTTGTTTTTTGTGTATATCACAAAATATACGATACACAAAAGTAAGGCAGGAAAACAATTCCTAACGTGTATTCTTCCACCTAGATATCTTAGAGTTTCCTTTGCTATTTTGCTTGGGTTTGACTTTGGGGTGGTTTATCTATGTGTAGCTCTATTGTAAGGGTGTTTCCTGACACACTCTACCTTTTTGGGGGTTGGTTTACTGCCTCTTCTAATACTAGTGCGTCTTGGCCCTCTTTCACTTTGGGCTTGATTGATGGCAACGCCTGGCGTGTTTTAATTCCGATTTCCCATCTGCTACTGTCCCGTAAAGGGGTGGCTGCGAATGTGGCGGCATTCTATGCCACCACCCCATCGGTATGCCATCCAAAAAATCTTACACGGGGCAGCTCAGCATAATTTCTTCATATTTTCGGTTACTTTATGGCTGCCACTCCGGCTTCTTTGGGGTGCTGATAAATTGCTTAATTTATTGATGAATTGATCATGAAATATGGTATCTAGGCATTTTATGGGTCACAGGAGGGTGAATGGCTTTGAGTAGTTCAGGTCTAGGTCATATTTCAGTATTGTTAAATTTATGCAGATACCATTCTCACGATTCCTGCAATACGATACTTCAATTTGGGAGAGTTATTTCCCTTTGTAAAGCATTCGATATCCTTCAATTAAAGCAGACAAAATCCATATGGTTTGTCAAGCAACCTTTTATTATTGTACAATTACTTTTCTCTTTATTGTCTCGCAGCCCATAAACCTATTTAGCACCAACTATTGGGTCATTCCCATAAAAGGAAAGCACATAAGGGGCTCGTCTCTCGCGTTCCGAATCGGTCATAAATGGCAAAGAAGAATGCAAATGGAAATGCATTGGCAACAATGTGCGATGTTCGCGAATTACACAGAAGCCCGCCCATGCAACAGTTGCAACATAGTATACCGACCGATGCCAACGACAACAACAACGACAACGACGTCATGGGCAGAAAATAAAACTGTCAATAAAAATTACAACAAATTGTAATTGCCACCCCCTGACACCCTGTCATTCTATAGTACTGGTGCGATTAGGAGGCGGAACTGGTCACACGCAGGTCGGAGTGCTGAGGGTTCGGCCTCGTGGTTGTGAGCAATTTAGTTACCAAGGCTACGACCGAGCACTGGCACCATGCTCCGCTATCCTGGCGTCAATTGAGCGTTTGGCTGATTAAATTACCCCGAGTGAGCAAAGTGTGGGGAGAACTAAAGGACAAAAGGACAACAATGCAGGCAGCATCGGAGGAGGGGTAAAGTGCATTAAGCAATTTTCTCTTCACCATAATAAACGAGTATATATATGTGCCATGGCCGAGTCGCCAGGGAGTCTGAGCGTCACAGAGTCGCCACGAGAAATGCATTTTTTTTTCTGTTAGTGCGACAACCCAAAAAAAATTACAAACTACAAGACACGAAGTATGAGAATGTCCCTAGAATTTCATTGATTTTTTTGTACTGTTTGTTTGTTTTATTTTCTGTTGATGATTTCATTTTGTAAATCGCTTTCTGAGCGCCTGCTGACGGATATCCTTCAAAGCAAATGCAACATGTACATACAACAACAGAGGCTCTCGCATCGTTCAACCGAAGGCACAAACGAGTCCCCAGTCGGAGTCGGATCCGATGCGAAGTTGTTCAAAAGTAAGGCAGTGGATGTCGCCTATAGAGAGCGAGAGACCTTTGCTTGTTCAGCAAGTCACAGTCACATCATATTCGCTTTTAATTTCGTTTCTTTGGCTGCCACTGATGACCGCAGAAGCCACCAGATGACATCACAATTTTTGTGAGTGGGTTTGATTGTGTGCTCTGTATATGTATAAATATGTATATAATATGATTGATGGTGAGTAAGCCTTAAAGGGGAGACCTAAGAAGAGTGGTTAAAGGATAATAGGGTATGCAGAGATGTAGAATCTAAGCTCATGGTTAAGCTAATATACAAATAATTGAAGAGATTTCTTATGTGTAAGTAGACTCGATTGAGTATTTGTTAAATTGGTTGATGAGAATTGAGCCCTAAGAAGGGTGTAAAGAGGTAGAGCAAAGGGACTTAAGATGAAGATTAAATTCAGATAGAGATACTTTTGATCCAGAAAGTAGAATATAAGAGCAATCATCGTCAATCTCAGTGTCATAGATCATAATAAGTCAATCGAACTATTCCATAAATATTAAGATATAAAGCACACAAAAATACATTTCTATTCACAGCAGTTCCAAACGATTTCTTCATAATGTGCAAAATAAATATGCTAAATATTTTTGAATATTTTCAGAAAATATATAATTTTCATTAATATGTTCCCATAAACATTCTCTGGTTGATTCACTTTTCCGGCATTGTAGCCAATTTCTTAGGCTAATTATTCAGCTAATCACCAATAAAATCGTTTCTTCGTTCTTCGTTTGGGTTGGTTATGGGGTTCATTATTTGCTATTTATACGAGTATATTCGAGTACGTTCGTTCTCCATTAACCAAAGCGCACCACTCAACCCCCACACACACACACACACACACGCGCGCACTTGTTCCTGTCGTTGGATTTTATTTATAATTCTCTTATTTTCAAATCAAAGGAAAATATTTTAAATTCAACACGGACTGAGGGGCAAATAGCACTAACAACAACAACAACAACAACAGCAGCAGCAGCAGCAGCAGTGGGCAAATTTCTAAATGTAAAGACTACGAAAATAAGTTTTCGAATTGAAAAAACTATAGGATCCAAGAACACACACACACAATATATCGTACAAAAATATATATAAAGTGGCAGAGGGAAAAACACACACCGAAAAGCGCGCGCCGCGCGGTTGCTTCAAATAAAAACGATTCTCGTTTATTTTTTATTTTATTTTATTTTTTTTGGCGGCACCAAGAAGCCAAAAGAGACGCTGCCTCGGCGTGGGTGATTTGCGACTTGCGACGACTCCAACTCCGAATTACGATTTAAGTTTCGCTGGCACTCGAGCACGAACACGTCCAAACACGTCGCCGGTCGAAAAACGAATACCGAATAACGAAGGCACGAAGGCAAGACAAACTGAGTGACTGACTGAATGCTGAACGAACGGCGCGGCAGCGACTGCCTGCCTGCCAGCTGTTTGTTTTGACTGTCTTATAAATTTCATCGAATACTTTTAGTTGCCGGCACAAAATGTTCGCGTATTACTTATGCTATGCTTTTTTGAGCAGCCACTCTCGGGCTATCTCTCTCTCTCTCCCTCTTGCAAATACAATGCCAAGATTTTCCGGAAAGCGGCCTTTCAGGCGTTTTCCGTGTGTGTCTGTTTTATTTACAAGGTATTCGTGTACCGAAAGGGTATATTGAAAGTGTGCAAAAGTTCATTATTAATATAAATCAGATATAACTAAGATATAGCAAACATCTTATGTGGAATTACATAATACTAAAATCTAGAGAAATTCTTAGAGTACCAGCAATTTAACTCACATAATTCATTTAGAAATGATACCATAATGGAAAGCTATGTACTTTCAGTAGCAGTTAATTTTCCACTTATATCATTCCTTAAAAACAATAGCCAGGATATCTAGCAGTCACAATGTCGTGACTCTGATGATTTTTACTTCTTTCCGTCTGGAAATTTTCAACCCCTAGGCACAGACACAGACCAGAGCAGGACACATTTGCACAGGCACAGTAGACACCCCCATGGGTACTAGCTGCCCAGTGGGACACAATAGGGATAGACACACGTGCAACTCTCGTGTAGGTGGAGTGGGGCGGGGGTGTTTCGTCTGGCTATTGTCGTTTGCATATTGCATATGATTGATGCAATACTCGTATATAATTTTCCCTAATGAACTCAAAACTATTGAACTAATATGCATAACTAAAAGGTCTGTAATTTAATGTTTACACGAGGGTGGGACAAGGGCAGGGGAAAGTTAAATAAATATATAAATATTAGTTTCGTGGGAAAGATTTTAATTGTTTTGGAGTTGGACTTGGCTGTCCCAAGCGGAAAACACTTAATGGTTCTAATCCAGCAGCAGGTGCGCAGCTAACACAAAAGTTCTGGCCGAAAACAGCTGCACTTTAGAAGGGGTTTCGAGAGTTCTAGCCCAAGGGAAGAGAAGGAGGAGGAGGCACACACATCCAGAAACAGTTGCTGTCCCACAGCTGCTTTAATTAAATTTAATTTAAGGCGACAGACATACATACTAACATATGTATGTATGTACACCGATGCATTTTGGCTCTCTGCGGACCGATATTGATGATGCTCTCTAAATGTCTATTTCAGATGCCACCGATTAGCCTAATGCCCCAATGGAACTTTAACTTTAACCCATTGCCGGGCACGTGGCATGGGAATGGATGAGATGATTCGTTGCTCTTGGGACTGCTGTTGATGCTGCTGCTGCTCCTCCTGAGGCAGTGGTCTCTCCGTTGGTGCTATTTTTGGTTGGCCGCTCGCTCTCGATCGCGAAATGCAGAAGACACCGTAGTGCCGCAGAGAGGCAGCAGCGGCAGCAGTGGCAGCGAAGCGTACGGATCGGCACTCCGGCGTAGCACAGATTCGGCCTTTCAGTAGAAATTCATTGGCCGCCCAAATCGCATGTGGATCGGCGGATCGGTGGATCGGCGGAAAATCAGAGTGTGAGAATCCCCCATTAAAAGGAAAGGCAGACAGCGAAAAGTCAAGACACACTCCATCAAATCAGATGCGGATCATTGGCGGACCGACCGTCCGACTGCTGGGGGCCGAACAAAAGAAAAATACGCAAAAATTGATGGTTAAAATAAATAAATAAATGAATTTTCGGTGGCAACGTACCACAACACATGGCAAAGAGTGCAGTGCGCGTTTCAGATTCACATTCAGATTCAGATTCACAAACAGATGATTCCTGTATCCATAATGCCAAAATGCCCAAAAACATAAGACAAAAATTCACAAAATTATTTTGAAAATAACCTGTAGAAAAGACTCATTAATTATCCAAATACCGTGTCAGGGTGAAAGTACGAGCAAAGGTGTGATCCGCTCTACTGTTCTGTGCCGTGTTGTAATTTTAAACGCATTTCATGCGCTTGTTTTGACATTGAAATGAAATAACCATTAAAATAGGATAATTAAAACAGAGAAGAAACACAGATCGTACAGCTATAGCCATAGCCAAAACGGATACGAGATACACCTGAGAGGAGAGAGTGCCAAAACAATATCAGCCACAAGGAGGAAACTGAGGGAGGCAGCAAACAATGACGACGCGGGGCATTCGCCGTAAGAAGTCGACGCTGACGGAGTTGAAGATAGCCGTGGTTGGGGCACCCAGTGTTGGAAAGAGCGGTAAGTACATAGGTAGTAGCAAGTACTTTGGCAATTCGAAGAGCATAACAAGAGCAGACATATCCGATAGATACTTGCGGCATGGCATGGCATGGATGCCGAGCAACAACAGCAAATTAGTTGAGCAATCGCCGAATCGTGTATATTTAGACTGTTGTTTGTTTTGTTTATAAAGTGGCAGCACACATACACATGCCACATGCAGACACTCACAGACACTCTCTCTCTCTCTGTCTGTGTGTGTGTATGTGTGTGTGATTGTGGATGCCACTACAAATGTATCTGGCCTGCCACTTTGGCATTGCCTGCCGCTTTAATCGCTTTTCCACCGTTTGATTTGACAAGCGATGCGCCTTTGCCTTTGCCTCTGACCAGGCCATGCCCTAATTTATGATGGGCCCGGACCCAATGAGCACATCGAACAGATCGGAATGATGCTCGGGGGGCATGGATCAGTGGCAACGAGACGTTGCATATTTCTTCGTTGCGGGCGACTTAGCGTTAAATTGATGTTCCCCTGTCAGCCGTCACGTACGGCCATTCGCCTGCCTCCGAAAAGCATCGAAATAATTTTAATTTGTAACATTTTGTTGGGCCCCCATGATCCCGGGTGTAAATTTATTCCTCCGCCAATGCAATCCGGCTGTCAACTTCGGGTTACACCTGCGTGCGATATGTTCCCGGCTCCCCCTCTCTTTCGAGAGAGTGAGCACAACAATTCCGAGTGCAAAAAAAATACAGAGACTGGCAGCAGCAGCAGATCGTGGACAGTGGAGCCGCATGAATTATGACTAGAAAATATGCTTCACTAATAAATATAATGTGGAAAAGCAAAAGGAAAATACAGAAAACGAGACAGCGTGGCATGCAGCAAGTTGATGCCAGGGCGGGGCATAGTTGACAGATGAATGAGCTACGCGTCTGGCTGGGTTATGGATGAGTCTGACACTCTGAAGTGCCGGACTCCCATTACAAAATGAAAACTTTGACTGAAAGATGATTTAGAGGTTGCTCTAAATGACCAGCTTTCCAGCAGACATCCAAAGTGGCATAGAAACACTTGATTGAGTCACTCTTCCTGCTGACATAAATACATGTCAAACTTTCTAGCACCACTCCCTCAGAGGCACCTTTAACTTTGACCCTTTTGACACTCTTTATTCCCATGAGCACAAACGTTATAACAAATCAAATTACCCCAAATGTTCCCAGCAATATGCATATATGCTTAATAAATTTATAACCACATATATTAATGTCATTCTGCTAGAATCTCACAAATATTTAATGTATTTGAAAGTGTATGTATGGGTAGTCTTTGTCCGGGGGGGAGGCAATTAAAACGCCCACATACACACGCCCCATTGCCCCGAAAATTCCCCGTGCACGCATAAACACGATCAGCCTGCCCAGCAGGCACTGGCACTGGCACTCGCATGGCCAAGATGGCCCAAAGACAGAGCCACCGAAAACCATTGCCATTTCTGCGTCGTGTGTCGAAAAATTTAAACGTTGACCTCGTCGAAAATAAAAAAGAAAACTCGGAAAACATAAATTAAAACAGTCGTTGGCCGAATGTGTATGCGGTGTTGGGAAAATAAATGATGAAAATGTCGTTAAAATAAGTCGCGAAGCAACCAAGGCAACCCCCCAGCCAAAACACACACACTCACTCACACATCCTACTTTACACTACTATACTCCGTCATCGTCAGCCTTTCTGGAAGTGGCGCCTGAGGTTTCGGTTCCCAGCGGCTCACAGGGTTTTTTGTAGTTCCGAGTTCAAAGCACTTGCATAGGAAATGACCAGAGACCAGGCAGGACTCAGGCACTAACACTAGGCACCCGGCACGGGGCAAACACCCACCCACCCGTCTAAAGCAAGCCTACTTCACGTCCAGCTTTTTTTTTTGTTGCCACGAGACACGCAACATTAGGGCTCGCTCGGCGCTTTGTTGTTTTGTCGCCGCTGTAGTGGTGTAGCCGAGGCGGGTTTATTAACCCCACAAGGGGCATTTTCCACCTGCAGTCGTATCCCCTGCAGTCCAGTCCACCATTTCGGAGTTCTACTTCACGCTCGCTTAAGTGCTGACCCAAATCCAAGGCAAAGCAGGGGTGGCTCGAGAGCGAGGATACGAGACAGGACAGGGCGTTCCCCTGGTTTACACCTGATCTGTCTGAATGATAAAGAACTCTAAATTAAATTCATGTTACGTAAATGGTTGTGGTTATTATATTTGATTGCAGCTTTAATCGTGCGCTTCCTAACGAAGCGCTACATTGGCGAGTACGATCATCAGACTGAGAATCGCTACAAGCACGAGGCCATGGTGGACGGTGAGCCGGTGCTCTTCGAGATACTCGACACATGTCCCAAGGTGAGTTTTCTCTTTTTTGAACTATGGGATTTCCTCATTCACCTGCTTTTCTCACATTTCCACAGGCCGATGATGAGTTTCCCAATGCCGCGGAGCTGGTGCAATGGGCAGATGGCTTGCTCCTCGTCTACTCCATCACCGATCGCAAGAGCTTCAATTATATACGCCGTGCCAAGTCTGATCTCCAATCCGACACACCCGTCCAGCTGTGCGCCAATAAGGTGGACATGGTGCATCTGCGGCAAGTGAGTCGCGACGAGGGCGAGATCCTGGCCAAAGACTTTGAGTGCAAGTTCAGCGAGGTCTCTGCCGCCGATCATGTCGATCAGGTGGCCGAGGTCTTCAACGAGCTGTGCAAGGAGGTGCTCGCCTCCAAGCGCAAGTCCAAGCAGAGTCTGCTGGAGCGCATGCTCGGCGGCGCCCGACCCTACAGCCGGGGGAAGAGCGACAGTAATTTGCCAAAAGACTGACCAGCAGTGGAGTGCGATTCTATATGTAAATAAATGTACAATTTTTTATCTAGATTTTATCTAGTTTTCTTTGGGAAAGTGTGTGTCTAAAAGCGTACTCCCTGCAGAGTTTCATAGCAGTCAGCATTTCAGCTACACTGCATAGCACATGGCAAAAGCTGCGTGCTACACAGCGCTTTCAGTGGAAGCACATGTAAAGTAAGTTTAGCATGTAGATGTAATGTAAGATACATGTAAGCACTGGCGTTTTGCAGCACTGCTGCTGAAAATTTAAATGGATGTCCGTTACACTAAGAGCTTATTTCTAAATTATCATAATAATAATTTAGAATTAATCATTGACAATTTGTGATTGTTCCTGGACTGTAAGGAAGAAATTCATCTAATAAAATCAACTAAATAATTCGGAAATTGTATGGCATTGAGGATTTCTGATACTATTAAGCTATAAACAATTTCTACTAATTAAAACTAAGATAAATCCCAAAGTTTCTTGGTGTTAGAAACTATTTGCATCTAAAATTCAGCATATCCGCACATCAGCAAATAGACACATGTATTTCTGTGTAAAATTAACGCATAATCATTCGTTAATAACGCATCATATTATCTTCGCCAGATGGAATGTGATTCCCGGTCCAAGTGATGGACCGACCTTTGTCTCTCTACCCCCCAAACTCTGGGAAAACTTCCGGCACGAAGCGTGTGCACGACTTTTAATTAGCCAGAGTCAACAAGTGGGCCAGTGAAGCGTGTAAATCTACTTAAAAGTTTTGGCTCTAGGCTCTCCACCAACCAACCAAGCCAATCATCATATGGATGTACATACGGAGACAAACAGCGAAATCATCTCACAGTGGACGCTATTGACATTGCGTCAGCTCTCTTTTTGTCTCCGACTGTTTCCCGTTGTATTTGACCAACTAAAACCGATATATTGACATTGGCAGACGCTCCACATACCCATGAATGGGAATAATGATGCGCAAAATCTATACCAAATTAACTCCAAGTCGAATGAATCGCGTGCCGTGCCGCTGTTGCTCGCGCGCGGGGCAATGTGCAATCATTATCGCTCATACGCCCCAGTGGCCGGGCCAAGACAAGCCACCTGGCAGCTAACAGATAGCAACGTCATCGGGCAGACCTGATGGCTGGCTGGCTGGCTGGCTGGTTGGGTGCCCGTCGACTCTGCTAATGGGAAATTATATGCACAATTTTCTTGCAATTGTCTAACAGCAGTGACGGCCACGGCAACAGCTTGGGGCATGAAATCTCACAGGTTTTCGCCCAAGTATTTTCATTATTTTTAATTAGCCTTGCATTTAAAATTCTAATTTTAATTTATGATCGAAAGTGGTCTATCTATCTATCATGTTATAGCAAATACTGAAGCTAAAGCTGGCCCTTAGCTGGCTGGCACTTATCTGGGCCAGGTGTCGTTTCCATGTCTCGAATTCCGAGTTGTTTGAACTGTTTACCAGCCTGTTTAGTGCAGCTGGTGCTGGTGGCGTAATTGTCTGGTCAATTGGTGCTGTAATAACTTTTAATTATGGATCGTACGACACTAAGTGTTCTGGCAGGAGCTTTGCATGCTACACGATGGCACTGAAGGTCAATTTTAGGATTAAATGAAGGTCTACATAGATGCTGTTGAGGATCCTCATTGATGGAAAGTGGGTCATTCCAGGGATTCCCTCAATGAGATTATGAATATTATTATGTCTAAATATATATTCCCTGTTTGTTTTGCGGCTAGATCTCTCACGCCCACCACGCTTAGCCATTCATATGCTAAGTAAGCATTTCTTCCATATTCATGAGGCCAGCTGTTGTAACTCTGATGCAAATGAGTTGGCAACAGCCACAACAACCCCTGGACAAACACACACCCCTACACCTAAACCTACTCCTGCCACCTATCCCTATCTGATATGGGAAACCTGTTCATACTCTAATTAGACCGAGAGCTACTATTGCAGTTATTAATGCGCGATCATTTAAATTAGAATTGGCCAACAGGTGCGCCTCGGACCAGTGCCACACGTAGTGTGCAGTGGGCTGGCTAACGGTTTGGCTGCAAGATATTCACACCTCCAGTTTCCCAGTGGCATTAAGATTACGATTACCAGTAGCCCGATTACCAGTGACTTTGTGTCTCTGTGGCAGCACCACCAACAGTTCCAGCGGCAGCAGCATCGAGTGGCGTGGCGTGGCGTGGCAGTTAGTGTCTTTTGAAAAGTTCAAGACTCAAGTTTGAATTGCAACTAATTGGCACGAAAAGTATGGCGGACCAGGCCAGGCCAGGCCAGGCCAGAATGCCAAAAACCGAAACCATAAGCAGAATTTGGCCATGCACGCTGTAAGTCATTGACTTTGATTTTCGATTAGCCAAAGCCACACCAAATACCACACACAAATCTGGCGCCATAGACATGTTCTAGTTAATTCCTTTGGCTACTGTCAAAGCCAACGCGCGCGCAGCTAACCTTGGCTTTTATTTTGGGTTTTTTTTTTTTTTCATTTTTGTTTGTTTGTATTCTTTCGGTTTTTCGGTTTTATGCGGCTTTAATTAGCCAAATCTGGCGGTGGCGGCTGTAAATGAAACGTGTTTCGCTCCGTGCCACTGCTACCACTGGTGGGCTACTGCTGGCTGCTTGATTCTTGTCTTTATTTTCTTCTTGGCAGGTGTAAAAAAAACTTCAACAATTAATGAAAAGTGTTTAATTGCAAAGTGCATTGGGCTTCCGGCAATTAGCCAGCAGCAGCGTCGTCGGTTCAACAAACCCGTGCCCGACTCTGGCTTCGACTCTGGCTCTGGCTCTGTCCCAGAGCGTTTCCTGCAACCCTAACCCATTTGCTCAGTGACCTTGACAGAAGACCAAAACGACCAAAGAACTTTACTGCACGAGTATATTCAAGTGCCAGGGCCGGCTTTAGCAAACGGCACGTAATCCACTCCAGCGACTCGCAATTGAATCAAGTGCAAATGTTTACACCCATCAAATACAGTACAAAGTAGCAGCCCTGGTGCCGGGTGGTTAGGCCAGGCCAGCCGTTTCAAGTCTGACCCAAATCAGTCAGACAATCAGCCCGACAAAAGCCAACTAGAGTTGATAAATGCCCCTCCTAACTAACCTTAGATCCAAGCTGAGCTTCGCTGCACTGGCAGCTCATTTATTTCGTTTTCATACGTACAAAAATAAATGCCATAATGGAGATATATCAGCAAATGTCATTAACTATAGCAAGTGCCAGGCAGGGTATAGCCATTGATCCATGAAGCTTGTGAATGATACTGGAAGAGACTTTGCCCGCAAGCCATTAAAGATTGTTTAAGAAATTGAAAAAAAACTTTCCATCAAGCTTAAATTCCTCTCAAAAAAGGAAGTTCGAATCATATTTATTATTCCAAAAGAAATTTGTAATATTCCCTCAAAAAAAAAATACCCACATAAAATACTTCCCATAAAATTGAACGAGTTTCAGTTCATCAAACGACAGAAAGATTTAGTAGCTATACTATACTTACTTACGAATATAATTTACTTGTATATGTACATATGTGTGTAAGTGCATCAGTTGAAATCAGCGCACCTGCAGGAGGGCATTCAAGTTTCGATTCATCAACCCTTATCGTTCTGATTTCAAATTAATTTCATTTTAATTGAGCCGCAGTTCGTGGGCGTTCCCACGAGTCCACTCGATATCGCCTACATCCGATCAGCTGCCGCTAATTGTTGCCAAGTCCGTGGCTCTATCTCTATCGCTGTCTCTATCGTTGTCTCTATCTCTGTCTACTGTTCTACTCATATTAGCACATTCATATTCGATTCACACAGCCAATTATTATATCACAAATATACATACGAGCACTCGTAATGTATAGTAATTGGCATATGATAAATCCGTTCAGGTGTTACGATATTTATTTATTTATCGTGTTCTTTCTAAATTAAAATAGGCTGAGGTAGGTCATGTTGTCAAGCAGCTGTCGCTTTTGATAATCTACTCAAAAATTTAATATACATTTAAATATTGTAATCTTTAAATCCGAAAAAATAAAACTAAACACAAACTTAAAAAGAAAAGTAATGTTCTGTGCCACTAATTACAGATTGCTCATGTGTAATTAAGCACTAATTAAGCACTAGAGCTGGCTAATTAAAATAAATTGGCATAAGTTTAAAAGTTGAGAATAGAATAAAACGAATCCATCAAATGGCTCCCCCCATGCCGAGTCATGGCTAATCATGGCCACAGGATCTTTCACTCTCTGTCTCTACGAATACGAAAACCATAGCCCGGGGCTACTCTTAAGTTTTTTAGATCCCATTTATGTACATTCCACGTTCCTTTCGAGGTATGCCAAACAATTTGCCAAGAGTCAAGTTTAAACGCTTTCAACTTTATTAATGCAGAATTTAATTGTATAGAATAGCGATTACATAGGTGTATATGTATGTATATGGTAGATATATGGCTATATTAATTCGATCTGCACGTTCAACAATGTTCATTAATAATCTTTTGTATTCTCAATTGTAATTGTCGTTTTCTTTTCTTATAGAGTTCCACCAGCTGCGCCTGTTTGGCGGGGACCAACTGCATTGCCGCTGCGATTGTGGTTATATATAGTATATAGTATAGTAGTATATTCTGATATATGCGAATATGAATAGTTATAGTTTGGTTAATTGCTTGCAGAAATGTTAACACTTGTTTGGCTTTCGATCAAATTGCAACTACAATGAACAATAACAATAAAATGCTACGCTACATTAATTTCAATTTCATATACGTATATGTAATACTATATATTTAATTTCAATGCTGAATCTACTGAAAAAGTTTTGATTAAAATAGCTATTAATTTGTATATATAGTATGTATGTAGTATATATTGGTCCAAGGGTTTTTTGATTATTCATTCGATTTTAAAGTATATTTTTATTCAACATTTGATTAAGTTTGTATATATATATAGTTTGAAGATATTCGATATCATGAAGTTACTACTCCATTTCCGTTACAGTTCCCTTTCTTTCAGTATATATTGGCTAATGCTCTCAAGGTTTCCTTTCCCTTCACAAATATTTCTTCCTTTCTTTAAATGTTGCTCCCATTTTCTCTCATTTTTCCTAATTTTTCCTTTAATTTTTCTACTTTCTTAAAATTCATTCGTTTTCTTTTCGTAAATGATCTATAAATCTATAATCTTCTTGTTGTAAGTCAATCTCTTAAAATTTCAAATAAAATATTCCCTTTGCATGTCATAAAATGTTCCCTAAACAGAATCAGACTTTAGAGTTTGATATTTTTGTAAAAACCAAAGTATTTAAAGAGTATTCAAATCTAGAAAACCAAAAGATCCAACCAAAAAACAAATGATAATAATAATGATAAAAACCAAAGAGTAATTATTTTTCAATTGCATTTTAATATTTTATTAATACACAAAACTTAAATCAAATAATAGAATTTAAACTCTACATACCTACAATACAATACGTAATAGTCATAAGCATAATAATAGATAATAATCATAATAATAATAGTACACAATAGTTGTCGTTTACAGTTATTGTACAATGTAAGAAATTCTATTCTCTGTTTTTTCCGTTTTCTTTTGTTCTTCTACACATTTTCCTGTTTACTTGTTTACTTGTTGTTTTTCTGTTTCTATTTCCATTCTGTTCTATTGTTAAGTATTCTCTTTAAGATATATTTCTCTCTGTTCAAAATGTTCAAATACCGGGAAGAATACTATATCGTGTGTATATATATATAGTCTAGGTAAATATTTAAATAGAGAGAAAATGTGTGATAAAAGGTATAATATAATACAAAAAACAATTCTTGTGTGTGTTATGTGTGTGTTTGTATGTGTGTCTGAGTATATAAGCGGTTTTCCGTGTGATAGATCTGAACTTTGCTTTCACTTCACTGAAATTCGCTTTACTTGGCTTTGTTTTCACATCACTTAAAAGTCTAACGATTTTTTGGTCCAATAATAGTTGTGGTGATACAAGAGGGGGTTCGGTGTGTGGTGGGGGGTGGGGGTGTGGTACAGGGTATTTGGGTGATCAAATAATAAATATGCTTTTCTTGGTAGAGACAAACAGAACTTCAAATGACAATAAAATAAAATAAAAAAACAAACAAAAACATAAAAAAATAATATGCGATGCCCTGAATTGTCGTGCGGCTTCAGGTTTCAGGCTTACAAGGGGGATAGGGGGACAGGGAGAGGGAGAGGGATTGTGTGCGGTATGTCAATTTAAAATTAATTTGTATAAGATGAGACCGTTGCACCTGTATGTGAGTGGGGCGGGGGGACACTGTGGGGGTTGGGTGCAGATTTGGACAGAGATACCTTCCCACTCTAGAAGGGGCGCTTCAGCTTGTGGATGGCATTGGTCAGGTGCAAGATCTCCGTGTTCATCTGGTGGACCAGGGTCTCCAGCTTGTCCACAGAGTCGAGCACCTCGACGCGCTCGGTGTGCGGGTTGAAGCGCACCTCGAAGGGGCGGGACATGCTGCTGACCCAGCGACGGAACTTGTCCTTGGCATCCTCGAAGCTCTCGGCCACATAGTAGATGGGCTGGTACTCCTGGTCCTGGTAGGGCTGCACAGCCGTGGAGGCTGGCTCGAAGGCGCGATGCTCGCACTTGTCGCTGATGGCGTGCAACAGCTCGCCATAGGAGCTCAGCAGACCAGCACCGTAGGCCTTGATCTGACCGTGTTCCTTGCAGAGACCGAACTCAACAGTGAACCAGTAGACCTGCAATCATAGAGCGAGAGAGAGAACACACAAAAAAGTTAATAAACAATAATCTTGGGGGCAGACACGAAAAATTGGCAGTGTCATCACTGTCACCATCGGATGCCATTTGGGCTGGCAATTCAATTAAGTGGAAACTCACCGTGGACAGCTTCTCGATTTCCTCATCGGAGGCACCCAGGGAGGCCAGGCCAATCTCCTGCGAGAACTGGGCAAAGCTGGGATCGGCCAGCAGCGGCATGTGTCCCAACAGCTCGTGGATGGAGTCGCTGCAATGAGCAAAAGGGGCGAGAAATAATGGTTAGAAAATGTGTGGAAAATTTATGCGCACATAAAGCAATTAGCCAGGCTAAACGAGAAGATGGGTATTCAGCTCCTGCTCCTGTTAAAGCCAATTTTCTCTTCTCTCGAACAAGAGAAAAGTTGGTTGCCGCCAGCAGGAAACAGGAGGCAGGAAGCAGGAAACCCACCGCCCATTCAGTGCCAACAAAATGCAATTAGGGGCGAACAAAGAGCTTTTTTGCCCCTTTGATGTTAGAGGGGATGGTAAGGGTGACACTTACGGCTCGGGGGTGTGGTAGGGCGAGTTGACGTGGCGCACATACTGGGTGCTCTGGAAGATGCGGAAGGCCAGGGAGGCGAGGAAGTCGCGGGCGGTCAGAAGACCGGCGGCCGGACGCAGAGAGAAGCCAGTGTTCTTGCGGAGGAAATCAGACATCTCCTGCAGCTGGGGCAAACGGTGGTCGACGAAGATCTGCTCGTCCTGGAGCATCTGGAAGGCGGCACGGTACTCGGCACAGGCATGCTTGGGGGCCAGATCCTGGACGGTCTTGAAGACCGAGCGCCAGGTCTTGATCTCCACATCGGTGTAGGCGATGTATGGGATCGGATCTCCGTACTTGTAGGCGAAGGCAATCTCGGCAATCTCCTTGCGGCGCTGGCGGTACACCTTGTCGGCGAATCCGGGATGGTTCATGTCGAGATCGGGCTCGTACTTGGTCATCAGATGGTTGCAGTCATCCAGCTCGGAGGCGTGCTTGGGGAACCAAGGCGCCTTCACGCTCATGTTGTTCTCGGCCAGCAGATTCATGCTGCTGAAGGAGCCCGCCTGCCGCAGCGAGCGGATCAGCTGCAGCAGATTGCCGCGAGTCATGTCCAGCTTGATGAGCACATCATGATCGACGCCCTCGACGCGAGACTGGCGCGACTCCACATGCTGCACGGTGCCGTGGAAGGTCTCGACGGCCTTCAGGATGCGGCCCAGGGAGGAGATGCCCTCCTTGAGGCGCACCACCAATGCGGCGCTCTGCATGGCTGCCTCAGCCTCGGGGGACTCGGAGGCGGAATTGGCCAATAAAATCTCTTCCTCGGTAAGACCGTAATCTGGAAGAGAGAAAATATGCAATCATGAGGCAAGTGGCAAGCGGCTTAAGGTCACGTAAGCGATAATCAGGCTACGTGGGCGGGCGACTATAGTGTGTGTGTGGCAGAGTGGGGTGGCAGGATGGCAGGGTTGCCAGGCGCACGCATTTCATATTTCCATCAAGTCGAGCGTAACAAATGAAAAAGGGAAATGCGACATTTCCACTCCTTGGTGTCGTCTCAGCGGCCCCCGCAATTGTTCGGTTGAGCTCTGAGTGCTGAGTGCTTTGCTCTTTCCTCTTTTCCATTTCTTTCTCTCTCTCTCTCTCTCTCTCTCAGTCCGTTTTCTCTAGTACTTTATCATATTAAGCACTTAAATCAATGTCGCACACTTTTCAAAAGCTCCTCAGAAGTTAAGTACTACTTAGGGTGAGGGGCGGGGCTGGGCAGGATGGCTGTGGGGGCTTACCGTTCTTGGGCGTCTGGCCCGCTGGCTCCTGCGACTGCTCCGTCTCAGCGCTCTCAATCTCAATATCTTCAACTAAAAACGAAATCAAAACGAAAACCATAAAATTAAAATCAAAAAATCATAAAGGGATAATGCAGGGATAAAGTAAGTGGTGGAGGAGAAGGGGAGCAATTAAATAAAAAGAATAAGCACCTGGAACGTAGTCGTTCTCCATGGGCAACTCGAGGTTCTCGAGATGGGTCTGCTCGTCCTGCAGCTCCACATTCTGCTCGGCTGGGATATGCTCCTGGGCCTGCTGAATGCATTCCTCCAGAGAAGCGTCTTTAAAAATAATAATAAAAACAAAGGAAAATAATAATAAATAAAAGTAAAGAATAAACTTAAGGAAAAAGTGAATTTAAACTGAAATTTAAGCCACTTTTGGAGTGTGTTACCACCCCCACTTGTTGACTGTTTTCGACTGTTTAAGCCCCCACTTGTTGCTAATGATTTTCGAGTGCTTACCATTTGCCTTGTTGCGCGCCTCCTCCAGGACGGTCTGTTTGGTCTGCTTGACCACCAGAGTCTCGAAGCGGGCATCGTCCACCAGGCTGCGACGGCGCGATGGATACCCATTCTGGAAAGATGGAAAGATGGAGATTTACATTTTAGTGACACTTTTCAGCACAAAGAGACGGGCAGGATATGCAACGGAAATTGGATGATTGCCTTGACCTTTGCTGTGTTTGTTAAAGAGTGTGTGTGTGGTGTAGCTTTGTATATGTGTTGGCATTGCGCAATTTGGGTGGCTCTTATATAAAAAGTGTGTATCTGTGGCGTGAAAGCGTCTTCAGATCTTTTCTTTTAGCTATTATCGTGGGTGAGGGGGGGGCCCAACTCTATTCATGAATTCCCATTGATTGTGATGTTAATTTAATGCGATGTCATACAGGGCTTTTTAGAGCTCGTTGAGAGCGGATGGCAGGTGCCAAGATAAATGATATATGGGCCGAAAGATATACAAAATATCCAATACGATTCTATCTGTGAATGGAATGGAAAAAATGCAGCTCGGGAAAGGTTTCCCCCAGGTTGCAGTTTTCACTTGTTTATTGGCTTGATTTTCGGGCCATCGCCATCGGTTTGGCTGATGAAAGATGTGCCTTCCATTGAATCATTTTTATTGATTTCATATTTATATTTTTTTGGTTGTTTTTTTTCGGTTTTGTTGCCGCAACATAAACATAAACAGGGGGACAGACAGGCAGACAGACTCCCAGTTGGAGTCAACAATGAGGTGCCTCTGTCTCTGTCTCTGTCATCTCTGTGTGGCTCTGTCTTGGGTAAGTGCAGGGGCAGGGCAACCACTTTCACTTATTTGTTAAATAATAACTTCGGATAATCAGAGGCCGTCTTGGGCGATGTTTACGTGATTGGTAGTAGGCCTGCCCCGTTGCCATTTGGGCCGCCGTTCTTAGAGGTGTAAATTGGCCAACTATGGGCAAAAACGGGGATTTTGCGAAAAAACAAAAAATAAGAAATGCCTCTTTATGGGCGGACACACAGCCGACGACAGGTTTTTTTTTTCGAAATAAACCTTTAACTAGTCACGTAGACCACCAACGTTTCTCTATTTTAAGTCAGTATGTTTTTCTTTGATTTTCTTTTGATGGAATATTGGGGGAAATGGGGACTGGGGGGACTGAGGGGACTGGGAACTGGGACTCACCTCAATACTGTATGATTTCTTGATGGCGAACATCTCGCGATTCTTTTGGGCTGCTGCAACGGCCATCATTTTGTTTTGTGTGTTGGTTTTTGTGATTAGCGAGAATAACAAAAATTTATGCAAAGTGTTGGGTAAAAACACTTAGAATACTATTTGCTTGTTGCTTGAGGGGGCGGGGTTTTCAGTTGTTTCTGTTTTGGGGGGTTACGCTTCTCGTATTTGTTTTGGCAATAAGCACTCGAAATGTATTGACACTTTCACTGCTTATTGGTGCGCGGAGTTTGGAAGAAACTGGCTGGGGAAAATGCTCCTGGAACTGAACTGTTTGCGTCTAGAATTGAGCTGAATGAACAAGAACTCTCGATTCACGGCGGATATTTGTCGATATATATATTTCTGGATCCTTTCGCGACTTCGAAACTGTTATGACGGTTCTTGTGTGTGTGGTTTGGCTTGGGATATCCTTTTCAGCTAATTGTATTACAACAAACAGAGTCAGCAAACTACTTGAGGCTGGGCACAAGTCTTTAGAGCGGATGATAGCGAATCAATGCATGCTCCAGGTCGTGTTGCCAGTGCTTAAATACCCCCCAGAGTCCAGCAACCGAATTGCCGAACGCCAACGACGAGGGCCCCCGACGAGAGATGGGGACAGAAACGACGTCGAATCCGATGACTGGTTTTCGCATGACGCGGCTGTGACGTAGTTGCTCCGAGAGACAGCCCCATACAGGCCACAGCTGTATCTGGTTTATTGCTCTTGTGGTTGCTGCTTCGGTTGCTTCGGCTGCTGCTGCTACCTCTGCTGCTGCTGGTGTCGTGCCGTGGGGTTTCCTCTCACCAGGTTGGATCATTTGGCAGTGGGTCGAGAATCGCGGGGCCTGACTCGACCAAGTTCAAGTGCGGCAACAGGCTAGAACGTATAGTGGTATTGGTGCTTTAGCTGCTGCTGCTGTGGCTGCTGCTGCTGCTGCTGCTGGACCGGGGTTAAACCATTAGCGCGTGCGCGCGTCAGTCCGCCCGTTGAAATAACCAAAACATTTGGAATTGTCTCAAGCGTCATTAGAAAAGCCTAAACAAATTGGAATATCACAAGAAGCGATAGCAAAGCGGTTAAAGCCAAATGTTCTGAATGAACCAATCTGAATGATTTTGCGGGGGGAAACACCAAAGCAAAACTGAAACAAAACAAAGCAAAATAAAACATCAAAGCAAGAGATAACAGAAGCAAAATGTTTTGATTTTGAACAGGTACAGTTCTCATCCGTTGCTATACGATGTGTAGCAAAATGTTAAGTATGCGTTGCAAGGGTTTAGTTTTCAATAGAAAAACCTTCCTTAAGGTATACGGGTTAGATTAATAAGGAAAATTATCCCTAGATATAGATTTCCCCCCTAAGAAATGCTATATTAAACCAGCAAAATGCCAATAGTTCTCAATGAAAAAATAGTTCGCAAAGAACTCGAATCTGGAGCGGATACAAATGCGGATCATGTGCGCTACATTCCACATTGCGGGGCGGATACAATCGCAAATCATTTTGGAACACAGCATAAAGAAACATGCCGCTCGGGTACCTTGATAAGTTCTCAATGAAAATATCATTAGATGCTGCAGGGAAAAATCGTAGATACAGCACTTTTCAAGGCTAAATGTCACCAGATCCTGAATGAGTCAATGAGTGCCAGACCACAACTGGGGCGGATACAAATACGGATCATTTAGGGACGGAACAACACAGACAGAGTGAAAGTCAATAGAAAAACAAAGTTATGGTAAACAGGAAGTGGGGCTCACACTCACAGGAGTCTGTGTGTGTGTGTGTTTGTGATTGGTGTTTGTACGGCTGAGTAGGCGGCTCACTCGCATGCCATTACAATTAATTTTTTAAAAGCACATTTAACAGCTAATTTGCATGCGTAAGTGTGTAAGTGTAGCACATTAAACTAAGCTTTGGATGCCATAACAATTCTATAACTAGATCGATCTACATAATGTCATAAAATAATTGAGTGCCGTGCCGCGTCAAAACATCTGGTGAATGGAATTTGCATATGGCAGCTGACAGATCTACTACTAGTAGAGGGTGTGGGGTGTGTTGGGGAGCATGGGGTAGGTATTATTATTACATATTCCTGTAAGCTGATAACAGCGCTGCTCCCGTCGCCCGGCAAGGCTGGCAACCGCTTCTCAAATTGGTCTTGGCGCGGAGACTGAATGACATTTTCAGTGGCAGTGGCAGCGGCAGTGGCAGTGGCAGCAGCGGCTTAACCAAAACTGGGTTTGCCATTGATCTACATATGTGTATGTGCACTTGTACTTGCAACAATCTGGTCATCCTTGCAGCCTGCATAGAGCTGCATCGAGCTGCGACTAACTAACTAACGAACTAACTCCAACTAATGTCTGTCTAATGTTAATGCAAACCGATCAAATTAGTAGATCGAAGCAAATGATTGTGCTAACGAGCCGATAATGAGCCAACACACATCATCATCATGCTACGCTCCAATCCGATCCGATCGGATCTGCGACGATCACGCAGCGGCATTAAGTTATTAAATCTAATAGATTATCCAGCTGCGAGGAGAAGGCACATAAAAACATAATCAACACGCTGATAGATTCATTATACAAATTGAATTGTACGATTGGATGTTATGATTTATATGATTTATAGATGGTTGGAAAATTATCTTGTAAATTAAAGAAAAAGAGAAAAAAGGTGTATATGCAGTACAGGGAAATCGATCCATAGGCATGTAAACATATAGTATATATAGCTTAAGCCATATTTCTACCTTTTCCCCTTTAAAGCCTAAGTGTTAGATATACAAAACAATTCCCACATTACTCATTCCATAATAGACATTACTCACATTTCGATTCCCACATTAGCTCGATTGCCCCCATTCCATTCACATTTTGAAGCTAAACATTTACTTCCGATTTGCATGCACTGCAAATCTCTTTTTAGGAAGCCAATCAAAACTTAAATGTGAGCTTAAGGTTTTCTGCTAAAACATGCAAAATATACATACATATGTATCTTATGTATGTATCTTAATCTCTAAAAACGTTCGAATGCCTTTACGCCTTGGGCTGAACTTTTCTTCCGACTTTAGTAATTCTCTACGATTGTTCGGTCTTTGTTGGTGGCCTGGTTGGGCCTGGCTAATGCATAATTGAGGCACAGCCTCTATAATTGTTGCTTTTAAAGGCACTCTTAGCTTGTACATACATATATATATATATATTTTTATTAAATATTTAAATTTAATTGTGCACGCTTGTTCATTCTAAAGTTGAGTTCGAGATATAAGACGGCAAACAATATGCAAACAGATCCGAGAGTACTACTATACACACACACACACACACACACACACACGCCCAAGGTTCCTGAAGTCACAAAATTGTGCTGCTGCCTGCCTGCTGCTGGAGTTGGAGTTGGAGAATCGTGATTCATGGCATTCTAGACACGTAGGCAGATACAGATACAGATACGAGTATGCCCGACGACCATTCACTGGGATTTCCTTGTCCTTGACCGTGAACCTTTAACGGTTGACTAGCCGCCGTTTCTCGGCGAGAGATTTCCCACCATCCCCTTGCCGCCCCCCTTCTACTCTACTTTTATAAAATACGAACCCCCATCCCGCCTGGAGTTTGGTCAACCAGTTTGTTTGTTTTATTGAAGTCTCATGATCAAACCATAATAAGTGAAACAAACTACATATGTATAGTACATACATACATACATATACTACATATAAGCAATTTCCGATCCGATCTACGTCCCTACCCGCCCCGATCAATCCATGTATCTCTCCCTCTTTTTTTTTTTTTTTTTTTTTTTTTTTGGGTTTTTGTTTAATTGTTTGAACAATAAATTTTTCGAAATGGCTCCTTTGAGAATTTGAATTGAATTTGAGTTTGAATTTGGCTCGAGATTGAAGGTCGATGCTTTTTTTATTAGCTTTTAGCTTTTGCAATTTTTTACTTTTGTTACATAAGACGGATTTACTTTTTTCGATGGTTTTTTTCTTAGACCTAATGATCAATCATCAAAGTAAAAAAAAAACGAATAAGATAATAGATAAAAGAGCGTTCAAACAAATTAGATTCTATAATTTAAAAAAAATTTCACAGGCGGCAAAACCTTAAGCGGACTTTATTGGGTTTCTCACTGTGCCCACACACACACACACAGAGATCGAGGGCTTTGTTCTAATAAAAAAGAGATAATATTTATGTTTGATTCAGTCACGTAGTCCATTTTGGGTGGGCACATATACACATGTACATACGTAGTCGTAGAGGGAATACCGAAATACAGTTTTTTTTCTTTTTGTATCCATTCAATCGATCATAATTGTCAGCATAAAATGCCAAAAAAAACAAAAACGTTTCGGCGAAAGCAGTTCCTGTTGCCCATTGGATTCATCGGAGAATAGAGAAAGCCGGACAGGTGTTTGGCTTCAAGAAATAGAATGAAACGATAGATAAAAGTGTAGATGTAGATAGATAGATAACCAAGAAGAGAGCAAGAGTTATCGAAAGAGATGTTGAAAAGAATTGTACATAATTCTCAGAGTAAGCCAATAGATAATCAGATTCTACTACCCACAGACCACACAATTTGTTCCAACCTTCCCGCACTATTTCATTTCCCACTTCTCGCATTTCCCATAATCTTGCAGCCTTGCCTCGGACCAGCACCAGCTCCAGCTGCAGCTCCAGTCATTTCCCAGCCCTCGTCATGTGCCCTTGCAAAAACTTCCGAGAATATTGCGAATCTGTTGCAGGGACTCCACTTCCTATGAATCAATTCGAATCAAATCAAATCCAACATTCATAATTCAATTAAGTGCAATTAATAAATACAATTACGAATCCATTTCAAAAATTCTCAATATTTAATTTATTTTTTCCATTCTACCACTCGTACACCAATCTACGGGGCAATTATGTGCATTAATTACAAATGGCAATCGTTTTTCGTTGCTAATTATTGTATAATATTGAGGTTTTGCTTTCCCAAATGCCCCTACCTCAATTGGAGCCACAATCGAAGCGGAGTGTCCATGTGGATGAGCTGTCAGATGTGCGATCGAGGGGGACTCCAGACAACACGCTGATGTATCAATCACGTGCCACACTACCGCTCTCTGCCCCCCAACCCACCTGCGTCTGCGGCTGCTGCTGCTGCGGCTGGCGCTTTCTAAGCCATATCGAACTTGTTTATGGCTGATTCACCCTGGGGGCCAAAGATGACGCCGGCTATACCAGCTGGTATCTGTATCTGTATCTCTCTCCGTACATCTCGTATCTCTCCGCATTCAGCAGTAAAAATTGTTCATTTGAATATGCAAAATAGCCGCGCGCCTCGTTCGCATTTTGTTTTGTTTTCTGTTTATGGTTTTTTATCACACACATTTTGTTTGTTTTTTCTCTTGATTTTGCGTCACGTGCGACAAACATAAAATGAAAACAGAAAAACCAAAAAAAACAAACAAAAACACGACCAGCAAGGGGGATTTTGTTGGCCTGGCAAGGACCACAGCCTCTTGACGTAGTTTCGGGGCCAAGAAGATTGACAAATTGCTCATCAAATGGATGTTAATCGATGTGGGAAGGGGGGGAATTCATTTGAACTATAACTAGTCAGCAGAAAGCTTTGTCATAGGGGGGTTTTGGCCAAACAATTATCAAAA
The DNA here is from genome assembly GCA_009664405.1 of Drosophila bifasciata. Lineage (NCBI taxonomy): Eukaryota > Metazoa > Arthropoda > Insecta > Diptera > Drosophilidae > Drosophila > Drosophila bifasciata. The sequence continues at coordinate 43,030,355 of CM019043.1, forward strand.
ATAATTAGCTATAATTAGATAGATAGCTCCAGAGCCATGTCTCGACTACAAATTAACTTAAATAGATCGTGCAAATAGTATACAATCTTCCGATGATGATGATGATGATGATATCGACATGGAAGTTCCCCCGTTTTTGCTGCTGCGGGGTTTTTGGGTACGTTTCAGGGTAAAGGACTCTCTTGTCCGTTCCGGCAGTCCAATCACAATTTTATATTTAGCTTATCGTTGACTTTACGACTTTGCCTTACTTATTTGTGAATGTGTTCCAAAACATTTCCGAGGCGTGTTCGCTGGCTGGCTCTCTGGCTGGTTCGCTGGCTGGCTGGAGGCCCCAAAATAAACACCAGCTTAATCACCAACAACAGCAACAGCAACGATGGTGGTGGTGGTGGTGGCTTCGAACGAGCCCCCAAAAATAATCAAAAATATATATCTGCCCAGAAATATGCACGGGTACAAGGTATGGGGTATATGAGTATATTTTCATTATTATCACATTGTCGTTAAATGCTGCCAACAAAGCAAACTAAACCAGTTTATTGCACCTTGCAGCCGGTGGGGCGACGGGATGCCAACTAACTTCACAAAGAAAGTTAAAATTAAAGCCAAAGTCGAAGAATGCACTCAAATATACTATATGTCTGTTAAAGACCCAGAGATATACATATATTATTTAATAAGCATATTAAATGGTGCAAATGACGGACCCTTTTAGTCACTCCATAATGGTTTTTCTCTGCCCTGCAAGCACTTGACCCGATTAGCCAAAGGCTTTTGTGGTATATGTGATATGTGTATGGGGTGATTCTCAAAAATCAATAGACATCTGCCGTTGACAGGTCACACGTTCAAAGGCCTACAGGTCGACATGTGACGGGTGGTGGTTGTGGTGGTGGGTGGTGTCCACAAAAACACAGAGCGTATGCCACTCAGGCTTTTCATTTTTCAAGTGTCTGTCTCTGTTTTTGATCAACTGTGCCTGTGTGGTGTGCGAGCAAAGCTGAAAGTTTTCAGCCAAAATGTAAATCACACAAAATTCTGTTTAAAGAGGTAAAGTCCCGCCGCGCAAATGCTGCACATCGGTGGCATGCAATTAAAGCCCAAGGAGTCACCATGCCAGATTAACGTCTGTTTGTGCCACAAAATCAAGTTAGTTGGGTCTTCCCCAACGCACATGTGCGTCAAGAGCTGTGAGAGTTGTGGCTGCTGCTGCTGCTGTCTACGATCGATCGCTAACTGAGTCATGGCCGAGAGTCAGCTGAGAGATACTTTCAAAAAAAAAAAAGTAACAAAAAACGCGCTTATTTTTCCCACTTACATGGGGATTTTTCGTTTGATCAACATGCTTAGCGTGTTCTGTCCGGGGCACTTTGTGTTCACATTTCAGAATCGGAAATGCTGCGGTTGAAATGAGATGAGAAAAGATGTCACAGATTGTTCTCGGGTTTCGGGCTTGTCTTTGGGGGAATTTCTCAACATACGAGTTATACAGAAATATAGAAGCGTATCTTGAAAGTAAAATAGAATGAGAACGGATAAGTTGGTTAAATGGATTGAATAAACACGGGAATGATGCATCTAACAAGCGTTTTTTTAGCTAGATATTATTCAAATATTTGTTTACCTGCCCATCCCTTTCTGGATTTCCTAAGAAAAACCCAACGACAACAACAACAACTTACGTGCTGATTTTTCTTTGATCAACACTTTTAATTGTTTAAAATTCCCATAACTTTCTATTCATTTAATTTACCCCAGAATCTAGTTTGTGAATCCATAGGACTAAATTCTACATAAATTCTAAAATGTTACATGGGTATTTCTTCTTCATCAAAATTCTATTTGATCAATCACAGAATAGGAAATGCTGCGGCTCAATCACAAGCGAAGATATCACCAATGGCTCTGTTTGGATTTGCATAATTCTGTGCAGATCTATTTCCTAGGAAACGTTCTATATATTTTTACAATAGATTTTTTTTTTTTTTTTGGGCATCAAGCGAATGAATTGACAAATTTGTTGCTTTTGGGTTTTGCTCGGTCAAACCAGTTTCCACAGACTATTTATCATAAATCGCTTAATATGCTCCACTTAACGTCCAGTTTGGGGTTTATGGCCATTGATAAGCTACCGTTCATGGATGTGCTTATGGAAATTGTGACAAAAATGTATCTTTATTCTGAAGCAATTGCTAGGCTTAGACGCGAACGAAGGTCGGGAACTTTCTAAGGTCTGTCTATGGCGGCCCAGAGGCTGTGGGTTCTAATATCTGGCTGGGGTGTTAGTTCTAGTGTTTAGCATTAACATAAATTGCGATTCAGTCGATCAGCAGCAGCAGCTGCCCATAAAAACGAGTAACAATTTCATTAGGCCAGCTGGCTAGCTGGCTCGTTGACTTGCTGGCTGGATGATGCTTAGCGTTTTGATTTAAGATACTTTCAATGCTTAACGAGGGTGAAAAGTGGCGGCGGCTAATTAGAGACGAGTGTCATGAGAATCCAGATCTTTGCTGTATTAGTGTGTGTGTGTGGGGGTTGAGCTTTCATTTATGTAATGCAATACTTAATCAAATGCCATTGCATTCTAAATTTAAATTATTTACTTTACTTTTGCAAACGCGTGTGCGCGACACAAAAATTCCATTGAACTTTTGGAGAGGTTTTTGTGCAGGAAGTGGAGTTCGTTGCTTAAGTCTTTTGATTATGTCGGAAGCGACAGAGGCGACGCGACACACCGCTTTGCTCTTAAATATGAATATAATGTGCGACGTTTGTGACTGTAAATGTAAATTTACAAGCTGCCACATAATCCTCTTCTAACGATCCATTAATCAAAGATCTGATCTTGCTCTAAAGAGGGCATTATCGAATAGCATTTTTGCAGATGACTGGGCGCTATGTACAGATCTACAGATCTACACTACTATATTGTATAATCGCTCAATCAAAGGCCAAGTTCAAACCGCACCCGCCATAAAATTTTGCCATTGTCTTAATGGCAAACCCAACCACAAAACTCATACCATATTGTGTATATTGACAACTAAGGCCGCAAATTCGTTGGGGGGAGGAAAAAAAAAGAAAGAAAAAAAACACACACACAAAGGTTCAATGAACGCAGCGGCAGGTCCAAGGGAGCGCTATTTTTAAGCTCGATTTAATTTGATTTGTTTGCATTAATTGGCCAGATAACTTCTTTCACTTCCCCTCGTCACCCTGCTCCAGCCAAAAATGATTCACAAACGGAAGTCTAAGTCAAAGTGACTGACTAAAGAAATTCTTGTAAATTATCTCAAATGCAATGCACTGCAAGGCGGAGGCACTCACGAGGCAGAGAGGCAGTGGCAGTGGCAGAGAGTCATTGCAAGGCTTGTGATTTAAATTTAGAAAGTAAAAGGTAGTATATTATTGTACTGTATGTATGCTCTCTGTCTGGGATAAGCAAATATACTGGCTGACTCTCTGACTGCCGGCTGACTAATCTGATGTATGTATGTTTGATTGCATGTTATTTGCACATTCTCCTTGATTTACAACCGCCGCCGCTGCCACCGCCGCTAACTACACACGAAATCAATAAAAGTCAATTTTAACGTGCCCATTACACCAATGTAATGCAATAATTACACACATTGCCAACTAAGAACCCCCGCCATTTGGCATGGTGATTGCACAATGCACTCCTGAAGAGGTTCGAATTTTTATGGCTAATAATCGCATTTTAATGGGGGAGTTTGCTGGATTCCCAGGGGAATTAACATCTATTAAAGGTATATAAATATAACACCAGCTAATCCCATAAACGACTTTTTACACGTGTAAATCTTTTTCCTATTGTTGTAACAATTTTACGTTCTCTAGTGAATTCGAATTTAAAATATTTATTGGGTCTAAAACTAACGATGGGAGATATGTTCTCAAAGAAAAATTCAATAAAATATCCAACGATCTAACACAGATATATCTAATTTTGGTGATAAAATAACAACTTAAAAAGGTTTGAAATTATAAGTATTTTAGTATTTTTTTGTTCTTAATGCATCTATTAATAGATCCACGTTAGCCATATACTATATATCTGTAGCTTCTGTCAGCTAAAGAATCATTGGGTTAAGCAGATTTATAGATACAAGATTTCTATAGTCAAGCAGCGTATAATAATCATTGAAATTTCCATTTCAGCAAGCACCTGCAGCCAGCTGATATACCCAATTAAAAGTAATATTCCCACCCATTGGCGTGGTGGTTGTGTGCAACAATATTTGTGGCGAAAACTATACAACTTGGAGAACTTCTACTATAGTATAGTATGTATATAGTCGTAGAATGGAATACAGAAGTGGCTTAACGCCACATGGCAACAATTACGAGTAGAACTGCATAAATTGTATGACCTTTTTGGTCAGCAACGTAACGACGACGACGGACAATAGTATATAGTTTTAATTTTTGTTTTACGTTCATGATTATTTAGCCTTTTTTCCAATGAGCTCGTAAATTATGCAATACTGCAACACATAAATCTACAGCCGGAGGCTATTTTAGAATGCTGCCACAGGCACAGGCACAGCCACACAGCAACAGCCACTGCCACTGCCACATGCCACTGAACAGCAGGTGAAAATCGCTGCGTGACTACGCCGTAGAGTATATAAATTGATAGGCTAAATCCACGCCTATATTTGGACAATTAGAATACAAGTAATACCGAAATTCAATATCAAAATCAAAATCGATTATTGCATGTCAATAACATTGAAAGAATTTCTTAAAATATAACCAATCGTTACGCAACTGCCGGCATTTAATTAGCGAATCTTAAATTGAAATTTGTACTGAATTTATTATGCGTATTCAAATTTAAATGTTTTGTGCCGGTTTTTTTTTCGTTTTGGTGGCTGTGGGGGGTGTTTGCTGTGTTTGCTTTAATTTCCATATATTTTAAAGCTCCTTTCCTTCGATTTGATATTGGTGCTGCTGTGCTGTGGTGAATAAACCAATTAACATGCACAATAATTGTTATAAATAAAATCGCTGGCAGAATCAGAACCGGATGGAAATTTAATTTACTCTCGCACACCACCAGCCAGATGTCAGGTCATTAATCATTAGGAAACCATGACTCAAAAGACTATCTTTAATATAGAGTACTAATGCGAGCGAATAGGTGTTGAAAAACCAATGTAATAGTACGAGTAGTAGCTCCATTAATTGCTGGAAAACCCAATTTTAACCAAAGAAGAGATTCGGAACCAGTCCCCGCGGCGAGTGTTAGTCACGCACAGCGTTTTTGGTTTTACAATTTTTATATTTAATTAGCACCATGTTTAATATAATTGGGTGTTTTTCCTTAACCCCTCTACGTTCTGGAGGAACACGTCATCCAGTTAGCCAACTGTCAGCAAGGTATTTTATTACCTTCTCCAAGTCCAGTCCATGCCATGCCAAAGATTCTTGAAATATCTCGCTGCAAATGAATCTTAATCGAAAGTCAAGACATACTACTATATAGCATGAGATACATTGTGCATTTTACAAGTACTATACTTTAGTAGCAGATGATAATTAAGGCTGATCAATTGCTTTCAGCGGATTCGAAAGCACTCGAGAGAGACCTATAGTAAATGGCACCAAGCATTAGCCACACGTTTCGTTTCAAGATCGTGCTTCGTTCTAGAAGACCTGCCCAGATGATAGATGTATATCGTATAATAAATACTTGGGGATACACTCGTACACTTGCAGCACAGCCCCGAACAGCTGGCAGCAGCAGCAGCTGTCTGTCTGCAATTTGTGTCTGGGAATTGCAACAACCAGAGGGAGAGCTGGTGAAGGGCACCGGAGTCCGGACTACGAGCCCGCACCCCCCGCCCCCTCCGGCAATTGTATGCAAATGAACGCGTGCCGGCGTGCATTGAGCTTTCAGATTGCATAATAATTACTATTCCGTAAATCAGCGAAATTATTGCCTTCACTTGTGTGTGTCTAAAAAGTTTCTTCTTCGCCTTTTCATCGTACAATATGCAATAGAATTCTTTATTGTAATTTACTTTTGTTGTGTGTTTGTTTGCTGTGTGTTTTTGTTTTTTGTTTGTTTTGTTTATACATACATATATGTAGATTCATGTACTCGCATTTTACTGTGCCACACATGGTTGCACGTACATCATATAATATATACTGTATATATATATATGTGTATGTATATATTTATTCATTATTATAATATAATATTTTTTTAGCATGTGGTTCTTTAAATATGTTTGTTTCTGCTCTTTTATGCTCTAGGTACCGCTTTTGCTTCTCCGCTTCTTCAATAATCTTCGATTTTTTGTTGGTTTTGTTTTTCTTTTATAAACTATTTGTTTATATCTGGATACATAATGAAAATTTAAAATTTAACTTTGACAAAACGAAAGCTTTAACAACTTAATCGAGTACGGGGAGGGGGGGCATTATATATATATATTTTATATCCATATAATTAGGAGCTTCCCGCGTTTTATGCTCTCCCTCTCGGTTTTCGTTATAATTTTTAATAGCGACTAAGACACTTTTCAATATTTCATCAATTTTCCATCAAATTTCCATCTAATGTCAAATTAATCATCAATTTTTTTTTACACCGTTTAAAGCTACAATTTTGAGATTTGGTAAAAGCGGGAAATATTTTTACCAGTTTTTCTTTCTTACTTATGTACAGCAAAAATGTTTGAGAGTATTTGGATGTGTTTGTTGTTGTTGTTGTTGTTGTTGTGGTTTGTGGGAGGGTGAATAAGTGCTGAGGGTTTTCCTTTTTGTGGCGGAATGTTGCACAATATATTAGATGGGAGGAGCTCGGTTTTGAATTGGTTTATTTGTGGGTGGCTTAAGAGCGTACGGGTTACTTAGCATATTTAACAAAAGTTTATACAATTTTTTTTTTGCTTGGCTTTCTACAAACTAAAAGTGTGTGTGTGTGTGTGTCCTTTACGATATACATATAGTAGTTCTGGTGTGTGCCGCCTGCTGCTGCTTCGGCGGTTCTGTTCTGTTTTTTTTTTTTTTGTTAGCTTAGTTATACGATTAATAAATATTTCAACAAATTTCTTGCAAGCTGCACAATCATCCCTCCTTTCTGCTTCGATAATAGTCATTGTAATAGTAGTAGTACGTAAGTAATCAATAATAATATTCATAATTTACACGTTTAATCGTAAATTCTGTGGAAATAAACTAAAAACTAATTATAGTCGGGGTATTCTTTGAATTTCTATCCTCCTCCTCCTCCGCTTGGTTCTTCCATCATTATCATTTCGTTTGTTAATCATTTAAAACAAATTAAGTTCAATTAAATAAAATTAAAGGCCTAATTAGAGCTACGCCAAGTACAAGTTAATTGTCATACAGAAAAGGCTTAAAACGAGTACTAAATACTAACTAAAAGACCAACTAACTGGCTAATTGGGGGGCGTGGTACGCCAGGGGTTCGGTTCGATTCGGTCCGGGGCGCAACTGCAGTCAAAACTAAAGAAAAAATTGCACAAAGGATATGGACAGGGGACAGACAGGGGGGTATCATGAAATCAAGGACAATTTGGGCAGTGGAATTCGAGTCTTAAATATCAAACAATATCATTTAGAAACAATCACGCCCCCGACTTCTTTCGCACCACACAATGAAATCTCTGCCTGTTTGAAACCGTTCTGCTATGCTGTTAAATCTCTTCTCAATCTCATAGCTGTGTGGCTCCTGCCGCCGCTGATGTGGCAGCGCCTGTGGCCGTTGCTGCCGCTGTTGCTGATCCAGTTGCCGCCCCCGTTATGTCGTCCCCTTGGAGATCCACGTTGGCGGCACTGGCGTACTGCTAAAACCATGACTGCCTGTTAATGTCATACGGCTTGGGCATGCCCAGCGGCGCGGATCGGTAGGCGGACGGCGGAGGAGGCGGTTGGCCGTAGCCGGCAGCAGCAGCCGCCGCCGCTGGACCGCCCAGCAGGCTCTGGTTGAAAATCATCCGCGTGTGGAAGTCATCGCGCCGCAGATACTGCTGATAGAGCTGAGAATTTGGATCCGCGAAGGGATATGCCGCCGCTGCGGCCGCCGCTCGTGTGGAAGGATGTGCGGCCGCCAGGAAGGGATACGAGCCGGCTGCCGTGTTCAGTGGATTCTGAGTCTTGTCCGCTCCATTCCCTGCCGCATTCGCTCCCGCTCCACTGTGCGCTGGTGCCGGTGGCATGTAGTAGGGATTGGGTGCATCGCGGAACTGGTCCAAATAGCTGCTGGCAGCCGCAGCCGCCGACTGGTCCCCGTAGAGACCGAGTGCTCCGGGTGTGGGCGCAAAGTTGAAGGCGCTGCCCGGCACCATGCCACCTGTGGAGGTTTTGAGGGAAATCGCCGCGGCATCAGCCGCCGTTTGATTACTGCCATTCGCTCCTCCAGCTGTGGGTGTGGCCGCAGCACTGGTTGCCGGCGAGGAGACGCCTCCCGATTTGAGTCCTGCATAGAGCTGGAATCCCTGATGCAGCACCTGCGCGTGCGCTTGGAGCTGACTGTTGGTTGCCGAGGAGGCGGCTGCTGCTGTCGCCTGTGGCATGTTGTATTGCGCCATTGTCTGCTGGTGTTGCTGCGCCGCCTGTTGTTGCGCTTGCTGCTGCGCCGCCTGCTGTGCGGCAGCCGCCTGTTGCTGCTGCTGCACTTGTTGCTGTTGCACCTGTTGCTGCTGCTGCTGTTGTTGTTTAGCTGCCGCAGCCGCTGCCTCCGCAGCAATGGTAGCTGCCTTCTTCTTCCTGCCACGCTTTGCCGGGGCCTTGACCTCCACGGGTGCCGCTGGCACAGGAGTCTGATGCTGCTGTTGCTGCTGTTGCGCGGGATTGTTGCTGCCGGGCACATAGTTGCCAGGCAACTGCTGTGCGGGATTACCGTAGGCTGTGGCCGCCGCACTCGAGGCACTGAACATGTGAGCCGCCGGCGGCATCGCTTTGTCAAAGTAGTTTCCGGGATAGCCCAGCATCGACTCTGTGAGGCTGTGCATCAGGGGATTGTTGTAGGTCTGCGGTGGCGGCGGTGTGGGCTTGTTGTACGCTGCTAAATGGTGCGTCTGGCTGAGATGATGCTGGTGCGCGGTTGAGGGAAGGTGCATCATGTTGCTCGCATCGCTGACGGCTGTCCCAGCGGCTTGTGTGGCTGGTGGTTTATCTGCCGTCGCCTGCTGCTGGTGCTGTGTCGTATAATTGTGATTCAATTGCGATTGCTGCTGCTGCTGGTAGTTGCTGCTGCTGCTGCTGTTGTTGCAGTGGCAATTTTTGAGCCTGCTGCTGCTGCTGTTGTTGCTGATAGTTTTGATTATGCGGCGATTGCAGCTGCGTCAGGTGTGGCTGCTGCGTTTGTTGCTGATTCGTCTGCTGCTTGTTGCTGCTCGCCTGTTGCGCTGCTTGTTGTTGCTGCTGCTGCTGTTGCTGCTGCTGCAGCTGGCAACTGTTGTCCTTGCCAAAATCCTTGGGGAATCCCATGGCCGCTGCCCGATTGTACATTTCAAAGGCCTTGTCTGGCGCAATGTTGCCCAAAGGTTTGCCAAATGTCACGGACCCCAGGAAGCTATTGAACATTTGCTGCTGCTTGGTCAAAAGAGATTGCGTGTGGTTTTGGACCTGCTGTTGCATCTGTGGCGGCATTTGTGCTGGCGTTTGCTGCTGCTGCATCTGTGGTGGCGTCTGCTGTTGCATTTGAGGCGCCATTTGTGCTGGCGTTTGCTGCTGCTGCATCTGTGGTGGAGTCTGCTGTTGCTGTTGCATCTGTGGTGGAGTCTGCTGTTGCTGCTGCATCTGTGCCGGCGCTTGTTGTTGTTGCTGTTGCATCTGTGCCGGTGTTTGTTGCTGCTGCTGTGACGCAGCATCATCTATTTTCGGCATTTTATTTGCTGCATTACCACTGAAATCCATACCCAACTCCTCCCCGGGTCTCTTCAGCGGATTGATCAGAGTCTCCGTCTTTGGGGGCTGCTGAATTTGTTGCATAAACGTTGCCATGTCGCTGCCATATGTTGGAGGAACAATCTTCTGCTGTTGCTGCTGCTGTTGTTGCTGTTGTTGGGTGTCCACCGCATCGGCTGCAGCTGCAGCACTGGCTGCCGCATTGGTGGATTGATATTGCGCGTAGGTTGGATATTTGGGTTTCATTTGCTGTTGGAGGCCCAGGACTTGTTGCTGCGAGGCTGTTTGTATTTGTTGCTGCTGTTGCTGCGAGGTCGCTTGCAATTGTTGCTGCTGCTGTTGCGTCGAACCTTGCAATTGTTGCTGCTGCTGCTGTTGTGTCGCTCCTTGCAATTGTTGCTGCTGCGTTGCCTGCTGATTTACGTTGTTTGTAATGCTCGGAGGCAGCAGACTCCGATTCAGACTCCATTCGTTATTCGGTTTTGTTATGGAAGCCGCCGAGGACACAGCTGCTGTAGCAGAGGGCAAAGGGTTGATCAAAGTTGCAGGATTATACAACGATCTTTGCTGCTGCTGGTAGCCATCAAGGGTGGAGCCGTAGCCATTGTTTCCCAGAGCTAAAATAAGAAACGTAATTTAGAAATCCACTTTCCCACAAAGAACTCTATGCAAGCACTCACCTGTTGGTGCCACTGCGCTTGTGGTTGGCTGTACCGCCGGTGCTGCACCAATAACTGGAGGTTGCACCACCTGTTGTTGCTGCTGCTGCTGCTGCTGTTGGTAGGGCGAAAGCACGGGCTGCTGATACGGTGAATGTTGCTGCTCTGCTGGTGATTGTGCCAGCGGCGTTGGTGGTTGAGTGGCTGCCGAGGAGGCGGGCGACCCAACGCTGCCTTGCATGGGACTGTGCGCCTGCTGGTGGGCGGCCGGACTGTGGGAGGATTGTGAGCCCCCCTGCTGCTGTTGTCCCGCCTGCGGATGATATGGTGAGTGCTGCTGCTGGTGGTACGGCGATTGGCCATGATACGGCGACGGTTGCGTCTGCTGGGGCGTCGTGTAGGGCGAACTCTGGGGCTGCTGGTAGGGCGAGTGGGGATTGGGGGTGCTCGGACTCATCGAGGAATTGTAGTCGGATTCCTGGGAGCGTGGCTGCTTGTACTGATCGTAGATCGGCAACGGAGAGGTCGACGAGTACGCTGGCGTCTTAGAGGCCTCCGATCCCGAGGGATTGTAGCTATTCCCGCCGCCATACGGCGATGTCCCGCTCAGATCCGGCGTCGACACATTTGGCGACGAGGCGGAGGAGTAGATGTGCTGCGAGTACTGCGGATAGGGGGAGTTCATCTCCCGCGGACTGCAGCTCTTGTCGGGACTGCTCTTGGTGGTGGTGTCCTGATAGAATCCAACCTTGATCGCTCCATTCAGCGGATAAGGCGACGCCGGCTTCCCCATGTCATCGTTGGGCTTAGGCGACACCATTATGGGCGATGCCCCAATCGGGGAGGCTCCTATCGGCGAGGTGTAGGAGCCCGCGGCATACGCTCCGTAGCGCTCATCGATGGCTATCCGGGGCGAGTCGGGATCCTGGCTGAAGGAGCTTCTCTCGGAGTTGGTGCTTCCTGTGCTGGGCTTTCGTTGACGCATCACCGTGGGCAACGAGAAGTTATCAGTCGCGGGAGAGTGCTCTGGTGGCGCCACTTTTTTTGATTCCCCAGTGAGTTCAACACCTGATCCTGGCGTCTGCTGCTTCTCCTCTTCGTCGGACTTTTTGCTCACCTTTGGACCGCCAAAGGCCTTCAGCCAGGCGCTCAAATTCGGCTTCTCCTTCTGGCCGAGTCCCTCTGCTGCCTTGGATGATGCCTCTGAGGATCCCTTGGTCAGTTTGCTCAGCTCTAGGAGAGCCTCAAAAGGCTTGGGTGCCAGATCCTTGCTGGGCGTCTTAGGACTCACTGATGACTCATCCGATTTGCTCTCCTCCGTGGGGCTGCTGTCGTCTTCTTCCGTTGCTTTCTTGCCCGCTCCGGCCAGCTCGTCAAACGTCTTGCCCAGTGTGAAATCTTGAGTTTTGATCACAGTTCCCAGACTCAGTTTGGGTGCCCCATCTGTGGTCTCTGTAATGAGGGCATTCTTCAGTTCCTTGGTCTTGGTGGCCACCTGATTGAGTGGGGTGTCTGCGCTCTCCTCTGCCTTCCCTGCAGCCACATTCTGGATGAGATTACCCTTGGCCTTGCCCGGCTGCAGCCGCTCAATCGTTCGCATCACATTCCCCTTGGCCTTCGACTGCTGCGCCTGTGCTGTGGCCGCTTGCTTTTCCTTGAGACTCTTCCGCTTGGCCTCCTTGGCCAGCTGCTGCTTCACGTGTGGCGGCGGTGGAGGATTCAACAACAGTTGCGTGGTCGAGGGCTCCTTGGGCTTCGCTATTACGGGCAGTACTGGCGGTGGAGTGGGCGTCGTCGGTGTGGGTGTCACTGCCAATGGCAAGGGTGTGGGCATCGAAGTGTTGGAACAAATGGAACTCGAGGCCGCCGTCGCTGAGGTGCTGCCAATGGAGTTGCTCGAGTGCATCGAATGGGGGTGTGCCACAGCTGCTGCTCACACTGCTGGCCGTGGGGGCTGCCGATTCCGATTCAGATTTGGTTCCCTCCTTTGGCGGACCATCGGCCACCAGTTCGTTCAACGCTTCGGCCAATTTGTTGGGCACCAGCTCGACTTTGGGCGCCGCTAGGGCCACCGGTCGCCGAAAGTCCGCTGCCTCCAGTTTACTGCCACCCAGAGCGGAGTCAAAGTCGTCTAGGAGATTGTATCGCGAGTTTGGGGAATTGCTGGCGGAGCTGAACTCCGTGAAGCGTGGCGTGTGCTCCAACCATCGATTGATGTCCTTGAGGGTCTGCTCTGTTTCCACATCGAGGGCTTCGAGGTTGGTGGCGCTATTTGCCGATGGACCGGCACCCTTTTGGGCTCCCTTTTTGTTGGCACCCTTCTTGCCTCCCTTATCTCCAGACTTCTCTGCAGGCTTTGGTGGTGGCGGCATTTCCTTCGCCGCACGCTTCTTGGCCGCTGCTTTGGCGGGTGTTTCCTTCCCTTTGGAGCTTGAAGCAGCAGCAGTAGCAACAGCTGCAGAAGTAGAAGCCGTGCTGGAGGTAGGAGGCTCTTTTGTTGCTTCGGATTTGGTCGCAGTGGCTGCGGCTTTGGGAGGAGATGCCTTGCTTGAAGCAGCAGCCTTTGGGGGCGACCCCTTCGTTGCCAACGCCTTGGAGGTTGATGGCTTTACTGAAACGGTCGACGCTTTTGCCGGAGCTGGGGACTTATCTTTGGGGGGTTTCTCCACTGTGGATTTTGGGGTCTCCCCTTTCTTTGACTTTTCCGGATGCTTCTCCGCCTCTACTTTGGCAGGCTTCGACGAGGTTTTCTCAAATTTCTCGGTTTTCTCCACCTTCTCGGCGTCCTTCGAACGCTTCTGCTCTTTGGTCTTCCTGCCACGTTTATGCTCAACTGGCGGCTCTGGGGACTTTTCGCGTTTGGAGGAACCCTTCTTGCTCTCGCGACTTCCCTTGGTAGTCGCCGACTTGGAGTCCTCGGAGGGAGCAAGAGAGTTGGAGGCGGAGGAACCACTTTGAGCCGCGCGACTACGTCTATACTTGATCACATCGTACTTGTCCATAAAAGGGAGGAGCATCTCCAGTTCCGCCTGCTCTGCAGCAGCAGCAGCGGCAGCGGCCGACTCTTCTTTGCTTGCCTTCTTGTGTTTGCCACTTCGTCCTTTATCTTTATCTTTATCCTTTTCCTTATCCTTTTCCTTGCTCTTTTTCTCCTTTTCCTTCTCCTTTTTGGATGGCGATGTGCTCTCACCCGCTGCCTTCTTCCCCCTCTTGGTGGCAACTGGCGAGGGACGGCGTTCGATGGAGCTCGAACGACTGCTACTTATAGAAACGCGACGGGTGTTGCGCTGCTCCTCCTCGTCCTCGTGCTTTGCACTGAGTTTCGTGGTCTCTGCGGTGGGTACCTTTTTCACTGTCGTCAGCAGCTCGGAGAGATCATCGTTAAGGGCACTTTTTGAGTATTTCTTGTGGAGATCAACCTTAAAAGGTGACATGCTACGTGAACGCGATCTATCCTCATCGGCCTCGTCATCCTCATCCTCCTCCAACTCTGCGGCGGAGTCTGCGAGAGCTGCAGCTGCAGTGGGCGGCAGAAACAGCTTCTTAGCATCCACATCCGAATGATCGCTGTCCACCTCCATCGTCTCCTCTTCCGCCTTGGCCGCTGCCTTTCTGCCGCCCTTCTTCCCCTTCACCTGACGCTTCACGGGCGTCGGTGTCTTCACTTTGGATTCGGCCGGCACTGACTTCTTCTTTTGGGCAGCTATCGTGCGGGCGGAGGGCTTCATCAGGGACTTGGCCTTGGCCAATGCCAACTGCTCGTCATCGCTCGAGTCCTCGTCCTCGCAAGGATCACTCAGGTCCGACTCCGTTTCGGGTGCAGACTTTTTACCTCCCTTTTTGGTCTTTTGCTGTGTTTTGCCGCCCGCCTTTGGTGTGGCCTTTTCGCCTTTACCCTTTCGTCCGCGCTTGACGGCAACTGGCGGCTCCTTTTCCTTGTCCTTTTCTTTATCCTTCTCTTTTTCCTTTTCTTTCATTACTTTCCCAGCTTTGCTCTTTTTGGTGGTGGCTGGAGGTGGTGCTGGGGGCGGCGGTGGCGGCGTCTCTTCTCGATCGGGCTCAAACTCCTCTTCGTCCGTGTCCAACTCCTCCTGATGCCCACCGCTGCGATCCGCCTTGGTTTTGGTTTTCTTTTTGCGCCGCTTATCCTTCTCCTTGCGCTTGCGCTTTTGGGACCTCTGTGCAGTGGCAGCTGCCACGGCTGCATCCTCCGCCAATGGTTCTTCCATGGCACTGAGCGGCTCCTCCTCTTCGGCGCTGCTATCCGGACGCAAATCATTCCCAGCCGCATCCTTGCCATCCTCCTCCTTGGCCTTCTTGCTGAAGTACTTTTCGCGGAATACATTCATCTTGGAATCGGCAGCGGGATAACTCAAATTCGGGTCATCATCCTCATCGTCCGACAGATTATCAAAGTACTTTTTGGTGGCCTTCTCAAAAGCATCCTGCAGATTGTTCACCATTTCCGTGTATTCTAAAAAGAGTAAGTAAAATTATAAAAGAATCATATTAAGGATAGTTTCTTTAGGGATGAGAATCTACCATTGTTGTGACCATTGTACAGGCGACAATTGTTGACAATCAAGCGAAAATCATTACGAAATTCACCAAATTTGTGATACTCTCCGCTGTCCAGTTTATCCTCCATTTTCAAGAGATCCATGGGTCTGCAATAGAGGTATTAAACGGTGAATCAAACAGATTCGCCATGTTTACTTACCTCCTAATAATGGAATAATATCGCGGTGCTATATCCTCCTCCACGGGATCCATAAATGGCCACGCATCCCGATGATTCTTCACATAGACGAGCACCTTGTGCATTCCAATTTGTAGCACTTCCTCCGTTTCGGTGAAGCTAAGAATATTCGCATGATTGGAGGAGTTGTACGTTGAATTGCTGTTTGACTTTGTTGTGTGGTTTGTGATTGAGGAGAATGGATGTGTTGTTAGGGAGTGGTGGCTGTGGTTGTGGTGGTGCGCCTTGGATTTATGTTTATTACTATGATTAGTGGTTGTTGTATGATGGTACGGGTACTGATAGTGGGATGTAACAGAGGAGGGTGTGGTGGTTGTGTTTGTGTTATTGTTATTTTGGTGGTTATTATGGGATCCATTCGATGCTCCTACTCCTACTCCTCCTGACGCCGTCGAGTGGTGGTTATTCTTTCCATTATGATTGTGGTGCTGCTTATGATTGTTGTTAAGGCTGCTGCTATTGTTGTTGTTGTTGTTGTTGTTGTTGGTGGTGGTGGCTGTGATGGTGGTTTTGGTGGTGCTACGTTTGCTACTATTTACATGGCTACATTTATCGTACAATTTTTTCGTTGGTTTGTGATGAACAGTCGGAATGTTTTTGTTGTTGTTGGTGGTGGTGGTTCAGTGGTTGAGGTAGGTACAAGAGTTTACAACAAACGAATGATAAATATATGTTAATCAATTGAGATCACATTATATACAATTTGATGGGTGATTATTTTATTACATGATGAAAGGAAAACCAAACAAAAAATATACAACATGCAAGCGATTTTAGGCCTAAAGTTCCATTAACCGAGCATTCCCATAAGCGAAAGGATACATTTGTGGAAGAACAGAGAATGAATTTTCATTCAGATGTAATAATCGAGTGTTCATTTGTTCCTTAAGTGAAAGGATACAAGAATGTTACCATTCACGTGTTAACGTATGTTAATGCGCTGCCAATGGAACTAAATATATACTAAATACTTAAGAATTTTACAATCCAAAACCAAAATGAAATTAAGATAATAAAAGCAGCATAATGGAGGAGGGACATAGTCCCCTAGCATTTAGTGACAGCATTAAGATAGGATTAAACGATATTCTTAGGCTCTAAAATTAGTAGGATCTTTGTGTGGTGGGGCGTATGGTGGGGACTCCACTCCACTCCACTGCATGGTGCTCATCACTTACTCATCGCCACTCTTGTCCGAGAAGGCACCACTGTGCCGCTCCGCCTTGCTGGACGATGATGAGGCCGATGAAGGTATTGACTTTTTGCTCTTGTTGCCCGTCGTCTCTTTGTCCGTCGAGCTATTCAGCACTGCCTTTTGTTTTTTTGAGCGCACAGTGCTGGCAGATCCCGAGGCGCCGGACCCGCTGCTGTTGCTGCTGCTGCTCTGCGATTGCTGATGTTGCGGCTGCTGCGATTGCGATTGTTGTTGTGCGCCACCGCTGCCTGGTATGAAAATGTTGCCCGTCAGCGAACTGAGCGAATTGTTGGTTTGCCGGCCTGGCAGCTTCACATTCGCCGCCGGCGCCATTTGCCGTTGCGCGCGCTTTGCGGCGGCCGTCGACTGTCGTGGTCGAGCTGGGGGCTCTGCTGGTTGTTGCTGCTGCGGTTGCGCCTCCTGCTGCTCCGCGTCGCTCTCATGTGCCACTGGCGAGGGTATGCTCAGGTCAGCTATGCTTGTGGCCACAGCAATGGCCGCCGAATTCGAGTCCAAGAGCTGGAGCTGCCGACAGAAGTTCTCCTTGTCCTCGGGACTTAGAGATGGTGCAAGCACTCGCTCTTCTGAAGCGTCTGTGCGATGTTCCCTTTGCCGCTGTTGTTGTTGCTGCTGTTGCTGCTGCTGACGACGACGTCGCTTATGCGGCACACTATTGCTGCTGCTGCTGTTCTCGCTGCTGCTGCTGCTGCTGCTGGTTGTTGTTGTCGTCTTCTTGGTCGGCCTCTGCCTCTGAGGCATGCTTGTGGCGCCTGCGATGATGTCGATGCTCACGCGAACGCTTCTTCTGCTTCTTGCCCGACTTTTTCTTCTTGTGGTGATGATGATGATGATGGTGGTGATGCTGATGGCTCTTGCTCTTTGATTCCGCTGGCGTTTGCGATTCTGATGGTGGCGGTGTTTGAGGCGTACGAAAATCTGTGTCGGCTGCTGATGCTGATGTAGCAATTAATTGATTCTCTTGCTCTTGCTCTTGCTGGTCTATTGGTGACGAAGACTGTTCCGCTTCGTTGGTTTTGACGTCGTCTTCGTCCTCTTCCTCCTCCTCTTCGGTGTCGGTGTCTTCGTCACTTTCCGGCGAGAGGCAGAAGGTTTCCCTGTGGCACAGAAATTCGCTCGAATTAGTGGTTGTGGTACGTCGGAAGGAGCTTGCATATGTGGAAATACCGCTGGCCGTCGATGTTGATTGAGAGCTAAATGGAGGAGAAAACATATTGAAAACCAATAATTTAGTAGCAGTTTAGGAAGAGTTCTGCTCTAAAGTATCGATTCTGTGATTAGTTTCTACATATATGATTATGGATTATGGAATTATGGTGTTAAAAAAATGGGTCTAAAACTTAACTTAAATCATAATTAGATCAAAAAGCATGCTTACAGAGTGTATTTTGAAAAGGAATTCCAATTAATTCTCCCATATACAAAACTAAATGATGGGCAAAACTCAAATTAAGTGCTGATCCTGGCTCTGGTCATCCTCTGCGGAGTCATCTTCCGTTGGCTAGCGCGTCGATGTGGATGATTTTACATGAATTGTGATTGCAAAACGTACAATTTTCTTAACAAAATGAAAATTAAAGGCAACTCAACGAACAATTAACGAAATCAAAGATGAGATAGTAATGTTTTGGATGTTTTCTGTTTCTGGTGCGTGTCCTCCAGGCTTCTTCTGTTTCTTTATAATACTGGGCGTTCTAACCGTCTGCGTGTGCGCTGGTTCTGGTTCTGCGACGACGGTGCCACCCACTGTGCGTTCTGACTCTCTCTGTACTCTCTCTCCCGCTGCTCGCGCTCGTTTCGCTGGCGTTCCCTTTCGATCTCGCGCTCCCGCTCCAGACGCTCCTCCTCCTGGCGAGCCTTCAGCTCAGCGATGCTGCGAATGCGACTCGAGTTTCTCACTTGCAGGAGTCTGAATATAAAATACAAGGATCAATTGTAGAATCAATTTCTAAAGGATATATACTGATTTTAGCACTCACTTTCTCCTCCTTAGACGTTCACGCTCGCGGAATAGCTGCGGCAGCTTGGGCAGAAAGTTCTTGTTGAGTATTTGGAAGAGTTCACGCTCTTTGGCATTCTTTGAGGTCTTGAATTTGGCCGCCAAGTTCTGCCAGTCCTCCTCGGTGAAGCAGATGACCTGCCACACGGTATTGCTGTTGCTGCCTGCACCACCAGCCGATGCTGCGGCTGCTGCTGCTGTTGCGGCGGCCCCGACGGCCTTATCCTCGCGATACAAACGAGTGCCGTAGAAATACCAATATCCGGAATTTTTGGCGTCGTGGCCGAGTGGCTCTACGCGCAGGCTGTCCGCCTCTAGATTGCTGAGTATGACCTGCACATCGGCAGATTCCAGGCGAAAGTGGCACAGATCGTGCAGAATGTGGAGGCGCTTGCGCGGTGGCAGCGATTGAAAGTCAATGTCCGTGTCGAAGGGATTCTCTGTTTGATGCAGACGACACTGTTGGCGCAACAGGCGGCGCAAGAACATCTGATAGTTGCTGTGTGTGATCTCCTTGGCTACCGATTGGAGCGCATCGCAGCCCTTGAGGAGGCGCACAATCAATTCGGGCACTAGGGCAACCTGATCTTCATCGCTGGTACCATCGGAGAGCAGCGCCGATTCGAGGTCCTGCATACATTTAATTCTCATATATTAAATCTGTCCGAATACGGCATATACTTATATCCCAGTACTCACCTCGATATCTATATCGGGTAATTCGAAGGCGGAACTAAACAATGAACAGAAATGCGAAATACACGGTATCTCCCACCATGATTGAATGTCTGCAGGAGAGATAAATAACTATTATAGAAGACTGTTCCAATCATATATGCATGGATCATATGCAGGACTCACCCAATAGGCCGATGAAAGTAGAAACCATTTATATATGCTTGCTTATTAGAAACTTTGCTTCACTGCGAGATTTTTAAATAACTAAAATAAATCCCTCGAGGGCCTCCGATATGAAGCTCTTTGGTTACTCGATTCGGGCAGGCTATGTATTTATTTACCGGGAATGGATAACAAGAAAAAACAAACGTACCGATGCGTTAACAAATTAGTTTCGGGTTGCAACAAAGGAGAAAGAGCTACGAAACGGGACACACAACTTCGGGTGCCGAAGAGTGGATACCCTACAGAGACATAACGTTGTTGTGGTTGGTAGCTTTACTTTATATCCAGTCCACTTTGAACACAATATATACTCCATGAGAGTCACAGATATTAGATATTTCCTGCGCCTGCTTTGATGTCACAAAAGTTCGCTACAAAACAAACATACTATCTCTCCGTAGGGTAACATATACATAAATGTGTGCAACATGTGTGTGCGTGCGCCGTTGTTTGCAGCGGCGCCTGCTGCTGTTGTTACAGTTACAAGATATATGCACAAACATCTGGCTTTATCACTTATCATGCATTGCGATACACCCACACACACGCGCGAATACACGCACACTCGCAAAATATGGGAGAGCGGGCGGGTGGTAGGTCAAAAGAAAGTACACGAGCACCCCTTTCGCGCGCTTATTTTCACGAAGAGAAAATCAAAACAGACAGCCAACAAGCGACGATTGCGTAGGCCAGAGTGGGATGGCGAGTGTGCTGCACTCGAATAGCGGCGCCGCTCACTTTTTCACGTTTGTATGCCGTCTCTCTTCCTATCGTCACTATTCCGCCTGCTGTTTCTCCTGCCTGCTGCCTGCACTCTTTTTATTTTAATTAATATGTAATTTACATGGCTGCACGCAGTTTTTAAGGCTGTTAATTTCACGAAGCCCTCGGACGTTTTAGCCACAATAGTGGGGGGTATGGGTATGCGAGCTGGGATTTCCAACTTCGATTCGTTTTCCGGAGCATGCGCGCGGGGGATGACGACGGCGCCTGGTGCGCCTTTTTCTGCGTTTTGCATGCTGGCCAGTGTGTATTTATTTTTATTAATACATGTATATATATTTTTCACAAACGCTGCAGGTTACGTGCGAAAATGTCATTTAACTTTAGAGACGCCCAATCGCTGCCGCTTCTCTCGCCTCAATGTCCCCTCAGCCGAATTCCACCAATTTCTTTTTTCAAACCCACACACTCTCACGCACACACAGGCCAAAAGAGGTGCTCCATCTGCATTAAATTATTAATTATTTGCCCATCAACAGCTGCAACTGCACACACATCACACGCCACACATCGCACATACACACACACAAACACAACACGCACTGGAACAGTAAAGTAAAGTAGTTTTGCTAACATTTTTCAATCCCGTTGATTTGATTTGCAGTAGGCCAAAGGCGGCGCAAATAATTTCTATTTTCCTCTTTTGCGCTACAACTGCTGCCTGCTAGCTTCTTCTTGCTGCTGCTACAATTTTCGTGGAGGCGTAGAGTTGTAAACTTATCGAATGCAATCGATAATATCGCTTGCATAGAGATGGCCTACGCGTTTATGAACAGATTGTTATAAAAATATATTATGATATTATGTACACAAAATGTATCCAGATATACAAAAGTCAAATATATTCACCTTTTAAGAACACAACATAATTCTGAATTAAAATTAAATTTCTAAGTATAATTGAATGGGATTATTATCTATTAAATTTATTGAATTTGTACTGAAAATAATTTCCTTCCATTCTTAAAAAATTTTTATAATTAATATGAGACCGGTCCATATTTCCATTCAACATTTTTACTTTTTTCATATAATCATCTCTAATCGATTCATCGATATGTATATCTCCAATTTCCTTGTCGCTTGCTATTCCGTTCTACCTCACTCACTTCTTCGCTTCCTCTTCACACGAAATTCACCCTCTTACCATCCCTCCCTCCTCGACAACCAGCTGTGAATATAACCTTACTTTTCAGTCTGTTCAGCTACATGGCATCATGTATCATCGTGTGACTGTGTGTGTGTGCATGCACATCCATGTCGGTCGACATGCGTTGGTGTGTGTACGCGTGCCATGTAGCCTGCCATGTATTCTAGAGTAGCTACATGGTAAGTATCGCGGGGCGCGGTAAAGGTAAAGGGCCGTCAATTACACATTAATCAAAACAAACTCCAGCGACACGAATGAACAATGAGTGTTGGATTGCAGATAAAACTCCATCCACTGACGAGGATCGGCATGGGCCGCATTTATCACTCATTGAATCAGATTCAGCGCCCCGCCTCGGGGAGTCTCACCATGTACCATGTACCATGTATATCCCTTTGGACTACATGACGGTTCTAGGCTACATGGCAGGCCGCCGCCACGAAACTGGTTTGGGCAAGGGTGGTGCGGGTGCACTTGCGGGTGGCGGTGTGTGCGACGCGTGTCGGTGGATGCACTAGAAAGCCTCCCCTGCGCCTGCTGCCAGACGAATAAATCAACGGACGATAGGCACTTTTTTCTGGCATATTTTATACACACATAATACGTCTGTAGTTTTTATTTAACGATTTTTGCATTTTTATTTCATTTAGTAGCGAAAGTAATGTTGGTTGGTAAAAAGAGAATTACAATAGTTATTTTACGATGTTTATAGTTATTTACAAATGGTGCTGCTGGTGCTGCTGCAGCTGTGGCAACATCAGCCGCATCATACGCGGCAGGGGCGGGTGGCAGGTCGATGCGTTGCACATCCTCCCGATGCTAAGGCTCGATCTTGCGTATCTTAAGGCTGCCGCTGCTGGCACGTTGCGCTAGGTGCGCCCCTGCGGCGCCAAGTGTTCCACTCGCCGTCGTAGTGCTCACCAGCTGTGGCAGCATCACAGACCCATTGTGGATCTCTCCATTACCATTGCTCGTCAGAGTGGTCCCCAGGCCGTTCTGCAGGGGACGCTTCAGCACGAACCGCTTGGTCTTGGCCGTCGCTATTGTCACACCACTGTTCGCTGTCGTTGCCGTCGTGCTAACGACCACTGCGGTAGTGGCTTTGCCCACGGGCAGGTCCTCGCCCACGGGATCCACTTCCATTTCAGTGACGGCATTGTTTTCCTCATGCTAAATGGGGCGGAAGAATAATGCAAGATTAGGATACCGGTTGCAACATTTTGATGTAATTTGTGGTGCTTACACTTTCGCTATTGGGCTCCTCATCCTCGTGACCCTCCTCCTCCTCAAACTCGGCACTCTCAGTCTCCTCGGGATACTCCACCAGTTGGCCGTTGAGGGTGGGAAACTCGATGACCGGCAGAATCAGGCGCTGTTGGTTGTTTGTTTCGTCCATCAGCTTCTGGATTAGATTGGCAATGTCCTCGCGCTTCTTGGTAACGGTGAGGAAGTCGAACCAGTTCGTCAGTTGCTTGATGGGCAGTCTGTAGTCTCTGATGGGCTCAGCAAAGAACTGTTCGACGTACTGCAGCAGGTAGAGGCCGCAGTCGGTGAAGTTGTTCTGTTGCGGCACTTTGACGCAGTGTCCGGGCATGTTATCCTTGTTGAAGACGTGCGCCTGCGCATCCGGCTTCTTGATCCTGTACTCGCAGGTCAGGTAATCCCGCAGCGTGGCCACCACACGACTGCGCGATGCCCCGGCCAACGAGTCGAAGATGAGGATCAGGGGCTGCTTCACCGCCGGAACCTCTTCCGCACCGCAAATCCTCGCTGGGCCGCTGCTAACCTGGGGCGTGGGCGTGGCTGCTGCTGTTTCCTTGGTGGGCGTTGGATCCTTGCCCGAATTCGAGTTGTCACTGTCCTCAGAGGCCATGTCGCTGTCATCGCCCTCGGCCTCGTCTCGCTCACTTTCCCCGTCGTCGCCTATGCGGAAGCTCTCAGCGTTAAGTGCCGCGGGCAGGGCTCCACCCTCGCCCCTCTTTGTCAGCGGTGTGATGGTGGTGTTGCCAATTTGCAGCGAAACCTTCTTGCCGCGCGCACGCTTCAGATGCTGCGGCTCCACGGGCTGATTGGTGTCGTAGGTGACGGGGCCCTTGAGGTTCGGGAAACAGATGATGGCGAGGAACCAATGCGACTGCTCGTTGATGGGCACAATGATAAAGTCCTTGTCGAATATGTCCACCACTTTGGTCCACTTTTGGACCCTGGCATGCCGCTTCTGGGCCGCTGTCTGCCGCATGTCGGTGGGACGCGTCAGCGTCGTCAGTCGCTTGTAAAAGAATGTGCTGAAAACATGGGTACGCTCGCGTGTTGCCTCCGGTATCAGTGTGTTGCGCAGCCACAACAGGTAAAAGTCAATGATGATGTCATTTAGATAGGACTCCTTCGTCAGGCACACAAAGTCCTCCATGCGAATGCACAGGCTGCCCGTGCCCCTGGGCGGATACATGAGCAGATTTACCTGCTCATCGGCACGCAGCTGCCGCACCACCGGCTGTGTGGACTTGTCCAATGCCTTGCGATCGGAGTCGGCAATGCGATCGAATATATCGGCTGCATCTATGGCTGAGATCTCGTCCACGCAGCTGAACATCGACTTGATGGTCTCACGGGCGGTGAGGGAGATGCTATCAAACAGCAGAACGAGGCGTCGTGTGTGGAACGAGGTTTGTGACTTGAAGCCAGTCTCTGAAGAAGGAACAGAAACGAAATGTATAAGGATAAGGAATTCCAGTCAGGGAAGAGTGCAAAACTGAAACTTACGTTCAATTGGTTGATCATCGGGCAAACAGAGCTGGGATTTCACATACAGTGCGCATGTCTTGAGCAAATAGAGCGTAATGAGCGTCTGTGGTTGGTCAGCGCTCCCGAAGTGGGCAATCACCTTGATCACCTCGTGCTTGTAGATGTTTAGTGTGAACTTCTCGTCCACGTCCTGGAGTATGCCATTTATGCGTATTCCCTTCGAGGTGAAGGTGACCTGGGAAAACAAAAACAAACACAAAATATATGAGCACAAATTTCATGCATTGCGTGAAGTAGGCAGGGGAGGGATGGAAGGTGCATGGCACATACCGGCTCAATTGTATCGAAACGATAGGGCATCAGACGCACACAGCTACAGGTGATCGGTGTGGAGAATTGTTCACTCTCCGGCACATCCGTCAAGTCCGAGACATCGCCGCGCACAAAATCTGCAGGAGAAATTAGGTAATTTAAGCATTAATTTGCTGCTTTCCTTCACATGTGCTGCTGCTGCTATCGCAGTCACATTTTTTTTTTTTTTTGTTCTTTGCACTGCGCACACGTTTCCCCACAATTTGTGTAATTACCTTCGTCATTCATGGTTGCACGGATTGCGCAGAGTGCAGCTTGTCAATAAATTAATTATTTTTAAGTTAAATCTATTTAAAAGGTCCACTGTTCCAGCAATTTCTTGAAATTGCTACAGAATTGGGACGAACGATGTGTTTTCACGCATTCTTCTTCTTCTTCTTGCTTCTCCTACTCTTTTTTTTTTTTTCTCGCGACCGACACAGAAAATGGCGTGTCGCTCAGCGCAGCGCCCCCTGGCGGTACATACCAGAACTAAAAATAGTGCGATGGCATTGCCAGCACTAAATTTCGACACACACAATACATAAAAAAAAAAACAACAAACAAACATTGCCTTGCATGTACACACCACCATATGAATGCGAGGCGGCGGAAAAAGCGCTCCCAATGCTAATTATTTGCTTATAAAACATTGTTATTAGGGTCATACCTCTGTACAGCGGTACTTCGTCCACCTCGGGCAGCACGGGCTCGCAGGCAAAGGCCACGGCGGGCAGAGGAACATTTCCATTCATGAAATGGCTGTAGTGGCTCGCGTGGAGGGACGGCAGCTGCAAATAACAAAAGGAGGATGAACGTTGGTTGGTCGTGGGAAATCTAAGATAAAGGTAGCTGACACTTACACTAGCAGTGCCATCGACAGTGGTATCGTCTCCGTCTGCCTCATCCTCACTGCTCAGCAGCACCACAGGCTCCGCCTCGGGCGCTCGCCTGCCGCCACGGGCTCGACCTCGCAATGCGGCCATTCCACCGCGTCCTCTGGTTCCCGTTGCAAAGGACACGCCACTCATCTGCTTGTTGTAGCGTGCGGCCGCTGCCAGCTCCCGCTTCTCCGTTGGCGTGGCCGCCTCGTTGGATGTGGATGATGCCGGCGAGGAGGTGGCATTCGACTTGGTGGGGTAGGACTTGCGCTTGGGCGGCTCCAGGAAGACGCGCTTGCAGCGCTCGCACTTGGCATGATCCACGCCCGTGAAGCCGCACTGCTTGCACACCGCCAAGTAGCCGTCGATCAGCTTGCGTCCTTCGTTGGCAATCGACACGACACCTGCTCCTGTGGCTGTGCCATTGGTGGTGGCGGTGCCGCCATTCGGTGCCGCTGCGCTCGCCGCCTCCCTCTTGGCCTGTTCTGCCGCCGCATTGGCCTGGGTGTATGCCGGCGACGCTGTCGCGCTTGTGGGCGCAGGCTGCGCTGCTGCCGTAATGGCGGCGGCGGCATTCTCCTGCTGGCGATTCATCTGGAGACTCTCCTCCGCCCGGGAAATCAGTTCGCTGGCAGATTCGTTGACGGAAAAGCCGACCGTTACCACAAAATCAACATTGGCACCGCGATGCTCGACGCACTGGATCGTTGTGGTGTTGTCGAACGGCACGCAGACCTGCTCGAGCAGATCCTGCACCGTGCACGACTCCCGGGGCAGGGTGAAGGTGATCAGTCGCTGCTCGCCCGATGCGAGTATAACTAACATCTTGGCGCTGTTCCGATCCCTCTCCGGTATCGCCTGACCCGCCCGATTGTTGAGTACATGCTGCGAGTGAATCTCGTAATTGTTGTGCGACGTCTGCTGCACGGATGAGTTTGACTGCGAGGAGGATTGCGAATCTCCAGGGTCCACGATGGAGGCAGAAAGCGGCACAATTGCTGATGCGGGTGATGGGACTACAGGGGCAGCTGCTGGCGCCGCCGTCGGTGGTGGTGCTATGGCTCTTTGCGGCTGCATAATGCGGGTTCCAATCGGTAGGACACCTCCGGTGGGCGTCTGTGTGGCTATCAGCTTCGGTGCGGCACGCACCAGAGTTCCCGGTGTCATGGACCGCAAGGGCGTCAGACCTACAGTATTCCCCACGGATGTAGGTACGGCCGTTGACACTGTCATCGTCTGGCGCTTTTTAAACTCTGCCAGCGACATGCTCGCTCCACTCGCAGTCCGCAATGCTTGGACCTGCTGCTGCTGTTGCAATTGTTGCTGTTGCAACTGCTGTTGATGCTGCTGCTGTTGTTGCAACTGCTGTTGTTGTTGTTGTTGCTGCTGTTGCTGCTGCTGCTGCTCCTCTTCCGTGGTGGCCTGTGCCGTAGTAGTTCCTGGATAGTAGGTCGTCAAGCTGGTGCCCTGCGCCAGCTGTATGGGCATCTGATTTGCGGGCGGCTTCTGTTGCTCCTTCTTCAGCACCGCCGCTTGAATGCGCTCCTCCATATCTATACCCATGCTGCTCGTGGTTGCTGCCGCGGGTGTGGCTGTCACGACGGCTGGAACGGGCGCCGCCACAGCCGAAGTGAGGGAGACGGGCGCCCGATATCGCAGCGACGACTGTCGCATCATCAGCATCTGTTGGTGTTGCTGCTGCTGCTGCTGTTGATGCTGTGGCTGGCTCCCATCGGTGATCATGTGGGTGCGATACACTTGCCGCTGCTGCAGCTGCTGACCTGGGACCGTCGGCTGGCCGAGATTCGCGCTGATGGTTATATGCTTCATCTGCGCCTGGGTCACTATCTGCATCGTCTGGCTGCCCTCCGGTGAGCTGGTTTGCACCACCAGCTGGGCTCGCGTTGGACGTGCCCCCGGCGGACGCATATTCCTCACAATCCCTCCTTGGACGGAGCCGGCGGCACCTCCCCTGGGCCGCACGTGACGCACAATTGTCGTGGGACTGAGCGTGGGTCGTGCCCCTCCACTTGTGGCAATCATTGTGCGTGTGAGAACGGCTCCTCCCCGTGCGCCTTTCCCACGAAACGCGGCCCGCACCAGAGTTCCTCCTCCTTGAGATGTGGCCACCAGTTGGGGCTGCTGTGTGTGCACCACTTGCTGCTGCTGCTGCTGTTGTTGTTGCGTCTGTTGCTGCTGTGGCACCTTCTGCACTTGCAACTGCTGGTAGACAACATTTTGCGTCTGCTGTGGCACCACACGGGTCTGCACGAGATGTGCCGTCTGCGCTGTGGCCTGAAGTTGCATTTGCTGCTGCTGTTGTTGCTGCTGTTGCACGTGCTGCTGCAGGACATGCTGCTGCTGCGGCGATGTGGCATAAACCACGCGATTGTTGTACGGATGAATGGCCGTGGCCTGTCGCATGATGAGCTCCTGGTGCTGTTGCGCCTGGATAAGCACCGGCTGCTGCTGAACAATCACATGCATATTGTTCTGCATCGAATTAAAAATGAGAAAATTTTGAAAATGAATTATTAAATCACAGCTAGAACTATTGCAATCAATTTCCATTCATTTCTTTAAGCCAATTTAGCCCCTTAAACATAGTTTTGGAATTATATCGTATATATTCTGCATATCTTACAGTAAGCGGCCGTTGTTGCTGCTGTGTGGTGGTCATGCGGTAGACGACCTGCGGCTGCTGCTGCTGCTGTTGTTGCTGCTGCTGCTGGGCAGGGGATGTCTGGAGATGCAATGTCTGGGGCTGCTGTTGCGTCTGCTGGTGTTGTTGCTGCTGTGGACTCTGCAACAGTTGCTGCTGCTGGGTGGTCGTTTGCACTAATTGCGCCGTCTGCTGCTGATAGGCGGGCGCATGATATTGTTGTTGTTGCTGCTGCTGCTGTTGTTGTTGCTGGAGGACTTGCTGTTGCTGCTTCTTCTGTTGCTGCTGCTGCTGCTGCAGTTGCTGCATGGATGCATGCTGCACAATTGTATTGGGCTGTAGGACCTGCTCGGAGGTGTAATAAATCTGCTGAGTATGTTGAATGGCGGGCTGTTGCTGCTGATGTTGCACATATTGCTGCTGCTGCTGTTGCTCCAAGTGGATCTGTTGCTGCTGCTGTTGTGCCTCCTGCTGCTGATAATGCACTTGCTGCACTTGGTGCTGCTGATGATGCATCACGACTTGCTGCTGTTGCTGTTGCTGCTGCTGGTGTTGTTGCTGCTGCTGCTGCTGGGCGAGATCATCCCCTCCGATTATGTAGTGTGCAGGAGCTGTGGCCTGTTGGGGCTGCTGGTATTGGGCCGGCGCCGTGGTTTGATACACGACCTGCTGCTGGTCGTTGAACACCAATTGCTGGTCATCCTGGAGCACCAGAGACTGCGATATAAATGGCATTGCAGTTTATAACTCCGCCAAGATTTCCGACTGCACTCTAAATACTCACCCCAACCTCCTCTTGGGGCACTTGCACCACCTGCAAATCCGAGTAGACGGGCTCCTCTAACGGCACAAGATACTGCTCCATTTTGTTGGGTCAACGGTGCACTGGCAGTGAGAGTACAAAGAGCGGGGAGTAGACAATATTTTAATGATGGCTACTACAAGATGGCCTGCCTTTCACACACACACAAACACATGGCGAACGAACACGGAAAACACTCCTTTGCCCCACATCAGTGGTGCATGAAAATAGTTGGGTTTGGGCAGTTAGCAAGCGAAACGTTTATTCCACGTTTATTATACAATTTCTGTGACATTTCTTCAGACCATTTTTCATGCGTTTCACACACATACACAAGCACGCACACACAAACACACACCTTCTGCTGGGTTGATGGGAGTTTGGATACGTCCGACGTTGGTTTGCTGGACGCCACTCGTGAATCACTTCATCTCTGTTAAATCATTTTCACGAGATATTTTCACACAGTTGGACAAGTGATTAGCAAGCCTGGGCTAGCGTTTTCAATCGAAAATTTCAATTTCTTGTATTATAATGCAGGCAGCCGAATCAAATATGGCGTTCCACAGGGCAGCATTTCAATTTGTTTTTTCTGGCAATGCCCACGCGCAGTTGGCGCGCCCTCTGGCGGCTTGGCAGAGCTACGCAGCTGTTTACAAACATTTTTCAGCGTTGCGTTTTGCTACACTCGTTTATCGAAGTCTGTCTCTTCGCCGCTTTCGTCTAATGTTTAGTGGTACCACTCTTTCGCATGTAGCAATTTTATTGGGACCACTAAATATTCGAGGCACTGGAGTTGCACTAATATTCACTGATTTATGCACTGAAGCCCACGTTTGACCGTCTGATATCATTTTATTGGCCATTATCAGCTTGATAAGCTGCACTTTGTTGAACACGATTTTTTGGCAATTGATATCGCGATTTAAGTGCCGTTAGTGGGTAACGGACAGCGCGCTCTTGCAGATTGGATGGAAGAAGAAGAGAGAGCCCAACAACAACAGATTACAATAGAGATGTGGGGCCAGCGATATGCCAAAACGATAGCTGCGGCTAATACAAATCGTTCTTTGAAAATTCAGTTTTCTGATATAAAAAGGGAAATTTTCACTATAAAAGTTTGTTGTTCTAGATGAATTTAGATCTCTGTAAAGATTATGTCCGTCTTAGGTTAATAAACAAGGAAAATAATAAATAAACATTTATCGAAATAATTATGGATTTCTGCCAACTCTCATCGCTAATCTCAAACAATTTATTATAATTTCATCATGTCAAAAATATTCACTCCTACAAATCAAATTCGCCTCACAAATGTGGCCATTGTGAGGCTAAAGAAGGGCGGCAAGCGCTTCGAGATTGCCTGCTACAAGAACAAGGTCCTGTCGTGGCGCAGCAACAGGTGAGAAGTGGCTAAATCCAATCCAACTGAAACACGTTCCTTGAGAAAGATATTCTCTTTCAGCGAAAAAGACATCGATGAGGTGCTGCAAACCCACACGGTCTTCACGAACGTGTCCAAGGGCCAGGCGGCCAAGAAGGATGAGCTGCAGAAAGCCTTCAACAAGACAGATGAAACAGAAATCTGCAAGGAAATCCTGAGCAAGGGTGAGCTTCAGGTCTCGGAGAAGGAGCGCCAGAGCGTGCTCGACACGCAGCTGAACAGCATTGTCAACAGTGTGGCTGCTCTCTGTGTCAATCCCGAGACGCGTCGCCCCTACTCGGCCTCGATCATTGAAAAGTCACTAAAGGATGCCCACTTTTCGGTGAAGATGAACAAAAACACCAAGCAGAACACCCTGGAGGCCATCAAAATGCTGCGCGAGCATCTGCCCATCGAGCGGTCCCGCATGAAGCTGCGCGTCAGCTTTGCGGGCAAAGAAGGCGGCGGCAAGCTCAAGGAATCTGTCGTGAAGCTGGCCAACGCTGTGGAGCACGAGGAATGGGAGGAGTCAACGCTGCACTTGACGCTGCTGATCGATCCTGGGCAGTATCGGGTGATTGATGAACTGGTGCGCAACGAAACCAAGGGCAAGGGTCTGCTGGAACTCCTCGAACTCAAAGAGGTCGTGGAGAACGAGGAGGTCTTTTAGGCGGACATATACATATATACGTGATTATTTATGTGAAACAGAGTACAGGATCGAGAATATATAACAATTTCATTTGCGCTTCTTGAGATTCTCAAAGCGACGCGACAACTCATCGAAATCGATCTCATCTTCGTCCTCCTTCTTGCCTGCAGGCCCTGGGGGAATGTCTGGCAGATCCATGGGTACATTGGGCAGCGATGGAAGGTCCAGGGGAGGCGGTGCACTTGGCTCTCCAAGGTTACCAGGCGGGGCACCAGGTGGCAGCTTTGAGCGCGGTTGGGGTTTCGGTTTGTTGGCATTCTGTGAACGAAAGGCACAAAAGGAGATGTTAGCTGGGGATTAGCCAAAGTTTGGAGGTCGGTTGGTTGTGCATCCTGACCTGCAGGTTGACGGGATTAATGGAGGTATAACGTGGCGGCGGATCATTGTTGGGTTTGGGGGCGCTGTCAAGCAAAAAACACGAAATCAAAAGGCAAATAAAAATCAATGAAACAAATAAAATGAACAAGAAATGGTGGAGGGGCATGCAGGTGGATGAATCATTTTGTGGGATGTTTGGACTTACACGCATTGACGTCACACACAGAGAGAGATAAGAGAGACAAAGGCGGAGAAGAAGATAAACCCCGAGAAAAGGCAGTTAAGTGATGGAACGACAAGCACGATCAATGTTAGTGGAGGCAACAAAAGAACTACAGGAAAAACCTACCAGAATATTCTCATCTGGGCTGCCCGAACCATCCGTATTGTTAGTTTCCCGCTGCAATAACCCATAAAAATCATGCAAGACATGCCAAAAAGTGGGGAAATGTAAAGAATAAAAAAAAATTGTAGTTACATTTATGAAATTGGTATTCAGATCCTTCTCCTCCGCGCATTTGCCAGGCACCGTCGATGGCATCGATGGCTGTGGCGGCTGATTGGGCGGTATGTTGTAGGCAAATGGTGGCGGCGGCTGTGGGCCAGCGCAGGCACCAGCTCCCCTCCCCACCACCACCACCGCCAAATGGCGGATAATTGAACGGTTTGCTAGTGGGGGGCTCCGGCATATTGGGGAGCGGCGGCACAGCCGGATACCCAATGAAACCCATCTGTGGCGGAGGCATGCCGCCGCCCCCACCACTGAGATTATTTCGATCGGAGAGATCGATCAGATGGTGCTCGGGCTTCTGATCCTCCTGCATCACCTGTGGATCCGGCTCGTACTCGATGTTGTAGTTCTTGGCGATGGCAATCAGATACTTTTCCACCAGCAGCTTGGGCGGCGCCTGGAGAGTGAGCTTGTGCATCAGCTTCTCGGACACACAGTGATCCCCGGTGGCAGTGCGGTTGTGCTCCGCAAACTGTGGCCCGTACTTCGTGATGAAGATGTCCGAGATTATCTTCAGCTCCGCAATGTCGCTCTGCAGCCGGGGACATACCCACACAAGGCTGGCCACCGGCTCGGCTATGCCCGAGTCCAGTTCCTTCATTTGGGTGATCAGTCCGAAGCGAGCGAGCAACAGGTCGCAGTACATTTCCACCATTTCCATCGCCTCCACCAGGTAGTCCTCGCTGTGGGGACAACAAGTTAGCGTGTCTATAGTGGTGATGGTTTTCCATACATCGCGCGGTGTCCTACCGTATTATATGCTCCACTCGGATGCGGGCACGCTCTGTTTTCCCTGTGGCTAGATAATCAGCAATCTCCTTCCTGGACTTTTGCGTCAGCTCCGCCTTTTTCTTCTCCAGGAGCTTTAAGCGATTGAGGGCCAACCGCAGGTTGGTCTTCAGCTTGTTGTAGTTGGGGCCGCTGGAGAACATCGTTATTCGGGGCAGCTACTTCTGTGGCGGCCGTGAAAACTAATAAAAACTAAGAATTTCGTTTTGGTGATTCATAAATTAGGGAAAAACAAATGACGTCACAGACATGCCAACCTGTGGTTATTTGGGCTAACTTCGTATTTTCCTCCGTATATTTATGGTATATTATTAAAAAGAGAAAGTATATTTCGGTATTTTTCTGAGGGTTCAGGTGGGTATATATATCGACATATCCGATGGGCACACTGGTATTAAAGTTCCGTTAGATTCAATATTGTGTTTTTGTGGTTTCTTGAGCTTTATTTCGTTGCATTTTCAATAACATAAAAACCTTTAACAATATCTAGTTACAATTTGAAATTTCGCCGCTGCACTGCAATTGTGTTTGGCTGCCGGCTGCCGCGGGACAGACACCACCGCCAGACACAACCGCAAGGCGTCGGGTGCAAGCTCCATTTTGTCTGTCCATCATAGCGGTTCTTTTGTGTAAGTATGTGTATATGGATATTTGTTTTTGTTATATGTATGTTTCTTTGTGTGTGTGTGTGTGGGAGGGGCCGCCATTTTGTTCCAACTTAAAATCTTAACTAAATATAACCAAAATAATTCATTTTACAGCATTTTGCGATGTGCTCACAAATGCGGAGGCTCCGGCGGCGGTTCGGGACACTCTTCTTCGGTTTCGGTTTCGCACGGACACGCCTCCATTTCGTCGATCATGCAGCCTTCCTCCTCGCAAACGTCCGGCGTACGTGGCGTCGGCTCGGACGAGGCATCGCGATAGCCGGCATACACCTCCGCCCGCTGCTTGATGATCTCCTGTATGATGGCGGTGAGGATCTCGCGCGAGTCCACAATGTGGCCCACCTCCTCGGCCACCTCCGCCGAGAGCCAGGGGCAAATGCTCTTCATGAGCTGTTCCTTCTTAACGGCATCGCTGGCCGGCTCGATGTTCTCCAGGACCTCCGGTACCAGGCTGGCAATGTGACCCTGCAGGAGCTTGGCTGCCGTCACACTCTTCTGCATCTCGGCATCGAGCTCCTTTGCAATGGCATCCTGCCGCAGGCGACGCTCCTTCTCCGCGCGCAGACGCATCTCCTCAGCCTCCAGGCGCCGCAGTTCGGCAAGCTCCACCTCGCGTTGGGCGAGGAATCTGCCAAAGGAAAGAACTGAATTAAAAGGGATTCCTGGACTGATCTCTGACTGGCGGGCGTACTCTTCCTGCTTGCGGCGCAAACTGTCCAATTCCATTTCGTGTGCAACCTCCAGCATGCTCTGCTCGATGCAGGCATCCACCAGGACATCAATAATGGGCTGTGCCTCGGCATCGAAGTGGAACAGCTCACCCTCGCCTATTTCGGTGCCCACATCGATGCCCACCTTCGCGGCGATGAATGGCGGTGTCGGGGGCTTCTCCAGGAACAGATCCGTTTGCGTATCCACCGTGAACTCAGGCGGACGCTGCACCAGCTTCTCCAAATACTTTTCCGTCTGAATGGTCTCGTGTTTGCGGCCCTTCACCGGCGGCGGTGTGCCCAGGACATTTCGCTGGTTTCTGCATTGGATCGAACGCTTTCGCAGCATATTCCGTCGCTTAATTTCCGCGGCCTTGTCGAAGGGATCCACATCCGTCTGTAAGGCAAGCACACATAAGAAAGTGGATCATACCCAGGTCACGGCTGCCGCAGGACTGCCTGACTGCCGGACTGCCTGCTCGACGATTGGACAAGCCACTTACCACCATGGAGGCGTTGCCAAAGTTGCTGCCTTTTATGACACGACGGTCGTACATGACGTTCTTGTAGGGCTCTGGCGGCGGCACAATGGGTCTGTGGAGGAGGCGAGAGAAAAAAAAGGTGAGTATTCCCATCAATTAAAGGCGAGAACCTCGACCCAGTTCAACGCTCCCTTGCGCTCCCCCCCGCTCAAATCTGTTGCTCCTCCTCCTCCTCAACGGGCGATAATCATCAAATTTGTGCATTTCTCAACGCCCCAACGCCCACCAGCAGCTGGCGGCTGGCTGCTTGTCAAGTCATCTCCGATTCGAATCAATTCGAACACCCAACACCCAACACCCGAAGCTCCACCGAAGTTCAGTACACTTTTGGGTCAAATGAAGGAGCATTAGGCGATTTCCCTCGAGTTTTAAAGCTTTAAAACTCCTTTTGCGTCCCGCTCTGGAGTGTAATTTATGACTTGCTAATTTCTATGTAAGGTACGAGTATTCCCAACACAAAAACAAACAATTCCTGGTGTCAGACTTGCAAGAACTTGGATCGTGAACTCGTGACCTATGCAAATTTTTGTAGCCACTTTTTGGGCGGAAGTCAGACATTGAACGTCGGGCGAATGTCTGGTCTGGTCTGGTCTGGCTGCGACCGGCCTCATGTACCTAGAACTTTGGGCTCTAAATAACAGCAGGGTTTTCTCTGGGTCTGGGTCCAACGTGAGCAGTGTAGTTGTAGAGGAACCAAAGGGATAGAAAAATGCTATACATGTTTTTGTATATGTATTCCATATGTTGTCCATTGCTTTGATGCACTTACTTGCACAAAGTTCCCCTAAACGAACGGATAACTTCCGTTTTTCGATTGTTGGTGGTAGTAAATCTTCAGTATTATATACTCCTGTTACACTGTACATCTTTTCTGATTGTAGAAAGTTCCCATAAGTGAACGGACACTTTACTCTACATTCTGCTTATTATCTCTACAAATTGCTCTCGAAATTCTACACTAAAGAGGCCATAAAAATGATATTTACTTAATCAACATCCCATTTTTTTTTCACATATTTAACATGATACGAATGTGGAGACCCATTTGTGTGGCGGCACCATTTACCAGAGACACAACTACCGGTGTCAGGAGGCAGGGGTCGGCCTGGGTCGGCTTGGGTCGGTCCCATGTCCTTCCTGCCACACATTTGGGTGCTGGCTGGTGTGGCAATTGAACTTAATTTCCACCACAATTTGTGGCACTATTTTTTGTTGTTATTGTCGTTGCTTTGCTCCTTTTTTTGTCGTTGTTTACGAAATCTAGATTTAAATTATTTAAGGGTCTGGCCAAATGACACGAAAAACATACGAGTGGATGGCTCCGCTCCCTGTTGTCCTTCTGTTTGCTTGTCCTTCGGTTTGGTTTTCCCTACCATTTTCCGCTAGTTTCTTCGTTATTTTTCTTTGGTTTTGCACCCCACATTTTGGCTTAATAAATTAATCAAAAGTTGACCAAATGAATTGAAAAACAAGACAAGAAAACAATTTCTAATTGAAATGTTCAGCCCACGGAATCGATTGAAGGAATCCAAGGGTGAAGCAGGTGGAAGGAGGGCGGCTCAGAGTCCATTTCTCATTTGAATTTATGGTAATATTTGTACGGCACACTTTTCTGCCATTGGATGACCGCCAATCCGGCAGGGAAACCTCCTGCTGCCTTTGGGGGGTCTCTCCACTTTCAGGGGTGGAAACTGTATCTGGATGTTGCGGCTCGTGTGCCCCAACATTTTTTACAGCTATTTTATTACCTTTTGTCGCTTGTGGCACGACGTTGCTGCAATTGCTGCTGGAACTGGGCCTTTGTTATGTGGAGACCACCGGCCAGGGATTGGCTGGGATCGGTGGAGGGGGCTTTGGGGGCTGCTGCCACGGGAGCCGCAGCCACAGCCACTGCCGCAGTGGCTGCTGCAACGGCAGCGGTGGCACGAACACTGTTCAATCGGGTGGCATTCACCGCCTTGTTTTCCTTTTCCCCGGGATTGGGCGACTTGAGGGGGTCCTTTGAGTAGAAGCTCTGCAGGATCATGGGATACGAGGAGTAGGCATACACATGGCGGCGCAGCATGGATGCGGGTAGCATCTGCACCTCATGGGGCGGCGGCAGAAAGATGCCCGTGGGCACAGTCGTCTCGAAGCGCGGACGCTGTGGCATTTCGCCCGAGTGTCGGGCAGCCATCCAGGCGCCGGTGGTGCCGCTGTAGCCACCGCCGTAGTTCTCCTCCGGCGCCAGGAAACGCAGCTTGTGGCTCAACTCATCCGCAAAGCTGCGCACCTCCTGGTTGCTCCTCGAGAAGAAGGATCGGGGGGATCTACATGATCCTCCGAGGGTTCCGGTTCGAGCGGCACCTCCTGTCGCCGTGTGGGACGCACAATGGCCTGCTGTGGTCGCTGCGGACTGAGAGCGAGATCCTCCGCGGGATGTAGGTGCAGCACGGAGAAGGCGTTCGTCACCACGTGCTGGAAATTGTAGGGACTCTGATAGCGTTGCACGTTGTAGGAGTTGTTTGAGTTTGAGTTTGAGTTGGAATTCGAGTTGTTGGTGCGTCCGGGTGCGTAGGGATAGCTGCTGGAGAATGAAAAGTTCTGCTGCGGCTTGGGTAAGTGATCTTCGTGCTGATTATTTTTGGGGCTGCTGCTGCTGCTCGTCTCTTGCATCGTTCCGCAATTGTTTTCAACCGCTTCTGGTGGTGCTGCTCCCTTCCGCTTAGGAACGGACGCTGCCGGTCACCGCAACGTCCATTTATAGCTTGTGGCCCTTGGGGCGCGACACAGCACACGGCACACGGCACACACCGGAAAAAGTTAATCAATATTTTCCCTTTGTTTCGTTCTATTTTCTAGTATTTATTCCGCCCGGCTCTTGCGGAGTGCCACACGCGTTGTACCACCGCACGAATCGAGTGGCGAAAGCTAAATGACCAAAGGACCTCTCGCGATGGTCCGAGCCTGGGGACTGACGACTCTTCGGCATTGGGGGACTCGATAAAGTTTCGTGTGCGGCCCATGCCCATGCCCATGCCCCCCTCTGGTCAGCAGCGTGTGCCACAAAGTGTGCTGGTGTGCGGGTGTGATGGCTTTGATGGTGTTGCAATAATAATGCGAAAACTGTTAACAGGCCGCCAAATCCCTAGAGTTTTTGCATAAGAATCGTCGTGTGTTTGGGGTGTCCTTTTCGAATGGTGGAACCTTGAATTTCGTTATCCAAGTGTCGCACCATTTTCTGTGGCCACTTCTGCTCCGCTCCGTGCTACGTGCTCCGTGCCCCGTGGCACCTCCTTTGAGCTGCAGATGACTCCACGCATTTCCAGCGAATTTGACATTGAATTAGGGATATGTGTGGGTGGTTTTTCTTAGCAGGAAATCCTTCTTTCCTCCTACTTTTTGGGCGAACTAATGTCAATGGCCAAGGTCAATTGCGATAAACGATAAGACGATAAATTAAAGAGTCACTTGAAGCATAATTAAGTGGATTTCGCGGCAATTGAAGGGGACCTCTCCCAGATACAGCAGTAGGTTCTTCGATAAGAAAGTGCTACCAGGTAAAGGTCAGGAGGTAAATGAAGATGGAGAATCTATGGGGTACGGGGTACGGGTTCCAGAACAGCGATAGAGTTCTCTGGTGTTGGTTTCGGTTTACTTGATCGATTTTTTGGGAATAGAAATCACTTTTATATAAATCTTTAAAGGTTTTTCATACTCTTTGGGGTTTTAGGACAGGGAATAACGATGATTTCTTAAGGATTTCCAACTTTTCTTTATAGGTTTTGGGCAAAAGAAATATGTTTTATTTTCCTATATTGGTTTTTGTGTGGGAGGAATTGGTCGATATTTCTAAGGTTTTACCTTCATTTGTGAATTTTTACTTAAATATTACACGATATATTGAATATAATATTTTCCTCTAGCTTTTTGGATATATTAATGGATAGATATGGATATATATATACAGTTTTTTGATGGTTTTATGGATCGATAATACACGAGACTTTTAGAGGTTGGGGAACCCACGAATGAGTTTAAGAATGGCAAATACTTAATACTTAATAATGATTAGTTGCTTCTTTAAGGCTTCTGTGATATTTTAAGGGTTTTCTTAAGGGTTTTCATCCCTCTTTTTTGGATTAATATCTATCGAAACCTTTCTTAATAGTTTTAAACATATAGAACCCATAAAACTTCTAACAATTTTCTTTGTTTTTTTTTATCACCTTTACAGATAATCCCGTATTCCTTAATTTGACCTTAATCCGACCTAAGAACCACGCGCACACGCCCTAACTGCCCATTCTTCTGTCATTATCTTCCCATTTCTGATATATTTTTATGATTGTGCGTCAATTTGTGGTGTGTTCTTTGGGCACCCAACGAGCTGCAGAGTTCCCTGCCTGCCTGCCCCCAAAATCTTCCTTCGTGCCACTTCTATTGTTACCACCTTTTGTGGCACACGAAAGTTTCCATTCATTGCGTGTCCGTCCGTTCATTGTGCTGACCCGTGGACGAACTAGTCCCCCCCCCCGCCATACCCCCGTTTAATAATTTATTTACGCAATTTATGACTTTCGGTTTCTAGTTTTGTTCGGCAATCCATTGACCCCAACAGCAAGAAGTACCCTACCCGCTGTGTACCCACGAAATGGATGTGGATGTGGCATCTACTTACTTGGGACAACCTTTGATTTTGATGGGTTTCGGCTGGCTGGCCCACCAGAATGCCTGCTTGCAGGGCGGCGCCGGGCAGGGATTGTCCTGCCACTTGAGCTGCATCTCAGTGACCTCGGTGCCGATGAGGAAATCCATGCCCGAACTCTTGCCACCGCCAGCACCCATGCGAGTGCCACCGGCCAGGCCGCTGCCACCGCCATTTGGCTTATAGTCGCGCTTCGGTATCGTTGGCATCACACTTTTGCGGGTTTTTCTGTTGTGGATTTGTGTTTTTGGTTAATTTACGAAAAGTATCTCTCTCGGCTCAGAGATCGAACGGCGGATCGGAATCATGTGTATACAAATGTGGCCCCAAAATGACACATTTTTCACGGTATTTATTTTCGTTTTTTGTTTTCAAGTTGATTATTATTTTGAGATTTGTATTTGTTTTGGGCTGCCCGTTTGCTTGAATTTGTATGCAAAATAAACAACAACGGCGGAATTTCCATTCAGTTGCCATGGGAATTGATTTGCGGCATTGTTAAGCAAAAAAACTGTTGCCGGTGTGAAGGCGGAGCGCGTCCTTGCGTCCTGTTGCAATGCGGCATCAAAGGGGGGTGGATGGTTTTCTAAGCGATATATATCTGCCTGTGATTTGTATCTCTTTTTGATATTTGTTTTAATCGCGTGAAGTAAGTTGGAATTTTTATTGGTTTTTTTTTTCACCTCTATGGGTTGTATCAATTATTCAGGCATTGATTGCGTACTGTGTCTGTCTTTTAGTGTGAGATTTCTATTTATATATCTGTCTTAATCAAATGGGAGCCAAGAACCTGGCAAGCTTTTTTCCTTAGCTTAAAGCTTCAGATATCCTTAGGAGCAGCAAGTCGAAATTTGAATTTGAATTTAAACTGCAATGTTTTTTCAGCCATGTGGCAGCCTGCCATTGTTAAAGCGATGTTTTTCTATCGAAGTGGCAGCATACCAACCAAGCAGCTTTTGCGGCGACAATGTGCGATGTTTTTTCAGTGATCTGGCTGCACTGTCAAGCAGTTTTGAGATGCTTGAACAGCTTGTAAGCAGTTCTTGTAATCCATAGCAATAAAGCAGTGCATTTAAATTTTTGAATTTCCTTCATTTCGATGGGCTGATAATCGTGATAGAAATTAATCGGGAATATGTTGAATAAATCTGCATTTAAATTGGAAATTTCTTATTGAAGAGAGCTGTGAAAGGAAGGAATTGAAAGGAAGATGGCATAATCCTTGTTAATTCTTGGAAAAATACAAAGCCATTCAAGCATTAATCAATCGAAATCTGCTTTCAATCAAAGTCAAGCCCCCAGTCCCCTGTATCTCTCTGTATCCAATTTCATAGGAACGTGTCATTTAATTACATTTTCCCCTTTTTGGGATTTCCTTCGACATTCAATAGTTATCATTAATCCCCTCGCTCTAAACGATACGATCCAAACGGAAGGGAAATTACATGTTGCATCCTTTTGTATTTTGTTTTTTTTTGCTTATTCATTAGGACAATCCATGGAGTCCCCCCCCGTGTCACCCGTAATGAAGAGTGGACAATGACGCTGCGACTGTCGTGCGATGACGTTTTGCTTTATGCCTCTCTGATGCCGGGGGTGATAATTGTGTCCCCCGCTTGTGCCCCTTTTGTTCCACTGCTTTTCTAATAAGATCACAGGGGCAGGCGGCAGGCATTCAACAACAATCAATAAGTGGCCATGACGTTTGACATTTGAATCTTTTTTGGAAAAGGTTAATGATGCCACCACCACTTGAGGGGCAACACGGGGGAAACAGAGGGCCACACAGGCGACACAAGGCTGCCAGAGAGACCCTGCCCCTTGGCGCGACGAGTAGCATCTTGTCCAAGCAATTTACCGATCATTTGCACAGATACTCAACACAGAGCAGAGTCCGAGTCCAAGGCCAGCCTTTTCTGCGAAGGCTCTCGGGGGAAAGGAAGAGAAAGGAAAAGTGTGTGTGTGCGTCCCACTGCGTCTCCATGTCAAACAAATCATTTTACACAGATCTCGTACTCATACTCGAATCTACTGTTTTTCCTGTGTGCATTTCGTAGGTGTGAGAGCTGCTGCAGTTTTCCCAAGAAAATTGATTAATTTATTGACTTGCCAAGCAGGGACAAAACTGATACGGAAGGGTCAGAGGGTAACGGTGTCACGGGGAGCGTCAGAAATATTTTAGGGGCAGCAATTGTGCGGGCACTGGATTTTTTTATGAGTTATTTATGTGGCGCCAACAGGAAAATTATGGAAAATATCACGAAAATGGCAGAGAAGAATTTACTTTCATTTGCATGTAAAAGTTTTTCATTTGAATTTGATTTTTTAATTCTTTTTAATTACAAAAAAAAATTTGCATTCAAAATTTATTAAATTAAATCATTCTTCAACTGATATTTAAATTTATGAAATTAAATCATTATTTATCTGATTTATGTGATACTTTTATGTGAACAATTTGTAAATATTTCTGGAGGTTTTTTATTAGCGGTTTTAAATTATTTTTATGCAGTTTTGTTCTTAAAATATCATGAAAATAATTTCATTCTCTGCTTAAATAAAAAATTAAAATACGATTTAATAATCAAAAATGTATATGAAAAAAACATTTCCTTCTTTGGGTTTTTAAATTTGATTAATAAATTACTTAAATCAGTAGATAATATATACCCTACCCCCTCCTGACTCTCCTCGATAATCTCAGAGACCGTAAACCAATCCAAATTAAAATAAATATAACAATTCTTTTGTCTGTAATGACAAGTTCCATCATCATTTAACGTATAAGAAATGCAAAACACGCAAACTTTTGCCTGACAGAAATATTACCCCAGGAAAGTACGGATGGGGTGGGGTATTATTGATGGCCAACATTCAGTGGGGCATAAGTGGGTCTTTAACTGTCGGTTAACCTCTGGTTAAATATGTTCGAGTGTTAGTCAGACATTAGACATTGCCGGGGGACTCTCTCCGTGTCGATGGTTTGGCTGTCATTTGCATGCCGGGTGTACGGATGTTCGGGAGAATCCAATTCGTTTGTGGATCGATTGCCTCCCTGCCTAAAACTACAATTCTGGAATAACTTAAAGAAAGGGTAGCAGGGGTACGGCAGCGAAAAATAGAAAATGAAATAAAAATAAAAACGCGATCGTCTGATCGTCAAAAGCGACAGCGCCCAGCACTGCAGCACCGCAGCAAACAGTAGCAACAATGAGAATGAACAATATATAAAATCGCATCGGAATTGCTAATTTTTCTTATTCGATTTTTGTACGGTTCGGGGTTTCGCTTGGGGTTTCTTTCTGTCAGGGGTTTTGTTTGGAACTGGAACCTGGGACTGCGACTGGGGGTTCGTTTGATTTTCTGTTCTTTTTTTCCCTTTTTTTTCGCTGTGCCCCTCGCGATCTTTGGGGCCTGGAACCGAGGGCCATTGCCGCTGCCATTGCCGGGTTCCTGCCACCGTCTGACCCTCCTCCATTTTGTGGACTTGTGCTTTCTGTTTTCTGTTGTCTGTTTGATTTTTGTGCGACATTTTTGACATGCGGATGTGCCATGTTTAACGAGACGAACAAACTGTCGTTCGGTACAGCTGCAGCCCAGAAACAAATCCTTTTTGCACAGCATTTACAATAAATTGAATTTGACCAAAGACCCAATGCTGTTTTGTGGTTAAGAGAGAAACCCCATATTCCTGCTCTGTCCTGTCCACTGTCCCTGTCGGAGTCCGAATCCTTTGCTCGTTGCAATCAAAGTTGCAGGCAAGTGAAATGCTTGTGAAAACCGCAGGAAATTCGTCGAATTTGCCATGCGGTAAACTCTGATGCCAGGGCCATGGCCTTTGGATACAGAAGGTCCAAGGATCCAGAGTCCTTGAGTCCTTGCTGCTGCTACAGCCC
Source organism: Drosophila bifasciata (assembly GCA_009664405.1). Lineage (NCBI taxonomy): Eukaryota > Metazoa > Arthropoda > Insecta > Diptera > Drosophilidae > Drosophila > Drosophila bifasciata. The sequence goes on from CM019043.1 coordinate 43,073,433, forward strand.
CCGACTGTGCCATTGTCGTATGCATAATTGATGCGAATGTTTGCGGCCAGTGTTTCGGGCTTAGAGCATCCCAGAACCCAAAAACCATTCCTCATAATTGAGTCGCACTCGCATTTCTATCTGCAGCATCGACTGGTGCTCCTGCCACTCCTGCCACTGCGACTTGCAACCCAAGAAAAAAAAAATACTAGCAAAAGTTCATTTGCTGAAACTGAGATTTTTTTTCTCCTCTGTAGTTTTTCCCCCATCGAGTGCGAGAGTCTAATGAAATGCAGTTGGGAAAGCCGCAGTTTTTCAATTACATATTGAGGAGAAGTTGCTCTGCGGATTGCTGTGGGGGCTTCCCCTGCAGGTATTTAATATGTAGATCAGCAAATGGTGTTGGAATACTATCCAGTTTTTGTATATCTAACGAAAAATTCACATAAATATGTAGGAGATCTTTGAGTATTGCCTGTGAGTGGAATAAAACTTTAAAAAGAATACTAAGAATTTAATAAGAACTCAAGAAATAGATTAATAATGGAAAAAAATATATAAAAACTCTGAAAATATTCCTTATCTGTGGCAGAATTCATTATAATAATCATAATATTGAACAGAAAATAATTCCAAAAAATATCAATATTCTCACGATAAAATTAAGATCTTCATTATTTCCAACTTTTATTAATTTCTTTCTCCTTTTTTTATTCTACAAAACTCCCACACATAAAAAAAAAAAATATTATGACTCGAAGCACCGTTAGGCGCCACCTGTACAGGCTCCTCGATCTTAATCCCGTTGCAAGGACATCAAAGATTGGGTCGCAGGATAAGCAAGTCCTTGCTGGTGTCACACTTTCACTCCTCGTCGCATCGCCAGACAGTTTTCCATGGAAATTACCTGCTGCTGACTGCTGACTGCTGGCTGTGGCTGCGTGCAATTCTCTCGAGAGTTTCCCTGGAAAAAGATTGTTAACAATTATTATTGTTGTTGTTGTTGTTTTTCGAGGCACTCGATCGTAATCGATCTTTTTGGACCTGTGGGCCAGTGCCTTGTTTTGGCTCATAACTCAATTAAGTTGAAGATTTTCATGGGTTTTCTTACCTTCTGGCTACGTGTGGAGATGTTTATTAGTGGGAGGGAATATCCACTATCCATTATCCATTATCCCATGTTGTGGCCACAGGGACTGGACTTCCGTTTTCACTGGAAAGCGTGTGGAAATTGACTGTTCCTGTTGGAAATGTTCTCTTATGGGGAAAGCAGAAAGAACAAGTGTTAAGGATGCGCGTGACTGCCAAGAAGGAGTTCCAGTCACGTAGCCAAGGGATTTTCAAAGACGTGTGAAAACAGTTAGAAGTTGAAGATCATCAGATGGAAACCCTAAGGAATATAAATGTAATTTGTACACCTTTTTTTCTTGGGACTTTGATGCACCAAAAACAAAGCTTCCTGCGCTGCTTTATGGTGCATATTTGTAGCTAATTTTCCACTTGGAACTAAAATGTCAATAAATTAAAAATATTCATAACAATTACGCGCTTTTCTCCAGCTTTATGTCATTTCCCGCAACAGAAGTTTTCCCCATAAAATAACATAAAATCATATATATTCATGGAACGAATCATATCATGGGCAGAGGGTCTCTCTGGGGATTAAATCCTATTACGACTTGTCGATTGCCTAAAAATTGGTATTTAATGGCCAATCACCCCTCTCTTACTCTATAAGGAATAATCATATCGTATCGGGCGAAACGATCTTCACTTCATCAAACTTTCAACAGTCATCGAGTCATCCACTTTACTTCGCTTCCATCGATGGTTTATTGTCATTCCCCAAGCCAAGGAAAAGAGTTTTTGTTGCCCCATAAAATCCCGAAAAGAAAACTATGAAAGAAATTAAACAATCAATGGATTTTTATTGATTTTTATGGATTTTTATTTCAGATGGCGCTGCGTGGGGTTTGCTTTTTGTTTTTATTTGTATTTATTTTGTGTGTTTGGAAAACATTGGAATATTTCTATAGGTTTTTTTTTTATGGATCGAACGAGTTTTTAATTATGGAAAAATACTTCTTATGCTGCCCAATAAAAGATGGTGGAAGTGCATAAAAATATAAACCCCTTCCAGGGGTACTCGTGTAATATTCAAGAAAATTTATTACATTTTATGGGATGTTTTTTGTGTGTGTGGGGATTTGTTGGTTGGCCAAACAAAAGGCCAGCCAAAAGGCGCACAGGAAATCTACAAAAAAAAAAATAAAAATAAAAAATCGAGGAAAACAAACGCAAAACTATATATCAATGAAGTTGTCGTTGGGTTTGTCCTGGGGACACACGGACGTGTGTCCAGGATGCTTTTAAAAAGAGAAATCCCTTCCGCTATCCACTGCGCTTTCTGGCCAAATGAGTTGGACTTCCGCTGCAACGCGTGCGACTCGGCCACGCCTCCCAGCCTCCCTGCCTCCTTGTGCAACCCCTATCCACAATATCAGTGTGCCAGCGCCGCCGCCTTTCTCTTCTCTCGATGAAGTGCTGCTGCTACTACTACTATATGGTATGTGTCCTAATGCAGTTGTCATAGATATATATCTATATATATATTTGTGTTTGTATTTGTATTTGTTGTTGTATCTGGTGTAGCAAACTATGCTAATCGATGGTGATACCAAAACGAGTCAAGAACTCACTCGCGAAGATGGAGACGCAGATGGAGAGGCTGCTGGCTGGCTGGCTGCTGGCTATCGAAGGCGACGCCATTTGCAGTTTCACACTTTTTTATGCGAATACCATTTTTATGGTCAAGCGTGCCAAATTTGTAAAAATGCGCCAGCGACAAGTGTAAACACAGACAGACTTTTGATGCCCTACAATGGTGGGGTATTATGACTATGATTAGAAGGGTTTGCCATAAAGACAAAAAAGGGTTGTGGAAAGTTATGTTTCAGGGCAGCAATAACGCAGGAGATTTGTTCTTTGGTTTCTTATTCCATAAATAGAAGGGTAGAAGGGTATCTTCTGTTTCGGTTTCCCCTTAGAAGAGTCTTTCTTTCATGTCTTACTGCGACTGTTGCTGTGATTGAGACTGCTGCTGTTGCTGCTGCTGCTGCCTGCTGCTGTTTTGTCGCTGATTTGTCGCTGGCTGTTCGTCTTGCATAATGGCCAATCGTACAGTCAGTCAGTCGTACTGGCTCTGTCTCTGTCTCTCCATAATTTGTGCAATAAATCAAATGAATTTCACTCGAAGAGAAACAATCGAGAAACTATCAGAGAGAGAGAGAGGGAGGGCGGGCTGATAGGCAGGAGGAGACATTAGAGTGACTTCAAGGCAATAGTCTGGGGAATAATTATTAGCCAACAAAATGCCTTGGCAACGATCAAAACCTTAGACCCAGAGACCCCAAAAAGCATATCAATAAAAGTCGCACACGCAAACAAGCGATTGACACGCAAAAACACATTTAAAATTGATTAGAGCCCGGTCAATCCAAAGAGGCCCAAAGAGGCCCAAAGCAAAGCCCCTTTAGAAGATGTCTAGACGAAAATGAAACGTATGAATCTTTTTGGCTTCCCCCCACCCTCTGACTCTACTCTCTGGCCACTGATTCTCCTCTCTCTGGCGGTTGTTTGGTGTGACATTTGCCCGCCGGCCCGCCGATCGACTCTGCCCATATCTCGCTGCCCCTCGCCCTGTGTGTGTCGCGTGCTATGCCACAAAATAACAATCACAAAATTATAATTCATCCAATCATTTTGTACATTAGTTAAAAGAGAGAAATATTAAGTGGGGTTTCGAGGGTGAGGGCTGGATACGAGCGAGTATAGATGGTTTTTTGATACTCTATAAATGCAGGCAGCGAGAGATGGTAAATATCTGTTTGTGTCAGTGGAAACCCTCTAGCTTCTGTTTGTAGAAAAGCCTGTAAGGGTAAGCTATGATATTTTACAAGCAATTAATTACGAAATGCTTTAAGAAGGATCTATATATGTAAACTTTATCCTCTGATATTTTGGGATACATAATATCGTAGCTTAAAGTGCTTAAAGTTCTTTCAAATGGAATCTACTATATATCCCCCAGCAAAGCCTGTCCCATGGTCTATCCAAGTCACTATACCCCTGCTGCCATTTCATAGAGTATTCTTTATAGCATGGAAAAACTGAAGGCTCTATCTTTTTGGTAAACTGATAAGCAAAAATGTTTGTTAACTCGCCCGCGGGGCACATTGGTCTCCCCACTCTTCAACAAAAATGTATCTTTTAGAATGTCTGCGCCCCGCGTTTCACTCTCAATTTCTTGGGAGGATGGATGCTTGGAAGTCTGATTCGTTGGTTAGACGGGGGGTGGGGGAGGTATCTCTTAAGGTATGGGGCATAATTATTGGGTCAGTGTTCAGCGTCCAGCGTGCGTCGTCTTGGTCGCGCATAACGGACGCAAAAGGCAAAACCAAAACTAATTTTCAAAGAGCCCAAGATGAGGCCAACGACGAGGCCCAGGCCCCTCTGCTGCTGCCAATTTCCAGCCAAAAAGTCAAAGCCAAAAAGTTGTATAACATCATATGGATGATTTATGAGCATTGATCAATTTGATGGATATTTTTGGCCAGCAATCGAGGGACTACCTTAAGGGCTTTCCAAAAAATTCGCTTAAACCAATTTCCACAGCAACAACAGCAACAACAACAACGAAAACCAAAACAAAAAGAAAAAAGAACAAAAATCGAAGCTTAATTAAACGGAATCTCTTCCTGGCAGACTCTCCGCAACTCTTGGGGCAGTCAGTCTTCCTTTGCCTTTGCCTCTCTCTCTCTCTCTCTGTGTCTCTCACTGATCTTTCGGGGGTTCTGTGCTCCAGCAGATCCCGTGGATGGAAGCTTCAATGGTGGTCGTCGCCCCAGAGACACGATAAACGCGTACAATTGTTTGCACTTAAGATTTTTACACATGATTCAGTAGCAGGAGTAGCAGGAGACCCCGCCGATCCTTGCAGCAGCAGCAGTAGCAGCAACAACAGACTCATGTCTGTCTGTTGCATATGTTGTTGCCACTGCCACTGCCACTGCCACTGCCACTCGAAATCGAAATCAGAATCCGAGGCTTCCAGTCTCGTGGTTCAGCGGAGGGATCCTCCCTCCCGGATTCTGTTGTTCTATCAGATGCAATATTTGCTAACGAATAAATTGGCATTTCACAAGTTGCCTTCTGACAGACAGACGACTGGATGGCTGGCTGGACTGCTGCCTCCTCGATTGTCTGTCTTTCTGTCTTACTGACTGTCTGTCTGTCTGTCTGTCGCAGAGAAACTGGTTGCCTCCTGGACCTTGCAACATGCATTGCAATCATTTTTGTTGAATCTAAAATTGACGCATCTCGGCTATGACTTCGTCATTCTTTCTTCTGCTTCAGCTTCAGCTGCTCTTGTGGCTGCTGCTGCTGCTGCTGCTCCTCCTGCCGCTTCCCATTGCTTGTGGCATGCCACCACACTGAGATCTCAGCCCAACTTCTGTGTTACGCGAACGGAGGCTAAAATGGCCAGCGCGTCGCGCATTTTTCGACGACATCTGAATCTGATTAGAGGCCCAGGCCTCCAGAACTTCAACTTCAGCTTCAACTTCAGCTCCAACTCGTCCTCGTCCGTCTGTCCATTGCTTCAACATTGACGTTCGCGGCTGACGGGCAGTGGCTCCACATAAGCAACAAGCAGCAACATGGGCAGGGGCACCTCTACTGCATTTCACAGGAACAACAGACAACGAGGGATCCTCGTTCTTTGGCTGCAAATATGCCTACAGTGGGGTGTAATGGCGCAGAAAGAGTCATTTGGTGGAGGAATTTCTCGGTTAAACATACAGAAAATGTTGTGAGGAATCAGGAATTAGGGAAGTGATCAGTACAATTATGATTATCCCTAATAGATATTGATTTTGAATTATATTTCATAGAAAATAATACTGGACACCAAGCGGAACCCCTAAGTAACCGAGGAACGCTGCTGCATGATGCGTGACACTTAAACAAAATCCCTTAATCCATTGAAAATTGTGTAAGCTCTATTTCAGATATATTTTCTTCTTTTTAGATATATTTCCTTATTTTTGATATATTTTTCTACTTTTTTAAAGCTATATTTAAACCATTCTTTAGCTTTGAAACTCCACTGTACTTTTGTATTGTATATTTTAAGGATCTTTGAGGGTTTAGTTTGGCTTCCTTTTCCAAAGAACTCTTGCCCCTAAACCATATTTTGTATGCCACATAAATTCGCTCCGCTCCACTCCTCCCTCCCCCCTACATTTTCATTGTCATCTATATTTTTCGTTCGATTTCTTGTTTTGGTTCTTCATTTTTTGTAGCCTAAAATTATTTATAAAAAAAAAGCCAAGGGAAGACAAAAGAAATTGTGGGCCACGTTTTGCACTTTGCATAAATTGTGTGTGTGTGTGTGTGTGTGTGTGTGTGGATGGGGGGACATCCATATAGCACACACACACACACACATCCGGCACAACCTTTGGATTCCTTGGATCCTGCTGCTGCCTTCGATGATGTGATCGTGTCCTTGTACAACAAAAGCAATTGCTACTGTTTGCCGCATCGCATCCGAATCGCATTGCATTGCTGCAACGTTGTCGTGGCTGCACACACACACACACACACACACACACACATGCAGCATCATGTGGCATATATCATGTCGTTCGAGGCGTATAGTAGTCGCAGCACAGCCACAGCAGACATGGCCACGCCCCAAAAATGTATCTTTGTATCTCGTGGTGGTGCTGATGGTGGTGGTGGCTGCGCCTGCGCACTCTCGTCTGTTGCTAAATTTGCATAAAATTATGCAAAATCATGCAATGCGCTTAGTGTTTTGTTGTCTGTCTTGCGCTTGAAGAGAGTGCGCTTCGTTTTATGAATGGAATCGTCTGGGACTGCGACTCCGGGACTCTGCAGTTGCATCTGTGGCTTGAGGATGGGACAAGGAGGATGGAGGATTCACTGCTGCTGCTGCTGTGACTGCAACTTGTTGCCGCCGCCTGTTGTACATTAATGAAATTTGTTTGTATCACGACTTTTATGCAGCTCTCTGCATCGGATTTGCTTGTGCTTTTGTTTCTGTTTGAGTTTTGATTTTGATTTTATTTTTAACATTTGCATTGGCATTCAAATGTTTAGGAAATGTAAATAAAAATATAAATGCATATATCCAAGGAAAGTTCATTAAACTATGGCTGCTACCCCTATTCCCTAACGCTATTTGCCCTTTAAGGAACCTTTTTTGTCTATTCTATTGCCTTACAATAGAACTCCCACAAGTCCATGTTGCAGCTCTTTAGAGCCTCTTGTCAATCAAAAGACTGTTTTCCGTCACGCATTTAATCGCGATTTTTAACATAAAGATCTGCCATGGGGATCTGTCTGTCTGCCATGTTGGGTAAACATTTAGCCAAACGATGATGCGTATCTGTGTATCTTTGGGATACGCACTGGGGATCTCTGAGAAACTATTTTTGGGTTTAAATGCTGACTTCTTTTTTCGTTTCGTTTTCTTTTCGGGGTTTTTCACAAAACAACAGAAAACAGTGCGCATATCTTTTTGTTACAATCGATACCACCACACAATACAATACAATCCGTATCCATGGATGGGGTATATTTTCGAAGTTTCTATCTGCGGCGAGAGTCGTCACTGGGAGTCGTCTCTTTCGTGTAATTTATGACAATTTATTCAGCGTTAATGTCGCCTGGTCGCCTCTCGCATTGATCGATGTCTGTCACTGTCTCGATCGCTGCGCTGCGCTGCGTTCGTTCTACGGATGCTGAATGCTGCTGCTTATATAAACTGCTGCCACACCAGACCCCAAGATTGTTATCATATTCCCCCGCCGCTCCACCTCTGTCACCTCTGTCACCCCTGTTCGGGGTGTCTCTCTTTGGGGATCTCTACTGTATTTGGCACCGCCAGGCAGCAGTAGCAGCAGCAGCAGACCTCTGGTTATACGTTTCGAGAGTTATGTTTATCAGCGTTGACTGTTGAATTTATAATTGATCTGCGGAACCGTAGAAAATTTGCATCATCTGCGGTTGCGGTGGTGATCCGTGCGGCCTAAAGAGGCCAATCGATCGCATGTTTTATGGATGTCAAATACAATTGCTACAGATATTCTAATCGATTCCAATTCCAATTCCGATTCCGAGCACCCAAAAGAGTTGCGCAAGGAATAAATATTGTATCTGTAAATGTATCTGTATCTGTATCCATCCGATCGAATGGCTTAGGTTGGGTGGGGGTGTCCAAATCTGTAAGGAAAATATCCAATATCCAATGCCAATATGAAAATCAAGTTATCCAAGGGATGCCATGCCCTTGGTGGTACGGTGGATGGATTTTTGCATTTAACAAAACGGTTTTAATGGCAACAAAAGATTCGATTTGGTAAACCGAAGGTTAAGGGTAGCGGAAATGATGGAAAAAATAGCTGAGAAATTGATGGGATCTTCACATCTAAAGATGATGTTTATTTATGAGAAGGAAATGTGAAGAATGTACTTGAAACGCTGCTAAAGGAAAGCCCTTGATAAACGCTAGGAAAATTAGAATTCGAAATTAATTCAATCAGAGATCAAAAATGTATTTACATTTTAAGGAATGTTTAGTATTTTATCAAGATATTTTTGAGGAAAAACCATTAAAAATATAGTGTACACTATTGTTGCAATTTCTATCTTAAAGTCTTTGAAAATCTCTTTTCAAAGTAGATCAATTAGTAATTATATTTATGCTAATATAACGTTACATTTATATATGCCACATCCTACTTAATATCCAAAAAATTATACCATAAAATAGATATTGTAATGCCCCTTTGCCACAATAATTTGCTAAAGTTTCAGCGTGTCCAAAATATCACGAGTATTTAGTGAAAAATTTGTGCTTTGTTTTTTCGAACGTTGTATACATATAGTATATATAATTTATGCACTGGACGTATTGGCTGGCATCGACTCAAATAAGGGCATGTCTGGTGGCCACTGGCCATCGTCGGGCAACAACTGCAGCAGTAGCAGCAACAGCAGCAACAGCAGCCAGTGGCAGTAGCAAGCAACGGCCAGCAACCAGGACATGTTTGCCATGCATGCAGCAATGCGGCAGCTCTTGGCCTTCAATTAAACAGCAACAACATAAAATACAATAAATAACTGGACGGTTGGGGCAAATGAAGAGATATAAACCATGACTCCCAGCCCCCCAGCCCATCCCTTTTGGTGGCTGCCAGAGTGCATTTTGGACTTGGACTCCGTCTCTCTGTCTTCGCTGCATACGCAAAACTTATGAAGAGACCAACAAATAGCCGAACTCTGAGATATACTTGAAAAAAGATCTATCGATTTGGAAAGGGTAAATCTGATAATAAAAGACAGACTGTGAGCTCTTTGTTTCTGTCTGGTAAAATGCTTTATGGAATACATTTTCTACTATAAAAACTTATAGTCAAAATCAATATACTTTTCCTTAAAGAGTATCTCATGAAAGAAAAAAAAACCGTGGCCAGAAAACGCCCTAAAACGTACTACAATCAACGATCCACCGTTGCTGCCTCTGCTGCTGTCTCCTGCTGTTGCTGCCTTTTCGCACGCATTGCCAAAAAGGGGGGCGCACTGCAGAGTGGGCAAAGCGGAGATTGGGGGGCTTCAGAGTGGTCAAAGCAGAGGTAGATGGGCGTGCCAGAAGGGTTGAGTGAGAGGGGAGGGGAAGGGTCTTGAAGGCGTTCGAAACGATCCGCTTCGCTCCGATCCGTTTGGTGAAAAAATTCCGTTTGTGACAATGATAAAATAGTTTAACCTCGGCAGAAAAATCGCGTTTTGAATTTGAAATGCGATTTTTGTGGTGGTGCGTTTCAAAAATGTTATTTTGTGCCTGACGGATTGACGGACGACTGACTGCTGGCTCTGGCTCTCCACTGACTGAGATTGGGCTACTGGAGGGGCTACTGGCTTGGTTTGTGTTTGTGGCTTGTGGTCCCAAGGAATCGAGGCGCTGGTCAAAGCGGAGGCGGTGCCTGGTCTCCGGGTGGTGTTGCTGCGAATTATTTGGTGACAGTTTGCAACGAGGTTGTCGCGTCGTTGCTGATATTGTCTGTTGTCTGCTGTTGTCTTCTGTTGTCTGTAGGTTTCTTGCCTGTGGATGATGTCTGTGGAGGCGTCAGTGTGCCAGAAGAGCTATAGGGGGCTATACGATACCTTGGAGACACTGTAATTTGGTTGTATTTCAGTGCTATGTCTAAAAGAAAGACTTAAAAAAGTGTCTGCTAGGGGTTAAAAAATGCTAAAATAGGAATGAAAATGTAAGTAGGAATGAAAACTTAACACGAATGGAAATAAATGAATATAGTATCCCAACGAAAAAATATATTTTTGCTAAAAAGCGAAAACAAATGGGTGTGCTTGTTATAAATGTACCCAAAAAGGCTCCAAGATAAGGCAAAATTTCTCCAAAATCTGTTACTGCCTTAAGACTGCGTTTCTGTAGAGTCCCTGTAGTTATTCTACAACCTAAATCCTTCCATTGCACTGCCTGATTCTCGTACTCCTACTTCAAAGAGATCTACGTGCCTCCTTCTACCTTCGCATGCATCCGCCTCTGGTTGCTGCTGTGTCACCACGTAACCGCGCAAAACCAGTAGCCGCAGCAGCAGCAGCAGCAGAAGAGGCAGGCAATGACAGTGGCAGTGGCAGCAGCAAAACGAGTGGCATATCATAACGCGTTGCAAATACATATTTTGACTACGAAATCAGACGAAATGGACAATGCAAAAGCGCGACTCTCAGACTCAGCGACACTGAAAGCCATGACAATATAAATAAAATAATTGCCGACATAAATAATTTCAAAAAAACTCTTGTAGACAATTTTGTTGTGGTTTTATTTTTTTATTTTTGTTGCTGTTGTTGCTGGTGGTGCGTGTGTGGAACAGTTTTTACCGCCTTGATTTCTTGCAGAGTATGTGCTCAAAATTGTTAATATTACGAGTATTTTTTTTTTTTTTTTGCAGACCAAACCCCAAAGTGCAGGGCAGGCGGCTCTCCTAAGCAACAACAGCCATGGCAGCGCCAGTGTAAAGCTGCATTCAAGTGTGTGTGTGTGTGTGTGTGTTTGAGCGCGTGTTTTGGGACAAATTCTATTTTTATAAACAATTTAAATTCAGTCAATTGTCAGGGTGTGTTCGGTCGAACGCAATTCAAACGCAACAACAACGACCACGACACCGAATTATGTCTGCATTTTTCGCGCCTGCTTTTGTGGCAAATTGACAACAATTGCTGTTATTAGTGGAGCAACATAGCAGCAGCAGCAGCAGCAGCAGAGTGGAGTTGCTGCAGAGTGGAGCTCTGATTTATGCCAGAGGAATGTCTGTCAAGGGCGTGGACGTGGACCCCACTCTCGTACTCCTTCTAGTGGTACCGAAACTCTCTTCCGCTTTTTAATTGACTTCTAAGCGGAGTGACGCCCTTTTCCAACGCCACAGAAAAAAACCTCAATAAAAGAAGAGAATTTTGAAAGCCATGAGACAGAGAGAAAGAGCGATATCTTGATGCTCCTCGTCATTCGTGGGGGGGACTCATGAATATTAAACGGAAGGTGGGTCTAAAAATTGAAAATAAAATTCATTTAATTTGCCGGCCAACAATGTTTGCACACTTTTTCGCACATTAACCCAAGGAATTAGCACATTTAGGAGAGGGAATTATACCTACTTTATGTATGTATGTATGTATGTGGAGAACGGGGTTCGCTATCTGCTAAGATCTTCCTTTAAGATATCTCTTCATCTGCTGCCTAATCAACAAATCAGCGTCAAATGTTGTTGCGCTTGATGGCTGATCGTTAAAGATCCCCTTTTAGAGGGTATCTTCTCTACTCTTTTTTTTTGATGATGATCGTAAAATGGCAACATGGCTGGTTCTTCAATTAATTGCTGCGCTGCGGTGAATGAAGGAATATGATCAGAGGGAAGAGATCGAAAGGAAGTCATGAATCAATTATACAAAGGGGGGAACAAAAATTATACTTTTTCTAGAGTTCAAAGAGTGCCAGAAACCTCTAAACCTTCTGATACAAGTCGAAATAAGATGCAACAATAAATCTTGGGGTTTCAAGTCAGTAAAAATGTCTCTAAATTGGAGTTATTTTTTTGAGTTCAAAAAGTATCTTTAATTTCTTTATATCTTATTTTTTTTGTTTTAGTTTAACGAGTGCCTTCAACCGCTCCACTATATGTATCCACTATATATATATATATATTTCTTTCTACAACTAATGCCATAATTCCCCGCTCGTAATCCCCTCTCGCATCATACTACCATACAATATCTTATGCCCATTGAGCAGCACAGCACTTGAAATTGCCTTCGTTATATGCAGCAATTAAACAATAACTAATGAATTTATTGTGTGAGCGTTGAATAGATCCATCCACCCCTCCTACCACACTTACACCACTACTACAACTCTTTATATCGTATATATATATATACTTAATAATTGCATGTCTGATGCCGCCTCCTACTCTGATGAGTTTTCTCACAATGTTTGCTTGCATGATTTAAACCAATTAAATTCTCAGTTTTTTCCTGGCCTTTTCCTATGGTTTTCCACCGCTTGATTACTATATTTGAAAGATTTTATGCGAAATGTGAAACAAATTAAAGAGAATGCAAAGTATTTTCAAAGTCAAAAGTGAATTGCAGATCATAAATATTTGTATATCGAATGATGGCCACAAATTGCCAAAAAAAAAAAGTATTATTATTATTATTGTTATTATTGACACAAACAATTAGCGCTGATCCGAAAGATAGGGAATTTTTATACTATACTTCCCCCTCTATGCCCACCTCTGTGCGCCCCTTAACGATCTCTCCTCTCTGGATCGTTGGATTGTTTTGGTGGTTCTCTTGTCGATGGCTTTCGATCGTGATTAGATTTTCTAATTCTCTAATTCCCTTCCCAAAAAAGCAAAAGCAAAAGCAATATTGTTTTCTTGTTCGATTGTGAATCACGTGCAAATGGGACGTTGGGATTCTCTCTTTTTTTCTGTCGTTAAACTTTTGAGGCATTTAATGATATTTCGTTGGATCGTAGCTGCAGGTGCAAACTGTACTGTACTGTACTCTACTGTGGCTCTTGGCCATGTTAATGCTCGTACATGTGGCCGCCAATGGGTGAGGAGTTGTTGGCTCTGATTATTGTGGCTCTCCGGCAGCATTTGTGGTTGTAGAGGTGCCTTGTGGCTGCCACGAATGAGGCAAAAGAGCGGCAATAAAAACAAAGCGAATGGATAGCAACATTATTATACAATACAATGTATATAGTTTGTACAGTGAACGCTAATTGGTGGGGAATGCTATCATAATGTTTAATATGTGGAATTTAGATATTAATAAAGATATTTCATATAATTATAGATAGTTCAATTTATAGGAAAAGTCTACAATTTATTACCAAAAAATCTATAGAGTTTTGCCTCTTCTACGATCTGTTCACACTTTCAAGTGTTTACTGTATGTGAAAAGCACCAAAAGCGCACACACACACACGCACACATATGGTAGAGGCATGGGCTCCCACCGTTCCCCACAAGTCCCCCGTCCCCATCCCGCGCACTCTTGGGAGGCGGCTGTCAGTGAACTCCGATGGCCGCCGCACGAATACCGTTTCGTGACAATCGCCAACAACAATTGAAGGTTGAAGTTACATTGCTGCCAGTGCGTGTGTGTGCGCCACAATGTATGGCAGTGTATGTGTGTGCGTGCAACGCCATTCGGGCGTACCAACAAATATTATACATATATATATATATAAATAAAATGAAACGGAGGCCACGCAGCAAACCGCCCCCCCACTTGCTGCATCTGCATTGTGGCTGCCCCACCCCCTACCGCTCTATGCGCCTCATTATTATCAGTATTATTATTATTATATAGTCGACAGTACACAGAGAGGTACATTTTCAATGGCTTCGTTTTGATTGAGGAAATCACTTGTCCGTTGGCCGTTTGAAAATTCAGTGAAATTTTCAATGTGTTTTTTACCCAAAAAAATAAAGTCAAAGACCAATGGGCGTTCGTTTGATTTGTATGCAACGGAGGGAGTTTCCCTTGAGGAAAAATAACTGTGGGAGAGTAGAAAAACGGAAGGTGGAATATAGCGTATAAAAAGGAGAATTTTATGAGAAGAAAGACAGAACAGGGAATGAATTGTGCCCCCCAAATGGAATTCCCTTTTAAGGAAGTTTTCTCCTACTTGTTGCTGAAATTTGAGTATTTTCTTAATTGCTAAAAGTATTTATTGGATCTTTAGGCTACCCTTTGAACTTCATAAACTACGTTTCAATGTTTAATCAATTTATTGTCTTAAAAAAAAACAAAAGACTTAGGCAACGAACTTGTTATTGAATAAAGGTTTTTTTTTGTGTCGATAAGATGTTTTCTGTGAATCGAACAGAAATAATAATAAAAAATATTTAGAGCCACACACAAATATTTGGAGCAGCGGAGCCAGAGAGCTCCACAAAAAAATGTGAATTGAGCAACGAACTTGTTCAACTGCATTTTGTGGGTCTTGATTAGCGGCCACCACCAATCCGCCAGCACCTGGCGGGGATCCACTTTACTCCGCATCCCCACTCCTCTTTGGATACCCATTCGGAATCTCCATTCCGATCCCGCCGAGATGTCTGTCAACGCAGACGACGCACAAAATGCGGGGGCCATAAAAATTAGTTGATGTTGGAGGCTGCCTGTTTTTTATAGTCTACGTTTCTTCTACGGGACAAGTCTTTTGTCTTGTTTGTCTTGTTTATCTGTATCTGTATCTGTATCTGTATCTCTCGCTCTGTCTTTGTAGCTGCATCTCTCTTCTGTTTCGGGCCGTTTCCTTGGACAATATTTTCAAATTAACAACATTAACAGAGTAGAGGAGAGACCTTTTAATTAAGTTTCTTCTGTCTTTGCTGTCCGTCCGTCTGCCTGCCATTGGGAAACTTTATCGATTTTTGTCGCTTGATTGGTCAAACACTTTTTCGATTCAGTTATTTTTTTGTGTTTCGATTCAGTTTTGGCTCTTGGGTTTCTTGGTTTTCTTTGGCGACACACACACACAGACATGTGAAAGCTCTTTTTGATTTTTTTCTATTACAAATCGTCTAAATATCCCACCGATCAGGTGCTCGTCGTCGTCGTCGGTCGCCTTAACTGCCTTTTAGCTTTCGCTCGTTATCATCGGTTTTGTGACCTCTTCTTTTGGGGTTTGGTTATTTTAATGGTCTCCCCCCCAGCGCACACTCAACGCCATTCGTAAACTCAAAATCTGTTCCCATGATTGTCGCCAAAGTGTTTTCGTATCATACATCCAATACGTGAGTTTTGTTTTTGTTGCTGTTCTTCGACTATTTTGTTTCTGTGTTTTTTTTTTGTGTGTATCTGTGCTCTGGTCTGTGCTTTATAGAGTGGGGCGTATACATATATATCTGTGCCCCCTCCTTAGATACTCATCAAGTTATCCATCAAGTATTGTACGTCTCTCCTCTCATTCTCTCTCTATAGAGTCTTTTTCCGTGTGTCTTAGGCGCTTAAAGCTTTTTAAGGGTTTTTAAGATTTTTATCTAACAAAACTCGCTGTGCATACTTAATTATGTATTTTGAAATGTGAGACAGGTTCGCGGGACAAGCCAAGGCATCGTGGCAGGTAGTAGCAGTATCTTTATATCTGTATCTGTATCTGTATCTACCCGTCCGTACCCTCTGTCAGCCATGGGGAACAACTATTTCTAAAGTCGGGGGCTGAAGCTACTGTCGTTGACAAAACCAGTGTGTGGGGATAGACCCGGCTGGATAGCAGGTGCAGTACAGTCTTTTCGAGATCTGTTGAAGATTCAAGCTTGACTTTTCGAAGGGCGACAGAATGTCAGAGAAGGTAAAGGGCATGAGAATCAACTTGCTGGAAATAAATAGTTTTCTGTGTTTGGAATGCATTTGGATTTCATTTGCCATTTCAAAAAAGTAGTTTGAATGATGAGAAGCAAAGCTTTTTGGACTGTAAACTCAACTAACACAATTCCTAAGAGTGTTTCTAGGATAATTGTGAATTTAATCTATCCTTAGTTTTAGTTGGTAACCCTCATAACCATTTCCGCCCTCTTTTTCCCTACTAATATTTTTTGGAGTATTTTTCATTATAGACAACCTGTACATGAACATTTATTTATCGCACAATCCTTACCCCCGTCTGTCGCACCATAATTTATGCGCTGCAATGACACTTGCTCATGACCTTATCGACGTCGTCATCGTCATCGTAGGGGCCTGGTACGGGACCTCAACCGCACAACTTTTGGCCAGAGGCATACTATATACACACAGTGTTTTTTTCTTCTACCAAAACCAAAAGGCAATAACAACAATTAAGCATGCGCTATATACAACAACAACAACAAGAGTTGTGGTGGGGAGATCGGTGAGGAGAGGAGAACAAACGAGAGCCATGGAATTGTATTGTTGCCATTTTTCTTTATGGTTTTATGCGTTTTGGCATAGAGCTGGAGCTGAGAGTCGAGTACGAGAGTACCAGCATTCGATATTGAGCAAATAAATCAATTTATTTCAATTATAATTATAGGCTCGAGTGCAGGCCCAAGTCGTATCTGTGGAGAGAGCTCCAACTCTGGAGGAGAACTTCTTGTTGGTAGGGGCAAAACCTCTGCCCCAGCCTCAGCCTCAGCCTCTGCTGTTGGGCCCTCGGGGTAGAGTCTCTTTACCCTCCTTCCCTTTGAAGCCGCGCGTGGCCAACTGCTCATTACTTTTGTGGCAGCACACGCCCCAACGCTTTCGTATCGTATCGTTTCGGGGTTATACTATAGTATATTGAGGCGTAGTTTTGGCCAATTGTTGAAAAATGAAATGGTCTGGCACATAGTTATGTCCTCTGTATCGGCATCTTTTACCTTGTGGCACTCTCGCATACATACGAGTACTATATGTTGCATGTATAAATTTTCGTATTTTTGTTGATTTTAATCAATAGAACGAACCAGCAATGAATACCACATGCCCCCATGTGGCCCCAAGTTCAGTCAAGTGTCTGTTATTTATCTCCCATGCGCTACTTCACAACTTTATTTCATTTGAATGCCTCGAAGCCCTCTTGTGGGTCTCTTTTGGTCTTGGCTGTGGTTTTCCTTTGCAAATTATATGCATTACGCATACGCATCTGGTAGGTAAGGTACTACCTACTGCTGGTACTGGTACCTGCTGCTCCTCCTCCTACTGCCTTTTGTAAATTAACTTATAAGTGGAGGAAGCGCCCCGAAACCCCGAAAGACCGACGGACTGGCCTCCAAAATGGGTTGCAGCGATGCATGCGATAAGCAAGTGGAATAAATGAAGGTCTCAATGCATTTTTCATTGATATTTGTGGCAGGGATCGCATACGGATTGCCAGGGTGTTGCAATAAAAACCTTGAAGGGAGTTGGAGTTTTAAATCGTAATACTAGCAATACTCACTATAGATCTTTATTTCCTTCGACACTCCTATACATAAGTGGCTTCTTAGATCTAATTCAACCATCCCATTTACCACTTCTTTATTCGATTACCCCCATTATGTTATTATCACCAAATATTCTGAATGTTTTATAAATGTATTCCAAATGTATTCGTTGGTTTAACCCAAGAGAACAAGCGCCTGCGTCATTATATCTTATCATAAAAATATATTCTTTAATGCCGCTTTTTTTGTTGTATTATAAATTATTATACACGGAGCGACAAACGTTTGCGGGCTACTGTTAAATGAGCCTACACGTTGTTGGGTTTTGGCTTTCGAGTGATGAGGGAATGGAGGGACTTGTGGGGTCTGTCTTCTGGTCAGCAGCACCGTGTCCGGGGCACTCCTCTTTTGGGGGGCTGCCTTCTAACAACACTTACAAGTGCTGGCTGACTGGCTGCCTGCCTGCCTGACTGGCAATACACATAATCTAAAAAGCAGAAGCAACAGCAGCAACAGAAGCCACAACCAACCGAGCGACGAGCAATAATAAAATTGAAACTGATCGCATTTCAGAATTCCCATCACGTCGCGCAGTTTATTAAAATAACTTTGGCTAGAGGGACGACGCACAGGAATGAATGGGAGGGAGAGCCAGCCACCAGAGAGGGCGGGGGGGACAACGTAACCCCCCCATCACCTGCTATGCGGTAAAAGAAAAATTAGTTTAATCATAAAAATGCTCGACATCGAAGCAGCAGAACAGCAGAAGACACAGCTCCAGCAGCTACCTGTTTTTGCAACAGCAACAGCAGCAGCAGCAGAAGAAGATGACTTCAATTAAAAGCTTTTAACAATATCACGTACAACAAATCGTGGCGAGGGGTGTGTGCGGTAGATCGGTGAAGATCGGGGTGTATATAGGAGTCTGATTACATCACAGTCCTGTGGCGGCAGCAGTCCCTCAATGGACGCATGGGATGGATGGATGGTTTTTGGTCCTCTGGTTATCAGGTGTAAAGCATCGCGCACTTTCAAAGCGGTTTCCCCGAATCAAAACGCGTTTGTTGCTTCAGTCTTTTGTGTGTGCAGGGGCATTGCAGGGGGTTTTTCGTGCTGCCACATGCACATCACACACGTGCCACACACCACCCCCATCAAAAATGAAGGATGCGGCGGCTGCAAGATCAAAAAGTGCACTCTGCTACACTCTCTTTTTAGATGCGGCAAAAGTTCTTTAGATGAGTATGGTGATGCTTTTGGAGGTACTTATTCGGTGGCTCCTTCTGCAGTCACATCTCCTGCTGTTCCTCGTTCAGTCACTGTTTTTCCTGTTGCTGCTCCTCCAATCACATCTTCTTCTGCTCCAACAAAAGTTAATAACAATAACCATAACATTTATAATAATATCAGCAGCAGCACAAAGTATTCGGCGCATGCGCAGCATTTTTACCGTTTCGTTTTGGTTATAAAAATTTCATTTATGTCTTATGGGCCCATTGGCAATTTCTTTGCAATTTCGGCCAACAATTTTCGTGTTTTTTTTTTACGGTAAATAAATATCTGAATCGCTTGGCGCGTGCGTCTTATGCAATCATCAAAATGGCGTTTATGTTTCAATTAAAAATTTGTTTGTTCAAAAGTAAATGTGATAAAAAGATGCAAGGAAGCAGGAATTGAAGGAGAAGATGGTACGGAAAAGTATGGTAGAACTTGTATATAGAATTATTGGGGAAAAATTTACGGAATTAAAATAAAATATATGGGAAATAAGAACTTTAATCGATCATAAAAAAAGATTTTTCTGTTTACAATTTTTCATCTTTCACCTCATCGTTTATTTTTTAATATTTTGCATTTTTGTACTTTCTTTTTTCACCTTTTTGCACCTTTTTTTATGGCAAGGTCAAGGAAACACACCACGACGCTTGTGGCAGGCAGAAATCCACCCCAAAGCGACCTCCACTAGAATGGTTTGTGTCGAGGCTAAGTCAAGGGTTAAATGGGCTTCCACTTCCGCTTCCTATACGAACTCGAAACTCCTATTGATATACCAGAGAGGAACGGAACACGACAAAAACACAATTGGGAGAAGAGTTGATTGGCCTTTGATGTGTCGGTTGTCACAGGAGAAGGAAGGCATTCGCTTCGAGAGGAGAGCGGAAGAGTGGAAAAAAAAGTGTCAGTCGTCGGGGAAAATGTGTGCCACTGTTTTATTGGTGTGCATGTGTGTGTGAGTGTGTGTCGCTAATGATATGCACCCCTTGGACGCCGGCGAAAGGCCGCGACCCGCGATGGATATCATTTGACGCATACGTTTTTTTCGTCTACTTTTTTTTTGGTTTTTGTTTTTCAAAGGAAACAACAAACAACATGCGTGTACGAGTGAGTGAGTGAGGAGTATTATAGTGCTATAGTTTGCAAAGTTCTGGGGTTTCTGTTTGAAGTTTTCCTTGGGACCAAGGCCTCACCTGGGCCTCCGGCTCTGGGGCACAGGAAGAGCCCAAGCCAGAGCCCAAGCCCAAGCCCGAGCCTGAACTCGAACCCGAACGCGTTACCTTTTGACTGCATTATGCAAATGGACTTTGAAAAACATTGAGAGATTTTTATTGACATATGTATGTTTCTTCTTTCCCCGTTTCCCTTTTGTTCTGCAGTTGTGGAGTTCTCGTTTGGTTTCCTGTCGCCACTTTAGTGGGTGTGAACAGAGTTTATAATTTTCCAGCGATATTTCTGTCTGATTTTGGAATCGGATTTGGTTTTTGGGATGCATTTGAAATGCGATTGAAAGTGAGAGCCCGGCCAGAGGCACACCCGTACAAAAGTGAAGTTTATGGAGATTTAATGCCTTAATGAATTATTTATTTTTCTATTTCCCAAATGCAGGAAAACTCTGACTGAAATCAGATGAAAGTGAGTTAAGCAAATGCAGATGGTAAATGGTATATTTTGTGGTTTGAATTTGGGTTTTACGATGCTACATTTATGACTGGGACAGGGCTATAATTATGTGCTTTTATGTTTAATATATTAGAGTGTGTCTTTAAAAGAAAGGGTTTATGGTTTATAAGCTCATCTTTAGAATAATTTTAGTAACGTTTAGAGAGGGTGCTTACAAATATTTATAAAACAAATGATTTTTGGTTAATTTATGATCAATAAGAAATGGGTTGAAAGATTGTTGAATTGAATATAATGTAAAAGTTCTTCAAATAAAGTATTTTTTATTGAGTAGAATGATTCCATTTTCAGCAAGAATATTCATCTAAATATGATGTAATGTAGTCTTCTTTATTGTCACTTTATTGAATAAATTTTATTCATTTGAATCAACACCTTAAGAGGTTACAAGTTAACTTTTTTTGATATGAAATTCTTTTATAATTATAATTTAATTTAAATTAACAATTAGATTCTTTAATTTCAATA
Organism: Drosophila bifasciata; assembly: GCA_009664405.1. Taxonomy (NCBI): domain Eukaryota; kingdom Metazoa; phylum Arthropoda; class Insecta; order Diptera; family Drosophilidae; genus Drosophila; species Drosophila bifasciata. The sequence goes on from CM019043.1 coordinate 43,094,393, forward strand.
AATGTAAATATAGTGTTCTTTAACTGAGAATATCCTACATTCATATACATATGTATGAATATCTTTTTAAGTGATTCCCCAGTCTCTTTGAAATATTAAAATCCTTTTGAGTCCCCTTCCTGCCATCACCTACTTAACTACTTAACAGAGGGCCTTCGAAAGAGGCACTCTCTTACCCCACAAGCCACCAAAAAAATACACATACATGCTACAAAAAAAATTGTGTCCAGGTGTTGCAACAATTTTTACTTTTTGTCGAAACCTTCTCTATGGCTGGCATTCGCCAATAATTCACGACCCTGACGGGGCCGATGGGCTGATGGTCTGCTCTCTGCCTATGGGACGTGTCACAGCGCCGCAGAGATAAATTAGTTAATAAATAAAAAATAAAAAAGGGGGAAAAAAATGCCAACTAATTTGCATATTTGCCCTTTGCAAACGCGGGGTCTCTCATTGACAGCACGAAAGCCGAAAGCCGAACGCCGAAAGCCAATGAGGCGCACCAGAAAATGCATTTAAACCGAAAAGCGGGACACCCGTTAACGGTTAACCCCCCCCCGTCCTTCGATACCGACAACAATTGCCATTTTGTGCACCGTTCTGCGTGTTTTCATTTGGTGTTTTTTTGGCGGGACTCAGAGTTCTATTTCTATTTTTAGGGCTTCAAACTAATTTGCATATGACAGAAAGGCATGGGCAGAGGCAGAGGCAAAGGCTGTGGCAGGATGAGTGCTGGAATTTGGCAAAACTCAATGATGGGTTTCTCTTCCTGTAGGTAGCGAAAGTGAAAGGAATCAAAGGATACTAGAGAGAGAGAGAGAGAGAGCGGCTCGTTTTTTTAACGGCCGTTGCATGCAAAATTGCAAAAATTGAAATTGCAAAAATGATAAATGGGTTGCATGCATCTCCCCGTGAGATTCGAGGGATACCCCATTTGCCTATGCAATTTGCCTACGTGAGTATCTAGATTTTTTGATGATAGTTGACCTTGCCGCAAAAGAAAACAGAAACACACAGAAGAAAGAATCAAAGGATAAAGGGTTGCGCCTCAAGGGGTTGTCTTGGGCTGGGTTGTGTCTTCTTCGTCGGGGCTTCTTCCTTTTTTTTGGCGCGCAAAAAACTGATCTGGGATTTGGTTTTTGGGCATATGGTAAAAAGAGTTGACCGACGCGACGAAGAAAGAAGTTCTGTAGGCAAATGGATTGCAGGATGAGATGAGAATGAGGACGAGGATGATGGTAGGATGATGTGTGTGTCTCTTTAATGAAACGTTTGTTTGTTTGCAAATGAGCCAGAGATACGATTGGGGTGGTGGCAGAGATGCAGGGTTCGAGGAAAGGCAGCAGATATGACCTCTGGGAAGGGGTACGAATGAAGATGATGTTAGGATTATTTGCATGAACTTTTGCCAGCAAGATGATGTAGGTAAGACACACACAGAGGACACCACGAGGGGATTAATTGCATGTGAAATGCTAAATCGATTTTGTTTGGGTTACTTTTTTGTGCATAACCTTTTGGATAATTGCTATTTCGTGTCAAATTTTAGACGTTACTTTTCCACATCATATCTGGGTAGTTCGATTTAAATTTAAGTGTTTTTATGGGAAATCAACATTCAGCAGTTGTTAAACTTAAATATTTCCCTTTATACTAATACGATCTACCCATAAAACAAGTTTCATTAAAACATATTGATCCAATCCCAAGTTACGATAGGTTTTCATTGTATTTAAGGCTTATTTTGATTCCTCTTGATTTACAATTAAGTTCATTTAAAATCTATATGTTACGCTACACAAAGTTACAATTTATCCATTTAGAATTTCTCACCCAACAAAATATAAAATATTATCTGCGCAATTAATGAATCAAACATGAATAATTTCCTTTATCTTATACAGATCTTCACAAATAACCAGTTTCATTGCAATCTGTTAAGCCAAAACCAAGTTACGATAGGTTGTCATTACATGTAAGGCTTCACTTGCTGCCAATTGATGAAAATATGAAACCTTTCAGTAATTTCAATAAAATAAAGTGTTTTTTCAATAAAATTTGTGTTGAAATGCATTAAAATTCACTTAAACAAATGAAATTGCTTTGCATTTGCCACAAATTAGTCGTTCGAACACCCTCATTCCAGCCCAGACAGCTACATATATAGAGATACAAATATATATGTATGTATATACATATATTGTATTTGTGCATTAATTGTATTGCGGGATAAACAAAGCAATCAAAACCAGACCCCGTTTAAATGTCTTTTTTGGGCAAATTATGGCACTTTAATTACCGAAAACAGACGCCCAAAAAAGTTTCCTCGTCTCTTGGCAGACAACAAATTAATGCGCAAATAAGAAGAAAATTATGCTAATAATTATAAAACAAGTGCTGGGCATTGAATAAAGTGTGAGAGTGCAAAAGAGAGCAAGACAGTGGCGAGGAGTGTGTGAATGAAAGAGAAGACTGTATAAAAATGCAGGCAAAATGCTAATCGGAGTGCCTCATTATCATCCAAAAATCAACAGCGGCGTTGCCGTTGCCGTTGCCCGTGGCCCGTGGCCTGTGGCCGTGGCCGCAAGAGATCTCTTCTTCCATTCCATTCATAAACGCAGCGCTTAGGTTTTTTATCCATTTCCATTTTTTTTTACTCGCATGCGGCGCATAATTATGCAACAAGTCCTTTCCTGAAAGCAGAAAAAAAAAGTAAAAACCAAAAAAACGCGGCGCGTGCGCATTTAGCATATGCCACACCACACCGCCGCACTCTACTCTGCACCGGAGTGGGGAAAAACAGGATTTTTTCTCCTTCGACATTTGAAATTTAAATGCGTTTTTTTTCCGTTTTGGTTAGCGCCGCCGCGCCACCTAATTATCATGTAAATTTTTAGTGTCTAAGGACAACAAACTGATGAACAATGATGATGCCCAGTGACTCTCTGGCTGTCTGTGCCTCTGACTTAGGAGAGGGAATGCGGCTGAAAATATATGCGGTGTGTTTTGTTGTGTTGTGTTGACTTATTAATTATGCCCAAGTGTTGTGTGTGGCCGAAAGGATATGGAGATGTGGAAAAATGCCTGAACAAATTTCATGCAAATATAAGGTTGAACTTGTGTCTGCCGGTCTCCCTCTCTCCTCTGTCTCTCTGGCGTTCTATCCGTCTCGCTTGGAATGACCTTAGTTTGCATAATTATTTTTGATTGAGCTCTTGACCTGCCCCAAAAATGAGTGTTGTCTATGAGTGTTTCGGAGAGAGGGTGTTTATGTAGAGAAGGGGTGTGAAAGGTGTGATAAAGTCAATAGTTTTTAAAGGGATTTATGACAGAAGCTTAGATGGGAGTTTTGTATGGGTTCGAAGGATTAAAATGGGCCTAAATTAAATACTTGGCAGTTCAAGAAAGATTCTCCTATTGGATATATAATTATCTATTTATCCATCCCACCATCTATCTATGTATCTATTTATATTTTAGCATTTTTGAAGAACTTTTCGTATTGTTCTTTTGCTCCTCCATTCAATCATTGTTCCGTTTTGGAATAAATCAACTTTTTGATACATTTTCCGTTTGATTCTTCTTCGCTTTTGTTTGCGTAACGCTCCACTAAATTAAATACAAAACTGCACATTGAAAACTGAAGACAATGGGGCGGGAACTTGTATTTGTATCTATAACTGGGAGAGTAGTCCCTTGGTACACCCTTTTGCTATGTTAATTTCTTTGGCAATTTGGCAGAAATGCCCCATGGAATCAATGAAGATTGCCGCAGATAAAGCAAATCAATAACTATGGGTTATAATTTAACTGTAAACTAACGCAACAATCAAAACACTCGAACACACACAAAAGGAGCCAGAGAAAGATACAAATACTATTTGTATTTTGTTCAACAGACAATGTGTGGGCTTTCTATGGAGAAAACAATAGAAAAAAGTCCACATCTGATGATGAAGATGTCTGGCTGTCATTAAATTCTGTCATTTCTGAATGAAATTTCCATGCAAAATCGTAACTCTTTGAATGATTTTGAATGGAAAATGTTATAGATTTTGCTTAGATTTAGTAAAAATTAATTTACAGACACCCTCTCTTCTTGCCTTTACACACTAAAAAGAGGCACAAACGAAACCAAAAGTTGTCTCTTTATCCACAGAACAGCAGCAGGGAACTGAACAAAGCTTCTCCTTATGGAAGGGAGTCGTCGTCGCGTATCCTTCAGAGCCATAGCAGAGGCAGCGGCAGCTCCACGTTCCCCACGAGCAGAAAGCTCTCCTATCGGACTATCGAGAGTTGTGTGGCGCGGCGCGGCGCCCTGTGTATGGGGAGCCCTGGGAACGATGTTCGATGTCCGATGTTCGTTTCGTGTTCTCTCGCTCTGGCAGCCACCTTTTGCCGCTTTGGCAATTAAAAATGTCACTTTTGCATGGGAATGCACACAGACGCGGGAGAACGTTCGGTCGCTCGACCGCTCTGTCGTTCGTCTCTCGTTTCGTTTGTGGGCGTAACGCTGGAAACTGGAATATGTGGAATCCAATAGAGCGCAAGATTTGCCCTTCCAGTCGTGTGCAGGCCATCTCTTTCTAATGCTTCTGGTGCTCTGTTAGCGGTGCTCTTCCAACTTGCACCGAGTGCTGGAACATGGGTTGAAAACTGGTTCGTACACGCTCGTACGGGGAGTGTTTCCCTGTGTGTGTGTGTTTGGTGTGCCTGTGTGTATTCTGCTGTGTGGCAAAACGTCTTGTCGAGAGCCGCTCAACGTAGCGCTCACACAAATGTTTCCGTGTGCCTGTGTGCCTCTGTTCGTTCGTGCGTGTGTGTGTGTGTGTGAGTGTATCTTTGTATCTGGTCGAGAGCCGCTCAACGTAGCGCTGCCGTGCGAGACATGACGGTTAGTTCACTTCGATAGCTCTACGAGTCTGCACGTGAATTTTCCCTGGTCTCTTGTCTCTTGTCCGTTTCTGTGTGTCATGTCTGTGTTTTGAGTTTCTCAATCAAATCTCTCTCAGCCAAAAGCAAAAGAATCTCAAAACGAAATCGCAAACGGGAACATCATCGGAATCTGAGAATCAGAGTGCGTTTTTATCTGTGACTTGAGACAACAGCAAACCAGCAAGCAGCAAACCAGCAACCAGCAGCAACATCATCACAGAGCTAATGCTATGATCTGAAAAGCGAATTTCCCCCGCAAAACGAATACCATTTATCCGAAATATCGCCCAAACCTAAAAAAAGTGCCAAGTGTTTGAAAAGTGCTATAAATATTACGACAACAACCACAACAACAACACCAAGAAGAATAAAATAGTAAAATAAAGATTCCAAAGAAATCGAATAAAAGTTTTGAAGTAAAATATCCAAAGATTTACGATCCATCATCGATCCATTCGCCGCGTTGACACTGACGTTGCCGTTGCCGTCGGAATTTTCGAGGGCCGCGAAAATTGAAGACTTGTTGAGCGCCAGACGCTGCTGGAGAGGAGAGGAGTCGCCGCTGTCGCCGCTGCCACTGCCACTGGAGGTGCCACATCACCGCCCAGTGTCGCCGTCGCCGTCGGTGCCGTCGTCGCCCCTCGTCGCCAATTGGAATATTTTTGCGCCTGCCACGTACCCCGTAAAAGACTTCAAAACGGTTGCCTCACGGTTCGAGTGGAATGAGCATAGGGACACTGGTCTTCCTTTCGATCGATCGGTGTACAAAGTCGTTAAACTGAGCCCCAACTTGGAGCCCTACCCCGCCAGCGTGGAGGGCCTGAACAGCCCCAGAGCGGTGGGGATGGCCGCAACATCGTATATGACGCCGCCCAGCGGTGATCTGGACATGGCCCTCGGCGGCGGTGGCGGTGGCTATCACACATCCTCGCCCCGTTCGGCCGCCGATGCCGGCGAGATGAAGTACATGCAACACCATCATCATCATCATGCGGCAGCCGCAGCGGCGGCCAGTGCCCATCACCAGTTGCCCTCCTCCCCGTCGCCCAATGGCCAGGGCAATGGCGGTGGCGGAGGATTGGGTGGATTGGGACCCGGTTCCGGTCTGGGCTCATGGAGCGCCCTGCATCCCGATCCGTGGTCGTTGCCCACACACCATACGCATCACCATCCCGCCGCCGCAGCCGTGGCCTCGGCCGCGGACACCGTTAAGCAGGAGATGTCCCATCTCTCGCAGCAGACACGCATCCAGCAGGGCATGGCCTCGCCCTCGCCCCATGCCGCCTGGCATGCCCCACATGCCGGCCACTATGCCCCAACGGGCGGTTCTCCGTTGCAGTACCACCATGCGATGAATGGGATGTTGCACCATCCGGCACATGCGGCGGCGGCAGCCCACCACCAGAGTGTGGCGCCACTGCATCATGCGCTGAGGGGCGAGTCCCCGCAGCTGCATATCCATTCACATCACATGGGCGGCGGCGATCGAGATGCCATCAGCGGCGGAGAGGAGGACACCCCCACATCCGATGATTTGGAGGCCTTTGCCAAGCAGTTCAAGCAGCGAAGGATTAAGCTAGGATTCACCCAGGCAGACGTGGGCCTCGCACTGGGCACCCTCTACGGAAATGTCTTCTCCCAGACGACCATCTGCCGCTTCGAAGCGCTGCAGCTGAGCTTCAAGAACATGTGCAAGCTGAAGCCACTGCTGCAGAAGTGGCTGGAGGAGGCAGACTCGACCACGGGCTCGCCCACATCCATTGACAAGATCGCCGCCCAGGGGCGGAAGCGCAAGAAACGCACCAGCATCGAGGTGAGCGTGAAGGGTGCCCTCGAGCAGCATTTCCACAAGCAGCCGAAGCCCTCGGCACAGGAGATCTCCGCCCTGGCGGACTCCCTGCAGCTGGAGAAGGAGGTGGTCCGTGTGTGGTTCTGCAACCGCAGGCAAAAGGAGAAGCGTATGACACCGCCCAACACACTCGGTGGGGATATGATGGATGGCATGCCGCCGGGGCATATGCACCATGGGGGCTACCACCCACATCACGATATGCACGGCAGCCCCATGGGCACCCATTCGCACTCGCACAGCCCCCCGATGCTCAGCCCCCAGAACATGCAATCGGCGTCGGTAGCCGCTCATCAGTTGGCGGCTCACTAGCAATCAGAAATCCAGGAGTCGAACTCAGCTGCAGCTGCGTCCACTCCTGCATCCCTCAATAGTCTTAGCCAGCAACAACAGCAACAACAACAGCAACAGCAACAACAGCAGCAACAGCAGCAGCAGCAGCAACAACAGCAGCAGCAGCAGCAGCAAGTGTTGCAACATCAGCAGCAGCATACACCGAATACCCCGTCGTCGAGTGTTGGATCATCGGCAACGATGACCAGCCAGGTAATGTCGCCGCAGAGTCCGCTGGGCAGCTCCTCCGCTGGCAATCAGACTAGCAACAATAACAACAATAGCACCACCAATAATAATAATAATAACAACAACAACAACAACAATACGGAGGAGCAGGTGAAACACCACCAACAACAACAGCAGCAACAACAACAGCAGCAACAACAGCAACAGGCCTCCAGCATAGCAGCCGCTGCAGCAGCCGCCATGTACATGGATCCCATGCGCTACCAGCATCCGCACCATCCCCATCCGCACCAGCATCCGCACCTGAATCCCGCCCACCATCCGCATCTGTTCCATACGAGCGACCAGTTGCAGCATACCCATGCCCAGCACTTGCAACAGGCGGCCGCAGGCGTGGCCTCCTCGGGGGGCAGCAGCTCCCAGCTCTCTCCTGGAGCCGGCAGCAACAGTGGTTTGCCGCTGCAACCGCCAAGTGCGGCATCGCCAGGCTCCGCCTCGAGTGTCCTAGGGGGGCATCTCAATCTGAATGCCCATTCGGCGGCGGCGTTGCATCAGCACCACCACTACCAGCACCACCATCACCAGCAGCACCACCACCACCAGCAGCAGCAGCAGCAGCTGCACGCACGCCGCCTCTTCGAGTTGAGCCTCCAGTTCGGAGCCGCCGCAGCGCCCGGTGCAGTGCGTCACTTCAATAGCTTTGGCGGTGCGGGCGGGGCGGGTGGGGAATAGCATTCGTCGGCCGCCTGGTTTGGCTACGAGTCCTCCTAGGATTCGGTGTCGAACGGGTGGCCGCATTTCAAGCGAGAGCCGCAGCCCTAGGAATCAGCTATAGAAATCGGGAATATATAGATATATAGATATAGTAGAAGGAAGGAAGGAAGGAATGAATGATTTAGGGGAAGGATTCTCATCTTTTTTACCAGTGCATTAATCTGTGTTAAAACTTCAGCTAAAAGGAGGAGCAGAAAGCAGGAAGCAGGGATTGATTTTTGAGGAGAGAAGGAGCTGCCATCCACAAACAATTTTTGTTTTTAAAGTTTAAAAAACTTGCTTAAATTAAATCAAATTAACTAAATTTTTAATATATTTAAAAAAAAAAAACCACACGCAATTCAAATCAAACGTGAAACCAAGTGATGTTGTTTTAAAATTTAAATAAACTAAAAACTTAAACTAAAAATAATAAAAACTAAATGATGGAAGAACACAAAAAAAACTAGTTAAAAGTGCGACTCAAGTGTTAAAAAACCAAAAAAAAGAAGCAAATTCCTCAGCTGCTCTCCAAAAGCAACAAAAGGTAAATCCACACACAGTCCACAGATATTTTTTCCACTTTGTGGCGCGGTTTAAAGATACACAAGACAACACACGATCGAATGTTCTAGATAGGGTTTTAGGTTCTTAAAAGCAAGCCCCGTGTTTATATATATTATATATATATAGCCAGTAGATTGTACTCTAAAAAAACAAAATCAACAAACAACTTTATAATCGCAAAATGAAAACTTAGAATTTACCGCGCGGCGAAACAGAACGAACGACGAATCGAATAGAATCCAATCGAAGAATCCCAAAAAAAAAACATCTGTAAATAAAAAAGGAAAACAACTTACAGTTAAGTCATATTTTTTAGCTTTAAATGCAATTGTAGATTTTTTAATAAACAAACAAACCTTTGAAAACCCTAAAAAATAAATACAACAAACATTTATAAAATATACAAATTGTACGAGTAATTTTTAGGCGGTAATTTTTAACGTGAAGTTTAGTTACTTAGTACAGTACTCTCTCTATAAGCAAGAAAACCCCAGAAATATAGCTAAATCTTAAAAACTAAATAATCGAATAATCGACTATGAAACACAATGCTAAATATATAAATTGTAATATATAATAAATTGATGTACATTCCAACAAAAAAAAAAAAACAAAAGAGAACTAAATGCTAAACAAATGAAAAACAAAAAACACATTGAAATTATTTCAAAAAAACAGCTAAAAATAAACGAAAAATTGTGTAAAAAATAAAAACAAAACTCCATTTTTTGATACTATATGCCACAAAATTATTGTATAATTTTTTCATTACTTTTAAACAAAATTTCTTTTTACTTTCTTTGGGTGTACCTTTTTTAGAATTTTAATTTTTCTGTTTTGTTTTATAAATGGTATGTTGAGAACTATTTTTGTGAAGTGAAAACCGAATATCTAAGATTTAAGCCATGCCCTCAATTGTATAATAAATTATCTATATATATATATCGTACAGATAGATATATATGCTATAGCGAACGGAAGCAGCACCAAGTCAACAAAAACAAAAGAAAAAGCGGTGCACATTCCACCCCCACAAAAACCCACACACACACACACACTGAACGAAAAAAAACCAAGAAGAAAAAATGAAAAAAAGAAACCACAACAAAAAAACTCTTAAAAATAAAAAAGAATATTATTCGAAAAAAAAATACCACATCCTTTTATTATGATTTAATTATCAATTGAGTTTTGGCTTTTGGTTAACAGTTTACGAGTCGTTTTACAGGGAGTTTAACAGTCACCCCCCGTTTTTTGCAGATATTCCCGATTACGATTCCCGATTCAGGATTTTGCGATAGGGCGTTTATTTATCAATGGAATACGCGTTAATTGCGCGTATTATTAATTTCCTTTTGTTTGCCTAAAGTGTTCGAAAAGCCATTAAACAATTAAGTGGCGGATATTATAATGCGATTGCCCCTCCATCGTCACTGCGAATGCAATTGGCAATTAACTAAAGGAACGCCCCTCCCCTCACGGACATCTCGGACATCGGAACTCGGCACTCGGTTTTATTCAGAGATCGTTAATGAAAGTTGGTCAATAAAAAAGCGTGGCAGTTGGTGGAATTACACTTTTATATGGCCTTAAGTGATGCGACTGCGACTGCGTCTGTGATGGATCATCACAAAAGATTGACGTCAATTGCTGCGGCAATACTCGTAAAATGTGACACTTTCAGTGATTTACACGGTCACTGGTGCTTTAATTTTTTTTTTTTGGTAATTATCAATGGGAATTGATTTTGGGGTTAAATTGAAATGTTTCAGAGGCTTTGGAGACTTCACTGATTCTTAGGTATAAATTAATCATTAGCAAAGTTTGATTATGGGTTACCTTAAAATGTTTCTGAGTTTTAAGCAACTTTAAAGATACATACATTGTATGATCCTCTGATAAAGATTTCAGTCATTATACCTATCCCTAGTTTTTTTCTCTTTACTATCATCTCCTTCAAAGTCTAACATATAATCTGCTGCTAATGTTATCCTCATAATATTAAAAAACTGAAAACTGAAAACAAAATCATAAAATATCATTAAATCTGTCGTACATTTTGTCGTCTGCACATTGCCCCCGTGGCGCGGAGATGCGATGCGATGCGAGAGGAGGCGTCGAATTGTCTGTATCATTGGCTTCTAATGTGCCGCACGCTTTTAACATTTAATTCAAAATTTAAATGCATATTTCATTTTGATGTTGATTAAAAATTTCGTACATCCAGGCAGTCGCAATAATATTTGTTAGTAATTCTGCATAAAAATTGCATCAGCCTCTGTAAATATCATATATGTATGAACATATGTACATATGTATATCCTCCTGCTAAAAAACCTCCCTCAAAAACCAATATAAATTCACATAATTGAAAGCCAGTTTTAGGCTTAAATATATAAACAACAATCGAACAAAATCGAACAAAAAATAAGACCAATAATAATACAATATATAATACATATATTTTATACAGAAGCGCAAGGTGCAATGAGTTTTATTTATGCGTCGGCAACGAGTGTCCGAATGTCTGAACCTTTGGCGCGTGGTTTATAAAGTTTCAAATAAACAACAAACGGAATGAAATTACATGAAAAATAAAATTATATACCAATCGGACCCACGCGTTGCGGCTGCATGCACTTGAACAATATACTATATATAGAAGAATATACCCCTATATATCCATTATATATCGTATATATAATTATATTCTCTCCCCTCTCTCTCTCTTTGCTCTCTTAATTATTTTCTAACAAACAAAAAAAGACACAAAAAAAAGACAGCGAAATGGGAAATTTAATGGGGAAACAACATGGCTGCCTGCCCACAAGAGCCTCCTACTATTTCATACGTTTATCTATTGCCACCTGCCATTTTTGGGGTTGTTGAAACACTCGAACACACACACATATGGAAACGCATATGCACACACCCACCTACAATAGATAAAACCTGCCCCTCGGGCTATATAAAAGTTTTTTTTTTTTTATAGATAGAAAACGCGCGAAAGAAAAGGTTTTTATTTCAATGCTGGATATACTCTTTAATTTTATGAGAATTTATGGGAAATTTTTTCAGGGATTGTCTAGTATTTGGGCGATAGTTAAATGCTTATTAATTTTGGTTGGTGTTAGCAAAAATATAAGTATTCTAATAAGTTTTTGGGGTAAATATGACCTAAAAAGTTACATCTATAAATTAAACTAAGAATTTCCATCCGTAAAGTAAGATATTACAACCTAATGATATACAAAGGAAAGTTGTACTTTTCATATGATTTTCTGAAGATATTTCACAGCAAGCTAGTGAAATTCCTTACTGATGAATCGTAGTCTTAGTGGCGCTTAAGATTGATTCAAAATATCACCTAATATACTCACATTCGTAGGCCTGGAAGTAACATTCGACCTTTACCTATGGCATGCAAATGATTTTCCTATACGTTAGCCTCTTTCAACCCCTAGGCCTGGGTCTTTATCCTCCTCGAAAGTTTAATTACCTGCCATTATAGATAGAGCACCTACCTTTACAGTAAAAAGCACATTCCACATATAATATTACTACTAATATACGAGGGCAAATTGTAGTTTTCATTGGTTTTAATCGTGGCCCCGTGTGCGTGCCAAGTGCGACAGTGGAAACACCCCCTACACCACAGAACCACACTGCTGCCACAGCACACCCACCCTCCTAACGCTCCCCTACTCACCCTCCTATATCATCTATTAACTCTATAGAGAGAAACCCCTCCTCGAGGCATAAAATACCGACATTTTCATTATTATTTTCGAGTGGAGTTGTATTTTTTTTTTTTTTTTCGCGTGGTAAAGCAACACGCCGCCGCACTGCCGCACTACCGCCGTGCCGCCTGCTTTTGTTGTTGCTCGGGTGTGCTTTTTGGGCTGCGTGCATACAACCGTGTCAATAATTACCCGTGGGACTGACACGACCAACGAGAATCATTCAAATGTTGCAAAAGCAGCAGCAGCAACAGCAGCGGTGGCAGCAGCAGCAGCAGCAGTGGCAACAATGGCTAAAAACAAAAGCTGGAGGCAGAAGCTGAATCCGAGGCAGAGACACAGCGACAGAGCGACAGAGTAATGGTAACGGAGTCGGAGACGCAGTCGGCGGTGGCACAATGGCCGGGACGGGGACTGGCCGGGGCATATGGCCATTGTGGTGCCGGTGCTGGTGCTGGTGCCTCTGTGCCACCTCTCTGGTTCTCTGGCAAAATGGCTGACACTACGAGTAGACGAACGTCACCCAAAACTCTGGCCCCTGACGAGAACTGGGTGACTGACTTGCCGCTGACCATCCATCCACCAGGAGCGGACTGGGGAAAGTAGAGGGTGATTGTGATTTCAAATTGTAGAGGGCTAAAAAAAATGTTATCTTAATCTGTGGATGAACTTTTGAGAGTACTTTTGTATGTACGAAAACTATCAGTTTTCAAAGCATAATTATATCTTCGACCTATTGCATGGAATTTAATCTTCCCCTGGGGCTGTTTTCGGTGCCACATAATCAACCCTAAATTCTACAAATCCGCACCTGTCTCTTCAGCTGTAGGAGGCCTCTGCTTTGGCGTTTGGCTTCGGCTGGGCGACTTATTCACTGCCATTCATTCGGAGTGGAGTGTCGGAGTGCGGGGCGGGAACGGGTACGGGAACGGGTACCCTGTGCTCATTATCTATGCTTCCTTTGGGAATTTTCATTTTCTTTTTACCGCCGCTCGCTGCTGCTCTTATTTTTTGTTCCTCTTCTGTTTTTGTTTCGTCTTTTTTTGTAAGTTCTGGCGACCGTGTGCGTTCGTGTGGGACAGTACCGAAAGGAGAGAAAACAAAAGATAAAGATAGGAAGTGTACAAATTTATATACTTACGATTGCCCGTATAAGTAAGTTGCGTATTTCGTTCCGAGAGCAAAATCATTGTAAAACTCTAACACTAATTACAAAGTTTATGACCTTTTAACGCAGCCTCTCGAAAAGTACTATATTAAACCGAAAGTCGAATGCAGTCAAGAGCGTTGGAAATCTTTTTTAACAACCCACAAAAAAGCGAGTATCTGTATCTGTATGATGCCTCCTCCCACAAGCAAAGTGTGTGGAAAATGCAAGTGAGCCACAAATTGGGAAGAAACACATGGGACAGAGAGAGAGAGAGGTTTGTGGTGCGGGGGTTGCCTCAACGACACCTTCGACTGTCGCACAGGCACTTACCGAGAGCTGATCAGCAGATACGACACCTAGACACAAATAATGCGGGCATCCCATATATGGTAGATCATATATGGAAGATCATCATTCTGTTGTGGTATATAAATAAATAAGAAAATGGATAGAGAGAGGGGAGTCAAGAGTTTTAAAAGTAGATAAAAGATTACGTTTAGAATTAAGGATATAATTATGGCCTGGTGGAAGATCTGTGTAATTTATTATTGCAAATTGATTATTCAATCAATTCTATACGATTAAAAAGGGTAATAAAAAGAGACATTATTCTTGGTAAACGAATAGATTAACACCTTTAGTTCGATAATGAAATGATTAAATATTGTGAAATTCATATTATTCGCCCATTATTAGCACTAAAACATAAACAATTATGAACGAATGTCGAGGAATTTTCCGATATTTAAGTGAAATTTAAATGGATACTTTCTATTCCTTAATATATAATAGAAGTTGCTCCCAGGGCTCTGTTTCGCTGTTCCCATTTATTCAAATTATTTCAGTGCCTACCCTCGCTGGCAATAACCCATCCATAGAGCGACAATCGACTCAGAAACAAACAGGCAAACAAACATCTCCTCTAATAAGCAAACGCAATTGATGCCTGAACCATGACATTGTCTCCTCTCCGGGTGGCTCTCCATTTACGTCTCGTGTGCAGTCTCGGGTTTTAACTGTTGAAAATGCGCGGGTTATTAATGGCTTTATAAGCTGCTGCCACAGCCGCTGCCGCTGCTTCTGCCCCACGTCGCTCTCTCTCTCTCTCTCTCTCTCTCTTTCTCTGGGGAGACTCTTTGGCAAGCAAATTGGCAACCAAAAGGCCGCCCAGAGATAGAGAGTGGCAAGTCCAAGCCCGAGTTCGATTCCAAGTCTGAGTCCGCCGCCGCGATCAAGCGGCGCAGTGTCAAAGCCAACCACTTTGCGCTGCCTCTTTTTATTTTCGCTGTTGTTTGCACACATTTTTAACGTATAAATATAAAGGCAGGGAGACAGGGGAGGCAGGCAGTCAGGCAGTCAGCAATGGGTGTGGGGTGGGGCACAGAGAAATAGTGTGGAGAACTTCGGGCCACCCTGGCCCCAGGTTTCGATACCGACAACAACAAAAACATTAATAGCAAAAATTACTTTTTTCTCACACACAATTTTTGTGCAGACAGTCGCAGACGTCGTCGTCGTTGTCGTTGTCGCTTGACATTTTGCCAAACGTCTGTCCGACCAAAAACAACCGACAACAAGGTCGCCCAGCGCTCAAGATAGCTATCTCAAAGCAAATGGTGGGCAAAATACACTGACAGAAATGGGATTGGGAATGGGATGCCAGTGATTTCTAGCAGGTTCGTAAAGGTTTTATTTAAGACTTTATTAAACTTTGATGGACAGGAAATAAATCACCGAAAACAGTACGCGAAAAGACATCTTCGAATGGGATCTGTAACTACTTGATGGATTGCCTGGTCTTTCTATGTATGCACCTTTCAAGCGTTGCACTTGAGGTAGATAAAGAACACAAATGCAGCTATCAAAAGGATGTTCTTGAGTGTTAACTCTCCTCAGGGCATTACAAATACCCATTGATTCATCTCAAAGTTAACACACATTTCACCATGAATTCCTCTCAGTGTAGCTCAGGTGCAGCATAGAATTTCAAAATTTGAATTTTATACGCTGCAATAAAAAAAGGCCGTGAACGAATGCCAGTGGCATGCAACGGTCAAGTGCATGGAGAGCAGCCACTGCCACTGCTTCTACCAGCAGCAGCAACAGCAGCCACACCAGCTGATGTTGTCTCCTCGCCTGCTGCTGCCGCTGTTGCTGTGGCCGTTGCTGCCATAAATCTCTTAATGAAAACCGGCAATAATCTTTTTGCCGACGGCCAAAACCGAGCACAAAAATAATACAGAATATCCCCCCGAGTGAAGCGCGAAAAAATGCGCAAAAGAATTAATAAACAAAGTAGTGGGGCATGTTGGCATGGAGGCATCCAGGCTTTAGCTGCCAGCTCCATCTCCTGCTGCAAGTCCAAGTTCAAGTCCAGATCCAGGTCCAGGTCCAGGAGTAGGAGTAGGAGTCTCCGTTCCGAGTTATTTGCTGCGCATGCGCGCACGTGCTTGCTGCCTTAATGCGCGCAAACGCAGGAGGAGAGATGTCGATTTCGATGTCGATGTTGATGCCGATGCCGATGCCACGCCGGTGCTGTCTCCGCTTCGGTCTTCGTTTTCCGTGGCCGCACGTTTTTCCACTCGCGCTGCGCATGCGCATCATCAAAAGACAAACAACGGCGACGACTTCGACTCATCAAAGCTGTGGCTGTGGCTGCATCGAACCTCCAGATACATTTGCATTTCTAATTTTGTTTCTCTTCCTCCCTGAATTTTTTGCATTTGAAATGCAACGCGAATGACGAAGACGCCGCCGCAGTGGCTGCTTAGGGCGGTGGGCGGTAGGCGGTAGGTGGGGCTAGCAGGCGCCGCTTGAACGTTTCCTTGTGTTTACATCTGCTGCCCGATGGCACTGGTGGTGCTGGTGCTAGTGGTGGTGCTGCTGCTGCCTGACCTCCACAGCTGTTTACAGAAAAGAGTAGAAGAAATGTTGAAGAATTTTAAGTGAATAAATGAAGGTATTTCTGTGGAAAATTGTGGGGTTCTCTTTTGGTTTGGAGGCTATATAGTAATGTGACCTAAATGGATGCGATTGCGAGTGTCGTACTGTTTTGGAGTTGCAAAAGATATGGCTATCGATTGGGTTTTTATGGTTTTTATGGCTAAAATACTACAAAAAGTACTTAAAATCCTGAAACCTAAACTAATCCACATAAATCACTCAATTTTGCAGACAAAGTTTTAGTGTTCCCATTGATGCGCATTTCCATGGCCATTGTTCCTCCTATTTTTCATCTTATAAAGTTATAAGCTCTCACCTCAGCCGCACCTCAGACTTTGTTATACTTTGATTAGATGCAAATCTATCGCCAAAAACAAAAACCAGCCAAATAAAAACCGAATAGACCTCCCAGCGATGGATGAGTATTGTCGTCAGGTTGTCTAGACTTTCAAAAATAAAATAAACAGAGCTGACAGATGGATCATGGATCCAAAAATATCCATTGATTCAGCTGTAACTTTCTGTGAGGGAGCAAAAGTATCTGAAGTTTTGTAAACGCATTCAGTTGATTCACAGTTTTTGTTGGCTTTCGACGCAATTTGACTACCGAAAAAGTATTAAACAAAGAGCTCTCTCAGCAGCAGCAGCAGCCGAGCAGCAGAGCACCGTTGAAAATCAATACAAACAGTGAAAAAAAATAAATAAAAATAATGTTAAATATTTGCAAAAGAAATCGTTGGAGCCGAAGAGAACTGAAAACTGAAATACAAAAAAAAACAAAAACGAGAAAGAACGTACGGAGTCGCTGTAAACGCGACTCTACTTTTTATACCCGTACTCAGTCAGTACACATGTGAATTATGTGGAATTTTCAAATCAGTTTTTTACATTTTACATTTATTTGATGCATCTGTCATCTACATCTACATCAGTTCTCACAACAACACACGTACACTGCACAAGACAGAGCGTGCGAGTGTGAGTGTCAGAGAATCAGCAGCAGCAACCCTCAAAATAAATGTATATTTTGTTTTGGTTGTAGCGGCGGCCGGGGCAGCTCGCTGCTGAAAATTCATTTGATCATTGTGGCTACAATAATGATCCGATCTGAACCAAATTCGGGAATCTGGTAGATATGGTCATTTTCTACGATACTGCATTTTTATTTTTTTCTATCTTCAAAATTGTGGATTTTCGTCTTTTGGGGGCGGGAGTGGGCGTGGCAAAATTTTTGAAATAAACTTGCACTGAAGCGATATCACAGGAGTCTAGGCAAAAAATTTGGTTGTTCTAGCTCTTATAGTCTCTGAGATCGAGGCGCTCATTTATACGAAAAACCAAAATTACTCGATTTTTTGTGTGAGTGCGAAAGGGATGGAGCGAAGTTTTTGCGTATGTTTTTTTGTCTATTGTGGCTATATTAATGATCCGATCCGATTCAGATTTGGGCCCCTAATAGATATGGTCTTTCTCTATGATTCTGCATTTTTTGTTTTCTGCTATCTTTAAAATTGTGGACGCCACAGATGTGCGCCCTTTGTGGGGGGCGGAAGTGGGCGTGGCGGAATTTTTAAACTTTTTTTCTAGGAGTGAGAGAACACATCAGTTAGGAACAAAAATTTGGTTGCTCTATCTCTTTTAGCCTTCGAGCAAGGGGCGACGAACAAGACGGACAGACGGACAGACGGACAGACGGACGGACAGACAGGGCTATATCGACTCGGCTATTGATGCTGATCAAGAATATATATACTTTATATGGTCGGAAATTACTCCTTCTCTATGTTACGCACATCCACTTTTACCACAAATACAATATACCCTTTTACTCTTCGAGTACGGGTATAAAAAAACCAACCTTTGGCAACGCGGTAGCCATAAATCAAAGTCGCGTTAATGAAAGCGCAATTAAAACGGGCTGCCGACGCGATAGAGTACTGTGTAGGGGGAGGGGGTGGTGGGGGCAAAAGGCATATTTGGGCCAGCTTAAAGCGCAGGAAATTAAATTTTATGATGCCGAGAGTCGCATTGGCAGCTAAGTTGGCCATTTGTGTTGGCCAGGCCCAGGCACAGACCTCTAGCCGTAACTGCGGCCCAATGCAATTGTTGTATGTAGTTGTCGCGCCGCCGCCGCGTTGACTGCAGTTAAATTTTTGCAGTCTCGTTGAGCTTGTAGTTTCTTTTGCCTGTCTGAAAAGTTGCACAAGGTTGGCCAAAAGCAACACCAACAGGCAACAACAACGCGAGTCGCGCCACGCCACGCCGGTTGACGGCTGCGAAAACTTTTATGCAGCGCCACTGACACCTACACACAAAAGAGCTCCAAAGAGCCCCCAAAGAGCGACCATATCGTAAGCCTGGCCAGACTTGACCTACAAAATGCGCTGCGTCTACGTCTACGTCTACGTCGCTGCTGTCGTAGTCGCAGTCTCAGTCGCAGTCGCCTATGATTATGGCGCCCTGGGCGTTTCATTGCGACTTTAGTCTTGGGCTCTCTGACCAGAGGCTTTGACAATAACTGCAGCCCAATTGGTAAGGGGTGACGTCATGGCCGGATCTAGATGGATTCCATCCTACAGACAATCAGAGCTTAAACGAAAACAAAACCAATTTACTCGTTAATTGGGGGAAGCATGATAAATGCGTGCATTAAAGGGAGTCTAAACCAAGTTTGAATACGTTGGAATATAAAATCAAAGCTCAAGCAGAAAACCAGAGGCTAAGAGTGTTCAATCTCATTTTTAAAACTTCTTAGAATTTGTAGAACGAATTGATGGAAAAAATTATGAATCCTGTAAACCTTTAAGGAAAATTCAATTCAAGAAATCTTCTTAAAATTCACTTTTAGGAAAAAGTATTCAGTACAAAAATTCCCATTTAAACTACTCTGAAATCGTATCGATTCTGGGAGCCAATATCCAATACCCCCCCCCCTTTGAAATGGCTATAAACATTTCAGCAATTCACACACAAAGCTGCTTAATTGAAATCAAAAAGTGAAAAAAAAAAAAAAAAAAAAAATTAAATCAAGAGAGGAGCAAAAAAAAGAGAAAAAAACAAAAATCGATTGCTGCAGTACACTCGTACGAGTCGGTCGGTTGGTAGGCCCGTTTGTCTGTCGCCGGTCGTCGGTCGTCGCCTGTTTGGCTTACTGACCATCAGCTTCATTACCATTAACCAACTGTGGCCACAAATCATGCATTTAACGCCTTCTTAACAGCCTTCCCTGGGAGCTTGTGGCTGCCACTGAGACTGGGAGCTGCGATTGGAAATGGAAGTGGAAGCGGGAGCAGCAGCAGGCTATGGAACTGCGACTGGGATGTGGCTGCTCGGCTGTGTAGCGCCTGCAATCAAAACTGGCAATAAGCATGCAAAACAGCCGCACAGCAAACGAAACGAAATGAAATGAAATCAAACAGGCTGCTGCTGCTGCTGCTTGGCCAAAAGAGATGAGGAGGAGGTGTTGGAAACACTGACCCTGGCAGTGGCTGATTTTTTTATATTCTGTGGTCAGGTGTAAGTCCAAGGCATCATCACCTGTATTTTGCTGGCGTGTGTGTGTGTGTGTGTGTCTCTCTTTGTATCTGTATCTGTGGGTTTATTGAGTTGTCAGAGGCAGCAGCAGTTGGGTAGCTGAAGCTGGAAGCCTGATGAGCTGTTGATGCTGCTGCCTGATCGTGCCAGTTGACAATTACACAACGACTGAATGTAGGAGCGGGATCTCGGAAGGAGTGGCCGGGAGGAGATCGCTTGAGGAGAGTCGCAGGGAGGTGATCTCTGGAGGAGTGTCGCGGATATCTCTGGCCTAATGGAGCGTTCGTTGGCCAGTTTTATGGGCTCCTCAGTGGATGGCAATTTGGCTACCAGTTTGCATGAATGAAACCAAACTTGAAGCTCTGCAGACGCCATAAAGATAAAGAAGGATTTGCTAAGTGGACTGCGAATGTGTCTGTGGGTCTGTCTGTCGTTGGGTTTCGGCATTCTGTCAGCTTGTAAATCAACATCATCTTTGACCACGAAACGAGTTAATTCATGGTGTAGACAAATCAATCTATCAGATTATTTGACATTAGTAATAAGGAATGAAATACGAGATGGTGGGGATGGGTTTTGGGTATTTCTATGATTTAAGAGCGTGCTTATGAGGTATATTAACTATGGGAAACAGTATAGCAGAGTTATAAGGGTGTATAAATTATGAAAATTACCTCTAAATAGAAGGAATTTCAGAGACGATACTATCATGAAACGAGAGATTATTCCAATATTTCTAGCTAGAGTATCCCATCTTCGTTTTTCTGTCTTGACATTTCCATCTTCTTGTATCGCTTTTTTTCAATGGCCAAGAGACAACTCAATCATTGCCTCTGACCAATCAATCCATCAGATAGTTTTAGCATAAACACATTTCCAAATACAAAAAAAAAAAAACAACCTTTATGGCTTTCTGTTGTATTCCTAGTTTTATCGATTTGTGACTTTGGATCATCCTTATTATCAGTTCGGAGATTCACTTAATTTTCAACAGAATGAAAAATAAAACACAGATCATTGGAGACGTCTCTTTCTTAAAGACCCAAAAGCAAAGACCGACCACAGGCCACAAAATTAGCCGCTCGTAAAAAACCTGACACAGGCGCACGTGCCGTTTTCGAAATATACTCAAAACTCCGCGAAAAATACAGAAAAAAACCTGCAAAAATCCGAAACGCCTCACAAAAAAAAAAACAACAAAAAAACGAAGCTAAACGGCTAAAACCCAAAGCCCAAAAACAACTCCAATGCAGCGGCAGAGACAACAATAATTTCACTACAACAAAAGCAGCAAAAACACTGTCATAAATACCTTGTTTCTTGTGGCTCCCCAGCTCCGTGTGTCTCGTTGCCTGTGTGTCTCTGGTGGCCCGTTGACAATTTTGCGCCAAATTTATTAACCAGAAATTGATTGGCCCAAACGGCAATCATCTATGGCCAGAGTTTTGTGTGTCTCTCTCTATCGACTTCATAACTTACTATTAGCCAGAAAAAAAAAAAACGATTGAAAAAGACGATAGGAAGAGCCAGAAGACTTGAATACACTTAAAGACTTAAAGATCCTATTTGAATCAATATACAAGAATAATTTTCCTAAATTCGGATTGTGTATCAATTATAATAAGATATAATGATGTCTGCAGAATAGTTTCGCCAGAGAAAAGAAAGTTTAAATTATAAACAAATAGAAGAATGTAAAGGATATACTTTATAATCCTGAACATTCTGCTAAGTCTCTACATCACAAACATCTCTATGGAATCGTAATACCCAACCAATAAAGTGTATAACAAGATTGAATACAAAATAAACTCAAACTTTTATCATAGTACCTCTCGTTTGTGGGGTTTCGATAACGCGCTGCTGTGGTCCGTTGAAATTTCGCATAATTATGATGCCTATAAATTTGTTTTCTTTCATTAGTCCCAAAGTTTAAGTTTTTTTCTGGTTTTTTTGTTGGGGTGCTGCCACCAACCATTGTTGTTTTTGTTCCTCTTATTAGACGAAGGTCAACGACGACATAAAAACTAAAATTTTATTTCAACCCGAAAGACTACGAGTAGTCGTGGATGTGGATGTGTTTTGTATGTTTTATGAACATTTTAAAATCGATTAAAATATATATGATTGCCTGGTTAAGAGGGTCTGAAACGATGGGGTATATATTTCCCAATATTGTAATGAAAAATCTATTATAAAATAAAGAAAATTGTTAACCCAATTGGGTAATGTTTACGGGTTCTTTGATTGCTTAAGGAAATTCCTATTTATGGTAGTTTTTTTTTCAATAATTAGGAAGCTTTTAGGTGCTTCTTTATAGCATAAGTACCTCCTCACATTTTTCTCATTAAATAATTTTCCCATTTGCATTTACGCTGCTTTTTTTCATTCCATTCCATTCCATTCCATTCTCTTCCATTTTGGCTTCTTTTATTGCTACTTAAAAATGGGTTTTATTTGTTTCCATTTGGCCATTGTTTTGCCTCAATTTTGACTAGTTTTATTATGACTTCAATTTGTGCAATTGCACGAAATAGTTGGGCTCGTTTCATTTATTTTATGGTTGCCATTAGTTGGATACTAATTTCAGAGGCGGCGGCACACGCTCTAGGGGTCTCCCTCCTTCTCCTCCTAATGATACGAAAATGAGCTTTGTTTTAAAAATCAATGACAGTTTGTTTTTGGGTGAAAGTTTGTTGATTTAAACAGAAAAAAAAGAAAACCCAAATCGTTTAGAAATAGAAAGTAGGGCGTGGCAATGTGCTCTCTCCCCACCCGAAACGCCCTCGATTGATGCCACTTTTTGAGTGCAATTTATATGCCGCATGAAGCACCAGAGTGAGCTGTGGTGACTGTTGAAGGGGAGGGGGAGGGAACAATCTTCCTTCCTTTTGGACTTCCTCCTGCGCGAGGTGTCGGCTTGGTGGGGTACATCAAATGTGCAAACAAGCCACATAAATCTCATATAAAGCGAAATTATTTTTTACTACTCAATTGCAACAGCAGCCTCCAGTCTCTCGCAGTCTCCTGCCCCCCAACAGACAAAAGGGTCCTGTGGCCAAGTGCATAAATCTCCTCTGGCTTCCTTCTTGTGGCACACTCTCTCTCTCTCTCTCTCTCTCTACTCGACTCAACGCGGGACTCATCTCAAGTGGCAGAGGGACGCCGCTCTCAATAGTTTGTTACGGGGTCTCCTCCGAATCTCTCGATAAATAATTGCGTACATTTGAACAAATCGTGTTTGATGTTTGCTCTTGTTCTGTAGCTGTTGCCTCCTCCTTCCCCCCCACCAACTACCACCGATTGCCAGAGTGTTTGCCTTTTTATTGGCTGTGGCTGTATTTTTGGGCTTTGGTTTGCTTTTCTGTTTGGTCAGTGCTTTTATTGCTACACATGTTCGCAAAACAACAAAATACTATATATAAAACAAGTGAGAAATGACCACAGGAAGTGCAGGGTCTCGACTAGCACAGTGCCCTGGAAAAAGTCCAGAGGAAGGCGAGGAAAACCCTTGGCACTTGTAATTAATTTATAATATATTTTGATTTTAAAGTATCTTTAGTGGCATAAACATATAGCAATGCAAGAGGAAGTGCTGAATTCCAAGGACAAGAAGATACAACCAAGTCTCAAGTCTGGCAGTAAAGCCTTTTTCATTTACAGGGTATCCAAAGAAGCAATCTATATCTGCACATTCTTTACATTGATTTGTTTTTAGTACATTTTCATTGAAATTTATTGCATTTAAGAAAATTAGCTAAGCAAATTTATTAAGCACTTTGTTTTATGAAGAGCACCCTACATTGAGAAGTAGAAGAGAGAGAGGGATCTATATAATCTTATAGGGGGAGAAAAATAAGTAACTCTAGAATACATCCGTTTGATGAATCTCTTGACTGTCCCTTTGGGAGGGACGCCGCGGACCCACGTGGCAAAACATTGCCAAATGCTTGAGCGGCCAATCAATGAACCCATTAAATGCTTAACCACAATTCACAATCACGTAAATAAAATGTAGAACTTGTCGTAGCATAAATTATGCGATTGCCGAATGAAACCAAAAATTAAGCAAAAATTTGTTTAATGAATTGTAAATTTATGCAACATTTTCGAGGCGCGCCAAAAAAAAAGAAATAGAAAAAAAAAGAACTTGACTTCTAGTTCATTTAAAGTTTTGAGTATCTATAAGATACAGTCTCTAGTATATGTATTTTGTTGGCTCGTAAAATGCCCAAAAATGTATTAAATTAAATATAAAAAAACACCAAAAAAATGAGCAGAAGATGAGCCCAAAAGTTTAATGAGAAAGAAACCTGACAGCTCTGCTCTTCCAATCTTCCAATTTCCAAAAATGTAACTTTCGAATTTAGCGGTACGCCTTTTTTATTGAATAGATTTCTTCTTGGCCGCCCCGCCGTTGCCGTTTGCCCCGTTGTCGTTGTTGGTAGCCCCATTCTTTAGGTTGTCAACTCGATGAGACATAAATTTTACAAACGAAAAGCTGAAACCCCAAGCCAAATGGCGGCAAATGGTTTTTTTTGGTTTTTTTCGTTTTTCGTTTCTTAACACAAAGGCAGCAGAGCAGCCAAGCAGCCATCTACTCCTCCAGCCCCCAAATCCCCAGACTCAGACCCAGACCCATTCCCAATCCCATCTACATCTCCGGCGGAGACGAGACCCAACGGAGCAGCGACAACTGCGTCTGCGCCATGCTGTGTCACTTGTGCGCTGTCTGCCCCCTGACCAAACGTTGTTTTTTTCTTTCCGTCTTTTTTTTTGGGAGGCTAATCAACGCCAAGCGACTCTCCAAACTTCGGGGTAGCTGCTCATAAATTTCCATCTTAGCCCACATGTAAAATAAGTGGCCAAGAGAGGGAGTGATGCGGCTAGTAAGTTTCTTTCGATCGGTTGGAGAGTAGGAATCGGATTCGAAGTCGCGGCTTAATTACAGACTGTCGCTCGATAAGGCTCTCGAAATAGAAACAAATATGTATGTGTGTGTCTCTTGCGGCCTCTTGTGGTAACAAGTGTCGGGCTCTTTTTGATTAGCCTCGTTCTTGCTTATCGGATGGGAACTAATCGAGCACGATGGATGGAGGTCTTTTTTCTATGATGATCTTTTGGTGGCTTTAATTTGGCGCTTTGTTTTAGTTTATATTTGAGATCAAGGGAAAGAGAGTTTGGGAGGGGAACTTCAGCCACTAATTGTGTGCAAATTCTTAATAAAATATTAGTGAACATTAACCAAAACTCTATCCTCCTTCAGGGGTAGTATTCCTACCAGTGGATCATTCCAATTTCTTCTCATTTATAGGTAAAACAACAATAAAATGTATAACCCATTTTAGAGGTTGATTGCCTGGCGCTGTTTTTTTATGGCTGATCAAATTTGTTGTGGGAAAACTGTAAGCAGATATGAGAGATCGGATCGTAGTGTCAGCGCTTCGAGGCGGCTGACGAAACGAGAGGCTGAGTCAGTGGCCAGGCGGGCGCGGCACACGCCCCGTTTGTAGTTGCAGTCGCGGAACCCTACAGGTTGCTGCAACAAACTGCAATAGCAACTGCAGCTCAAAAGTATCTGTATCTGTGTGTTTGAGTGTGTGTTGTGTGCATTACTCAGCGACGGCTGAGCAGCATTTTTAATTGAAATAATTGCGGGTTGAGTTAATTAAACGATAAATAATGTAATTGTGTATAAAAAGGCGATTCACAGAGAGACGAAACGAAACGAGACGAGACGCTGTTGCTGCTGCTGCTGCGGCGAGTCACGGCACAAACAATGGAGGATAGCCGTTGCACATAGGGTTGGGTTGCATAATGCACACATAATGCACGACGATTCCGCCCTCCCCCCCTCTGATCCGATCCAAGCCAATCCGTCTGTTGTCTGTTGTGGCAGGCATTCTTAACCGCAAATCCGAGATTGGGAACTGGGGAACTGCAACTGTAATTAGTGGCATATTTGTTTCAGCTGCAACATTTGTAGTCACAACACAACAGCCGCATTTTGGCTTTGATTGATTACAGCCACACATCAAATGATGCACACCCCCATGATTGAGATTGAGATGAAGCTGGGAGCTTGGGAGCGCGAAGCGTGTGTGGGTATCCATCAAAAATTGAAAATGAATTGCTCTTAAAGAACGGGGGCGCGTGCGCAGCAGCGCACCTTGTGTGCTTCCCTCTCCCCCGCAGCCAATCAACACTTAATCGATTTGAAACACATTTTAATGATATCACATCTTGTAGCTGTATTATACTATATTTATTATAATCGTATATAGCGCCTGATCGAGGGGGAATATACTGCGGTTTAGATATCACATGGATCCCCAGCGAGTGCTAAATGTTGTGATAATTAATCAAGCAACTAATTGACTGGAAAAACCTGACGATAGGTCTGGCTATATTTCTACATATACATATACATACACATATTTTCCCTTCGATCGGAATATCTAAAATGATGATCTAGAAAAGCCCCTAATACTCGTACACTATATATATTCAAGTATATCTGATTAAAAATGGGAATTACCTTCGGGCTTGGCTTTATTCATATAGTATATTTGAGGAGTGTCTGTTTCTCTGATTGTTAATTCCCTCGATTTATAAATAGAAAATAATTACAATTATATTTTTCTTATAATTGTGCCCTGACCTTTCTAAAAAAAAGTTAGAGCACTTTTTCAGTACACCTTTTTTTTTTCACATTCATTGTTTGCTTGTTTAATGTTTTTAACACGATTATTATATCATAATGATGGGTATTATTGTCGGAATAATCTAGCATTTCATTGGCCTTGAAGTAGCGAGAGGTTTTCTCTATGTAAGTGAGAATTTTCCCAATATAACTGAGACTTTTCTCTCAATCAGATCACTTTTATTCCTCACATGACACTCCTCCTACACACTCCTGAAGTCTGTGGTTGGGGCAGTGCCCCAAACTGGGAAGCGAGTAGAGCACAAATATGGCAAAAAGAAATAATTATTTCAGCGGCATTCTCTCTCTGAGAGTCTCTTGGGGGCAGCTGCCGTCTCTGCCCTTTCGGAAGGGACTGCCATCCGATGTCCTTCGTCCAGTTTTTACCCTTTAGGAGTGGAAAAAATAAAACACACAGCGCTGTGGTCTTGTGGTCAACCAGGGCACTTACGCAGTCGTCCCATGGCCTCCAGTCACATGGATGTGGATGTGGATATGGGATGTTGGCTGTTGGATGCGTATGATGAAGATGACGAGCTCTCTGGCTATTGCTCTGGCTGCTGCTCTGTCTGCTCCTTTGGCAACTGATTTCGATTTCAATTTGCAATGGTTGCTGCTGCTGCCGCTGCATCGCTTCATCGTTCATTCCTCGTGGAATGCAAAAAGCCAAAACGGACAAACAAACAAACAAACAAATGTCTTTTAATGGCCATCCACACAGAGAAGTTTCCTTTTTGAAGAGAAGTTGTGTGTTCTGCTGTGCTGTGTGTGTGTGTTGTGTGTTGTGGGGGCGCAACAAGGCTTGCAACGCTTCCTGTCAAGTGATTTATGCCAAAGGCAAGGCAGGGCAGGGCTCAGAGCAGCGCAGCGCAGCTCAGCTCAGCTCAGAGACTCAGCCAGCGCACTGGGCCTACAGTTGGGTAACTAATTTTCTTGTGTTTGGTGCAGAAAAATTGACTGTCTTTTGTCGTCCTCACATCCTCCTGCTGCCAGTCTGCCAGTCTGTCTTTCTTTGGCTCCGACTCTGTCTCTGCGTTTGGGGTTCTCTTTTGGAGCATTCGTCTTGGTCTCGTACCCAGTTAAATGCCTTTGCTTCGCTCCTTCGCTGATCTGTGATGAATGTTTGGGATTGCTTTGCGCTGCGTTTTGTCTCGCTACGGAGGTAGAGACAGAAACCTACATACATATATTGTATGTGTGTGTGTGTATGTATCTTCAAGTACCACGCACTTTTTGTGCGGATCTGTGTGTAGGTGCAATTTGCGCAATCATTGGGATGTCTGCCACAACAGACTCCAGACTCGCTGCCTCTGGCAGCCCTCAATCCTCGCGTTTGGGCTTGGGCTCGGCGCGTGCTCGTCTTAATGGTTTGTGTGTGCGAGCGGAATGCCTCCTCCAATTGCACTTAAAAAACAATTCAATTTGCCATTGCCATTGCCGATGCCGATGCCGAAGCCGATGCCGATGCTGACGATGCTGGTTTTGTTCCTCCATTCGATTTATGAATGAAACTCCAAATCCGTTTAGGCTTGGCCAAATCACGCACACAATTGACAGGCAGATGATACCTCGCACAAGTATACAGAAAATTAATTAATGACAATCACTCAAAAGAAAGAAGCAAAAAAAAAGCAACGAAAATACGCAAACGAAATAATTAAACGGGCAAACAGGTATTCAATTTCCATTTCCATTTCTACAGAGAGAGAGAGAGAGCCACCATGCCCACCAGACGATCCATTCTACGATCCGATCCCCACCACACATTAGTCGTCAGTCGTCAAGAGTCAGCGTCAGCAGTCAGCAGCGTCGAACGTCAGGGCAGCAGCGGGCAGGTCCGTCCGTCATCTGTTGAGGAGACTCTTGGACATAGCCTCCCTCCCTCACTCCCTCTCTGTTTTGCTGTAGCTGTGCGTCTCTCTCTCTCTGTCTTTGGTTGTGCCTCTCTCTCTCTCCTTCTCTCTCTCTCTCTCTCTGTTTGTTTTGGTAATGAAGCTCATTTCCGTTTAGGCATACCAAAATATGCATATGATTGAAAATAGAGGTGTAGTTGAAACGTAGTTAAAAGAGGCTTTACAGATGGGCCTCGAGATGAATAGTAGGCGGAGGGTTTAAAATATAAAGACTTTGGGATACTCTAATTTACCCAAACTTACATAAAATGAAAAAGATTCCACTTCAGTCTAAGTAGAGGATATCATGGATCTATCATAGGGATTCTGTATTATAAATATTTAAATATAAATTTGAAGATCCTTTAACGAATAAATATCCTTCACAATCTAAATTCACTGCTTGAATAATATTTACACAAAAAGGACAACTAATATTATCTTTAAGAAAAACTTTCTTGAATAAAGAATACACTGATGTACATACCAGCCCAATCTTCTTGTTTATTTGTTTATCCGCTATAATTTTCATTCAACAACTTGTTCGACAGTTTTAGCATTTCAATCAATTTTCAGACCGTGTTTCGATTGACTCTGGGGTCTCGAAGAGTTGATGTCTCCTCTATCAGAGAGCTCAGCTCTCAGCTATCTGGCTAATCCAATTCACAGAGCAATTATGCCTTATTTGTGTTAATTTATTATAATAAATGTAAAACACAATGCAGCCGTTTGTTTGTTTGCTCATGTATTTATGTATTTGTTTGTGTTTGGATTGTCTGTCGATTTGTTTGTGTATGTGTGTTTTTTTTGTGAAAAATTAAAATTTTGTGCCAAGTGTTAAAATATTAATTATTTAAGCGATACACGCAGCATTTTGGCGCGCGTCTCTTGTATATTTTATACACTTTTTTTTTTTTTTTTTGTTTTTGATATTTTTGTGCCCGTTTCCATGCGGCGTCTACACATGTTTGCTGCTTGTTTGTTTGTTTTAAAAATTGTATTTTTTTCCTGTGTGTGTGGTTGTGTGGATTTTGTGGTTTAATGAATGATTTCTCGTAGCAAGTGAATAATTATCATGGATTTTTTGTTTTACGTTTCTTGTGGGGGCGGGTGTTGCCTGAATGTTTTATCTTACTGTTTGATTGACAAATTAACTGTCACGATTTTTTGAGGATTTTTTATATATATTTATTGTTTTGTATGTATGTATTTGTATTCTTTTTATATGTACACCCAGCGACAAAAAGCCGCACTCTGACTTTTCATGCATTTCTGACTTTGGAAGCCTGGTGTTTTCCAAAATTTTATTCGATTCGACTATTTATTTTTTTTGTGTCCTTAATCATTTTATACAAAAAAGTTACTAAATTTGTTTGTATCATAATTATATAGTGAAAGAAAAATATTTTTTTCTCAGTAACTGATTCCATACTAGGCACAACGCTACTGAGAATAATTTCTTTTTATACACTTTTGCATTGACCATACCTTTTACCATTATTATCGATTCAGTTTTATTTTTAGATATTCAAACCCATACCATAATATAAGGCAAATGCTTTACGGTGCTAATGCAGCAATCTTTGGAATATCGTTCCCCTGTTCTCCGGCGATCTGTGCGCGAACCATCGGGTCCAATGAGGTTGAATTTGGACTCATTCGACAATATGACACGTGACCATTCGGATTCACCCCAATTAGATTTTTTCTGTAGACCAATTTAAGCGAGCTTTCTTAATTGTACTGTACAGAAGTGGCTTTTTGGCAGGTGTCCTTGCCATTAGGCCTATCTCCTTTAGCCGAAGCTGTATAGTTCGAGCCGAAATAGTTTTTGAAAATCGTTGCTGCACTTTGGAAGCTATCTTAACAGCATTTAAAAATCTATTATGTAGGGTCGTTCTCATAATAATACGATCTTCCATTATATTTGTTAATTTTTTTTCTTCCCGATACTTTCGTCCTCTCCACTTTTCCAGTCTTTCGATTTTTTTAAATCGTCTCGCAGAGCTTTCGTTGAACTTAGTTTTAATTGCTATTTTACGAATTGAAACATTTTGTTTTGCCAAATCAATAATTTTAGACTTTTCAGTCACCGATGACTGCTTTCCCTTAGCCATCGTTTTTGAAGAGTTCAAAGTTAAAATTTTTTTTAGGAAGTGTTTCCAGCAACTAAGACGTCAAAACCACACAAAACCAGACGGAAACATTCACGGGAACTCCCAAAAAAAAAAATTAGTCGAATCGAATAAAATTTGGGGAAACACCAGTCTTCCAAAGTCAGAAATGCATGAAATGACAGAGTGCGGCTTTTTTTTTGTCGCTGGGTGTATTTACTGTAACTTTTTATATATTAATTAGTTATTGTTCTTTTTCTTGTTTGTTGTTTTATTAATGTCTGACTTTTGTGAAAATAATTTGTTTAGCTTTTATTAATGAATAATTAACAGATTTATTAATTAATTGCCGGGCATTAATTATCATTTTAATAATTGCAAAATTGAATACTTCCTACTAAAAGTGACCCTTTATTTATGACACTTTTTCTTGAAGTGAAAGTCCTCTAAAGCGGATTTGTAATGATCAAAAAGTATCAGGAAAGTTCTCTGAAAATTGATCTTTTGATATCAAAAAGAGATGTCTATCTTTGGATGATCACTGGGGAGCCCAGCCCCTCCCTAGTGTCGTATAAACACTTAAAATTCCATCCAACTGTAAGCCCAGTAAACAACCTCTCTAATAGATCCAATTACCGTTTATGTCACGTACTTAATTCCACTTAGACGGTGACCAAACGCTCAAGCGTTTCGACTGTTGCTGCTGCTGTTGCTGCTGTTGTTGTTGTTGCTGTTGTCTGTTGGCTGTATTTTGCACCTGCAATTAGCCAGCAGTTTCCATGCCTTATAACAACTCATTTTTTTTATGAGCTCTTGTGCCTGTTTCTGTTTTTTGTTTTGTTTAGTTATGTCTCTGTGTGTGTGTGCGTGTATTTCTATTTGTTTGCAATTTAAACGCTTTCGTCTAATTGCATATAATCATGGAGATTTGTAAGACAAGCGTTCGGGCAGCGTGGGGCATAACGATCAATCGATTGATCTTTTGATCGCATCGATCTATGGGGGGGTAATCAATTCTTTAACTTTGTCACACGATCCACATTTCGTTTGCCCGCTCCCACACTCCCCACTGATTGGATTGGGCAATCCAACCTGTAAGCAGGCTATATATCAGTCTACAGCTTCAGCTATGCTTCAGCTTTCACCTGGAAGGTCTAACCCACAAAACACTCTAAGATATCACTAGCCCCACCAGTCGACATGCCATGCCATGCCATCCAATACCTTAAAACAAGTTTTTCGGTTTCTTCTACACCAAAACTCTTTTGCTACTCCAAACAGAGGGAAGAAGACCCCAAAATCTAAGCGCTAATAAATTATTACCCAAAGGGCATTCAATGCCTTTTAACAACAGGTCAACCTTATCATTATTTTTATTATTATTATTATTATTTTCCTCTGCGTTCCCTTAGCAGGGCCCAAAACTGAAAACTGAAAACCGAAAACCCAAAATCGAACCAAAATGATCTTCAGGGTTTATTTAAGATAGATTTTTTGTTGTTGCTGTTGAGTGCGTTTTAAATTTTGGTTCGTCTTCGATTTCTTTCGTCTCGCCCTCCCCTACAGTCCAGTTCAGTATCAGTTCAGTCCGCTGCTGCTCTCCTCCGCTCCTCTCTGCTCTGCAGTGAAAATCTGGTCAAATGTGGCTCAAACTCTTAGATATTTGGCTTTTTGGTTTGGGGGAGGGTTTTTTTTTTCTTAATACAACGCTCGCGACACAAAAGACGCACAAAAATGTCATAAATTACAGAGCAGCAACGACCATGATATCGAAGTATGTAGTAGGGATGGGCCAAAGAGCTCTCTGTATATACTATATCTTTCAAACGGGTAACATTTGATACACAAGTTGTATGTGTCTTTAAGAAGTGGAGAAGGAGGGAGGAGTAGTAGTAGTAGTAGTAGGAGAGCTTTAAATTTCATTAGTCTGTTGGAATGTGCGTCACACAAATCCGTTACTTGAAAGATGAGGTAATCCTCGTAAGATTTCCCATCGATTCAGATATTTTTTTTAAAGGAATCCTTTCAGCAACAGTTACGAGGGCGTCTTGCATTCACATGAGTATCATGCCACATTTTATATGATTTTTCCCATGGATGGTGACATTTTGTCCTAACTGTTTTTCTACAACAATCCTTTAACGGTACACGGGATATTACCTTTTATTGCAATTATGAAACGGTATTGCAAAACATTCTTTCCTACTTGACTGCGTGAGAATTTCAATTCCAAACAAGTCCTCGGCGACACTTCAACTCTTTTGTTGTAGCTGTGTCCTTTGACCTGTCTCTGCGTCTCCATCTCCATCTCCGTCTCCGTTTGTAACTCTGGAGATACATATCTCGCGTAGGCACCCGAATGCAGGTGTCTCTCTCACGGGCTGCCTGTCGCTTGCATCATCATCCGCTGCCGCCGCCGCCGTCGCCGTCGCATCCTCTCCGCTGTGGCAAGTGTCGTTAACCCCTTTTTTTCCCCCGATGCACATTCACACACAATCGCAGGGAGCAGAAGGAAGGGCTCTTGTATGAGCATAGCTGAAATGTAGTTTAATCATATGCTCAAATGCGCAAACACGCAACACCTACACACACACACACACACACCAAACCCGACCAGGGTCTACAGGATGATAACAAACAAGCAGACAGGACGAGAGCACAGTGCCAAGGAGGGTCGGGGCTCTATGCAGCCGCCAGCAAACAGGGAGTCGAGTGGCCCAACTGTAGTCGAGACTATGAGTACCCTGTAATGTAATCCAAAGAGATCATTTCAATGAGTGGAGAATAATTGAACCAAAGCAGAGTTTGATAGCTTAAAATTTGTGGGTACATGGTAAATATTTCTCCAATGTACCCCTTTGGGCTCCCACAAATACCCTACACAAAAAGTGTGAAAAAACCCAGAGAACGAAAAAGCGAGAGAGGGTGGAGCAGAGAGCAGCTTAGAGAGAGGTAGGGTAGGGTTGGGGAGATGGTGATAAAAACTGCAATCCAACCAAAGTGGGACGCTCTCCCTCTCGCTCTAGTTTTGTAACGAGGTCGTTTGCCTGTGCCCCTCTCTCCCCCTGTTTGCCCGGTCTCTCTCCTTGCCCCTGTCTCGTGTCTGTGTGTGGCGAACGCATCCTGCATACCAAATAGCAACCGGAAATGCCTCCTGTCCTGCTACCCCATCCCCACACATACATACATACATACATACACCTTCCATATGACCCATGCCCCTCCATTGCTGTCTATTGATAAGTTTTGGTGGAGACCTCACGCAACTATTTTACGAGTAGACGCGGAATGCAGTTCCCTCCATCACTCTCTCTCTTCTGTATTTTTAATTGCGTCTCAATTTGACATCCGAGACGCAACATGTGGGAGGCACAAAATCCTCACACCCACCCACACAAAACTCATGTACAATGTGGAGTATACATATGCAGAGATTTGCCACCCATAGACATCCCCCCACACGTGTAGACACACCTTCTCCTACGGCTTCTTGTTTGGCATTCAGATTGCATCGCCTCGCGTGTGTGTTTTGAATGTCCTGCTGCTGTTGCTGCTGCTCCTGCCACTGTATGTGGCAATATGAATTATTCAAAAAAAATAGCAACAAAAAAACGAGGAAGAGTGAGTGAGAGAGTGAGTATATGGGGTGGGCGAAGGGGGAGAAACAATTTCGCCGCCAAGGACGAATATTTGAAGCGTTGCGCGGCATACAAAAAAGGAGCCAAACACGAGAGAGAGAGAGAGAGAGGAAGGACGTCCGCCTGCCGCCTGGCATTTGGGGGTTTTTAGCCAGTTAGAGCCACAGAGCCACACCAGCCACATGTGGTTGTGTGAGTGTCTACATCTCTCTCGCTCTAACTCGCTCCTTGGTCCTGTTTCTCTCTTTCTTTCTCTCTGTGTGTCGCATACAAATGTCCTGAAAGTCTGAGTCTCGGTCTCGGTCTGGTTCTGGTCTGGCTGCTCCACTCCCGGAGACAGTGGCTACATTTGTATTGCGAGTGCTGTCGCGCCACTCAAAGTTATATCCTTTGACAGGACGCAGTGCAGCAACAGTGGCAGTGGCAGTGGCAAGCAGCAGTGGAAGTGGCAGTGTCAGCCACACAGAAGCCAAGCGAAAGTGAAAGTCAAGGTTAATCCGTCTGCAAAAATTCAATATTTTATGCATTAAACTTTATGGCTCTCTCTCTCTCACTTCTCGCTCCCTTTCTCTGTCGCCCAGAAACCCCAAAACATTTCCTGTTGTATGCTTTTCGGCGCCATTTTGAAGCTGCAGAGTGGGGTTTTGGGTTGGAGGGGGGTGGGCGCTGCAACAGCCCCTATAGCGTGTGGCAGTGTTCTTGCAGTAAAAGTTGAGTGATTAATGAGGCCACCGCGAAGGTTTGGCCATAAATCAAATGTATTCCAAAGGTAACACGTGTAGAGAGGTTTCGCTCTCTGTTGAAGTACGTATGATATAGTATATAGATACCATCTGATATCTATAACTGTGAGAGAGCTGCACACACTTATTATTGAGCTCATTGACCCACACGTTTCTTCTGAACAAGTTGTCACATCAATTTCGAGAGCCGCGAGAGCCAGGGCCAATGAAATTGAACTTTAAATTGAGACAACACACAAAGGCAGCAACATCAGCAGCAGCACCACCACTAGAGACATCCACAAGCATCGCAAAAAAAAACACAACAAACTGGGTTAATGGGTCTGTTTTTGGATCTGAGGACAGGTCGACCGACACACTCACACACACAGACACATACAGATGACGCACACACAAATCGACACACGACACAACACACGCGGCGTATACGCAATGGCCTTTCACTGCACTCGCACTGCTACGCGCATTCTCTGTGTATATCGCATTTAATTGAATAATAAGCCCACAACAAATCTCCACCACAACATAAAATGCAGGTCAAGCCTGCTGCTGCAACGAGATCTCTGTGGCATGTGACGGACACGACCGACTGAATGCCGCCGCCGCCTGGACTGCACGTGCAACATTCGCCGATTTGCTGGCATTGCGTAAATTTCGCTGGAATTTGATACTCGCGATGCCTCGAGTCGCCAGTCGCGAGTCGCGAGAGTCTTCCCTCTATGTCTGTCTGTGAGTTTGTTTCTTGCGTTTGTTTTTGGCTGATCTGTTACAATATTTTTGTAGCCCCTGGGAGCCGCGAGGTCAATTGATTGAAACAACTTTGAACTTGTTGATCTTGTCACAAATTAAAAGAAGATTTATAAACGCACACACAGGCAGACATGAGACGCGGTGTGCCATAGTGAGGCAGGGTACAGTGGGAATCCAATAGAGAAGAAGGTGCCATTGGAACTTGTGACTTAGATGGTTTTGTTACAATTATCGACTAAAGATCTAGAACATAAAGGTGCGTTTCCTCTGCTCAATAGAATAGTGAATATTAATTTCTTTCCCCCCCCAGTGTTACACCTTATCGATTGATTACTGTACTCTTTTGTATACAATTCTGTTAGGTTTTAGTACCTAACGCTTGGGGCGTTAATACCGATCGGGGCTGTTGCTGCTGCTTCCCCCCACTTCATCTTTTGGATGCCTTTTGTATTCGTGAAATCTTCAGCGCACTTCGATTTTGGTTTTGGATTCGGGGCTTTTTTTCCGTGTTCGGTTCAAGCCATGATTTATAGTGTTTTCGAGCCATCAGTAGTTTTTCTTTTTCGGGCTGTAAAAGCTCTGTTCATTTTTTCAGTTAGCGGCGCCAGTTGTTTGGGTCAAGTTGCTGTGGGCCATAGAACGTGCTAACCCTTCCCCTCTGCTCTGCACTGCACTCCCAACCGATTGAAAAGCTCTTGGTCTCTGGTTTTCTCGTATTTTCTTCACACGCAACTGTCTCGAAAAGCCAATTTGGTTGATGTTTTTATACCGCATTTTATTTGCGGGGCATCTAATGAGCGACGCGACGTCGAATGGGAGATGGGAGATCGACCTTCGTTTGGTTGTAATCGATCGCAGGCCATAAACCCACCACGAAGCAAAACCCAGAGGCCTGAGGAATCTCTTTGGACCTGAGGTCTTTTTGGTCAGATTTTAATGAGCCACCAATCGAGTCTCTAGAGGTTGCTACTCTCGCTGCAGCTTTTGTTTGTTTTGGAAAATAGTTGGAAGATCAAATTGAGTTTCGACTCTCAAGAGTGAAAAGAATTTCGTTTTCGTTTTCGTTGAAACGCAACGAAACTTTTGACGAGTCAAACAATAGAAATCCTTCAAGCAATGAAATGTTATTTCCCTCCTTCTTTGGTTTTTTGCTTTTTAAGGAATTTCGTTTTGCGTATTTTTTTTGTTTTTGATTTTAGAAACAATAAGAAAAGGCAGACGACAATTTTGCCTTTGGCCACGCCATGCCACAGCCATAGCCACCATGCCACATAAAAGCACCAGACAAAAAGGGCAGCACTCTTCTGTTTTTCTGTTTGTGTTTTTTTCGGGTTCGTGGAAGTCTCGTGTTTAGCACACGCGTAAATTTTAGTAGCCTTCTTCTGCCTTCCTCCTGTCCTGTCCTGTGGCCTGTGGCGGCATTCGCTTTGAGCCGCGTCCGCCATTCGCAACGCATGCGCACAAAACGGTACCGCTAGCGGGTATGATGATATAGGTATATATATATAGGTATAGGTATATATATACAGATATTGGGATGGGGGGAAAGTTGGGGTTTTTTGCTTTTTGTCGCCGCATTTCATTGTTGCAGTTTTGCTGTTGTTGTTGTTGTGTCGCCGTTGTCGGCTGTGTGCACGTTTAAGAATGAATCTTCGTCTCGAAATGATGATAAAATGCTTCAGGACACATGCCCCAGCATCAGCAGCTTCAGTTTCAGCTTCAAGGTCAGAAAGAGTTTTGTCTTTGCGTCTGGTTTCTGCCTCTTTCGATGCTTTCTTTCCTTTTTCTTACTTTTTTTTGTTAACTTTATAAACACGTCAGTATGTCAAATTGCGAGTGAGTTACGTTTAACAGGCTTCAACGAAGGAAATGGAAATAATTTGGTTCGAATCTGGAGTTTATTTTTCATTAATAAAACTTTGAAACTACCTTTTGATATTGTTTTGTAATTGATTGTATGCTTTCTTTATTTATTTTTTGGTAGAAAAAATTGTATTACTTATGCTGGAACGATGTGTAGCCCTAAGTCAGAGAGAGATCTGTTTGGATTTTAATCATCACTTTGAGAGATCATAGCGTGACACTCGTTCATCTGATCTTGAGAAAATCTACTACAAAATCTACTACTAGCATTAGAAAACTCCTCTAAACCACTATAGAACATTTCCCCTTTTCCACACGAAAATCCTGCTCTCCTTTCACTGGGGTTTTGGTAACCCAATTTCAGTATAATTTTAGGGTACTGCCGACTTCGGTTAGCACAAAATTAACTCCTTCGCTGTTTCATTTTTTCGGTAGTTCCAATCAAAGTGCCAAACTACCTTCTTGACTTGACTCCTTTCCCTTGACCCCGCCCAGAGAGCCCAAGAGCCGCACTCAACCATGGTTATTTCCATTGTTTGCTCTTTTGGCCCTTTTCTTCTTGGTCTTGATCTTGGTCTCTTCTGTTGCGATGTGGCTGTGGCTCTGGGTTGTTGTGTTTGGATTTGTTGTATTTGCTTATGAAGTGCGCGCACAACTTGACTAAAAAGGGGCAAACAATTGCATTGATCTCTGGTCAAAAACCATGAAAGACCCATGGAAAAAGATCATGGAAGAAGACCAGGAGGAGATCTGGAGAGCAGAACAGAGCAGAGCAGACCAGAGCATTTTGGGCATAAAGTATGAGTAAAGTATTTTGTTTTGTTGGTTGGGTTTTTGTTTTTTTTTGTTGTTTTTGGGTTTTTTGTGCATTGTTTTGGGTCATGTCGTCGTCTTGGCCATCGTTTGCATTGGCGTTG
Organism: Drosophila bifasciata; assembly: GCA_009664405.1. NCBI lineage: Eukaryota > Metazoa > Arthropoda > Insecta > Diptera > Drosophilidae > Drosophila > Drosophila bifasciata. The sequence continues at coordinate 43,133,006 of CM019043.1, forward strand.
GCGTTCGGTAGCATCCACAGCAGCCTCAATCCTCCATCCTCCATCCTCAATCCTTCCTACACTTTTTTGTTTTTTTGGTTTTTGGGTTTTCTTTTGGTTCTTTGGGTTCTTGATCGTGTCGAACGGCGAGCGCCCCCTTTTAACAGCGCATAACAGCAAAATCATGACTTGCCATTTACATTGTTCGCTCGTTTTGGACTTTATTGTTTTTGACGGGGAAGCCAGAAGCAGAAGCAGCAGCAGCAACAGGCAAAAGCAGGAGAGGGCCAACAGTGGCCTGGTCTGGTCTGGTCTGGATGTGCACTCGATTGTGGGCCCCTGTGTCTGCGCCTCTCAATTCAAACGAAAAATAATGAAAAATTATTCAATAAAAATTATTTCGCCAGCCAGAAAGAGACCCAAAGATATGTATACTATAGATAGAAAGAGAGCTTCTGGATTCGTGCGTCTGGGGTCCACTTCCGTTGCCAGTAGCTGGTTAATCTTCAGGGGCACAGCCACAGCATAGCCCCAGATCGCCGATCGCCGATCGTGAGTTAAGTGATCGCGCTATAATTTTCCCTCTTTGGCCCTCTGTATCGGTTGAGCAGGAGCAGCAGCAGCAGCATAGTTGGATCGTATCGGTCCTTGGTCTTATAGAAAATTATTGTTAAACGATTTTGTGATTTGTTGTTGTGGCTACTGTGCTGTGCGATGGCTCTCCAGAGCTGTGGCTGTGGCTCTATTATTAGCCAGCGAATGGACTTGGATGGGGGCTGCTAGATCTCTTGAATGGGCTGGGGGGACGGGAGTGTCTGCCAATGCCACAGATAGAATGAAGAACGCACGATTCGCTTAAGTGCAGAGTGACCCAGTTTTCAGGGGGGGCAGGATCTCCTTTCTCTGTTGCTCTGTCTCTCTGTGGGTCTCCTCGATCTTTGACTATGACTTGATAAAGTGCAATGTCTGAGATTTGCACGCCAAATGACAAATAGCAACAGCAGCAGCAACAACAACAACCACGACAATTGACACAACAATGAGATGGTGGGGCCTGCTGCAGTCAGCCTTACCCGAGTCCCAGAGTCCCCAAGTCTTGGGCCACGGGGGGACAAGCTACCGGCAAACGGATGCGCCCAATGAGCAAACAAAGCTCAGCGGGAAATTGCTTGAAAAGTCTAAGGAAAAGTTTAGAGAATTGGCAGAGGAAATGGAGGGGGTACGGGGTAAGGGAAAGGCAGTAGTAGCTGGGGGTCTCACTCTCTCTCTCTCTCTCTCTCTGTCTTGAATGTATTTTATGCGATTGCTGCCCGGCAAGTGGCATAGTGGCTGCCACTTGAGGAAACACGCGAGCAAAATTAGCGTGCCGCCTTTGCCTCTGCCACTGCTGCTGCTGCTGCTACAATGTATCTTATAGATACATTCGTACACTTGCACTGATTTTGCTGCACTCTTTTTTTTTTTTGGTGATTTAATAGGAACTTCCCTTTGGCACGGGTCATAGAAGAAATGTGTCTGTCTGTCTGTAACTCTTTTTTGTCTGCTCCAATCTATTTCAATTAAGAGACAGAAAAACCCCCAACAAGAGATTTCTACAGTTTGAAAAATGTGAATCATGGGAAAATTGTATTCTTGGAAATCATAGATGATTTTTAGGAACTTCTGAAGAGAACCTGTTTACCCCCAGACACAGACTGAGACTGAGAGACACTTTGAAAACTCTCAGATTGAAGAGCTTGATAGTACGCTCGCTACACAGCGAGAAATGTATGTAAATTTATAGGTTTTTTGTGTGTTTGTTTGAGTTCAAAGACTGTTCCCATATTATTAACTCATTTGTCTTATTCACTCATTGAATGAGTGAATGATTCTTCGGGTTCTTCGTGGGTCGGTCGGGCTACTGCTAAAGTGAAAACCCCACTGTAAACCACATAATTGACACATTAGCTCGTTTCGTTTGTGGTCTTCGGGTCTTTAGGTCTTCGGTCATGCCCGCTTAATTGGCATTGGCCCTGAGTCCGTTCCATTGCCTTCGTATTCCTTCTTCTTTTTCCTCTTTTCCTTCGTGGTAATGCGTTTAAAGAGGCGTGATCTTGTCTTTTGCACGCCCTCCTGCGGTGACTGTCCATGTCCCATGTCCATGTCCGTGTCCTATCCCGTGCCCTGTCGCCTGACAAGCGGCTGATTGATCATTGAGTCCTACAGAGAGACTCATGGGCCTGGCATCATGGGTGCCCTGGTGCCTCTCTACCTAGAAGTCGTCGGTTTGCTCGTTTGAGGTGTCCAAGTGTTAATGTTAATTCCTGGTGTTTTGGTAGCAAAATTGCCGGGATTATGGCCTGGCAGTACCACAACAAAAAGTGTTAAGACTGCAAAATTAGCCAGCCACATGCTGCGAAGGGAAGCTGGAGGGAGAGAGCTCTGGACTGTGCCTGAAAGATCTCTTAATTGCTAAGCTGGCAAGAGGATTTTCGGCCAAGGGGTTTAAGTTGCAGAATCTGGGAAGGGTTTTTTGGCATGGATTTAGTAGATATTTGTTTTAGATTCTTAAAATAGACTCTGAGGGCAGTTTTCTATGATCAAAAAGTAGGACTAGGTCCTTCACTTCTTTGAATAAAAATGCATCTAAATAGCTGCTTCCTCTTGCTTCTGCAACGTTCTTCTCAAACCTCTTGGCCAACTTGCAATCTGAGCCTGTTATTTGCCTTTCAATCGTTTTATCTTTGCCACAGCGAAACCCGAATTTTATTTTATTTTATTTATTTTGGCTACCTGTCTGAATGTTCCGTCTGTCTCTCCGCCTGTCGCTGTCTGTTTGCTTCTGCAACTGTTGATTTTATTTCATGCCGTTTATGCAAATGAAGTTCAAAAGGATAAGGCCAAAACAGCAGCAGTAGCAGCAATCGAATCGGAATGGAATGAATCGAAACGGAGGCTGGTGCCGCTTCGCACAACATTTGGACATAAAAATTATTTCTGAATGAAATTTTTCGTATGTCCCGAAATTCGTATCGATGTCCGCGCGTCGTCTCCGTCCCGTCTGTCCAAATGCAAATGGCATGCCACAAAAAGAAGTAAAGACCGGTAGCCGACACAAAAAATGGTTGTGATATCGAATTAATTAAAAAAGAGTCGAAGAACGATGCCCTGAATGTCCAGGCGGAACGAAAAAGGGATTGGGATGGGGAATTTGGGGATGGGGTATTGGAGGTATTGGGGATACGACTGGAGTGGAGGCGACTCTGGCGCCAAATGTAAATGAGGCAACAGTTTCGGAAATTAGACTCTGGGATCTCTGGGCGAAGGATGTTGTTGGCTTGATGGCATGGTAGCAGCGGGGATTGTTGGCCCCAGTGGCACCTTGTGAGGCCTGCTTCAATTTGGCGCTGATTTGGCGGTCGTGTTCGCTGCGCTCTCTCTGTTCTGCAATGGGAGGTGGCAAAGGGGCAGCAGCAGCGGCAGCAGCACTCTGCTTGGAATTGGAGGTGGCAGCTCTGTGAATATACGGGGCACAGGGGAGCACAGGAGGGGCACAGCTGAGTGCGCATGCGTGTTGTCGTTGTTCTCCTTCTCCCACTCCTACTTTGCTGCTACTGTTGCTGCTACTGAGGCGACGTGCAACAAGTTAATTAAGCCGCATTTGCATGATATTGTCAAAGAGAGACAGGGTCGCAGAGAGGGAAGCAGGGGGGAACAGAGAGGAGTTCCGAGTGTAGCACAATGATGCTGACAACCCACACTTCCTGTGGCAAGGCAGAAGGCACAAAAACGTGTCGCAGGCGGCGTCTAGAGTTGTGTGTGATTCCCCTTCCCTTCCCCTACGAAGTTTCGAATCCCCTTCCCATTCCCATTATTCCCTGCTCGATCGATCACATGCGGCGAGGCTGCGGTAATCCGCACTTCCACGCCTTAGCCGCATTTTCCAACGCGCCCCTTTTGTTTCGTATACCCCCAAAAATACAGGACACACACATACATACACACGGGACATACTATAGAGGATATGGAACACAGGGACAGGCAGTTTATTTTATGATTGATTGCAAATAAAAATCGCAAATATGAGACCCACTCACACATGAGGATAAGGAAGGAGTGTGGGGGGAGAAGGAATAGTATGTTTACTTTTCGGTTTTCTGTTTTTTGCCCGAAATAAGGAACGGAATGGAAAACCCATATGTGGTCCAATAGTGGTGCTACGCATGGGCTATGGTAGCACGGTGGCACACAGCGGTGGTGGTTTCCACAGATTGGACATATGTCGCCTGACGTGACTGTTGTTACTCCGCTGCTGCCGTCACTGTGGGCGAGAGAGTGAGTGCGATTTAAGGGCTAAGTAGCAGTAGCCGCCAGGGCGTTACTTTCCTCTACTTCCGTTTCTTTTTTTTTGTTCATAATTCTTTCGATTTTTTGCTGTTGCCATGGCTAATTATTGTCTGTGCGGCACAGACGCATATGTTCAGATATGTTTTGCCACAATTCATCTACTATTGGGATTGTACAGGGGATACAATGCCCTGAAGGGGCGTTGGGTGTTGTGCTGTGGGTGTGCTGTGGGTGTGCTGTGGGTGTAATTGCAGAAAGTGTTTTAGTTTTTGTTTGTTTTGTGACAATGGAAATGTTTTAGTATTAAAAGTTAAGGGATACGTTTGATTGTCATCTATAAAACAGTTTAATGGATTGGAAATCTACTTAAATTTAAAGAGTAGCAGAGGATTTGAGGAATTAGTTGCAGAGTTAGCAGAAAATACATTGGTGTACTTAAAAAACGACATTTACAATGAATTCCAAATATTTAAAAGACTTTTTAGGTTTTTAATATGTGAAAAATTTGATTACAAAATTCTGAAACTAGATATTATTTTTTTATATATTTTTATCTATAATTAAAGATATTTCAAGAGACAAAGATATTTCTTAGACATCCATTAAGTTGATGCTTTTCATTCGAATATTTGTAATATTTTTCAAACGTTTTCCATGCATTTTTATCTTAAATTTAGATTATTTTAATCATTCGAAACATCAAATAATTTTTTAATTTAAACCTGAAGAGTAATTCATCATTCCCTTAGTTTCCTAGATTCCCCCAAAGCAATGTCTCGCCGCCAACTCATTCATCACTTTGTTGCACTTATCACTCATTTTTCATCCTTGAGCAACGATCAACTGCCGACTGTCGCCGCTGTCGCCGCACTCTAAGCTAAAACCAGTAACTTGGCTAATATCTGTGTGAGCCATCACGGAAGCCAATTTAAAGTGACTTTAATCAGCATCTATTGTAAATAAAGAATGATTAAGAAAGAAAAAAATAAAAAAAAAAAAAAGCAAACTGCAGCTTAAAGTGGTTTCCGATGATCGCGTGGAGTGGCCAAAGCAATCGGCACCACCAATCATCATCCACTCGACCCCCAATGCCCACAACATGAACCACACACAACACAGCCAGAACCACTCGACTGTCTCGACTGTCTTGGCTGTCCGTCTGTCGGAGGCAGTGGCTCTGGCAGTGGCGGTGGCGGCGCCTGTCAAAAACTTGTCATTTGCCGTTTTTCCTATCAAGAATTTATTTGAGACATAGCATTGAAATTGTTTAGACAACAGCAGCACGAAACTTTTATTTCATTTCAACAAAAGTTTCAAATGCGTTGCACATGCGCAGCAGCCGCGGCAGCGGCAGCAGCAACAGTCGATCGCTGCTGGATCGCCGTTGGGGCTGGGGATCGCTGGCGGGTTGTTGTTTCTCCAGTTGTGTGGATCGGATCGTTTTATGCCCGGTCCATAGATAAAAAATACACCTGTCGCATTACAGCTAAATTTATGTCCACCGGTAGACCTTTACTTTGCTGTGCGGCTAGAAACGCGCCCCGAGATACATACATACGTCTCTCTGTATCTCTGTATATATGTATGTGTATCTGTTTTTTAGTATTTCTCTCTCCCTCTGTATGTGTGTGTGTGTGGACTGCACGCTTCGATCGCTGGTGGTGGTGGGGCGATCGGTGGGATCGGGTTCGGTTCGGATCGGTCAGTGGATCGAGATGTTCGGTGGGGGTCCAAGTGTTGAGACATTTCAGGTTTCCAGTTTTCAGATGCGTTGCGCTTCTGGCCATCGTCTGGGTCGCCGCCGTTTTAGCTCTGGCTTTTGTTTTTGTTTTTTGCTGTTGTTTTTTCTGCGTCGTCGTATAGGTATTGTTGAAATAAATACATAAAATTCGATCGAAAGTTTTGTTTTGTTTTTTGTGTGCTTGACAACGACTAAAAGACGTAGTCGTAGTCGCTGTCGAGTCCGGCATTTGATTTCGCACACGATACCAATACCGATAAAACCACTCAACGTTGCTGCGGGATGACGTCAAAACGCAGAGTGAAAATCGTCTTGTAGCTTACAACAAAAAAAAAAACTTGGACAAATACTTTACGGTACTCAAAGCGTTAAAGCGAACGAACCCCACTGCTAACTGCTAACTGTTTAGACCAAGAGCTGTATGTGATCTCTGATTAGCAAACAAGCGGAGGCAGGCACCTTACCCTCCATCATCATCATCATCATCGTAATCATCATCACCATCAGCCTCATCATTGTCTTTGTAGTGCGGTCTATCATTAACTACAAGATCCGCAAAAAAAATAAAACAGACAGCGCACTTTTGATCTAACAAAATGCTTGTATGATGATGGATACACTTGTGGAGAGAGTCTCTAAGAATTTTGATGGGGACTGTGCTAAAGATATTGCAGAATGAAATTTGCTGGAATGTTCTTTGTATATTTAACATTGCTATGTGGAGAACTCTCTGATGGGTTTGCTATATATTTCGTACACAATATATTTTCCATCATTAAATAAAAGCATTTAAAACAATTTATTGAGTTCCATTTCCTGGGACTATTTTTGAAATTATTCCCTACACTTCTACTAGAAAATGCTAGTCAATCTTAAGTATTTTTTGTAGAAATTGGTTTATTTTGGAAGATTTTTAAGGATTGAAATAGGTAACCAATTTATTTTAATTTCTGAAAGTGATATCATCTTTTTGGCTTTAAAAGGAATGACTAAAAATACCATTCATCAGAATATACTATATATTTTTTTACTATATATTTCTTTACTCTTCTGTAACTAGAGATTTCCTCTAGAGATTTAATACATCCCAGATAGAGCATTCCATCTTCCATTTGTAGGCAAATTTTAGCTACTTGTTTAAGCCACAAATATCTTGTATTTGCTTGGCCCATAGCTGGCGGCCAATTTGACTTCGACCAAAACTCGGGGGGAACTTTTGTTATTTGCTTCTTAGACAACGCATCGCATAACTGTGGGACAGCGGCAACGGTAGCGGCAGGGGCAGGGGCAGCGGCAGTGGAAGAAAGCTCATTTATCAAAATGTCGATTGATAGCTTAAATTTTTGCACTCACTGTAGCTGTGGTGGTGGTGCTTGGTGAATGGTGTGAGTGTTGAATGGATGATTCACAGGTGACTCAACTAATTGCAAAATGCGACTCATTTCCGAGTTACAACAAACGAATCGATCGCCTTCACCTGCACTGGTCCCCATGAGAGAGCAGAGAGCTCTCCATCCGAGTGGTGTTTAAAATCTAAAATCAACTTTTAAAAATGTTCCAAATACATAATTAAAATCCCGGACTACAAGACTGCGGCGGCAGCATCCCTTAGATGTTCGTTCGTTCGATGCGAGCCTGGAAAAAGGTCATTGGTATCTCTGCCTCTAAACGCTATTATTAAAGGTCACAAATCAATGAAGACTTTATCGAAGGGACAACCAAAATGGGAATGGAAATTGGAAATGGTCATCGGGGTTTTGGGTTTTCGATTTGGGTTTGAGAACAAATTCTAACTGCGACAGCGACTCATTACAACAAATACCGAGGGGGGAATCGGGATCTCTTCGACTGTGATTACAATAAAAAGAAGGCACACGGCCGCTCGCTCTTGGGAAGCTGTTACCCCAAAAAGACAGAAAACTAAAAAAGAATACAAGACCGAAACTAAAATTTATTGACAATTTGGACCCAAAGAAAAAGTGTCCAGCTGTGGGGCGGGGAGAGAAAGGTAGAAAGAAAGTCGGCCAGCAAGTGCAGGCCGTGAAAAAACCAAAGAAATGCAGCCCAAAAATAAAGGGCAGACCATAAATTTCGTTAGCCATAGCAGAAGCATTGGAGCAGCAGAGTAAGAGGGAAGAGAGATGGTCCAGGATTTGTGCTGCCGATCAAACGGATCATTAGACGCCGCCGCCACAGTTGGAGTCGCCACCGATGGATCGATGGGATGCCCTTGGGTGCCAGACACAGACACAGGCACAGGCACCAGAAGAACACAGAGAATCCATCGAAGAAGGCCAATAATTATGCAAATTTCCGAGTAGGATTATCCCCGTCTCGACGATCGGTGCTTGCATTAGAAGCTGTGGCCGGAACTAAGTCGATTTGCATATTCTTTTGGGGTGCAGAGAGAGGCAAACACGCGTCGGGCAAGCGTCTGAGGCAGGACGAAAACGAAGACGAAGCCGTGCCCCGCGAGGGACCTTCATAATTTAAATAATTGTGCCACTTGCTGTGGCTTCCTTTCTGCTTAGAGATTTTTTTTTTTTATTTTGTTTTGCCTTTTTTACGTGGCACGGCATATTTGGAATAATTATGTAGGTCAAAAATTGTTTATTGACACGCAAACGGCGAGCCCCGAAAAGCAACAAAGAAATTTGCATAATTTTACGCTGCAGTCCGTCGTCTACCATTGCCAATCCCCCCTACCCCTACCCCTTCCACCATGAACTGCCCAACAGCTGTTAATTATAGTATTTCTAAAGAGGGGGGTTACAGGGGTGAAAGGGTTTTTGGTGTATTTTTTTTGGGCAAGGGTTCTGTTTTAGAAGCTAGCTTTTTTTGCACCTGCTGTTCGGGAAATTGAGACATAAAAGAAAATTGCAGAAAAATTTGTGAAAGAAAAATGTGGAAAAAATATAACAAAAAAAAAATATGAAAAAATATTATACATATAGAGCAAAAACGAGAAAGAACGTACGGAGTCGCTTCGAACGCGACTCTACTTTTATACCCGTACTCAGTCAGTACACATATGATTTATGTGGAATTTTAAAATGTTTTATCAGTTTTTACATTTTACATTTTTGCTTCATCTGTCATCGACATCTACATCTACATCATCTACATCAGTTCTCACAACAACACACGTACACTGCACGAGGCAGCATGTTTGAGCGTGAGTGTGTGTGTGAGAGAATCAGCAGCAGCCGCTTCTGCCATCAACCCTAATAAAAATGTATATTTTGTTTTGGTTGCAGGGGCAGGGGCAGCTCGCTGCCGAAAATTCATTTGATCATTGTGGCTACAATAATGATCCGATCTGAACCAAATTCGGGAATCTGGTAGATATGGTCATTCTCTACAATACTGCGTTTTTTATTTTTTTCTATCTTCAAAATTGTGGATTTTCGTCTTTTGAGGGGGCGGGAGTGGGCGTGGCAAAATTTTGAAATAAACTTGCACTGAAGCGATATCCCAGGAGTCTAGGCAAAAAAATTTGGTTGTTCTAGCTCTTATAGTCTCTGAGATCGAGGCGCTCATTTATACGAAAACCAAAATTACTCGATTTTGTGTGAGTGCGAAAGGGATGGAGCGAAGTTTTTGCGTATGTTTTTGTCTATTGTGGCTATATTAATGATCAGATCCGATTCAGATTTGGGCCCCTGATAGATATGGTCTTTCTCTATGATTCTGCATTTTTCGTTTTCTGCTATCTTCAAAATTGTGGACGTCACAGATGTGCGCCCTTTGTGGGGGCGGAAGTGGGCGGGGCGAAATTTTGAAACTTTTTTCTAGGAGTGAGATATCACATCAGACAGGATAAAAGTTTGGTTGCTCTAGCTCTTAGAGCCTTCGAGCAATGGGCGACAAACAAGACGGACGGACGGACGGACGGACGGACGGACGGACGGACGGACGGACAGACGGACGGACAGACAGGGCTATATCGACTCGGCTATTGATGCTGATCAAGAATATATATACTTTATATGGTCGGAAATTACTCCTTCTCTATGTTACACACATCCACTTTTACCACAAATACAATATACCCTATTACTCTTCGAGTACGGGTATAAAAAAAGAGAAGAAAATGTCAGCCTAACATGTTTTTCTTTATAATTTATGTGTTTTAATTAAGTTTTTCCACAATGGTTTTTCCCCTCCGCTCTCTCTTGGAAATACCCTGCATTTTGAGTTTGAGTTTGAGTTTTTCTATTTTGTATGTGTTCAGGTTTTTTGCGCACAAATCAAATTGTGTGGAATACTGAAAAACACCCGGGGAACGGGTCAAACTCGTTTTCGAAAACAGAGACACCAGAATTTTCCATTTGCGTCCAAGAATGCCCCACCGGGCCAGGCCGGGCCGGGCTGTGCCTTGCGACAGCTACTAATACTACCGGAGGAGAGAGGGAGGGAGGGTGAAAACAACTTGCTTAAGGCGTATATTAGATTAATTTATAAGTTGACTTCACAGACTTTGCTGACAGGAGGAGAGAGACACCTGCCCTGCTTGGAGGGGAAACCGGAGAAAGGATACTATAGTACAATGTATGTAGGTATGCATGCACATCCCCTGCTAAGCCGTCGAGACTTCCGTTCTGGTGGTGTGGTAACCCTTGGACATGGCTGTTGCACGACGATAAACATCTAAGCCAAGGCTCTGCCACAGCCACAGCCGCAGCAGCCACTTCCCCTCTTGTGTGGCTGGAAATGTCAAAGCCAAAACCGATTCAAACGGAATGACACTGACAGAAGGAGCATCAGCAGCAGCAGCAGCAGTAAAGGAGCCAGACGGAACAGCAGCCCGGGGTCTGTCAGTTTTGTTTCGGGTGTCATAAATCGTTATCGACCACCGAACATCAGGTGGCACTCTCATTTCACACGAGCGGCACGGCGTGGCATGGAAAAACCGCCTGCCTCAATGTGTATGTGGATGCATTTTCCATTCGGGCCCATAATCCATGGGACAGGGGATTGTCGTAAATTAACGAAACGATGCAACCAACATTGCCAGGCGGAGGAGGAGGAGGAGGAGTGCAGCGCAGCGTCGTGGCTGCAACATTAGCGTCACTCAGCGCCAACAGCAGATACTTCAAATGCAACATGCAAAACAGAACACGAACCCTGGCCCAAACACACAAAGGTTTCTGCAGTTTATGGTCTGTGGATTAGAGCCACTTCTATCGGTGTAGCAGAAGAGGAGACAGAGCAGCGGCTTTGGGGCCATAATTATCCAAGAGCCATGCGCTTAGATGGGTTCCCCTGTCGCCATGGAGCCATACCCTCTCAGTATACTCGTATTCTTTCTCCTAACAAGCATCCATCATGTCAGACTCCATGTTGCACGAGGAATACTTTCACCGGAACATCTGTAAATGACATTCGGACAAAATCAAACATTTTAACACGCTTCAAAGTTGACGAAAAAAAAAGGAAAAAGAGAAAAGCGTAAAAGTGGCATGGAAAAGCCATAGCCTGGCCCTGGTCTGGTCTGGCTGGCAAAACTCAATCAAAAGGCAACATGGGCCATGGGCCAACCGTCGCATAATGTGGAAAATTCTACGGCAACGGCAGCAGCTACAACGCGTGTGTCCTGCCACATCGTCTGGGGGTCAGAATGGAGGACTCGACTACGGAGCCACTGCCGTCAGCAGGCCTGTCTGTCTGTCTGTCCGTCCGTCCCTCTGTCTGTCATTCTGTATGGCCGTCAGTCTGTCTTGCTGTCTGGGGGAACATTGAATACGCATTACAAGACCGCGGACCTCAAAAGCAAAACCAAAACCGAAACCGCGTTACCACCATGTCAGCGCGTTGCCCCGGTCCCGGCCCGGCCCAGCAACGGCTTGGGGCATATGGGAATACTACGTACACTACACAGAATGTGTGCAACACATGTTGTTGGTGTCGGCGGTGTTGCTGTCTGATTTTGCAGCGCTTGATTGGTTCAAAATGTTCAGAGTTTCCTGTGTGTGTCTAACAAAAGTTTTGCTTCTGACATTACACAGGGCTTTGATTTGTGTGGGGGGGTTACTCAGAGGGATTGGTGAAAGAAGAAAAGAGGGGTGGATTATGATTGGTGAAAGGATAAAAGAGAATTTTCAATGAATTAAAAGTGCCCACAATACTCTTTCTCTCTAAGATTCTCACTCTCCCGCCAGCTTGTCTACAAATATCCCAGAACTCTTTCCCAAACCCCAACAATATCCCCAGTCAGAAGTTGCACAGAATTCCCTGAATTCTTATCCATTAGCAGGGCCATCCATCTATCCATCCATCCATAGGTGGGGTTTGCTTTCTGTCATTTGGGGCGTACTAATCTTCACACCTTGGGCCATACTGATCGAATGGTAAGGAACTTCCGCTGAATTGGCAGACAAACGTGAGCCCAGCAGCTTCCGAAGAAATGCAGACAGCAGAGAGGATGGCGCTGGCAATGAAGGCCAAGTATTGGCCCAGACAATTAGTGCGTTGACAATTCGAGTTGCCAGAATTACAGAAGAGAGAGGGAATGGAGCACTCTGCAGATGCATCCATGCCCCGAATGTGTCATGTGGCAAGTGCAATGTGTGCCAAGCGGTTAATGAACAATTTCATGGAAATATTGTCACACTTTTGTTGGCGTTGAATTCCTCGAGTCTGTTGTCTGTCGTCTCTGGTCTCTGGTCCATTCACTTGGGGGCTTCCATCTATCTGGTACTCGTACTCGTACTCTCGTATATAGTATGTATGTATTGCCAATGCTTGCCTAATTGATTTATTGATGTTTACAAGTGCGTGCCGTATGCCGTACTGCAACTCTCTTGGACCGACGACATCTACCGACTTACAACATGGCCCACAATTTGCTCTAAACGCTCGTCGAGTTGAGGCAAGTCGAGTCGAAAGCATTGACAATTGTTTGGGCCATGTTTGTCATCCTACTCATCGTTGTTGCTGTTTGCTGGTTGCTGTTTGCCGGTTGCTGGTTGCTGCATCTTCGAGTCTGGTTGGGACTAGACTCTTTGGTAGCCAAAGTTTAGACAGACCAAACAATTCGTCAACGAATGCCGAGAGGGACAGAGGGACTGAGAGACCAAAGGCAGGACGGACATACCAAGTAATTGTTGACCTTTTACGTCGTCGTCGTAGTCGTCATCGCAGCTCTTGGCCACGTTTGACTCTGGCTTACACTATACTACACTCTACCTCTCTCTCTCTTGGGCCTCTGTTTAAATTGTTGGCTGCTGCTGCTGTTGCTGTCGTCATGTTTTTATTACTGTTTGCACGCCCTGGCCTGAGGCATGCCTCCTCCTCAGCCTCCTGCTCCTCCTCCCATTTGGTTCTGCTTGATGGTTGATGGTCTGCTGTGGTCGCTCGTCTCTCTGGTCTCTGGTCTCTGGTCAGTGTCGTCTCTCTTATTTGCTCTTCATAAATAGCATGAAATCTTTGGCGCTGCACGTCGAAATGCCTGAAAGTCTAACACGACAATTTCCAGTCTCCCGTAACCGAACCTCCTTTCAATTTTCATTGGAATTTCTGGGGGTACAATAAGAGACAAATAGAGAGGAAGAGGGGGTTTTATTCTCAATGCTTCAATAGAGATTTTAAAGTTTTTGGTTGATTTTCAATTGTCAAAAAGGTAAATGGATTAACGAGTACGATCTATTGGAAGTTTAGAGGATATAGACTAATAGTAAGAATTTTGTTTAATTACAGAATTTTTGCTTGCTGTTTTGGAAGCTATTTTGGATAGTTATTTTATTGCATATAATTTTGGTTAATATTGTTATTTAGAAGTGTGTAAAGTCAATGTGAATTTCAGGTATTTTTGAGAGCATCAAAAATATTAAAAGTGCTTGCCTTAGTTGTCAATTAATGATGATCAGTAATAAATATGCTGTCATTATCGGAACCACTTCGTTCTACCAGTTATAGGCACTTTTACGAATTTGAATAGGTCGACCGATTCTGTAGTCGCTGAACTTTCTATCGAAATCGGTTTAAAAACATTGTTGAGCAAGAAACTCCATCGATAACTTGTGATGGAATATGATAAAACAATTGTGATGCAAACCTTTTCAATGAACTCTTAACAATCACAATCTTAACTTTAGTATAAACTCCGGTATGTACTCTATAGATATGGGAACTACAAATTAATTTAGATTGAGATTAAAGTAGAATATTCCATCATCGAATGCGAAGAGCAGTTGCCTCTCATCTTTCCTTATACGAGTTTGCAGCCCATCCAATATCAACTGTGGGATATTCCCACACAATTTAAATACATTTATTGTATCTAAATATCATTAGGAATAATTTGTGCGGTGTGTGTTTTACTGTGTGTTATGATTTGTGGGTCTTGTGTGTGTTCTGTGTGTTGTGGCAGTGGCTGCCTGGCTGCCTGCATTTCGCAAAACCACTTTGATCGCCAGGTGCGCATTGAAGTTGTTCTGGTTCTCCTTGCTGTTGTGCGATAGATGTCGATAGATGTTGTTGTTGTTGTTGTTGCCTACAACAACAGTGTGCTGTTGGTGTTTACGATTAGGCCAAAAGCGAAATATGTTTAGAACCTTGTTAAATGTCACCATTTTCCATGGTATGCGACCTGAAATTGATAAATCGCCCAAGTGCGTGTTGGCTAATTTCTGTGGCTGTTTCTATTACTGTATCTGTGGCTCTGTCGCGCGATATCTTTCGCCAAACTTGTGGCAGGCCTTGAATTGCAATTCGAAGCAGTGGCACTGGCCAAAAGAAAACTGGAGCGTATCGAACTGGTTCTCATATTAATCAGATTTGTATGCATCTTAGATATATCCATAAATCAGTGAAGCGTTGAATTCTCTCTACTGATTTGACAAAATGTTATTAATTGTAGGAGAAACCCAAGACAATGCGCCACTCAATTTGGCGAGATTTCTCGTACCTCAAGTGCTAATAATTGGCCAAAAACCGCAGAGACAATGGCCAACCAAAAGATGATTATCTGCAGCAGACAAAACACAAACGAAAAAAAAAAAAAAGAAACAACTGAAACTGATAGCTGAAAAGGGCCTAAAAGAGTGGCACAGAGAGAGCGCTGGTCAAGCAGGAGGCAGCGGGACCCTCTCAAGACGCACCTTGTGGACTGCAGACTGCTGCTGGCTGTGGCAGTGGATGTGGCAGTGCTGGCTGGCCCCTAACACAATAATTTGTGTACCTGTGGTGCCACAGAGCGAGCCATGGGACACAAAAGGTGTCTGTCTGTCTGACTGTCTGTGTCTGGTAGGAAAACCGACGACCAAAAAGGAGCCAGCGATCGAGCAGCGTTCAACTGAGCGCATAAATGCCATAAAAATTGTTCCATGGCACGGTAATTAGTTGTTGTCCTGGCCAGAAACGATCGACAACGATCATGTGGCCAGGACCCCGGTGCATCGTATCGTATCGTTCCACCGGTCGCCCCGGCAAGGTGTTTTACTGCAGCCCCTGGGCCGCTTCGTTTTTTTTTTTTTTTGGGCCTCTTGTTTCGTTTGCCTTTTGCCTTGGCCTTTGCGCCATGTCATGGTAGTCAACAGCTCGCATTCGCGGCTATAATTCATTAACGCTTCGTTGGATCGTCGAGCGAGAAAGTATGCGACTTTTTCCCCCATCTCCCGCTGCACTCCTGCTGCTGCTCCCTTTCTTATCAGAGAGCAGCTGCCAGCTAAAGTCGTGGGGTTACAAGCGCGGTAAAAGGTGGTGGTGCCACCGCTAAGTGCCACACACCGCAGCAGGTTCAAGGTTGATCTAGAAGACACCGCCATGACTAAGACGTAGAATAGGACGCGAACTAACTGAAAGTAAATGTTGTGTGTGGCTTGAGAGAAATTTTAAGTAGATGGAGTTCCTAGTTCTTCTTCATTTTCCCATAGATTTTTCTATTACACTTAAAGAACTATCTATCTCCGAATAGCAAAATTCTCTAAACCGGATAAAAAAACTTCAATACTCCTACCGTATCCCAATCTTAGCCTCAACTTCTTTTGTAGCAACTGACTTCCCGCCCAAAAAAGGTTTCAATTGCCCAAAAACTTGCCACCAAAATTGACAATCTTCTCCCTGCCAAACAGTTCCCCCCTCCCCCAAAGGCCAACAACCATATCGAATGTGACGCTTCGAATGTGCCACCCAACTATGCAAAACTGTGGCAGCAACTTTTGCTTCAACCAAAGGCAGAGTCGCCACATTCCCGTGCCCGTCTCCGTCCCTTGGAGTTGCTTGCACAAATGTCTCTCTTTCTCTGTCTCGCTGTGGGACTCGCATCTATCTCTTTCCCGCTGGGTGGGAGTCGCCTTGCAGCAGTCGCCAGTTGGCCAAATGCTAATGTATGCAACACCCGCTGCTGCTGCCACTGCCACACTGCTGTTGCTATTGCTGCTGCCGCCGCCGTCGACTGACGACCTTGAAAAATTATGCAAAATCGATGTAAAGTAAAGTAAAAAAAAAACTCACAGAAAAACGACAGCAAACCAACAAAATGCGAAAATAAGTTCAGGAAAAAAAAAGAAAAAATGTAAATGTGGCACGAGTCGATGGAGCAAAGGGGGCAGCCGAAGTGCCACAGGGGGGAGGAACACGGGGGCATTAACTGACTTTTTTTTTCTCTTTTGCACTCGCATTTTGCTTTTGTTGTACGAGTATTTTATGTTAAAAAATTGGCGCAAATGAGCCAGACAATGTCGGCGCTCATGCGCGCTGCTGTGCGGGCGGTTAGGCCAAATGGGGCATGGTATGGGGGCATGTGGCATGGATGGGACTGATGGCTGACTGGGGGGCGTGGCTGGTGAAAAGTTAAGCGTACGCTGAACTTTTGCCTCTGCGCTCACTGATTTGCATACGATTTTGTCTGCTCATTCAGCAACAGGAACTTTGAAGAGACACAGAACTTGTGAATACCCTCGAAGAGGGTATAATGAACTTTAAGAGGGGTTTGCAATGCAAGTAAGAGAGGGAACTTTTGACTCTGTGAAGTCTATGCCATTGATTGATCAGCCTTAAACGAAGATTTGTTTATGACCTTTGTTCTTTTCCATGGAAATTATTATTTCATTTCTGTGACTATCTGTAGCCCAAACTTACCACAGATCCTTCATTTACTACAGTTTATGACTATACATCAGCCTATGTAGTTCGTTCAGACAAATTCAGTGAATATGAGAGCACTATATCATAGGTAAAAGTTGGTTGTCAAAAAAGTTTGTGGAGTTTTTAAATGAATAAAACCATTTAGATCCGATACTGACTTTTAAAATTGTATGCATTTCATGGTAATAATGCCTAACCAAGGGTATCTAATCCTTCCATTCCCAAACGACAGCATTTCCTTAGTGTTTTTGGTAGGAAAATGACGTCGACAGCGGCGACAGCGGAAGTGGCTTGGATGGTGCTTGCTTGCTGGCTGGCTGGCTGGCTGGCTGGTCTGACGTCTCTCCTAACGCCGTCGACTGCTGCTGTCGTCACATTATGGTTTGTTTGCCATTTCCGTTTGGCATTTGCATGCGCTTTGCTTGCCAAAAATGAGAGCACACTCACACTCTGCCTCACTCACTCTCACTCACTTAGTTCTCTCTTTCTCTCTCTGGAAAAACATTTCTCCCTCCTGTTGATTCCTTGGCTTCAGCCTTCAGTGCAATTTAAATAATTTTGCATAATTTTTGGAAATTGACTTATGGATTCCTCATCGCTTTTCTCATTGTTGTTTTTGTTGTTCCTGTTGCTGTCTGCTGTTCATTTTTATGGCTCTCTCTCTGGGTGTCTTTCTGTGTGCTTCTGCCACTTGTTGCACGCATTTTTTGGTAGCCAAAAACTTGCTGTAGGTCATGTCTCACCCCCCCGCTCACTCCAGTTTTATACTCTGACACCAAAAAAAAGAGAAAAATTATGCAAAAATTATTTTCACCCAAGTGTTTTTATTTTATTTTTTTTTCGCTTGTGCATAAATTTTCCCCCTTAAAGTTTTCACACACACACACAACATGATAAATGAGACTTTAAGTTGTTTGACAGTAGCCCCCCTCCACACCCCTCAGCTCACAGTTGTAGCGCTCTGATTTCTTTTGTCTAAGTTGTTAAATGTTGTTTGCGCGGCTTTTTTCGCTCTGTTTCTTTGGGTTCTTATCGGAGAGTTGTGCGAAGAGTTTTGTGGGTTTGTTTCAGTTGAGGCATTCGTTGATAAGGTTTGTCAGAGGAGATTGCTGTGGAGTTGGTAACACTGTTTGGAGGTTAATCTGTTGTGAGTTGACAACCCTGAAGCTTTGTTTGTGCTTAAGCCCTGGCTTTGGATCTGTCGCGTAGAAGTGCGGTTTTGGATACAATTCAAGAGGCTTCAAAAGCTGACTTTACTCTGGATTTCTCTTCCATCCATGGAGTGTCAGAAAACCCCATTTCTCTCTGTTTAGAACTGTTTATGTTACGAACAGTTGACAACTCTATCTTATGGCCAGGGGCGTGCAGTTGCACGGCCATAAACGAAGACCAAATACAATCTCTGAGCAACAATTGAAGACTTACATAATTTATGACTTCCCCCCCTGCAAGTGTTGCGTCCGCTCACTTCCCCCCCGGGCAGAACACAGCTAAAGAAATAGGTAGAAAAATACAATAATAAATAAATTGAGGATCGCCGGGTTGCCAAACACGTACTCTCCGTCGCAATCCCAATCCCAAACCCAGTCCCATTCTCACTGCCAGTGCCCAGAGCCCCGAGCCCAGTGCCATTGCCGCAGTCAGTGTCGCAGTCGCAGCCAAACAAAGTCCAAGTTGGGAACGTTTTAATTTCTTACACTTGGGGAAGAGACGACGCGCGTGCGTTGCGATCCATCAACGTGCGCGGGCGTCGTCGGTTGTCGGTTGTCTGTTGTCGTATGACCATAGTGATAAGGTCCGCGCTCCGTAACAGAGAGACAGAACCAGCTATATAGCTATAGCTCCTCCATGACTGACTCCTATGACTTGTTACTGTTGCCTGGTGCTTGGGCTTAACCGGAAGCCTGCGCCAAACGTGATCAACGGTTCGCTTTGCGGCTGTACAGCAACACCAGCAGCAGCGGCAGCAGCAGACCCTCTACTCCATGCCTCTGTGCCTCCATTCATTCGTGCGTTGTCAAGGATGAGCACTGATACGTTTAACAAAAAATAAAAATAAAAATATAAAATAAAGAGAAGAAGAAAGAAAAAGAGAAGCGGCAGCCATAGAGTCCGTCCCGGCCATGTCATACGTTTGAATGAAAAACGTGCGTGCTGCCACAGAAGGAACGTTGACTTTGGAACCAAGCGACGACGTTGGCGTTGAAGGTACAACCCATCATTGCCGGAGGAGGAGGCGGAGGTGGAGGCTATAGAGGGTTTCAGGGGCGGTATGGCCATGGCATTATTCTCTCTCTCTATCTCATTTCTCAACATATTTAGTGCCACTCAATACAATTCGTCTCGTCGTCTGTCGAAAGAGAAAGAGGCATGAGCAGCAGAAGCAGCAGCAGCAAAAGATTATAAGCAAAATGCAATACACAATGTGAAATTGTTGAATGCCACAGATGGATGGGATGGCTAGGGATTCATAAAATACACAAAAAGAAAGAGAAGAAATACGGAATACGCGTTGGTGTTTTAATTTTTACGTGTTGCCCGAGACGAAGATTTCTGCCCGGGCAACTGACGTCAACGGCAGAACAGACACCACCAGTTTCATGTCCATGTCCATGTGCCTCTGTGTGCCTTTTCCTGTCGCTGAAAGGCCGAAAAAAAGAGGGGTACAAAAACGAAACAAAAAAAAAAGACAAAAAAAGATAGTCGAGAACTTGTAAAGATGAGTGAGCACTGCGTACGTGCGTAAGTCAGCGTTGGAGTCTTGGACTCCACTCCCAATCTTGGACAGAAGGTGGAGAGAAGCAGTGGGCAGCAGCGCTGATCCCATCCCACCCCCTCCGTCTTGAGTCGGTTGAGGGCTTTGATGTGGCTGCCGGGATATACCTAATGCTCCATTACATTTATAAATTGAATAAGTATGAAAATTACCACAGATATCTGTCTGAGAAATCCAAGGGAATCAGAAACAAAGCTCTGGCATGATGCGTTACTTAGTGAAGCTTTTTTCTTAATGTCGTGCAGAATTTTAAAGATTTAAATTCCATTTTCTTGGCCCCTTGTAAGATGGCGCCTTGGGGTATGCAATGATAATTTGTGCCCAGTCGATTGCCCCACACACACACACGCAGACACACATTTACACATATTCATGGATACAATACACTCATGCAACACTCATTCCGACAGACATTTGTTAAATGTTTTATGCGCTGTTGATGGCTGTCGAGTATTTAAAGTTAACCACACAGAAACCTCAAGAATCACAGTCCTGAAAGCACCAGCGACAGCCCCAGCTCCATCCCTTCCCTCTGCAATAAAGCAATGGTGAACGGAGAGTGTAACCCCACCGCACCACCCCGTAACCACAACGCACCACATGTCCACAGTCAATTAAATTTATATACATAAGTGTGTGTCCATGTGGGGATGCCATATAATCAGTGCGTTGCTATATATGGCTTGTATGCGCTATGGATGTATGCAAAAATGGCAAACGGTCTGTTAAGCACACATGTGGAATGCCACGCCTTCAGCAGTACCACCCCACCACCCTCCCATTCACGCAGCAGCCCCCCCAACAACAGCAACTGGCAACAATTTGAAAGATACGAAGCGTAACCGCACCAAAAAGGGGTTGTGGTGCGAGGGGGGGATACGATCCTGCAGGAAAACCATGAACCAGGAACCAGAAACAGAATCCAAACTCCAGAACTCCAGAACCCCAGGCTTTGCCTGATGTTTGAGTTGCGTCTGCAGTTTTATCAACGCAACGACATCAACTTAAAAGCACTCAGGGGGCAGCAAAGGGTTAAGGGTAGTCTGCGGCTCACAGTAAAGGGCAAGCGAGAAAGAGAGAGAACGAGAGGTAGGAACAACCCAGACGACAATCAACGCAGTTTATTTATGGAAAAATAAAATGAAATAAAATGACACGATGATGAGCAACAACAAGAGCAATCTACGCTGCTATCTAGGATATGGAGGTTACTGTGGGGTTGCGTGCGAGAGTCAAGGGTTAAGGGCTGTTGTGGCTGCTCAAAATTAATTTCTGGCAACACTTGAAATTAAAATTCAAAATTCAGTGAACACTCACCACCGACACCCCCTCCCCCGCCACGACTCGCTCAGTCATTAAGCTCAATTCAGATGATGATAAAAAGTATTCCGATAACATAATTTCAAACTCTGTGACTGTGGCAAATTATTAATTTTAATGGCACACAAAAAGGAATGGGAATTCTAATGAGAGAAGAACAGTTGGGGGGAACTCTTCCCTCTATAGCGAAGGTGAAATCACAATCCTGATAGAGCTCCCTCTTCCACACCCCGGAGATGGTTAAATCTCGTATCATTAGAGCAATTAGCGTGGCTTTGTCTATCGTCGCTTGGCCCGAACTAATGGCAAATGATAGCTCCTAACTATCCAGAACTACACAGAACCCTCCCTCTATGTGTTCACCTCTAGCTGTTCCGATGTTTGCCTTGTCGTCCCACAAAACCACAAATGTAATAACAATAAAGACGGCCACATAAATTTCCAAGTCAAGTGCCAGTCGGGGTAGTCGCTTGTCAGAGTCAGAGAGTCATAGAGTCAGAGTTAGCCAAGCGCAACCCGCTGCTGATGCGACGACTGATGGGCATGGTATGGTATGGAGGCACCGTCTTATCAAAACGGAGGTAACTTTCAACTTCCTAGCAGCCCCATGACAGTGCCGTGTGTTGCACGCTGCTGTGGTGTGCCATAGTCCCAGCTATGTGCTATGTGCCACCGCCTGTTCTGGTGCCTTTTGCGGTTCAATAAACCATAAAAGGCTCATTAATTATGCGCATATCGCGCCTACAGGGGCGGAAAATGTGTCACTATATGCTTGGGTGTAGAAATTGTGTGGCTTACATAGGTACGACTGTAGCTGCTGTAGCTTCTGCCTTGTTACGCGTACGAAAAGAGGGAAGTGCAAGTGCAGAAGGGTATGATAACTTTGGTAGGAAGTTTGAACAGGAAAAGAGAAGAGAAAGGTGTAAAGAAATTATACAAAAAATATATTTTATATAATTTTTCTTTGATTTGAATTCCTAAAGTTAGCTCTGAAAACATGTTTTATGTGAACATTTTCTGTATTATTCTTTAGCTGGAATTTGGATACGAAACAGTTTCCTCTCGACCAGCAAACTAATTCCCTCTCTTTTAGAGCATTTCCCATTCGTTTTATCTTTAGCAAAAGTTTTTCCTGTCTGTCTCGTTATCAAGCAAGCCACCCCTCAATGCCTTTTGCCTGTGCGCTAGTGGAACCATCCACATGTCAGCGGTTTGGCAATTAATTAAAACAAAAACAAAAAAAGAAGAACGAAAAAAAAGTGGAAATTAAGCGGGCCCGAAATGCTTGACATACTTTTGACATGCCCAGCCGAAATAAATTCTCCATAAAAAACAAAAACAAATAGAGAAAAATGAAGAAAAACTGGGCCTAGGTGTTGGCTTAGAAATAGCAAACGGCAAATAGCGACAGCGACCTTTGGGCTGGCTGCAGCAAGCAACAAGCAGCAAAGCAGCATTTGGCATGCAACAGTTTTGCATTAAACGCAGAAATAATAATTAATTTAATTGACAGCTTTCGGGGCTGGGCTCCGTCGCAGACGCAGACATCGACAGCCTCTGAGTGACGGACTGACGACTGACTGACTGCCAAGCCAGGCCAGGCCAGACCAGGCCAGCCGCCACGCAGGAAAAGCCAGCCACAACAGCCACAACATCGACGAGATCTTGGCTAAACACACCTCGAAAGCTGTCAAAAGCGAGAAACTTCAAAGCACTGAGCCACAGAGTCACAGCCAACACAACACAATGCGAGTACAAAGCACAGCAGCCCCACCACAGCACCAATAAAAAGTATCAAAATCCAGGGGTTTGCAAACATTTTTTTTTATTGCGTGGACTGATTACAGCCACAGCAACAGCCACACACACACATAAGACACCCAGAAATCCAAAGCCCGAATTCAGGGCGAGCTTCATGAATGGATCGTAGCACCAGCATCATCATGATCATTACAACTTCTTCTGCGTCTGCGCGGAGCGGCATTCATTCACAAAACAAAACAAAAAAGAACAGAAAACCAAGAAAAGATTTAAGGCAGCAGCAGCAGGAGAAGTCGTCTGTCTGTCTATCTGTCGTCTGTCTTTGGCTGGCAGCCCACGACGACGACGATGACGATGACGGAGCCTCGAGCCTCACGAGCCTCCTTTTGCCAGCGGATATCATTAAGCCTTTGGCTTTGTTTTGCTCCAAAACGATCTCTGTCTTTGACTCCGACTCTGACTCAGTCTCCGTCTCGTCTCCGTCTGGCAGCGCCTTTAAGTAGGCGCGACAATTGCAACAGTTTTTCATTCTTTTTCTGCTCTTTTTTTAATGAATGAAAAGTGAATTTTTGCTGTTGCTGTTGTAGAGGTGTGCACTATAAGGATTGGTCGATCCACTGATTGACATGATCATGATTTACACCTTTCTGGGTGCGTACAACAGAGACAGACACCCACCAAAAGGCAAAGCCAGAGGCAGACAGACAGACAAGGAACGATCATGCGTTTGGTTCCTGACACAAAGGCAATGCCCTCAATTTAGCGAACATTACACTCAAAAGAAGGTACCTAAAGAACTACGATTGGATGTCCATTAGTCTGAAACAATCTAATGATTCAAATGAGAAAAAAGTAGGGAAAAATTCCAAAAAAAAATCTCATTTGCAATGCATTTCCGCATTCCCCTGTAATACTCTTTCAATCGAGATTAATTTTGTTAGATGGATAGATAATATCTTATAAGATCTAAAGATGTTATGCGTCCTTTAGTTGTTCCAGAATATTGAATACAATCGCACACAGCATCCATCCATTTATTTATCTATTCGTTAAATTTCTTTTTAAACTTTTGAAGTTCCCCAACATTTCTCTCCAGTGTAGTCACATCGCCATGGGCCTACTGCTAATTGTTGTAAGGGGCCATCAAAGCAACACCCGCACATTGCTTTTGTGGATAGGCAGAGCCCCAGAGAGAGGAGCGGATCTCGGTACTCTGTGCCGCTCCGCCGTATCTGTATCTGGGAGATAGCCATCTGCGTGTGCCAACAACACGTCGTCGTCGTTAAATTACTACGCGACTTTTAACGCGCTAAGCACTTGGATCAGGCGGCCCCGGCTATGTGACTCTGTGTCTTTGTGGATGGGGTGCGGGGGACGGGGATCGTATCTCGTGAGTCAGTTGTAAGCAGCTCTCTGGTTGCTGGTGTCTGATGGTGGTAGGGTTCATGACCCTAACAGCAATACACGAAAGCATTACCGCCTCAGCGCTATTTGTTGCTGTTTATTTGCCTTAATAAATCAAATGAAAAGTTAATCAACGAAAAGGCCAGAGAAGGCCAGAGAACTTGCCAAAAGTTTGCGCTTAATTTTAATCCTTTTTCCCGTATCAAATCATTAGGAGTACGTCATGGACGTCTAAGAGCACGCCACAAAATTCTACCGCAAATAATCATAATGAAGGGTGGGGTGGTGGGAGGTTGAATTCAGATTTTGTAGTAGGAGAAGGAGGAGGAGAAGTACCATCAATGCTTGCCACTTGCTGCCATTGTTTGCCATTTTTTGGTGGTTCATCCTCCATCTGTGGCCGCATCCTCATCCTCAGAGCCAGAACCACTTGCAGTTTGAGTTTTGGATTTTGTGGATTCCTCGTTCTGTTCCTCATCTGCTCTGTTTGATTTCTCTCTGTCTGTCTGTCTGTCTGTCTGGCTCTCTGTCTGTGTGTGGTGTGTGGTGTTGTGCCTGTTGTTGCTGTTTTGTTCGCGCGGCGAAAAGTCAACAACAGTTCGAAACGTCAACAGAACCTTTTAAATTATTATTTGCCTTTGTGTTTCGTTGTTTAACTTGGCAGGCGGGGGCGTCATCTCCGACTGCTACAAGGGGTTGCTGCTTGCTTGCTTACTTGCTTGCTTACTTACTTGCTGGCTGCTCTCCCAACCCTTCTACAGATTCCCGGATTTAGCTTTGATTTTGAGCGTGAGAAAACCCACCAAAAGCTGAAAGAGGAGAGTTCATTACGAAAATCCACTTTCCACTTTTTGAAAAAATTTCATTTACTCTTTCAATGCAAATTTTGATGCCGAAACTCCTCTCAAGATCAGCAATAATAAGATAATCTTGGAAAAAGTAGTTGACTTTTGTATGCACATTTTGAGGAGATATTTCAACTCCCAAAGCATAAATCTTACAATGATCTGTGCAAATAGTATATCCATAAATTCAAGGCTTTTACACGATGTAAAAATACGTTACAGAAATCCATCCTGCCGTTCTGCCTGCAACAGTAATCAAAATTATGATCATCTTAGCGAAAGTATCTTTCAATTTAATGCATCCCTCAATGGGCAGAAACCCTAACCCAAAAAAGCTGTTACAACTGTCTGCTCTGCCAAAAAAAAGAACTCCAGCAATGATCATCAACAATGCGATGGATGCGATGATCATCTTTGCAAAAGTATCTGTCAATTTCGAGACACCCCTCGGCGGAAGATCCTCTCTGTCTGTCTTTCTCTCTCTCTCTCTGCTTCGTTTGGATTTCGCACATTCAAATTTCACATTAATTTGAATTTAGGTTTTTTGGCATGCAAAAAGGGTTTAGGCATTTTACATAGTTGATTGCATCTTCAATAGACGATCAATATTGTCTTTTGTGCTTAGGATGCGAGCATCAGAATTTCCATGGGAAAGAAAAATCTCTTCTTCTAGCTCGGACGTAACCCCTTCTTCCTTGGCGGACTGATGGCCTGGGAAAATTAAATATGGTATGCAAAAAGCAAGCACACCCTTTCGGCTGGCACACACAGATGTCATCCCATTAGATGCCGACTTGCCCTATCTTCTGTGCCTCGCACATAGGCAAATTACCTTCGAGAAGGAACCAACCCTACCACTTGGTCTGGCAAGAAGATGCCTCAACCCATTTGAATACTCATCTTCTTCCGCTTCTTGCGCAAAAAAAGGTTCCTTCATCTGCATAATTTTCACAATGTGTGGTGATCGCGAAGAGCAACCCTTATGCACGTACATGAACATGTATGTGGCACCCCTTTGGTGAGGCAGCGGCAACACGTGCGTCCTGCCCCGAAGAAGACGCCGCCAGACAACACACAGGAGACCAAATATCAATTTTCTTCATTCTCATGCAAATCAAATGCCGCCTCAAATAAATAACAAAAAAGTGACATCAAAGACAACCCAAACGAGAACCAGAGCCCTGCTGCAGCCTGAGGCCTGAAGCCAGCATCGAGATTTAGATCGGAAGAAGATCTCTCGGGGTCGCCTCGGGGTCGCGCCCGGGTTCAGCGCTAATCTGTGGACAGAGCCATCGTCTTAGGGGTTGCTCTGCTGCTGTGTTTTGCCACCGAACGTCAACAGCCGGGCGAAAATTTGCTCCTTTCCTCGGTGGCAGGGCCAGAGCCCCTCTCTAATGGATGACCTATTATTATGTTGAAGAAAACTCGCGTCTTTTTCGCAAACCTTTTTTTCTACTTTTCCAACATTTGGCAAAGGTCTACGGTCTACGGTGGCTCTCGGTGGCTTTTGTGATGCAAATTTTGGTGTAAGCAGGAGGGTGTGTGGGGAGGGAGTTTCGTTCGCGGTATTGATCCCTAATTTATGCATAAATGCGTCACCTTTGACTGGTGTTGAGGGATACGAGAGGTACATACGAGAGCTAGACCCTTGCCCCGTACGTAGGGTGCACTTTGGGGTGCTGTTCCTTGCTAATTTTTAATTTATGCAAAACGCATTTCCTTGCCTCGTTCCTTCCCTCCTGTGTAATCCTTTCTCCGCTATTATTGCGTAATTCGAGACACAGTGCACCGCGCAAACGAACAAACAAACGAAGGATCTTGGGATGCCAAGGAACAAACAAAAAAAAACCCAAAGAAAAGTGAAAAGAAAATTTCCTCGACGTGCCACCGTATTTTTCGCGTATGCAAATCCCATTGTGAACCTGTGTAACGCTCGGTCCTTCCATCCTACGGGTTCCCGCCTCTGGGTGCTGTTGCATAGTCGTTTAGAAAATTTAATTTATTTCCCCCGTCGGTCGAACCCAATCGAACACTAGAACACACACACACTGGAAGGAGCCATTGTAGCGAATTTTCTATTTTCCCAAAATTCTATTTGAAATTTTTTCATTATTTTCGCCCGAAGGGGCAGTTACAAATTTTCACTGTGGGTTTTGCAACTGTGTCGCCAGCCGTATGCAAAAAAGGCTTAGCCTATGGACCAACTCTCTATATGGTAGGGTTTTTCTTTTTCTGGGGAGAGTACTATTTCGAAGTGAAAGCTGTAATTTTGGTGTTTTGTTACAGGGTGTACTTGTTGTTAGCAAATTTCTGGTGTGTAAGGAAAGGGCGTTGGAAGGAAATACTTTTACAATGGATATGTAACTATAATAATCTGAATTTTTTAGAGTTATGGTAAGAAGGGTTTTATTTTAAGTAAATGGGAGTACGTGAGTTCTTGAGGTCTAAGGAGCAGATTTAAGGGAGTACCATTAATACTGATCTGTAGCTGTTTAAAGGGAGTCTAATCTACAGATATTCTTTTGTATCCTCATTCGTTTTAAATCTGTTATTTAATCTGTCAACCTATATGAAAATATGTTCTAAATCAGAGTACTGGCAAATCTTTTAAGAATATACCTAAATGAGTTTACAATTTTGAACTGTAATCAACTTAAAAGCACAACTTTTAAACTGTCATAGACTTTTATCTATACGACTAGACATTATTTTTCATACACACTTTCGTTATTTCCCATTCACATTCATTATCTTTTCGCTCTTCTATATACATAGATGTACATATATACATATCTAGTGCCATTCATTTCCTGGACATGTCCTTTGCCATTCATTCATCGTGGTTTTTCAACAATTCCGTTTTGAACCATAACCTGTTTTTGTTTTCTCTATTCTTATCAAATTCAATTTCAAACATTTTTGTGCCCGTACGCTTTTGTTCAATATTTTTTCCCTTCTTTTTCTATATGGACTCTGGCATCGTTTTGGCGTCCGCTCAAATCCCCTTCCCCGTGGCCGGGCTCATTCTCTTTTATGATTCCGGTACTGGCTGTGCGGCAATTTTCTTTCACTGTTTTATCAATTTGTGTGGAGCTCGTTACTTATTTTTATTTATGCTGCTGCTGCTGCTGCTGTCCCTGCCCCCAAACCACCCCCTCCCTCCTTCTTTGCTTACCAGTTTCCTATCTATTCACCCTTTTGCAAATTTTTGCATAACCCGCGAGCAAAGTTCCTAACAGAAATAAATTCTTTTTATTTTGCAGTTGATAAGCTCGGGCCAGGAGCCCCGGAGAAGCCGTTTCGTTACCCAAACAAAGTCTCCTCTGGCTGGTTCTCGTCGTAGCTCATGCATTTTCGGGAGACCGCTGTCATACATCGCATCTCGATAGCGAGAATGCTGCGGTGGTGCGGCTCTACTCTCTCCCATCCAACACCAAAGGCTCTATATACATACATATGTACATATGTATATGTATGTTTGGGTGTTTGTGCTTTAAGTGTTATGTTGTCTCGTTATTTATGACTTTACACATGCAAATGTACCGTGCCGCTGCCGCTGCCACTGCCGTGCGCGACAAGCGCTCGAGCTTAGTTCCATTTCAATGGAGAGACGTTGCCAGAGAGTGGATTGGGTGGGGCTTTCGAGGGTAGATAGGTGGGTGTCTGGTTACCCCTTTTTACCTGGCGGCATAGTTTATGGGATGACATTTCCCGCACTTTCATTCAAAAATTGCATGGAAATCGAATCAGTGGCAGCAGCAACAGAAGCCAGAACATTGAGAGATGATTCGATTTGCAGCCAAAGGGGGGGAGAGTCTTAAAGCGAGACTTCTCTGAATTATTTTGGATACGTACTAATACTAAGATTTGTTTACAATTGATTGATACAATGGCTTTAAGTATATGGAATTCAATTACGATTTCTATTATTCGATTGTTGTAAACGTTTTGTGTGTTTAATGGTATTCAAATGATTGTATTTTATAATATTCGACTGATTAACGAAGAAATTTATAATCTCTCATACTTGTTGCACTCCCTCTGGTTACTCCACCATATTATTATTTTGATTCTTAGACTCTGGAACCTGCTGCCAATTGACATAAAATTGTAGTAGGGTACTCATCCTCTCAAAATTGCCATGACTTAATTATTGTCCCTGTTGGCTCTCAGGCTCACGCCTCGCGTTGTCATAACACAGACGGACGAGGAACGAAGCGACTCTCACCAAAAATTATGCGCATAATCAAAGAGTCGACACGCCAAAAAGGCAATGCGCATTGCCATTTGAATAATTCAAAAGCTGGGGCGCGCGTTGTCCTTTTGCGCAGGCGCTTCCTTGTTTGTTGGTCGCTCGCTCGCTCGCTCGTCTAGCAGAGGTTTTAATTAAGCGGCAAGGAGCGTACGGCGCATGCCACAAGGGGCAGGGCTGGGCTGGGCTGGGCAGAGCCGCCTGTTGCGCCGCCGCAATTACAAATTCTAATTTTATGCTAATGCTCTTCTGTTCGCGTTCCTTTTTATAGTATATGTATATATATATTTTTCATTTTGGTCCTTGGTCCAAACGCATTGGGCCGGGCATTAGCGCCAGTGTCGGCTAATTATTATGCACCATCAGGCAGCAGCGACTTCATTTGTATGTATTAATTTGAATGTTAATAAACTGGATTTCTTGACCCACTAAACCAGAGAGAGGGAGACACACACACACGCACGGCAGACAGACAGCAGACCACCGATGTCGCTGCCACTGCCTCTGCTACTGCCGATGCTGTGGGGCGCACATTTGGTCAAGCGTACAATATTTTTCTTTAATGTGCAAATCTCGTACAAAATAATGAATAATTAGTTGTTGTTCGAGCTTGTGTTTCTGATAATTTGATTCGGTTTTTATTCGTTACTCGTTAGGCGCATGAATAATTCAGTTTTCAGTCTGAGTTTGAGTTTGAGTTTCTGTGGTGCCTTTTGTTTCGGTGTCGAGTGAAAAGCTGTAAAATATTTCATATTGATATAAATATTAATAATAAAATTCGAGCGAAAAAAAAGCGATTGTCTAATGGAAAACAGTATAAAACATTGGCAATTACATGGGTAGGGAGGGGAGGCACGAGAAAATCAACTCCGTTGACATGGGAGTTGGTTCATTGATTTATTATCCGATTGTTTGTCCAATTAGCCAAAAGAAACTAACGGTTTACCGACTCAACGATTAAATAATGCAATGGGAAATGTTGAATAATTGTAAAGGAAATCTTTTGGGGGAAATTTATGTGTTTTTCTTGGCTTTCCCCCCCTTTGGATGCTGCGTTGTCTTGACCCCATCGGAAAATCCCTTAAATTTCACTCAACCACTGAACGATTCTTATCGCAGCGATTGTCCTTTAACCCGCGCACCCTTCGGCCCACCCGTAAGTTATCCCATCCCAAATCTCAGCCCTTTCCCCTCCACCACACCCCCAATGCAATCAGCCATAGACAACAGCAACAATAACCAGAAGCTGTAAAAGACAAAAAAAAAAAAGGAAAAAGAAAAGAAATCCGTTGAGCATAGCAAAAACCATAAAAATCACACCTACGAGTACGTTGTAATAAAATGTTATCAAAAGTGTTGCTCCCGGCTGTCCTTGTTGTCGCTGCCCAACTCTCCACCCCTCTGCTTTGACCGCGCTTTTCCATTTGCCACACACTCACTCTCTCTCCCCTCTCCCTCTCTTGCTTTTTGCATATGACAGCAGAGGTGGAGAAGGATGCGAATGCTGGACGTACCAGCGCCATTGTTAACCCCTTCGAGTCGATGAGGAGATGGTTTTCCAGCAGCAGCAGCTCCACTCATAAAATATCCACAGTGCCTCGTAATGTGGGTGCGCGGCGTTCTTTGCCCGCCACTTTGTATGCTCTTTCAGAGAGGGTACTCTGACTTTTATAAGAAAAAAGAACAAAATTTGAACTTTTTGAACTAGAAACTGTTGCTCTTAAGATATTCCTTTGAAGATACTCAAAAGTAACTCTATGTTGCTCCCATTTGCATGGTATATGTGTGTGCCAGAGTATCTAAACGTTCGACTCCAAGGTATCCTTTCTTTACTGCTCCTTCGTACTATATGCCTCTTGTACCTCTTTTCTGCACTCTACCCTTTCCTGCCCTGTGCGCCTGTATTGACAATTTCGTGGCGTTTCTCCGCTTTTGCCTCGTCAGCGAAATAAACAAAAATCGAGCAATGTAAAAACCAAAAGAAAAATAAATATAAAAAAAAACCAAAAAAGAGCGAACGCAAAGACAAATACAGTGGAGAACACAACAGAACAAACATTTCGGTCTGACAAGACGCTGGGGTGCTGTAAAATAAAACAAAAAAAAAAGGAAGAAAAATCAAGCGAAAAGCAGCGGCCCCCCGCTCCGACCAGAAAAGGATAGCCGGCGAGTCGGGCGAGTGAGTGAGTGAGCGAGCGATGGAGAGGAGTAAAGTGGAGTGTCTGTTCGAAGCAGTGAAGAGGTGAACAATTTTCTGCTGACGACAAGTATCTTTGCTTTAAAGAATCCCCCGACTTTTGGATGTACATTTTTATTGGTTCAGCGGTTCAGATGGAGTGAGAGGGAGGGAGAGGGAGTGGTGCCACACCGCTCCGGGGGTTGCACTTAAGGAGGCTGCCGCCGTGGCCTGAGATGTGGAAGGATCCCTGCTTAAGTGCAACTGCCAAAGGAGTGCACAAGTATTTGTAAATCTTTTGAATTCCAGCAAAAATCAGACACAGATACAAGCAGCACACACACACATACAGACAGCCATACACGAGGGTGCATTTTGCAACCCTTCTTCACATACTCACACATGCTTGCAACATGCAACACAGAGGGGCCCGCCTGCAATCACAGCCCAGCGACATCTATTGTTCAACACGGGGCACTACTACCCCACCCATACGGTACGCTGCGGAAGGAAGGAAGGGAGAGATTGGAGAGCGTAGAACGGAGAACGGACTGAATGCATAGATATTTATGTTGGGATTTTCTAATTTGAATTTGTTAGACTTAGAGAGCAACGAAACGGACAGAGAGAGAGAGACCAACCGCCAGCCGGCACCCAGAGCAAAGCGGAAATTGTTGCAGGAAGAGCATTCGATGCAACCCCTGTCCCTGCCCTTGCCCTGGCTGTTGCATGAATATTCTGCTTCAGCTGTATGTATGTACGAGTATGCATTCTTGTTGGTAGCGGAAGTGTCTAGATTTTATGGGAAATGCCAGCAAAAGGGTTAGGTCTTGAGTAAGTCTCGAGGTGAAGTCCCACATGGTGCGGTGCTGTGCGGTGAGGTGAGGTTCGGTGATTAGGAAATGCATTTAAATGCCTTGTTATGTCTTGTGCACAGAGTGGGGGATTTATAGGGACAAGGAAGCCAAGGATGGTGCCATAAATGTCTTGCCATACGATCATCTGATAAAAGTACATAAATATCGAAAATAAATACAATTCTCAAAGGGAAGAAAACTATTTAAAACTTGAAATATGATGAAAATTCATAGTTTGGAAGCTCAAGATATTCTTGAATAGAAAACCCCTTAATAGAGTCCCTTAGACCTGAGACACCTGAGAATTGCTCTACCATTAGCTATGCTGCATTCTATGCAGAATTCTCCACACTTTGCATCATTCTCCTTGCCGCAGAATCAAAGCGCCACAGACACACAGAGACCGAACCGGACTCGTAAAAAATCGCGCTACAAAGGAATTCACTTAACAAATTGCGCAAATTTATTCATTACCCGCAAAACAACAGCAGAAGCGCGAGGTTGCAGCAGGCTGCAGCAGCAGCATGCCCCAGCATTCAGCGGGCGGCTACAAAACGTAGCAAAATGAAATAATCCACACTTTTCGGGAGGCTTTATCATGCCGGGAGCCCCGCAACTGGAGTCACTTGCCACCGCGCTCATGCGGCATGAGGCATGCGGCTTATCAGTGCGCAAATCAGGAAACTTGTGCGCATGGAAGGCCAAACCCGCGATGCAGCGGCCCCAACTGGAGCTGCACTTCATCTCATCACCTCCCCACATCCTTTCGGTGCGCAGAAGCAGCCTCAGAAGCCACGGACCACGGACCCATGGACCCATGGACCAGCGTACAAATTAAAACCTCAGCAGAAGAGACTTCTTCTTGCCTCTCTTTTCGCTCTGTCTGCTGTCTCTTTCCGTTTCGCTTCGGATGCAGATTCGCAGTGGCCGATAGGCCTGTGGAGGCAGCGCCCCGACAGCGCCTGGCTGCATTGCTGTGTGCACTCCGTGTGCCCAGTAGCAGTTGCGTTGTCGATACACCTCGCCAAATCGACAATAAATTCTCTGTGTGCCGTGCATGAAGTTTCTCAAGCCAACTGCCTTTATCCCCCCTTGCCCTGCCCCTGGCCATTCTTTACTCCTCATCCTCCTCCTCCTTCTGGCCAGCTCTGTCCAGGTTGTTGTCGTCATCAATGTTGGCGTCGTGTCTTTGGAGGAAGAGGCTGTCTGCGGTGTGCGATGAGTATGACTATGCCTCGTACTCGTACTCGTATCGCTGCGTGGTTATCACATTTGTCTCAGTTTCATTCGCCGGTCAGACCTCTGAAGAGCAATACCCTTTCCAGATGGATATGTACGGTTTCGATGGAGTTTGTAAAGGTTACAAGTCTGGCAATAAAATGTCACAGAAATGGGAATACGAATGGGTTTCAGGGGCTACAGAGATTCGATGTAGGAGGTAGATGTAATTAGAAGAATTTTATACTTTGGACAGGTTCCTTCTACTTAATTTTATCAATCTGAATATTAGAATAGTTTAAGCAAATATCGGAGTTTTTTGGTAGGTTTCTTTCATCTGTCATCGAATGTTATATAGGATTGTAGGACTGACTTTTCAGATTGTCTTCCAAATTGATTTTTACTCTACTAAAAACTTTCTCGAAATGCAAAACCATTTTCTCTAAAATTTAGACCCACTTTTGTGATGGTAATAAATCACATTAAATTCAATTCGAACCCATTAAGATCCATTGCCAAAACTCCACCCAGAAGAGCATACAAATTTCATTTGATTCATTTGTGGCCTGCAGTGCCTCCAGGAGGCAGCACATCCAATTGCTTTGCGATTCAACTGCAGCCTTGTGGATGCCTCAGCATCAGCCTCAGCCACTGCCTGCTGATCTTCGGTTTCGGTGCTTCGTTTCGGTGCACCGTTTCGGCTGGCCGTACCCCTGGCCGGCTCATCACCTCCGGTTGTTGATCGTTGCTTCGATTTGCAACATTTTTATCTCCTACCGTGAATTTCGTTACCGCTCGTAGCTACTGCAGCAACAGCAACAGCAGCATCCAAAAACATCAGTAGCTAAAGGGCAAAACAAACTCCGGCAGTTAGGAGTTTGTTTTGTGTAGATTTTATACTAAACACAAAACGAAAAAAAAGAATCAGCGAAAATAATTGTTGAAAAATTGTTTCAGTTTTTTCGGTCTGTTCCGTGGGGAGGAATGGGTAGGGCGCCAGCGAGTGCTCGTCTCAGTTGCGCAATGACATCATAAAAATCATTTAAATTAATTTCCCGGTTGTAGCCGACAGTGGGGTCCATATGCTTTTATTTGTTTTGCTTTTTTTTATTTTTTTATTTTGCCTCGTCGATTCCAGTGCCCGGTTTCTGGTCCACTTTTCAGTTGGAATTTTTTTCTCTTGTCCTCCCTGAGCAAATGACAAACGCGGCTGTTAATTTAACAAACGTAGCGCAAAGGACACGCGGATCGAAGGACTGCCGTCTGCCCGCGATGGCCATTACAAGGACTAAGTCCGCATCATTAAATTAAAATTGTCGCGGGAGCTAAACACAATGTTCCATGACGTGGGGGGATAGTCCTCGCTGGCTTTTCTTTTTTTCTGTTTTTTTATTCCCCACGCCCCATTTTCCTATGCAAAGTTCTTTCTGTTTTTTACCATGGAATGGGGACTTTTTTTACGCTTTATTAAAAATGCGCTTCAATTTAATGAAAGCCATTGTACAAATCGCCTTATGACAATTTAGACAGAGCCAGGGCTACAATTTTTATGGCTGTATAATGTCTGTGGAATGGATTTCTTTTACTGTTACGATATGGCATGCCCCATGGGGGGCACCGTCCCCGTCACCCATCCACATGCAAATCTCAGTGGAAGCATCAGAGAGGGAAGGAGCGAATGGGCGATCCTGCTGCCTGGGTGTTCCAGCGATGAGCGATTTCCCAGTGAGTAATTAAGCCTTGTTGCAACGAGTTGTTGCAGCTACCGCGCTGCAGATACGGCAGCCACAGATGCCACTGCTGTTGTCTAGTGTCACGCCATTAAGAAGAAATCACAGTTAAGGCTCAAAGCCTGGCCTGGTCAGCAAAGCCAGTGGATGGACGGACTCCCGGTTCTGTTTTGTGCTTTGATTTCCACGTAAGACTTCCACTTGGACTTGCAGTTTGACTTGGACTGCTGCTTGGGTTTCGGGCTTTCGGGCATCGTCTTATCAGTGATGCTGTGCAGGACAGCAACCGAAAAAAAAAAGTTTGCTTAACGCCCAAACGAACAAAATTCATTCGTAGAATTCGAGGAGGCAGTAGCAGTGTGGTAGTGTGGCAGTGGCAGCCAGTGGCTGTGGCAAACGTTTCGCTGAAATCGATTCTGGTCTCTGGTGGGCCATAACCATCCAAATTGTGCCTAAGTAGTGGGGATTTCTTCGTTCCGCTGCTGCTGCTGTTGCTGCTTCTGCTGTGTGGCCCACACGTTCCTCTGCCACACACACACACACACACACACACTCGTTATCGATTAGGAATACTTCTTTTTTTTTTTTTGATTATTTTGAATTTCGTTTTTTTGGGTGTTGCGACTACCCCTCCCCTCCCCAGGCGTTACGCTTTAAAATGCTTCCGTTCTCCCACTTTTCTTTTTTTTTGTTTTGGTTTCCATTCGCAAAAGTCCATTTGTGCCAACCCTTGGCAGCCCTATGCCCTGTGTCCCATTGAGAGAGAGAGAGAGAGAGAGAGAGCCGGAGCCGAGTCTGGCAACCCTGCCCTGTGATGCCTGATGCGGTTGGTCACGTACAAGATTTTCTCGTTTATTACATTTCCCTTTAGGTTTATTGCTTCTTAGTGTCGTGGAGGAGAAGCTCTACAACAGAACGCAGAGCCGCGCACGAATAGGAAAAAAAAAAATGACTTGGCCAAGTCTTGAGTTTGCCACTGACAGGCCCTCACTCGAATCATCATCGACCTGGGTTCGTCATGCCACCAACCCATGCCCCATGGCCCATGGCCCAAAAAAAACTAAGACCCAAACCACCGACCGACCCTCCTCCACCTTTTCCTTTCTGACTTTCTGACATGTGCAGTTTACTTATATTATTTTTCTCCCTGTCCCACTACGAATTTTTCACGCTTTTCAAACTTGGACAACGTTACACATTTCATTTGCCTACGGGCCGGGTCGGGCCGGGCCGATGGGTCTCCTTTATCTGGGAGTTTATGGTCAGGCAAGTAGCTGGCTAAGTATCCTTCTCCGACCTCCTGCTCTTGCCACGAAAAACTCTATGATATATGGACTGTGGAAGGTTCAGGACAAAGCCTGACATGACATCTCCATCTTAGTCTCCCGTCTCCGTCGCCGTCTCTATTTTTCGTACTCCTTCTCGTAAAATTGAAATTACCGGAAGTTATTATATCTTCCATATATTAACTTCCATTGTCTACAGCAATGGACCAGCCCCTCCGCCTCCCCTAGCTATTGTCCAGTGTGTCCAGTCGTGCATCCTGGACAACGTTTAACTTTAATTTTGTGCTTTTTCCGCTTCGTCTCATTCTTATTGTGTGGCCATGTCCTGTTTTGTCCGGTTTTGTGGCATTGTCTTCTTATTTTTGGGCATTCAAAATTGTTACAGCGGCAAATTTGTAGCAGCGGGAGGAGAGTCAGTGTTGTAAAGAGCCTGAAAAATAACTGTAAAATGTTGTCCATTGTTATTTTAAGTAATTTAAGGATGTTCCTAGTGGTTTATGATTATCTTTAGAGGGATATTTGTGAGCTCTTTCTTTCTGTATGCCATCATAAGTCATCCATTACCCATCTATCAGCAACCAGTGTTGGCTAAACCTTTAATATGTGCTGGCAAACCAGGAAAGTAGACTCCTCAAACAATTTGATATTCATGTCTTAACTTGATGGCAATGCAAAGTGGGCTAAACATGGCCTGACTCTTATCGTATATATACATATATATCTATATACATATATTCATGGTCACTGCCACAGACAAAATCAAGGTGACGTAGAAAAAAAGGAGTACAAAAAGGAGAGCAGAGTGCGAGTGGGGTGGAAAAGGATAGCAGCCATGCCAACTGGCAGAAGCCAGAAGGAGTGGAGGCAGTGACTGTGGCAGGCGGGAGTCCGTGCCCCGAGACCGGCCAGCGACCTTTCCACACATGCAGAATATTAAAATCCATCTTTGAAATGCAAGCAACGTTTCAGCGGGAACCCCGTCGTCGACGTCATCATCGTACGTACTACTACTACGTACATACAGTATCAGCAGCAGAAGCAGCAGCAGCTGTCTCGCTCGTGCACGCCATTTGGAATTTCGGTCAGGTTGGCAGTCCCCAGCCATCGAACGAGAGAGAGAGATAGCGAGCGAGCGAGAGAGAGAGAACAGCAGCAAAGAGTTGAATGGAGGACAATGTGTCGTGCGGCTGTTTCCGTATGCAAAGGATGTTGCGCCAACAGCCAACAAAGTTTCGCCTTTAGCCTGGAAAACTCTGACGGGACGGCCCAAGTGAAAGTGAAAATTTGTTGAGCCAACCAGGCCCGAACCCGGAACCCACCGTTTCACCATCCACCAGCCACCACCCACTCCCGAATCCTGCGAAAACTCGCAACCGAATTCCGAATCCCGGGGTGCCACGGACCAAGGACCAAGGACAGTGACCAAATGGCAAACAAACGGTAGACAGACGGCGGACTTGAACTCATTTTTAGTTGCAATTGCATTTTCGGATGGAATTCGGGTACTGACCGCCCGGCCCCAGGCAGGGCATGGGCATGCCACCCCAAAGAGGAGGGGGGCGGGGAGACTGGCACTGAGAGCAAATTTGTTATGCAAATGGATCCAAGCGATTTAATTATCGCGCTAGACAACTGAAATATCGCCACATGAAACATAAACTGAAGCGCATTTAATTAGCGTTAATTGCTGCAATCTCTTCTCCATCGTCTGGGCGACTTCGACTTCGACTACGACTACGACAACTACAACGAGAAGCACAGCGACTGCAACTGCAACTACAACTACGACGACGACGACGACATCGACAAGGTTCTCCTAGTGATTCTATCTGGATGTTTAGTGTTGTTCCAGCCGCCCATCCCGCGGTGAAGCAGCGACAAAATTGTTGCCCGCCGGCCAAAACTTGTTTGCTATAATTTACTTTGGCTCTCTCTAGGCCTCCTAGCAGCCGCGTTTTTCCCTCAGCCAACGTGTGGCTTGTATGTACTACCGGAGTACGAGTATTCCTTTGGCGAATTTCGATCAATTTCGTTTGCGTTTGGCCATTTGTTAATCAAATGGCCTACAACGTTGTTGCAGGCTGCTGCTGCTGCTGCTGCTTCTACTGTTCCTGTCTGCTGTCGTTCTTTCTCTACTTCATTTCGCTTTTCAAATTGCCTGACAAAAGCCTGCCTCCGGGAATTTCTTGCTGCAGCAGCAACGGCAGCAACAGTCGTGTCTCCTCAGCTCCTTGGGCAGGTTATTCCTGTGGTCTCTCTTGTGAACAGGAAGTGGCACATTTAGCAGAAAAATACACAGAATACGCTTCCTGAGCGGACAAATTAAATCGGAATACTTATGGACTTA
The DNA here is from genome assembly GCA_009664405.1 of Drosophila bifasciata. Lineage (NCBI taxonomy): Eukaryota > Metazoa > Arthropoda > Insecta > Diptera > Drosophilidae > Drosophila > Drosophila bifasciata. Next base: position 43,172,112 of record CM019043.1, read on the forward strand.
TCACCAAGCGATCATCTTAAAAATCAATTGACAAATGCCGAAACCACACAACCACATTCACATGCCACAGGTTTGCTGTGGCAACAAATGCGAGAGACTCTCTACTGCCTTCAGTCGACGACTGGCAACTGTCGGCAACTGCCTGCCGACAACAAATGCCGGCTAAAGTGCCGGGCAAAACAGCCTAAAAAAATCTGCATAAAAATCAAACGAAAAGGAATAATAATTTATTATAATTTTGCTCCACTGCCGCTGCCTGCTGTTCGGTTTCTCGAGTTGCAGCAACAGTGTGCCTGCTGAACTACTGCTGCCTCTCGTGTGGCATTATTATGTTACGTTGAACTTGAACTTGAACAATTAACTTTAAGTGAAATTTCGTACGCGAGCAGAAATTGTAAAGGGAATACTACTGGCATTGCCACTGTCTCTCGGGAGGGGGCACTGCTGTCTCTCCCGCTCGAAGAATGCGGGAGGGGTAGGGCGGTTGGGAGGGTAGGATAGAGGGGCTTTGGCGACTGCGCTTTACAAACGCGTACGTAATACGCATAATTGAATTAATTTGTATAAATGAATAGTTTAAGTGGCTCTAGCTCTGGCCAGTCGGCTCTCTCTCTCTCTCTCTCTGGGCTCTCTGCTGCCCCACTGTGTGGCAGTGTGTGTGTGTGTGGCGCGCATTTAAATTTTTACCCATTTTCCAACACAACGCGCGTCGCGTTAACGTTCGCTCTTCGCTGTTTCAACTGAAATTTGAATTTCAATTTCATTTCCCGCCGTTGCTGTTAAATTATGCTGAAGCAAAGCGGTAGCAGCAGGCACTGGTAGTACATACATACATACATATATGGTATGTATCTGAAGCTACTACAGCTAGCTACTGACCCAGACAGCGAGCAGACACAAAATTAATAATTTGCAATGCCAGAGAGAGAGAGAGCGCGAACGGGACGGTACGACGTACTACATGGCGTATAATTAACGTGCATGTGCCTGCTCTGCCGCTATGGATATTATGCTAGAGTGACGTCACAGACGTGCCTTCGGGCCTTGACATCTACACACTAACACACAAAATATGCAAAACACACACACACACACATATAGTATCTACTCTTGAAATATCATTTAAAATTCTAATTTACGTTCAAGACAAAATTATAAAACAAAGCTTAAAAGCTGCAAGCGCTGATTAAATGGCGCTTAAAATCAACATATTACTTTGGGTCAATTTGAATACTTTGAATACATTGTTGTGGGTGTTTTTTTTTTTCAGTCAGCCGGTTAGCTAGTATAGTATGTGACTTGCTGTTTCTGAATAATCATTGCAGTTCGTTGACCCACCACGGGCAATTGTACGTATGTAGCTCGCTCTGACAAATGATTTTTTCGAGCTGATGGAAGTCAGGGGGCAAGTAATTTGAATACGATTCATGATGATTGAGTTGCTTTCAATTGATTTTAGATATAAATGGGTTAAAGAAGCCAGCGAGAAGAGAAAGTGTGAAGAGAGCGAAAATTTGCAAAGAAAGAATTTAGATTGGAACTAGAAGTGGTGCATAGAGAGGATACACCTACAGGTATAAGACTATACTGGTATAAGAGAGTTAGAAGAGTACTTTGCATACTGCATTCCGTTGAGAATTTCCTACGCTTTTCCCTATTTTCCTTTAGCGATCACAATCTCAAGGCAGCAACTACAATTTATATGCATTTTCTCTTTCACCAATTTAATTCAATTTCCCTTCAATGGCTCACACAAAAAAGCGAGAAGAATTTATTACGAGAAATATTTTGACAGCCACTAAGCTTAAAAAGCAGCACCAAGGCAACTAATCAAGTGTCTGTGTGTGTGTGTGTGTGCCACAAGGCTCAGTGGATGGCAAATGGCTGGCGAATGGGCCATGGGCAGCAGCAGCCGTTCATCAAATCCATCGGCCACACGTCGCCGCAGGACTCTTTTTTTTGCGCGCTAAGCTAATCAAATAAAAATGCTGCCCCACACACACACACAGCAGCAAGCAGTCTGCTGCTTACAGGACGAATAGAATCTCCCGCCTGGCAGACACAATGCGGCAATTTAATGCTGCATCATGTGCCCTGAAGGCTGGAGGGGTGGGAGGGTGCACCTCCACCAACAGGCGGCATTAGTGAGTAAAGCGCTCGCTGCAAATCAAAACACACGTGGCCGCAATTGTGGCGCGTAACACGTGCAACAGTAGCCCAAGTCGAGGCAGATTCTGTTTCTGTGTGTCTTTAAATGCCACTCGGCAAAGTTGCAAGTCAAAAGCGCACTTGAGGAGGGAGCGAGCGAGCGAGAGTCAACTTTAAAATATATATATGTATATGTATATAAATTGCGACCCATATAGCACACTTCTTTGCACAATACAGTGGGGATTCTGTAAGGGAGAAAAAGCCTCCTTCTGCCTTGACATGGTTACTTCTGTATACTGTAAACTCTTTTTGAATGCCAGCAGAATGACAGGCACATCTGACTGAGATATGGGCAGGTTCTCCTGTAAGCAGGCCTCACTGTATCCAATATAAATTACCCAAACTCGAAAGCAGTCGAAGCCGAAGGAGGACTTTCCTCATCACTTGCCCAATAAGGGGTGTCGCGTAAATTGAATGAATGAATTGCCCGAAACGACTAACAGTGAGAAAGGGAAGCCCTGCCCTGCCCTGCCCATTGGAGTTTCTTTCATTTTTTCGGGTGGGTATGGGTATGGGTGGTGGGTGTATGGATGGCTGGATGGGTGGCACGACTGTGGTCGTTTATTTACACAAAAGCTTAAGCTAAACCTTAAAAAAATAACTGTTACTGTTATTCTTAAAAAAAAAAAAAACGAAAGAGCAACGAAGGAAAGTCCCAGCGATTCGTATCCTTGTGGGGTTGCGCTCTCCACACAGAGTTGAGGGTGAAAGATACTTTTCTGGGGGAAGCGACGTTCTAGACCCGAACTTAAGTCAAGTTCTGGCAGTAAATTGCGTCACGTTTCGGCACGCTCTACTATACGGCGGAGTGTGTGTGTGTGTGTGCAATATAGTGGTGTGTGCGTGTGTGTGTGTGTTGGCCTTCTCCATCCTCAATGCGCTCTTCGCTTTTCGTACGTGTGCGTTTTGCACGCATTGATTTATCATGATCAACTGCACCCCGTTCGTTTTTCACCCAAGGATGCCCATAAAACTTAAAGTTTAAACTGCTTTTTCCAATCTACCCCACCCAATGTCAAAACCCCAACCCACCATATCTCTCTCTCTTTTGCCTAAATTTCAGCTGAAAGAATAGAAAGAGGGCAAGGGAAATCAATACAACTGCAGTGCTCCATGGCCTCCACACTCTGCACTCCCCACTCTGACGAACGGACGGACGGCCGCCTGGCTCATCAGCTAAAGCAATAGCCCGCGGTCAAAATTGACTAACACTCCGATGTGCTCGTCGCAGCCAGATCTCTGGGTCTCGCTGGCTCCTGCCTCGTTACAGCTGCCTCCGGGGCAGACACACTGTGCAAACTCCACAACGTTGCTGTCTGCTTGCGCTCCATGCTTCACTTGCTCCATTCACAGGGCCTACATCACTGCCTCTGTCTCTGCCTCAGACTCTTGACGACTACGTGATCTTATTTTGCGCTACGTTTTCCCCTTTTGCGTACAACCATTTCATGCCCAATTTTTCCCTCATTTTTTGTTGTTGTTGCCCCCAACCGATTCATCCGATTCATTCATTGGACTCGTCTCGTCTCGTCTCGTCTCGTGTCTTTTATCCCTACGCCTGTCGTGAACTAAAAGGATTTCAAGTCGTTATGCGCGCTGCTCTCTCCTGCTCTCTGGCCAAAAAGATAGTCGAATGTTTTTCCAACTTGCGGTTTTACCCTTTGCAAAGACACCGACACCCTCATCACAAGAACGTTTCGTGTGTGTATGTGTGTGGCTGTGTGTGTTGTTTCTGTGGGTTATTACTTTTCAATATTGTCCTTGCGGATTAGTGTGACATGTGTGCCTGAGGAGGGAGAGAGTAGACAGGCCACAGGGCAAGCAGGTTACGGATCATTCCAATTGATAACTCAAAAAAAAAACTCTCCTTAAAGCTACTTCCTCGTAGCAACGGAAATCACCCTTCTATGCTGTTCTTTAAGTGCCCCGGAGCCCTTTCACACTCATTTGCAAGTGTGAATATGAATAAATTCGTAAATAAATTGCAGCTTTAAGCTGCTTTTTCTTTCTTTTTGTTGGCCCATGCTCAATCAGAGAGGCCCACCGCTGCCAATGCCAATGCCACGCACACACACACACACAGAGAGAGAGAGAGAGAGAGAAGGCGGCACAAATATTATCCTTTCAAGTTGATTTGATCACGTACGCAAAAGGGAATTCCGGGACGCACAGCACAGTACAAAATATGAGCCTCGACGACGCGACTCCAATCCGATTCAGGCCGAGAAGAAGTGGCAAGTGGTAGAGGCTTTCAGGCAAATCAAAAACAGCAACAAAGGACGACGACTTCAATGGTGCTTCATGGTGTGGCATAGCACTACGCGGGCCCAGCCTAAAGGGACGCACTCTGCCACTTAAACATTAATAGAGCAGCGCCAGAAGCCAGAAGCGGAGGAGCATGAGGATGAGAACGCGAACGCGAACGCACGATATGCGTAATAAATGTCGAGCGCAAACATCCTCGAGTGGCACACACACACACATACACACATAGCAAAAAGAAATTGCCAGAAAACTGCTAACCAAATCCTAAAATATTAAAGCCAGAAAAGCGCAATAAGCGAAATTAAAACAATTGTGTGCCACAAGTCTCTCCCTCTGGATATCATGGGTCTGAGTCTCCCCGTTTAAATGCCAAAAGAAATATGGCACTTGAATGGTCTCTCAGCCAAATGAGCCTTAGCCTTAGCTTTAGTCCTCTTTGCCTAGTCGTGGCAGGCAATTTATGCCTCGTCGAAGACATTCCCCGACTAAGCCCCAAAAACAAACGCCGTCAATTCATTTCCCAAAAGCCGCGTTCGACTTCATTTAACCCCAAAGTCAAGTCTCGAGTCTCGAGGCAAAGGAAAGCAAAAGGGTTGTGTATGCCCCTCCACAAATGTCTTCATTACAAAAACGAGAGCATGTCCTCGCGACTCCTGCCAGCCATTGGTCACGCAACTGTTAAATTAACAATCCTCGACGGCTTTCCCTTTCTTTTGCCAACCCGCAGCCCACAGCCCACAGCCCACAGCCAGCAGCGAGAGTAGTCATAAAAATCGCGTTTATTTGATGCTGCCAAATGGTCGCGAAATGAAAACTCTTTTGTCTACTAGCTACTATACGTACTATGTGGAATGAAAGTGAAAATCCCTGAGAGTCTTAGCAGCATCTGAGATTTTTTAATGGCAAATGAAATTTGTTAAGCACCCCCTCCCTCCTACCAAGCTTAACAGCGGAGTTTCCAGGTGTTGTCTGTCTGCTTGTGTAGTCTCGAGAGTGTGGGAGTGGAATGGAAGGTATTATGAGTAGAAGGGTGAAGATGGGTGTTAAATTGGAATGGCATAAGGGATACCCATTGAGGGATGTGCTATTTATCAGAATGATTACAGAGGTATTGTATTACTCAAGATATTCTTTCTTGCCATATTCAAAGTCCTATGTTGGGTAGGTTCAAGGGTGGCTCTAGAAGTATTAGAAGAATACGAAATGAAACTTAGGAATATTCATCTAGGAAAACTAAAAGAAAATACCTATTTTTATCAGATAGATATTCACTCTGTGTCACCTGTTGCATGTCTGGTTGGATAGACTTTACAATCTATTTGCTTTATTATAGTGAAGAGTAATGAAGAATAAAAAGAAGGCTAGATACTGTCCTTAGAGAAACCTATGTAGAAAATCCATTTTTGTGAAGAAATACAATACTTTTTGTCGGCCTGAAATGGGTCTGCATACCCTCTATGCCATTTTAGACTGCTGTCAAGGGTGTACTTTAAAATAGTGAGTAAAATGACTACAAACAGTTAATATACTATGGATTATCCATGTTGAAATATTACCCAGAACGAAAGACCGATACTTTCTTCTACGATCTACCGATTGCAGCATCAGACATTCCACATTTGCTGTTCCCCCCCTCCAACTGCCGTACCTCTGTAATCGGGTAGGTATAGAAATTCTACAACTTTTAATTACAAATGCGCACGTGTTCCATCATCCACTTGGCCAACCACTTGGCTTACTTCTTGGCTACCACATTCTCACCATTCTCTCTCTCAGCGGACAACATACTATCTCCATTGGACAATCTCTATCTCTTGCAGCTGCATCTCGCATCTCGAACTTGGCTGACAAGAAACTGTCAAAAAAATGACCCGCCAAGTGGTCGACCAATCATTTATGTGGTTTCGGTATCTATCTATCTATTCGCATAATTAGACTCACTTTGGGATCACTGAAAATTGCCATTGACAGGTAAATGACAAACGCTTTTGATTGCTCGATTAAATCGCGGCAATTGTTAATTGCAATTTGTGGTTTCTACACACCGAGAAAGAGAGAGAGAGAGCACACACATACATGTCTTGGATCTCTCGATGATATGTGGCCATAATGCGTGTGTTTGTGTGGCTGTTGTTGCTTGTTCGGGAAAACATTCTAAAGTTTAAACGGGGCGGGAAGAGGTACGGAAAAGTCAAACTGCTGCGGTCCCCTCTTCTGGCACTACCACTGCCACTGCCTCTCTCTCTCTCTCTCTCTGAGAGCCAGGTGCCACCTTGGTTTTATTGATTTCTGCGGCTGGCTTTTATGAGTTTCGTTTGGTTTACGTTTCGCCGCTTGCTTGCTTCTTCCCACTCAAAAACCCACAAACCTAACCCCAATCTTTCTCCTTCTTCACTACCCCCTCAAGGCGCATGCAATTAAGCGCACATGTGTGTGTGCGTGTGTATGTGTGGGGGTGTATAGGGTATGTGGCAGGCACCTGTGTTCCTTGCAGAGGGGGTGGGGTGTTGTGGTTGTGTCCATGTAAAATTTTACAACTTTCGTAGCGCGTAGCAACTTTGACGCCTCATTGACTCGTGTGGAGGATTCGCGTTGCCAGGTTCCTTGTTCCTTTAGATTTTCCATTGTAATACACTTTGGCCGAGAGGGTATGTTCATTTGAATGATGGAGGAGAAAGATCTTCTGATGGACACATTCCACAGACGCTTCAAAGGGTTTTCTATGCTAAAGAATCACTTTATCAGGGATCCTTTCATTGGATCCTTAAATCATTTAACTCTCAAAGAAACAATCATTCTGCAAGGGTGTCTATTTAGTCGTACCCCTTCTGCTACCCCTTCTTTTTGTGTGTTTATTTTCAGTTTCGGTTTAGGTTTTGTTTTGGCGTGTCACATGCATTTGGGTCGACTTGAGCGTTACTTTATGAGGCATAAGGGGCACAAGGGGCACATGGGAGCATGGTGGCATGGGAGCTCGTGCTCCTTCTGCTGGAGGGCCTCCTGTTCTTGTGGCTGTCGTTCGGAAAATGACGCCCTATGAGTATATGTGCACATTGTACACGCTTTTCTGTGGTTTTGTCGACTGCCGGAGGATGGAGGATAGGTGGAATGGCTGCTGTTGCTGTTGTTGTTTTTATTTTTTGGCAATTAAATGCATGCGGCGAATGGCGACGATGGCGAGGACGATGATGGCTCGTGCCTGGTCGGATGTTACATTGCATGCCGCATACTAAGTGTCATTATTAGCCCCACGTTCCTCTTACTTTTTTTCATCACTCTTCCGCTGCTGCTGCTGTTGCTGCTGTTGCTGTTGCTGCTGCTGTGTTATGTTTTGGTTGTGGCACAAAAAAGGGTCCCCCCAGACAAGAGGACTGTCATTATTGAGACCAGACTCCCCAAACCCAAGACCAATCGTCAAACGACCAGACATCACCCCCACCACACAGACAAAGCCACACACAAATGTTGCAATTACTACGGTCAATGTGGCACGGGAAAAAAGGAACAGTGAACAGAACGGAAGAAGAAAATTTGCCTACAGGATAATCCAATTTAAAGTGTTTAAATCAAATTTTTAAACATCACAACGACATGGCATTGTTGTGTCTCTCTAATGCTCTTTCCCTGATTGGTGTTGGGTGTTGGAGTTGCTGCTTTTGGTGGTTGCTCTCGGGGCTGTCGAAATTTTTGAATTATGTTTTAATAAATGTGGTGCGGGTGGTTGTTGCCTTGCCACAGCCCGATGCTGCCAATGCTGCCGATGCTGCTTCTCGTTTTGTTGTACCTACGCGCCACTAAACCATGAAATGCAATCAAATTTGCGGTCGTCAAATGGCAAATATTGCGTATGCCCCCTCCCCATCCCACTCCCACACTGCCATGCCACCACCCCCGCAGGACACTTTAAAGCGTGGAAAGGACCCGAGCGAAGAGCTGGAGTGGTGGAAGCTGGCTGTCAGCTCGAGCTGGCAAACTGACAGCTCAATGACAGCTCCAGCTTCGGCTGCTGCCAGTTCTCGACCTCAGCAACAACTGGCTAGAACTCGCCCTCGAAACAACTCAATTTTGAATTTTCGGTTTCAGTTTTTTGGAAATTTTTTGTGTAAGAGGTGGGTGCAGATGAAGGGTATGCTGGAAGTGCCAGTCGAACTGTAACACTTGGAGATAAATGAGGAATGATCCTGGTATAACCTGTGGATCAATGATGATCTATGAAAGTGCCCTGAGAATTCTTCTCTGATCAAGTACATACAAAATTCTGTAATTAACGTAATGTAAGTAACGCTCATAACAGGGCTTTTAACCAAAAGTTTGAAGAATAAGCTACAACGAATGATCTTTATTTCTTTTTCTTTAGATAAAGTTTGAGGGAAAGTAACTTTAAAATAGTTTTTACACTTTAAAGCCATGTAAAATGGGAACCAAACCTTCAAAGCTTTTCTTCTAAAGGGCATCAAATATTCCATATACCTTTAAACTTCTCTTCATAGATGAAGATTTGGACAGGCCACAACAGGACCTCACACACAGCCTGTCGACTGCGGCTGTCTGCTGTCGACGTTGGGAATGGGAATGGCATTGGCGATGGTGTCGCGAGTTAATGAAAAGGATACACATGTCAACTTCAATTTCTGTTTAGTTTTACGCTTTCGACTTCACTCTACGCTTTGGATTCTGTTTTTGGTCCATTGAGGTGTGCGTTTGCTGCCACAAGGGTTGCTCAAATTAGTTACTTCCTGCCATTGCCAGTGCCACAGCCACAGCCAGTGCCTTGCGGCTTCAAGTTATGCCCAGAGGGTTGACTCTCTGCCTACATTTTGGATTTTATATTTCTGTCGTAGGTGTTGCCCCGTGCAATCTGTTACATTTTTGATTCCATGCCACTCTCAAAGCTCATTGTCGTCATTGTTGGGCCCTCACAAATATTTGCACTTGTGCCCAGGCCGAGGGCACAGGGCCCGAGACGCTAATTCGCCCACAATTTGTCCACAATTGTTTTGTGGAATGAATGAATGAATGAATGAATGAATATTTGCCTGTTTGGCCAGCAGTTTAATGCACAATCAATGTTTGATCAGAGGAAGCTTTCGTTTAATTAGCCAACTGCGTGTTTGATTTGGTTTTCGATTGATTGAGTGGGTTGTTGCTGTTGGTGGGTTCGTGGAATGGTGGGATGGGGATGGTGTTTTCCAGGGTCAACTGCTTGGTCGACCAAGAGAATGCATTCCGAGAAACGGGAAAAAAAACTATCTAGAGAGGCAATCAATTAATAATGGCATCAAGATATTGCGATTTAGTTGCTTATGGAATGGGTTTTACGATCACTCACAAGTGGGTGTGTAGATAAAACAAATACAATACTAATTTAAGTATACTTTAATTTATAAATCCATCAAAGTGGCACTCCACTGCGATCCACTCTGTGGATTAGATATTTTAAGCGTTGCATTTAAATTTCCATTGAATGGTAGAACTTGTTCTCACACAGAACAGATCCCCAAAGCCGCTGAGAACAATTAAATGCAATAACAATGCAAAGATGATTTATTATGTGATTAAACAGGAAGATATTTTTACGATATTTGTTTTGCAGCGTGACTTGGAAACATGTTTTAGATATATGTACATATATAAACGTAAATACAGCGATTCCCCCCACCCACTGGTTTTGTTATTTTTATACTAAAATTATAAATTATAGAATTGCATTTATAAGTAATATTAATTAGCTATAAATAAAATGAGAAATTGCAACGGCTGGGGAGGCTTTGCATTGCTTTGTAACAGGTTTTTGGTGCCTATCCCAGGAGAGAGAAACATTTGTATATCATACATATAGAAAATATATAAATAATATATAACCTGCTATAAATCAATGAGAGTTCTGGTCTGTTTTCTGTTTTGTGTGGGAGGCGTGGGCGTAGGCATTGATAAGTTTTATCGCACGGGCGCGTTTGGTAATTAAGACCTCCAGCTCCCCCTCCGCCGCACACACAACCGACAAAACTAACATTAATCTAGTACGAAGCCGAATCCAAGTCCTAGTTACAGGCCGAATCCATAATCAGAAGGGTATATCCGCATCCGTATCCTCATGCTCATTAGGCACAGCCTGTGCCAGCTCCTGGGCCAGTGCCTTTTGCCCTCTCCCCAGCCACTTGACTGCCGTTGACCGCCAACGAAAAAGTTCAAAATAATTAATGACCTTTTGGCCAGGCCAAAACTTAATGAAAGACGTAATTTTTCCTGCCCCCAATAGAGGGAGGCGAATATATTTTTGCGGGGTTGTGTGCTGTGTTTGGGGGGATTTAGCCTTGATTTATTTATGGTCAGCAGGCTGATTAGCCAGAGATTTGACCACTCAATGGTAGGCATTCGGTAGGTGATTGAGTGGCACTCAAGTGGGGATGGGGTAGATGGGGTGGCTGCCAAATGTCTTGTCTAATTCACACAGCTTGAGAGCAGGCAGAGCCACAAGTGGTTTGAGTGCCATAAAACTGCCCAAAAATACATTCCCGCTAATTGCCAATCCTTTTATGGAGTCAGCAGCCAGACATTTGTGGCCCAAAGAAATGCATTTTTGAGTCGAGTAATTTGAAGGAACTTTGAAACATTTTGTGGCACTTTCTTTGGGTTTGAAAACCAGCTAAAACCAAACCTTTCTGGCTGTCGGAATGGAATGTTCATAACGATATAAATCGCTTAATTGTTGCAGCTGAGAAGCAACAACATTTTGATGACAGAAACAACAACCTGAGAGTACAACAGCAACAGAGCAACAACAGCAGCAACAATGTCACGTTCAAAGTCAAATGTTTAGCGTTTGATAAATTTGCAAAGGAAGCGTGTAAAGCGTTTAAAATATTTTCTCATTAGATAACTTCGAGTATCAGACGGTTTATTTTTTTATTTTTTATTTTTTGTACAAGTTTATAATATGAAATGTCAAACGGCGACATAGCCCCCGTAGCCGTAGGAGCCGCCACAGCAGCAGCAGCAGCAGCAACAGCAACAGCAACAACAACAATTTGACCTTCATTTCTCGCAACTGCAACTGCACTTACAACAACAACCACTGCAGCAGCAGCAGCAACAACAACAACAAGAGCAACAACTGCAACAAGAATTAAAAACTGATATTGGGAACCGCAACTTTGGATACTCTTCAAGTACTTGAGATTTGGTTGGATTATATTTGGAAACAAGAAAGTTTTATCCTGAAAATATTGTTATTTCAATAATATATAGTTGTCTGATTTTGGTAAATTTTTAGTGGAATTATGCATAAGTTTTTTCAATTAATTTATCCATTTTGAACGATTGTTTCCATAGAAGTTATTGGAAGATGAAGCTATGCAAAGTTTATAGAAGTGGAAAACCTTTTAGATTTAGCATTCCAAATTTCAGCTTTCCCTGCCTTGCAAAACAACTAATCATAATCGCAATACCCACTGCCAGGGTATAACCAACCCACGGGCTGCCTGCTCGGTTGGATGTTTTATCTGAATGGCTGCTGTCCGCGAGACCAGCTCTGTGGGCCAGGAGGCGCTTGTTGCTGAAGGGGTGGGGAGAGACAAGGCTTGACAGCAACATTGAATTGCAGTTGTTGCTGCTGCTGCTGCTGCTGCTGCTGCTGGGGAGCTGAAGCTGGAGCTGTCTGCTTACGTAAGTCGGCGGGCAGCAGGGCGCTACGGCTACGGCTACAGGCCGCTGTCCCGCTGTCCGCCACAGTCCGCTCTCTACGTCTGCCTGTTGAGCAACATTCACAGACACACATATAAGTATGTGCCAACTATCGACAGTTATCGCCATAAATTTGGACACTCATCGCATTGGCAAATGCAAAAAAGTGTCGTCAGCAGGGTACGCGTCAGCGAAATGGACAAATTGTCGTGTCTATTGAAGGAGCTGATGCTTAACCCCCTGTTTGGTGGCTGCCCCCACAATTGGAGATGGCCAAAGATTCATAGAATGATTCATGGTACTATCGGGGAAAGTAGAGGAGAATCATGGCGTAGCTCTTTTACTTTTGAGTTTAATTGAAAGGTCTTTTGAGCTACAAGGAAACTTTATTTAAGTTCTCTTGAAAGGTAGGATTGTTAGACATAATTAGGGATATTTTTAATATATTTTAAAGTAGTTTCTTTTAACCACTTTTTGGTAATTTCTACTCCCCCTTTGGAACCGTTTAGCGTTGCTTAACTGATGAATCCTTTCACCATCTCCAAATTAGATACATTTTAATTTTTGCTGCCATCACTTTTTGCCATATTTTATAATATTTATTACGCAGAACTCTCTCGCTTGACCCATCTCTAGTTATTTCACTTTGTTGCGTTTCATCATTGCCATTTATTTTGGCAATTTTTTTCCCTTGTGCTTTTTTGGCAAATCCTTTCAATGTTTGCGCTGTCACGCAGCAAATATATTCACGGTCCGCGCTGCCACCCACACGGCCACACTGCCACATTGCCACTCGGTTGCGCCCCAACCATTGGGTGGCCGAAACTTAAGCTAAGTAAATATTTTTAAGGCATATTAAAAATAAATCACCAAATATTTGAAAGCAGCAAACACTTTGATTTGGTAAGGCATCAAATATCAATCCCCCCCCTGCACGTCAGAGCCATCCTTCAGACTCACTCGGTCCACCCTTCGGGGCTGTCCCTGCCGCATGTCTCTGCCCCTGCCACTGTCGCGTGTTCTAAGCAAACAAAATCCATGGAACGTTGGAGAATGAGTAGAACTTTTGACGTTGCGACGTTGGTAAATTAGAAAACAGTGCAACAATTATTTCCATTCCAAACTTCAAAACGCGAGGCAAACTAAGAGAGAGTAGCCCCGGCTCCAGGACGCATCCATGCCGTCATCCTCCGCCCACTGTATCTGCCAATCAGCTAAAGTTATGGTGAAAGTGGATGGGATGGGGGCATGGGATGGGGCGAGGGTAGACTACTATGCCCGCGAGCCTCAATTTTGAGGCAGCCCCTCGTCAGTCGCCAGCTCCTCCTGCTCCATCAACAACTAACGCAATCATCGACTGCTGCCAGAGTCTAAAAGCAACCAACCACCAACCAAACGACAAGCGACAAATGCCTCATCAACTCTCCACCAGACAACGAGGACGAGGACGAGGACAAGGATGAGGAGGGCGACGACAACGACGACGCCATTGCTGGAGCTGTGGCTGGCACTGGCTATGGCTTTGAGTCAGCATCTCTCCCCATCCTTATCCTTCACATCCACATCAGAAAACCCAAAAGTGTCAATCCAATTACCTGTTCGAGCGCTGGAATCTTTTGCGACATGTTTCATAACTGTGGCAACGTAGAAAGACTTTCATTTTTGGGTGGGTGGTGGCACGACACAAAACAGTCCAGGGATGGATGGATGATTCAATCAGGAAGGAGAACGAAATACGGATAACTCTGTGGGAAGTTACCAAAAAATAAACCTCTTAAGGAATTATCCCAGCACGAATATTCAGCTATTTAAAAGATAGAAATTTGAATTGGCGGCTTTAAATACTCTTCCAGATCGAATACTTTTTTGACTGCAATATGATATAGTAGTCCCATTTCGATTTAGATGTTTCCAATAGCCACAAAAGGTTCTACAACTACTTTCCTACATCCCTGGTTAACCCAAAACCCACTTCCCCTGCCACTCTTTCATTGTGAGAGAGGACACACAGCATTATGCTTCGTTGGCCAAGCATTGAAGAGGACTCCAAAGGGGGGGCATACCACACTGTTGCCAATGGCGTTTATCAATTTGCCAGTTCCAGACTTCCGCTAAGAGACACAGAAAGAGACAGAGAGAGAGAGAGAGTGAGAGAGAAGCCCACCCACATAGTCATATCCTACGACCCCCAACTGAGTATTCAGAGACCATTCAGAGTCGCCGTGGCCCACTCATTAACACGTGTTTACCTAGCCAGTCCTTTCGATCGACGCCAATAACAACGATAACTGCCTGATCATGGAGCCATTGCCATTGCCAGTGCCACAGCCCCATATGCTCTCGTACCATCCTTGGGTTCATTCACCAATCCATTCGAGTATTATTATTTTCATTGTTAATATTTGTTACACGCCTTTTGTCTCGGGGGCTTCTTCGGGGCCCAAGTCCCAGCCCCAGCCACTTGAGAGAGCGAGCGAGCGCTTTGATTGCTGATGATGACTCAATGTACGGCTCCCGATCTGCCTTTCAAGTGCAGAGAGCGAAAGAGAGAGATCCCTGCATCGGAGCATCGGAAAGTGCTTATTTAATGACTGGACGGTACGAGTACGAGGGGGACTCGAGACACATGAGACACTTCTGGCTGCCGTTTGCACTTCTTCTGCGTGTTATTCTTGGTCGTTGTTTGAGCTGTTTGCCCAGCCACTACAGCAGAGCAGAGCACCGTAACATGGAGCCAGAACCAGAGCCAGGGACTGCGATTGCGATTGGAACTGGTACTGGTACTGGTAGTGGGTACTGGGGGTCTGCGTTTGCGACTGTGCTGCGATGAAGTGGCGCAGACAATTCCCGGCTCCAAGACTCAAGTGCAGCAAGATGACCAAGTTAATTTCGACGATGAGTTCTCTTTGGTTATCAATGAGGATGTGGATGTGGATGTGGCTGTTGAGGAGGTGGAGGTTGAGGATGCTGATGATGGTGATGGGTTCTGGGCTTCCACTGTGTTCTCTCTGTGCAGCTTGTTTCTGGTAGTCGCAGTTCCCCCCTCTCTAATTGATATGGCTAAATGGCTGTCTATGTTGCAGGTTGCAGCCTGGCGAGAAGGTACGAGAGGAGAGACCTAGAGACATGTTTCATGTCGCCAGCGTGTACGTGGCAATGCGTAGAATTCCATATAAAATAATTAATGAATGTCACAGCGAAATGTTTCGAAAGGAGACTCGATGAAAGGCCTGCTGCTGCTGCTTCGGTTGTTGCCTGCTTTTGCTGATGATGATGATGAGGCCTCCTGGCTTCTGCCTTCTCCGGCCTGAGGTCTCTCCTCCTCCTCCTCCTACTTCTACCATTCTCGTATCGTTTTGTCAGCATTGCGCGCATATTTGGCGTCAATATTAAGTGAAACTGATGGATGCTTGAAGGTTTTACGGGCCTCCCCAGTACACTCAGAGAAAGACCAAATCCCAAACTACTAGCTAAACCTTTATTCCTTTTTGTAGCTATGATTGATTTGTGTGTGTTGTGTGTATTGCTGTTTCTTTCAGTGCACTTTGGAGTCTGCCAACGCTGCAGGTAGGGCACCACCGGTCCGCAGCTCTCGGTAAAATGCGAAGAAAAAACAGAGAATAATTTTTTGAAGCACACTGTGGCATGCAGCAAATGACAGAGAATGAAATCGTGAAAATATTTGCGTGTGTGTCGTATGGTTACTGTGACACTTGCACACACAAAACGGATGGCGAGGACCCAGCCCTCTGTCTGGAGTGGAGAGCAGCTCCTTCGTCTCTGAGCACTGAGGAGAGTCAGTCCATCAGGTAAGGTAAGCCAGAGCCAGCCCAAAAACTCAGACCCAACCCATTCAACATGCCCTAAATGGATGCAAAAGAGGATGCAACAGCAACAGCAACTGAAAGAAAGAGAGAAAAATGCTTGACACTGGTTGTTGTTGTTGTTGTTTTTGGTTGTTGGCTGTGTTGTCTGCGTAGCAAATTTGTAAAATTAAACAGTCAACAGCAGATGGGGAGCACAGAGAGAGAGAGAGAGAGACAATCAAAGAGGTGGAACAAAGTACAGTGGGGCGCAGGCAGGACTTTGGAAGGCAGAGTCAGACCGAACCATACTTCAATTAAACCAACTTCATTAAATTTCAGCTAACAAAGGCGTTGGCCAAAAAGGAGTGGGAATAGTGGATAGGGGATGGGGTGGATGGGGGGGATGCCACAGCAAAGCTCGTCATCATCAAGGCTGTTACACGTAGACCAGCCGTATACATATACGGTCGGAATTCTCGCTTAGATTGAAGCCAGAGGGGGCAGAGCAGAGCAGAGAGTGCTTGGAAATTGTCAGTAAATTGGCTCAAACAACAGCAGCAACAACGGCAACAAAGATGCCATCAGCAATAGCAACAATAACACAAGGGTAAGGTAAAAGGAAGGAGGTGGTGGGGAGGTGGGGAAGCAACGAACAAAAGGGAAATTCTCGTGGCAACATTTTACTTCGATTTCTGGAATGTTTTGTGTTTTGTCAGCAGAAATTTGCTTATGCGATGGCTACCAAGATATGTTTGTGTGTGTGGATGTTGGCCAAGAGGTAGAACAACAATGGAAACAACACGAGGAGGGGCCATCATGGATACTAGTCATAGGTGAAACATTGATTGGGTAGGTGGAGTCCTTAGAAGGTAGGTGGCAGAAGGTTTCCATTCTCTTAAAGATTGATCCGATGGCTTCTAGGAGGACTAAGGGATGGGGAAATTGTTAGTTAGAGAAGACTACTTTACTTTATGTTGAATTGAAAATATCTTAGAGTTTCTAAGGATTCTTAAAGCTCTCAATTTCCATCAAAGACGTCTCCCTCTTTTATATACTCCATTGTGTCCCCCGGTCATCACCTTTTAGCCCCTATCTATAGACAATTTCAATTGTCTTCGATTTCCTCTTGCCTTCGCTTTCCCCCCAAGAACAAGCCCCACAAATTACCCCCCAGTTACTGCCCCATATCACTCCACTTAACACCTAACAGCTTCCAGCTATCAATTCCTACGACTACCAGCCGAAAAGACAAATCACACACAAGCCAAGAAGTCGACCACGGACCATGGTTCGCTACCCCGAACTTTGATTTCGTTGGAAAAGAAGAAAAAAAGGAAAAAACTTTTGGGCCAAATTATGCTGTTATCTTCATTAGGCCGACATAAGTGCAGCACAAATGCGCTACCCAAAGGAATTGGCTTCCACTACCACGACCCAAGACCCCCAAGACTTCCCCACCCACCTCGGCAACATCGATAGGACAGTGTAAATTGTTTATAGAGCAGCAACAAGAGGCAGAGTCACAGCCAAACAATGGTCAAGATGTGTGTGTGTGTGTGTGTGTGTGGGCCTTGGGGTCAGTTGTTGTCTTCCTTCTTGTGTATTTATACCCGTACTCGAAGAGTAAAAGGGTATATTGTATTTGTGCTAAAAGTGGATGTGCGTAACATAGAGAAGGAGTAATTTCCGACCATAGAAAGTATATATATTCTTGATCAGCATCAATAGCCGAGTCGATATAGCCCTGTCTGTCCGTCCGTCTGTCCGTCCGTCCGTCCGTCCGTCCGTCCGTCCGTCCGTCCGTCCGTCTTGTTTGTCGCCCATTGCTCGAAGGCTATAAGAGCTAGAGCAACCAAACTTTTATCCTGTCTGATGTGATATCTCACTCCTAGAAAAAGTTTCAAAATTTCGCCCCGCCCACTTCCGCCCCCACAAAGGGCGCACATCTGCGACGTCCACAATTTTGAAGATAGCAGAAAACTAAAAATGCAGAATCATAGAGAAAGACCATATCTATCAGGGGCCCAAATCTGAATCGGATCTGATCATTAATATAGCCACAATAGACAAAAACATACGCAAAAACTTCGCTCCATCCCTTTCGCACTCACACAAAATCGAGTAATTTTGGTTTTTCGTATAAATGAGCGCCTCGTTCTCAGAGACTATAAGAGCTAGAACAACCAAATTTTTTGCCTAGGCTCCTGTGATATCGCTTCAGTGCAAGTTTATTTCAAAATTTTGCCACGCCCACTCCCGCCCCCCCAAAAGACGAAAATCCACAATTTTGAAGATAGAAAAAAAATAAAAATGCAGTATCGTAGAAAATGACCATATCTACCAGATTCCCGAATTTGTTCAGATCGGATCATTATTGTAGCCACAATGATCAAATGAATTTTCAGTAGCGGGAATACCCCGCCGTTGTGTTTCCCCTCGCCCGTTTGCTGCGTAAGTCATTTATTGGGGTTGATTGTTGCTTCAGCTTCTCTCACACACACACTCACTTTCAAACATGCTGCCTCGTGCAGTGTACGTGTGTTGTTGTGAGAACTGATGTAGATGATGTAGATGTAGATGTCGATGACAGATGTAGCAAAAATGTAAAATGTAAAACTGATAAAACATTTTTAAAATTCCACATAAATCACTGAGTACGGGTATAAAAGTAGAGTCGCGTTCGAAGCGACTCCGTACGTTCTCTCTCGTTTTTTTATACCATTCTTAACGCCTAAAATATCAAGAGTGTCAACGACTTTATGTGGGGGGCGTTTTGGTCCTTAGGAAAGACGGCAAGGGAAAAAAGGGAGACTTTTCCCACATACTCGTACATACATATGTGCAGTGTCAGCGTTTTTCGGGTGTGTGTTTTGTTGACTCAAAGGAAATCTCAGCCATGTTTTATTAGTTGCTGGTATTGTTGTTGCTGTTGCTTTTAGCTGTAATACGTATTTGACAAATAAACAGTTGATTTGCCCAGGCAACGATAGCAATCAATAGAGCAGAACCGAACCCCCGAAGTCAGAGCAGGGCAAAGGAGCAGAAGCAGAAGCAGGAGTAGGAGAAGCATTAGAAGCGACCCCCAATAGCCGCCAAGTAGTTAAGTTGTTTGATGCTGGTAAACAAGTAATCGCCAGAAGCGGATAACACAGCAAATCGCAGACATAAGATCCGATAGATAGATAGATAGATGCTAAGCTCTCTCTCTCTCTTACTCATTCACTCTGTAATGGTCTTCATTCAGGATGTGCAAACAGGTCAAAGTTGAGTCGTCGTTCCATGCATAGTTTTCCCCTCACTGGCATCTCGAGCATTTTAAATTTACAAATTCCAGGCGATGCACACATACATATAGAATCAACAGACAACACTAAGGAATGGCTGCAATGCATGTAGTAGTAGTTGTAGTAGTAGGGATATCCCCTACACATGTTTACCTCTAGCCCCATGAGGGAATCCCCTTCACACTGCTCGTCTAAGGACTTTCCTTTATTTTTCTACTCTCAAATATATCGATTGTGCTGCTGCTGGCTAGGAGTAGAAATGGCCATGGCCAAGAGCTCTTTCTTTTCTCTCAGTCTCCCCCTCTGTGCGTGTGTGTGTGTGTGTTTTGGCCATTAACATGCAGGACGCATCCCAGGGAACGCAGCAACTTATTGATTGACACAACTTCCAGTGCGCTGGCATTTCATTTCGGTCTTCACATTTTTTCGCCGAACGCCGGAAGCGTTGTTTAAGGTTTCGTTCTCCTTTTTTTTTTTTTTTTGGTTCTTCCCTGTCGGTTCTGTGTTCCTTCTTATTCTTCTTTACTTGCGTTTTTTTTTTTTGGGGGTTCTACTAACCGAAAATCTTTTTCTGTTTCGGTTCTCTGATTGCGGAGTCCACAAAACAATGGGGGGAAGCTGGATGGCTGTGGATGGCTGAAGCCTTGCCATGGTCTTGGTTGTGCTTTTTGGGACTGTTGCAAATTTAATGAGCATAACGGTAAACGCTTTTGATGAAACAATACAAAACTGAAGCAGCAACTCCAACTGAAAGAAGAGACACAGACCGAGGCTGAGGCTGAGGCTAAGGCTGCATTTAACAAGCAGTCGTAGATCTTATCGCTTTGTCGTCATATTCGTCCAGACAGCAAAACCCTCAGAACCTCAGAGGGCCTCAACTTTTGGCTTCGACAGAAGATGTCAGCACACACACAGAACGTGGTGAGGAGCTGGCGAGGGAGGCGCAGAGACGGGGTAGAGGAGACACATCTCTGGGCTCCCTTTTTGTGGCAGGCACATAAATCGTCAGCTGTCAAATGGCGAAAAATGTCTGATCAGGCAATTCGAATGCTGCGTGTGCTGTGGTCAAGATCGGAAGTGCGTAACATCTCAGACCCAGAGTCATGCAGCCGCAGCCAGTAGGAGGTGGAGTGGCAATACCAGTGGCAGAAGTAGCAGCAGTAGGAGCAGAAGTGGAGGAGCTGGAGGCCAAGGCACTTATCTTGGTCATATAATGCTTACACTTACTCTTTGGTTTGTCCCCTTTTGGTGTCAATACTGTGGATGGTTGCGTGATAAAAGAGATTACAAGGATGTAAATATACTGAAAAGAAAGGGAAAAGTTATAGCTTAAATCTTAGTTCCTAGTTATATAGTTCCCAGAACGGAAATCCTTTCAAAATTCTTTAAAAATGTAACCAAATATGAAACCCAGAAGTGATTAAACCTTCCCCTGCCATAGTCCGATTGAAACTCTACCCATTTCCATGTCTTTTGCTGATCAATCGTGATCTGCGTGAATCTATTATGGCACGAAACCATCGCTAATTCGATTTTATGTGACTCTTTCTCTCTCTCTCTCTACGGCTTGGTGTCAAGACATGCGCCGCCGCCGCATGGGAGTAGAGCGCGTGATTTAGTCGAATTCACGAACTTAATGAAGCCCTTTAAATCACGCAAACTTTTGCGCCACTTAGAATGCAGGCACACGGCAGCGATTGAGCCACAACAACTAGTCAGGAGGAAGTAGGCAGGAGGTGGAGGAGGCCCAGGTTCAGGCCAAAGGAGCGCCCATGCAAGATCTCATTAACACCACGCGGGCATAATTAAAGCCGACGGGGTCCCCATGAAAGCCCCAAAGCTCCAATCGCGATTGCAGCAGAAGCGGCAGCAGCAGAAGCAGCAGGCGGCATGCAAAAGCGTGCACAGGCCCAGAAGAAGTTCACCAAAACCGAGGGAAAAGGCGAAAAACAACAACAACAACAAAACAGAAGAAGAATCCCAAAAGGCCAAAAGGAGATGCAATCGAAGCCGAACGACCAAGTCGAAGCCGGCGCTAAGTGTTGGGCCATGGCTTATAATGAGCAGGATATGCCCGAGAGTTCCCTCCACACACACACACACACAGAGAGAGAGAGAGGGAACCCTTGTAGCTGTGCAATCTTAATAGCTTATATCAATGGAACTTCTGCCTGCCACTGTTGTTGGTTGTTCTGCTCGATGATGATCTTGGCCAGCAGAAAGAACAATGACTGCCTGCAACAGGCTGCACACTCAAAAATATCCACAACAAACTTTTCAAAACTTTTGCCAGCAATCCAGCAGCAGCAGCAGCCATTCTGTGGCAACGCATTTGTTCTTGACATTTCTTGACGTACGCATTGATTGATCGATCGATCGATGAGTGCAGGAAAGGATACCTGAAATGGAGAATGGAGAATGGTGGGGGGATGGTAGGATGGGCAATCTACACCTTGTGGGGGAAACAATTTCTTTCAATTTGATAGAGAGCTCCCCTGTTTGAGAAATCACCTCGATAAGAGCGTCACATAAACAACAAGAAATCTTTTCCCACTCCCCACCCACAGATAACCTGAAAGCCACAATCTAACCTTAGTGTTTGTCTAACCAAAGCCAACGACCAACTACTCGTTGTATCAGTTGGCCATTAATTTCGATTACCACGTGGCCGGACACACGACCTGGCGGAAGTGCTGCTCATCGCCCAGCAAACAGCAGCCAGGGCCCAAGGATCAGTGGAGTGAAGCAGGAGTAGCAGGAGGCAGCAGGCAGCAGGACCCACTAATAAACGGGCATTTGTAGCGCAATCAATTGTTTCGAAATTGTTGTACACCATTATGCTCATTGTGCTCCGGCTGGCTAAATGGTTATGGCCTGTCATAAGTTGGCCAGGGGGTGTGTGTGTATGCGGCTCTCCCTGCCTGCCTGCCCAACCCCCGCTCAGAGCCAATTCCCAAATGAATATGCAAAAAGCAGGAGGGACCAGGACCAGCACCAGGATATCTCATGGTCGTTTCCGTTTGCACAATTATGTTTATTAAGAGAATAGCAAGGAACGAGAAGAAGGCAACAGCAATGGAACAGGAGGAGTAGCAGGAGCAGGAGCAGGAGCAGGAGTAGCAGTAGCAATCGTCAAAGATGATTTAGTTACTTCCGTTGGACCATGGACCAGGGAACCCTGGGATCAGGGATTGGGACTAAAACTGGAACTGAAACTGAAACTGGGGCGTGTCGGGTGCGTGGGCAGAAGGCAATAAAAATATATTAGTGCAATTACAGCAGCATCTGAGCTGGGAAAACACACACACACACCCATAGAGATAGAGATGGGCACAAACAGCATTTAATTTAGGCGCCCTTCTTGACTTTGCCACTGATAAGGCGCACAGCTCTGGTGGATATATGAGAGAATATTAGTGGGGTATATTTGCATGGGAAAGTCAAATGATAATTGAAGAAATTCTGACATGTAGTAAATATGTATCTGGGGATACAAAAACTATCTATATTACAGATGCATATATAAGAAGATATCGAGGGTGACTAACCTAGATAGCGGGGTATGCATAGTGCCATTTTATAGGAATGTCTCTGCCACACTTTCAGTGTCTTCAGAGAGTATCCATCAAAGTCGGCAGCCCCCCCTTAAGCAACATTCATTTGTTTTTAAGCATTTCAATTTCTCTGGGGGATTTTCTCTCTCTCTTGGCCTACAAATGCCTATTTATGCTTCCGACCGACGCTCGCTGATTAGGCCAGAAATTACCGCCGTCGATTTACGATACGCTCAGCACTAGTACTTGTACTCGTACTCGTACTCATCCTCGTTTTCGTACACTACTTACTTTGTTTAGTTTACAAGTTTTGCTCGAATACAAAGCCAAGGAAAAGGCGAGAACTTGCGTTGGGGGGAAAGCCATTCAATTTGCCTAAATTGGCGCATGTTAATCAGAAGACAGAAGCCAGACAAAAGGATGTGCAGAAGGATCTTAAAGCCTTCTGCAGGGGTAAAGGAGTGAATGAATGAATGGATTCGGATTCGAAATCGGAATCGGAATCAGAGGCAGAGTCAGAAAAAGAGTCACAGTCTCGGGGCAGGGAGAGAGAGAGAGAGCTATGGGGCACGCAATAACCCCGCCGAACTGCAGACAATCAATCTTACTTTGCGCTTTAATTCAATTTCGATTGTGACATCTGCCTTTGGTCCTTACGCAGGCAGAAAGGCAGGCAGGCAGGCGAACAGCCAGGCAGGCAGCTAGCCAGGAAAGGACACTGCAGTGCCTTGTGTGCACTTTTGGCAATGCGCTCAGGCGTGCCACTTGCAGGATTAACGACTGCGGCTGCAATCCGTTTGCCGTTTTGCCATGTCCTCCACCTTCGCCTTCGCCTACCCCTACCCCGTACCGCTCCACTCCTACTGCTCTACTCCATTTCGGCCACACATTCTTTTTTTCGTTGTTTTGTCCTGCGTACGTACTCCTGGGTCCTCCTGCGTCTCTGGGATTCTGGGTGTCATGCGTGAGGGCAGCGAACGCTACTCAATTTCGGAGAAGTGAAAAAAAACTGACAGTCGCCCAAAGGATATTGTGACAGGCATGCTCGGCATAGTTCGGTGACAGACGAAGGACAAAAGGAGGACATGCCATGCCATGCCCAAAGGGGTGGCTAAGCGAAAGGATTTCCTTCAGTGTCAGTTATTAGAAAGTCCACTAAACGATTTTCCCAATCGAATTTCGCCAATTTCACAAGCTGCCAACACATCACGGCCACGGAGGGATATCCCCTATGGAAGGGAGGCTATCCTTTCCCCCCACAAAAAGGGTTTCCCCGTTCCCCTTGACCGATTGCCGTTGCCGTTGCCTCGGCCAGAGTTAATCGGAAGTTAATACGCTCTGACTTGCCAGATTTCAGATTTGTTTGTGCCGACTCACACACACCCGCACACAATCGAAACTATTCCAGCTGGAATTTTCATTAAAATCAGCTCATGACCGGAGCGACACTTTTTGGGGGTCGTTGGTCCGTCCGCTCCCCGTTGTCCGCCGCAAAAGTCGCTCTCTTGCTATCGCTCAACTAATGAGAAATTCATAAGTTGTCCGCCACCGCCACTGCCACCGTTGACATGTGGCAGCAGCGACCACCCCCTAAAACCGGAACTTTCTCCGCACACAAACACACACTTTCCCTTTTCTTTGCCGTGTGATCGATCACAATTTCCGTGTACTTAATAAATAATTGCAAAATAATTATGCACATCGAAGGCCACGAAGGCAAATAGCCCAAAAAATATTATAGTCCAAGGCGAGGCAAGCACCAAAACATCTGTCCAAAAAAAGTTAGTGAGAAAATAGAAAAGAAAAGTTGAGGTTGTCTGGGGGGGATTTAACCGAAGGTTAAATGCTCTTTGGAAAGAGCAGAGAGTATTGTGGAAAGAACTTTTTAGTCTTGAGAAATATATTTTTTAGGTTAGGGGTGTCCTATTGGTTTCCATTTTCTGTGGGTTCTGCCTGGGTTAGCTATGGGAAGAAATCAAATTAATTTTCATAGTTTTGCTACTCAATGTTGACTCCCCCCTCTGTATCTATTACATGAGAGCTCTCTGCTGTAGCTTCCACATTGCCCCCAAAAGCCATCTAATTACGATTCTCTCGTATCATCTCTGGCATATCTGAACTTCATTGTCATAGTTATCATACCCTCTGGTTAGAGCATAATGAGCCTTCTCCTGCTGCTACTCTCCACTCGAGCACACGGGACACAGAAACTTGCACAAATTTATTTGATAGCCTGAGGCCAGGGAATCTCCAGGATCAGAGCCCAGGCCTGTGCCACTTCTTGTAATTGCCACACACAGAACAGAGCCATGGTAGTGGAGTGGATAGGAGTGGCAATTGTATTGAGTATGACGAGTATTGCCTGCATCTTGCGACGATTGCCGCAGTAGTTTGACAAAATTACCAACACTTTTGGGTCATGTGAATGTGGATGCCTCATGCGTTCGCTCATCTAGAGAGCAGCATCTGTGCGAGATTCTTGGCCTGCGGCTAAAGGCAGCCAATGAGCCGTGTCTCTCAGTGCGGCTCATGTTGACAAAAGCCCTTGATGGATTCAATATCCATGGATAGCCAGCTAGCATCCCATTGAACAGGGAAACAGGGGAACACTGGCACAGTGGAGTGGAGCGGCATGGAGTGTCCTACGTAATTATGGGCATAGTCACAGAAGTTTGAGTACTGCCTCGGCTCGGCTCGGATACGGATTCTGATTCCTGATTCCGGATGCCGGATTCCAATTCTGATTATGATGATGGCAGAGGCGGACCTTTCGATTGAATATTTATGAATGGCCACAGTACAACAGAGGATGGGGACTCCAGCTGTTGCTCTTCTGCTGCTGATCAAACGGCAAGTGTAATCAGCTCCACTTTTTCCATTGGCCAGCAGCAGCAGCAGCAGCAGTTGAAACATCAGCGAGTGGTAGGCCTTCCTGCCTTCTTCCTTCAGTATCGCACATTTTATTTGGTGTTGAGGAAATTCGATTGTCGCTGATCAAAGGCGGACGCACTTAAAAATGCTAAATTGAATTTGCCGCTACGACGCCTCCATGTCCTCCATGGCATCCATGGCATCCGCGTCCACGTCCACGTTCTTTTGCTTATACTGGTTCTGGTCATGGATTCTGGTTTTGGGATCTGTCGTCCGGCTTTTTGATATGAAATTTGTTGAAAATTTTCACATTGGACGGACGTTGATTTTCTCTCTCTTTTTTTTGGGCTTTTTTTCTGTTGGGTGTGAAAAACACATTAAGACTCATTTGTGCGTCAAAATGTGTGCAGAAGGGGGAATGTTTGGGGGAATCCCGCAGGATTTTCAATTTGGAAATGCACAGAAAATAAAAAAAAATGGGTTTGTGGTATGGGCTGGTGTGGGGGGTGGGGTTCACTTCACTTTGACATACCGCTGACAATGACGATTCGACAGTCTGTTGTGCAATTTGTGCTTTTTTGAAGTGCCCCGCCCTGCCCTGCCGCACACACAAAATTGCGTAACTTATAGCCCCGGGTCAAATTACACACTCACACACACACTAGCACTTGCCTCGAGTGCCCATTAACAGGTACTTCAGAGAGCCTTTCCATAATGCAACCCCCTCGGATATACACACTGGGAGGATGCTACATACACTCTGTGGCACACAGAAAACAGCAGAGAGCCAAGTCACAGGAGGACTGAAAACCCCTTTCGGCTGGTCCATGAATGGCAAATACCAGCATTTGGTATGGAACATCTACAAGATTTAACGCCGCCGTTTTCATTATTAATGATTAATGATAAGCACACCCAAAAACCCAAAGCCAGAGAGAGGGAGAGAGAGAGAGAGTGGCACAGGGCTCAAAGCCAGCAACCCTTCTACGATACTGGCCCGCACGCGCTAAAGCTTTTGGCAAACACTAAGCGCCGCTTTTCGCGCCTTTCCACGTGATTAAAGGCAAACGAGGTACAAAGCTACACACACACACACACAGAGCCCAAAGGATGGTGGCGACATTCAGCCTCCGACTCAGTGCCATTTCCATTCCTCAGTTTTCATTGCAGTCAACAGAAGCAGCAGCAGCACAAATATCGGCACTTTCACACGCAAATGTACTTTGGGCCATCAAAGCAGCAAAAGGGTTCACTTGGTCGCCGTCGAAAGGCGTTACCCAAAATATTTTATATCGGTACAGTGGGTGGTTGCTGTTGCTGTTGCTGAATGGGTGGTGGTGGGATTGGGATCCATTCAGCATTTTTGAATGGTGGTTGGTTGGCTGGTTGGCTGGTTGGTGGTCGTCTGGTGCGTGCGTTTTGTCCGGTTTGGTTCATTAGAGCGCAATGATTGCCCTCATTTGGGTTAATCAAGTGTTGATATTAGTTTTATTGTATTACTGCAATTGAAAATGAAACAATCGGCAATGTTAGGAAGAGAGATGAGCAGCAAGAGTGAGAGTGAAAGCAGAGAGTAGAAGAGCTATTGGATGTAGGATTTTGATCGCATTTTGACTGCTTTCTAGATAGAAAGATATAGTGTGATATTTATACGATTAAAATGAGAAATCTACAAGTATGTGTTTTATTTTGTTTATGTATTTTTCCAAGACTAAGAGACAGAGAGAGATCTTCTTCATTGTTAAGCTTCATTCAGCGACGATTTGCCACTTACGCAGTTGTCCCACCTTTAGTGGGGCACACACCCCACCGCATACCCTCGATCTACCTCCCCAAATCCCTCATTCGACACTCTCTAGTGTAACTTCCCCACCCCCTCCAAACAGGGCACACGCTTGCTCCCTCCCCTAGCCCACACAACTGATAAAAATTGATGCAAAATACGCAAAAAGTCGCGAAAATCCTCGTGGAAAAATTTCAAAATTTTCACAGCTGATTTCGCTAGTGACAGATAGGTAGCACGAGAGCCCAAGAGAGGGTTTTCGGATGATGGGATGATGGGTGAATGGCAAGAGGATTCTGACTGGTTGTTTCCCGCTTTTGCATATGCCTTATGCTGCACCCCGCACTGTCCTACTCCTCCTCCTCCTCCTCCACCTCTCGTACTCCGCAGAGTGGCCACTCAATGTGCATGGCATTATTTCTGTCGCCTCGGTTGTCGGTTGTTCTCTGCTTTGTGTTACCCCCCCTCCACCACCTTCTGTTTGTTGCCTCCTTGTTTGTTTGCATTTGCGTATCATCGACGCATGTCGCGACGCCATCCTTGCTTGGTCCTGGCCTCTCGTTTTGGTCGCTGCTGCTGCTGGTCCCTGGTCCCTGGTACTGGGTCTTCTCTTTGGCCTTTGGTACTGGCACTGGCACTGGCTATGATGCTGCCCCCTGGCTGGTGCGCTGACAACAATAATTCAAGCGAATTGCGTGCTGGATGGGAAATGCCTTTAATCTGTTGGAGTTGCCAACTGTCACGAAGCGAAATGAAATGGAAATCACACGCACTAATGGCGGAGATGCTCGTTCCATGGGAGGAGGGGGGAATCCCCAACCCCAACATTGAATCTTGCCCCGTTAATGGCGGGCTCTTTTTTATATATGTACATACATATTTCGATTGTTACTATCAGAGATGGGGCGTGAGAGAAAGTAGAGCTTATTCGTGACACGAGAACATCTGGAGGAGAGAATCTGTGATTCCATATCTCTCTATAGCGAAACTGGAGACACAGATAACCATCTGTACCAAGCCTACGTATATCCGCTTTCGTTTAGCTCTTGACACTCGCCCCAACACCCATCTCTACGTATTTGGCATGACATCAACTTTCATGCGATGTCTAATTCGATTTGTTCTACGCCAACACTTTTCATAATTCTCCTGTCTATTACTGGGGAACGGGACTAGCTTTTGGTCCTCATGCTCAGCCTCATCCTGTGTTCTGTGTCTTATCTGGCATCTTTTTACGCTGTTGGTAACCTCAAGCCCCCTTTGGGCGCTCTGCTCATCCGCTCAGCCTCACCCTTCGCTGGCATCAGGGGCAGAGTGTGTCGCCTTTTTTTCTGATATTTTTTTTTTCATACACTTGCCTGCCTGGCTCGGACTTTATCAGTCGCAATCAATCTGGGCCCAGGCCGTTCATATCTCAACTTTTGCGTTTTTCAATCTGAGCATTTTTACTGGGGCTAAGTAAGTCCCAGCGCGATGGTCGACGCTCGATGGTCTACGGGTCTACGGGTCCCTGTCTCCCTGCTAGATGTCTTTTCGGCGTTGCTGTCACTTTCGCTGGCACAGGGCTTTAAAGGAACCACAGAATACAGAACCAGAACAGAATACATACAGAAAGAAGAGAGACAGACAGACAGAGAGAGAGAGAGAGAGAACGAGACGAGCACAGAGCAAAAGCCCAGCGGGAGGCCTTTTTGCCTGATGTCACAAAAGGATTCACTTGATATTCATCAACATCAGTGTCTGTCAAACAGTCAGTCAGAGAGCAGAGCAGTGCAGTCATTCAATACACAATCCCAATCCCAATCCGAGAACGAGAACCCTCTCAGCTCTCGGCCAGAGACAAACTTGAATTCAAAGCCCAAACTACAACGTCCGTTACATGCCCGAGGTACGAGTATTCATGTCAAGTTTTGGCTGTGGGTTGTGGCTTCCCCCCCTCTGTCTGTGCCACATGCAGTGGCGTGTGTGGGTGTGCGGGTGGCTTGCAATTTGATGCAACAAGAGAAGAATAGAATAGAAGCGGAGCGGAATACAAGAATTATACCACTACTACGTACACATACGAGTATGCATAATGCCATTGGCGTTGGCGATACTAATCTGATTAGTGTCAAAAACGAACAAAAAATCAACCAGTGCGAGTGAGAGAAGTGGCAGAGGGGGAAAAGTTGCAGACGGAACCATTGACAGGCTTAGGCCAGTCGTCAGAGATATATTTATGAGCGATAGAGTTGCAGAGTTGTTCCTCGATATGAGAGCTGTCACAAGGAATAGTGCATAAATTTATTGAACTAGTTCGAATCGAATCGGGCTAATGCCCTCTGCACACTGAGCCCATCCCGGGGGAATGGTTGGAATTTTTGAAAAATGTGAAACACCGATTCACATTGGCACCATCCACCATCCACCATCCACCATCCATGAGAAACAGCTGATGCTCACAATTGCATGCGGTGAAAATTTGTTTACGTTTGTAATTAAAATGAATTTAAATGACATTGCAATGGTTGTAAATGTGATTCAGCAGCAAAACATATTCTTGCACAAGCTAATCATGTTGCTGGACATGGATGATGATGATGAGGACAACTTTGACGAGGAGGAGATAATAGAATGGATATCTGTTTTGAAAACACTGAAGCCAGGAAGGTTGTGGTCATTTGTAAGCACTCACTACTACTAAATGACACCAAAGGATAGCCATCATAAAACAATAGTGACATTATATTGTGCTGTTGTATTTTTGCATAATATGTTAAACATGCACAACAGCTCAATTAATGAAAGTTTGGAACTTATTTTAAGTGAGCAGAGAGAACAGCCCCATCGCAGCAATATTTCTGCTGATTATAATCATTCAGCAGAACATATACGATCTGCAATTACAACATATTGTGTAAATAGAATAAATTTAAATTGTTAGTTTTAATCATTTATTAAAATTACTTAAATTTAAACTGACAAGAAATTTATTATAACTACTGCTGTTTGTTTTCTCTTAAAAATTGCATAAAATCCGTTTGAAACGTCGTCTGGGTGCGGATCAGCTCCTCGAGGAGATCCTCCTGCCTCTTGTGGTGATCCTCCTGCTTTTTATGATGCTCCTTCTGTTTTGTGAGATCTGATGGGTTTTTGTTGTTTTTTTTAATATATTCCTGTCTGTCATTGTTTACATTTTCGTGGAGAATTCCGATTTTTGTTGTGAATGTCAAATATTTATGGTTGCATTTGACAATTATCGAAAAATACCGCACAGAAACGTTCGAATTAGGAACATCCCAGATGGATGGTGGAATAACTGGGAAATTTTCGGAACGGCAAAACCTTACGGACCATCCCCGAAATGGATGGTGGATGGTGGATGGTCGTCAGTGTGAAAAGGCTATAAGTAGAGAGACAACTTGTAGCTTTAGCTAATAAGAGAATGGGAAAAGTAGTTCGATTTAGTTGATATTAATATTTATTATAGAAGGGTATATTGGAACTGAAAGTATCACAGAATTCTATACTCTACAGATGTCCCATTAGAAGTCACCTCTTTTGGAACTAGTTCTCTGAGAACTTTACAATTGAATCCAACTCAAAGTGAAGACTTTTTTGCAATGATAAAAGATCCATCCATCCATCCATCCACCCACACCCGCACACCCAGACACTAACACCCCAAATCCGTCTGCCCCTACTCCTGGGCGCCCCCCCTCTGTGTGAGCCACCCCTGCGGCGGACATTGGCCCGAACACAACTCCCACAACTCATTTCGCTTTGAGCGTCGTTTTAATTTAAAGGTATTTAAGGCGATCCATCATACGTATCAGTGAGAGACAAGTCGGCAAGCAGGGAAGACTCGAGGCGAATCGAGTCGAGTCGAGTCCGTGGCACGGTTGC
Source organism: Drosophila bifasciata (assembly GCA_009664405.1). NCBI lineage: Eukaryota > Metazoa > Arthropoda > Insecta > Diptera > Drosophilidae > Drosophila > Drosophila bifasciata. The sequence goes on from CM019043.1 coordinate 43,203,454, forward strand.
AACTTGATATGAGTGCGGCAATCTGTTGTGCAATCGCTTGGCCTGCCACACACCAGACCCCCTCCCCCCACCGCGCCCAGCAGTACCATCTATCCCATCTCTGCCCATGCGCTCGCCCTCCCCCTCGCTCTAGCCGTTGCCCTCGCCCTCACCCACACCCATCACCCCGTGGCGCATTATATTGGCCTGTCACAAGGGAGCAATTCGACGTCTCTGATGCTGCTGCCGCTGCTCCTTCTGCTGCTCGTACTGCTCCTGGCAGCCCAACTGCAGCCGAAGACCGAGCACTGAAACTGAAACTGAGGATGAGGATGAGGCAGAGGCTGAGGATGAGGCTGGAGCGGACGCATTAGTGGCGGGTCGGTTGCGTTTGACTTCCAACACTTTTGGGCAATTGTTTCGCCCAGAGACGAGAACAGGAACTGAAACAGGAACAGAAGGCGGAACAAACGCCGGAACATAAAAATGACAGAAAAGGAAAAGGGATGCTAGAAACGGTGTCGCTGGGGAGGGGTGGGAGAGTGATACACAGAGAGAAATTGTAGCCTGTAGCGGGAAGATATTACGTGTAGAAATCCAAAGGGATTTTTGATTTGAAAAGGAAAGAATTTGCAGCAGTAAAATGTGTGATGGTTGCTAGGAGATAGAAGCTGAAGTAGAATTATAGAATTCCTTGCTGCAGGATTAGGAAGGATAGATGAATTAAAATATATATAATATCCATATATGTATATCTATAAGTAAGTAACTCTTGAAGGGAAGATAGGGAAAGGTGTGCTATTTCCAAAGCGAAAGAACTTCCCATCTTAAAAAAGAATTGTCAAAGTAGAAATCAACCCATATATTTTCTCTCCGTGTAGCGTTGACAAAAAGGCCTTTGCGTTTCATTTAGCAGCAATGCACTGCCAGCACCCTCCTCCCCCCGCCTCTCTCTCCCACCCAAAAAGGACGAGCAACGCAAGGCAACCCCTGGGTGCTTGTAGTCTCGTGTCGCCTTTTTCTCGCGGTCTTAAAACGATGATTAGGTTGTTATTTTAATTTGCCCATTGATATATCCTCGCTGGGTGTGGTGCTCTGCCTCTGCCACTGCCACTGCTCTGTCTCCGCTCGGATACTCGCACTCGGCGGACTGACTTTGCCTTTTGTGTCAGGGTGGCTGGTGGCACTGTTTGTTGTTGCCTTTGTCTTTTTGTATCCGTGGATGAGGATGAGGGAATGGGAATGTGAATGGGAATGAGGGCGAGGGTGAGCATTGTCAGCGTATTTAGCAGTCACGCCAAAGCCCAACACGAACCCCGGACCCGGACCCGTACCCGCACCCGGAACGCAGCTCAACTCGTCTTGGGCTCAACTACGCGTAACGTGTCCGCAATTTGTCATCGATTTTGTATTGCCGCATTCTAGGCGTATTTTTTGCCTTCGGGCGGGAGGGTTGAGCGAGCGCAAATGTTTAAATTATACTAATTAATAAATTGACTTGGAAGTCAAATCATTCTGCACAAATGTTGAAATTATTTAAACAACTTTTTCCCCGACCAGCCACACGACCTTGAAGCGCCTCAGCAGCACTCGAAGGAGGCGCGGAGAAGCAGCACTTCCTTCAGTTCGGTTCTGTTCCGCTGTGGCAGCACAAAAGTTTTGTGCCATAATCAGCGTAGTTTATTTAAATTTATTTTAATGAAGCAACAACAGACAGCAGTCGGATGGAATCCGGGTCCCCCCCGTTTTTGTGTGGCGAGTGGGGCTACGCACGCGGAAATTTCATGCTCGAACGAATTAAATGCGCCAAAGACACGAAAGGGTTGCAAGGACACGTGGAAAGGATTGTCTGCCCGGAACGGAACGGAACGCTGAACCGCCGTGAATGGAGTACGGACAACGGTGTTAATGCTCTCGCCGACAAGTGCTCCCAATCCCCCCCTTGAAAGCATCGCCATGGCTGTGGAATTTCTGTGCCGTGGCAAAAGGAGTAAATTAAATGATTAATACGCTTCGACTGTTGCCGCCAGGACGGTTTAATTACCCCTTCTCTCTCTCTCTTGGCGTACTCCAGGCCATACCCGGTTAGGCATTCGTTACGGTTTTACGCTTATCAAGCAAAACTGTCAACGCTCCCACCCTCTCTCTCTCTCTCTTCCACCGATGAGGCCTCATTAGGCCACAGAAAACCTGGTCATGGCAGAGGAGCATCACAGGGAACTATGCAAAAACCCCAACTGGCTCATCTTTTTGGGTGCGGGTGTAAGTGAGGGTGGGGGAAAGACAAACAGAAGCTGGAGGCTTGTCAAACTGCAAATCAAGGGAAGCTCTACTATACATACGTAGCGGATGTGGCAGGGGCAGGTAGCAAGCAGCCGGAAGAAGAACAGGAAGCTCTGACCAAGCTGTCCATTGAGTTGGCGTTTTTTTGTGTGCGCCTGACCATTGGTCAGAAGAGTGGGTGCCAACACACCACTCTCTGCAAATAGAGACGGAATCAGCCGAAAAGAGGGTGCTGTATGAACTAACTATGTACAGAGTACAGATTATAGTAAATCGAACAGAAAGAATTTCCCAGTTTGATCCTTATCTGTAGATTCCCAAAATAAATATAAATTGAATATAGCTAACCAGGTGGGTAAGAGAATATCCTAGAAGTGCTCATCGAGAGCGTATATTGCACGTATTTTAAATCTAAAGTTACCAAGTACTTTTGTAGCCTATAAGTTATATTTAGAGATTCAATTCCCACATGAAAGCCTGAACCACTGCTCGAACCAGTTGCCAGTTGCCAGTTACCCCCCCTCCGATTGGGGAGCTGTAGGGGGGGGCACAGAGCAAAGCCGGACATCGAAATCTCACTGTCATGCCGCAAAAACCCCACACAAAAAAAGCCGAAACACGAGGCAGCCACGAGCAAAAACAAATACTAAAAAAAAAAAATAAGCGAAGCCCCACATTGTGTCCTGCCACAGCCATATGTGTGCATCTGTATCTGTGTGTGTGTTTTGCTGTGCATCTGTGTTTGTGTGGCTGTGGCTGTGGCTGTCAATGGCGGATGCTGGCGAGTGCCGACTGCCGGCAGCCGAATGCCGCCGCCGCACTGATGATGACGATGACGAGGACGAGCACGAGGACGAAAGCGATCCTCATTTGTATTCCAGACGCGTGTTGCAATGCGAGCGTTGCATGGAATGCTAACGAAGCTCTGCCACCGTCCCCCCTGTCATGGATGATGAAAGTGGGTGTTGTTTCTCCGTTGTATGTATGTGTGTGTGTTTGTGTGTGTAGGTCGGATATAAAGGACGATGCTCGGAAAAGTTTTGTGTTTTTGTATACAAAAATTAAAGTCTCTGCGCTGGAACAAACAACTTTAACGGGCTGTCAGAGAGAGAGAGAGCGCAATGGAGCGGGCGAGAGAGGGGTTGTGGAGCTCTAGAGATTGAGAAGAGCGTGCCCCAAAGGACCTCTGGCTAATTGAAAACAGTTATGTGCGTCATATTTCTTTTCAAAAAAACCAAAAGAGTCGCCTCCTCCTCTGCCGCTGCTACTTCTGCTGCTGCCTGCTTTTGACAGCCAAAGAGACTTGCGTTAAGTTCCCCCATCTCCCTTTTATCTTTCTTTCTCTTAGTTCCTTTTTGTTTTGCTACTTTATGGCCAAGACGGCCATTTTGTTCAGCTTCTTTTGGCTCTTCTGCTTGTTTGACTATTTCTACTTCTTCTTCCGTTTTTGGGTTGGTTGGGGGGGGGGGCAGGTCCTTCATTTAAAGCCATTCCGATGCGGCGTCTGCGCAGTTCCTTTGTGGGGGAGATTTTTATGAGCCTTATCTGGAAATAGATCTCCTGAAGAAACCCCCGACCAAAACAAAAATCAGCTGATTCTTACACGCACACAAACACACGCACACAAACACACACACACACTGACAGAGAGGGAACTTCAGCAAGGACTCACACCCACACACACACACATACTGTATATGTAGAAGGAAGATGAGGTCGTAACTCACATTCAAATGCAAAACTCGTGCGAACTCTCGCTCGCTCGCTGGCTCTTGCGACGGGGCACTGTCCTTGGCTGCATCCTTGCCGCACATGACGTCATACCGGCAGCGGCGTCAATGTCGATTTGTAATTCAAAATTTGTTTTCGAATAGATATTCTCCACATCGACATACAGAGAGAGCTTTATCAGCGCTCGTGAAGGGTTGGTCAGGGCGGCGGGGGCGCGTTGTCAGAATTTCAAATTTGTTTATTTCGCCATCTCGTTCGCACTCTCCGGCAGCGCTGCCACGCCCCGTCTCTTTCATTCTGGATATGTTTATCTCTTTCGGGTTTGGATTTACATTTTTATGCAGCAGCCGTAAAAATTCAACAGTGTGCACCAGAGAAAAAAAAAAGAAATATAAAAAGTAAAAATTCCACTGAGACAGTGAAACTCCTACCGTACACACACATATGTACATATGAATGGGATATTTGCCACAGTGTATGTGTGTTGCAACAACCTCTGATGGGTGCGAGTATATATGTGTGTGTGTGTGTGTGTGTAAGGAAGGGCAAGGTTACGCGACACGCGACGATGATGACGATGCTCCAACGGAGTAGCAGCAGCGGCAGCGGCGGGACTCATAAACTAATTTATGATTATTACACAAGAGCTGATTTTTTATGCCCCTCAACGTATTGTACAGCACACACACATACACAGACAGAAGGGGGATAAAGAAGAAGAGTTGCGGGCACTTTCCATTTCACATCGTCTTTTGGGGGAAGCTCTCGAGAACTTCATCCTTGAGGTAGATCACGAAAAAGTTTTTATTACAGCAAATTTTGCTTCTCGTTCTTAAACGCTTTCTTTTTTTTCTCTGTTTATTTTTTGTTTGTTTTCAACTCATTTGTTACTTTTTCTTTACGCAGACACACACACAGACACAGACACAGCCAGACACAGATACAGACAGACATTCACTCGCAGATTTCTTTGGGCTTTCTTTATTGTGCAATTTTATGAGCGGGATGCCATAATTTGTTGTTAATACGAGACGGCGACTGAAGTATCGTATCGGAACATTGACGGAGAACGGAGAACGTAGAACGGAGGCTCGTCTGCCAGCGCCCATCACCCACTCGGGCTGGGGCTGTGTTCTGTGACTCGGGCTCAGGCTCGGTCTCGGTGGCTCATCAGTGATGCAGACGAGCATGTGACCCAGTGATACTGAAAGTTTTTATGCATTTTACTGAATGAGAATGGAGCTGGTAGATGAGATGGCTATGGGGATGGGAAGGGAAACTGGAGCTGAAAGGAGGATTTGCAGCCTTGCTCTTGACCTTAGACATTTGCATGAGAAACCGATAGAGTATAAAGAGGCTCGTCTTGCAATTGATGGTTAAATGGGAGTAAAGTGGCACGGGAGTCGAAGGAGGTGGATTTTATGTGAAGCGCATAGAGAGGTTAAAGTATTTTCTGTAGGAATAAAGAGACTAAAAAGGTTTAATGTTTTGATTGGGCAGGGATTCCGAGGGATTCCCTGAAGTTCTGCCAAGGATAGTTAAAAGTGCTATTTGAGGGTCTGTAGTCTCTTATAGACTCACACTAAACTAATCTACAAAGCTAATCTATCGATGTGAAGCATTTTCAATCCACTATAAAACCATCATAAAAAACACTGTATGATATATCTCCTCCCCTCACCCTTAACTCTACTATACTGAAGCACCCAATGCAATCAGCAAAACTTAACAAATTTTCCGACAAAGCGTCGCATAACTTTGGCAGAACTACTGCTAGTATACATAGTACTGCTCCTGCTCACAAGGACCACATCGATCATAATTTCCCACTGACTGTGATTTGTACCACAAGTCCTTGAACGAAGATGGAGAGCGCTAAAGAGTAAGCGAGACACCAAGAGAGAGTGCGAGAGAAAAGAAAGCGTGAAAAAGGCGACAGCCGCCGCAGCAGCAAAGCGGAAAATGTTAAAATAACGCGCTAACTTGGTTACCAAGTTTGCGCATTTTTCACTCGCTTCAGTACCACCAATGCCACTCCACCTCGCCCTGCCCAGCTCCTGCGCTTCATCTACAGCTTCAAGCGATTCGACTCGCATCTCACAGACAGAGAAAAAGTGAAAGAGAGAAAACAGGAGGAGGCAGGACTGCTGGCGGTATTTCCTTGCCCGCCTTCTTTTTGTGCAATGTGGGCAAAAGTTTGCCGCTGCCAGAGCGTTTATGCAAATTAGGTGCAAACGCATGCACACATCCAGAGATGGAGAGAGAGAGAGACAGCAGAGAAAGAGAGCAGCGATAGATAGACGCCTTTGGGCAGTCGGCGGCGGCGGCATAGACGGATAGACAAACAGCCAGACATTATCCTGGGCCTCTGCCTCCGCCTTGGCCATGCCTCGTCTCCCTGTCATTACTTTCACTGCAGACAAGGTCTCCCGCAAACTCTTTTCCATGTGATTTGTACCATTTAGAGTGGATAGATCGGGTTTGGATGGGACAGCAAAGATTTCTTATACATGGGATGTACTTTTCTAGAGCAAGAAGTTGTTCTTTGTTGTATAGGTTAGGGTATAATATAGGTTATAAGTGTTCTAAAGATGGGCAAACACTTGGGTAGGACAGCATTGCCATTACATTACTATTCGTATGGAATCTATCTGGATATGTTCTACCCAATCTCTTCTGCCTGTGCGCTTCTCGATATCATAAGAATGTTCTCTCTGGTAATTCAAGGCATCTACTTAAGTTAGGATTGAAATCGTAGGCTAAAATTCACTTTAAATGAAAACTCCAACCATATTATTATGTGTATCAAGGAAATCTATTAACCCTTTCCAATTATTTGAAGCTATTTCAATCTGAGCTGCCCACAAATCAGCAGAATGTCCTTCCTATTATCCGTATTGCATTTCTCCCACTTTCTCGCTCTCTCTCTCTGTCTCTCCTGTGTCTCTCTGGCATATCAATTCATCATAAAATGAGATTTATGACAAAAACAAAGGCCTTATCGCAGACAGTATTTATGTAGACAGGTTGCAACGGCCTCACATCGTTCCCTCCCGCTTCCGCTATGTGCCCCCCTCTGAGGGAGACATCCTGACAGACAGGCACGCCATTCACCATTCACCGTTCACCCGAAATGACAAAACACACACGAGTGGAGCTGGCGACAGTCGTTCGTTTGTTCGTTTGTTCGTTCGTTCGATGATGGCCTTAAAGCAGCCATAAATCGATAAGAGTTTCAAATTTAAATTTTTCAGCCATATCAAGCATACGCCTCGTAGTCGGTAGTCGGCAGTCTCGCAGTCAGCCACAAGCTTTAATTAACTAATAGAAGAAGAGGCGAATTATCAAAAGGAAAGTAAATTGGGAGGAAGGTGGTTTTCGGCAGGGTGAAAGCTAGATAGAGTGCCAGTGGGTGGTGGCTATTTCTCTCAGTCTATCTCTCTTTCGCTCTCACTCTGTGCACCTCAATGCCAACTAGCAATTATTTATTATTTCGGCGTTGCTTTTGTTTCCACCGGAGAACGTACACGTAGAACGTGCCCCATCATAGTGATGGTGGGGGTGGGGCGGGGGCGCACAAACCAGAAAGAAAGGAAAAACTGCGGCCAGGAGGAAGAGCAATACGCATGCGTCCGATTTCCTGTTGCTGTGGCAACCCCCACATGGACTTACACGCACACACACAGACGCCAACGCAATATTTGAATATTCACGCATACAATAAACTACATAGAAAGTGGGTGGAGGGGGGGTGAGGCAGAACTCGTGGGGAATGGGGCAAAGTTACCATGCAAATACGCGCCAGGGAGCTCCCTTTTTGCGACAGGACTCCACTGTATTTGTTTGTTATTTGTCGCTGCCACAGTGTGCGTGAATATACATACATACATATACATACATATATAGATATAAATGTGTGTATGTGTGTGTGGATGTCCTTTCAACCCCCAAGGAGGCAACGCACGTTCGTCTGGGACCCCGAACTCCCCCTACCCCCACAGAGCAGAGTTACCTTCAGAGTCTGGGTGTTAGATGTGGGCTCTGTGGATGTTGCCATTTTGTGTGTGTGTGTTTGGGATCCTTTGGACATTGTCGCCAAATAGAAAAAGCCTATACGTGTGAAGGATATACAAATACAATCTGTATGTATGTATTTCTGCAGAATGGATATCTTTATTTACACCCATTCGCCATTTCCATATGCAATTTCTATTAATTGTCTGTACATTGATTAGAGTATTTGATTTCTTTCTGTTGCTGTTGCTGGTGCTGCCCCCCATCAATCTGGCAAATGTAAATCACGTATAGTATTTTTTTTTATTCGCATTTCGAAACGCATTTTTATCGATTTTGTACGAGTATTTTACTGGAATAGGGCGCAACAAAAAAATGAATCACAAAACATGCAAATCAGTCGATAGATAGGCCACCAGGGAGATGAGAATGGGCAGCAGGAGGAAGGCTCACAACATGGCAAAGGGTTAGGATTGACGGCATTTTCAGACAGCAGCAGCAACAGCAGACAGGCCGACAGACAGACAGACAGACAGACAGGGACACATGCAAACACAGACGGACGGACAGACAGACACGCACAGATAGATAGGCTGAAATGTGTGCAGATTTCTATCTGCATATGTATATTCATATGCCACACGACAGAGAGAGAGACAGTGTGTGTGTGTGTGTGGCAGCCAGCACAGTGGCAGCCAACCAACGGGGGTGTCGTTAGGAAAAGTGTTGCCGATAGGCGAATGAAATATTTGAGAGCAGGCAGTTTTTAAAGTAACTCAAATCCAGGAATGATAAAGGAATACCTTGAATGTAAAGTACATCCAAATGTATGCTACATTTAAACTTTTAAGATTTTATTTTTGGGGAATACAAATTGATAGAAGTAGATGCATTAAAATAGATTGTGATAGTAGGGAAAGAATGAGATATGGAAAGGGGAAAAAATGGGCTTACTACGCGTGTATTCCACCAAAACCAACCTAGGAGCACTGTCGCATGACCCGCGTTGATTAATTGTTGCTTAAATATCCCCTACATAGATTCCAACCTTTAACCCTTAGATATTTATCATCTGATTTACGTTTGTTCCTATCCCTTTTCCATTTATTGGCTACCCCGTCCATGTCTGCCACTCGAAACGCATATTTCAAGTGCCGGTCATACATAACCACACCACACATTCACATTTACGACACACACACGCAATCCATAACCGACTATCCCCACCCCTCCCATGCCCCACTCTCCATGGATGCTCCACCCTTACGTGCTACCTTGTGTTTCGTTATCAATAAAGCGAAATTTAGTTTTGATTTCGTGTTTGTTGTTGTTATTGAAATTCATTGAACCAATTTTAATATTTTATTTGTTGCAGCACGCACACAGGACACAGTAGGAGGCAGAACATGGAACAGGACAGGACATGGAATGCAAGGCAAGGTGGAGGAGGAAGAGGAAGTGGAAAGTGGAAGGACACCCAACTAACGGCATGTGCAACCCTTTCCATGTGTGTGTGTGTAAGTATTTGCATGCGTATGTTCATTTATACTTGAGTGCGGAATAGTGTGTGTGTATTTTTGTGTGTGTGACTATTTCCGGTGGACGCCATTGTCGTTTCTGTTGCTGTTGTTGCTGCTGTCATAATAGCGGGCCTGTGTTTCGGTTTCTCTCTCTCTCACTTACGCTCGTTGTTTCGCTTCTCTTTTTTGGCCTTTGTTTTTGCCCAAGTTTTTTGTGTTGTTTTTGCGCATCGTAACGAAATTTGAATATATTTTTTTCTCTACGTTTTTTTTTCTGTTTTGTTCCCTTCAAATGGATTTTTTTCCACAGATTTTCGATGCCTTTTTTTCGGTCTCTCTCACTCTTTGCCTCTTTCTCTCTGAGTTCTTTATCTGCGTGAATGTGTGTGTGTGTGTGTGTATCGCTTTGTTCGCTTCGCTTATGATACCGTTATGATGTATTTTATTGCCACAACAAAACCAAAGCAACGCAAGCAAACCCCCCACTCAAAGGGAGAACCAGCCCCCCCAGCCATCAAGCCATGGGAAAAGCAACGGAAACCGGCGACATTGTAAATTTTCTGTTGCCTTTTTCCTCTTTTTATTCGTGGCCATACACTTTTTTCTATACCCTTAAAAAAGGGTATTATAAAGAGTTTTTGAGATATTTTTAATCCACAAATGAGACAGTTTTTTCTACATAAAATTCTTTGCAGCACGACAGAACCCATGTCATTTAAGAATCCATGTAAGAATCATACAAGAAGAAAAGAAACATTGGAAATTTCTGCTTAATAGACATAACAGATCAGTATCGGATCACTATATCATATCGGACATTTTTCAATGTTATAGTTCCTAAAAATTAAACTTGCATGAAAGATTACAACTTCATTGGACTCCTTATAACTCAGGAATATTGCGTTCAAATCGGCTGACTATAGTCATATAGCTACCATAATAAAGATGGTTCTAAAAGAGTATCTAATGCTTCGATGCGTCAAAGCTTTCTGTTCTGCATTTTTTTCCTCTCCCTCTTACTGTTATTGTTGCTGTTGGTGTCCCATGGCCATTATAGAAATTCTGTTATTCCTATTCGGTTTTTCGGCATTTTTTTGTTCCTGGCTGCGTCCGAGGTAAAGCCTTTTTTTTAGTGTAATTGTTGTTGTCTTTGTGATTTGATTTAATGTTGATAACAATAACAGCAGCAACAGAAACAGCAAAACAAATACATGTATAAATAACCCAAAACTTTAACCAAAACCCAAAAAAAAGCAAAGAAAAAGTGTAGGATGGTGGGGGGTACAGAAAGAAAGCAGGGTAAAAGAAAGAGGGAAAACTTTCTTTCCAGCTCATTGGCGAAGTGCTGCGGGAAAGGGTTGACTTTTATAGTTCTGTCCTGATTCATTTTGATGGCCCTAATAACCGAAGCTTAATGAGCATAACAAGTGGCTGCTGGCTTGCCGGCACAGTCGGCAAGTCGGCCAGGATTAGGAGCGCACAAGGAGCGCACGACCACAGGACACATTCCCATTGACATTTACTCTTTCTTTTCGTTTCGTGTTCTTCGAGTGTGTGTGTGTGTGTGTGTAGGTAGTGCGTGTTGGCCAACTCAAGTTGTACATTTTTATTATTTATTGTTTGACATTCAACGTTTTCTTCATCTCCCCCGCTGATATGCAGCTTAGGTTACCCCTACTCACCCCTTGCCCACTTGAATGCTCTGGTTTCTATCGTAAACACGCAAATAGTTGGTTGGTTTTACAAAAGTAAAACAAAACTCTGGTTCTAAGGTTAATGAAGACCCACTCTAGCCCAGTAAACGAATGTTGATTTAGTGTACACTGCGCACAAAAAGTAAGAGTTCTGGAGAGAACTTTATATGCCCCAAAAACACACTCAAGAATTCCTTTCCTTAAAGCTGAACGCTGTAAGAGAAGAATCATGCATGTAAATTCCATACTATCCTTTCGTATTATCCTTCGCACAAAAAGAAATCCTCGAAATAAGCTAATTTAACCAATTGAGCCCACAAGGGTTAAAGGCAGGCGCCTTAAAGCATTTGTTTCCTGCTTGGAATGGGAGGTTGGGGGGGGGGATGGTGTTTACTGCTGCTGCACTTCACCGAAAATACTCATTTGTTTCGTTGTGTGTGTGTGCGAGTGTGTTTGTGTGTGCGTGTTTGTGTCTCTCTGTTTGTGTGTGCAACAAAGCAGTAGACAATGCGTAAGGAGGATGCCCGAAAAGGATATGCGAGACTTGCACAGACAGTCGAGAGACAGACACCCACACGCACACAGGCACACACACTCACTCACTCACACTCACACTCGCACACACACACACACATTTAAAATTATGCAAATTTTATTACGCAAACTGCTGCGTCCGTGGCCCAACCACCCATCCCGTCCCGTCCCATTCCCCTTCAGCCGAGGAAGAGCCCGAGCCTGCAGGAAGCCTGTCTTACAGTCCAACTACGACAGCGAACAAAAAAGGACCTTACACCCAGAGTCAGAAATGCAATAAGCAATTGCAGGACACTGCTCGTACAACAGGGCACACACAGGACGACACAGGACACGGGACAGAACAGAATCAGGACCACGACCAAGACCAAGACCAGGAGGAGCGCAGCCCCCACACAGAGCCTGTTCCCGCTTTTTTCTCCGAGCCTTAAATGAAGAGCAAAGCTTTCATTACGGGCAACAATGTTAAAATTATTGAGCACAAGCCCAAGCAGAAGAAGAACTAGACCAAGCAACTGAACATCTAGAGCCATGGGCCTGCCCGTAAGGAGTGTGTAGAGGGTGGACAGGGGGACACCCTTCTTCTGCCAAATAAATGCACTTATTGGTCAAAAAGGAACGCAGTCAGCGTGAAAATCGTCAAGGCGGCCCATCGTTCCGTTTAGTTGTTGCTTTTGTTGCTATTGTTGTGGTGCTTCGAGAGTGAAAAATTACCAAACGGAAATGCGCCTACAAGGCCGGAGCGGGAGCGGGTGCGGCAGCAGCGGTATTTGGAGACGGAGCTCCGGAGTCCGACGGCGGGAAAGCGTCGTCCTGCGGAGCTTCCGACACTGCTAACCCAAATCGCTTAGGAAGCGCGCCAAACAGTTTACGGTTCACGAATGCGAGAGGAGTATATGCCGGAGCGGAGAGAGAGCGCCCGAGCGTGGACCGCGACAAAAGCCGGCAACCGGCCAACTGGCGCCATCTATCGGCCGTCGGCTAATGATAGCAGCCATTTTGTTTGTTGCCATCCCACTCTCGCGCCTGGCACTGCCATAGCGCTAGCTCTTTCCTTCCAGTCACCTGCTCAGCGCGTCTGCGCTCTCCACTGGCAACGCCCACTCTCTGAGAGTCGAGTCTGCGCATTGGCATGCGGCGGCGCTCAGCGACCGGCAACGCCCACAGGACGGACAAGTGCGTGAAAGAGATGGCCATAGGGCGAGCGAATGCTTCCAGTGACTGGAAGATCGAAGAGCAGCTCGCTCGCTCTATCTTGCTCTCTCTCGCGTTTGAATTTTCAACATTTTTAAAGCTTTTGCGTTTTGCTGTTGTGTTGGGGTTTTCCATTTGAAATAAGCGCCAAAATGAAAATGTTTGAAAAGTGTTCTTAAAACAAAATTACATGTTTAACTAAAAATTAGTTAAAATATGTTGGAAATATTAGTTAAAATATGATAAAAGATTCAGTTAGGTAAAGAAATAAAAGCAAAGACTTGCTGTAATTCTTTCTGTAAGATTTTTGCCTACTTTTCAATCGGATTTAGGTTAATCTAGAGCCGCAACAATCTTTATCTAATTAGCATGTGTCTGGTTTAATGGGCACTTTGCATGCCATGGAAAAATTATCTAAGCATAGCAGCAGAGACCCACACACGATCTTACCAACCAGCGACCAGCTGTTTTAGCCGCTCTTCTCGCTGTTCTCTCTCTCTGCTGTTGATCGTACTCTCAGCATATGGCTCTCTTAATCTCTGCCTCTGGTTTTTTCAACGTCTTATGCAAATTATTTCACTCTCTGGCACTGCTTATTATTCATTATTTGTTTGTTTTAATTTAATACATTTTTGCGCGCCATGTTCAGGAAGAAAGAGAGTAAGAGAGCAAGAAATGCAGACAAATTAACATAAAAATGCATTGAGCAACTTTTACTTTCAAGGTGATCTTGTGTCTGTGCCACAGAACGAACGAACTGCCGCGTCATGGGAGCCAGCCAGGGCAATGAATGTAGTTTTTAATTATGATCAGAAACAGGAGCGGAACACAAGAGCCGCAAATATAGTGCAGGGGTATACAGGAGCAGGAGAACAAAGAGCTCAAAGAAGAGCGCTAAAGGAGTCCAGTCCCAGGCAGGTGCACACTCTGCGGCAGTGTCCTTTGCCAGTGGCATATCAATAAACTACTTAGTGAGCGGCCAGGGAGATCCTTATCGTCGCTGTCCTACGTAGGCAGGGGGGATCCGTTACATTTTCAATTCCGCCGACGTTACACGCTAATGAAACGTCGAGACCTCTGCTGCAGTCGCTGCCGTGAACTTGACCGTGGCTATCAGCGTTAAAAGATCTCTCCACGACTGTCTGTCTGTCTGTCTCTCTCCGCTGCGCACTTTGGCTCTAAGCGTGGACTCGTCCATTAATAATACTACCTTGGCTGGCCTGCTGATCCCAGGGCCTGCCCCCGGCCCTGGCCCTGTCGCTGTCCCTCCCCTTGTGGAACGCTCCAGTAAACTTAGCCACTGCTGCTGCTGCTGCTGTTGTTGCACATTGCATTTTGGGGGTTCACGCTCCGCTCCGATCCGAACCGAACCGTACAGCGATCCGGTTATGATACGCTCCTCTGCATATCCATCTACGAGTGGGAGATCCAGTGCCAGTGCCAGTGCTCAGCGCAGCGTGCCATGGATTCCATTTGAAATGGCCGGGAATGGGTCGGAGTCGGTGCGCGCTAATGGATAGAGTTGTAGGCGAGCTGGGAGAATTCGAGAAGGCGGGGCAGATAAGGAAAGTAATCCAATTAAAATGTTGGGGATTTGTGCCAAAAAGCCCAGACACACATGCAACATACCTAACCTCAAACTCTGATTAGAGAAAAGGAGAATCGTTTCTTGGAGAGATTTGGAGTTTCACTTGCTTCCCAGGCAAAAAGTCTCATTTTCTAAGAATTATTCACCGAATAATTTCATTACTCATCTCATTTCTCATCCGACAATCTGTCACTCCGGCAATGCAGCCCCCGACTGCAAGACGTGACAGCAACTGCCAAAAACCTGAGAGACCTGAAAACTAAGACACCAAAACGCACCCACAATCGGCGCGCAAAGCCACCAGAGAAACCCACAAGGCCCCACAAGGCACCTAAGTTCCCATTATAATCTACCCGACATGTGTGAATCTGCCGGCGCTATCAGACATTTGAGATCTCTTGCCTCGAACAACAATCCCAATTCAAAGCTCTCTCGCCTGAATTTTCCCACAGTCGATCAACGCGGAATGAGATATGATGAGATATTTGACAGTTACGTGATTTCTCTGGGACTCATCTGGCCTCCTGCTCCTCTCTCTCTCTCTCTGCCTCTTAGCCACTACTGTTCACTTTTTGGCATATTTGTTCTTGTTCGGATTTCACCTTAGTATTTTTATGTTTTATTTTTGAGGTTATAATCAACATCATACGAGCCGCCAGAGGGCGCCATACAAGTATTTAGTGGGTGCACAAACCCCCATTGAACGGTGCTCCAAGGACATGCGTGAAGGGGTCTTGTTTTTGGGCCCGATAAAAAAGCATCGACGGCAGCACTTGTGGAGTTTCATGGAGTTTCTGGCAACATGCGAGAATTAGTATGCGTCGAGGGTTGTCCGGTGGCGGACGCTGAAGATGCGAAGGAAATGAATGAAGGGGGATGCTACTGGATGAGATTTTTAATATTTTTGATTCTTTTAAAGAAGGAAATAATGTTTAAGGATAATTTTAGCTCCTACAGTCCCACAGAATAATGTTTCATATTTTTTAAATATTTCAAAAATGCTGAATATATTTTATGGGTATATTTTTTGTACTCCCATTTTATTGACCCGTAAACCACATATGCATGTGTTAATCTCATTACACGCTTCTGCAATTAGTTAACAGTTTTTAATGGGCTGTAATTAAATTAAGCATATCATTTGATAAGCCCTCGGGTTACTTTGCATTGATTACAGCTCTTCCTTCTCTGGATTAAAATAAGTTAATTAAAATAATAAATAATCCTCTGCCGCTGCCGCTGCCTCTGCAAGCCAAACGAACTCAAGCAACGGGAAATTGTTGCCTTACAACAACAATGTGAATAAAAAATGTGTAAAAAATATACACAAACAAAACAAAAAAAAAAGCACAGAGCTGCACAAACAATTTTCAGTTGAGCGGCCATGTAGAAATTTGCAATGGTTGCCAGACAACTGCGACTGAGACGGTGACTGCGACTGCGACTGCGGATGTTGTACTACTGTTGGTGTAAATGTTGTTGCAGTTGTTGTTGCTGCTGCTGTTGTTTTTGTTGTTGTTGCAGTATCAGGCACACAATGAACAACAGAAACAACAAATGTTGGCAACATAATGAACTTACACGCAATGGGAAGCACAACAGATGCAGCCAGCACTCGTGGTTGGCCTCATCGTCGCCGACGTCGTCGCCCAGGTGCACGAACACACAAAAAAATTAATATCTATGTATGTACGAGTATGTATGTACATGCCAAGCCAACAATCAGCCAAAAACCCATCATCCATCCAACCAATTGGCCCTCCCATGCACATGGGCAAAAACTACTGGATGTAATGGATTAATTATGACATTTTGCTTGCAGCAAACATTACTTGGAAAACATAACTTTTAATGAAGATAGAGTTACAGATAAAAGGAATCCTCCTTACAATCATTTTGCACATTTTAATATATTTTTATGACTCTTATTTAATATTTCTTTAACAGTATTAAGTGAATAATCTTTTTTTATTTCACTAATTCATTCAATTCTTTAATATTCATCCATTCCATTTTAATATATGTACAAAAAAAACTTTTCTTAATTTCCGTTAAAATTTTGAACCATATAGATATGTATATGTTCATATTCTTTATTGCCATTGTAAGACTTTCGATTCCGTTCCCAATTTCCTCTAAAATTTCTCCAAGTGCAGCCAAATCTCAGTGCAGTGCTTTCATCATGCATTGTCGCACATTGTGACAACGATGGCCGGAAGTGTTACGGCCCCCCCAAAATGGCGAATTCATTCTTTTACGAGTACTCACACTCCGACTCGTACTCGTATTCGTCGTATCTCTCTCTCTCTCCGCACGACGCACACTCTGTGAATGATTTGGTTGTTGCATGTCACTCAAATCAGAGATTTGGTTTGCCGCTTGCTTTAATTATCGTTATTATCTTTGTTGCCTCTTCAGAATTGGCCAATGCAGCGGGAAAATCACCCCAAAGCACGCGATGTCAAATGCAGGCGGCTCCACTCCATCCCGCCCCAATCCGCTGCTGCAGCCTTGTTTCCTATGAGGGAAATTGCATTCTTTTGTGCACACACACATACACACAACACACCGAAAACAAACTCCAACACTCTTCATGCATATTTATTAGCTCAACGCAGCTTTTGTTGTATTTGCTGTAGTGCACAATAACCAACATTATATATATGTATAATGCACTCAATTTCCTGCACAGCAATACCCCCCCAAACACCTTCCTTACCCATCAGCTACACTACTTCGTTGGGGACCTGCGTGCAAACCACTAAAATTAAATTATTTCTAGTTCATAATTTTAAATTATAAAATTCAACTGGGAGAAGTTTGGCGTCTCTCTCTCTCTCTCTCTGCCTCTCTCTCCCGTTGTTATTTCTGAGTGGCATGGAGCACGGCAACATTTTGCCTGGGATTGGCCCTGCGGCATCATTGTCAAAACGGAGCTCTCCTCCTCGTTTCACTGCTCCAAATGCAATTTGAAAATTTTAGAAAATATTTAGAAAATTAACGCAAAGTTGTGGAAATGTTGTGGCGTCTAGTCCTCAAACTTTATTCGTTGGTGTCTAAAAATATTATGCAAATTTAGTTTCAAAGCTAACCAGAAATGTTAGGACGGAGACCAGTTGATTAGATTTCTTTTTTGGGAATAGAAAATTAGCTGCGAAAATGTGGACAGAGGGGAGCTCACTTTAAAGTCAGATTTGGTTGGGGTATTTTTGGATAATTATTAACCAATATGTTGAGGTCCCGGTTGACCACTTAAATGTCTGTTGTGGGCTCTATGTGGTCAAGCCAAAGGCCTTAAATCAAATTACCAGCAAACAAGAAGTTTTCTTGTCGGTTCAGAGGGGTTCAGGAATGCAAATTCCATGTCCCTTTTGCCTGACTGCCAGCCTGCCCGACTGCCTGCCTGCCTGCCTGGGAATGTCTTGAAGTATAAGACGGAAGTTTGATTTGCTAATGAACTGAAGAAGGATATATTCAACCTGCTGGTGGTCCTGGGCTCTGGGACCGAGCGCACACACAAAGTGTTCTATTGGCCAGAAAATTACATTTGATTCGTTGTCGCTTTGGGCCATGCCATCGCATGCCCATGTCTTGCATGCCAGGCACGTTTTGCGTGCCTGTCAAGGAGCAGGACGTGGCAGGACATGGAGACATGGCAAAAGTGTAAGGTGTCTGAGCCCTTTGTTTGCCTTTTGTCTGTTCGTGTGGCTGGCACTGACGCACTTGTTGCATGTGTCAAGTGTCAAGGATGTCGATGTCGTCTCGGATGGGTGCGGGTTATCTGCCTCTCCTGTGTGATGTTTAAATTAAATTTCTTTGGCGACAATTTCAATGAAGTGCCAGGATAATGGCTTCATAATCATCCCATCTTACCCATCATCGTTGGCCATTTCATTTGCATGACATTGCCATAATTTTTGGCTCATATATTTACTCAACCATTTGACTCAATAATAATCTTGATATTCCGAATGATGATGATGCCTCCCTCCATCTTTCGTATTTCTACTTCTAGTCTGTTGTTCCAACCCCACACCCAGAATGCTTTTTATTAAATTGCAGAAGCGGCTCGCAAATTTATTGCAATTTTTTCTACGTTCATTTTGGGGGCTGGGCCCAGTTGGGCGGTGGTAACCTTCAGCAGAGAGCCAGAGACAGAACCCACCTCTCTGCTGGCTGTCTGCTTTTGTTTTTGAAGTAGGAAACATTCGGAAAGTGCAAGGCGAAAAACAAAAAACAAAAAAAATGCCAAGAAGGAATAACATGGGGAACTTAAGTAAACATTAATTTACATAACTTCTGTGCAAATGACGACGGAAGAGGAAGAGGACTGTGTGTGTGGGTGGCAGAAGGCAGCAAGCAGCAGGCAGCAGGCAAGGGCGGGGCCAGGGCACGAAAGCCGGATCCCCGGTCCGGAGTACCAAGTACCGGGGTCCGGACGTGGGCGTCAGCGCTCTTGTAGCCTGGCGTTATTAAAAAATTTAAAGCATGTTTTGCGGCGCAACGAAGGAGAGGGAGTCAAGCGAATGGAGCCCTGGATTGGGGGTGGCAGTGGGAGTGGGACGAGTGGAGCGCGCTGCTTAGTTGTCACTGTTTGTGGCAGTGGCAGTGTGCCCAGGCTGTGTTTGTGCTTGTGATCGACGGCGCACATAAGCAAACTGTTCTTTATATAAGTATTATTTCCTCTTTTTTTTCTGTAGCTGTTGTGTGGGAGTGGGTATGGGTGGATGGGTGGACGGGTGGACGTGGACCCTTCTTGGTCCGTCTTTCATATCCTTGTAGCAGGAGGCAGGCGGCAAGCGACAGGCGGCAATGGTGTGTTAGAGAAGTGCCAGCGTCTGTTTTCAATGTTGCCAGAAGTCGTTTCTTTTATGTAGCCACTTCGGTATGGGGGCATGGAATGGAATGGGCTCCAGGGATTCCAGGGAGTCATGGGAGAGATTTCAATGCGGTTTGGGGCTGATGGACTACGATGATGCGCTACTTTGAGCAGGAAAAACAGTACTGAAAGAAGGGAAAACTATCTCTAGGAAGAACCCACTTTTAGTTCGATAGATGCAACTTCTCATACCTCCACATTTGATCACTTTCTTCAAAGAGTTTCTTTTGCAAATGAATATCTTCCATTGATCATTTCTTCATCTAACCATTCGAGGATGAAATTTCTCCCTAAAGTCTTATATAACCCACCAGAATGCCCCTCCTCTTCGATGGATACCCTGCACAAAGAATTAATCAAGCGAGCTACAATGACGGCGCATATTATTTTCTTCTCTTATGTCCTTGCCACTGCCTCTGCCCCTCCCCATGCCACACTTCCGAGCCATGCCATCCTCTAATGCCACCTCCTCATCCCTGCTGCCCCCGCTGCCATACTTTCGCCAATGCCGCGCAGCTTAGCGAAATTGTTTGCGAAAATACAACACAATATTCAAGAATAATGATGACATTGTTGACTCCAGTACCCGGCGAGTCATAAAAAAAAACAGAAAGGAAAAATTTCTTATACACGAGAGGGAGAAAGAGCAGGAGGAGGAGGAGGAGCGGAAGAGCAACTCCCCCGTATAACCGCAAGGACATCTTCCGCAGGATTAAACGCCCTAAACGCCCCGCTTTAGACATTGCAACGCCCCAATGGAGAAGCCAAAGAGAGACAGAGAGGGAGAGAGACAAAGACTGGATGGAGGCACCAACCGGAAAGAGAGACAGAGACATGGCGAAAAAAGCAAACACGATTACCATATTGTATGATATGAGGGCTATATCCGTGGAGGCTATAGCCTGCCTGGGCTATAACCGGAACCGGGAGACGTCTCCATTCCCCCCCATGTCAATGGCAAACAGTGTGGAGCTTGGAAATATAAATTGAAATGAATTGAAGTTATGGCATTAGACAGTTTTGGCAATAATCAGACGTTGATGGGACGCCATTAGCATTTAGAATGTGTGTGTTCTGGTGGGGGGGAAGAACCCAAATTAAAAGTATATATATTTATATGTACACTTGAGCTAAGAACTACGACTAAGGCTAAGGGCTGGACTCTCCAGATACCATCTACCAGCTAAGCTCCTCGGGCAGTCCGCCGGGATACTCGCCCGTGAGACAGGCCGTGCAGTAGCCGGCCTTGATGGGATTCCCGTGGGTCTTGTTCATCTGAACGGCCCGCACGAGTCCCTCGACGCTGAGGTACGCCAGACTGTCGGCACCCACATGATCCGCCAGCTGATCGGCGTTCAGCTTGTTGGCAATCAGCTCCTCCCGTGTGGGTATGTTAATGCCCATGTAGCAGGGATACTGCAGCGGGGGACTGGCGATGCGGATGTGCACCTCCGTGGCCCCCGCATCGCGCAGCAGCTTGATAATGGGCCCGATGGTGTTGCCCCTCACGATGGAGTCATCCACGAGCGTGATGCGCTTTCCCTCCACATTCTGGGCGAGGGCTCCGAACTTCTTGGCGACTCCCAGCTGGCGCAACCGATTCGAAGGCTGGATGAAGGTGCGACCCACGTAGCGATTCTTGCAGAGCACCTCGTCAAAGGGCAGACCCGACTCGCGGGCATAGCCATGCGCTGCCGCTGTGCCCGACTCGGGCACCGAGCTGACCAGATCCGCGTCCACCGGTGACTCGCGCGCCAACTGACGGCCGCACTGCAGGCGGGCGGAGTAGACCATTTGGCCCTCGAACATGGAGTCGCTGCGGGCAAAGTACACGTACTCGAAGATGCAGAAGGCCATGCGCTTGTAGTCGGGCCGCTCCACGATGTCCACAGTGCGGTAGCCGTTCCGCGAGAGCTCGATGATCTCGCCGGGCTCCACCTCGCGCACATATCGCGCTCCGATGGAGAGGAAGCCGCAGCTTTCGCTCGACACCACCCATCCCTCGGCCAGTTTATCCTCGATGTTCGCATGTCCCGCATCCACGGGCACGATCTTGCCCAGACACAGCGGTCGATTGCCATACGAATCCCGCACCGCGTAGATCTTGTCCTTGTGCATGACCACCAGGGAGTAGGAGAGCGGGGCCAGGGTCATGAAGTGGCGGATGCGGGCGGGCCAATTGGGGCCATCGTGCTCGGACACATCCTCGGGGGCGCAGCACAGGGACTGGGCGATCAGCTCACTGTCGCTGTGCGTGGACAGGCCAACGCCCCGCTCAAGGACCTCCCTGCGCAGGGACTCGCAGTTGACGAGCTCCCCGTTGTGGGCAATGGCCAGGGCCCCGTGGGCCGTGTGCACCACAAAGGGCTGACAGTTGACCACCTCCGAGGCGGCGCTGGTGGAGTAGCGGGTGTGGCCGATGCCCAGGTTGCCCTTCAGCTTCCGGATCGCCTCGTCGTTGAACAGATTATTGATCATGCCCATGCCCTTGTGTACCGTGAAGTTCTTCGTCAGCTTTCCCTGACTCGTCACAATGCCCGCCGACTCCTGGCCACGATGCTGCAGAGCCACCAGTCCCAAGCAGATCATCTGGGCAATATCCAGCTGGAAGAATACAGGAAGAATCCAAAATGTAGCAAACATTTGAACGATCGTTGATCGTTGATCGATGATGGATGATCGATTGGGAGGGAGAATAACCGATAATGTGATTCCGGCTCCCGATTAAGTGTGTTCCTGTTATTTTCCATTTGTTTACAATCATCAGAAATAACAACAACAACAATAACAACAACAAGAACAATGCTAATGATGATGATGATGACGATGACATCGACATCGGCAACTGATTAAAACCGCAGAAAACGTGTGGATGCGATTCCATTGACGTCATCTACATAAAGACACTAGGCGTTGGCCATAGCCTCGTTAGAAACTCAGACTCAGATTTCAGGGCAAATCAGAGAATGGATTGGCAGGAGGGGGAGGAATGATGACAGGAGAAGGAGGCTCACTATTGACCTACTTACAAGCGATTTGCATACAGACGTCTGGCGCTATTTGTAACATGAGATCTGCATATGACAGCGGAGATAGTGATCTTTAGTGATCCATAAATCAGCAATCGTTGAATTAGAAACTAAAGTGTGGCTCGTTGATAATTGAAACTCTTTCGAGTACTACGATCATCCTATAATTAAATTAAAATTATCTACAAACTGATTAAGATCTCTCGCTAATGAGGACTCTTATCTTACACTGACTTAAGATTCTTCAAGAGCACTTTTAATGCAGTAATATGTAGATGATAGGAAACATCTTATAAATACAATCTGAAGAGAATTTTTGCGCACCTGTGTTGGATAATCCCCGCAGGCGATGGCACCAAACACTCCACACTCGCAGGTCATGCCCGTGGCATCCACACCCTTGGCCTGCATGGATTTGTAAATCTTATCGGGAAACATCTTTGTTTCAGGCATTTTCTTTGCCACTTCACAGCAGCTTTCATCTACGAAACATTTTCAAAATATTAAACCTTTGTATTGAAGATTTATAAATATAATTCTTTGCTTACCTTTCTTCAAATTGGCACAGCAATTTCTATCATCACTTTGCGCCATTGTATTGTTTGTATTTTTTATTTTTAGATTTATTTTTATATTTATTTATTTGGATTTTTGTTGTTGGGTTTTGTTTGTACTGAGAATTGAGACACTCAATCGATGGGAGATCACTTTGGGTTTTGTTCACGACTGCATTGATTGAATGCCCGTGGAATTATGAATTTTCATGTTACAGCCGCGCCTAATTAAACCTCCGTTCATCATACTTACAGATACACATACACATACAGAGGTACGTGTGTATGTAGCCCAGTCAGCTGATACACTTATCAGTAGTCGCAACGATGGAAATTACTGGGAGGGAGGAGAGATACCGCTGCCGCTGCTGCTGCTGCTGCTGGGAATGCAATCGAGGCGGTAAGAACCGCATGCCAAAAACGCATTCCACGGCGCCGAATACACAATTCGATACGGTGCGAATACACTCGAAATGTGCCAAATAAACAGGAATTATTCTCACGTTTCTCTGATGATTCAATGACCGCTTGATGTCTTGTGTCTAGCCCCAGTAGAATATAGACAAGAATTAGCTTAGCAAAGCATCTATTCGAGTATTGATCACGAGTCATTTAATCGCTATAATCGTAGCGACTGGAGGCGCTTATCAGGTGTGACAGCAGGGGTCTACCGAAACCGCTGACTTGGCACATGCAATTCAAGATCAAAGTTGAAGTTCCCCCCCTGGAGACAGAGCTCTGTCTGGATCTACATTATGTAAGTGTATCCTATCTATGCTTTGTTTATGTTAAATGTTGTGACATATTTGCTTGCCGCTGCTTATCAGCGAATGGCCCAGAAGAAAATGCGTTCATTGACGCATTTAGAAAACATTTTTCCACTTACGAGTGCGAGTATATATTTCACGTAAACAATAACAGATTAATGTACCTACACATGTTTTTCTTTTTCATTTAAAATGGGACTGCGCTATCGCTACCCCCAATGGAGTGGACACCGAGGGTTGATCGATCCAATGTGTTGGATGGATCATCGATGGATCACACGATCGCACAAATTCCTATTGCAGTCACTAACTAAACCCCTGACTGACTCTATCAATGTTTCTAATAATAGCCTAGTCGTTCCTCTCTGCATGCAATATACTATACTTTATACTATAAAGATGAGAACTTGGAACTTTAGTGGCGATCTGGCAACTGATTTTCGATTAAGATTTCGATTCGCATCTGATGCAATCGACTCGACCGCAGGCATAAGCGTCTGTTGCGGTCTATAAATCTGATAATTTTGCACTCCATATAGAGTGCCCGAGCAAGTGTTGAGCCGAACTGAGACATCCAGACAAATCACCGCCGTATTTATGATGGTGTTGTATAAGATCTGGGCTAGGGTTAGGCAAGTTTTGCCACTGGCCCCGACGACTAGACATGCAAATTAATTGCAATTACAGAGCAAAAATAATTGGGCTATGATATGGGTTGTTCCCTCTCACTGAAATTGGGCAGATAACCCCCGCATAGATTTCTGTATAGGTTTCATTACCTTTTATTATCAGGCAAAAAAACAACAAGGCAACTAAGCAAACAAACAAACCAAAAACAGAGATAATCAGATGCGGCATAGACTCGTACTCGTACTCATACTCTTAGTCGTACTCTTAGTCGTAATGTGGAAATGAGAATGACTGAGGCATGAGTTAGAAACAGAATCAGCACCAGAAGTAGAGTGAGTATTTCGTGGTGGAGGGGTTGTCCAAGAAAAATGACCAACCGAATGGAGAAAATCGCTGCCCGAGGCTTGGCGAGGGACATGTGTAACCACTTGAATTTCATTTGGCGAAAAGCTTTATCGAAAATTATGCGAATGTTGGTTGACTTTTGGCAAGCGCCACCAAACAGTCGGGGGGCCTTCAGGTCCAGCTCCGCGGGAGATACCAACTCCAGCGCCCAAAACTCCTTTTATCCACCTCCCAAAAAAAGGAAAAGCAAAAACAAGAAGGAGAGCTACAGTAAAGGATTTAGACTTAAGGATGCCCTTTACTGGGGGGAAGTATCTTAAGAAATTCTTTGTTTAATTAGACTAAAGGAGATGACTATCATTCTAGGCTTTAACTATTATTCGATGAATATGAAATGTGTTCGATTTTTATGTATGGAAAACGCTTTCAGGTAAATCAAAACACCCTTCATTCCTCTGACAAATAGCAGGGTATTGAAAGTGGAATTCTGTTCTAACTGCTAACTGCTTAGAAGGCTGATAAAAATCCGGCACACACCCATACTGCCCCAGCTACAGCCAGCTAAACAAACAGATAATAAAGAGGAAAATGATGCTTCTCATAGGAGGTTGCTGGAGGAGATGTGGAGATGGTAGGAGGTTTTTCGCATATGTGAGTGCCACACCCCCCGCTGATGGTGCGGCTGCTTGCTGCCTCCTTGTGGAGTGGCGTCCAGTATGCTGCCGCTGCCGCTGCTGCTGCTGCTCCTGGACCATGGACCATGGACCATGGACCACGGACCGTCTGCCTCATGCATAATTCAGCAGAATTCTGAATGATTATTCTTTATGGGACTGTTTATTTCTTTTGACCATTTATTTCAAGTTGGTTTCGTTTCGTTTCGCTCTCTCTTTTTTCTGTTTTCTATCCCTATCTGTCTTGTTCCCTTTCTCTCTCTTTCTCTCTCTCTCCCACTCCCACTCTCATTTCATTATTTTTATACAGTTTCCAGTTGCTTGCGCTCGAAATGATTTTGACCAACGGTGACGCAAAAATCATCAAATGGCCCTGGACCCCAGGAACTCTACGATTGTATGCGTGTGCGTGTGTGTGTGTGTGCGTTGTCTATTGAACCAAAAACGTTATCCCAACCCCCACCCACTGATGCAGCACCCACCACCCTCGAAGCACCACTGTAACTGTCCATCCTTTGGCCAACCACACACATGGCCCGAACCCGAACCCCGCCCCGCCCCGTTCTGCTTCTTTTTTTTTTGGTTTTTGGGAGGAAAAGTAGCTGCGGGCTTCGGCTTTCAACGCATCATTTCATTTTATTTTATGCTCTTCTCAATCCGCAAAGTGACCAAAAAATACAGAACAAAAAATAAATTTTATTTGTTTTCCTCCGTGGGCCGCAATTGAATAAAATGTTCTTTTAATGCTCCAGCTAAAGGATGGACGTCAATATTCCGTAGATAAATATGTATGTATGTACATATACGATCTATAGATGGATAGATATGACAGGCAACTGGTTTGCTGGCGAGGGTTTCGAATAACTTGGAAATTACTTAATCAAACTGAAAAAAGAAAGTGGCATTTATGTAGACTAAAACCACAGAGACTGAGTGCGGAATGCAACAGTTTCTTTATTGAAGCATTGCCCTAAACTGCAAGAAATATTCTTAGGAAATAGTTCAGCCGGAGCTTCCATTAACTAGCCTCTAAGGTTTATTTCTTTATAATTTCTGCACAACTTATCTTCTCAAAGGTTCAATGGAAACATCCTTTTAATCGCTTTTTTCGGAACTTCTTAATCCTCTCAAAACTTCATTCTCCGATCAACTGAATCACAATTTTCCTATCTCAAAAACCCTCCATTCATTCAATGGTTTGGAAAAACTTTAATTAAAGACAAAAATCAAATTGCTTTTACTTGAGCAAATCGGAATTTCAATTAAAACTAATTGAAAGCCGCATCAACTTGGTTTTAAGTAAACAAAAACCAAAGGACACGGACAGTGGCAGTCACAGCCATAGCCACAGTCCCAAATCCAAGAGGAACTACCAAGAGATATCGAAGGGACAGGCGGCTCCTTGAGCTCCTGCCATCCCCGTTCCAACTGGCAAACTGGCAACTGGAGACCGAGGACCACAGTTCGTTTGGGCAACGTTTTTAATTCGTTTACGTTTATTATTTATTCCAAAAAGAGACGACGAACAAGAAGATGGGAAAAAAAACAAAGATGAAGAAATCCGCGACGTTCGCTTAAATTTGTTCTGTTATTTGTCTTTTTCGGGCATTTCTTTATATACAATTTGCATTTGCTTCATACTATACGTATATACATATGTATTTATATATACGATGCTATATTTACTATATAGCTCAAAATTTTCATTTCTGTCTTTTGTTTTGTCGTCGTTACTTTACTTTACTTTTTTTTTCCTCTCTGACACAAATTTGCATAACGAAGCAGCCACAACAAAGTCCCCTCCCCCCCTGCCACCACCGCTGCCCACAAATGGGCGTGTACCGTACCGGACCTGCTCGCCGTAGTCAGCAAGCGGCCTTCAAGTTTACTTAGTTGCCAATTTGAAGAACGTTGAAATTGTCCACCGATGTGTACCCACCACCACCACCGCCACGCCCCGTTCACTGAGTTTTGCCTCTAATTAGTTTTCCAATAGGTGAGGCCCCACAGATGGCTGCAGATGTCTCCTCGGCTGCATCTTTAAGAACTAGACCAACACAATCTGTTTAAAGTCAACTTGTGCATTCGTAATGAGAGATTGCCAGCCATCCATTCACTGATTGATGTATGTCAGAGTCTTCCCCCCCCTCACTGTTTGTGTGAGAACGTGCCCCGGTATGGGTCTGCCCCCATAAAATCTTAATGACTTTCAATTTGTGGCACTTTAGGCAGATACAAAACAAGACCAGAACATGTGTAAGCCCCAAAGAAAACACCCAAAAAATAACAGACAAAAGGAGAAACCCCAACGTCAGCCACAGAGCACAGAACCATCCTCCAGTTAATTAACATTTCAGAAACGTAAATTGAATTAGCAACACAAATGGTAACCGACTCCAGTGGGGAGATACTCGTACAGATACAGATACAGATACAGAGCCACCAAATGCTCCAGTTACGCGTGAGAATTTCAGCCCATTTCTAGACATTTCTATGCCATTCTTTGGTGGAATGGATTGGGAATGGGTACCTTGTGCGCATAAAATTTCAATTTCACAATCGAAACGCAGTCCGGAACCAGGGAACCAAGGGAACTAGGGGACTGGGGACTACAGCTACCAGCGACACATTCCCAAGGCGAGCAGCTCAATTGCAGGCCAATAATCATAAAATTTAATAAACACATTTTCTGGTCGCCGTCCAACGATGACCGTTACCTCTCTCTAGAGTCGTGGAGACGATGCGATGCCCAACCCCTAGGGGCTATGGCTACAACTACAACGATGGCCACCACAGTGGGTTAATGTATGCAAAACGCATTCAAATTTTATGTATCGCCCCGCAACGATCTCTTGGACTTTACTGCCCCTCCCACCCCTCATACTCGTACAACATAATTCGCTCGCCATTTGGCCCTGCCTCTTCTCCTTACCTGGGACTCGTTTTTGGTCGCCAGTGTCTCTAGTCTAGTGGTGTCTCTGGTGTCTGCTGTCTGGTGTCTGTGGTGTCTGGCGGCCTCTGTTCCGCTGTTATCTTCCATGGTCTATTGGGTTTCGTGGGTTCTATCGCGGAGGGGCTTCTGTGCATGTAAATTGCATAGTTTTCGGACACTTTGGGTCACCTAATGAGGGCGACTCGTCGTCGTCGTCGTCAGAGTAGTCTGTGTCTGTGTCTGGCATGGGAAATGAGAAAAGGTATCTGGAAAGAACACAAACAGTTCAGCATTTTGCAACAAGGTGAAGGGAGATCTGATCTAGTTTAGGCATACATTCATTTAACTGCTGTTAATAGATCATCTTTTGAGGTCAGTTGCCATGGATAGATATATCTTAGGGAGGCGAGGCGGGGTCCCAAGAAATATCTACCCATATGGGTGAGAACATTTGTCTTTCTTCACTTTTGTCAACTTTACAGGCAATTGCACTTTATGAACCGCAAATCGCATCAATTATATGATGAATGAACTCCACACTCCACCTCCCTCTTCAGAAACTTTTCACAACTTTGCGAACAACTCAACGCTTAAGTTCTGCCAATAAATCAAATTTGCTGCAAGCCATAAAAACGCCAAGCATTAGCACAACAAAAAGGACACCAGACCATCCCCAAAAAGCAGTCCAAAGAACAGTCGTAAATCTGGGAATCACTTGTCGCGATTGAGAGGAGAGTGGAGGCCAAACCTTCGCCTCGGAATGGTGCATTAAATTTTACGCATTATTAGGAGACTTTCAGTCAGTCGAATGGACAGTCGAACCAAGGATGACACTAACAAAGGATAACAACGAAAAATTAGGCACATTTGCTGCGGTTAAGAGGGTGAGCTACCCTCCAAATAGACCAATGGGGGGGGGGGGAGGGTTGGCCGCATCATTCCACTTCATTGGCGACTTTTCGTAACATTTGTTTGTGACGTTAATTTATACAATAATTGGGACAACAACCAAAAAAGAGAAGCACAACCACAAATGCGACTGACATCAGGAAGGGGAAAACGAAGAAGTAGAAGTACTGCTTAGGATTTGAAGAGTAAATGCCAAGGACTTTCCATCACATCCTTTCGCAGCGTTCATATGTGTAGAGTACACTGTCAGAGTGTTGCCTTTTTTAATGGAATTTTAATGTATATTTGGTTTGCGTTTTTTTTTTCACCGCTGGTATTTTCGCTTCCAAACTGGACGCAGCAGTTCGGGCAAATATTTTTATTATAAAATTTATTCTAAATTATATTCATACAAATGTTAAAAGTTTCACAGCCACATTTACATCTACCGCACAGCCACACACACAGAAACACACACACACGCAGAGAGAGCGGCACATGAATATTGAAAATGTTTCCAGCAGCAGCAGCAACGGCACAACTTTCATTACAAAACGCATCCTCATATGGAAAAAGTTTTGAGGCACCTCCCACCCCCTCACCCACCTTTTGCCTCCCTCTCTTTAGGGGAGTGTGTTAAAAGCCAGGCCCTGCATATATTAATATCCCAAAGTGTGAATGTGAATGGGAATGCCAGGTATGGTATGAAAAATCCTAAGCAAAAACCAGAGACAGGCATACGAAAAAAAAAAAGTACAAAAACACATTAAAACATTTTCATGAAAAATGTCATCAACAAAAGTTGGAAATGCAAATAATATTTGCAAGTTGCTGTGGAGTGGAGTGGAGTGCTCACAAAGAGACCCTCACGGGACATGCAGGACATCCAGGACACACATGAGACATGACAGACCATTTGATATGCCTTTCAGTTCTCAGACAGGGCGCAGGCTAACTCCTTTCCATAGCTCACTTTTTGGGGACTTGTCCCGCATTAGAATGCATTTAAAATGGCATTTATCATTTATCATGCATGCCGCAGGATTTGTGTGGCGTACAATCATCATCAGGCAAATCCTCGCTGATCGATCATGATTGATGGGTGTCCTGATGAAAGGACATGAGGCGAAAGCATATTTGTATGCAATTAAAATTCAAATTGAAATATATTTGGAAAAATGGAGAAATATCAAGCACAAATATATATTCAGGGCGTGGCCGGAATGGAAGCTGGACGTGATTTCATTAGCAAAACGAAATCAAAGCCCGAATGGTGCTCCACGACAGGATGTCTGCGTCTTGCCTTATCCCCGGCCCATATCCTTATGGCTGTCAGCGCTCTTAGCCCTCTGGTTTGTCGAGCAGCAGGGAAGGACTGCACTCGAGTGTCGCGACGTTCGCCATTAAAACATTTGCCACGCTCACTTGGCAACATGGACAGCAGGACCCCAAAAGGGAAGGCAGGATAAGAGCCGAGCAAGCTGAGAGCTGAGAGCTCAGAGCTCACAAAGCAAGGGACAATTGTTATAAAGATGGCGTCTTAAGTCGCCCCCAACGGCGCATGGAAGTCATTAACTCAAGTCGAGTGCTCTTTTATCTCGCCACTTGAGCGCATCCTCAGCATCCTCCCATACCCATTCCTCTATCTACTGGCCCCCTCTGCGATTCCCATTCTGTCGTTTACAGCGCCATTTTGTTTTAGCTCTTGTTAATTTCTATACGACAATTACACGCAACTGATAAGCAGAGAAAATCCTCTCCTCGCAGCAGGAGCCAGATTAAAAAGCAGAGCTAGAAAAAGTTTTATGGCTCCGCCTCAGTGGAGCCGACATAAAACTGAAATTACTTGCTGGAGAACAGAAATTATCATAGATTTATCCAGTGAGAGCAGTCGAAAGGGTATCATAGATGAGTCTGTGATTTTGGGATGCGACTTTGATGGAAGAGAAAACAAAAGATGGAAATTTTGTACTGATGGAAAACCTTATACAACATGTACTACCTTTGCCCACATTTTCCACATATATTTCTCGTAGCTGATGAGTAAACTTGTACTACATATAATCCCTATACTATCTTTACATTCTACATTGAAAATCTCCCTTTTGCAAGTGCATCCATAAGTCGACACTTGTCAGTGCAAATCCTCTGGCTAAAGACAACTCTCTGTTATCCCATTTATCTGGCAATTAATTGCTGACTTGTCAACAAATTTGGCAAGCATTTTACGAGCGTCCATAAACCGCAAACACCACCAACCCTCGAAGGAATTTTAGAGAAAACCCCACCCCAGCAGAAAAATCATAATGGAAAAGAGAAAGGCGAAATCTATTAACTAATTAAGAGGGACAAAACAGGGGGACCAATAAAATTAAATCACGCACATACAAAGCGAACAACGGACTGACAGGGGAACAGCGGACAACGGACACCGGACAGCTATCAATTAAATTGGTGTAAAGGCGTTGTTCGAACAAGCGTATCAATTATTTTAATGAGTCGCATTGACCTGGGTATCGAGGGGGAGTGCGAGTGTCGATGGTCGATGGTCGATGGTCACTGGCCAGTGGACACACATTAGAATGCACCCCTCGGGCAGTGGTGGTCAGAGGGTCAGCGTCGATCGATCGGGGTGTGCAATGAGGCGTTGAGGTGGTGCTTTTAGACATATGAGGTGATGAAAGTCGACAGGCCGACCGACAGACAGACAGACGGGACACCCGATGCAGTTTTAAACAATTTGAACAATTTGTTGGGCAATTTGCGGTTGATTTGGTTTTTCTGGGGCACACGACAAATGAAAACAATAAATTAAATCCTGTTAACAGTCCGCAATGTTGGGCACATATGTGGGTGATTTAAAGAGCAATTAAGATAGGGGAATGGGATGGAGGATGCACTCCATCGGCGATTAACTTTTAATTGCTTATTAAAACTGCAAAGGAGAAGTGTTTGCCGCTTTTTGGGAGCGCTTTGCTTAGCATATAAATTGAAAATTTGCAGTCAAAGGAAAGCATTTTGCAACAATGCAAATTTTCATGCACATAGTTTTCCGCTTTTCGCTCTACGTTTTGGCAAAGAACGAGCAAAACTTTAAGTTCTCGAGTATCCCACGAGTATTGAGGTGGAGCTTAAGACCTGGACAAAGGCGAAAACCACACAGAAATTAATGCAGCTCTATCTCCGGCTCAAGCGATTTGCATAATCGCTGTCAACTCCGTACAACACAAAGCCCGGGAAGCCCAGACGGGTTGGTGGAGCAATGGCAGTGGCAGGGGCAGGACACATTCATGCAATTGACACACATCATTTCACGCACTGACGCCTTTCAATAAACCAAATTTATCACACAATCTAAGCGGCAGGCAGGCAGGCAGCCAAAGAGAGAGAGAGAGAGCAGGCGACAGTCAGGGATCAGGGATCAGGGGAGTCCACAACAATTTAAAATCCTTCAACATATTGAGCCCAGGACACAAACAGATACAAGTGTAATCAGTCAAGCGTTTTGTCAGCCACCGAATGACATCATCATCATCATCGTGATGCTCGCCCCGAATCTGCATATCAAAAAAAAACGAGAAAAAAGAACGTATGGAGTCGCTGTGAACGCGACTCTACTTTTATACCCGTACTCAGTCAGTACACATGTAATTTATGTGGAATTTTCAAATGTTGTATCAGTTTCTTACATTTTACATTTAACATTTGTTTGATGCATCTGTCATCTACATCTACATCAGTTCTCACAACAACACACGTACACTGCACGAGGCAGCATGTTTGAGCGTGAGTGTGAGTGCTGCGACAATCAACCCCAATAATTGACTTATGCTGCAGCGCGCTGCAAGAGGTTTGGGGAATTGCTTCTGAAAATTCATTTGATCATTGTGGCTACAATAACGATCCGATCTGAACCAAATTCGGGAATCTGGTAGATATGGTCATTTTGCTACCAAACTGGATTTTTGGTTTTTCTATCTTCAAAATTGTGGATTTTTCGTATTTTTGGGGGCGGGAGTGGGCGTGGCAAAATTTTGAAATAAACTTGCACTGAAGCGATATCACAGGAGTCTAGGCAGAAAAATTTGGTTGTTCTAGCTCTTATAGTCTCTGAGATCGAGGCGCTCATTTATACGAAAAACCAAAATTACTCGATTTTTGTGTGAGTGCGAAAGGGATGGAGCGAAGTTTTTGCGTATGTTTTTGTCTATTGTGGCTATATTAATGATCCGATCCGATTCAGATTTGGGCCCCTTATAGATATGGGCTGTCTCTATGATTCTTCATTTTAGTTTTTTTATTTTCAAAATTGTGGACGCCACAGATGTGCGCCCTTTGTGGGGGCGGAAGTGGGCGGGGCGAAATTTTGAAACACTTTCCTAGGAGTGAGATAGCACATCAGACTGGATAAAAAGTTTGGTTGCTCTAGCTCTTATAGCCTTCGAGCAATGGGCGACAAACAAGACGGACGGACGGACGGACGGACAGACGGACAGACGGACAGACGGACAGACGGACGGACAGACAGGGCTATATCGACTCGGCTATTGATGCTGATCAAGAATATATATACTTTATATGGTCGGAAATTACTCCTTCTCTATGTTACACACATCCACTTTTACCACAAATACAATATACCCTTTTACTCTTCGAGTACGGGTATAAAAAAGAGAAAAAAAGAAAAGAACTGTAAAACCAACCCAATTTCAGGGCGCCCTCTTGCACAAAAGGGTTGCTGATTAGAGCCCTGGTTCACGGTTTCGTGAACCATGAATGAATGGCTTCGTTTTGCGGTTGCTGCGGCTGTTGGCTCTGCGCTCTGGGCTGTGGGCCATCGTTTATCAAGCCATCAGCGGCAAGGTGTGACACCCACAACGGGGAGGCAAGAGTTAAGCCCCACCCAGAACCCAGAACCCATAACCCATTCCCAGCCGCATCCATGGGCATGGAAATCATCCCAACTAATTCCAACAGGAGCCAGAGTAACGCCAGAGGAACGACATTTGTAAATCACGACGCGTTCTGTTGATGTTTTTAATTAATTTTTGTTTTTCCAGGGGTTGTGGCTTTCGGCTCTGAAAAGGATGGTTTCACTTCTGAGGGTCTTCCTCCGCTTGCTTCTTTTTTTTTTTTTTTTTTTGATATGATAAACTTGTTGAGGTGTTGATTTGTGATCCGCATTAATTTGTCAATCACAAGTCGTGCGTTAGCTGGCGAATATCTAAGATGAAAATCTAAAAATTTTAAAAATATTATGAATATATTATACATACTTTGATTTGATTCATCTTGGGATGTACACTCCATGGTGTACTTTTAATTAGTAGAAAAGAATTTCCAACCATAACTGGAGCGCTTTCAGTGGCTTGTAGTAGTAATATCCATCGATATCTGCTAATAAGGAAACGCATTGGCAGCCGCAGCTGCACTTGCCGCAGACTCGGGCCTCAATCAACATTGCACCGATTCATAAGTCTCCCATTACAACACCCAACAGCAAAACTCCGATACGATACTATACAATACTCTCGTATGTACGTTGCAATGTCCTCTGTCTGAATGTCTCTGATGCTGCATTGGCCCAGGCTGGGCCCAGGCCCCTTGGAGATGTTTTCATCATGTGGTGGCATTGTTTTTGCCATTCTGCACATTCACAAAATAGATTTCATTCACAACATGCCACGTTTGCCTCATTAAATCATCACTCAGTAACTATCAATGTTCGATTGGGTCTGCCACAGATGCTTTGCTGCCTCCTGTCTCCTGCCTGCTGCCCCATCCCGCAGCTCATGTAAAAATCAGCGCTCGAGTGCTCAAGTTGAGGCCAGCAGCATACTGGACAGGCAACCGGGCAACTGGCAGGCCGGAGAACAGATCAAATTAATTATGAATCAGAAAACAATGTAATTACATGAAATCCGATCGATGAACATGGGGCCACTGGCACAAACCAGAAAACCGCTGAAAACCCAATGGAAAAAAATGCGAGAAAATAAACGAAAAAGGTAGAAAAAGGTAGAAAATGCAATTGACATTTTTACAACGTTGTAGCCAAGGAACGTCGCTCGCCTCGTTCGGGGCCGAGCGAGAACAGCAGCAGGGAAAGTTCAGTTCAGTTTCAGTTCAGCTGCAGAGAAACATGACAAATATCTGTGACAATCGACTGATTGTTGTTGGGTGCTCGCTCCTCTCAGCTGGCATCCATTCGAGCATCCTCGGGCTCCTCTGGCATCTCATCTCCGATGGCTGTGGAACCCGTTTGCGCACGCGTGAATGCCGCTGAGCCAGCGGGAATTGTTTGATGGCGCTAAACGGCCTGTTGGGCCTTCGAATGCTGCCGCTGGCCCACAGCCACAGCCGGCTGACTGCTGTGCTAATAGTCAGAGATATATATCACAGCGGGAAGTGCTAGCTAAGCGACAACCCAAACTTGGGTACATGTTCTACGAGAACTTGACTATTATGCCATGGGGAGTGCCCCAAGGAGGCGGAGGGCAGGCAACCCAACCAAATGACAAGCAAAGCGATCCGCCTTTTCCGCATTAGATGGAAAAAAGGTTGACTTAACAATGGAAGAAGGGTTCTCCGAAATTCACATTGCATAAAATAGCTTTAAGTTGGAAAAAAGTTTAAACATATTAAATGGGATTTAAAAAAATCCCTAAAAATACATGAAATTTTGTAGTTTTTAGTTTGTAAAACATGGGAGGAACTCATTTATTATAAAGGAAATGATTTTTCTATGCTCAGTTCCTGGCGATTCAGACTCCTGAATCCTCTGAAATTTCCTCTGAAATTTATTATTAACATTTTCTTAACTTTAATATTCTTAAAAACTTTTAATTTATTCTTAAAGGAATTAAATACAACATATTCAACAATTTTAAGCTCAATTATGAACTATTTTTTAAGGCATTTTTGGACATATATTTTTCGCCAATTTTTATATCAGTTTTTTTTTTTGCACTTTGAACTGCGCATGGAAAGTTTTTCTCAGCTCCTCCTATTTTCAACGCGCGAATGGCAAAGCGCAAACACACACACACACATACAGTGGCAAAAGCTCAGGCAAACACATCTACAGACACACAATCGTAGGCGCCATTCACATACGTTGGAAGTGGGAGAAGTGGGAGCTGTGGCAGCGGAAGAGGCAGCGCAGCAGCAGCTTCGACTATTTTCGTAGCATACTTTTAGGTGGTGGCTGCATCTTCGTACATAGACGAGCAGAGTCGGTCTCCTCTGTGTGCTTGTGTGTGTGTGAGGCTATGTATATTTATTTACTCAACTGTCACTGCAGTACCACGCCCCTACGAACCATCCACACCCTCAAACCCACAGTCCACAACTCTCTCCCCACCCGTTCCCACCCACCCGCTCCTTACATACATATATTTTCAATTTGTCTGCAGCTTGAAATTGCTTTTTTGTGCATTTTGTCAAATGAATTTTCCACGTCGCTCACAGGAATTATTTGGAATTTGTTTGCAGCTGCTGGTTCTGCTGCTTTTGCTGCTTTCTCATCCCAAAAACTTCTATATATTTCGTTGATTTATACGCATTATACTACTTGCGCCATACCAGTATGTATGTATGTGTGTGTGTGTGTGTGTCTCTGTATTTGTGAGCACTAAAATTCTTATCTCGTCGTCAACTAATTTTGTGATTGCATGCTGCTGCGCGAAGTCTGCGAAGCTGCAAGTGAGAAGGGAAAATGCTCTGAATTTAAATTGGATTTTTGCGCACATTAAAATGCATTTTCCATCGTGTTAGTTATGAATGCATATGAGGCGAAGGAGTGAGACTGAACCCCTTTCTCCAGAATAGGGAATAGTGGATGGGGAATGGGGATGGGCATAGGGAAAATCAGGAGCACCTACACCGACTACACTAAATGTTTACGTTTCCTGAGCGTCAGGCAAACATTTAGCAATGTTTTTCCAGCATTTCGGAAATAATTGCCGACATTCCATTCCGAATGGAGCCATAAAAAACCCCTTGACGTGACGGTTAGCCACAAAACCAACAAAAAGGCAAATAAGAACAAACAAATAAAAAAAAGACAAAGGGAAAAAATAAATATAAAATGTAACGAAATACTCGTAACGTGGCCAGAACATAGAACATGGCTAATTCTTGCATGACAATTTCACATTCATAACCCTTTTTGTCGGTGTGCTGTCCGCTGGTCGACAACGTTGCCAACTCTGCCCGTCTTCCGTCTCATAATTATGCTCTACATAGAGCACTGTGACAGGGTAGATTGGCTCTGTGAAGAGATGGAAGAAGTAGTGCAAGAAAAGGATCTACTAGAAGTGTCAGAAATGATCCCCCCCAAACTTAAATTTTTAAAGTTCCCATTTCCAATTTAAATCTTTGCTTTCTCCATTAATCTATCGCCAGTTAGTGCTATTCCTTCTGCAAGCAGAGTATTCCATAGTTCATATTATCACTCTCACACACCATTTTCCCTCACTGTGACACGCTATTTTTTTTGTTTCTAGCAGCTCTACATACATATATCATGGCATTTCCACGGCTATTTTGTAAGCCGCGATTTGCGATTGTTCATTTCCAGCGGTCTGTTAATTGTTAATTTTTATGGTCTGGCAATTGCCACAACAAGCAGAGCCCATGGTGGCTGGCAGATACCACAGACCGAACCGAACAGTAGAGAAAAAATAAAGAACAGACAGTGGAAATAAAGAAATTAAAGTGCCAGCCCCCCCACTGGAGTAGAGAAGGGAAGAGTGATGGGGAGGGGAGGTCTGCTCTTTTGCTGGTTGTTAGAAGAGCCTATAAAAACAATTTAGTAAGCAATAAAAATTCTGAAAATAGCTTCAAATTGAATTTCCAGCAAAGCAGGCAACGTTTTCTTTCGCTTTTTATCTATCGATAAGGCTATAGGCTAAGATACTCGAACGAGTAGAGGAATGGTGGGAAGGGATGTGTGTGTGTGTGTGTGTGTTGATAGAGGGGAGTGGAGTTGGCCAATTGCCTGCCAACACCCACGGCTCTGCTTGGTTCGGCTCAGGAAACATCAAAAAGCGAGAGGCCATTAACGGATTCCGTTTTTTTTCCCACATTCGTGGCAACCCTTTCACGCCACGCACTTACGCAGCTTGTACAAACAGTGGGAGAAACGGGCAGGGCGGGGTTGGGGGTTTCTATTTTAAAGTAAATATTTGCCTCTAGGGTGCTTTTGATATTTATTACTCGTACCTTTTCGGCAGGGGGGAGGGGAAGAGAGCAGGTCGCTCTGGTCACTCGATAGTGAGAGGACATTAGCCTCGAGTGCTGACCAAACGAAAGCAATTTGCAAGGCAATAAATTTGGGAATTTCAAGTGGTGACTATTGCTCTTTGGAGGCATGGTCTGGGCTGGCCTGTCAATTGTGTTGCTCGTAGATCTTACCAGTTAATTCAAACAAATTGCAATTATGGCTCCGGCTTCCATCCAACCCAAAACCCCACTCCAGCATCCACCGCCGAACAGACAGCTGACAAATGACTGAAAGGCAAAGGCTCGGGAGACATTAAGCGATTAACTCGTTGAGTTCGAGGTTGAAGCTGGAACCGGGATCCGGGAACTGGTAACTGAAGCTGCTGGCTGGTGGCTGGGGGTTGGCGGGTGCTGACTTAAGGCAACTTAACATATTGTTAACGTGGGCAAACGGCATGTTTTGGACCAATCCCCAATGTCTTAAGGGGATTTCGGTGTCCTTGCCTGATGATGCGTTCCACTAGCTGGCCCCTCCCTATCCTGCCCTGTCCTACCGTCCAATGACATGCAAATGTATGCAGATCTGCGCCTTTTGTCATGTCAACGTAAGGCAAATCGACAACCGAACCGAAAAATGTTTCTAACCAACTCAACTCGTTGTGAAACCTTTTTGGTTTCTGACTCTGACTCTGACTCTGCCTCCGTCTGTGTCTCTTCTGTGATATTTCCTTAAATCTGCGCGCATGTTTTGTGTGGCATATAAAAAATGCAAAATAAATGCGTAAATCTCTAACAGCGAAAGGTGGAGACCATGGAGGATTGGGGGCCTAGTAAATGTGTCTGCAAAGTTTGTTTTTTTTTCCAGATTTTTTTTATTTGCAGGTGCCATCCCATGTCTTTTGTCGTCCATGTTCCCCATGTGCCTCTCCGTGTGTCTGCCCGATTCCAGACGAGGAGGACAACGAAGCCACAGCGACAGTTCATCAACTTGACTTGTGATTTCCGGTTTTCGGTTTGATTTTTTGTTTGCGACTCTTTTTGTTCACTTACTTTAAAAGCGGATTAGGCGGAGACAAACGCCCACGGTGGCATTTGCGTACGAGGCATACATTCTGCAAGGGGCATGCCAAGAGTGGTGAAGGGCTTAGTTAGCATGTCTGAGATCCGT
Source organism: Drosophila bifasciata (assembly GCA_009664405.1). Classification (NCBI taxonomy): domain Eukaryota; kingdom Metazoa; phylum Arthropoda; class Insecta; order Diptera; family Drosophilidae; genus Drosophila; species Drosophila bifasciata. The sequence goes on from CM019043.1 coordinate 43,243,082, forward strand.
TGATGTGGGTTCCCTATGCTTTTGCGGTAAAAGAATGTCAAGGTAGAATCAACTCAATGATGTGGGAATGCATTAAGAAAGGACGTCTACCCATATGATTAATGTATTCCGTTTGGAGAAACTTTCATGAAAAGTGCACAGAAGTAGTACATGTCTCTGCACTTCTCATAACTCTTTAATTCTAGAGCAATTTATTAATTCCCTTTCCTGCGGGAATTTGCGGGGAAAAAAGAGATTCCAACACATCTTTTTTCTTTGCATTTCTCTAGCACATTTCCCTTTTCTGCCTTTTGCTTGGATTTTCAACAGCTGCCGCAGCTTGTTTGGAATTCACACATCCACAGCAGTGTTTAGAAGGCAGGCAGTCACCCCACACGCCAACGATGCCACCACCCATGCCACCTGATCCGCCAAGCGATGTGCCAAAAAATCCCAACCACTCGAACCTGAGGCTATATATACCCCCGGCACGCTCCCCTTTCGAACGTTCTGTGGCAGTGCAAAAACAAATTTTCGAGAGTAGAAAAAATAAAGCGAAAATGTTTTAACGCTCCGACGCATAACGACAACAAACAAATCGCTTCATTTAACAATAAATAGCTGCCAGCGACGACGTTTGAAAAACAATCGAGATGGCAGGCAGAAATGCTCAACTGAAAAAATAATCGCTTACTGAACACGGGCACAATAATGTTTGGCATGTGCCACGCCCAAGGTGCCCCAAGGTGCACACAAGTGGCACTTGTTGAAGAACTGAAGATCGAATCATCGAATGGATCGTATCACACGTGCGTGTGCCGTCCCGTTCGGCAATTAGATTGAAAGACTTCCCCTCCACTTCACCACATTAATTACGAGTATGCCTTCCTCCCTGCCTGCCTGCTCTACGCGTAATTGCAGATCCAGTGGGGCGTGTCGAACGCATGGAAGAACCAAGAACCACTTTGCAGCAATTGTGTATGGAATGTTCCACCTGGAAATGAAGTCAAATTAACAATAGAGCCGCTCTAGGCGAGGGATAATTATGATGATAACAATCAGCGATTCAGCTGGGAGGTTGGTATGGCCAAAGAACATGCATCATCTTCCATGGGTAAGTTTCAGATTATAATATAATAAGGCAAATGCACTCTCCTGCAGCCGAGAGCCTACCCCATCCCACAGGCAACTCCCCATGCTCCTCTTGGCTGTCCAAAAATGTTGCCGAAAGCAATAGCAAATTGAACTTGAGGCCATGCAACATGCAACTTCCTTCCTTGACTTGGCCACTTCCTTGGCTTATCCTGACCCTCGACCGGGGCAGCGGCCATGTGGCATGCCATGTTGCCATTTTCCTCGAGACATTTTGAGGCTAATTAAATCCACGGCGGCGCAAGAAAAAACCCGAATGCTAAACACTTTCCGGCATTGACATTTTTTCCAGCCGTTGACTGGAGTTGAGTGGAAAATATTAAGCATACGACATGTGCTCCCGGCCGCCAGAGCCAAGATTTATGTTATGGCAGCCTTTTTTTTTTTTCATTTTTGTCACAGCCCGGACCTGCTGCTCTATACACAATTAAAAGTGTCTAACTAAAAAAGTTTTGTGGCCGGAAATGTTTGCCTGGTGATATTTATGACACTTTAAAGACCGCTGACAGCCATCCATTGGGGCTGGGGCTGCGGCTGGGGCTGGGGCTGCTTTGCTTTAAGCGATTCCCTCGACACGGCTCCAAGGCTTTCAAGGACTTTGGCAATTAAAAATGCGGCGTTGGCTTATCGCACGCGCCAGGACAAGTGTTGGTTCCTTCTTTGCTGGTTAAAAAGTTTTCTCCCACAATTTCCACGCCCCAAGACCCACGGACAAGGTGTTGAAAGTTTTGCGCGGAAGTTTTCGCCACAGGCTGTGTAATCCATGGAGAGGGAGAGAATTATAGACTGCTTGCGGGAGAGTGGAAGAGTGGGAGCAAGGCAAGGGAGAGTCTGCTTTAATCCTGCTTGGGTCCTTTATTGCCGCTGATAAGAGAATAAGTGTTGAGCAAATTTATATGGTGCGGAAGAACGAACAGGCAATTAGCGGGCTAATCAAATAATCCGCTGCTAATTGTGGTAACCAGTCTCAAGAGCAGCAGCAACATCTCCTCCTGCCCAGGAGAAGTGCTAGCGCACCTCACGCTGGGGTCGGGGTCGCTGCAGGGTGTAGCACAGCATTAAGTTCACCACCAAGCCGGAGAGCAGCTGCATGGTGAACATCCGAAACAACTGGGCGCGCACCTCGACAAAGGACTCCGAGCGCAGCAGGACCGGATCTTTCAGCAATTTCAGCGAGCTCTGGACACTGTGGCTATAGCAGTAGACATGGTGCAACATGTAGCACAGCACCAAGAAGACGTTGTAGCAGTCGGGCGCCCTGGCCATGTAGGTCCGGGGAGGGAAGTGCAGAGCCAGCAGACAAAGTGCCGTATAGGTGCAGGCAGTCACCAGCGCCTGTTTCCCATTTTCAATCTGCATTCCGATAGTTTTGTGGCCCCCCGACTGGTTATCCACTTGCAGTGTGGGGCGCAGCATTAGGGCCCACAGTCCAAACACCAGGACCAAGAATGTGATCGCAAGTTCACCTAAATATTTCCACATTTTTCTTCTACTTTGAATTTTGGTTAACCGTTCGAATGACAACAAATATGTAGTTTCAAAATCGAAACTCTTCACTTGATATTTCACTTTCTCAGCAGCTTCTCAGTTGATGGGATTTCCAATACAATTAAACTCTCAAAATTACAGACTTGAAACATTTAAGCAAAAAAAACAAGCTATAAAGTATCCAAAGCTCAGTGGTAAATCGCCTGATTTAATATGGCTATTAAACCTTTTCCCCAAACAGATTGAATGTATTCTTTCTGTATGGTATGTAGTTTTGCATTTTCCACCAATATTTCACCGGAACATTAACATTTTTGCGAAATATTTCCACAAAACCCCAGCACGCCGGAGAAACGCCAGAGTCATGTCATTTCCCGTGTTCATGGCGAGCGAAATCCACTTTGATGCGCCTTTCATGTCCAGAACTCAGTGAAACTTACAGAAACCTCACACTACACAAAGAATGAAGTCCTGGCCTGGCCGTAAGGCACACATTGACGCACCTCATGCGGTGACAACGACCACGGCATGTTCCTCTAATACCCCCGCGCAAAATATGACCAAAGCCCAGGCACAAAGCTCCTTTAAGCGCTCGCCACAGGACACAGAACACGGACTGTCAAGGAGAGGCTGGGAGGGAGGCATAAAACAGGCCTAAACAAAATGTTCGCACTAAGCACAGCGGCAAAGTCAAACAGAAGACACTAGACGGGAGAAGGCACAGCAGAAGAGACAGCAGAGACAGCAAAGCGGCAGACAGCCACCACAGAAATCTCTTCTCGAGTTCGAGGGAAATTTATGTGCCTCGGGGCGGTAACTTCATTATGCAATGACCTACAATGGAAATGGGCGCTGGCGTTGCACAAAATTTATGTGCAAAGTTGTGAGACAGCCTAAGTACGGACGGAGTACCAGCTCAGGCAGTGGTTTACCCTCGGTTTGCCCAGACATGTTGAAGAGAAGTCTTTCCGTTCCCGTTCCCTTAACTTTAGAATAGTTTTTTATAGTTTTTACGACTATGGCTGATAAAATCCAAAAAGAAACGGATTCCAGAGGCAAGCCAGTCAATGAGCTCCATGGGCAGTCACAACAGAGCGATAAGAAGCGGCTAATCAGCCAGCAATTACTCGCTTTGGGCCCAGTTCTCAGCTGGCTCTCCGATAGAGAGGTATGTTGGTTAAAAGTCTCCTGTTCTTGGCCCTCTTTGGCCTCATTTGGGCTGTCGAGCAAGTGCGCTACGACAACTACAAGGTCTACAATGTGAGGATCGACGATCGGCAGCAGTTCAACCTGCTCAATGCCCAGGAGAAAGTTTTGAGGGTAAGGAAAGATCAATTGTACCCTGAAAGATCCCTCTGACAGTCGAGCCTTTAGCTTAGCAGTTGGCGAGAGGCGAGACATTTGGGCGAATCTTCGGACATTATGGTGGCCCCCGAGTACGAGGAGAACTTTGAGAGTCTCCTGCTGAAGCATAACTTCAACTACAGCCTCAAGATCGACAATGTTCAGCGACACATCGATGCCCAAAGATCCAGGCAGCGCACTGGATACCACGAATGGACACAGTTCCACACCCTGGACGAGATCTATGCGTGGCTGGATGTGATCGAATCACGATATCCGGATATAGTCACACCGTTCACCATCGGCAACTCCTACGAGGGCAGGCCCATTCGGGGTGTGAAGATCTCGTACCAGAAGGGAAATCCAGCGGTGTTCATTGAATCGAATATTCATGCCCGCGAATGGATTACCTCGTCGACGATCACCTACTTCATCGATGAGCTGCTGGTGCCCCGTAATCCCGGGGTCAGGGATATAGCCTACAATGTGGACTGGTACATCATACCCGTCCTAAATGTGGATGGCTTTGTGTACTCGCATGAAGTGGTGAGTGGACGGTAGTTGGCGCTGCGATTAGATTTCCCATCGGATCACAGACTTGCCGATTCATTTACGATGGCCACTTATCTTATCGCCAACTATTCTAAGTGGCAATCCAATTACGGCAATTAATAATGCTATATCTCTGATCTCGATTGTCCGGTAGGAACGACTTTGGCGCAAGTCTCGCATGCCCTCCGATCCAACGGGCGAGTGTATTGGCACCGATCTGAATCGCAACTTTGATTTCCTATGGATGTGTCAGTATCTTAACTAATCCATTAGAAACAATCTATATAGTAACTTATATTTGTTTGCGTTAGTGACTGGCGCTAGTAGTGAACCCTGCTCAGAGATCTATGCTGGACCCTCTGCCGAATCCGATCCAGAGATCAGCCAACTGACGGCGTACATCAATAACTCCATACCAGAGGGAACCATCAAGATCTATATATCCCTGCACTCCTACGGACAGTATGTGCTATCGCCTTGGGGCCACACAGATGCGGAATTCCCGGAGCACTATCCCCAGATGATGCATGTGGCCAAGGGCTTCTCGGATGCACTCTACAGAAGATATGGCACGGTGTTTACCTACGGTTCTAGTGCCACTACGTTATGTGGGTTGCCCACAGATTGTCCCCTAGCATATGATGTCCCCATTATATTTGTGTTCTTTTCAGATGAAGTCTCTGGATCGGGAAAAGAGTGGGCCTATGCGGTGAAGAACATTACCATACCCTATACCATAGAACTGAGGGACAAGGGACAGCTCGGCTTTGTCCTGCCGCCCGAGGACATTATTCCAGTGGCCCGAGAGGTGACGGAGGGTTTCGTGGGCATGATAGCAGCCGCCCGTGAAGTGGATGTATTGTAGAGCGAAAGAGCCAAATAAAACAAACGAGTCCCCCCGTTCCATTCAGTGGAAAATGCTCCCCCGTTTGGCGGCGCCACTGCGTCGAGTCGAGTCGCGTAGAGAGCTTTTGCTCCGCCCCAAAAAAACGAGAGGCAAGCGCCGACGAAGCTTCCAATCAGCAACGACGCATCGTTTTTGGGGGAAAAGCGAAGCGAATGTGCGAGCCCGAATCGTTTGATAAGGAAGAGGCAGCTAACGGTTGCATCTTTGCTTCCTTTTGCCTGTCGTGCCGCTTGGCGCTGACGCTGGGCCCCTCGGTTGCCTCAAGTGTTGCTGGTTGGGCAGAGAGTCTCCGCCTCTTTTCAACGCGCGCGCAGCATCCTGTTGGACAAGGACAAGGCTGCTCCCGCGGTTGGACGGCACTGCCATATACATATAGAGTACGGTTATGTGTATTCGTATCCCTGCCAGCTCCTACACGTATGCGCGCGTCAGGGAAATTGTGTTGGGGGAAAAACACTAACACTAATCGCAGCGAATGGCGAACGACCAGCAGCGAAAATCTTCTTCAGCCTCGGCCACAACATGGCGTCACTCTTCTTTCAAATACATAGATACATCATATATATATCTGTGTATATATATATAGTATCTGTATATAGGAACCTCTCTCACTATACATACATAGGGAGAAGTGTTGGTATTGTTGTGTACGCTTGCACTTATTTTTTTCAATTTGTCTAATGAAATTGCGTTTTCCACTTGCGTCCCAGCAATCCAACATACATAAATGGGGAAAGGGGGAACGGGGAACGGAGAACGAAGGAGAAATAAAATGCCACGAAAAATCTTGGAAAATTCGAGAAAATATAACGTTGACACTTTTTGCGTTGGAGCAGCTCCTTGCTTGGCCCCTTGCAATGTATGTGTGTGTGTGTGTGTGTCCTGTGAGTGTCCTGTGTCTGCCTCTTCACTCACTGTTCTTTCTGCATATAAATTGAAATTTACTAACCTCGCTTCCTCTTCTTCCACTCCCACTCTCTCTCTCTCTCTCTCTCGGGTTGTCAGTTGCACCTTTATGACAATTTTCCTGCCACTGCCACTGCCACAGCCACTTCTTTTTTTCTTCGTTTCCTTACACTTTTTTCTAGATATACTATATGTATGTTGCGCATATTGCGGTGATGAATTTTTCTCTTTGAGTTATACTATATGGCAGAAGCGCTGCAATGGGTGGTGGCGGCAGCAGGGGAACTCCCAAAACTGAAGCCCAAACAGTGGCAATAAAAACTTACTTAGCCAAATTGCAATAAGCCCCAACTTGGCGACACAAAGTGTAAATTTCTAATTTGTATAATAGAATTTTTACGAATTTTATCATGCTGTAAAATCAGAAAAATACGGTGGTTATTTACGGTTCCTAGAAGGTACCAATTTTATCCATCATTCTGTTATTTAAAGACTTGTTAGATGTTCAAAAACATATAGTACAGCATTATGTTTGTTAAGATATTTTGTATGTATTTATTTGTAATTGTATTCGGAATTGAAAGGTTTATCAGCGCCAACCCAACCAAGGTTCTAAAAATCGAATTCATTTAAAATTCTTATACAAAATTGAAAGTCGCATGAAATATCGCTATGATTCATCAATCCATAATGCTATCCTGTCGCTCCGGATATCAATTATAGTCGTATATATCACAAGCTAGAGTCAGCTTCTAATTTGATAATTCAATTCTGCACTGCAATTCCCCTGACAACCAATCAAGAAATCAAATCAAAATGGATTGATTTTGGTCACATTGGGCCAAGCCCCGAATCGGAGCAGAGAGTAGTATGAGCCAGAGTCAGAGTCAGAGCCGTGGGCCGAAAAAAAAAATGCTTTAATTGCTGCCAAGGCAATAAACTTCAACGGCAATTGACGCCTGACACTTTGAACGCTTGAGAACGCTCGAGAGAGATCCAGTGATCAGTGGCTCAATGCTACATACAGACAGCTGGCGGTTCGGTGGTTCAGTGGTTCGGTATGGAAAGGCATACAAGTATGGATTGCATTGGATTGCGCTCTCAAAAGAGTGGAGAGACTGGTACTGGGCAGCGAAAGTATGACGACGATGCTTGGATATTCCCAGCGCGCGTCATGAAGCTGCGGCGTCTGCGCCTTTTTTGGACGTTTGGCAATGCTGCCACATGAGATGAGAAGAGAAAAGGATGGTATGGCATGGTATGGGATAAGATGGCTGGACTGATCGCATAGTGCACCAATGCGATGCGTGTGCTGTGGCGCTCAGATTCAGCATCATGGGGCAAAAGTTCCATGGTGCTCGTACTCGTACTCGTACGCCTACCAAGAGTTATGACAGGCCACAGAGCTGGCTGCGCGATCCTTAAATGGCAAAACGAAGCATCCGATCCGTTTATGGACTGACGACAAAGACAACGAAGACGAAGACGACGGCGTGTTGACAATGATGTGGATGATTGGTGTTTTGTGCCCGTTTCGTAAGAAAGAAAGCCAAGGGTTCCCGTTTTCCCGTGAATCGCGACCAGAGGGTGAGCCTCAGGCTCTTACCTCTGCCGCTGGCTCTCTATCTGCAGGCCAATGCATCGCATTGCGTTGCGTCGAATCCAGCGGAGTCTCCACTCGAGTCTCTCGTTGCGTCGCCGTTGCCTTATACGATGCGTCTAGACAGGCTGGAAAAAATCACAGCAGAATCATTCAGGCAATGCCAAGTTTGGCGCAGAGGCCTTCCTTCAATGATTGCCCCCATGAATGAATGAATCCAGAGAGCCTCGAGTCGAAGTCAAAGTCGAAAGCAATTAGTATGCGCAGATTGTGATCACTCGGAAGTAATGCTAATTTTTTTTGTCTACCCGCTTACCTACCCACTTGGAGAGCAAGGGTACGGACGTGGGGCATCTTGTAGACGTTGTAGTTGTCCACCTGTGCTTGGGGTATATGTGTTTCTTAGTTTTTGTCTTTTGGGGATAGTTCTGTAGTTGTTCAGAGATGTAGAAGGCTGAGGATCTTTTCCCAGACCACGCATTACGGGAGTTTCCCCCTACTTGAGCTCAAGAGAGGGCAGGGTAGGGTAGCTATAGGGTCTGTTCTCTAGTGTTCCTTCTACTGGTGCTTCCTTCTGTTATCCTTTCACTTCAGCTAGCCGTTGAGCTAGTTTTTCTAAGGCCCCCACCAGGTCTTACCCAAAATGGTCTGATGCTTTGGCCCAGGAGATGTCATTAACATTAGACAGGGAGGAAGAGCCCAGACCCCAGAGCTCCAGAGCAGGTGAATGAATGCAGCTGACAGATGGAGACAGCTCCAGGTGGAGATCCATGGAGATGAAGGTGGCCAGGGCAGGGCAGGACTGGAGGAGAACTCGCATTATGCAGGCAGCTTGTCTGTGCCATTAAGAGCGTTAACAGGAGGACATTAGTATCCTGCAGGCAACACCTGACGCAGTCGTCAGAGACGACACCGTTGACGAGGTCAACTTCAGACAAAGGCATGCAAATGGGATTTGCCAGAGAGAGCCAGAGGAGGACTGGGAGGACCAACTTGGGTCGCCTTGGAAAATAAGAAAACAACTTTTTGCGCTAAGCAGATGAAAAGGCATTTGCATATACTACGCCCTGTCCGGGGCAGGGACAGGGAAGCGAAATCAAAAGCTTTTTAAAGGATATTTTATATAATTTCACGCTTAAAAGGCGCACAGTCCGAAACCAGGAGAGGGACTGGGACCTGGGACCAGGAACCAGGACATAGTCTCTCACTCTGTTTGCATAGCGGCCTGAGGAAATTGAAAAAAGACGCTGCTCGCTACGCCCCTCGTACCCTCTGGTTCCTGGTGGAAACAGCCAACAGCCGTTGCTTTACCCACGTGCCAAGCGGCTTAAAAAACGAACCAGGAATCGAGCGAAGGGAAAAGAATGGAAAGACAGGCCTGCTCGTCCTGCTGGAGGTGGAGACATTTGCATGCGACTTTTAAATCAATTATTGTTAAATATTTATTTCTTGACAGTCCATTTCGGCGAAGGGGAGTTTAGGCAGGGAGTCCGGAGTCTGGTTGTCTGTTGGTTGTTCGGTTGTTCGGTTATCCCATTGCCGCTGATGTTGGTTGGCCATATTATCCTAACATAAATTACATGATTGATTTCATTCGAAGGGGCAACAATACGCGTAGAACAGATCGGAACAGAATGGAACACACTTTGGCGCTGGGAAAACAATGAAGAAAAAAAAGCAAACAAAATGCAAATTCACTTGAGCTTGGGCTTCTTTCCTTTGGCTTGATTAAAAAGCTTAGAAATTAGCATATCATTTGTGCAGCTATTTGTTGGCAACATTATAAATACGAGTATATTGATTGCCAGCACAGGGGATAGCAGGATGCGGCTATAGTAGAGAGCAGGTTCTGCATCTGCAAAAAAAACTTTTACCCAACTATATACTATATTTAGCTGTTGGATGTAGTTGTGGATGTGGATGTGGGCAACATCTTTACTTTACTTTATATATTTTTCATTTTTTCGGTTGGCATTTCTCATTTTTGTACGCTCCAGCGAGGAGCCTCTGGTTTTCGCATCGCATCGTGTGTTTTGCTCAGTGGCGCGTTGACATCGCCATCAAAATGCTTTGACGTGGTTTTTGATTGACAGGAAACTCATAAATAATTCATGTCATTAAATCATGTTACATTTTTTTTCTCTCTTCTCTTCTCTCATCTCGGACTCCTCTTCTTTCTTTCTTTCATGCAGCAGTGGCAACATCTTCGTGGCAACAGCTCCATTGAAACAAGTTTCTCCTCATGGAGTGCCGGACATTTGGGCAGTGGCAGTGTCTCCCCTCCATGCTCCCCCACTTCGCTTGTGCTCCTGTGCACTTCTCTAGCAATTAAATGTCAAAAACTGTTTCTCTTCTCGCCTTCTCCTTTCAATGTAACTCAATTCCGCACTCAGATTTCTTTTCCCTCTGATTCTGCCTGGCCCATATACTTTTTTTAATATTTTCCCGCTGTGGAAAACTTGAAGAAAATAAGTTTTCAATGAATATAATTATGCAAAGCAGCCGCCCAGCCAGTCGCACTCCACTTGGCCGGACCTTAAGAGGCTCTGGCAAAAGGGACATTAAAATTATATAAAAACTGCTTGGCGCAATTTAAATATTTCCACGCCTGTCATAATATTTTATTATTGCTTGTTTTAATTCCTTGTTTCATGATTTCACAATCTCTGCTGCAGCAGTTTTTCCTTTTGGTCTTCCTTTATTTTCTTTCCCTTCGTTCTGTCATCTGTCTCTTCTGTCAATTGTCCTTCAGCGAAAAGTTTTTAATTTTTATCAAAAGATTTCTCTGGCTGCTGTTTTTAATGAAATTTTGTCCGCTGTCCTGTAAAGGATTGCTGCTGGTCGTGGTCGTGGAACCGAGCCTTGTCCTGGGCACCGACACAATTTGCATAATTTTTTATCAGCCATTTTTAATTTGCGATTTCGTGCAGTCGAGTGAGTGTCCTTAAGGAACTTTTCTGCGAAAGTTCGCTCCTCTTTTTAATTAAAGTAATTTATGATCTTTTTTGGCTTTAAATTATATATTTTCTACGGATTTTAGGGAGGCAGAATCAAAGCACTTCAATGTCAAGAAAATTCGTCAAAGTTCTGATTCAAATAAATTCAATAAATCTCCAACTTTTGGGTCTTTGAATATATGAACATCTCTTAATTTTATTTCTGCAGTAAAACAGTTTAATGGCCTAAAAGTCAGACGTTCATTATTTGAATGGTCATCGCTTCCATTAGATATAATTAAATGTACCATAGATTAGTCGCTCTCATCAGTGACTGACTCATTCCAGTGCCTGCTCCATCACACATCCATTATCGCTATTCTCCCAGCTCATAGGAGAGGATCTTCCTTCTGTCTGGGAATCTGGCAAATCATTTTAATTGCTTTGCCACTCTCGAGCCGTGACTCCTGCCTCTTGCAACACCCAATCCCTTGGTCTTAGTCTTTGTTGCTGTCGATTGTGTGCGGCGATAATAATTACACGTCACGCTGCCACGCAATCAAAACATTATTTGTGCAAAATCACGGAACTGAACTGAAGCGGAAGTGATGAAGGACTTATTGGCTGCACGCGTCCGTCGGCGTCCGTCCTCCACAAAAAAAAAGTTTAAAAAATATTTTGTAGCAGCGTCCCGGTCCCGGTCCCGCACCCCATTTGCATTGCACCCAAGACTCATCCTTTGGTCCTGCCGTCCCGTGTTAAATTCAACGCAACGCGTGCGGTCACGTGGCCCAGGGGGACACGCCCACTTTCATGATAGTCACAATCGGCAGCCGAGATTTAAACAAAACGTTGCCACCGCATCAAACGTCATTCAGGGCCGATGGACTCCGTTGCCAGCGCCAATCATTCAGCGGCATCAAGCAGCAGGAGGAAGGAGCAACGGAAAATCGTTGAAAATTATGTAAATTGTTTTTTGGGCGAAAAGGAAAGGAGTGCGAAAATTTGCCTAAATGCTTTACAGGCCTCCTCCGCCGGCAGCGACAATGGGAACAGGTTAATCGGAAGCTGCCCCAAATTGTTGCAGCAGGCAACAGGAAAAAAGCCAAACAATGTGACAGAAACATATGTTGCCATCATCAACAGTTAAACGAGGGGACAATCCTTTGACAGGAGTCTCATAATTCGCAATGGAGCACAAATTGTGGGCGCATTTGCGTGGTTAGAACCTTTAGGCCGTATATTTCAGCGATTTCAGAATGTCTTTCCTTGCAATCCCTCAGCGCCCGTTTAGACTCCCACATTCCCACCCCATTTTTTGCAACAATCCAACAGATCAATGGGGAAGATATGATTTCGCATTTGTTGTATATTGCTTCCTGTCCACTATTGCCATATACATTTCATATTTTTCCCACCATTTCACGGGACATCCACCCCTGCCCTGCCCTGCCCTGCCACGGCCAGCCTTTTGTGCCCAGCCAGCCCCTTTTGGACGACACACGTCCGTGGCAATAAAAGCGCAAACGTTTCAATTCCGTTGCGGCTGACAAATGCACGGAAAAAATGCCAATGTTTCTGCCCCAAAAATATATATATTATAATGATAAAAAGACAAACGGCAGAGAATACTAGCAATGGACAAAAGTTTATCTAGATGCTGTCGAGTGTTTTGATTTGTAACGTTTCTCACTTCATTATTATGCAATAAATAATGGCATATACATGTCTCTGCTCTCGTATACTCTGGTAATATAATTCAGAGGGGGCGAAACTGCAGAGGGTTGCTCGTGCTGAAGGGTCGTGGTCCTGGTGGTTCTCTGTGCAGCGGAAATAGAGCGGAGCTGAATGGTCAGCAGTCAGCGTTCGCGTCTGTGGAAATTAATGAGGCCTAACATGACATATAGAGTTTTTTTGTATCTTTCTGCTGAGTGTAACCCCCCTCAGTATCATCATCACCTTTGACCTTTACGTGAGCTTTGGCAGCAGCTTTCACGGAAGTGTTGCCAACCATTGGGGAAAAGTTTATATGAAAGCACAAAGCTCTCATCTATGTTCATGTCCAGGGTAGAGGGTAGCTTTAGCCTAAAATTCATTTATATTCATTCATTCATTTATTTGCACCCCCTGAAAGCATGCTGCAAGCTCACGCATAATGAACCCTTGTGCCAAAAGCTTCGCCCAAAAACCCACCCCTGCATTATAGAGCAGAGAAGAGCGCACAAGAGAAAACGCTTTTGTGTGTGTGTGTGTTGGTATGCCGTCAAGCTGCTCTCGCTCTCTGTCTCTTCTGTGTGCTGTGTGTGACACAAAGAGGAGTGTCAGGCAGCATAAATTTCAGCATACAAAATTCCACACACAAGCAGCGCGTCAAGAAACTTTTCGGCAACTTTTCCGCAGGAAAATCGAGTGTAAATACGCTGAAACAAAATCAAGCTGAAGAAAAAGTCAAAGTTCCTAGCCCCTAGAACTAATCTGAAATCGGTGTAAATTAATTCGTTAGCGGTAAATGCTGCAAGTCTCAAACGACGAGAAGAGGTGCCGTAGCCGTCGCTCTATGGTGTGGTGTGGTGTGTGTGTGTTTATTCGGGGGCCAAATGGGCCCAAGTGGCCGATGGGATAAATCAAACAAGTTTCTACGTATCGTATAAATACGCGGCCCCCAGCGAGGGCCGCAGTGCGAATGGAAATCTTTAAGATATCGTACAATCATAAATAAAACATAAATTATGTTTTGCTGCCAGCCGAAAAAATAAAACCATCAAAAAGGAATGAAAATGCCGAGCAACAAAAGCGTACGAACCCGAGCGGATATATTTTGATTTTTTTTTTATAAATAGAAAAATCAATTTCGCACGCAGCAGCGGCAGCCGCAGCAGCAGCAGCAGCACAAGAGGCAGCGGCAGCTACAGTAAGCAGCAAAAAGAGAGAGCACTCTTATGCTCTCCCCAGCGTGCTCTCTCTTTTTTTTTTTGTTTGGCGCAAGTGTGGAGCCAGTGTGTGTGTGCAGGGTATATTTGGTGGAAGGGTAAGGTAAAAGATCGCCCTGTCGTAGCTACCGCCTTTGCCTTCTATTTGATAATTATTGTGTGTGTGGGCCACAGATCTCACTATAATCTCAACGTTTGTTAAATACAAATACGAGTGAATATACCTTACCTAGCACAAAATACACCTTGGGCCCGTCTGTGTGTCTATTATAAGTCCAGTGCGAGAGAACCAGTGGCTGCGACTGCGACTGCCACTGCCACTGCCTCTGCCCTGTACCGCTGTGCCATCGAGAGAATAATTGAATCTACTCGTAATTCAAGTGTTTTGGTTGCACCATTTGTTGTGCTTAATATTGTTATTATTTGTTTAAATTAACGCCAAAAGAAGCTACAAACTACGCAGGAGGTACAAACGCGCGCGGACCAGCCTCCTCTTTTACTTACTATATGTACATAGCTTCAAAAACAAAAGTCTCTAAAGTACGATTCGCATACCCTGTATTCCCCAATGCCTGATGCCTGGTGTGGTGTGTGTGATGGCAAACCCTTTTTGATATCCTGTTTACAACAAATTACGAGTATTGCTGCAAATTGAATTTGTGTGTGCCCCACGCAGCAGAAGGAAGGAACAGAAACAAGGAACAAGTGGTTGACAGACACAGTGCTATCTATAGTGGGGGGACACAGGTCCCAAGTTAATTTCCGTTGCTGTATCCCCCCCACCACCACCACCATCAGCAATACTACCATCAAAAAAAGAAAGGAAAATCATTTCTATTTGGTTTGAACTGGATAGAGATGGCGGAGAAAGAGTGAGGTTGGCTGGGTGGCTGGGTGTCAGAGTTCCACTAAGAATTCTTTTTCTGTTGCTGCTGCTGTTGTTGTTGTTGTTGTAGTTGTTGTTGTTCTTACTGTGGAATCTTTCGAAATTGACAACAGCAGCGGCAACAATCTCAACAACAAATCAAATAAATTAAATTTACACACATAGTTAAATTAGTGAAAATTGAATAAAACAGAAGAATAGACAAGACAAGACGAGGCGAGACGAAACGAGACGAAAAGATATGTCTGATACGTTTGATAGAAAACGTAAATAAAATAGTCTCTGCCTGAGAGACAGTGCGTGGAACAGAGAGCACAGCGCTAGAAAACGTGCGAGCAAGTGAGAAGACGGCCAGCCACAGAACAGAGTCGCAGCGGATACCCCAAGAGGAGGCAAATCTAGAGAGAAGACAGCTCCGGAGAACGTGTGGGAGGAAGTGAGCGCAGACAGTCCCCCCACTGGAGGAGCGAGAGCAACTGAGCAAATAGCTCAAGTGGAGAATAAATCGCAAGGAGAGAAGACAACAGCGCCACAGGGAGAGCATCAGCATCGCAGATTCGAGAGACAACCGCCCGCTGACTCTGCGCCCCACAAGTCACAGACGACCGACCCCACGAGACACGGCACAGCGTGGAGAACGTGTCGAGCAACAAATTAATAATAAAATAAAGAAAAACACAAATTGAAGACAACAACAAAAGTCGCAGTAGCAGAGGAACAGGCAGCAGCAGCAGTATCCGGAGCAGAGATAGAAGCAGCAGCAGCAGCAGCGGGAGCAGCAACAACGTTGCCAGAGACACTGACGGAAGATGGGCTGCGGGCAGAGCAAGATACATTTATATCCCAGGAAATCGAAGAGTAAAGCAAATGGCAAGAAAGGAGGACATGGTGAGTGTGGGGAGAAAGGCGGGAGGGATGGTGGGAGGTGTCGAGGTCGATCGGAAGGCAGCGGCAACAGAGTTACCTTCCAATAACAAAAGCTTACACGCATGACGACATCAATTTGCCTTCAATCTTCCCATACATACATATATGTACACTTGTACATATGTATGTGTGTCTGTCCCTCTGTAAGCTTGCGTGTGCATGTTTATATCTGTGTGAGCCACCTGTTTCCACACAATGAGGACATCATTGATTAATATGTCACTAGCAGCAGAACAGAGAGAGAGAGAGGAGGGCAGAGGAGCCATGAGAGGAGGAGGCCCATGCCCATTCAGTCAAGTAATAAAGGCCTACATTTAAAAACCCCCATTTAAAAAAAACCCTCATTGTCTATATATATATATTATATATACACACGCTACGTGCATAGTAGGTGTGTGTGTGTGTGTTTATGTGTTTGCTCTTAAGTTTATAAAAATGTAAAAATCTAACCTACATGGGGAAAACTTTTGACTATGCCCCACTTCCAGCACGTTCAACGGTGGTTCACCTTCCTTCCCTATCACCGCTTCCTCTACCTCTGCCACTCTATTCTCTTTCTCGCTTCTCCTTTGTATTTTCTCACTGTGCATGTGTATGGGTGTGTGTGTTTGTGTATAATTAACTGCTAAAAAGGCAACTTGTTGTTGCAATGGGCGCTACGAGAAAGTGGGTGTGGTCTGCCCCCAAGGGTCCTCTGCTCTCTCTCTCTCTCTCTCTCTCTGTCTCTCTCTGTATGTGTTTGTGTGTGTGTGTGTGCGTGTGTGGAAAAGGGTTCAAGCCAAATTGTGTAGCATACACAAAGGCGCCATTGTGCCATAAACGACCCAAATTCCTCGTCTTTCATAGTCACATAGGGTACGCTTTCGCATCGTCCTGGATCCTAGATTAATTATTCATAATAACCTTCGTTTCGTGGCTTTGGTTTTCTGTCTTCTCTCTTTTGAACTTGCATTAAAATGCATAACTCTTTTTAATTAAATTTATGGCCAACTTCAAAGAGGAGGCCCAAGGAAACATTAGCTATAAGCAGGTCTTGACCGAAAGTTATGAAAGATGAATGTAACTTTCTTGAATTTTGTATGCCAACCATGTCCTGGGAGGCCGCCAAGTGCTGCTCTCAATGTGTGTCACTCGGTGACCGGTGGCCGTGAGCCGTAAGCCGAACAGAAGTTGCACATTCGCTTTATTGCTAAACTTTTGCCACTTTGTGGCACTCTCTAAATTGCCAACTCATCTTCTATAATGTTCTCTGGTCCTTGGTCTGCCCACAGCCGATTCAGATGCCGAAACGGATGAGGACGAAGGCCACATCGAGGATGCCGAGAAGGCACAGCAACGCGACCGCGAGAAGCATGACGAAAGCGAGGAGCAAAGCAATAAGGATATCCAGGACTCTGACGAGGATGTGGCCGTCTCACTGCTGCGTGCCAAGAATCTATCGTTGCTGCAAAGCCAGTAAGTAATTCCATTCCTACGATACGATAAGACCTCCTCTGCTGAGTGCCCCTCATTAACAATGTTTTCCCCATTTCCAGGGAAATATCCTCAAGCCAACAGAACTTTTTCCGCATGCTGGACAGAAAGATCGATGAGGTGAGTACTGAGGATTATTTTGAGGACGCACTGAAGTAACCTTTGACCTTGGCAGGGTCCCGACTACGACTCGGCCAGCGAGACGGAAGTCGCCTTGGAGGAGGCACGTCTGAATGCCCTGCGCCACCATTGGGAGTCCGCCAGCCTCACCGCCTCCATTTGCTCCTCGGCCAGCCGCTCGCTGCAGACCACGCCCATCCGACAAGTGCAGGTGCCTCTTAAGCAGCCACCGCGAAGCGCAGGGCTTCTACTGCAGCCCTCATCGGCGTGTGGTACGATGGCCGCGACGGAGTATCTACCTCAGCATGTTTTGGCGGGGCGGCAACAGCAGCAGCAGCAGCATCAGCAACAGCAACAGGCAGCCGTTCTCTACCAGCAACAACAGCAGCAGCAACAACAGCAGCTCATCCTCTTGCCCCAGATGGATGCCAACATTGTCCATACGTCCACTGCGGCAGCCGCAGCTCAGCTCGCCCAGCTGCAACAGCAGCAGCAGCTCCAGCAGCAGCAACAACTCCAACAGCAGCAACAGATCCATCAGCAACAGCTCCAACAGCAGCAACTGTACCAACAGCAGCAGCAGTATATGCTGTCCCTTCCCGCCGGATCCATGCCACAGAGCGTCAGTCCCAAGCGACTGATGTATGGAGCGGCGCCCTCGCCGCCGCTCAGCTCCTGCCCCGTATCCGCAGCCCCTCCTTCCGTTCAGTATATCACAAACGCCTCCCAGCTCATACAGCAGCCGGGTGCAACGGGTTTCCTTAATGGCGCCGGCGCCAGCGGGGTGGGAGTGGGACGAGCGCCTTTGCAGCTGGCCTACTATGGCGCACCGAGCACCACCTCCCAGGGAGCGGCGACTTCGGCTGCCCTCAATGCCCCCGAAACATACGAAACACAAACCGCTCCACACAGCCAAAGTCAGCAACAGCAGCCGCCGCCGCCACCGCCGCCAGGTGGCTACTACGGCGAGATCATGCACGGAGTGCAGGTAAGACTAAAACACACTTAATTCCTGATTGATCCTAATGAATGTTTCTGTGTGTGTCTTTCCAGCAGGCCGCACCCGCGGCGGAATACAAGTTTCCGGCGGCCATTAGCGTTCAGAGATTGGCACCGCAGGTGCAGCGGCAGCTGCGCGAGACCCAGGAACTCATAAAAGACTCGTGCCCGCAGCTTTATGCCGCGGGCTATGGCAGCCCAGGACCACCGATACGCAATCCCAGCAGAAATCCAACTAGAACTAGACCCACCCTGGAGACCCAGTTCTCGCAGGAACTATCGTGATATCTATATATGTAACAAAGCAAGCAAACGCAAACGTAGCAAAGGATAAAACCACATTCTGAACAGAATCAGTGTTAGACAAACCGCAGCCAAAGAACAGGAAGAACTAATTAACCAAAACTATAAAATACTACAAGACAAACAAAAAAAAAACATGCGAAAAGCCAAAAAAAAAATCGAAGAAAATCAATTAAGAAATTGTAAAACTGCACTCAATGTTTCAGACCCCTCCCGAACCGGGTAGAATGTGCCACCCCCTTGTACGGCAAACCTATACGCGTATTAATTACTAAACTCACGGTTGCCACAATTACTCCCAAACCACCAAAACTGGTCCTCTTTTTGATCGCTAGCCAACTTTTCCACCAAACGGTCCCCTTTATTGCTTCTATTCATAGTTTCTAGTTCGATATTATTATTTAAGATTTTGTACATTGACAAAAGGTATTATAAAACCTTCGTTTTGTAGATATAAATTCGGTCAATCGATCCGATCCCAAACGATCAACTATATTTTTCCGATCACAAGAAGGCGTGGCCATGGGGTTTCCTCCAAAGATGGCAAAAACAAATAAAGGAGGGAGGTTGCTGGTTACAGGACACATTTTCATAAATCATGGCATACTTTTGGGCGGAACTGGTGGACTTGTTGTTGACAACAAGTTGAAAAACATTAACAACAATTGTTCTACAACAATTATCGACAACAACAAAATCATAACCCAGTCGTGTTTTATTTTCTCTTTAATATGTGAGCCGATCGGATCGTGCGACGGTTTCCTGTGATTAGAAAAATGTTCTTGATTCGATGAAATCTTTTCCTTACTCAGTCAAAAATATTTAATATTTCACAGCTTACTGAGATCGGGTGAACAATTATTACTTTTCCGTCAAAAATACAGAATTTCCATGCACCGATCTGAGATGGAATTATGTATGTGTTCACAAATCAATCCTGAGTCCTTATCCTTATAAAGGATCTCAGAAAAGTTCTCCATTTAAACACATTTAATATCTTCGTAGAACTGGATGTTCTATGAATTCCTGGGATCCGAAAAATATCCTTAATGGAGTTTTTATCAAGGATCAAAAAAGGTCAGTTTTGGTCTCCAAAACGTATTTTAAGTGGCAACTGTGAAAACAACTACTAAACTTATGCGGAGCAACAAATACAACAAGCATTACAAATAGAGAAAATTTAATATCCACGAGGCAGCCAAAGGATTATGAGAGGAGCGGGCGGAGAAAGCGATAAAGGAGTTAATAGATTTAGGAATCGGGTATAGCGTCATAAGGCGTCGATATTCAATATATGCAAATGCCACAAAAAATGGGAGAGCCCCCGAGGAGAAAGCAAACACAAATCATACAAAGTACGAGTAAATAATAATGATATATTGAAATGAAACCAATGACTTCTACATTCTCATACACAAATTTTGTTATTCATAATTCTCATGATGTAATTTTTCAAACGATCAAATATATTGCTGTTTCGAAATGGGGGAGATGATTACCCATTAACGGACGAAGCTGTCTTGTAATATTTGTATAATTTTGTTCTATTGATTATTATGATAATTTTTTATGTATAATAGTTTTTCTTATATGATTATATATATGTATATGTATATTTAAATGAAAAATAAAAGCAAATCAATTAAGTTTAAACTTTAAAGAGAACGGAAACCAGACGTACCTTTCATTTGGCATATAGTAGTCTCGGGCCACTGCACTGGGATTGGAGAAAGGAAGAACGCATTTGAATGTCTAATTAATTCCTTTATTCATATCTGATGTATCAATCAATTCTTGCTTAAAGGCTCACATAAAATGGAATTTAATTCTGTATTACTGGGTGTTAAATTTTCATTTTGTGGCTGTTTTTAGTTGTTTTATTTTGTTTTTGTTATTTAGTTTGAAATACGCCGATAGGCAATTAATTAGACTAGTCACATAATATGGTTTAAGATGATATAATACGCGTTTGATTCTAAGAAATTGACATTGTTTGTTGTGTGTCCGTTAGTGTGAAAATTGTTCATGTTTTCGGCCTATACCCAGTTAGGTTTGGGTATAAACTGTTCCGAACTTGTAGGTTGATTGTTTTTTTGGTTGTTTGGAGAGCATTGCAAACATTTAGTTGCAGTGTGTGTCGTCGAATGAATAGTACATACAATATTCGAGAATTGTATAATGAAATCAAATACGCCCAGGGCCGTGGAAATATAAATGCCAACAAAATTGCTGATCGGCACTCGAATGCCCTACAAATTTGACTAAACCAAAATCTTATCAACTAATTGGGTTAAGGAAAACGATGAGATTTATCAAATTAAAAGCGTATTTGATTCCAGTTTAAACCATATTATATAGCTAAGACGTGGGCGGAGATCTACACAGAAGAACGTATCAATGACGTCGCTCTAGGTCAGAATTTCTCATTTCTGATCAGTGTGCGTCCTCCAAATAGGTGTGGTTTTCTGTGTGTTGGGGATGTGTGGGGGGGATGTGTTTTGGTGTTTTTTTGTGTGTTGTTATGTTTGTGTTTGTAAGCTAAATTAAATACAGCAGAGCCGGGCCTACACTTTGATAGCTTCTTTAGAAATGGCTTTGTCTGTGTGATTTAGTTTTGTACGGGCAACGGGGGAGGCGGGTAGGCGTAGATGTCGCCACCGTTGGCCATCATGTAGGGTGCCGCCTGTGTGGGCACAGCATACTGGGGGCGGTAGGAGTTGGGCATGTTTGTCGGTCCGCCGTTGAGGGAAACTGTCGCCATGCTGGAGGACATTGAGGAATACTGTCCATACGCCTGAGGAGGCATGCCTCCTGCGGCTCCAGGAGGACCAGCCACCGCCGCTTGCTGCTGCTGATGTGGTGGCTGAGCCTGCTGCTGTTGCGGATGCTGCTGGTTCACTGGCGGCGGCGGCATGTTGTTAAAGTTCATGTTATACGGCGAAAAGCGGGAGCGCTTCTGGTCAATGCCGTAGTTAGCAGCCGCTGCCATGGCTGCGTGGGCAACTGCGTCGGGTAGCAGCGGCTGTTGCTGCTGGGCATTGAGCTGCTGCTGTTGTGGATTTCCCTGCTGCGGTGCACCTGGGCCGTTCTGTACCTTCGGTTCGAAACAAGCGGCATTGGGGTTGAATCGCGAGAAGGCAGCTCCGTTCTGCTGCTGCTGTTGCTGTTGACCCTGATATCCCTGGTGGCCCTGGGGACGATAGCCGCCATTGCCGCCCGGATTGGGTGGCGATGTGCGCGGCTTCTGATCGAAACGTGGGGCGCCACCGGCGCCGTTGAAACCATTGCG
This sequence comes from Drosophila bifasciata, assembly GCA_009664405.1. Classification (NCBI taxonomy): domain Eukaryota; kingdom Metazoa; phylum Arthropoda; class Insecta; order Diptera; family Drosophilidae; genus Drosophila; species Drosophila bifasciata. The sequence continues at coordinate 43,264,873 of CM019043.1, forward strand.
ATTCATGTTGCCACCGGTGGGGTTGTTGTTACGGTAGTTATTACCGCCGTTGTACCCGCCGCCCATCTGCTGGTTGCGACCCTGATAGCCATTGCCGCCACGGTAACCGCCGCCCATTCCACCTCCGCGCTTGTAGCCTCCGCTCATGGACATGTTCAGCAGCTTTGGATTGATCTCCTGCAAAGACATTGAAATAAAAGTGCGTAAGAAATGGGAAACTTCAAGACTCTGGGAAGACTCACCTGATTAGCCTCACGGAGGACTTGGATCAGATCATTGGCCTTGTTGGCATTCGAGTGCGTGAACAAGGTGTATGCTGTGCCCGTGTTATTCGATCTTCCGGTGCGCCCGATGCGGTGCACATAGTCCTCAGAGTTCGAAGGATAATCGTAGTTTATGACGAACTTGACATCGTCAACGTCTGTTTTCATTTCATTTCATTTATATTTTTCATTTCGAATTTGAAAATTGAAGAAGTTTGAAAGAAAATGTTAAAAAAATTCGAATCTTTCCAATATGCGGGGGCGAAAATAGGATTCTTTCTCAATATTTACTCAAAAAACTATTTAACAAAAACGGAAACTTATTCATGTGTTTGTGTTTGTGTGTGTGTGTGTGTTATAGTGTATGTGTGAGTCTGTTTTGTGGATGTCCGTGAGAGCGTAAATGTGTGTGTGTGTGAGTGTGTCTGTGTTTGTTAATAAAACTTAAAATATATACTTTATCGAATCGGTCAATGGATTTTGTCGTTTTGTATTTCTGTTTGAACTTTCATTTTTTCTTTTTTAGTTGGGTTTGTACTTTGAACAAAAATTTCGCCATCAATACTATTAGCGTATATTAATAACTATACATCTTTGGCAATTAGATATATGTTTTTTCTATACTGCAGAAATGTGGACCTCGACCTTTGTCTTCTCATCATTCTTAAATATGTTTTTTCTTATGTTCTTTTCTTTTTCATTTCAATACACAAATCGTAATATAAATGTTTTTCTTAAAGCTTAATGCATACAAGAGAGACGGCTTTATTAAAAATTATGATTATATATGTATATAATTAATATAAAAACACACATACGGTTTGGGTACGGTATGATTATAAGCTTATGATACGGAGAGAGGGTGCTACGGATTTTATAAACTTCACTGGTGAATGATTATTCAAGGGGGCGAACTGTGGTTCTAAGGGATATTTTGCGGGAGTGATGGAAGGGTGCGTACCGGATCGTATAGTAGCTATGATTAGGGAATACTAAGTTAGCCTATTACTTACCCTGACAACGACCTAGGGTTTAGATTGGGTTAGAGAGATAGGCTTACGATCGAGTGGGTGTCCCTGTTGATCCTGTCCCTCTGCCACTGCCACTGCCTCTGCCTGTGCCTGTGGCTATCTCTGTCCGTGTCCCAGTCTGGACTGGGTGTCCGATTGGATATGCTAGAAACTTAATAACTCAACCCTCAACTTGTATATATGTATAGCTTTTCTCATTAACTTTATCTTCTTTGTGTATATGTAACTTTTTCAACTTTAAACTTTTCATTTCTTTGTTTTGTTTTTTGCTTGTTTCTTTTCTTTTCGTTTTAGTTTTAGTTCATTTTCTTTTTGCCATTTTTAAAAATCGAAGTCCATTTCGTAAAGTGCTGATGATATTTTTGTTCACACACAAATTTCGGTTTTATACATAGAGTAAGGAGCGACGTAATATAAATATAGAATACTTTATGGTACATAAATAAGCTAAGGAAAATTAGCATCAGTCAAAAAATTCGTTGGCCGCAGCAAAATGTTCCAATTACTCAACAATATTAATTCTTTAAATAGCTTAAACAACAACAAAAAATTAAAAAAAAATTATTTATATTTTAGGCTACGTTTAAAGAATTTTTACTTGCATTAAGCGGTTTTATTTCTGATTTTAAGGTGCACTGGAATTAGTCACTATTGTTTTGTTTTTTTTTTTTTTTTTTGGGTTGAGTATTTTGCTGGCCGCTGACTCCTTGACTGACAATAAGTTGCATTACGAGTACATGTTAGGGTTACTCAAAACGTGATTTGACGAGACACAACTAAAGACTATGAGCAAGAGAGAGAGAGAGAGCTAACTAAACGAACTAACGAACTAAAAGTAGTAATCAAATATCGTATAACCAGCAATGCATGGAGAACAAACACATTCCCCTCATTATTTGAGCCCACACCAGTTCTTCGCACACCCTTTGACATTCGCAAAGGGTCTTCTAGGTCTTCTAGGGGATTGAAATCGGAGGAGGGATCGGACCGGATTTTGAGGTGTATCGCAATTCGGGATGCTAAGCGGCGGCTCGCCTCGAATGGGTCCGTGGAACCGTACGTCCGCACATCCGTACAACCGTACAACAAAAAACAAAAATGATGGGAATAACGAATGATCTGATTATATCGGATCGGTTATTAGATTGTGGTTCCGCCGCCTCAGTCGGAGCCGGAGCACAATATAAACCTGGTCTGGACCAGCTCGCATCCCTGCTAAATAATAATAATAATAATCTGGGATTATTGGACTTTGGATGCTTCGGATGCTAACAGAAGCTGGAAGAGAGTCGAATAACTTAACATGCAACATATAAACGTAAAATAACTTAACCTATAAATGCAAAAAGGTCAAGCTCCCTCACTCCGAGACAAGTGAGGGACAACAGATGGGATTCATAAATCAGATTCAGATTAAGTTTCAGATTCAGATTCAGATTGAGAGCGTGAAGGAAGAGCAAGAGGCTGGGTCGGTGTTGGCCGATTCATCGCTGACGGATGCTCTGGGACGAACCAGAAGGCGTCGACGACGAATCACAAAATAATGAAAGAAACCCCACGGGATGCTTGATCGATCCACAGGCAACAATTGCTTGGTTATGGAGAGAGAAACAAGAGGTGGCTCAGTGCCGACCAAAATATGTCTACTCACCCAGTCCGCGAGCGGCCACATCCGTGGCGACCAAGATCGAGTGACGTCCATTACGGAAGCTGGACAGAACAAAGTCGCGCTCCTGCTGCGACTTGTCGCCGTGAATGGCGCATGCACGCCATCCCTGACGCGAGATATTGCGAGTTATCTCGTCCACTCGCTTCTTGGTCTCCACGAAGATGATGGTCTTTGTCTCGTTTTCGGCAGAGATGTCCGATAGAAGCTTGATCAGCTTTCCAAGCTTTTCGCTCTCGTCGCAAACATCGACAATTTGCAATATGTTGTGGTTGGCACTCAGCGTGAGCGAACCGATGTTGACCTGTATGTAGTTTGTGAGGAACTCCTCGGCCAGCTGACGCACTTCCTTGGGCCAGGTGGCGGACCACATCAGCACTTGACGATCCGGACGGATCTGCTGCATGATCTTCCTGATCTGAGGCTCGAAGCCCATGTCCAGCATGCGATCGGCCTCATCCAGCACCAGGTAGGTGCATCGCTTCAGCGTAGTGGTGCCCCGCTCGAGGAAGTCGATGAGCCGTCCCGGTGTGGCAATCACGATCTCCACGCCACGCTCCAAGTCCCTGGCCTGCTGGCCCTTGGGGGCTCCACCAAAGATGCATGTGTTGCGCACATGCGTGTTGCTGCCAAACTCGATGGCAACCTGCTGTATCTGTTGGGCCAGCTCGCGAGTGGGAGCCAAAACCAAAGCAATGGGTCCATCCCCACGCTCCAGTCGCGGCTGGTTGTTTATGTGCACCACAGCGGGCAGCACATAGGCGAGGGTCTTACCCGACCCAGTCTGGGCAACACCCACCAAATCGCGTCCACTCAGAGCAATTGGCCAGCCCTGGGCCTGGATGGCTGTTGGCTTGGCGAAACCCTGCTTGCGAATCTCGTTCATCACGTAGTCTGGGAAGCCCCCCTCTTCGAAGTCAATACTGGGTGTTGGCACCTGATCCCCCTTGATGGTGATCTCGTTGTTTGTGAGGAAACTCTCGGTTTCCCCCGGGGTCCTGGCTAGCACCGTGTCGCAAGGCTTGTAGAAGTTCTTGCGGAACGGAGTTAGATTCACCTCGGACCAGATTATCTTGGGCAAATGTGCGCCATGTGTAGAGGTGCGGTTGTTCTGATTGCCGCCGAAGCTGTGATCCATGCGTGGACCTTGTCCTGTGCCATTCATGCGACGTGGTCCGCCATTGCTGGGTCCGGCAAAGCCCGGATACGGGGCCGAGCGATTGCGCTGGAACATGCCAACGCCACCAGCTCCGCCGCCGGGGCCCCATGCGATTTGGGGGCATGCCGCCTATTGCACCTGCCCCTCCTCCGTAGGCATTAACCTGTCCGTTATACCTGGAACGACCGTTGTTTGCCATGAATATAAATTTAGATCCTTACAATTCACAGCCAAATTTTTAAATGAGGTATGGTAAAGGCAAAGGTATTTTTTTTTATATAATTTTCATGAGTTACTGCCATTTTGAATTTATTGATTTTCGCCTGCGTCGCCGACTGCCGCATGGTCGAAAAAACGTATAGAAAACCCAAAACTAGCCTACAAAATACTTTTCGACTTACATGTTCATGATTTTGTGATGTTCAATGTACAATTCTTTGCGAAATTAGTTATCTTTATTGTACTTTTTTTGCTGTCTTCACTTCACAAAATTTTCCAGCCCCGAACCCCGTCAATAAAAGCAGTGTTGTGAACTTGTGGAAAATAGTGTGAAAAATTTTCCAAATGTTAGCAATAGTGGGACCGTGTGAACAACGCAGTGCAACGGCAGACATATCGATAAAAATACCGCCTAATGCAAAACAATTCTTGGCCAAATAAAACAAACAAAATAAGATTTCTTTTTTAGTTTGAAATTGTAAAATTTCCCAATTGTGGAAAAACGATATTGGAATTATAAAAGTCCAATTGGAAGAACTAAAATATGTGTGACCGTCTGACCCTCGGATATATACCGAAATTTTAACCCATTAACACCCGCCATTCACGGCTATTAACTGAATTACTATTACTATTAACTGAATTACAATTACTATTAAACGACAACTATTAAACGAGGTTCGGTTAATCCGAACCTACTTGTACCGCCATCCTATTCTTTCTCGTTACTTACAACAAAATATTGCCTCAATATCGTTCTCCCGACATTTTTCAAGTTTCAGAACATTCGTGCGTAGATCTAAATACTCACTGGTCGACAATGGGTTAATCGTTCTCTGTCGATGATCGGAAATCATACTGTATCATAGCTGTAAAAATCATCGATAAAAACTTACAAGATTGCGGTGATCTTTGAATGTGTGCGATCAGCTTAGTGATGTAAATTTTTGTAAAAACATCGATGTCGATGTAATCGGTGTTTTGAAAAATTAAACATCGATGCTGTGTTGATGCATCGGGTCGAAACTTCGATGCATCGATGATCATCCGATGTTTTAACCCCTTCACATTTTCTTAATTTTTTTTAACGAATTTTAAAAATTAAACAGAATTATTAATGTTTTTCGTAGGCTTTCATAGCAGTTTAAATTGTTTAAAAAAAGGTTTAACTTAAATAAGGAAAATAAAAATAATGCTTTCATATCAGTCTTAAATTTTTTAAACCTGGTTACATTTAAAAATAAATCATAAATTAAAGCTTTCATAGCAGTCTTAAATGTTTGAAACATGGTTAAACTTAAAAATAATGCTTTCATAGCAGCCTTATTGAAACAACCTTTAACCTAACAACATAATAAGAAAAAAAAAAAAAACCAAAAATCTTTTAGACAGAAACTAAATACTTTAAAAAAAGTGTTCTTTTTCTATGCTTTGTAGAAAGAGCATGCGGCTTAGCCGTTAAGGGTTTAATCTGTTCCTTTTTCGGGTAAGGACATTTACAGCCGCTGAATAAACCCGCTCAGAAGGCACTGAGGACCCTACAACCGGCAAAAATTTCAGCGCTTGTTGGTACAATCCAGGGTATGTGTTCTTCATTCCCTCCCAAACACTTAAGGGTTTACTCCCAAAGGCTGCTAGCGGCATTCGCAGATATGCGCTTATTTCCACGTCACATTCCTCATTTGGTTTTATGGGACTGCGCCATTAAATATACAATAAACTGGGTAATTTATAAATAAAAACGATGCATCGCTTCGGTATTCGATGCATCGCTTCAATTCTTCGATGCATCGGTATTAACAAAAACATCGGAAAAATCGGAAAAATCGCAAACAAAGCATCGATGTTCGATGCATCGATGTTTTTTTACATCACGATCAGCTTACTGTTTGTTCTCCGACATTAATCAATCATGGGCTTAGCGGAGGAACTGCAGAAAAGTTTTATTGAATTGCGTATTTCCGACAGAGATCGCGCCAACTACACTGAGGATGCTGTAGAAATTCAAAATCATGTTATTGAGAAACTAAAGTTGGCTGACGAAAATTTTCGCAGGGCTTTTGATGGCCTTAGCCTTGCAGGTAACTTATTGAACCAGGGGATTCCCATAATCCAATGGTTAATGCTGTTTTTCTTGCAGGCAGCTACTTGGACAGGGTGAAGTTGAAGACTCCCGATGAATTTGATTTGCATATGAAGCTGAAATTTCCATTTCTAATCACCCCGAAGAAAGACGAGAAGGGATACGTTTTCTTGTTTGCAAATTGCTTCAATCATCCTGTCGTTGCCGACAATTACGTAAATCGAGGAAATCTACAAACCTGGCTACGCGCTGCATTCGATAAGGTGTTCAAGTCAAAGCAAAGTCTTCGTTGCAAGACTGGAGAAGTATACGAGTTAATGTACACGGCCAAGGGCTACGGATGTGCCCACACCATTGAAGCTGAGGGAAAGAATCGGGCCATATCGTTCGATTTAGTGCCAGCATTCGAGTTCACTTGGGCCCAGTGGCCTTTGGGTAATCCATGCCTTTACAACAGCCGTAAGAAGAAAATTCGCAAATTCCCATGGTTCGCTGTGCCGCAATCGAAAAAGGGCTCAAAGGACGAGCGAACCTTTATGGTATGTGCCCCGCATTGGGAACGACAGATAACGATGGATATGGATAACTTTAAAAACGTATTGCGCCTTATGAAGGGCTTGCGGGACGCTCATGCGAGAGATTTTCCTCATCTGTCAAGTTACATGCTGAAAACTGTCTTGCTCAATCAACTGGGAAAAGTTAACTGGTCCATAGATTTGGCAACTCTCTTTATGAAGATGTGGAACTGTTTGGTTGTTTGTCTACTAAATGGCAGACTGCAGTTCTTTTTGGCAAAAGAACAGAACATTTTTGATCGTATGAGTCATGAGGAACGCCACAAATGTTACTCTACAGCCTCACATTTACTGTCGGAGCTTCGCTATGCTGAACAGAATGGCAACTACAATGAAATCGCCGAACTTTTTAATATTTCCAAATAAGATAACACTCATTCAACTTTTTTTTTGTATTTGTTTAGCATTGCAGCTTCTTAGGGAGCAGCAAAAATCGTATTTTTATTCCAAATAAATGCATATCTTCACAGGAAATGCTTGGGTTGCAAAACTTAAGTGCTTTCTTCAGATTCTTTTCTTCTTATATCAACAAGAAAAATATCTTGATTGCGCGTTTAATACCCTGGCAGATGTATGGTTCCTATGGCATCTACATAAAAGAGTGGGTGGTCCCAATCAAGCCGACTAAACGAATAATCTGTCTGTTCATTAAGTAAGACGAAGCAAAAGACGGACATGGCTATATTCAATCGCATATTCACACCATGAGTAATATCTGCTCCTTATCCATTTGTACATATACACGCGTACTCGAAACTAATAAAAACTGCTGTTAGTATTCGTTGCTGCCACATACATATGTACATTTGTGCTTGCCTCAGCAATTTTTGCTCAATCAAGGGCCAATGGGGTACGCTGTGGCAGTTTTGTTGAGGAGCTGACTCGACGATATCCCTACTGGAATGGGATGGTACAGCGGCAAGGCGAGACTTTCAAAGCGATCTTTGCCCTGCAATGTTCTCCTCTCTTAAAATGCATCCAAGGAACCCATAGAGTGGCACACTTTTGCATAATGAGGGATAATTTAGTTGAAATAATAATGAGATCATTGGGGTTTTAAATGTGTTTCATAATGTGTTATTTACTTAGGAACAAGTCCTTTAAAATTAATCATATTAAAGCTGTCTCCGATATACTCGTACATATGTATGTACTACTATATATGTGTGTATGCACATTATACAATTAACGTATAATGAATACAAGTCATTATCTATGATCTAGGGTTCTACATTCCTACTTAAGTAAGATCACAGTTGGTACAGGGAGCACCACTCCCTTTCTGAGAGAGAGAGAGAGAGAGAGAGCGTTAGCGAGAGTTCCGCTCTAGAATAGCACCGTTCCTGCCATATTCTCGGAGAGGATCATCTTCTGGACATCGCTAAACACATCACGGATGCAGCGCGTGTCTGTGGCCACGGTGAAGTGGTAGTAGCACTCCCGCTCGGAGGTGATCAGATCGCTGTTGTTGCGCGAATGCCGCTTGAAGGGCTCCTGGGTGATGTCCACGAGCTTCTGCTTGATGAACATCTTCGTCCAGTCGCACTCATCGAAGCAATTATCCTGCTGCGGCCGCTTGCAGAACTCCTCGTACTCCGGGAAATAGTCAACGATGTGCTTGCCAGCCCTGATCTTCCGCTCCATGATGTCGTATTTGTTGATAAACACAATGAGGCCGGCGGAGGCGAGGAAACGGTTCTGCCAGACGCGCCGGAACAGCTTCAGGGCCTCCTCCAGGCGGTTCTGGTTGGGATCCTCGCGCAGATTCTGATCGAATTCGCTGCAGGAGACGAGAAACAGCACTGCCTGTATGCCCTCGAACACCTGTATCCATTTGTTGCGCTGGTCCCGCTGTCCCCCCACATCGTACATGCGGAACTCCTGCTCGCCGCCGCCCAGGCTCTTGGGCACGGGCACCCGGAAGGTGATCTGTGAGATGCCAGTGGTGATCTTCCGACTGTGCAAGATGTCCTCGGTGCTGGGTATATACTCGCAATCGCTGATCCTTACAAAGTTGTCGAGAAAGCTGTAGAATGGACAGAAGATAAACCTTTAGTAAGGCCATCCTTTGGGGATCTGTGACGTTGAGGTTCACTTACTATTTGGCACTGTCCAGCAGGGGGAATTCATTCGAGCGATCGTAACAGGCGCGGATGCCCACATCGTTCCACAGCGTCATGACGTGGTCACAGTACTCCTGAAATGCAAATAAACAATTTCAATGTTTAGTATTAGTCATTAGACAAAGTAAAGCATAAACCCATGAATGACTGGCATGTGGCCTCCAAACACCGCCCCACCCACCCACACAATACCCACTACCCTCAAAAAAAAAAAAAAAAAAAAAAAAGACTTGTCTTAATCTTATCGCTTCGTATAAGCCATATAATGACCACAGAATAAAAGATAGAACGACTCGGGCGCTGGCGCTGGCTCTGGCTGTGGCTCTCTCTACACTGGACTACGATGATTCAGACGGCGCGACGGGCCAATATTAAAGGCCATTCATGGAGAAAATTGCAGCTGTATAGTATGCCACTTCTCCACCACAAGTGTAAAATCAAAAGTCATTTTCGAGGAAGTCCGATTTGGTCGATCGGACAAACACTTGTTTGGAAAGTTTTCAGACATTCCACAGCGCAGCCTAATGGATGGGTAATCAATCAGACCCCCAGATACATGGGGAGAGATAAGAGAATAAAACGATTCAATCGAGCAGGAGGAGATTTGACGCAAGTCTAATGCTTGTAGCAACTTCAAAGTCGTTTGCCTGACACCAACACAGCAACACTGCGACAAAAAACATTCTGAAGTGCAGCGAACAGGGATAAGATACACATAGATAGATAGCGCTTTGACAGTCCCCATGTCAAAGCCCCCCGCCACTTGACGGACGGACGCCTGCTCACCTCATTCATGTACTCCGGAGCACCGCCGGGCAGCGACAGGATATAGTCGGCACTGCGCTCGCTGGTGCAGCTGCCAAAGTCCAGGCCCAGGAGGCCCATCTGTAGCACCAGCTGATGGATGGAGTCGTGGATATTCTGATAGATTTCTGGTATGCGATCCCGACGCTCACTACAGAGACAGAGAGAGGAGTTCCTTGAGTATCAGATGGAGTGGAGAATCAAGGGAGAAACTTACTCGTCCGTAAAGCCATTGATATGCAGTATTCTCATCTGTTTGAAGATGGTGGTCTTGCCGGATTCGGCAGTTCCCAGCAGCAGTATCTTCACGGGCGTGTCACTGAATCGCTTCTGCATGTCCTTGATCATGTGATCGCGTACCACCTGCAGCTCCTCCTTCTGGGCTGTTGATTGTTTAGCCGACGGCTGGCGCAACCATCGCAAAGGTCTGCAAAACAGAAAGAAAGCAAATTTACTTAGCGACTTGTTTTGCGACTTCTAAGGAAAACACGCGACATGGTCAACATGATCAGTGCTAGCTAGCGGGGGAAATGCAGAGGGAGAGAGATCTATATATAGGAATGGCAAATGTTTGCATACACCCCGAAAGAGGTACACATAGAGGCCGAGACCATACCATACCATTCCTCCAGCTACCTCCAGCTCTAACGATTCGCTGGCCCTGATGTATGTTTAATTAAAAGCACACAGAGCCCGAGACCGAGCCCGATACAGCTACAGCTACAGATACAGATACTGGTGGTTGCTACAACCAGCGTAGAATACGCAATAGATAAAACCGCAATGGACCCAATTCGGATGGCGGTGACGGTCTGAAAGCGAATCTGACGCATTGGCGGCACGAATTGCCATTACGAGTATTCCCTTCCCTTCCATTACCAACGAGAAGTACAAACTTTAATTAGAAGTAGGTTACAGATCAGATATATATACAAGCTTCCCACTATTTCAGGCATTTGGTGTATCGAATAGGATGTTAGATAAAGGATCGTTATCCGATTGGGTCATAGAAATCACAGTGAATGATGAAATAATAGGACCTGAACATGAATGAAGATATCTATGGCCGCACACGGCATTCCAGACGAATACAGATTGTTGCCCCACAAAACATGGCCCATATCCAGCTTTAATTGGGGGCCACTAATTGCAGTAATTGGCAGTGGAGTGGAAACATTCTGCAAGCCCCAAACAGCAGACGCACTTTGGCACCAGCGGGCATAGGTATACTGGCAGAGTGTATCTGGTTTATATAGCGCCATTTGAGTCAGGTGGGATCGATCCCGCTGGGGGGATGGGGGGATCGATTCTGGAATGGCTGGGCAGGGCAGGGCGTTTGCAAACTTTATGAGGGGCAATTCTAATTGGGCGATTGCCGAAACTTACTCAAGACCAATGGCTCTGGCGCTGGCTGGATTTCGAGGCTTATCAAGGCGCCCGCCACTCCAGAGATACGGGGAACCGAAGTGGTATCAAGCCATTCGACATCGTTGCAGTCGATCACCCACCGGTACTCTCTCTCTCTCTCTCTTTGTACCGCTCTCTGATGCATGATGAAAACATTCTGCATTTAGATTTAATATTTTTTTGGAGCATAAACCATAACCTATCCACGGAAAAGATCGATCCTTGTGATGAATCATAAGCACTTGTATTTCCCGCCCACTTTCATTGGAAGAAGGGAATTTCTGGGTGGGTGTTGCTATCTTTACGGTGCGCACTGTAATTTCATACTGGACTGATTTTAACGGGGGCCTCCATAAATGTAGCCAATGGCGAATTTATGGCTGTTTACAGAAAACCCAAAACCAGAAAAAGGAAACCCAATCGGTTGTCCATTGACCTCATCCCTTCCACTGGCCTGCCTGGCAACAGAAACCCATTTCCAGAGGTGTCGTGAGGGGAAAACAAATAAAATGAAAACAGTGCCCATTGTGACAGGTGTCAAATGGTAACGTGGGCTGCTAATCAAACGAATAACCATAAAATGGTATAATTTATTCAGAGATTACACGCTAGCTGTAAGCAATTAAGTTGAGGGACGAGACACAACAAAAGGAATTGCATCACCTAAGGCATACGTACTATATCCTCATACAAAAAACCATCCCATCCACCCACTAAAGCCCACTAATAAGCCCTGACCTTTGCAGACAGACCCCATCAAGCCATAAAGATTAAATAACTTTAATAGAATTAAATACATATGTGCACATATTGGATAGCAAATTGATTTTGAAAAGGTCAAACGGTGCAGATGGATGCTCTACTCCACTCCACCCACTCGAGTGGGTTAATTTCCGCTATCTAACGGACAGACTGGCAGCCTGCCAGCCTGTCAGACTGATTGGGGACTTCCTAAAAGCAGAGTATGATTAATCCAAATATAGATTGGGGCATAGGGAAATTGGAATATCCAATATGAACATCGGACACGATATCATTAATCACGTAGTCTCGTATCGCTGATATCAGAAAGCTCTTTTTTGTTTTAGTATTGTATTAAAGAGGAGCTCATTTAGTGGGTTGACTGTTCGGTTCGGTTCGGTTCTATTTAGCTAATCATGGTGATTGGAAGCCCCAGCTTTTGGGGCTTGGGTAAACTTTGATTTGGGTACGGCGGGAATTCTCCACTGATAGGCGATTAGGGATAGCATCAGATTCGATTCCCAGAACAGAAAGAGCTAACAAATACTAACCTTAACTTCATGTTTCTGAGTGTTGTATCAATTGTGCTCCGATTGATTATGTTTCCGTTGAACGGGTTGAATGCGTACTGGGCACTGGGTACTGTATACTGGAGTGTATGTTCTGATTGGAGGATTAATTGTTGATTCAGCACACGAACGATGGTTTGCTTTTAAATACTTTGAATTCCTTTGGTTCTAGATTGCACTTCTTTGGATCTACCAGTACACTGTTTATCGAGCACTTGAGTTCTTGTCACTTCAATATAATAATAATAATAATAATATCCATTTGTCACTCTGGGAGGGAATCTCTCTGTCTGTGGTGTCACTCTTGTCGTGTGATTCCTTTTATTTATTTTATTTTCTTTTCTTTCTTTTTGTTGGGGTGTTCCGAACACGTCTAACACCGTTTTATGGTTCACACAGCACTGAAAGTCCCAGCGAATGGAGCGAATTCTTAAATATCAGTTTCCCAGTTCTCGCAGCCGAGAGCGGTACGAGCGATAATGCGAACCAGAGTGAGAGATAAAAAGAGAGAGAGAGAGGAAGGTGGGTGGTGTATGGTGGGAGGTGGCAGCCGATGCCGCTCATGGCAGCCCGAATCGTTTGTTAATTGCTTGTACGGGTGTTCAAAGTAAGAATGTACAATATCAATGATAAGATAGCGCCCCATGAGAACCCTGACACGCACACTCCCTGTCCGAGAAACCCACACACAAAAGAGAGAGCAGCAACAGTTAAGCTAAGAGAGAGAGAGAGCTCTTAAGGAATAGCAGCAGAGAAGAGAATGCACATTTCTCACATACACCTTTGGTTCCACTGTGACAGAGCACTTTGGTGCCCAAATGGAATTTAACCCTTCGTTGGAGGGTCTTCGCTTCTCGCCTGCCTGGACAGCACCCCTTGACAACCCAAACAAACACCACACCACTCCACTTCACTCGATGAACAAGTCAAGGATCAGGCAAGTTAAGTTGTCTGTGGTTGTTAGTGGTGCAGGGGAGTGAGTGGCAGGCAGTACAATGTTTGCATACTGCTGTGGGGCAACTGTTTTGCAACCAACTGTTTTGCAAGCACGCAACAAGTGGGATCACATCCCCATCCCCATTCCCACCCAATCACTTCAAACAAAACACTTCAGCGAACATGTAATTAAAATACAATGCCCCAGCCCGAAAAAAAACAGCGCCACTACTTAAGCCCCTTCGAACTCTTATCTGGCTGCGATGTTGATGATGGCTCATAACCACTGGGGATTTGACCCACTCCCTGGGGCTGGGGGCTGGCTCGTAAATTGTGTTACAGCTTAAGGGTTTTGTCCACTCGGTAACCAGAGACCAGATGCAGTAGGATCGCCCGAGGTTTGTTGCTACGCAAATCCAAAGGCTGTGGCTGTGGCTGCGGCTGCGGCTCTGGTTCAAGGGAGTTCGCTGTTGGGCGATTGTCATCTTTGTTCTTGAAACATTGAACCTCATACTGAACAGATATGCCTCCTCTGAGTTCCTGGGTTCCTGAAGGGCAGGGGCGTTTCATAAGTTCCTCCCACAAGGTCGTTAACTGTTCGAGCCACCCACTTATCGGACAGTCGCACGAGTATGATTTCTCTGATTCTCAGTCTGATTATGATTATGATTCTGATTTTGTTTCTGATTAACTCCTGCTCCTCCTCTATAGACCCACTTTATAGATTTATTTGTTTTTTGTTTGCACAACCGTCTGGCATGGAGACTCTGTAGGAGTCACCGACTGTGATATTTGGGCATGGCCCTGTCTCATGTCTGCGAAATTGCCAGCGCAAAATTTTCCTACAAAATCGAGAGTCGTAAAGCGGTTTTATGGATCGAGCCCCCCCACATACGAGTACACCACACACGATACACATGGGATACACGGGATCCACGACCCAAGCAATAAGCAACAATGAAATCAGAGCATGATACTTTGTAGCAGTAAAATAATTTACCAATAATTCGATTAGTTTGAGAAGCACGAGAGACTTTCTTGAAGAATTACCGAAGAAGTTGGAATGGAATGTTAACTATTTTGTTTACGAGTTGGACACACCACATTGAGGAATGAATTCATAGAATTAATGCCAATCGATTGATGTACATACTATATACAGACCCGAAAAACAAGTGTGCATTCATTTCCCAGTATCAGTCGTGATTGAGTTCTAGATCAGATGTCGTCGATGGCCTGTTCTGTTGATTTCCGTCTGGAATTTCGACTTCCCCTTTAACGAAACGGACAATCTTCAAGGCAAACAACACAACACACAAATCTATCTATCGTATCGTTCGAGGCGGCAACGACAACTGAATGCCAAACAGAGTCCTCCCCCAACACATGGCCATTTCTTTGCATTATATAAATCTGATTTCGGGCCACGGATCATAAATAGTGATTCGATTGGAACCCATGTGGAACGGATCGATCGGTGGCGCTAATCATGTGGAACATTTCGTTCCAGGTAATCTCCTTCTGATAATACAATACTTGGCGCATACTTTAGAACCCGATATCGGGTATAAATTAGCAGGAGAATGCGACGACTGTACTTTAGGATTCTTAAGAATGAAGCAGTATGATGCCGGGCCCCTCCCCTGTGGGGGTTTTTCACTTTTTTTGGGATGAACTCATTCCAACAGCCACGTCAGCACACGGCTATTGGGGGGATTGCGTCTTGCCAGAAACGTGATCTGGGCAATCCATCACGTACGGCTGTGGCCCTGATATCAGCACAGCACAGCACATCACAGCACCTGATAGATATATAGCTCCTGCTCTTCACATCGCTGTTGTTTGTCTAATTCAACAACAAAATACGAGCAGATAAACCTGAACGAACTCCCAAGTGGGTGGGAGCTTAATATTGTGTTTGGTTTCTATACCCTCAAAATGGTTGGGCATTATCGGATTAATCAACTTGTTGGCCCACACCAACACCAAACGAAGGAGTAATTCATTATGCTGTTCATTAGACACAAGGGTATCAAATGCTTCGGTTTAGTACCCTTAGATTGAGTACCCTTTATTTCTGGTTTTATTTTTTGCACTGCTAAAATGTTGACAAGCAGTTGATTAAAGAGTGGCTGGCGATTGGGCAGGCAGGCAGGGTGGGGTAAATGCATGGGGGGTGGGGCCAGAGTAAAGGTGGAGCACGTCTGTGGTTCATGGGTGGTACCGCCGTACGAATGATAGATGAGCCCTGGGCTGAAGTTGAATGATAGCCATGCTCTGGCAGGCTGCAGAACAAAAACAACTGAATCATAGATATCAAATATATATTTTGGGAAGTTGCGAAATGAAGTTTGGAACGTATGGATGATGTAATTCGGGGAGGTACCTACCCACGAACATTTCTCCGATTACTTCGATTTCTGAGACGTAAAAGCAAACGTTTTATAAGCGACTGCAGTAAAGCAACTAAAAGCCAGCGATTACTATAAATAATTGTTGGACTCAAGATCCCTAGAGTTGGTCAATTACAAAATGATTTGACAAAGAGTTTGCAGTTGGAAATAGAATTTTCTTGTTTTAATATGCGCCATTATCAAATACTCAATACTTAATAGCTTTATAATCACCTCAAAACAACACAAAACACTTATCGTTGAGATGGTGGAGAGGTGGAGAGCCTGAAAGAACTATGGAACCCTCGGGATTACTTATTATTATATGGCGGCATCGTCTGGTCACGTGTTTATGACGTACTTCTGGGCTTTGTTTGCAAGATTTACAAGCATTGTAAATGTGATTGCCAATTGTGAGATTGGCATGGGATTACAACATTACACTTACTATACACAATTTGCATTCAGAGATAATGCCAGCCGGCTGTCATCATGGGACTCTGCGAGTGGGTCAGTCATTGCTTGACTGCTTGCGAAGACCAAGAAAGAATGCGTCCTAAGATAAGCATGTAATCAGATGGCTACAATATATTTCTGATTAATAAGTAGGGTACTAGGCATAAGAATACCCTCTATTGGTGATCAGAAGAGTGTCAGATGGTACGAGCATGAGATGAGCGTATCAATGGGGGTTCCCCTTACATGAGCCCATGATTACAGGCAAAACCTCTTCTAATACAAGTGATTTATAATCTCCACTACTTTGATAACTCAATCGTTAGTACTATTTTTAATGGTCTACTATGATATAGCAATTTGTTAGTTAATACATACGCCGCCCGCAGCCTGCAGCCTGTTGCCTGTGGCTCGGAGTCCTTTGGCATTTCGATTAGATTAATCCCAATTTAAAAAAAAAAACATGCACACGGATCTCTAGTTAAATATATGTATATATAAATCTGTATTATAGTATGTGTGTGTTTACATCTAGGCGAAAACAATTGCAGGGGGTTGCAGGCGAGGAGTGGGGGGTGGGGAGAAAGTATCGAATGTATTGCGACAGACACGATGCGGAAGTGGGCGCCTCCGCCTCCCGCAGCGCCCCTTTACTTCAGAATGGACCATTTGAGTTGTTCGCGCGCCGATTGCAGTACCTGAAAGATAGCACATACACATATAGAATGGCAGCAGATACAGAGATACAAAACATGGGATGGTCGATCAATTAGCTAATGAAATCAAAAATTCACTTCACTTCAGTTCAATTGAGCAAAAGTTCAAGAAGACATTTACAAACAATATTTATTTGATCATAAGTACAAACGCAATGGTGGCAAATTCTAAGGGCTTTTGGGCCTACGAATCGAAACGAACGAATTAAAACATTAAGAAAGTAAAATCTAGTTGAGTTTTAGTCGTACTACTTATTTAAATATATATATAGTAGTGAGCAAATTAAAGTTCTCTCTTGTTCGATTACTGCTTGACGAGCCTAGGAGCTAATTAGTAGAGATACTAGGAGATAGTGGGGGGAGGGGGCGCTACCAAAAGAGACCATTTAGTGTGCTAGTTACCTGAGCAACGGTCTGTTCGGCAATGGGAATATCATCGTTGCGCAGATCGACGCGTTTCACCACCGACGAGGGATCCGCATCCAGAATGATGCTACAAAACATAAGACACCATTAGGCCACAGGTCGTAGGGGAGTTTGTAGTAGTTATACTCACCCGCCATCACAGATTTCATCAAAGGCAAGCATTATAATCTCCAGGTTCTCCAGCACCAGGCGCTTCTCCACATTCTTCTTCAGAATGAGGCTGATGGAGTCATACAAGCAATTGAGCACCGACAGCAGGATGAGCTCATTCTCGTAGGCGCTGCCCATCACATAGAAGAACAGATCCACGTTGCTCTTGTAGACACAGGTGAGGCCGTCCAGCATGATGATCTCTGTGTTGGAGCGGTGCGTCTTGTTGAACAGATTCTTTTCGAAAGCCTTCTGCTCCTTCAACGTGGACAGAATGTTTTTGTCGTAGTATTTGGCCAGAATGCGGTTGCCATCGTTGTCCATGATGCACATGCCCTTGATAATGTCCTGCGGCACATGGGCATTGTTAGCAAGAGTTAATTACTTGTTATATTTAAACATTTACCATCATAAATCCGTCCATTTTTGAGTGTTTTCGTGTTTTACACGTCACAATTAGGGATGCAAGAAATATATTATATCAATATATCGATAACTTTATATTTGTCACTAATATATTTGTCTGGTGATATTCTAAGGATAGCTTATTTTGTGAGATATTTCATCAACGGATATAATTTTATGATTTATAAGCAATTTTCACACTTTTTTCTGTTATTTCACATCGTTTTTTTATAAATATCGGTACTTGTGTGCGCTCCGAGTAGTGTTGTAAACCGTTGTCGGCTCAGTGAACTAGTTCCGTGCGAACCAGTGTGAACTTGCTGTGACTGTTTAAATTTAAATTTGAAATTTGGTTTGCCATGAAAGTGCTGTAAACTTCACTTAAAAGAGAACCAAATTTGTGAATATAGCAAACGACTCGCCGTCGCGTTGAACAACAAAATTGAGAATATTCGTAACAAGTACCAAGACACACGACACATATATATCACACAAATTATTGAAACGTGTGCCACACGAAACTTATCTTATATTTTTTCTAAATACGTTTTGAGCAATGGATACGCTGCCCGAAACGGTGGCCCAGGAGCCGCAATGCAAGCCGCGTCGCCGCGCAGTTGACTGCGCAGTGGTGGTGTCCACAACGGCCGTCAAGCCCAAGGCGAGCAAAGCGGAGGGATCCAAGAAGTTGAAGAAGAAACTGGAGCTGTTCGAGAACGAGAATCAGTCGCTGACCAAGGCCATCAGCGAGAAGAACAAGGAGATTACGGCCCTGAAGAGATCCGTGGACTCGCTCAACGACGTCCTCAACTCGGTGCCCATTGACGAGCTACGCTGCAACTCCTCGATAGCCGGCACCAAGATCCTCGAGCTGAGCAAAAAGAACCGACAGATGCGCGCCGAGTTGGAGCAGGTGAAGAATCGGCTGGAGAAGAAGGATCAGCTGATGGTGAAGATGGAGCGGGAGCTCAAGGCCAACGAGGAGAAGATCCATCAGCATCAGGAGCTGCTCAAGCGGGGCAACTCGGCGGAGGAGCTGCAGGCGAAGCTGACTGCCATCCAGCAGAAGCTCTTCGAGTCGCGCAACAAGAACACGGAGCTGCAGAACCAGCTGAAACTCGCCCAAAAGTGCCTCCAGCACGAGATCGGCGAGAGCTGCAACATCAACATTCTGGCCAATAATCTCAATCAGGCCAATTGGCGCGGTCGGGCCCAGCAGATCCTCAATCTGCAGCAGAAGGTGCAGGAGCTGCGGGCCCGCGTGGAGTACTACGAGGAGCGGATGTCCGATCGTTCCGAATACGCGCCCATCCCTGTGGGCTCGGATCTGGATAGTGTCTCTGGATCTGGCTATTCGCGGACGCCACGCCAGGCCAACGGCAGCATTGTGACTGCAGATTGTCTAGGCGGTGGCGCTACTTTTGACCGTTTCACGCCTGGCGTGCGCAAAAGCGAGATCCTGCACCAGGCCAAGGTGGAGGCGTTGGAGAAGCACATCATGGACCTGCAGTGCCAGCTGGAGGAGCAGCGCAACCGGACGCTGGCCCTCAAGGTGCGCAACAAGACGCTGAACGAGGAGGTGGCCAAGCACAAGATGCGCTCCTCAGAGCTGGAGGAGCAGACCGACTACAATGGCATCAACATCAGCACCATGGGGAGAAGCTTGATCGCCAGCGCTACCAGTACGAGCAGCGTCTGGACGACATGCGCGCGGATCTGTCACGGCTGACGGAGGAGAGGGACGGGTCCAGACGACAGCTGGAGGAGCTGAGTGGCATGTATCTGGAGCTGGAGACGATAGTCAAGCAGAAAGAGGTGTCCATCACGAGTCTCCAGGAAATGGTGAAGAAGCTGGAGATGGATTTGCGTGCACTCTCCGGGGGATTCCTCTTCTCTTGTCGCGAGTTTCGCAAGGTAAGTCCAGCTCTCACTCGTACTCTCTACCAGTTCCGTATGAGATCTCACTTTCTTTGTTTGGCAGGAAGAATTCGTGGGCATTCTGGATGCTCTGGAGGTGGAGAAGAATCAGCTAATGCTCCTCACCAAGAGCCTCAACGAACGTCTCTCGGTGGAGCGTACCAAGAACGAGGGCATCCAGGAGCTGAATGCCAAGCTCAAGGCGCGCATCAGCCGCATGGAGGCAAAGATCCGGGAAATGGAAAAGGAGCTGGACGTCCAGTCCGATAAGAAGAAGCGCACACAGCGAATAGCCGAATATGCGAGTTCGCTGAGTCGCACTTCTCTTAACGGATCCATTGGATCGTTCTGTTTCGAAAATCAATCCCAGTATCAATCAGCCAGCACCTTGAACAGCAACATCTCCACGGAACCTAAAACCGAGGATCTAAAGAATCAGTAAGTGCATCTGTATGTCATATATTCCCCATTCTTACTTCCCTCTCCCGTAGATTGGAGCTCGCCCAAGAGAAGATCACCATGTTGACGGAGAAACTCGATTATATTACCGAGGAGAAGATCGCAGATGCCAAGTTCTTTGAGGAAACCATGCAGAACTCCAAGACCATCATTCTGGATACAATTATAGGTGCACATGAGGGTACCATCTCTGGTGGTGATGTGGCAGCAGCACCCCAGAAGCTGCTGGCTGCCATGCCTGAGCCCCCCACCAGCGATAGCCTCTGAAAGAGGAGGTCACCCTCCACAAGATTTCATTAGTTTGATTGTTTACAACTTTAGTTTTGTTTATGGGAAAACACACACACGAAAATTACACAATAATTCATTTAAAATATTGGAAACCAAATTATTCGATTGCTGTAATTTTCCTCGTTATCAGTTATCATTTACGGTGGGGTTACATCACCTGCCTTTCCGCATCGGCTTGGTTGAAAAGCTCGATCTGAAAGAATTTATATTCCATTTTTTTACTGCATTTCCTGCGGCATATTTTTAAAATATTCACCTCAAATAATAGCACAAAATATTCAATTATTTTTTTATAGATTTTTTTTATTGATTTGTAACACATTCACAAAAAGGAAGCCTTTGGCGCTGCTTTCCGCATTCCATTTTACTTTTTGCGATTAGAATAATTCAATTCATTTAATTGTTAGGCGATACTTCGTCTCTCCTCCCCTTTCTCTCTGTCTGGAAGCATTCATTAATGCATATAGTAGTAGTATTTATGAAATTGTTATTAGTTTTTTCTGTTGTAGCTGTCTATAGCTACTATTCTCATGTGTGTGTGGTGTGGTGTGGTGAATGTGTTTTGTGAGTTTTTTCTTTGTTAATAATACAAATATCTGTCGTATAAATAGCGTGACTCCAAATGCTCCTCTACTCAAATCACATGGATAAAGTTGTTGTTGCTTCGTTATTGGAAATTCGTATAATCAATGCCATATTATAGCATATAGATTTATGGTCTGTATAAGCTATGGTATAGTATATATGTATGTATATTTAATTGATTTATTAGTAAATTGGTTTGTATCTAAAAAACATTTTACATTTTAGCAAATTAAAGGCACTTTCTCAAATATCTTCTCATGTGAAACGCAACACTTCTCTAACCATCTAGAATACAACATATACTCGTAGATCGGAATATACTATACAATATATTGCATAAGTATATCCTATAATATATATATATATAATGTGTAGCATATAGAAACATAAACAATATTTATATACTCAACAAAACATGCATTTATCGCCAGTTACTTAAAAAAAAACACACAAGAAAAACAAGAACAAATTCATCCTTTGCTCTTCATTCTTTTTCTTTTCGGATAAATTGACAAAAATTGTAGGGATAACGACGATATGCGCAATCTGAACGATCAGGCTATATAGCAAAAACTGAAGCTTTTAAAAAGCCCTAGAAAAACATGTTTATTTGTTTGATTCATATTTTTAGAGAATTTCTAATTAAATTAGAAGAAATTTGTAGGTTTTTTTTTTATTCTTTATCGAAGCATTATTTTAGCTATCTATTTAGTATATGTGTGTATATCTGATGATATCTATTTTATATATTGATTGGGGGTTAGCTCTATATAGCATATCTAATTATCTGATTAATCAGCTGTATATATCGATCAATAAATATCTGTTGTATCTAATAGATTTCTGATTCCGTTTAATGGTTTCATTCGCTGTAGATAAATGCAAACTGTTGGCTCGTGGCTTGGTCGCTCGCTACAAAAATTTCGTATCGTTTCGGAATCGGCACGAATGTATTGGATATATCTAGGTATATATCCACCCTCACCCGATTCATAGCTGAAACATAGCTGTGGCTTGGTTTTATTATTGCATGTCTCTGTCTCTTGGTTTTTCATGGATTTCTGATCCTCTTTTTCCCTTTCACTTTTTACACAATCTACTTTTGGCTATATATACTCATATATATATTCATATTCATATTTTATGGTAATAATAATAATTTAATGTGGTACAAATTTTGGATAGGATCATCGTCCATGCTTCTCCTATCCTAGTTCTCCTCCTCCTCATCGACGTCGCCGCCTGAATACGTGATTGAAATACGAGTAAATGTCCTGCTCGGGCTGCTGCTGGTTCGGATTGGGCGGTGTCTTTCGTAGCAGCTCCTGCTGCTGCTGCTGCTTTGGATCCATTTGCGGATGGTAGTTGTTGTAGTGCGGATAGCCATGCATGTCATAGGGATTGTGGTGTCCTCCCACAGGCGGACCTGCACCCACTCCTCCTCCTCCTCCGTGGCCGGCGTGGCCACCGTGCCCGCCGTGTCCGTGGTGTCCCGCATTCTTCATCATGAGATGCGTGTGCATATTCCGGTCGGCGAGAAACACATTCACAAAGAACACGAGCACAAGGAGGATGTAGAGCAGGCAGACGAGGATCACCACAAACTGCTGGCGGCAGCAGCAGTAGTAGAACATTCCCTATTATATAACCGCATGCTCCACATAGTTGGCGGGCAGCATGCCGGTCTTTCCCGTCCGCTCCACGCGTCCCGTCATCCAACCAGAGTCGATGGACTCCACCTCATAGATGATGTCGCCCTCGCGGAAGCTCACCTCATCGACGTCCTGCGCCTCATAGTCATAGATGGCCTTGTAGAGGCGCTGCAAGGAACGAGTTTTACATACATTCTCTCTGAATTCTTGCTTCTACTTACAGAATTTGTTGCTGTGCTCTGACGCGATTGATTCGCCTGCAGCGAAGAATCGTACGAGGGCTGCTGCCGCATCTGCTGCTGCTGTATTTGTTGCTGTTGCAGCTGCAACTGCTGCTCCTGTTGCTGCATCTTCTGCACCTGAGCGTAGTACTGCTGATGCTTCTGGGCATGGGCCTGTTCGGCGCCACTCAGCGATCCATAGATCCCATTTGCAGGATCAATGTCGGTCACAGACCCAATCCTCTTGGGATACACACTATTGCCTACAGATACAAAATAAACGAATGGATTGAAGAATGTTCTTTGCAGGAAATATGTCTAGGACAAGGACACAAATGACTGAGATGATGGGTTCACACATCAAGCGGATTATTGAACTACCAGCTAGCCTTTCGCTACCCCCGCCGCCTACTTACCGCCTCTGCTGCTGCTGCTGCTGCTGCTGCGGGTCAGAGCTGTAGACCAGCGTGGTGGAGGATCTCCCAGAGCCCTGCACCACACGTGGGCCATCGGTCAGAGGATCGTAGTCGGCAATCTTTCCAATGCTGCTGCTGCCTCCGGGCATCATCTTTTGCTGATGGTTGGACACATGTCCGTTGACCACATTTAGGGCATTCTCCGAGGGCGTCACCGACTGATAATTGGGCGAGGCATACAGCTGCTGTATGGCTGTTCCTGATCCCGATCCTGTTGCTGATATTGCTGTGCCGCTGTGCTTGCTCCTCATCTGCTGCAGCTGCTGCTGGCTGCCGTCGCTGTTGTTGCTATTGGTGCTCCCATCGTAGACACTGGTGTTGGCCACCGATCGACGCATCTGCGGGGGCAGCATCTGCTGGGCCCCGTTGTTGTTGCTGTTGATGCTGTGATAGCTGTTGACGCCGCCATTGCTGGGATTATTATTCAGTATGCTATGATGTGACACAGAAGCCACTGCTGCCACTGGAGTTGGATTGTGCTGCTGCTGTTGCACCTGTGGATGCACTTGTGCCACCTGATCCACAGCATTGCCACTGGGATGATGCGAATTCTGGAGTATGGCCGAGCGCATCTCATTGTAGGGATTCACCTGCTGTTGCTGTGGCTGTTGCTGCTGCTGCTGTTGGGGTATCTGCTGCTGCTGCTGCTGCTGTTGTTGCTGCTGCTGCTGCGAATTTGCTGTGGGATACAGATGTGACGATTGTTTAATGGCTTGCTGTTGCATTTGCAACTGTTGCTGATGTTGCTGTTGGCGCAGTGCCTGTGGCTGCTGATAGTGTGCATAGGGATCGTGTTGTTGTTGTTGAGCCTGTGCCTGTTGCTGCCTCTGATTGTTGCCTTGTTGTTGTTGTTGCAAGTGTTGTTGTTGCTGTTGTTGCAATTGTTGTTGGTGTTGCTGTTGTTGTAACTGTTGGTATGTGGGCGTTATGGCCGCTGTATTATATTGCTGATGTTGTATGGGTGGCGGTGGCAGTGTCTGTTGCTGCTGCTGTTGCAAAAAGTGTTGTTGTTGTTGTTGTTGTTGGTGCTGTTGGTGTTGCAGCTGTTGCTGTTGCTGGTGTTGCAGCTGCTGTTGTTGCTGCTGGTAGTGATGTTGCTGCTGCTGTTGCAACTGTTGCTGGTGGTGTTGCACTGTGGCTGATACTGCTGACGGTATGGGTGATGTGGCTGTGGGTGCATATTGCGAGAATTGTTCAGCTGCCAATTGCTCAGAGAAATATTCCGATTCATCTATGATTTCGATTTTAGTTGATTTTTATGTACGTTCGTTCCACAGAGTTCCACAATTGTTTGTTAGTGTTGTATAATGCAGTATAGTGTTGTGTAGCATGTGTGTTTGTGTGTTGTCGTTAGGTTAACGGTAGTTCAGAAAAGCACACAAATTATGCGACAATTGTCGGTGGTTGTTCGATGATTGTTGTTGTAGAGATGTGGATGGGGAGGGAAGGGCAACAAATGATATGTAATAAAATCCACAACAAAAAAAGTGTAAAAAAAAAAAAATACAAAGAAAACATAATTATAATCAATATTAATAACAAAGTGTGACAGTTGTGACGCGAGGAAGCGATGGAAATGTGATGGAAATGGTAGATAGATTTAAACTTTTTTTTAAGCACCACACATGCAAACAGATATGTATGTATGTACACAGTATTTATGAGTCTTGCACAGTGGTGCAATTATGATGAATAAACATAACCATACAGAAAAGTGTTCGAAAGTGAAAAAATGAGAAACGAAAGTATAGAGTTGAAAAGTGAATGAAAAAAGTGTTGGTAAGTAAAGAAATAACTTATCAAATATGTATAATGTATGAATAGTTTTTCAGTGGATAAAATCGCATTATAATCGAACATCAAGTATAACTTTCACTAAATTGTATCATTTTGTAGCACTAGAAGCACAAAGTGTTGCAAAAGTCATGCAACATGGATCCACAGACATCACAAATCAGAAATTTCACATGTTTCTACAATTTCAAGACACTTTTCTTTTGATTCTCATGTTGGTTTGCACTTTTAATATTATAAATTTATTCAACCACTTTTAGTTCACTTTTTTCCTGTAATTTGTATATTTTTTCAATTTTTAACACTTTTAAACCACTGTATCACTCTATTATATTGCTATTTAACCATTAGTTAAGCCTCATTGCAAACTTGCGATTGCTATTGCATGCAGATGACGTCAATTGACAATTATAAACACATTAAATCAATTGAATTCCAAACATAAATTAATTCCAAGAGAAAAACTTAAGCTAACAAACAATTATTGCACACGAATGAGCGAGCAGGCACAAAGAATAAAGCATTTAGTATATAGATACAGATACAGATACAGGATGAGTTGGAGTGTGAAGGAAAGATATATATGTAGATAGATAATGAAAGGAAGGAAGAGGAAAAATATTGAAACGGTACTTACTGCTGCTATCGGAGACCTCAGCGGAGCCGCGTTGCTTCTCCATGGCTGCCTTCTTCTCCAGATCCCCATGATATGCCACATTCGATATGTGCTTCGTGTTTTGTTTGATTCTCAGCGTTTCCGGGTCATCGGCCACCTGTCAGAGAATCATGGGAATTGGAATGGGAATGGCAATGGGGGCGGGCGGACAACAATTAGTACAGTTAAAACCTCTCCTACTCTGAATGTGGGGGTCACAGTACCTGTGTAAATTTGCCTTTGGCCTTCTCAAAGTCCGCATGGTATTTCACATTCGATTGGATCTTCGTGTTCTCCGCAATGCGCTTCAGTTCGGGCGTATCAGCGATTGCCGTTGCCTTGGCCTTGGGTATATGCCTGTCGTCCGAAAATTAGAGAGAGAAAGAAGGAGAAAAATGATAGAGTAGGGTTATATGTTGTTGCATGTGGGCTGTTGCTGTTGTTTGTTGTTGTGGCCTGCCACACAGATAAAGTTAGTTCGGAATACTGCCCCGCGGGCCATTAGCCAATGCGCTGAAAATTTTCTATGCAGCTGGAGATTCACTCGGATTTCAGAGTCATGGGAGTGGGAGTGGAAGTGGGGGCCTGCCGTCCACTGCTCCAGGGCTTGAGACCATCCATCTGGTCTCTGCTCTGTTGGCGAGTCTCTGATTTCTGTTTTATTCGTGTGAAAACCTCTGACCTCTCGCTCCACTCCCCCCACCAGCAGCAGCAGCAGCAGCTGCCACAACGGAGGAGTTTTTTCTTTTTATCAATTAAAACAGCAACAGCCACAATTTTTTTGTGGCTTGATTTTGAATTTCATTCACCCGCTGGCGAATAACGGTCCAAATGCCAGAGATTTCTCTGTGGCTAAGTGGAATTTAACCAACAAAAAAATAACCACAAAATAGTTTTGAGGTTTTGCTTGTTACGGTTGTAAATTAGTTAAGATCTGCAGAGATATTTTGTTCTCTCTCAAGAATAAGATTACTAAGAATAAGAATACGATTTTCATAGCAGATCGAAACTATACAAAGAGAGAGCTAGTATGGAAAAATGAAGTGACAGAGAGAATAGAGGTAAATCTTATCCAAGGCAACAGAATAATGGAACTGCGCTTTTGCCTAGATTTGTGGCTGCTCTCTTTTGATGAAAACATCAACACAGCCGGAGCAGAACTTCCCCATGTTTATGATTTAACTTCAGTTTGTTCCAAGAGTACCAATCCAATCCAAAATGCTCATTAACTTCTACTTCAATTACAATTAAATTACAGACACCATCATTCCCAAAAGTATGCTACAATCATTTAGGGCACACACACACACAGATTAAACCATAATTCATAAACTTTTAGCATACACTGTGTTTACTGTTTGCTTACTTAACTGTTATCTTAATCGAAATTGATGAGAGAGAAAACAAGAGTAAAAAAAATCGAATGGAATAAAGAGAAAAGTACAAGCACAAAAGCTGTGATATTTTATGCGTGCCATGCACACACACACACACACACACACACACACACACACCATTACAACAGCCCCCACAGACTAATACATCAATTTAATTATTGTTATTGTCAGCAGCAGAGTAGCGGAGTGGCAGCCACAGCAAAGGGCAGAGGCAAGGCAGCATTTCGCATGTGTTATACAAAAGTAATCATAATGGACAAACACAAGCATTGCACACACACACACACACACACACACACACATACGCATGCATGCAGCGACAAGCACGAACATGCAGGGCACAGTTATTCCATTCATCCACTCATGCCACGAGACCAACACAGACCCCAACACTTTTTTGTTCTTTCCGAGGGCCACACTGGGCGCGAATGCAGAGAAGAGTACTTTAACCCATCAGTGGTCTAATCGATCGATCGATTGCTGGAGAGTCAAACAAATCAACGGAACTGATAACTGAACAGAACGATACCATCACACACACACACACAGCCATAGCAGAGAGGTTGATAAACTTTTATGGAGTGCTTGTGTGACCGAACACCCCCATACCCTATACCTGCCCCCACCCCGCTGTTAGGCCATACTGTAAACGTAATTGCATGCAAGTCAATTGGCTTTATATAATATTTATGGCCATTTTACCAAAGTTTCCCTCTCCCTCTCTCTCTCTGCCTCTTCTAATCGCCGCCACAGCTGGCGCCCCGTCAAGTACTGCTGATAAGTAGTAGCGGGAGGGAGGGAGGTAGCAAAGGAGCGGCGTAACAGAAGTGTACCGGCGGAAGCCAGGGTAGAGAGGGGGAGGAGACGCGACAATAAGCTGAAACTGCATTGGAATGTAGGCATTACATTGAGACATACGCACACACACACACACACTCGCAATCGCATACGCGTACGCATATGGTACCACAAAAGGTGACCAGTGATAGATAGTGGATTCTAGTACAAGGCCGTTTAATGTGACCAAAGCGTGTGAGCAGCAGCAGCAGTAGCAGCAGCAGCAGAGGAAGAGGAAGAGGGAGAAGCAAAAGAGAGACCACCGATGCATGCAGGTCTATTAGAAGCAGAAACAAGAAATGAGTTTCGAAAGTGGATGCTTTGATACCCTGGAAGAGAGATAATTTCTATGGCTGTTATATTTTATAGTTAGACGATATATTTACATTGATGTTGATGTTATTCCAAAATAGGTATATATTTTTTGGTTCATAATACCCTCTACCTTTGCAGGGTAGCACAAGTGCAGCAGCAGCAACAAGAAGAGCACTAATAATGCATTGTTGCAACCGTAAGCTTTGCTTTATCGTTCGCTCAATACGAAGGTGGGGGTTACCATAGATGGTAGGGGAATGGTATGAGAATGGAATGGCAAGTAGAGTGTGGTGGGGTGTGGTGGGTGGGGTGGGCATAAATAAGTACAAAGCCAAAAGCAATAGCCACCGCAGAGTGCAGCGTCCGCCGCATTGCCGTTGCACATTTGGTACGGTCACACACTGTTGTTCTTGTTGTTGTTTGCTGCTGCTTGTGGCACACATTTCTGCTGTTGGTGCTACTGCTGCTGCTCCTACTGTTGGTGGCAACTCTGGTAATGATGACATAACAATGCTTAAGCGCCCGCCGGCGACATTGGCGGACATCAGCAGCAGCAGCAGCAGCAAGAGCAGACCAGAGCAGCGGATGTCTCAGCACGTTCCCAATAGATCAACCAGCAACAACGCGGGGCATCGTGTTGCAACAGACACACCAGAGCACTATGGGAACTTTGACCACTTTTTGTGGCAATAATTAATAACTTCAAACGAAACGATATTTTTGATTTAGTTTTTGATATGAGTTGATAAGAGCAAAATGAAGGTATTTTGAAAAAATGGGCGTGGCAACTCTTTTTTTTTTCATAAAAAAATAAAATTTTATTTTATTTTTAAAATTGTAAAAATAAAATAATTTCGGGAACATGTTGGGAAATTAATATTTTATTCAAAAAGGCGTGGCACGCCTGTACAAAAATAGGTAAAAAAATATAAAAATGGCTGATTTGTCAAGCCTTGGTCCAACATGAGAGCTAGTGCCCCGCTAGTAGGAACTTTTGTGGGTACTGCAACTGGCTTGCTCAAAGTCTTGCGAATTGATATTGCTTTTTCTGGACATAAGGCCTATAACTTTAAAACGTATCCAAGGTCAAGTTATCAGCGGTTTCGCGCAGCTGCGCTCGCTGCTTGAATCAATAATATTAAATTTCGTGCCTTAGATACCGCTAAATCTGCACTTCTCTTCGTTGCATTCTATCACTTTTTAGACATATGTACTATATATGGCAAATGCCAGCCACCCAACTGTTTCCAATTTATGTTAATTTTTCACCATAGTAAATGATTTAAGCCAATCTGCGTGCTTAATTTCATCTCGCAGCAACATTCTATGTCATTCTCTAAATTTGTTGTATATTTTATAAAAATGTTTTATTTTTGGTCACTAACATAGCCCCTCATCGTCCTCAGAACAATATATTGTCAACTAATTCGTAATGGCGTCCTCTCTGGCTTTTTAAACTGATTTTTCGTACTTCCTGCATGCCAAAATTGCAAAAAATTCGGAGATTGCAACCTTACCTTTTGTCTAGAAACGGAAATATCAGAATAAACGCAAAAAACGCAGATTATGACTATATGCATTTGAACAAGAATTAAATTTTTCTAAAAGATGCATATAGTCGGATGCTGGCAAGACCCGGCACAAATTTTGTACGCTTCTTCAAAGTCAAATTTTTGTCACAAATTTATGCTTGTTAAAAAATGAGCCTTTAGGCATAATTGCGAGGGCCATTTTACAGTTTAAACTCGCAAACACATATTACATACCTGTCTGATTCTAATCCAATGTAAAAAATTCACTTGAATTGATGAATTTACTACTTTTTAGCAATTTAAAGTTGATGAAAAAATAATTTGTTGCATCAACATTAGTCTATCGAGCAAACAGCTGACTTTAACAGCTGTTAACTTAACAGTGGTGCGCACTGTTAATTTTTGGTACGTAACATTAAAGATCAATGTTATTCGGATATATTAGCGCTACAAATATGTTATTTTAAGTACTTTCGAAAAAATGGGTTTTGGCCAGAAAAAAAGTGGTCAAAGTTCCCATAGTGCAGAGGCGTGGTGGCAATCCATGTGTGTGTTCCGAGTGTTCCGAGTGTGTGTGCGTATGATGCAATTGTTTTTTGCTGCTCCGTTTTTTTTTTTTTTTTATTATTATGTGGAGCTTTTGCTCTTATTTTTTTTATTATCAAAGAAGTTTAATTTATTTGTAAACAATACACAAACAATGGACACAGCAACAAAAAGAGCAAGAGAAACGAAAGAGAAGGAGCAGCAGAAAGAAAAACATGTAGAACAGAGAAACAAAACAGAGTTTTGTTTGTCATATTCTTTTTTCTCCGGCTTCACATCACTGCTATGTACACTGTGCAAAAAAAGTGGAACTTTAACAAAAAGAAAGCCTTTGGAACAGCTGAAAGACATATACAGATTTTGAAGACGAAATTCTCCTTCTAGCGGATATTCGCTTCAAGATAAAAATATTCTTCCCAGATGAACTCTAATCCTAGAAGCACATTCCCCTACTAATTGGGTATTTATTTCCTTTCTAGGGTATCCCATAGTCCAATATTTCCGCAATCTGCCACATATCCATCTACTGCCTGGCCTGTTAATGATTTCCCAACGCAAATTGATGTTGATGTTTGAAGGAGAGACCTGGATTCCTGCCTCCCCATCAAGCGGGGTAGACGACTACATCATGTGGTGCGGTTGCCACTGCTGCTGCTGCTGCTGCTGTTGCAGCTATTGCAGACCGACCACCGACCATCAACAACATCCATCTATCCATCCAAACAGAAACCCAGACGCCCAACGTCAATCCGAATCACCGCCCCTCCTCCGCCACCCCATCCCATTTACTCCTCTTGGTGGGGAATGAAAACTGTTTGGACATTCATTGGATGTCAACATATATTTTTTCTGGTTTTCAGTTTTAGTTATTTTTTGCATGTGGAACACAATCCAGAGAGCTGGCAATGCCGATTGGTGTCCAGTTACAACATGGTGTCCCCATAACAGTCTTTTTTGTCATTGTTCTTGTGCAATGGATCAACTGGATCTAAACTGTAGAGTGGGGAGGGGAGCATGGGTCTATGAAATGATAAGAAATTTACCAAAGATTGGGTCAGAGAACATATCAAGACGAAACAGGGTTAAGTCTCCTAATTGCTACACGATTCTGTTGAAAAGGCACCATCATGTGGCCCAAGCGGTCACTGTAACTATAATGTAACTATTACACCACACATTAAATAATAAAAATATAATTCTCTTTCTTCGGAGTATACATCTCTCGGTCTACTCCAAATCTCTGAATGCGAAAGCTTTCCCTTGGTGGTAATTCCCTTTTAAAATAATTCCCTTAATTCCCTCCCATTCACGAATTTCATTGCATAACTAAAAGAGAAATCATTTCACACATAATTTACGCGAAAAGCGTTCAAAATTGAAAATTAAATGCATGTCCATTCCCCAATGCGATTATCTATAGCTCCATGCCTTGTCCCTTACCGCTTGCCCTGCTAGTGGCACTCCACCCGCAAAAGTTTTTTTTTTGGCATTGGCCCATCAACGCATCCATAAAACCTCATCATCATCATCTGGTGTATTCATTCTGTATTCATAATCCGTTGCAGAGAGTCAATCAAAGTGAACACAAAAGTTCGAGTATTCACAGCCGCAGAGATGCTCCCCCCACCCCCTGCATCGCATGTTTAAAGCTTTTAAAGAAAGAGAGGCACGACCCGTCCGACCACTCCCACATCTCACATTTCAATATTTCGGAAGCGACTGACTACACAAATTTCGTTTTATTTTTGCATACAAAATGAGACAAAAGACAAAGCTCTGTCTCTGTTTCTGTTTCTGTTTTTTGGGTAATTGAAAAGAGGTAGTCTCCCCACTACCATCCACTCACAGGGACATGGACAGGGACAGGGAGAGGCTTAAGTAATCAAGCGAATATATAGGTAATACCCTATATATATATATCCCACATAAACCACATACATATATATACATATATAACCTCCGTAACACTATTGTTTGATGGCTCTTTTAAGCCGCATTTCAAAACGAAAGTAACAAAAAAAAAAAAAAAACAAAATACAAATGAAATGAGTGAAGAGAAGACAAGGAATGTGGCACAGGGTGGGCGGGGCAGAGAGCATACATACATATGTGGGATGGTGGCATGACCATGGTTCACTGGGTTTTTATGTTAATAAATAAATGCCAAATGATATACATATAAACTCGTACACCATACTACATGTAGGATCCACCCATCATTCGAAAAAGAGTTCAGTTCATGTTCTTATTCCTCTTTTTTTTTTTTTCAGTTTTTTGTATGGGTTTTACCCCCAATGAATGCGAATGAAAAACCCGGAAAAAGAGGACATTGTAAACATCTGTGCCTCTTCCGCTCTCTTCCACTCTCTCCCTCTTTTCTCTCTCTATATCGTTATTTTCTAGTTCAATTTCACAACTAAAAGGGGGATGGGGCAAGCCTCCTTGCCACCTCTTTCGAAGGTAATGTAATGTAATATATTGTAAGAGCAGGATGCTGCTTACAAAAAACCGAATGAATGCTAGATCTACCAGTGTGTGTGTGTGTGTGTGTGTGCAATTCTTGGCATGTCCTGGCAATTCCTTTCCTGTCCATCTGCCCCTCCTCCTGCCCCTTCAAGGGGAGGCCAAAACACTGACAAAAGGCTTAGCAGACGACTGGGAGACTCCGACTTCAAGATGCAATTAGGGCAGAGAGAGAGAAAGTTTAGTTTGTTGGAAAACGACAACGAAAATTTTCGATCCATAAGATGTTCAAAGTTCAAAGTTGTGTTGCAATTGCATGAAAATATATGTATATATGTATCTGTACCTCCTTTGAATGGAAATATGTAATTCCTGTGTGTGCATGGCCACAGATGTAGCTTTAATGAACATCTGGAAATATGATGATGCATTTGTTAGTCTGTTTAACATTTCACTACTAGGAACTTTTAGGATATTCTTGGGAATAATTGTATTTCCAGTGGATTTTCTACTAAGTAGAATTCTCTAAGTAAATCTCCCTCGTAATATAAGTCTTTCTTCATCATACGACTTAAAGTTTCAGTGTTTCTGACTTTTTAGGCAAAAATTGCGAGGCTGTCCAAAAGAAAGATTCTAAAGAATATTTAAAGGAATTTAATCGCGGAAAGTCGTCACAAAAGTAGGAAGTTCCTCCTGTCAAACAGTTTCCACACACAATCAGAGGACACTCCGCTCCTAATCTAGCAAAAAAATATTTTTTTAAAAATATTGCACTTTTTATTGCAGTCGTATCCAAGAGATTTCCCCACGTTTTAGCCATTCGTGCTCTATTTATCCTTTGTGGTCATAACTTTTATGGTTCCTCCCATTCCATCTTCCTACTGTCTTCTGTCTTCCGCCTTCCATTCATCTTCAATCCAATTACCAATCAAAGTGCCGTCTGCTAGCCTCCATATGGGTACGAGAACGAATATGTGCGGCCCCCTTAAGTTTAATTGCATGTTTCCCTCATTTACTCGTCGTATCCTGCGAATGAACTTCATAATTTATGGCCATCGTGTTATCCCCAGAGGAAGAAGACCCCCATTGACCCCTGCCTGGGGAACCCTCTCTTTGACCTCTCTCGTATGAAAACTATGAAAACTTTTGTTGAAAATATCTTTTAAGTAGCAGAAGAGAACCGAAGAAGAAACTTCTCAAGCAATTATAAAATGCAAACCAAAATGCTGAAGTTGTAGTTGAAGTCGGGAAAAGTCCAGGGAAAATCTAGTCCAAAGATAGAGGAAAAGCTCGACAAGAAAAGGAAGAAGAACGAAGAGACCCAGAAGAGGGATAGGAAAGAGCTGGAAAAGAGGAAAGTCGAAGACAGACAGCCATAAGAGTCGTGTGTGTACGTGGCGTCACGTAATCAGGGAGCAGCGAAGAAGCGGCTCTGTGGGGCACAGCGAGAATGCAAGCCTCTGTGGGGCATGCACCAGGCTGGCAGGCGGCAGGCGGCAGACAACATTCGGTTTGATAGAAGGTGCAAAGCGGTTCGAGGAAATGCAGTGAAAGTGCCAAACGGAAAATGGGGCGTTACCGCTAAAACGGCACAAGCTTTTCCTGCCTCTGACTGCCGGTCTGCCTGCCTGCCTGCCTGCCGTTTTCCTACAATGCAGAATTTATGCAGCAGGCGATGACATCACTGAAATGTTGCACAAACAGAGACAGAGAGAGAGAGACGAAGGGGTGGGATAGAGGGATAGGTGGAGACGGGGGCACACACTGCGCAATGGAGCTAACGGACGCATAACTCAATCCGCATGGAATTTTTATTCCCGCAGCGGTGGCATCCACAATAAATCTGCATTAGAGCAGGACTAGCAGCAGCAGCAGCAGCAGGAGGAGCAATAGTAGCGATCAGTAGTACTGGCCTGGGTGTCCAGGATACAACCAATTTCTACCCCTCATTCCCCCCGTAGGCCTTTGGCTCAAGGCCAACGAATTCAGCAGCAGGCAGCAGCAGCAGCCACGCACTGCAGCAAAAAAATGGAAGAGGAGTCGAGTCCAGAGTCAAAGTTTTGTCCGAATACAAAGCAAAACACTTGCCCCGTCGCTTGGTTCGGAGGGCAGCACGTGAGGCGAGTGTGTGTTCTGTCTGTGGCAACAATAAACATGACAGGGCAGGGAGCTACACGGGCAAGAACCCATCCCATGTGGCACACATTCCCAACGGAGAAATCGCGATTTGAAGGAAGCAAAGGAAACAGTCCTACAGGAAAATCCCCATTCTGTGTGTCACGAGGAAAAGCCCTGGAAAGCCCTTTCCTGCTCTGCTGTGTGCTCACGAGGAAAACTCAACGACAGAAACGACAACTGGGCAACAATCAGAACTATTACTCTACACATTTAAAAAAAAGAGGAATAAAACTCTTAAAACGTTCCCAGTTGCCAGTTTATAGACATTTTAGAATCTTTAAACTATTAAATGATATTCCAAAAGCAACAATTAACTAATTCTAGTGGCAAACTACGCCAAAAAGTCTCATAAATTCGATAGCTGATTCGGTTTGGACCTGATTACATTCCAATTTACACTGAAATTAATAAAAAATTAATGCTAAACGTTGATTTGTTAACAATGAAATAGTTGGAACTTTTTTTTTGCATGCAAAAATTCAACATTTTCAGTGCAGGTGTCTCTCTCGCTCTGCCTCCTTCTCTTTTTTCTAATCTCAACAACTGCATTTCCGCATTCCAATCACTGCCACTCCCACTGCGCCCTCTCTGCCTGCGTGTGACCATCTGCTGTTGTTTTCCGCTCCCCCCAACTGAAGGCGGGCTCCCTCCCACTGTCTATTTCCCCTTAAATGGAGTATAGCGACTGCATTTGAATGCTGAGGAACGGCAACTGCATTTCGTTTAGAAGAAACTTTGCAATTTTCCCTTATCTGTCCAGATATGTATGTACCTCCCAACCCTCCCTCAAATGGCTCCAATTGCGTCGGTCGCTCTTTTCTCTCTCTCTCTCTCTTTAGCGATTAGATAAACGACACTAATGAAGATTGCAGTAGAATGGGGGGGCAAAAAAGGTGGGATAGGTGGGAAAGGTACACTAAATCAAGGTTGACCCCCTCCCCTGGGACTGCCCTGCCCATACCCTACCCTGTGGCGGGCTTATCCATCACATTCCTCCCAAAAGTGGAAAAGTGGGTGCGCGCGATAAGAAGACCCTCCGCGGCGTGATTGCCCCAACGGAGTGGTGTTTGTCCCACCTAAAATTCTTTTGTCGGGGATACTGTTGATTGTGGGTAGCTTTTGGGGGGCTCTGCTTTAGGGGTTGGGGCTTTTTTTTGTACTTACGCCTCGCAGTAGGGCATCTTGTTGTAGCCCTTGTAGGTTTTCATATTGAGCGTCATGCCACATTCTGTGCATCTGAAACACGTTTTGTGCCATGTCTGGAAGAAGAAAGAAACGGAGAAATGTAAGAAGAAATGAAATGAAATATAATGAAATAGAGTATAGTACAAGCGAAGAGAAACTGTTGAAAATGCAATATTATTATTAGTATTTGTTGGTTGCCTTTTTTGTTTTTTTGTTTGTTAATATTCTTTGGCTTTCCCCTTCGCTGTTTGCTGCTGTTTGCTTGTTAGCCAAATTGGCGCAAACTTAAAGCCAACTCTGAAGCACAAGCAACGCCAGAAGAACTCCACTCGAAGGGTTTATTTTTTCCAAATTTAATTGGCAAACGAAATGAGAAGAGAATAGAAATAAGCGGCAAAAGCCGCAACGGAAAGTAACGAGTAGTCAGAGACAGTAAATTTGAGATAAAAACCATAGAATAGTTTTCTACTTTTACATGGAATAACTTTTTAGACTAAATTGTCTAACTCTATATGCTTATTAAACTACTTAAAAAGGGGAACCTATCGCTGTAAAAGAACTAAGGATATAGATAGATATTATACAAAAAACGCATATAAAGTTTTAGCTTAGTTTATCAAAAGATCAAGGTTACAAACGAAGACTAATAAATCCATGAATATTAGCCGAAAACAAAGTTCAGCTAAGATCAAGGCATGACATAAGAGTACTACTTATCTTAGATAAAACAAAGATAAAAATAATTATAGCTGCAACCTTCCGTAGAAATTAGATAAAAGATAAAGCAACGCAAAGAGGGAAGCCTTAGTAAAAGACTTTTTTTTATGAGTATAACCCCTAGATAAAGCTCAGTTAATGGCACAAAAATCAGCATAGATGTAGGTGTGAAATAACCAGTAAAAAGCTATCTACAACATATAATATCTTTTTTGGTAGTTATCTTATATCTGAGACAGTAGTACCCATTCCTAGCTGATATCTGAGACAGTAGTAGTAGTAGTAGTAACCGTTCACATATGACTTGTCTCTCAGACAGTAGTACCGTTCCATTCAGATAACTGTTTAGATAAGCAGTCACATTTGAATACACTCGCATGTTGCATGATTTGTGGTGACTTCTTGGCAGATGAATCTCTAAAGAAGCTGCCACAGAGCCCGCCCGACAACTGCCACAGAGCGAGAACGAGTCGAGTAGAGTGTAATTCTGATGGAGTTCTTGGCCTGAATGCAGTTTGTATGTGGCATGCGGCAGTGGAGGAAGGAAGGCAGGCAGCAACTGCTGTCTGTCTGTGCAACGCGTTATGCAAATTTCTGCCAAAGAAAACACTCTCGAAACCGCAATGGAAAAGGCGAACTTCTACTCCTCATCCTCGATGGCTGGTGCGGAGATGGGTTGGACTGGGAGGTCAACAAACGATTAACTTGTCTGCGGATTAGCAAGAGACAGAGAGAGAGTGGCTGTGGCAGCCACAGAGAGAGATGCCAAGTAAAAAATATTTCCTAATTGGCTTTCAACGCGCTGCTCTCTGTCTGGCGTCTGCGTCTGCATCTGGAAGCTGTTGCAAAAAAAAAAACCAGTTTAAGCCACAATTAAAAGTGTAGACCACAAAAAAAAAAACACCCCAGCAACATGTGATAGTTAATTGTTATTTTGATAGTAAGCAAAAGCTGGCCACATACCACATTCCACACCCAGAGGCAGAGGCAGTCGCCACAGAGAGCAAAAGACAGAAAGCTGAAAGCGAAACAATCTCTTGACCTCCTCCCCGACCAAAGTTGAGGAACCCAAATAAATCATCAGATTTTTCTTTTCTTTTCCGCAGCTCGAATTTAAAGCTCAGATTTGGGTAAATGGCTTTCCAGCTCAGGGCCCCAGGGCTTATGGCTCGTGGCGCGCATGCGTAACAAGGGCCACACAGGGGTTAAATATGAGGGAACTACTGTCGGGAATTCCAACAGAGATAGAGAGGGCTCCAAAAGAGAGAAAGGCATACCCTACCAATAAGAGATTGCTACAATGTTGATATCTGTAAGAAAAAATATCTCACATTGCTGGGAATCTCTAAAGGAAGAAACTTCTCAAAAAGAATCTCCTTTAAAGGATTTCTTTAGAAACAAATTTTGCCATCCTGTGCATTTTAATGAATAATTGTTAGAAATTTTACTGCTGTTTGTTTATAAATCAGTCAAGATATGAGAAAACAATCTCTAAAAAGAACAATTTATTAAAAAAGAAAAATCTCTTAAAGAAACAATCTCTGAAGAAGGAAACCATCGAAAAGATAGCTTTCCAAAGGGTATCCCCATAGCATTGTCTTCCCCTTTCTTTTGATGATTTGCTGCTGCTTGCGGCTGCTAGAGGCTGCTGCTACTGATGGCTGCTGCTGGGTGCTTGACCACATGAAAATTTCAATTTCATTTTCACTTTCACAACAGTCACAATACAAAATGCAGTCGCAGTCACAGTCCCACCATAGATGTATGTATGCCGTTATTGTCTCCATTTTTAGGTGTGTGTGCTTGCATTCTGTGTGTGTGTGTGTGTGTTTGAATGGGTGCAGTGAGGTAATCGTTTTGGCTGTTGGTCACTCACTCATTCCCCTCTCCACACCCTCTTGTTGTTACAGGGTAGGGTATCTCTGTCCCTCTCCCTCCCTGTCTCCATCTGATGCATTCAATTTTCTACGCTCGCTTTAACCCACTTTCTGTGCCCCAACATTTTTGTGCTTCTCGTCTTGATTTTCAATTTGCGGCTCAATTTTCACACACAAGTTAAATGTTTCTTTCCTCTTGAAATATCCCCGATTATACCCTGGAATAAGGGTATGTTGAGTTTGATTGGGGGTTTGTAACAGCAAGGAGGGAAGTATATGCTGTAAGCTTAATCTTTTTTATAAAGCAACTCGCAATCTCCCAAGGAAAATGGAATGAAGAAAGGACTTGGACATTTTAAGGGAAAAATGTTCAGCTGGAATGGAAGAATTTCCACCGATAAGGACATATCTAATGGAAAATCTCAAAAGGAAATATCTTAAAAGAAGAAATAATCTTAGAAGTGAAAATACTTCTAAAGGCAGAATCTCCTTCTTTAATTTTTTCAGTTCAAAATCGATCACCAAAGGGGTATCAAATGCTTCGGCAATTGTCCCTGTTGGGTTTTGTATTTATGTTTGGTGGATTGCTGTTACAATTGTTGTTGTTTTTTCTTTTCTTTTTGGGACTGTTGTTATTGTGGCTGTTTCGCTGTTTTTTGTCAACCACGACGACGACGACGAGGAGGTGTTAAATTTGCATTCGAATTTGCACGCTTTCAACGAACGTTGTTTCCCGATACTAAAAACAATTGGCATGAGCCACGAAATGGTCAAAGACAATGGGCCACAAGGCTCGTGGTTGGGTTGGGTGGGGTGAGCTGAAGTGTTGTGTGGAAGAGTGAAGTGGATTGACGCTCAGATTACCTTTGAGTAAGGGTTGGCGGGAGGTGGCATAAGCAAACCGAATGACAAATGAGGGCAATGAGCAGCACCAACAACAAAAACAAGGGACATACATACGAACAAAAGTAACCACAAATAAAAGCCACAAACACACAAAAATTGGTAACAAAAAAAAAAACTATTTATAAAAGTCCAAACGAAAAAAAAAAAAAAAAAACAACCGTAGAGTCTTCAAGTGTCAAAGTGATTTCTTTAATTTGCATAGGAAACCGGGAACTGGAGCAAAAGAAAAAAATACCTCGAAATGGGAGCAAAGATTTCGTTTGTTTTCGTTTTTGTTGGTGTTGGAAGCCGATGAACTCTGGTGATAAATGTATCTACTTCTTGGCATAGAAAAGGGTTTCACTACTATAGTATTTATGGTGCCTTTGGAAGCACCTTTGGTCGTAGCTTTCGCTTAAGAAGGTGATGTATGGGGACATTTACTTGGACAGGAAGTACCATTACCATTAAATAGAGATTTTTCACTTTTCTATAGGGGTTTTCAAGTTTAAAGAGTGCCCTGCGTGCCCCCTCTTTTGTTGTTTTACAATTTCCAAGAACCTTTTCAACATCATTTACACTATTTTGTGAGGCCATAAATCCTTTTGCCGCTTTGTGGCATTTGAAGTGCAATTGAAAGCTACTCTTTTTTCTTGTCATGGGTCTTCAATGGGTTTTCCATTCGATTGTTCAACTAAACAAGAGTATAGTATGAGAAGTCAAAAAATACCCTTTACTTCAAAATATAACCAAAAATAAATAATCTACTAAATTTTATATTTCAAATAATTTTCTTCATCTGCAATTACCTTGCATGATCAGGATAACATAAACAGTTCATCTTTTTCTAATCGAATCCCTCTCAAATCCAATATACCCTAATGTTTAGGGTATTATTTCTATTTCAAACTTTCAGACAATAAACATTTCAAATGGCAAAATGGCAAACACGACACGAGACACGAGAGCAAACTGCAAGTCCAGATTCGCATTGTTGGTAGTTGATTCTCCTCTCTCGTAGTAGTTGTTCTTTTGTTGTTGTTGTTGTCTTTTGAGCATTTGTTTGTTTTTGTTGGTCAAGAGAGTGAAAAGAAAAGAATGACCATTCTATGGCCATTCAGCGGGAGACCAAATATGGGAGACGCTGCTGCAGACGGAGAGAAGAGAGGAGGAGAGGAGAATGAAACGATGTTTGGGTCCATTGTCCGAAATCCCACTTTTCTTTAAGCACAAATTAAACTTTGACGTGCGATGGCAGTCTAGAAGTGGCGACGGGGGGTTGGAGGGAACAACGTTTAAAATGCTGTTATGTATAGCCGGTACCGTTATGAACCACATCAACGGAATGAAGTGGCCTGTAAGCAGTGGAATCAGTAGTAGCCAGATGGGGGGCAAGCAGTAGACGCTCTTCCTACAACTTTACATGCGAGATTAATCATGATTTAAAGTCGCTCTTTCTCTCTCTGTCTGTCTTGTTTTCGCCCTCTTTCTCTTCATATGCGTGGCTATGGCATCCATAGAGCGACTAATGAAACAGCAAGAACAACAGCAGTTAAAGAGGAAAAGAAATAGCAACAATAACAATGGTCCAAGCAGCAGTAGGAAGAACAAGCAACAGAAATAAGAGGGACGAAGGGAGAGGAAGGCAAAACAGTGGGCAGAGGCAGTAATATGGCAAAGCAGTAGAAAGAACAAGCAATGCAGAAAAAGCCGCAATCAAATCAGTAGGCAGAAAGAGAAGCAGCAAGCAGTTAGCACTCAAAGAAAGCAGTACGAAGAGCGCAGCAAGAAGAGAGCCATAGTAGCATGGTGAAGCAGCAGAAGCAAAGCACAAATGAGTTGTCGCCGTTTCCATTGACTAAAGAAAAAATAACAACAATTCCACGCAACCAATCGTCTCTTCTTTTCCCACTCCCTTCTTCAACTTTGACGGACACACACACACACAGCAGCAGCAGCATTGCTTAAAAGTGAATCATCCGATCTCCATCTCTCTCTCTCTCCACAAGCATTAGGTTCACAAAAAAAGCGAAACTCAAGCAAATTGAGACGCTGCTCCGTTGGTGGGCGCCCCCAACCTCTTTCTACCCCTCCCTCTCTCCACTGCAACAAACAATAAACGAAATTAATAAAAAATTATTTGGTTATTTTCTCAGATTCTCTCAGATTCGATTCGAATGCGCGTGAGTACGTGCAAATATGTGGGGGGGAGAATAATAATCATAAATAAAAAGCAATGCGATTCTAATCAATTTTTTTTTTTTTTGTTCGGATCTCATTTACCGCTATAATGGTGTGACATGTGAGAGGCAGGCAGAGCGAGGCGGAAGAGTGTGGAGGAGGAGTATGGAATGAGGCTGAAAGAGAACATGATCCATATGTTTTCATTCCATGGAGATTTTTTCTAGTTGGGAGCCACACAATGCGAAGAGATCTTATCTTTGTGAAATGACTTCAGATGTGGGGAATGTTTTTTGCCAACCTTGGAGCCCCAACCAAGCTTTCATAATAAATGATACAATAAATAATTTCACATTCCAGGATTGCTTTATCTTATATCTCGTAACAAAATAAACTTTAGAAATTCTTTACAAAGATATACATGGGTGTTATAAAGAATTAGATTTACTTGAGAACTCTAAAGAATTTCTTCATATAAAATGTTGTTAATTTTCTGATTATTTACTTGGGAACAGAAATCTGTGACATAATCTTTCTGAGATCTAAGGAATGTCTTGCTATCACAACAACAACAACAACAATTTCCAATCCATGAGATTGCAACACCGGGAGGGGAACCCTGAAGTAATTATCTGCCATATAAGCAATCCCCTCACTGATTTGTGTTCATTATTTCGAGTGTTTCCCCTGTCTCCAATTGCAGTTAATCTCTTCACTGGCTGTCCGTATGTCCACGATTGCGTCACTTTTTTCCCCTTTTTTGATTGAAAACAAAAACTACAACAGGCCCAGGCCTTGTATGCCAATGACGGGCGACGACTGTCTGTAGTCTCGCTATAGAGATGTAGATGAATGTAGATGTAGATGTTGGGTGTGTTGTGTGTTGTTATGTGCATAATAATTGCACAAATCTACAAGCAAAAGTTCCAGTTTTCATTCCACAAACTCAAACTCGAATACACAAAGGCGGCTGGGCTGGCTGGGCTGGCAGCAAGTCGCACCAAAACTTTGTCTGGCTATAAAATTCAATTTATGACACACTCCAAAGACGCATCAACCCCTCCTCTATACAGTTCGTTTCTTTTCTCATTTTCTCACTTGATCATTATCCCCGAAGTAAAACACCCGAAAAACTCAATTGAATGAAATTGAAATATATGTATTCGATGTACTACAGATCGGATCCCCCATCAATGGTAAGATCTACAAAGAGATAACACTACTCCTCCCTCCACTACCCGCAGCATTTCCCAGCAGCGTGTGAAAATGGGAAAACATGAAGAGCCGCAGAGTGCGATGGAATATTGCATAAGCAAACAACACTCCTCTCACAGCTCACTCGCTCGAACAAAAAGTTAGATAAACATTCAATTAGAGACTTTGACCAAATTTGGGCTTTAAATGGCAAAACGGGGTCTGGGTCTGGTCGGGTCTCTGGTCACGTCACTTCACACGTACCATGGAAAAACAACAACAATTAAAACCATTTTCAGTCATTTGCTCAACGCTCATCAAAAGTACAGTTGTTGTTGTTGATAATGACAATTATGTCATGTGTGTGGAGGCCACCATATAAGGCAGTGAGAATGCGACGGCGAGACAGATCAATCAGCTGTGAAAGTGAGACAGAGATAGAGAGATAGTCTGGCATTGCAAATTTACGACAAACAGACAGACATACAGACGGACGGACAAGAATATCAATCAGCTGTGAATAAGCTAAAGAGAGATAGAGAAGATACAGAGCAGAGATCAAC
The DNA here is from genome assembly GCA_009664405.1 of Drosophila bifasciata. NCBI lineage: Eukaryota > Metazoa > Arthropoda > Insecta > Diptera > Drosophilidae > Drosophila > Drosophila bifasciata. The sequence goes on from CM019043.1 coordinate 43,308,915, forward strand.
GGCATGAGTCACCAGTGAACTGCTTGCTGAAGTTTACCGTTTACTGCACTCATTCCGCCCACCAGTGAAATGACAATTTCGTTTTATATTAGATCCCACCTTGACCTTATAGACAGTCTGTAGAGTGTAATGTACATATGTACAGTAGTAAGACAGACAGCAGAGATTCGTGTGGCAAGCAGAGCGTGGAAAGGCGCGCAGATCCAAATCCACATATCCACATTCAGAGCGTGTTAAATTGACCAAAAACTTGAACTTTATGCCAAAAAACAAAAGAGGAGAAAGAAAGAGAAGAGCAGCAGTAGTGGCAGTGTGTGAGCTCTTTGGCATTGAAGCTTAAGCTTAAGCTTGAGAGAGAGAGACGAAGCAGTTTAATTCTGCTTCGTCGCTTTCACTTCCGCCTCATCAGCTGTGCTCCCCTATCGAGCGTATGTGTGGTTCATGTGTGTGTGTGTTTTTGTGTTGGAGTAGGAAGTGTGTGATATGTGCCCCGCCTACCCTCATCATTTACAACTTCCAAATATCGCAGCAGTCAGCGTCATTAGTAGGCAAAAGCAAAGGCAAAGGTGGGAGTAGAAGTAGGAGTAAAAGCAGAGGCACCAGCAGACGCAGCAGAAGAGGAAGCATCAGAAGCCGTTTTAGAGGCGAAAAGTGGTGTCAGGGGAAGACGCAGTGCAGTGCCATGGGAAGAAGCAGTTTCATGTGAAGAGGCAGTGCTGTGTGCAAAGGAAAGAAGAGACAGGCAGCAGCTGCCAAATGCAAGTGGGTTTTGATTTCACGTGGGGGGGAGTCACTGAGACAGAGAGAGAGAGAGAGAGAGGAAATTCCCCCTCCAAATAATGTGCTCATACAGACTCAATGGCAGCCGCAGTCCCCCAGTCCCCGCAGTTCTACACTGCTGGCAATCAAATGATGTCTGTTTGCTCTTCTCGCTAGCGCTACTCAAATAGGGAATTACCAACTTGTTTCTTTCGGAGCAGAGGCATATTGATATATGTATGGATGAATGGATGGATGCATATACTCCCCTGCCAGCTGCGAATGTGCGGGCGGATCAGAAGGTCTAACGATTACCATATGGCTTTTTCTCTAATACTCCCCAAGAAAAGCCCCTTTAAGAGTGTAAGATAGGGGATAGGGGATAATTGGAGAGTGATTTGTGTTTGTGGAAACTGTTCTTGGAGGATCACTCAAGAGAGCGGACGAGTAGGAGAGTATACGAGCAGGAGATATAGAAACCTGTTTCGCCCACTTCTTTCTATGACGTGACTTCGCCCTGCACCCGCACACCCCGCTCCACATTTGCTTTTCGCTTCACTCAATTAGCAAAGTCAATACCAAATGCCGCTGGGCGCTGGGTCTGGTTTTAGCCAGACTGACTGTGCTCCTCTTCTCTCGCTCTCTATCTTTCGGTATTCTGCTGACTGTTTTACATTCTGTTTGTTTAATTTATAAACGTCAAAACTTCACACATTTGCACTTTCCCCTAGCTCTGCACAGCTCCATCCCTTGCACCCACAGGCGCTATCTCTGTTCAAACTTCGAATTGGATTGTCACATGTTCCCTGGAAGGGCGTGCACACACACACAAAGATTGAAATAAAGTGCAATCAGTCTCCCCCCTCCTCTTCCTTTTCCAACTCCTTGCTGTGGGAACCTATTTGATTTTTGCCTAAAAGATTAGCAAAGTGGTTAAAAGTTTTCCTATCCAATCAAAGAACTTAATATTGGAATAAAACTTGCCATTTAATTATTAATTAACACAGAGATAGAGAGTGAGAGAGAGAGAGAGAGAGAGAGGGCGCAGAGCAGAGAGTCGAAGCACACAATGAGTACAAGCGAAACTTTTGTATGTGGAGCAGCACAGCAAAAGCAGCCGAATGCGGCTTGTGGTTAAATGTAGAGCAAAACTGAATAATAGAAGAGATTTCGCTGTAAAAGGAAGCGCTATTTAAGTGACAACTAGAGCAAAAGATGGAGGGGATATCGGAGGAAAAGTACAAGAGCAAGAGATAGAGAGAGAGACGTGGGGATGGCGTGAATAAACCTCAAGTGCAGGGCAGCAGCACAAGAGTCAAGCAACCACTTGAACTTCTCTGTTTCCAACTTGCTCCCTCCCTACTCCCCGCACTCACTCCTTAGAAAAGACAGATGCAATAAAAGAGCTAAACATAGCCATACGCGCATCCCTAGCACCCTACTGCAACCCCATGTGGGGATCAATTGGCCGATGACGAAAAGTCATGCCATGCAAATGCTTTCAATAAAAATAACCATTGCTGCTGCACCGACACTATAAATACCCTTTCAGATCGTTCATATGGTGTCAGCATCTCTGGCTTCCTTCCCCTGCCTGGCAAACTGCTGCACAAAATATCAATACTCTCTTCTGCAGGAAGAGCACGAAAAAGAGAATAGAGAGAGCAGGAGAAGGAGACGAGTTAAAGTTGTTTCCCCTCTGCGGACATTACACGAGTCGTTGATTGATCCAAATACCCCTCTGCTGTTCCCCGCCCCTCTCTAAAGAGTTAATAAAGATCAATTGAATTTAAACAAAGCAATTTTTTGAGGAGGCTCTGCTCCGGCTTCCCCTCTCTCGTTTGAGTGCTCTCTGATCTGGAAAGAGGTCAAGAGAGAGTCAAGTAAGTGCGTCGCTGTGGCTGTGTCCGTCCATTCTTCCCACTCTTGTGATTACAAGTGACAAAGGAAGAGTTGGAGAGATAGAGAAGAGACAAAAGATGGGTTGCAAGCACAACAAATTACAAGAAAATACGCATTAACATAAATGGAATTGTAATTCCCGACGACAAAACAAGAGAAGGAGACAAAAACAATTAAAGATGCGACAGGAAGTCATCAGAGAGGAATAGATATAGACAGAGAGAGAGAGAGCAAAGAAAGACAAAAGACTAAGAAGTAGAAACAGCAGCTAAACCCAAAAGAGCTCTTCAATCATTTCTGTTCGTCTGCCTCTTTCGGTCATTAGTCAAAATTTAAGCATCGAAATTAATTATACAATACAAAGTAAAAACCAACAATGGGAAACGTTTAATTGGAGGGAAAGCATATAGCCCTCGGTAGCACACACAGGCCCAGCCACAGGCAGAAGCTCTATTTAAAGTTTCCCCAACAACTTACAATCCACTTTCAGAATTGAACAAAAGTTGAGTTTTTTTTTGCATTTACAAAAACAGAAAATCTTCTTGGAGCATAGCAAATTCTATTGCGCTCTCTTTCTCTCCATTCTTTGGCTTTGCCTTTTGATTTTCTGTCATCTTCGCAATTGGCAAGCCAAGAAGCTCATGAAAGCACAAGTCTAATTGGAACATTATGTCAATGAGTGGAAATGGGAGCAGCAGTAAAGAGAGCAAAACTAACGGCAGAGATTGAGTCGCAGATTAGACTGCAACGAAAGTGAGTGGAGGGGGGAGAGAGCAGAGGGAGATTACAGTGAAATGAAAGTGAGTATTCGAGAGAGAGGAAGCGGGGGTCGTCGCAGACAATTGCATAATCGTCGAGGCCCGCAGGCCACAAAAGTTCTCACACAAAAAAAGACAATGAAGAGAGTAGCCTCAAAAGGAGAGAGGAGAGGAGCACGGAGTACCCTCTCTACTTAAAGAGTGAGGAAGAGCAGTGCAAAAAAACGACGATAAGGAGATGCAAAGACAGCGATAAGTCAAAACATGATTCTCTCCTTCCCATCTGTCACTTGTTCCACTACCTCTGCTGCTGCTGCTGCTGCTGTTGCTTCTTGACCACTTTTATTTTCATGCCTCACTTGATGCACCCTCTTCTCTTTTCACTCCCATTTCCCCCCATCAGTTTTCCCCTTCCCTGTTACCCCTTTTGACTGCACAAAGCCCATGCCCCGACAGCAACAGAGTGAAAAATTGATTGTCATGCAAAAGTGAACTTTAGTTTTGAAGTTGTCTCTTCAACTGAGTGAGTGGGGTGAAGAGGCTCTCTCTTTCCCGAGTCTCTGTCTCTCTCCATTGCTTCTTTGCGCTCAGCTCAGTCAAGAGTGAAGAAAATATATGCAAATAAATAAATACATATAAAGTTATTGTCGTTCTTCCACTCCTTCTGCCTTCTACTTCTTGACAAACGATGGTCCACAGCAAGGTAAATTAAACGAAAGGTGAGTTAGTGCGAGAGAGGCACCCATTTCCATACTTTTCTCAGTGCGAATGCAACCCAATGCATCAATAACTTATAACAGAGCGCTGAGCTGGTTTACCTTGTACCGAAATATATCCCTCGGGTGGCACATGCCCACAGTAGTGCTGTCTCTTTTACTCCCTCTCTCTTTTTGCTTTGAAGTTTGTTGCTGTAGTCATTTGTCACTCGAAAGGATGCAAAAATTAATACCACTAACAGGGAAATAGCAATAGGCAATATTGCCTGCCTGCTCCAGCATTTATCGCTGCCCATTTCTGTGGCAAAATGTGTGCCATGACAGGACGGATGGATAGACAGACAGGAGAGGGGCTAGGCTGAGGGGCTAGGGGCTAGGAGCAGGGGCCAGCGACCCGCGAACCCCCTTCTCGTTAAGTGGAAAACCAAGTCAAATCGCGGACGGCTTTTATGTTTGATGCTTCGCTGCCTCTCATTGTGTCGCTCTCTGCATCTCTGTCCGCCTGTCGCCAACGATGACTACGACCGACTCGTGCTCAACGAAATTGGCCAGAAAAAGCTGGCAAAAAAACTGGCACGTTCCTATGCGTCCCCCCCCCTCTCTCTCTCTCTCTTCCTCTCGAGTTTAACCGATCCCCCTCCTTCATTCCCCTTCGTCGGATGCCCATGACAACGTGACAACAGAAACAACAACAAAAGCAACAAAGAGGTCATTTACTTTCCTTGCGAGCATGAAATAAGCAGCGCTAACCCCCCCTGCCACTACGCTGCCACTACGCTGCCACTCATCCTCCAAAAGTGTGGCTGGAAAGCCAAACAAAGCCCAAAGCAAAAGTCAAACTCCACAAATTTCGTGCAAAATAAAACTCAAATGCAACAGCAATGAAGAGTGATATAAGTAGTAGAGTATTATGACTCTCAGGATACCCTTTAATTAAGGGAAATCTCTGCTTTTCCACCAGACAATGATCATTATCGCTAAAGAATCTCCAAAATACGACTTGTAAGACTTTCCCCCATAGCTACTGGCGCTCTGCATTACAGTACTACCCTCTGTAACTTACTACCTATTTACCCTCTATAATTACAGGGTATAGGCCACAACATCAGCTACAAGAACAACAGAGCAATGAAACAGGAAGGAACACACAAATAAAACTCAGAGATAAATGAAATTGGCAACAGAAGCGACAGGCCACAGCGACAGCTACAAACGGAACAAGTTGACTTCTCTCTTTCTGCTTCTGATTCTTCTTTTTCTACTTTTCGTTTTCTACTTTTTATTTATTTTTTTTTTATTTTTTAATTTTTCGGTATCAAAAATCGATTAACAAAGCGCCAGCAGCGATGCGGCGGCACAGAGCCGCAAAACTTTAACGGGACATTTCAAAAAGCTATTTCTTCCAAATGCATTCGCGTGCCACACAGCGTGTGTGTGATTGTGTATGTGTGTGTGTGTGTATAGAAGACAGAGATACCAGAGATACGATAATTGGTATAAAATGCCCGTTTATTGCTGTCACGAGTATCGATTTCTATATCAGGATGTGTCACGTGCAGATAGCAGTCGAAACAGGAACCCAAAGCAAATCCTAATGGAAAAAGTACCGCTTGCCCCACCCCTTCCTTCCCTTCTACACATTTATTCCCCTAGCTCTAGCAGTAAGTAGTAGGGTGATTCAACAAAAGTAATAAGAGTAAAACTAATTTTTTCGGCGTAGTAAGTAGCGTGATTCACTCGACGATAATCGCTTAAAATTATAGCCTCAGATGATGTATTATTGAATAAAAACAAGCCTTAGATGAGGTAATGATTTCTGACTAATATCCAAAGCTAAAAAATGTCGCCACAGCAAGTAAGTCACATGTGAACTAAGCTTTGATTGCACTCACACCGGCTAAAACAATCATTTTGTTTGTTTCTTTACGTATTATTATGAAATACATGATTATTTTGGAATCAGGGTGCACAAGACACACCCTAACAAGACACGCAACGACTTGCAAAAGAGGACTAAGAAAACTAATGCAATTTCATGTAAAGGTAAACACGTCTAGCTTATATGTATGTACCCCCATCCCACTATCTACTACTCCTACTTCCAATCTTTTCCCCCACTATCTCCACCGTCTGGCTGTCGGCCTGTCTGCTGTTTTGTGTATTTACAGGTTTCAACATTTCCATTAGCCAAAAAACACACACACACACACGCCCGTAAGTACGCACCAGACAGAGACAGAAACGGAATAGCATAAATATTTTATAACTGACTTCATTTCGTCTTCTATATTACTCCATTGTCTATAATTAGAAGCGGCTGCGGGGGTAAAGAGAAGAAAGAATCTGCTGAAGAGGTTCGAAGGAAAGAGCGTGCGAGCAGCTGAAGAGATAGAACAGAAACCAGAGCTGTAGCAGCTGTAAAGATCGAGTATCTAGCCAGAGAGTAACGCTAAAATCAAGGTATGCCGGTATGGTAAGGTAAGGTAGTAAGCCATGTAGAACGAGACTGCACCTCACCTTTTACAACATGTAACTTTCCTACAATTAGGACGTTCGAACGGGAGGGGGGCCTAGTTTTGAGATTGACACGTTCCATTGCCTGATTGCAACAAGAACTAGGCGGCGGAATGGCAATTGGAATCTGATGATGGATTCGAAAAAAGAGGGAGAGACGGCGCTGCGGTTGTGCTTGGTAAATGTTTGTGTCTGGTTGCGGCGTCTCGTATTCCCGTTATCAGCGGCAGAGTCAAAATTTAAACAAAACATGAGACAGCGACAGCCGCCAAACCAAGGGCGAGAAATGAAGAAGGGTAGGGGGCGGTGGGGTGATGGTTGTTCAAGAGAAATACAAACAACAGTTCAATAAAAATAAACTGGAATTAAGCATAAACCAATAAGCAGTACGACGGCAAAGAAAGCCCGCCATGTGTGAGTGTGAGTGAGAACGCAGTAGAAGAAAAACAAAACTGGTCTCAAGTCTCGCTCAAATATGCGCTCAAGGTCGGTCAACGGATTTGCTTTTGTTGCTCTTTTTCGACCAGCAGCAGCAGCAGCAGCAGCAGCTGAAAAGCAACAGAAAGATCACAAAACAGGGCGCCAGAGAGAGGGAGAGCTGGAGTGAGAGCATAATTCTGCTAGCGGAAGCAGCAAATTTCAATTTCCTGAGTTGGCGAATAAATTTTGTTGCTTCACCCACACACAGCAACACTCGCACACACACATATGTACGAATGCTGTGCCGTTATTTCCAAGAAGCGAAAGGCAAACCAACAGCTTTTTTTTACGAATTCATAGGATAATAAACCGAAAACAGAGCAAAAGGCACGCATGATCAATGGGGGGTAGACAGAGAGAGAGAGAGAGAACGAGCACAGAGAGATCAGATCCAGCTTGCCATGTGCTAGATAGCCGTCTCGCTCTAACGCTCGCCGCACCTTAACAAGTGCGAAGAAGCAGCGGCATAAAACAAAAGGAGCAACAGCAGCGGAATGGTGGGAAAACGGAAAGGAAACATATTCATTTTTCCCCCCCCTGAAAAAAAAACTGAAAATAACTTAGCAAAACTCACCTTATCAAGACATTTGAGCTCCTCGATGGGGTACACCACCTTCTGGCAACGCGCACAAGTTTTATTCATCTTCGATCCTAGCTCTGCTTCTTCTTGTACTGCCTCTCCTCTCTTTCTTCGGACGATCCAGCAACCGATTTGAGGGGCTGTGTGTATGTATAAGCACTTTTATTTACACCAAACTATGGGGCCAAAGGACCGACCGCTGGAAACTCTAAAAATTTTGCACTGCTCTCTTTCACGTTTCTTCCACTCAACTTCCCCTCAATATTGCATTGTAGGGGGGCTGATGGTAGCGGCGACGACGACGACGATTACAGAGGATAAAACAAAAAATTGAACAATTTTTTCGTGTTGTGGTGTAAGGCTCGAATCTGATTGATTGACAGAAACAAAAATTTCCGTAGCTTTGACACTAGTTACAAATCAACAACTGGTTTCCTTTGTAAGCTACACTATTTCACACCTAAATCACTCGGCTTTTTCGTACTGTTGAGACTGCGCTGCAGGTAAGCGACGCGCGCAGAGACGCACTTGTGTGTTTCGTTTTGTGGTTGTATTCGCCGAAAATTCACGCGCGTCCGCAATGTCGACCGTTCAAACAATTTCAAAGTGTTGCATGTCGCCAGTGTGACCGCGGAGTTACCGATAAAATATACCGCCTGACACTCACAAATATACCAAAAAATACCTTATCATTAAAATATACCGAAGATAACAAGATTTAGCCCACTTAAGCCCCCTCTATTTAAAGATTGAAAAACCTTCAGTAAAGCTTCGTAAAATAATACTGTGTGCATGTTCTTCTTGTAGATCCATCCTTCCTCCTGACTTTCAAATAAATATTACCGATACAACTGATATCTTAAAATACGAACGGATGTAACTTCAAATAAATAAACGGATTTCAGACCGGCCGAACAATCGCATGTCACTGCTCGTTTCACGAGAACCGAGCGTAGTAGCAGAATCAGATCAACTCACTTTTGCGTCGCAAAATGAGTTTTCACCTCTCTCGCAACACTTAGATATCGAGCATTTATCGAGCGGGACTTATCGGAGTTTTATTTTTAAAATAAAATACGCTAAGTGTATCGTATGCACAAACATACGCTTTTATATTTTATTTGTATCAATTAATGAGATATTTTTGCGTTTTATACAAGTTAAAGCCCCATATAATATCGTTTTTGCCGATTGGCATACTTTTCAAATGTAAGGGTGCACATTTATCGATATCATAAAAAACACCCTAAGCCACCCACCCTTCACCCATCACCATCCGATGGTATCCTTTCAATCGAACTTTTTGTGTGTGTCCATTTCGTCCTGCTTCCAGGGCGTAGGACTGACTTAATTTCTAGTCAAACTAATTCATATTAAAGCAAATGCTTAGTTAATAGTGGCGGGCGTGTGGATATATCTCAAATAGTCGGCTTTTCACCTGCACACCCGAGAGTGTAACAAGACGTGTCTTTGTTCTAAAGAACTGTTTTGTGGCTAGACAGGGACATTTTCCAATTAGTGGAATTTCTCCCCACTTGCAAAATCCTGCCTACCATTATGTATGCCTTAAAGGACTTTAACGACGCCTTAAAGTAGGCAAAGTGTATATATAAAACACGCACACAATTGAAAAATCAATAATCCCATTGTGTGTTTGTGTGGGTGTCTAGGAGGGAGGGAAGGTTTGTACGTGTTCGTGTGTGTGTACTACGACTAAATGCCGGCGCGTAGTATCGACCGAGTGGCACAATAACAACAAAACGTGAGAGAGCGAGTATCGGACAAAGGATACGATTAAAACAAGTGTAAACAAAGGCAAAAACAACGAGTGAGGGAGAGTGAGCTCTCCAGTTAGGCTAGATAGAAACGTAACGAAGGGAAGAAGAAAAATAAACTTCCCCACCGCCCATTTTTGGGAGGAGCGGGCACAATCTTCAGCATTAAACGTCTTCCGAATGCCAATCTGCTTTTTGTGAGCACCATGCAGACGCTGCGTAAGAAAACGAGTCCTTGTAAATGTAAGTAGTCCGGAGAGTATAACTTAAAAAAATTAAATGTGTATGATCATGAATGATGTGTTTGCCTGATCGTGCCTAGTCCCACTGGCAGCTGCTGCGCCGGCGTCGCTGATCTCTGCAGGTGCAGGGTGTGTTCTACTTAGGGTGCGGCACTGCCAAAGTGCGCTCTTAAAATACTACCCTAGTGGAAGGCCAAGCTAAAAATAATCACTGAGGAGAGCGAGATTCCTCACCTTTTATAACTACACCTGGGGCATGGGGCAGGTGGTGACCGATGCTCAAAGCTAAAACAAGGAGAGCGAGCGTGCGAGTGACATTGAGAGACTGCGTACTTGTCTTCTTTTATCATTTTGAATGAGAATCACTGAATAATAGAGTGAAATTTGTGTTTGTGTATTTGTTAAACAAATTGCGGCAAAAATCCAAAAGCAACGACAGCGGCAGCAAGAGAGAGCGAGCAAAATCAACCTAGCCGCAGCATCGTACGAATGAACGGTGAAACAAACTGCGCTCTCTCAATCGCTCTCATTCATTCCATGATCACGGATCGTTTTCGGTAGTGGCGGGTGCTGTGCTCCTCTTTTGCCTCTGTGTGTGTGTGTCGTCATTATTTGTTGTCTCTTGTTTTTTTTATTTTGTTGTTTGTTTTTTTGAATTTAATTAATTTTATGGCAACAACAAGCACTAAATCGCGAAAAATCATTGTGTGCACCCGTCCGTCTCGTTATTCCCGATCTCGATTGTGTGTGTGAGCCATGGAAATGTCACACACATTCACATGAACATGCAGATTCTGGCTGAGAATGTGAGACTGTGTTAGTGTGCAATCAACGATTCCTTTAGGATTCGAACAAAAAACATGGTCAAATCTCTGGTTTCCAAGCTGTCGACAGCCTCTTCGAATCTCTCTCTGGCCAGCACTTTTGGCGTCGGCAGCAGCCACAGCAGCGGCGCGGCAGAGGAAACAAATTACGCAAAACGTTAGCAAAAAAAAAAAAAAAAACGCAAACAAAAATTACAATCGCACACACACACACACACACACACACACACACGTGACTTATGCATGTATATGTTTGTGCGTATTCTATTTTCCAGATCGCAATGATCCGGGACGATTTTTCGGCGATGGCGTTCAATTCAAGGCCAAACTCATTGGAATACTGGAAGTGGGCGAGGCACGGGGCGATCGCATGTGCCAGGAGGCACTGCAGGACCTCAAGATGGCCATCCGTGCGGCGGGAGAGCACAAGCAGCGCATCACCATTCATGTGACGATCGAAGGACTGCGGCTGCGGGACGAGAAGACGGGGGACTCGCTGTACCACCATCCGGTGCACAAGATCTCCTTCATTGCCCAGGACATGACGGATTCGCGAGCCTTTGGGTACATCTTTGGCTCGCCGGACAGCGGGCATCGGTTCTTTGGCATCAAGACGGACAAGGCGGCCAGCCAGGTGGTGCTGGCCATGCGTGACCTCTTCCAGGTTGTCTTCGAGCTGAAGAAGAAGGAGATCGAGATGGCCCGCCAGCAGATACAGGGCAAGTCTCTGCATGAGCACGCCAGCCAGCTTGCCTCCTTGTCCGCACTGAGAGCCGGAGCAGGTCATGCAGATCTCGGCAGTGGGGGCCACCCCCTCACCCTGAGTTCCCTATGTGGGCAGGATGCCTACTCGAACGGAACCACGCGACTGGGCGTCAATCTGGATGTGGCCAAGACCTCGGGAGCAGCAGCCAAAGAAGTAAACACTCAAAATCTCCAGGATCTCTACTAATCTTTCTCTCACTTGTAGATCTCTCCCGAATCTGTGGCGGATCTGGTAGATCTGGAGCAGGAGTTGACCTCCCTGCAGCGCGGCATAACCCAAATGGAGAGGATTACGCCCAGCGAGCCGGGCATGCATCATGCCTCCAGTGGCGGAGGCGGCAGCGGGCATCCCGGGAGCCTGGCCAAATCTGCCAGCGAGGACGATCCATTCGGCGACTCCTTCATCTGTGTGCCATCGTACAGCATATTGCCGCCGCCTCCTGAATCGGGACGCAACCGACACAAGTCCCAAAAGACACCCGAGTCTTCTGCCGCTTTAGATGCCATTCTCTCGCCTCCTCCTCCCGGAACGAGGTCTTCCCCAGCTCCAGGCGTTGGCTGTCAGACCACTGGCGTGGACAATGACGATGACATTGGCTGGCTGCACGAGTTGGATCAGCAGAACGATGTCTTTGACACCACCAATGTGGTGGCTGCTGTCCTGTCGATGGCTCCACTGGCCGCAAGCGAATCCACGGCCACGCCCACGCAACAGTTGACGGAAATGTCGGCTGCCGCAGCAGCAGCATCCACATCTCTTGCGGATCTCGATATGGGAGGAGCACTGACGGGCATTGCGGGAACAGCTACGACAGAGGAACCAGCAATCATGTCGCTGGGTGAGTCCCAAAAAAAGAGAGAGAGAGAGAGGAGTGCCTCGCCTCTGCTTTGTTGTAGGATTTTTGTGTCATCCCCATTGAAATTGATAAAAGAGCTGTCTGTGAGGCACGATGGGAGTGGCTGTAAGGGGCAGCGATGGCATGCCACAAAAGGGAACAATCAGAAAGAATTCTAGGGTCAAATCAATTGAACTGAAATTTAATCTATGGTTTGTAGTTCCATTGGAGGCTTTTCTTTTGCTTATATATAATAGTATAGATCATACAAATATCAATCAATCGGATTTCACTTCGCCATCGAAACAATTTATAGAAGAAATTATCGAAAACTCTGGCTTAGATTTTGCTTTGTGTTGAATTTGTTCATCTGTGTTCTTGAACATGTTAAAGATAAATCTAAAGTTCTTGCTAGATAAATCTTTATGATTTTTCTCTTCACTATCATCGCACAGGCAGCTCTTTCTGTGGCTTATACTTGTATCCCTCCCCAAAACTAACCTTAAACCAAACATCAGAAATGGCAAAAGAGGATTTCCCCGCTTTAAATATTGTGATTTCTTCACTTTCGAATGAGTTCTAAGTTTTCATAGACATATTTTGAGTTCTTGAGTTTTGCTTTTACTCCCTGGCACCGTAGATTCCCCTCAAAGATTATGATTTTTTCCGCCACTCTTCCCAGTCGAGGAGGAGTTTCGTCTCTCCCATCAGGGGAGATACATTCTCTCGTGTCTGTATTCCATCCTTTCTCTGTGTTATTCCATAATGCTGCTGCTGCAGATGCATTCACGGATCTGGATCCGCTGGGCACCGGTCGCACCCGGCCGTATGTCGATAAGAAATACTTTTTCCAAGAGCTTAAGAATCCACCCAAGAAGCTGCTCAAGGAGCTCAGTGGTGCGGGTGCCGGCGGTTTGGGCTTGGACACCGGCAGTCTCTTTTCCACGGAAGAGGAGACGGCATGTACGGGTGCGGGTGGTGCCATCACCACAACCATCGCTACCATGACCACCACCACAGCAGCAGCTACTAACATCACAGCAGGTACTAACCAACACCACCATCACCATCACCATCAGCATCAAGCACTAGCATCCACCACAGATCCACCGCACCAGAAACAGTCACAGCAACAACAGAATATCTCTAATCAATGCACTTGCACCGCCGCAGGGAATTCCGATCCGCTACTAACCACCGCTGCAGCCGCCAGTGGCCTACTGGGCAGCCATCAGCAGCACCAACACCACTACCATCACCACCACCTGCTACTAACCAGCTCCAGAGCCGCCCCCACACCCACACCCATTCCCACTCCCAAACTCCTGCTCCTGCTCCCGCTCCCGCACTCTCTTTTCCCATTTTATCCGCCAGCGCTGAAGACTTTTCGTCCGCAAAGCTGAAACTTTTGCTTAGAAGATCGCCCCTCACTAATCCACAACCACCACCCACTTATCCCCCCACCTGTGGGTCCACCTATTATACCACAGAACCGCTGCCATCCTCCATCAACGCGACGACGACACTGGAGGATCACCAGGACCCGGCGAATCCTGTGCTGCTGCCCCGCGACACGGATCCCTTCTCGCCGACGCGTAAGAAGAGCGATCCGGATCCCTTCCAGGAGGGCGATCTCTTTGCCAAGCTGGATGCCTTCGAGTTTGATGCACCTGCTCCGCTGCCAGTGGCAGCCGCAGTCGCAGTTGTACCAGAAGCCAGGACCAGCGCTTTTAATGGACCGCTTCAGGTGCAGCTTCCTCCGGAGAAAGGGGAGCAGGTGCCTTCCTCCGTAAGGAATCGTCCCACTGTCTCTGCCTCCTCGCTGCCCAATCCTCTGGGTGGCGGAGGGGAGGACCCCTGGATGTTATATCCAGCATCAGCAATAAGAAGATGCCGCATCTGTTTGGCCAGGCGAGGGGTTTCTCCAAGCGCGGTGATTCCTCCTCCTCGGAGATCGGTTCCAGCGTCAATATGCGGCGGCTGCAGGAGAGTGATTCCTTGAGCGAAACGGAGGCCGCCCCAGAGCCACCGCCGCGACCGGATTCAGCCCCCTGTTCTGGGCCGCCGCCTCTGCCGCCCAAGAAACAGTTCAGCGATTTGGTGATTCGTCCGAGTCCGGCTCCACCGACTGCCGGTCGGTATGAGTATTTGAACAGCAGTTCCTCCTCCACCCGACGCACCCTGTCGCACTCTCTGGCGGATGCACCGCCGATTCCATTGCCATCGCGTCGCGTGGGACGCACTGAAGCCTACTTTCCGGGTCCCGGCCGTCCACGGAAGCCCCATCAGCCCGAGGATGATTATATGATACCGCTGGGCCCGCCACCGCCACTGCTGCCGCCCCCGAATCAGGTGTCATCATCAGCATCATCCACGGCCAGGGCGCGTCCTCAGCGGCAGCAATCGCTGGGCCGGCCACAGGACATTTACGAGAACAAGGCGGAGATATTGGCACAGGCAGCAGCCCAGGAGGTATCGGTAGCACCCGCTCTTCCGCCGGACATTACGCTGACGCAGTTGCTCACTTTGGGAATGGATGATCTGGCGGTGAAGCTGAATGTTCCCGCCTCGAAGTTGAGCACAATGACCCTGGTGCAGCTGACGTCCTACCTATCGGAGTACTTGTCCTCCAGCGAGAAGACCAGCCAATCCCTGGCGCCCCCCACTGCTGCAGCTCCTGTCGCGCCACCAGCAGCCACAGTCGCTGCCCCCTCCTCCTCTGCGGCAGTGTTCAAGGTGAACTTTGATCAGCAAACGTCCTTTGTGGCCTCCTTTGACGACACCTTTGGCGAGGATGAAGCAACGACAGGGGTGCCCTCGCCCCCCGAAGAGGCACCCATTTTTGTGGCCAACTTTGCAAACTTCAATGAGGCTCCGATCCCAGCGGCTGTGGCTGCGCCGGTGGCTGTGCCCTCGGCGGATCGCTATGCGGTCTTTCGCGAGATTATCGACCAGGAGCTGCAACAGCAGCAGCAAGAAACGGATCTCATGGGGGATCTTACTCCACCCCCCGTCGACGAGCAGGCGCCTCCTGCACAAGAGTCCGCCCTGGGCTTGGAGGCTCACACGGAGCTGCCACTGATCGATGCCATTGTCACGAGCTCGGCGCCCCATCTGCCCCGCCCCCGCCGCTGCCAAAGATCGACACAAAGATCACCGAAGTGGTGGCCCAGGCCAAGGATCGCTATGCGGCCCTCAGGGACATTATTCTGGTGGAGAATCTCTTCGACAAGCCGCAGACGCAGTCGCAGGCCACACAGCCGCCGCCGGAGAAAGATCTGCTGCAGGACTTTCCCGAATTTAGCGACGAATTCAACGAGGATCAGGACCTTCGGCAGATCATGGACCTACCGCTGGCCGAGCAGCAGCATCCGCAGGACCGTCATGGCCTTGTGGACAGTCGGGGCTTCCCCGCCGAGCCCTCGTCCTCTGCCCTGACCGTGGACGATGATGACGAGGACGAAGATGCCGATGCGGGGGGAGAGAGCAGCATGGACAGCAACGAAAAGGATGGCGAGGAGCCGGTGAGCGGACAAGATAAGTACGAGAAGTTGTCCACCTCCACACAGCAGCTGGATGCAGTGGTGCCCGCCTCCCTCCTGGAGGAGGAATCATCCTCCATTCCGCTGCCCCTCGCACCCAAGCAGGATCATAAGTTCCTGTCTGTGCTGACGGCCCCCCCAGGTGGAAGTGGAAGTGCCAAGGATGACATCGAAATCGATGAACTAATGCATCGAGCCATCTCGAATCTGTCGCTGGACTCGCGAGATCGCATCTCTCCGGCCACCTCATCGGCGGCGCCCTCCCGAGGCGCACAGAGTCTGGGCGTGCGCACGCCCTCGCAGCAATTCAATGATGTCAGCACTTCGCCCATTCCTCTACAGAAATCCCCTGCTGTGCTGCAGCCCTCGCCCGTGCCGTCGCATCTGTCGGCCGTCTCACAGCTGATAGACACCGCCACCAAGCAGATGATGAGCGAACGCGAAAGGGAGAAACAATCGTGGGCCACCTTCGATTCGCCCAAGGCCAAGGGCAAGGCCCGTCTCACGCTGCCACCGCCGCCGCCGCCTGCGTCCAATACCTCGCAGCAGGACACTGCCGAGTCGCCGTGTAGTTCGGATCCCCGCGATGATGGCTGGTCGAAGCAGCAGCGCCGCTGGGCCAAAAAGGAGCGACATCAGACTTCGTCCTCTTCCAGGGATCTGAGTCCCTGGGATGACGAGACACCAGAGTATCTGAAGAGACGGCAAATGGCCCATCCGCAGGCACAGCCACAGCACACGGATCGTCATGGCTACTATATGAGGCATGCCAGAAGAATGAACTCTTGCGATGAGGATTACGAGTGAGTGCGGAATGGGACCCGTTCTTTGAGATGATTGTTTGAATCTTTTTTCTTTGGTACAGCTACGATGCAGAGTTGATGGCTCGAAGGGAGCGGGAGCAACAGCAAAGGAAGTTCAAGCATGGCCTCTCCCGCAGTAGGGATAACTTTGAATTGGGTGAGTGCTTCGCCCTCTGTGATTTACCTTCGATCTTCTACTATATGTATTCCTCCTATGCCTCCTCTTTCTCTGTAGATTCCCCCAGTTGGTATCATCATCCCACACATCACACCTGGTCGCCGCAGGAAATCGAACAGGGGGTGCGCGCCCGCTCGTTTGAGCGCAGTGCCTATGAGCGTTCCAGCTACGGGCCACCCATGTACGCGGACAAGCGGGGTGGACAGCAGCAGCAGCTGCGCAGCAAGTATCGCGGGGAGCGGGAGCGGGATCGCGATCGAGAGCGTGAGAGGGAGCGCGAGTACAGGGATTATGCGCGTCCCAGCTACGATTTTGACTACGAGAATGTCTACGAGGAGCAGCGCGGTGGACGCTCGCCCATGGCCTACAAATCAAGCAGCAGAGGCGCAGGAGGAGGGGACTACATGTATGACCGGGAGAGGGATCGGGACAGGGATCGCAAGTCCTTCGATCGTGAGAGCCTGGAGTCCTTTGAGAGCGCCACGCGACGCAGACGTAGCTTTGGCAGCGGCAACGATGTCTACGGCAGCCTCGACAGTCGCGACGAGTATCGTGGGGGCGTAGACCGAGAGCGCGACAGGGGAGAACGCGACAGGGAGCAAATGAAGACGCGATCCCTGAGGAAACCCACCACCACCTCGGGGAAGCTGCGCATCAGCGGCGACATTGACTACGAGCAGGATTCGGAACAGGACTTCCAGCAGCGTGCATCGGTGAGGAGTCTGCAGCGTCCCAGCCAGCTGGGTGGCGATGTGGTGCTGCCTATCGGAGGAGGAGGCGGCATCGGCGGCGGCGGTTCACAGCGATTGCGCAAGAGCAGTGGCTCCAGTCCCTGGGATGGCGAGGGTAAGTTATACCCTAATGCTTCAATTTTCAGAGATCTTTCATGGGTTTGATTTCCATTTCGCAGAACCTGCTTTGCCTGGCCAAAAGTCCTGGAAGCGTCCGGCCAGTGCTGCCGAAACAGAGCGACGTCTGGCGGAGAGTCGTAGGGCCGTGGTCTTGGGACAGACCCCCTCTGATGGGGAAAAGGAAAGAAGGTAACAGGACAGAAAGTGAAACTGAAGGAACCCCTCATGAGACTCTCCCTCCCTCTCTCTTTAGATTCCGCAAGAAAACTCGTGCACGCAGCGCCAAAGACTTGGCCACTGTTGGGGGCCCTGGCTCTGGTTCCTCCTCTATTGTGAATCCTCCACCACCACGCTATGTGGGCGGCAGTGGGCGTGGCATGCGGGATAACTACGATTACATTAGCAGCCATCAGCAGCAGCGCAAAGATGTGGACGATGACGATGTGGCGGACGACGATGATGATGAGGATTATGTGGATGATGAGCCGCCCACGGATGAGGATAAGTTCGAGCGACTGAATCGCAGGCGTCACGAGATGCACCAGCGGATGCTCGAGAGCGAGCGCCGACAAATGGAGCGACATCCCACGTTGTCGAAGCTACAGTCAACGCAGAATCGTTCCCGCGGAGGAGGAGCACCACCGGTGATCAACAGTGATTATGGCTTTGTGGATAGCTACGAGCAGACGCCCACGCCGACGCCCCGATCGAATGCCAGCAGCACGCCCGCCGGAATGATGAGCGGCGGCGGCATGATCGGCAGCGGCGGGGAGTCCTCTGCAGGGGTCGGCGGAGGCAAATTTAACTTTGACGATGGCTTCGAATCGGACTTCAATCAGAGCTCTCCGCCCCCAGCGCCCGCTGGCACTGCCTCCAGCTGCAATTCCACGCCCGCGGGCCCCGTCTCGGGCGGAAGTGTGGCCAGCGGCGGCTCCAAGTCTCTGTTTCGCTTCTCCAATGACTTTTCGGAGAAGGGCGGCGACAAGCGGGAGCACTTCGAGATGGATCCACTGCCGACATCAACGCCACCCATAACTCAGAAGCTGCGATTCGATGATAATGTGAAGGTATCGCAGTTTGATGACGCGGCCTTTGAGGATGATTTTGCCAAGGCTTCGTTTGACTTTGAAAAGGAGCAGACGAGTGCCGGAGTAGCTGGAGCTGGAGCTGGAGCCACAGCAGCTGGAGGATCTGCTGCTTTGACCAGAAAACAAAATATGCGCACCACAAAACTGCAACAGCGACAGGAGCTCATTAAGAAATCGGAATCTGTTAATATATTTGCCAAAAAGCAGGAGGATCCCTTCGAGGATGATGAGTTCTTCAAGTCACCCGATCAGGATCAGCAAAAGGACAACGATGGCGAGGCCGCAGGCGCAGCCACAGCAAACAATAAGTTCGAATGGAACGAGGATGAGAACTTTGCAAAATTCGATGAAAATATGTGATTTGATCAACTCTTTGCCCAGGCCACGGGCCCGAAAATGGGACCAGGCTTGGGTCTGGGGCTGGGATTTGGCGTAGACCAGGAACGGGAACGAGAGCGAGAGCCAGAACGGGACAGCATCGATGGGCACAACTATGCAGAGATCGATGTGGTCAATGACTCGGACTTTTGCTACCTAACGAATCTCAATAACTACTACCAGGAGCAGCGACTCAATGCCCTACGCCAGGGTATGCCTCCGGTGCCGCAAATGAAGACGACAGCCACTTCGACGAGTCCCTGGCATGAGCCAAAGGAGGATCATCCGCCCAAGAGCAAGCCCACGCCGTTGCAAATGCTGAGGAATCCCAAAAAGTGGAGGGTGACCCGTGCCGTGGATGATATTGTAAAGGTGATGATCATCGCCTCCTCAGAGCATGTCCTCGACTACGATGTGCTGTGGTAGGAGGAGGACTAGGGGAGGAGTAGGACTACACACACACACACACACACACATACCCATGCTATATATCTAGTCAAAACTCCCAATTGCCATACAAAAATATAGTAATATCGCAAGAGCCTCTCCACCCCCTAGATACTATGCTTTGAGGCTCTCTTCCCGTGGCTCCACCCCAACCCCAGAGATTGTATATAAAAAATGCAAATGTTTGTTAAAGTTACTTCCCCCAAAAACCCCAACAAATCGCAGAATACTCAGAGAAGGTCCTTTCAATCATCAATCGATCCATAAATCAATGGAATCAATCCATGGATTAACTAACGAAAAGCAACTAAACAAATGCCTATGCTAAATGTCGTCTAGCCGTTAAACGTTTAACTACTCCCCCCGTAAAGTAAAGTTTATCCAAAGTGCATATAGGATATAGAAATACGATCCTACACATCATACTCGTCGTATAACCATACTTCGTATGATTCGATTGATTATTTAGTTAACTAAAACTAACGACTAATCTTAGTTTAATTTCCACACGTATTGACACATCAGAAGAGTTTTCTATGATTTAATAACTATCGTATACATATACATATATATATATATTTATACGTAACTGAACGAACAACTGATAACAAACTGAACGATCAAGCAAATCCGATACCCGGGATACCCAAAGCAGCTATATCGTGCATATTCTTATACTAAATCATAATTAATAATAATACATACTTATATGTAATGCAATTATACGAATACAATAGTTATTACTATTATTATTATTATTGACTTTTCTCTGCTGTTTATTTATCTACTGAGGTGGTGAGAAGACTGCAAGAGAAGCATCGAAAAACATAACAACCGACCGAGGTGCGCTGCTGTATGACACTTGACATAAACGGAAGTTCTAACACTAATAGTTGTTCCACAGTTTTAGTAGAATAGATTCAGGAAGCTCTCTGAATGTTTTAGTAGAATAGATTCAGGAAGCTCTCTGAATGTACAGAGATCGTAGTATTCCCTTCCAAATTCTAAAATCTACAGATTCTTTTCTAACGAACCAAGATAACCAATGAAATCTCATTATTTATCATTGAAATAGGTTTCCCACTTTTCCCTCGATATCTTTGTTCACCTACAAACCTAAATATCTGTGCAAATCTGCAACCGAATGTCGTAACATAACGCATATAGCCATATCGGATCGTATGCAAATTTCGTTGCTGCTTTGCCAGGGCATGTATGTAATTTTGGGCCCATTTTCGTAGCCAAATGTGTGACAATTTGGAGCGGCAATTAGCCAGCTCTCTGGTCTCCTTCTGAGCGTGAAGCTCTGGCAAACTATAAAACACAGCCATCGATTGAATCCCAGGCATAATTCAGTTCGTGGTCTCAGACGCAGAAGAAGCAAATCGCAGAAACAACTGTCCCAAAATGCAGCAAATGGTGAGTGGAATTTTGGATGGTAAATCCTGGCCAGAACTTAAAGAATTCTCTGCGTCCATAGTTGATGATTCTTTCGCTGGGTTTGATGGTGGCCTGTACGGCAGCAATGCCAGCCGTGGTTCCCGGTCCTGCCTGTTTCCCGCGGCATCGGGCGCCGCTCCCTTTGGCGTATTTCCTGGAACTGCGGCTGCTCCATTTGCTGCCTATACAAATGGACAGTTTGGTGTTCCTTTTGGTGCCGCTGCTGCCTTTGCTGGTGTACCCTTTGGAGCCGCTGCTTTTCCGGGGGCTCCCTTTGGTGCTGCTGCTGCTGCTCCTTTGGTTAATGCTCCTCTGGGTGCTGCTCCTTTGGCTGTCTCTAGCAGTCAGCGTTTGGATTACTTCAATCAGTTCAATGCCGCCTTTGGTCCGCCTGCTGCCGGACGTCTGCTGGCCGCTGCTCCATTTCCAGCTGCCCGATTGATCCAACCCGCACGATTGATTGCTCCAGGGTCATTCTTCTTTTAAGCTGGATAATCTATTTTAATTTCATAGATTCGCCTCGTAAGAAATAAAAGCACAAAATGGTTAACCACATTCCACCATTCCAATGGTGTCAAGAGCAGGCCCACGTTTGGCTTTGGTTTCTGGTTTTTCTGGCCCTTGGCCAACAGTACAGTCAACACTCGTTTGGGGTGCTAATACATGGGTTATATATTTGTAATTAATACTTTGATTTGGTGTCGAATATTATCACAAAATAGAATGTAGGGAGGGAATACTTTGCTGATCACCAGACACTCTTGTAACCATGGCCATAATTATAGTAGGGATTATAGCCATAGCCATAGGGATACGCCGAAGGATACACAGCGGGATAGCTAGAAGGATAGACAGCAGGATAGGCCGAAGGATAGGCTGGATAACCACCATTGTACTTGTAGTACGTTGTGGCTGGTGGATGATACGTGGCCACACCAGTGGCTGCTGGCACATAGATTCCACGATTCCAATTGCGTGCGACAAACTGATAACTGGTGGGTGGTGGCACCAATGCAGCGGGAGCCACTGCAGCAGGAACCCCTAGAGTAGTGGCAGGCAGAAAGCTGGCCTCGGAGAGAGCAGCACATCCCACCAGTAGATACCCCAAAATGGATAGAATTTTCTGAAAGAGAATATATGTACACGGATTAGATGTTGATCTTCCTGATATTATAGCAACTTACGATCTTCATTGTGTTTGTTTGAGTTGGGGGTAACTGCCTGGGCCACTCGATCGCTGGTCACTGTCCACTCGGGCCTCCAACAAGTGGCTTTTATACCTCAGATTGCACGCTGCATCGTTCGATGGAATTGAATTTCAAATGCAGTTGCCCTTTTGGGGGGTTTGGGTGCCATGTTTGGGCCACACCATCAACCGATCGACCGCCCAAGGGCAGATTTGTAATGCAAAAAAAGAAAAACCTCCGGTTATAGATAGGCTCTGAAAGGGGATGATGACGCAAGCGGAATCCACATGAAGACAAAGGCTTCTGCTTCTGCATTTTTGTGAATTCATTGAAGGCAAAGCAGCAGCTGTATCAACAGAAGGGAATCTGCTGGGGGGCTGCTACTACGAGTATATATAGAGCAACGATTCTTACTACCATTTATCAATGAAGAAGCAGCCATGAAGCTCCCACTCCCACTTCTACTTGTGCTTTCCTTTGCGGGCCTTGCCTTTGCTCAGATTGTTCCCCGGCAAACCTGGTGCCGTCAGCCGTTGTCCCCTCGCCTGCCACGTCTTGCGGGGCCAGTGCGCCTGATCATCATCCATCACACGGCCAGTGCGCCCTGCTATACGCCCCAGCAATGCCAGATGGCTCTACAGCAGATCCGCCAGGGGCATCTGTTGAGGAAATTCCGGGACATTGGCTATAATTTCCTGATTGGCGGCGATGGACGCATCTACGAGGGCCTGGGCTTTGGCATTCGTGGAGAGCATGCACCGCACTACAACAGCCAGTCGATTGGTGTGGCCTTCATTGGGAATTTCCAGCGTAAGATGGAATCTACTACCCCTCTAGACTCTTGCTAATTCCTTCCTCTCCCCCCTGTAGGCACGCTTCCCTCGCCACAGATGTTGCAGGCAGCCCGTACCCTCATCACAATTGCTGTACAGCGGCGACAGGTTCTGCCCAACTATTCCCTCGTGGGGCACTGCCAGACGAAGGCCACTGCCTGTCCAGGACGCCAGCTGCTGGACGAACTGCGCAAGTGGCCGCGCTGGCAGCCAAAGCCATAGAATCCGTGGAGATTCGAATGCTTCTCTTTGTACATACATTTATTCTAACAGAAAACTTAATAAAAAGTTAACGTGAAAGTCTCCACCTAAATGCTCCTCCAGTTGGGCCATGTCTTGATCTCATTGAAGAGCGCTGTGCCCGGGCAGGCGGTGGCCTTGGTCTGGCGATGTCCCAGCAGCGTGTAAGTGTCCTTTAGGTGTCCCCCCTGCTTGGCCATGGCAATCAGATCCTTGGCATTCTGCAGCATCTGGGCGGATGGCTTAGCGCTCTCAAAGTTGCCAATAAACACAATGCCAATGCTCTTGCGATTGTAGTTGGGCGCATGGGAGCCCTGCAGGCCAAAGCCACGTCCCTCGTACACCTTCCCATCGCCGGCGACAATGAAGTTGTAGCCAATGTCGCTGAAGTTGCGCCTGCCCTTGTGGTCCGTCTGTATGGCCTTGATCATGCGTTTGCACTGATCCGAAGTGCTGCAGCCATTGGGATTGTCCGAATGATGTATGATCACATAATCCACGGCGCCATTTATCCTGGATGGTGAACGGGCAGCCGCTGCTCCCCAACTGCTGCGTGGCTCAATGTTCAGGGCCTCAGCGGAGAGAGCTGAGAGAGAAAGAGAGATAGAGAGGAGGAAATTGTCAGTAGGTTATCTTTAAGCACAGATTGATTGATGGATTACCTAATGCACAGAGTGCCAGCAGAGCTGCTAGAAACTTGATTGTCGTCATTGTTGAGCGTTGCTGGCTTGGGTTCGTCTGTTAAACTGTGAAATCTTCTGGCACTGGCAAGCGCTTAAATAGTAGTTTCGAGCATTGATAGCTAGTCGTAGAGGGAGATACACTTACTACAGGGGAAATATATTAGATTTGCATACCATGCTTTCTTGAGCATCTTTAAAAGGTGCACAGACATCTCAAGACATCTCATACCTTGTATTAGTGTCATTTGAGCTTAGAGACTTTTATGGGAGTATCTTGATGTCGCGACAAGTGTGACACGATGGGAAATATACCAATCTTTGACTTTACTTCTCAATTCTCACTTTTATTTATGGAACTCTGATTAAACAATTTGTAAACATAGATTCTCCTCTAAATTCCCATCGTAATGACAATTCAAAGCCTTTGGAGAGTCGTTTATACCCTCTGGGGAGAGTAAACCAACAAACAAAACGGTGAAGAACCCTCGGGGGAATCACTAGCGCCCCCAAAGAGATAAGACATTGCTCTGTACATACATAATCACATATATATAATATATAACCTATATACACAATCATTTCTTAATTAGTACATTAGCAAACAATCTTTACTCCTCGATGGCCTTTCGCTGCTTGGCCAAACGTTGCTTCTTTGTTTCCTTGGATTTGGGCTTTGATTTTGCCTTGCCCTTTGCCGCTTTCGCCTGTGATTTGTTCTCCTGCTGCTTGGGTTTATCCTCCAGCTGTCCAACTCCTCCTGCCTTGAGCTGCAGCTTCTGCATCAAAGTCAGAGGGCGACTGGGATTGGCGGCGGCTTCCTCTTGATTCTTGTGGAGCACTGTTCGCTGGGCCGTGCGTCGCTTCTGGACAATCTTTAGGGTCTTTTCCGTCTCCTGTCGCTTGCGCAGACTCTCCATTGCCTTCTTGTAGATATCCGCATGACGGACCTCAGTGTCTGCCGACACAGTGATCTCCTCGCCCAGGGCTTTGCCCACCTCGTTGAGCATCTTCTTGAATTGCGCCTGCTCCTGTTCCGTGAGCAATGTGACGGCTGTGCCCTTCCTTCCAGCACGAGCCGTACGACCCACACGATGGATGTAGGTCTTAATGTGACGCGGCGTCTCGTAGGATAGCACCACATCCACATCGGCCACATCGATACCACGCGCTAAAGCATCGGAGCAGATCAGACCATTGATGCGGCCTCTGGCGAAGTCCGTCAGTGTTTTGGTTCGCACCAGAGCCGACAGTTTGCCGGACAGCTCGGCAACTCTGATGGGCCCCGAGGAGAAGAGTTGACCCATTACATAGGCCAATCGATTGGCCGTGTCTGTGCTGTTGGTGAAGCACAGGAAACGCTTCCACTGGTACTTCTCCACGAGAGCAAACAGTGTCAGCGGCTTGATGCGCAGCTCCGTCACACAGAACTGTTCTGTTAGCTCTGCCGGAGTCGTGTATTTGCCGGCAAAGTGTCCAGTGTTTTCAGTGGTTTCTGAATCAGCATCCGCCTGCTCCCCACTCCTTGGCACGGGCAGGGCGAACACCGTGGTAAAGAGCTTGGGCTGAAAGAGTCTCAGATTCTGCAGCTTCTCGGGATCCTGCGACATCGTTGCAGAGAACAAAAGCTTATGGGGCACCTTGCCATAAGTGGCATACAGTTCTTTCAGGCAAAGTGGCGGTTGTGTGCCAGCCAGCAGCTGATTGGCAGTCTCCCGCACATGATTGTCCAAATGGTAGAGCCAGTTCTGGAAGAAGGCATCCATGATGCGATCCGCCTCGTCAATAACCAGAAATTTCAAGCTTTTCAGGCAGAAGCCCTTGGTGGCGTGCAGATGATCGACCAGACGACCTAAAAAGCAAGAGATATGTTCTCAAAGATGCTTAAAAATCAATTTTGAATCTCCCACCTGGTGTTGTGACCACAATGTCAGCCTTGCTGTACGTCTGTCCCTTGTACACCTCCACCAGCTTCTTCTGCTCATCCTCCAGGCGATGCTGCTTGGACAGCAGGCAGACCTCCAGCTCTGTTTTGCTGCACAGCGCTCGAATCACCTTGAAGACCTGCAGCGCCAGTTCCGCCACTGGGAGCACCACCAGGGCGCGCACCTTGCAGCGCACTCGATTGTTCAGCAGCTGGACAATGGGTATGGCAAAGGCCAGGGTTTTGCCACTGCCCGTGGGTGCCGACACACAAATGTCGCGTGGGCGTAGGGGCGCCGGCTTGCCCTGTGCCTCCAGAATCCATGGTATGACAGTTCTCTGCACGGGAAACAGCCGCTTAATCTTCATCTGCTTGAGGGCCTGTCGGGTGTGATCCTTCAGGTAGCTTAGATTCTCGATGGACGCCTCGTCTTTGCCAGCTTCCAATTCGTCGTCGTCTGGCAGGAGGCTGCCGCCCTCGATGATTGTGGGAAATGCCAGCCAGGGGGGCAGCACCTCTGTCACCCTCTTGCGCTTGGCAGAGTCATCGCCGCCAAGTATTTGGAAATCTTGTGAATTAGTTACGTCCTCCTCTGCTGCGACTGGCTCTTTTGGAGTTTCTATTGCCGCCTCCTCCTCTTCTTCGTCTAACTTTGTGTCCTCCACTTGGGGTTTCTCGGCTGGTGGTGCTTCCTGCTTTGTGGTTTCACTTTTCTCGTGTTTCCTCTTTCGTTTCGCTGCCTTTTGTAGCAGCTTTTGCAGAATTTCATCTTCATTTGATGTCTTCTGTTCCTTGTCTTTCGGACTCTTTAGATCCTCTGTGTACCTGCAGTGTTGTGGGTTATTATTAATGATCTATAGTTTCGCTATATAACTCACCGATTTACTGTGAATAACTCCATTGTTTTTTGCTGTTTTTTATTTAATAAATCGTCGAAAGAGAAGGCGCACGTGTTGCAGCCCACAACAAACAACTAACAGCTGTCCGATAGCCGATAACAGTAGTACTGACATTCCAGCTTTTTTCAGGCTAAATTGTGGTTTAGCTTGTTTTAGCTTGAAATGTATATTCGTTTTGAATTTTTACATCAATAGTTACATCGATAATACATTCTTACATCAATAATTACATCGTTAATTAAATTTGTACATCAATAGTTATATTTGCTAACACAAGTTTACATCATTTTTATTTGGCAGCTGCCCTCAGTATGGCCGTGCAGCTCCAGCCCGAAAATACCATCTTAAGCCGTATGACCGTTTATACCAAAGCGAAAATACCAAAGAGAATGGCGCAGCCACTCTTTTGAACAATGCGCGCCTATTTCAAATTAAATATAATTCTAAAACGTAAAAATTCCTTTGTAATTATAGAATAACTCAAAAGATTCCTCTGACTGCAAAAACAAATAAATTAAGAACGGAAATAGTCACAATACTTATTCATATACCAGTTTCCTTGCGGGGATTTGTATTTTCCCTCGGTGTTTTTGATCAGGTTTCGGTTGCCAGATGTTGATGCGTTGATGCGTGAGTATGCCAAGTGTCCCCACAACTTATTGGGGATTTTTACACTTGATGGCAGTGATTCACACAATTGACCCACTCCAATCCACGTGAGCGAGAAATGCAAAAATTAAAGCACACAGATAATTAATGATTATGAACAAAAACCGGTTCAATCACTCTGCTAGAAATCACCAAAACTTGTGTCTGTGCGAAATCTGAAGCATGCAAATGAAGTGAAAGATATTATGAGAATCGTTTGACAACCAGAGTCGGTTCGTCTGTCTGTCCGTCTTTGAGAGTTTTAATTATTTTCTAAAGCATTTCCGTCTGTAACTTTGTATTTTTACTCTGAAAATGTAGTAATTAATCATACAGTACGTATAGCTTTCAGTGCGGTCCAGTTCTGATTGGTTTGGTAGCAGCAATAGCACCTGAACACCTGGAATACGGACACTCCCTCGTAACGCTGGAACGTTGGGGTATACGTATGTATAGTATATATAACATTCAGTTTAATTCGCATCGGGTCATTTCAGTCCGCGTTCTTTCGTTTAGCACATATGTATTTGGCTTAAAATATCATAAACGTTGAACAGGATCCGGGGCATTATCGTATGAAACGATTGCGGATATGAAATATGTTTATTGTAAGGCAAAACAGTCATTGTTCCATTCTTTTGGGGGCATTCCCCAGCCGAAACGAGTTTATTTTTTTTTGGCTGGCTTTCGCTTCTGATGGGAGATCCAATCAAAGTTTGTTCATGTAACCGACATTTTCAACTTGAAAGTTTTGTCTACTGCCATCTGCTATCTTCGTTCTAATTATACTATATGATTTCTATCGATTCTTTCTCTCCCTTGGCGGAACTCTCTCCTTATCATTGTTCTGGGAAAGACAGTCGTCGGCTATCTTGTTGTTTACGTTTCCACTCGTGTTTAAACAGACATCGATTGTTGAAATATAATTGAAAAGAGTCTTGAAAGAAAGTATAGTATGTACTCATAACAGTGGAATAGTACCAACCCCTATGCCTATAAATCTATACGTTTTATTTATTAGTTTACGGTTTAAACGTGCCCATTGTAGCCACATTTAATGGCTTATTTGGCATAATAGGTATTGCTAGTAGTGTTGTTTATGATTCTCCAGCGGTTGAGTGCTACAAAATTTGAATAATTTTTGCCAAGATATAATTCCCAATGCGTGTGATAGTCAGACAGCGTCATAAGTGGGGGAATTCTTCTCGCGGTAAAAGGTTCCACATATGTCGTACGTACGTACGTAACCGGTAAAAGCCAAAGCCGAAAGCAAAAAGCAAACAAAACAGAGATCTTAACAATAACAAGGTGTATTTCAGGTGGGGTGAGGCATCGAAATTGAGTGCTCCAACGATAAATTATCTTCTGCAGCAGCCGCTTGATTTTGGTTACGTGATTGGTTATCAATGAAGATTGATCAACGAGGTATGGGATATATAAAAGAATGTAACTTTGTTTATACTAAAAAAAACATTACAGATCTAATTCGGATGTTCGATGGTTCATGTATAAGATCTACCACGATCCTTAGGAATATGAAGGTGTGAAATTGTCTCCATTTATATATGACTCCATTCCCAGACTGCATTCCTTACCCCATCTTAAAAGACCTTGATACAATCACCTGTTAAGCCTCGCCAAGAGATAGAAATAGAATGAGGGAAAGATGGAGGAGTGGGAGAGTAAGAACTCGTCTATGACTGGAGCTCTGAGCACTCTGACGTTGACGCCGCTCGGACAGCCAGCCGCTGCTGCTGCTGCTGTCTCGAAACCGCTCCGCAGCGCTTTATAACGCTAGGACTTAAAACGGCCAGTGTTCATTTAACAACGTTTCGCGATCGGAAACGCTCGCGAAAAAAGCACGCAAAAGCAAGCGCACGCGCGAAAACGCAACGAAAAAGTTTAAGGCAGTTAAAAACGCCCAAAAGTTTTCGTTCAAATAAAAAACCAAAAAGTGTTGAGTTTCGTGTTTCTAAGGATATAAGAAAAATGTTTAAAATTATATTGCCAGCAGTTGTGTTAATTGCCTCGTAAGTGTACAATAAAATAATGGATAAATTAAATAAAAGCTAACGATAAAAGTCGCATAAAAACCCACTTCAAATGTCAGACAAAAGCAGCTCAAGAAACGCGTACAATTATAAGAAACGATAATACCGTAGTTAAATTGTATACATATAATTCTGAAAATGCAATAAAACCTTGCCTCAAAATTTAAATAAAAGTCAAACAAAACATGCGACAGAAACACTCGTAAAACCAGAGAAAACTAGTGACAAAAAACAGCTACAGAAACGCATGAAATAACAGACAGAAACAAGCGACAAAAACAGCAAACAGACAAAAACAAAGCGACAAAAACAGCAAACAGACAAAAACAAGCGACAAAAACAGCTATTGGAAAGCCTTGAGCTGCCAAAAACACCCAAAACTTGGCCCAAAGAAAGGTCCAAAATTGGATTAATCTGAGGAAAACCTTGGCCAGATCAATCGATCGATCAGTAATTGTTGTATATATCTCACTAGATCGTTCCGTACGCAAAAGTGCAAACAAAATGAAAAAAGTTGACAAAAATTGTCGTAATATTTGTTAAAGTTTTGAATGTCATTTGATTAGCGAGAGACTTGCAAGGGGATAAGATAATTAAACAATATAATATTGATTAACACTTTGGCGTATCTTTTTTTTCAGATGTCTTGGGAGTCCAGTGAGCAACAATCGACGCTTCCCCAATGACTTTCTCTGGGGCGTTGGCTCCTCTTCGTACCAGATTGAGGGAGGATGGAATGCGGATGATAAAGGTGAATCGATTTGGGACTTTCTCACCCACACACATCCCGAGAAGATAGTCGATGGTTCAAATGCTGATATCAGTGCGGATAGCTATCATCAGGTAAGCAGACAGCAGCCAGACCCGATCCCCAATCCCCAATCGAGTGGAATCAATATTTGAGTGGAAGTTATGCAAAGAGTTCAAGATCTCTCCGCTGAACAAGCAAACAGGCAGACAGTCGAAGCAAGTCGCTGAGGTAATCGCGTGGAAAATATATGATCACATTGCAATTGATGCACTTTGATGCCGGTTCGCATGTTAGGTTCTATGGATAATTACTTGGGAGCTGCTCCACACGAAGAGGAGTCTATGAATAGAGATATAGATTTATTATTCAGAAGCTGAAAAGTGAAGTACTCCTTTAGAACTTTGAACATAAAAATCAATTAAATATCCTTCTCTAACTAAAGAACGCTTTAAGAGATCTTCTTCGATCACAAGCCTCTGCCCCCAATAAATTTAAAAGCCAAGATCATTTGCCAATTATGTTTAATAGCATGACTTGAAGCAATTACTGTATAAATATTAAGCATATTAAGCAGTCAAATCAATGTACGGCGAATGCGAATACGATTAGTGGTAGAAGTACGAGGCGTAATGCGTACAAGTGTGGACATGCTATGCCCCCACTGGCAACCAAAGTAGCCTCCAATTACTAACTAATTTGCATAGAGCAGGCCACAAATCTTTGAGCAGAAACTTCTATAAATCATGAATGATCATGGTTGGTGCCAACAGCAGCAGCACCTGCTTGATAACCACTTCTACGGGTAGTGGATGCCATGCCCCCACAGGTGACATGATCAACATGTCTACCATCTGTCGTTATCAGCGCCTAGGCTTTAACCCCATGATTAATGGCTTTTCATTTACAGATTATTTATGAATTAAATAATTAATGATCTGCCACTCCCAAAGGGCACACTTTAAGGAGTGTCGCTGACTAAATGCTAAACAAAACTCGACTACTGGCGTAGATTCCATTCAGATACGGATTAGTAGAATATATTTTGATTTTTATTGTGGATATTTTGCATATAAATCTGGAATAACCTGCTACGGTTAGAACTGTTCTTCGGTAGTATGACCTTTGAGATCTCTCTGTTATCTATGTATGCAAAAAAAAAAGACTTCAGTGGCTGAACAGATGACCCATTTTTAAGATAAAGACATCTATAGTGTGGATACAGATACGTCTAGAGATAAGGTTATCTGTCTGTAAAGTAATATCTTTATTTTTCTTGTTTGTGGATGTTTAAGATGTTGTAGAGTTTCTCTTTAAGCTTTAAGAAACATAAAGTGCTTGGGGCATAGATATTTAAGAAGATTTCCTTCTATAAAAAAATGTTTCTCAAACGATTTTAGCTTATTTAATCAAAGTTAGGTTGGGTTTATCTTGCTTTTATATGCATATTTAATAGTTATATTAATTGCAATCTATATCTACTTAAGTGGATATCCTTCTGTAGCTTCAGCACTGCTCACTCCCTCCCCCAAGAAATTATTTATAAAGAATTTGCATTGAAATATTTGCCATAATTTAGATATAATTTATCGATTAGCATGTGTTGGTGTATACTGAGGCATACTCGTACATTAATTGTGTCATAATTCGCCACCTAATGCCAATCAATGGAGAAACTCGGAGACAGCCTCACAACTACTATACAAGCTACAGGTGCTAGGCAGCCCCTGAATGTGGCAGCATGTGGCAGTGTCAGTGGCAGGTGGTTGCCCATCTAGTTATTTATACAAATACAAATACGAGTACGAGTATTGTTGTCAGGCAGGCGGCTTGATAAATGAATCAAAGTTTGAACAACCATACGATAGACCGCCAAACGCCCCTTCCTTTCAACGATCGCATTACAATCTAGAAGTAGAAGTATCTGCCCCCGAAACGTACTCAATGTCCAAAGCCAGACAACAATTAGCCATGTCCAAAGTCAGAATGGAAGGCCACCGCATTGACGGAATGTCTGTCTCTCTGGTTATCAACTGGTTTCCAAATTTTTTAACCATTTTTCGTTGTTCTCTTTTTTGTTTTAGTGGCGACGCGATGTCCAAATGGTCAAGGAACTTCATGTGGGAACGTACCGCTTCTCATTGTCCTGGCCACGGATCATGCCTGGTGGATACATGAATCACGTGAGCACCGCCGGCATCAAGTACTACTCCAATCTGATCGACGAACTGCTACGTTACAACATCACTCCCATGGTGACGATCTATCACTGGGAGCTGCCGCAGCGGCTCCAGGAGCTGGGCGGATGGACCAATCCGGAGATCATTCCGCTGTTCAAGGACTACGCCCGACTGGTGCTGGAGATGTACGGGGATCGCGTGAAGATCTGGACCACCATCAATGAGCCCTGGCACGTATGTGAGCACGGGTACGGGGTGGACTACATGGCACCATCGTATAATTATCCAGGAATTCCCGCCTATCTGTGCGGCCACAATCTGCTCAAGGCCCACGCGGAGGTGGTGCACATGTACCGGGATCTCTTCCAGCAGCGTCAGAAGGGACGCATTGGCATCACCCTGGACACCTCGTGGCCGGAGCCAAGGAATCCCGATTCCGCCGAGGATCGTGAGGCCTCTGAGCGAGCCATGCAGTTCTATGTGGGTTGGTTCGGTCACCCCATCTTCTCGAAGCATGGCAACTATCCCAAAGTAATGATCGAACGCATCCGCAATCTCAGCAAGGAGCAGGGCTTCGGTGTACGCTCCCGCCTGCCAGAGTTCACCCAAGAGGAGATCCGTCGCATCCGCGGCACAGCTGATTTCTTTGGCATCAATTCCTACACGAGTAATCTCGTGACTTCCAATGGCCACAATAACTCAGGAAAGTTTCCAGTGCCTTCGTTCAATCATGACATGGGCGTGGTGGAGAGCCAGGAGGGTGTCGATTGGCCCGGTTCGGGTTCCGTTTGGTTAAAGGTAAGTTTTAGTTGAATTTATTTGGGTATTGCCGAATGTATTGCTTACCAAATATACATATGTGTTCGTTTGGGGCTGTATTTTTGAGAGGTTTGAAGATATATCTCTTTTAGGATTGAACAAAGTTAGAAGTCAGAAGAATTACCTGTAGTTCTATAATTGTATCTAAATTAGTAGGTATCTTGCCAGTCGTTAGACTTTTCTAATCATAGAAAACCAATTTTTTGTGGATTAGTTGAGCAAATTGATTGTTCTCCCTGGAGATGAAACCCCCCTTGAGACGGCTGGGACTGGGGATGAGGTAATTAACTGGGGGAGAACTTAGGCTTGAGGCTCGAGGGTGACTTATCCCATTTGCAGTTTGAATTATGGTCTTAGGAATCAAATGGGGGTTTGCCTCTGACACAGGTGGTTCAACAAACTCTACTAACTTGTGGCTTCCACTTCTACTTTTGTCTTTCTAGGCGTATCCCAAGGGCATGTACAACCTGCTAAAGTGGATTCACCGCGAGTACAATGCACCCGAGATTATTGTCACAGAGAATGGAGTGAGCGATCGGGGGGCTTGGATGATTATGCCCGTGTCGACTACTACAATTCGTATCTAGATGCCATTCTGAATGCCATCGAGGATGGTGTGAACATCAGCGGCTACATTGCGTGGAGCCTGATGGACAGCTACGAGTGGAAGGCTGGATTCACGGAGAAATTCGGGCTCTATCATGTGGACTTTACATCGCCGGAGCGCACGCGTACGCCCAAGATCTCAGCGCGAGTGTTTGCCCAGATCTGCAAGACGAATGAGATCGACTGGAGCTTTCGGCCGACACTCGATGATCAGCAGTTGGTAGCTTTGGCTCAGCTTCCAGCCGAGGAAATGGATACCCGATCGAGTGGAGCTTCTAGTCTTGTAAGCTGGAGTCTGCTTTCCATCGTTCTCCTGACTTTTCTCAGATGAGAGAAGTAGAGAGAGAGCGAGAGAGATGTTAAGTGTAGTGGAGGCTTGCCATGTATTGTTTTGCTACTCGTAGCCCCTAAGTTTTGTCTAAAAATCTAATCTAATCTACTATATGTATAGAAGTTTTAATTTGTACTTAAACTTAAAGACTCGAAACCAGAATAAAACATTTTGTGATATTAAAAAAGGTAACCTTGCAGAGGGTTTTTTCTTTGTATTGATGGAAGAACTGAACTTCCATTCACTTCTAAAGTCATTCAAATGTTAAGCAGATCAGAAGATCGCTATAGATCGTTGTGACATTTACATGCAGTGGGGTACTCAAAACAATTCCTTGAGCTGTCTATGAATTTGATATTTCCGCAAGTAAATCCACACAATAGAACCAATGATGCGAGATCCAATGATCTGTTTTTTTAGAGCACAATGAGCCCTGATGCTTGTGAGATCTCCGTCTGTTTATTATATCACCATTATCATGGGATGAGGTTGAGGTTCATTTAGAGGCAGCAGCAGCAGCAGCTGGTGGATAATTGTAGGGGTCTAGGCTAGTGGTTCCAGCATGAATCTGAATATTAAAATCCCTAGTAATCACCCTGATTATCTCATTTGCTTATGCATATAACATGATCACAGAATAGTAATATTATCTCTCTCTCTGTCAATATCCGCTTCTCGAATCTCTAAACAGAAACGGAATTGAAAGTTGGCTTTACTTATGTCTAGAATAAACAAGTAAATATATCGTGTTCAGAACCAGTTACCTTTCATTTTGGGTAATGCTTTTTCCTTAATTATACTTATTTTTTATGCATTTACTTGGATTTATTGTTTCGGTTCAGCATCAGTCGCAGCAATGCCTTCCAGTCGTCACACGAAATGTCTTGAATTAATTAAAAATTTGTGCAGTGCTTTTGTAGGAAACATTTCATGACCATGTCGGTTCAGGGGAGGAGGCTCCTCTCTACACACTCCACACTCCAGTCTAGTCTCCAGTCTATTGAGTCGCCTCTGCACCTGTTTGAGTCACGAGCCGCAGTGCCAGGGCATTCATAAATTATCAGCCATCGTCTGGAGAGAGCTGGAAACAGAAACTTATGGCTTCGTATCTCTAGAAATTTAAAGTTCTTTAAACTTTAGAGAACCTATAGTATATCCAAAGTCATAAACCAATCGAAAAGCAAAGAGCATCATAAATTTGATTAACTATGATTGATGATTGCCTAATGAGTGAACAAGAGTCAATCGAATCTATGAGAATATTAATTAATAATAAAAAAAAAAAAAAAACAGATCCGTTTTGTATTATTGGAAACCCCTCTTTATGGCCACCACTGTCAATGAGAACTGTTTGTTTTCAGTGCAATTCCCTTTAAAAAAAAAAAATTACTCTACAAACAATGTTTTAACTTTGCGAAAACAACAAACAAACAAACAAACACAAGGAGTTTAAAAGTTCTGATGCTTTTTTTTTTGTTCTGGGTTTTCTGTTTATTCGCTTATGAAATTTCTACAGGGCATTGCATCAGCCAATGTTTTGAGTTGAGTTTCCCCCGGCACGAACTTTGCGAAATTGCAATGTGGGAAATGATGAATGTGTTGTGTTCAATGTGTTCTTTGAAAAAGGTCAGAGTGATTCGAACGCAGAAATCCAGAATAAAACATTTAGATATACGTTAGATATGTAGATTAAAAAGAAATCTTTGGTTTAGTTTTTTTTATTTGGTTTCGTTCTCCAGAAAAAGCTTGGAAGTCCACCAAATGGGTTCGGCAATTGTGGCAAAGAAGGTAAAGCGGGTAAAGAAACTTCTGGCAATGAAACTTCTGGCAATGAAACCTCTGGCAATGAAAAGTTTGGCGTTTAAGTCTGGCCAATGACGGCAGTGGAAATTTCGTTAGAGAAGGCAGAGGCAACTCGAATGGTGGAAAAGGAAGCGCCGGGAGAGGAGGAAGTCCTGAAAGCGGAAGGAGCCCAAAACCAGGATCATTCGATTGATGATAATGAAAATGATGGTGCTCATTAATGGTATTGGTAGAAGGTGATGGGCTCGTGGTTGTTGTTTTCGGAGTTGTTGGCTTAGTCTCTTCTGTTGTAGGATTTGCAGTTGTCGATTTCGCAGTTGGCTTAGGAGTTGTCTCTACTGTTGTAGTTTTTACTGTAGTCGTCTTAGGCGTTGTTGGCTTGGGAGTTGTCTTTGCTGTAGTAGTCTTTACTGTAGTCGTTTTCGGCGTTGTTGGCTTGGGAGTTGTCTTTACTGTTGTAGTTTTTACTGTAGTCGTCTTCGGCGTTGTTGGCTTGGGAGTTGTCTTTGCTGTAGTAGTCTTTACTGTAGTCGTTTTCGGCGTTGTGGGCTTGGGAGTTGTCTTTACTGTAGTAGTCTTTACTGTAGTCGTTTTCGGCGTTGTGGGCTTGCGAGTTGTCTTTACTGTAGTAGTCTTTACTGTAGTCGTTTTCGGCGTTGTTGACTTGGGAGTTGTCTTTACTGTAGTCGTCTTTACTGTAGTCGTCTTCGGCGTTGTTGGCTTGGGAGTTGTCTTTGCTGTAGTAGTCTTTACTGTAGTCGTCTTCGGCGTTGTTGGCTTAGGAGTTGTCTTTACTGTTGTAGTCTTTACTGTAGTCGTCTTCGGCGTTGTTGGCTTGGGAGTTGTCTTTACTGTAGTCGTTTTTACTGTAGTCGTCTTCGGCGTTGTTGGCTTGGGAGTTGTCTTTGCTGTAGTAGTCTTTACTGTAGTCTTTTTCGGCGTTGTGGGCTTGGGAGTTGTCTTTGCTGTAGTAGTCTTTACTGTAGTCGTTTTGGGCGTTGTGGGCTTGGGAGTTGTCTTTACTGTTGTAGTCTTTACTGTAGTCGTTTTTGGCGTTGTTGGCTTAGGAGTTGTCTTTGCTGTAGTAGTCTTTACTGTAGTCGTTTTGGGCGTTGTTGGCTTGGGAGTTGTCTTTGCTGTAGTAGTCTTTACTGTAGTCGTTTTGGGCGTTGTTGGCTTGGGAGTTGTCTTTGCTGTAGTAGTCTTTACTGTAGTCGTTTTGGGCGTTGTTGGCTTGGGAGTTGTCTTTGCTGTAGTAGTCTTTACTGTAGTCGTTTTGGGCGTTGTTGGCTTGGGAGTTGTCTTTACTGTAGTCGTTTTTACTGTAGTCGTCTTCGGCGTTGTTGGCTTGGGAGTTGTCTTTGCTGTAGTAGTCTTTACTGTAGTCGTTTTGGGCGTTGTTGGCTTGGGAGTTGTCTTTGCTGTAGTAGTCTTTACTGTAGTCGTTTTGGGCGTTGTTGGCTTGGGAGTTGTCTTTACTGTTGTAGTCTTTACTGTAGTCGTTTTCGGCGTTGTGGGCTTGGGAGTTGTCTTTGCTGTAGTAGTCTTTACTGTAGTCGTTTTCGGCGTTGTTGTCTTGGGAGTTGTCTTTGCTGTAGTAGTCTTTACTGTAGTCGTTTTGGGCGTTGTTGGCTTGGGAGTTGTCTTTGCTGTAGTAGTCTTTACTGTAGTCGTTTTCGGCGTTGTTGGCTTGGGAGTTGTCTTTGCTGTAGTAGTCTTTACTGTAGTCGTTTTGGGCGTTGTTGGCTTGGGAGTTGTCTTTACTGTTGTAGTTTTTACTGTAGTCGTTTTGGGCGTTGTTGGCTTGGGAGTTGTCTTTACTGTTGTAGTCTTTACTGTAGTCGTTTTGGGCGTTGTGGGCTTGGGAGTTGTCTTTACTGTTGTAGTCTTTACTGTAGTCGTTTTTGGCGTTGTTGGCTTGGGAGTTGTCTTTGCTGTAGTAGTCTTTACTGTAGTCGTTTTGGGCGTTGTTGGCTTGGGAGTTGTCTTTGCTGTAGTAGTCTTTACTGTAGTCGTTTTGGGCGTTGTGGGCTTGGGAGTTGTCTTTGCTGTAGTAGTCTTTACTGTAGTCGTTTTGGGCGTTGTGGGCTTGGGAGTTGTCTTTACAGTTGTAGTTTTTACTGTAGTCGTTTTGGGCGTTGTTGGCTTGGGAGTTGTCTTTTACTGTTGTAGTCTTTACTGTAGTCGTTTTGGGCGTTGTGGGCTTGGGAGTTGTCTTTACTGTTGTAGTCTTTACTGTAGTCGTTTTTGGCGTTGTTGGCTTGGGAGTTGTCTTTGCTGTAGTCTTTACTGTAGTAGTTTTACTGTAGTCGTTTTGGGCGTTGTTGGCTTGGGAGTTGTCTTTGCTGTAGTAGTCTTTACTGTAGTCGTTTTCGGCGTTGTTGTCTTGGGAGTTGTCTTTGCTGTAGTAGTCTTTACTGTAGTCGTTTTGGGCGTTGTTGGCTTGGGAGTTGTCTTTGCTGTAGTAGTCTTTACTGTAGTCGTTTTCGGCGTTGTTGGCTTGGGAGTTGTCTTTGCTGTAGTAGTCTTTACTGTAGTCGTTTTCGGCGTTGTTGGCTCAGGAGTTGTCTTTACCGTTGTGGTCTTTACTGTTGTTGTTTTCGGAGTTGTCGGCTCAGGAGTTGTTTTTACCGTTGTGGTCTTTACTGTAGTTGTTTTTGGAGTTGTTGGCTCAGGAGTTGTCTTTACCGTTGTGGTCTTTACTGTAGTTGTCTTAGGAGTTGTTGGCTCTGGAGTGGTCTTGACTGTTGTAGTCTTAACAGTTGTCGTTTTCGGAGTTGTCGGCTCAGGAGTTGTCTTTACCGTTGTGGTCTTTACTGTTGTTGTTTTCGGAGTTGTCGGCTCAGGAGTTGTTTTTACCGTTGTGGTCTTTACTGTAGTTGTTTTAGGAGTTGTCGGCTCAGGAGTTGTCTTTACCGTTGTGGTCTTTACTGTAGTTGTTTTCGGAGTTGTCGGCTCTGGAGTGGTCTTGACTGTTGTAGTCTTAGCCGTTGTCGTTTTCGCAGTTGTCGGCTCAGGAGTTGTCTTTACCGTTGTGGTCTTTACTGTAGTTGTTTTAGGAGTTGTCGGCTCAGGAGTTGTCTTTACCGTTGTAGTCTTTACAGTAGTTGTTTTAGGAGTTGTTGGCTCTGGAGTGGTCTTGACTGTTGTAGTCTTAACTGTTGTCGTTTTCGGAGTTGTTGGCTCAGGAGTTGTCTTTACCGTTGTAGTCTTTACTGTAGTGGTTTTCGGCGTTGTTGGCTCAGGAGTTGTCTTTTACCGTTGTAGTCTTTACTGTAGTCGTTTTCGGCGTTGTTGGCTTGGGAGTTGTCTTTACTGTTGTAGTCTTAGCTGTAGTCGTTTTCGGCGTTGTTGGC
Organism: Drosophila bifasciata; assembly: GCA_009664405.1. Classification (NCBI taxonomy): domain Eukaryota; kingdom Metazoa; phylum Arthropoda; class Insecta; order Diptera; family Drosophilidae; genus Drosophila; species Drosophila bifasciata. The sequence goes on from CM019043.1 coordinate 43,348,098, forward strand.
TTGGGAGTTGTCTTTTACTGTTGTAGTCTTTACTGTAGTCGTTTTAGGCGTTGTTGGCTTGGGAGTTGTCTTTGCTGTTGTAGTCTTTACTGTAGTCGTTTTCGGCGTTGTTGGCTTGGGAGTTGTCTTTGCTGTAGTAGTCTTTACTGTAGTCGTTTTGGGCGTTGTTGGCTTGGGAGTTGTCTTTGCTGTAGTAGTCTTTACTGTAGTCGTTTTCGGCGTTGTTGGCTTGGGAGTTGTCTTTGCTGTAGTAGTCTTTACTGTAGTCGTTTTGGGCGTTGTTGGCTTGGGAGTTGTCTTTACTGTTGTAGTTTTACTGTAGTCGTTTTGGGCGTTGTTGGCTTGGGAGTTGTCTTTACTGTTGTAGTCTTTACTGTAGTCGTTTTGGGCGTTGTTGGCTTGGGAGTTGTCTTTACTGTTGTAGTCTTTCTTTACTGTAGTCGTTTTCGGCGTTGTTGGCTTGGGAGTTGTCTTTGCTGTAGTAGTCTTTACTGTAGTCGTTTTCGGCGTTGTTGGCTTGGGAGTTGTCTTTACTGTAGTAGTCTTTACTGTAGTCGTTTTGGGCGTTGTTGGCTTGGGAGTTGTCTTTACTGTTGTAGTCTTTACTGTAGTCGTTTTGGGCGTTGTGGGCTTGGGAGTTGTCTTTACAGTTGTAGTTTTTACTGTAGTCGTTTTGGGCGTTGTTGGCTTGGGAGTTGTCTTTACTGTTGTAGTCTTTACTGTAGTCGTTTTGGGCGTTGTTGGCTTGGGAGTTGTCTTTACTGTTGTAGTCTTTACTGTAGTCGTTTTCGGCGTTGTTGGCTTGGGAGTTGTCTTTGCTGTAGTAGTCTTTACTGTAGTCGTTTTGGGCGTTGTTGGCTTGGGAGTTGTCTTTGCTGTAGTAGTCTTTACTGTAGTCGTTTTCGGCGTTGTTGGCTTGGGAGTTGTCTTTGCTGTAGTAGTCTTTACTGTAGTCGTTTTGGGCGTTGTTGGCTTGGGAGTTGTCTTTGCTGTAGTAGTCTTTACTGTAGTCGTTTTGGGCGTTGTTGGCTTGTTGTCTTTGCTGTAGTAGTCTTTACTGTAGTCGTTTTGGGCGTTGTTGGCTTGGGAGTTGTCTTTACTGTAGTCGTTTTACTGTAGTCGTTTTCGGCGTTGTTGGCTTGGGAGTTGTCTTTGCTGTAGTAGTCTTTACTGTAGTCGTTTTGGGCGTTGTTGGCTTGGGAGTTGTCTTTGCTGTAGTAGTCTTTACTGTAGTCGTTTTGGGCGTTGTTGGCTTGGGAGTTGTCTTTACTGTTGTAGTTTTTACTGTAGTCGTTTTGGGCGTTGTTGGCTTGGGAGTTGTCTTTACTGTAGTAGTCTTTACTGTAGTCGTTTTGGGCGTTGTTGGTTTGGGAGTTGTCTTTTTACTGTTGTAGTCTTTACTGTAGTCGTTTTCGGCGTTGTTGGCTTGGGAGTTGTCTTTGCTGTAGTAGTCTTTACTGTAGTCGTTTTGGGCGTTGTGGGCTTGGGAGTTGTCTTTGCTGTAGTAGTCTTTACTGTAGTCGTTTTCGGCGTTGTTGGCTTGGGAGTTGTCTTTGCTGTAGTAGTCTTTACTGTAGTCGTTTTCGGCGTTGTTGGCTTGGGAGTTGTCTTTGCTGTAGTAGTCTTTACTGTAGTCGTTTTGGGCGTTGTTGGCTTGGGAGTTGTCTTTACTGTTGTAGTCTTTACTGTAGTCGTTTTCGGCGTTGTTGGTTTGGGAGTTGTCTTTGCTGTAGTAGTCTTTACTGTAGTCGTTTTCGGCGTTGTTGGCTTGGGAGTTGTCTTTGCTGTAGTAGTCTTTACTGTAGTCGTTTTCGGCGTTGTTGTCTTGGGAGTTGTCTTTGCTGTAGTAGTCTTTACTGTAGTCGTTTTCGGCGTTGTTGTCTTGGGAGTTGTCTTTGCTGTAGTAGTCTTTACTGTAGTCGTTTTGGGCGTTGTTGGCTTGGGAGTTGTCTTTACTGTTGTAGTTTTACTGTAGTCGTTTTGGGCGTTGTTGGCTTTGGGAGTTGTCTTTACTGTAGTAGTTTTTACTGTAGTCGTTTTGGGCGTTGTTGGCTTGGGAGTTGTCTTTGCTGTTGTAGTCTTTACTGTAGTCGTTTTGGGCGTTGTTGGCTTGGGAGTTGTCTTTTCTGTAGTAGTCTTTACTGTAGTCGTTTTGGGCGTTGTTGGCTTGGGAGTTGTCTTTGCTGTAGTAGTCTTTACTGTAGTCGTTTTGGGCGTTGTTGGCTTGGGAGTTGTCTTTGCTGTAGTAGTCTTTACTGTAGTCGTTTTGGGCGTTGTTGGCTTGGGAGTTGTCTTTACAGTTGTAGTTTTACTGTAGTCGTTTTGGGCGTTGTTGGCTTGGGAGTTGTCTTTACTGTTGTAGTCGTTTTACTGTGTTTTGGGCGTTGTGGGCTTGCGAGTTGTCTTTACTGTTGTAGTCTTTACTGTAGTCGTTTTCGGCGTTGTTGGCTTGGGAGTTGTCTTTGCTGTAGTAGTCTTTACTGTAGTCGTTTTGGGCGTTGTTGGCTTGGGAGTTGTCTTTGCTGTAGTAGTCTTTACTGTAGTCGTTTTCGGCGTTGTTGTCTTGGGAGTTGTCTTTGCTGTAGTAGTCTTTACTGTAGTCGTTTTGGGCGTTGTTGGCTTGGGGAGTTGTCTTTGCTGTAGTAGTCTTTACTGTAGTCGTTTTCGGCGTTGTTGGCTTGGGAGTTGTCTTTGCTGTAGTAGTCTTTACTGTAGTCGTTTTCGGCGTTGTTGGCTTGGGAGTTGTCTTTACAGTTGTAGTCTTTACTGTAGTCGTTTTCGGCGTTGTTGGCTTGGGAGTTGTCTTTACAGTTGTAGTCTTTACTGTAGTCGTTTTGGGCGTTGTTGGCTTGGGAGTTGTCTTTACCGTTGTGGTCTTTACTGTAGTTGTTTTAGGAGTTGTTGGCTCTGGAGTGGTCTTGACTGTTGTAGTCTTGTTGTTGTCGTTTTCGGGTTGTCGGGGAGTTGTCTTTACAGTTGTAGTCTTTACTGTAGTCGTTTTGGGCGTTGTCGGCTCAGGGTTGTTTTTACTGTTGTGGTCTTTACTGTAGTCGTTTTAGGCGTTGTCGGCTTGGGAGTTGTCTTTACCGTTGTAGTCTTTACTGTAGTCGTTTTCGGCGTTGTTGGCTTGGGAGTTGTCTTTACTGTTGTAGTCTTTACTGTAGTCGTTTTCGGCGTTGTTGGCTTGGGAGTTGTCTTTACAGTTGTAGTCTTTACTGTAGTCGTTTTGGGCGTTGTTGGCTTGGGAGTTGTCTTTGCTGTAGTAGTCTTTACTGTAGTTGTTTTGGCGTTGTTGGCTTGGGAGTTGTCTTTGACTGTTGTAGTCTTTACTGTTGTCGTTTTCGGCGTTGTTTTGGGAGTTGTCTTTACTGTTGTAGTCTTTACTGTAGTCGTTTTCGGCGTTGTTGGCTTGGGAGTTGTCTTTACCGTTGTAGTTTTACTGTAGTCGTTTTCGGCGTTGTTGGCTTGGGAGTTGTCTTTACTGTAGTAGTCTTTACTGTTGTCGTTTTCGCAGTTGTTGGCAGGAGTTGTCTTTACCGTTGTAGTCTTTACTGTAGTTGCGTTTTTGTTGTCGGCTCAGGAGTTTTTTTACTTTGGTCTTTACTGTCGTTTTGTTTTAGGCGTTGTTGGCTTGGGAGTGGTTTTACTGTTGTAGTCTTTACTGTAGTCGTTTTCGGAGTTGTCGGCTCAGGAGTTGTCTTTACCGTTGACTTTACTGTAGTGGTTTTCGGCGTTACTGGCTGGGGAGTTGTCTTTACCGTTGTAGTCTTTACAGTAGTTGTTTTTCGGAGTTGTTGGCTCTGGAGTGGTTTGACTGTTGTAGTCTTAACTGTTGTCGTTTTCGGAGTTGTCGGCTCAGGAGTTGTCTTTACCGTTGTGGTTTTTTGTTTTCTGTTGTCGGCTCAGCAGTTGTCTTTACCGTTGAGTCTTTACAGTAGTTGTTTTCGGAGTTGTTGGCTCTGGAGTGGTCTTGACTGTTGTAGTCTTAACCTGTTGTTGTTTTAGGAGTTGTCGGCTCAGGAGTTGGTCTTGACTGTTGTGGTCTTTACTGTAGTGGTTTTCGGAGTTGTCGGCTCAGCAGTTGTCTTTACCGTTGTAGTCTTTACTGTTGTTGTTTTCGGAGTTGTTGGCTCTGGAGTTGTTTTTGACTGTTGTAGTCTTTACTGTTGTCGTTTTAGGAGTTGTCGGCTCAGGAGTTGTCTTTACCGTTGTGGTCTTTACTGTAGTTGTTTTCGGAGTTGTCGGCTCAGCAGTTGTCTTTACCGTTGTAGTCTTTACTGTTGTTGTTTTAGGAGTTGTTGGCTCTGGAGTGGTCTTGACTGTTGTAGTCTTAGCCGTTGTCGTTTTCGCAGTTGTCGGCTCAGGAGTTGTCTTTACCGTTGTGGTCTTTACTGTAGTTGTTTTAGGAGTTGTCGGCTCAGGAGTTTTCTTTACCGTTGTAGTCTTTACAGTAGTTGTTTTAGGAGTTGTTGGCTCTGGAGTGGTCTTGACTGTTGTAGTCTTAACCGTTGTCGTTTTAGGAGTTGTCGGCTCAGGAGTTGTCTTTACCGTTGTGGTCTTTACTGTAGTGGTTTTCGGAGTTGTCGGCTCAGCAGTTGTCTTTACCGTTGTAGTCTTTACTGTTGTTGTTTTAGGAGTTGTTGGCTCTGGAGTGGTCTTGACTGTTGTAGTCTTAACCGTTGTCGTTTTCGGAGTTGTCGGCTCAGGAGTTGTCTTTACCGTTGTGGTCTTTACTGTAGTGGTTTTCGGAGTTGTCGGCTCAGCAGTTGTCTTTACCGTTGTAGTCTTTACAGTAGTTGTTTTAGGAGTTGTTGGCTCTGGAGTGGTCTTGACTGTTGTAGTCTTAACCGTTGTCGTTTTAGGAGTTGTCGGCTCAGGAGTTGTCTTTTTACCGTTGTGGTCTTTACTGTAGTGGTTTTCGGAGTTGTCGGCTCAGCAGTTGTCTTTACCGTTGTAGTCTTTACAGTAGTTGTTTTAGGAGTTGTTGGCTCTGGAGTGGTCTTGACTGTTGTAGTCTTAACCGTTGTCGTTTTAGGAGTTGTCGGCTCAGGAGTTGTCTTTACCGTTGTGGTCTTTACTGTAGTTGTTTTCGGAGTTGTCGGCTCAGGAGATGTCTTTACCGTTGTGGTCTTTACTGTAGTTGTTTTAGGAGTTGTCGGCTCAGGAGTTGTCTTTACCGTTGTAGTCTTAACCGTTGTCGTTTTCGGAGTTGTCGGCTCAGGAGTTGTCTTTACCGTTGTGGTCTTTACTGTAGTTGTTTTCGGAGTTGTCGGCTCAGCAGTTGTCTTTACCGTTGTAGTCTTTACAGTAGTTGTTTTAGGAGTTGTTGGCTCTGGAGTGGTCTTGACTTTGTTGTAGTCTTAACCGTTGTCGTTTTAGGAGTTGTCGGCTCAGGAGTTGTCTTTACCGTTGTGGTCTTTACTGTAGTTGTTTTCGGAGTTGTCGCCTCAGGAGTTGTCTTTACCGTTGTGGTCTTTACTGTAGTTGTTTTAGGAGTTGTCGGCTCAGGAGTTGTCTTTACCGTTGTAGTCTTAACCGTTGTCGTTTTAGGAGTTGTCGGCTCAGGAGTTGTCTTTACCGTTGTGGTCTTTACTGTAGTGGTTTTCGGAGTTGTCGGCTCAGCAGTTGTCTTTACCGTTGTAGTCTTTACAGTAGTTGTTTTAGGAGTTGTTGGCTCTGGAGTGGTCTTTACTGTTGTAGTCTTAACCGTTGTCGTTTTAGGAGTTGTCGGCTCAGGAGTTGTCTTTACCGTTGTGGTCTTTACTGTAGTTGTTTTCGGAGTTGTTGGCACAGGAGAGGTCTTAACAGTTGTCGTCTTACTCGTTGTAGTTGTGGGAGTTGTAGGCTCAGCAGTGGTCTTTACTGTTGTAGGCTTAGAAGTTGTTTTCGCGGTTGTGGTAGTCGGCTTAGAAGTTGTCTTTTCGGTTGTTGCTTTTTTAGTTGTCGATGCCGTCTGAGTGGTGGTGGTTGGAATGGGGGTTGTAATAGCCAGTGGACATCCCGGCAGGAAAGGATTTAGGGTACAATAGAATGGATATTGTATAGTAGTCGTCTCCGTCTCCTCATCGATCTGCCTGGCGCCACGGGAAGGATCCCGGGCTGCATGGGCAGCATTAAGAAAGGCAAGAGAAATCCAAAATCGCAGGATATTCTATAATTTTGAGGGGAATTTGATGGTGTTATGTTGCTATGCGAAGGATTCCCGACTTACCATTGGGACGGTTTCAAAGAAACTGTTGATTTGTTAGGCTCAAACCAGGTGTTTATATATCGGAAGTACCATGCGAGTTTGAATGCCATTTCTCTGATAACCTCTGTCGATGGTTCAAGTTTAAAGTTCAACAAATGCATGCATTTGTCATGCATGCCATTAAGATACGTTTCTAAGATGTTTGTGCAATTAAAATTCCACCGTTCATTTACAGGCATAATGGTAAGGTATTTATGTAAGTGAAGAAAGGTATGCTTTCCTAGTAGATAGTTTTCTTATCAATGGAGCACCTAAAAGTTTTTTCAGACACAAAATTAACGAGTAGAACTAAGCGATTTCCTGGAATGTTCGTAAGAAAAACCATATAAAATAGAGCCATTTATATGTGAAAGGTGGAAAGCTTAAGTTCAATCATACCATTTGCTTACAAGATGATCATCTTTATAATGATAAGGCTAAATTTCAATTCAAATATTATGTTATGTTACTAACATTACAAGATTCCTTCAGATTAACAGAGCTTCTCAGCCCAAAATTATGCTATGATTTGTACAAACATAGCTAAAAAGTTATAGGTGGCGCTTGTAATGTTATCGATCTCATCTCTGTACGCGCGAAGTTCAAATGTGTATACCTAATTTACCATTTTGTGCTCCAAGTTGGGATTGTCCCATGATCAGAAAAATATCCTTGATCGATGTGAACTCACGGATCTGCTGTACAATATATTGGACACTTTAACAATTCATAAAACTACTATTAAAATTCTCCTCAAGCTCGAAGATAAAACAAATTTGTGGTTAAATATGCCTTGTCACGTTGTAGTTTCTTGGCAAACACGTGCTTGATTAGATATTCTGGCTGCTTTTTTCCCTTTCCAAACACCCCCGACAGCAATGCGACGAGGATTATCCCGCTGTGCCATTTATCAAACAATTCATAGAGCTCATTGCACTTATTGAAAATTAATACGGCTTTAAATCCCACAACAGTGCAAAAATCAGCACACATGCTGCCTGTTCCCTGGTGTTCCCTCTCCCATATATTCACCCCTCTCTCCATGTTCTATCTCTAACGATAATCCCGCGAACAAGGCATTTAGAGCAGACAGAGGGGGTACCTAAATACAGACATACATATGTACATATATAAAATCAACAAACATCTGCCTGTGGATGAAAAGGATTAAATAACAATATGCGATTGCTAAAGTTGATCAGAAATCAGCCAAAGATGCATGGCTGTGTAAATGGTATTTCTCTCCCATCAAAAATGTATATCTGATATTTCCCATCATCACATTTCAAATACTTCCCTTTAAATTAAGAAAAATTATATTTCAATAGCAACAAATCAAACAACTGGCAATCAAATGAATAATGTGTACACAGATTTCTGTGGCCCTGTGGTTAATTCGATTAAGATTTGTTACAACGAAAACACAATTTAAGAAAATGCGGGTATGGGGATACCGGCTGTATGACATGGCTGGAGAAGCCATATAGATTATACTATATATAAAATGTATGTATATCCTGAATACTCGAATAAAAGTGGCTTTAAAAGGCTCTCAAAGGAAGGCTCCTTCCTCATGGGAAACTTTTTTCTTCATCGGGAACCACTTGTGCTCTTGATAGGATCAATTATATCGCCCCCCGTATATCACAATGCAATTACAAGCAGCCAACAATTGATTTAACCCTTTCTGAAATCAATATTAAATTACATCATATTCCAATAGAAATTTCATAAAATGCTGCGCACTGATTGAAACATCGTTGCCCTCATCGTTGGTTTGTGTATAACATCACATCCATTCCTCCCTTCCCCATTGCCACTTGCCACATGTCATGAGAGTCCATTCCCCCATTGCCTCAAGTGTAGATTAAGTTTGGCGATAAAGTATCATTGAATCCATTGAATATTTTGTGCTTTTTGTGCTGGGGTCGATAGTTCTATAGAATGAACAACCATCATTCCCCCTCATACTCGTAGATGGTGACGTTTAGTAATTGGCTGCGAGAACAAAAGCTTAGAGAGCACCCTCATCGCATTAGAAATGCAACTGTTCGGCATGGAAATGGTTTATAGAGCCCCCCACCCATTGAATGAGATAAAGTTTTCACATAAATCTTTCACTTGAATCATGGGAAAATGTGTATCAGAAATGATCCTTTAGGTCTATGAAACCCTTATAATTACAGAGCTACTAGAAATCCGAACGCAAATAAAGGAACTCCCTATCGTCAGCAGTGGTGTTCCAGGCCATAAATTAGCCAGAAAATATCGTTAGGTAATGAAAGGTGTGAAAGGTAAAAGAAAGGGAGGGTTTCCCTGAGGTTCGCCTGCCTCTAGCCGTAGTACGTGTCAAGATCGGCAGCTGAAAAACCTTTTCTTTGAATCAAAATCTCAATCCTTAAAGGCAGACAGGGTTCAATGTCCTCTCTCTCGTTCCATGGCTTTCGCTGTCGTCTGCCTCTCTGTTTAAGCTATAATGACAAACCAATTACCAGTAAAAGACCTGGACTTGGACATGGACTTTCATGGTCTTTTGGGGCACGTAGTCCAGGCACTGGCAGGCGTTGTGTAGCCTGCCTCATGATTGCGCAACAAATTGGACAAACGACGCATGTCACCCCTTTTAAGGATGGAAAACACAGTTAGAGCCATCACACAGGCCATATTTCTGCGACAGTGACAAATGTTTGAAACTCAAATGCAATGAGGACGAGATATTGTGCGTGAGGCTCTAACGTTTATGCGTTTGTGGATTACGAGAACTTTGCAGTTGGGGGAAACTATAAATTCTTGTTATTAATTTCTTACAAATTCAGCCATAAGTACTGTCTATAGTTATTATAAGCTTAATAACTTATTTAGGTTGTATGTACACTTCAATCCGAAATGGTTTATATAGTAGAAAATCTGATTGGGAATGGTTTCTCGCTCTTCAAATCTCAAACATTATTCCCGCATAAACTTTCTATTTCCAGTGGCGTGCGCTACTGTACCCCTGGGTTTGGTTTTCAATCCACCACCAAATGCAGAAGGAGGCTGCTGCTGCCGCTGCTACTCCCGAATGGGATGACAACCCTGCCTGGACCCTGGTCTGATCCAACGACAACTGTGGCGCCTGCGCAGCTGCTGCTGCTCTCGCACTCCTCCCTCTACCAATCTAGGGAGCACGCACTCCATCTGTCTGTCTCCTTCTCTACGGGTATCGGGTGTGTCGCCTCTTTGTCTGTAATTTCACGCAATGAAGAGCGAGCGGGACGTCCAGTGTGTGCGTGTGTGTGTATGTATATATGTAACTGCTTATTGATCGATCGGCTCGATATCGAATTTTTATTGTTGTTTGTCATTCCAGAATGCGCCACCATCAAGCAGAATCAGCAGCAGAAACAGAAACAGCAACAGCAACAAAAGGGGCGAAGGCGAAGGATGGGTATGGGATGGAATGGGTCATTGTTCCAAGGGGTTTTTTGGCTCTACTTCATTCCGGGGGTTGCTTCTCCTTTAGTGCAATTGCAGTTTTAATGTTACTCATTGTGAAGGGTAGCTTTTGGATCAACCCTTAGCTACTACCATTTCGATTATCATCGCCTGGGAATGCTGCTGGATTAAATCCAGAGTCTGGATTCGGGTTTCGTTTTTGTGGATTGCACATCTTCTCACCATTAGAGAAATGTTCCCTTATTTGTATTATTTTTGTTGTATATTTTGATTCGGAAAGGGAACTGCACATCAAGCTCATTGATTTTTTGCATGTTTTTCCACACTTAACTGTTATTGTAGCTTATCCAAGGATTTGTTTTGAAGATTTATTGGACTTAAAAGCGAGCATTGTGGCAGGGGAGCACTCACGGATGAGAAAATCATACCAAAAGAAGATTTATATAGGACTGCAGCTCTAATTATATATTCTGAAAAGATATGACGCTTAGAAACATTCAGTATTTAATTCGTTTAAATTCTGTAGCCTCTTTTCGCTCCACTCTTTGCAATGAGAAGCAATAACCTACTATTTCATGATCATGTAACCCATTTAGATAAACGATCGCCTCATTTGTAACCCAATGCCCATGCGGTGATTATCACCCACTGACGATCTCACGCACACCCTCTGACCACCACACACTGCCGCAGCAAACCGAGAGAGGGCTAGAGAGAGTCCATCCTACATGCAATGGTTAATTGTTTTCTCCTTTTGCTGGCAGTGCTGCATGAGGCTAAAGAACCGCCCACTGGGACATCTAGTGTTAATTTATGGCACACCTAAAGGTACACACACACCTCGTGGCTTATAGAAGTACGTATATATCACAATGATGTATCGTTAGAACAGGCAACATATCACACGAGGCAGCTGCCAGAGCGCAGCCCAAGTCAAGCTTTTGTCCAGAGCGGTGCTTACATAAAACAGTAAACTACAGAGCGACGGACTGGACTGGCTGGAGCGGGTCTATTGTAGTCACATTATTAGATTCGCATCGCTGGCCATATTAATTGTTGTTGCCCATGTTCGTAGTGCAGCACAGACAGAAAACAGAGAAGAGAATGAATGGTTCATTGAGCACCAGGCACCTAGGGGCCCACAGAATGCAACTGTCATTAACAGGAGCGGATGCAGTACCTCAGTACCACCATTTCTCTCACTCAGATCCGTCCCTGTACCACCGTTTGTTTTTGACATTCAAATTTGGTCAAAATGACACGGGGGTTCTGGGCTAACGCTTGCGCCTAGGTCTTGGCCCCAGAGTTTACAGCCGGAAATTCTAATTGTTGTTGAGGTTGAACATTACAAAAACATACCAACAAAACATAGAAATAAAGCGGTTTTAGAGCAGTGGGGGAGCACTATATTCTCAGTACTTACCTGTACTCCAATTCCAAACTGCAGCTGAGAGCAGACTCTCAGACATTCGCTCTCTTTCTCTCTCTGGGGACTGGAAATGCAAACAAACTTTACTCCATTCCAGGATCGACAACCTGCAGGCAGGCAAGCAGGCCTGGGTGGCAGGGTGGATATCGATTTTTAGTGGCAATTGCAGTTGCCACGGGCAGCCGCATGCCCCCATACCCCATTCACTGCCCCTGCCGTTGGGGTAGTCTCTCTAGTCTCAAGTTCGTCTGCCAATTATTTGCCGCTTATTAGAAGGAGTCCCCGGGAAGAGGCCGAGCAGCAGCAGCAGCAGCTGGTGCTGCCTGGTGGTGGTGTTGGCAGCACGTGACTACTGCGTTGCGTTGTCCATTGTTTGCATTTTGCATATACATAGTACCCCATAGTACTCTCAGCTGAGGGTGGTTCCCCCTACTGGACTGCGTGTGGCATGACTTTGACGGGCAGCAAGATACACACAGCAACTCAAGTGTTGCTTTAATGTTTGGGCCATTTACATGAAGTGGAAGGAAGCCACCCCCGAGAGTAAATCAGAGCCAAAGCCACACACAACGGGCGGCAGCAGGCGTTGACCAGAGACCAGGGCCCGCGCTTAAGCTCTTTTGTGGGCCGCGTGGGGTGGTGGCGGCGGTGCTGCTGCTGCAAACCCGTTCTTAATCCTTTCAAACGTGAAATGCAAAGCCAACTGCGGTCGTCGGCGAATTTTCCAGTAAAAAACAGGGGGTGGCCAACCGGTCAGGGCCAGATTCGTTGTTTCACAAAAGCCCTATCATTGCAAATATTCGAATAAACCAATAAAAATTTCACAAAATTGTATAAAAAATGAGGCAAAAAGACGTTTTGTATGTGTATGCTTGTTATTGGTTGGTTATATTCATCTTCTCTTTGGTTTCCTTATTTTGAATGCGATTAATGAGTTTTATATGCCACTTTTCAAATAATCTTCACAACATTAAACGCATCACAAAAGACGCAAAGAAGAGAAAGGATGAAAAGAGCACATAAGTCAAGTTCACTAGTGCCATCCCGCTCTTTCATCAAGTCCTCCATTCTTTTTCTTCTCTCCTTCTTGTTCGTCTTCTTTTTCTGCGCTGCGCGATTGACTTTTGCGTGTTTCGGGAATAAAATGATGAATATACAACTAAAAACACCGATTAATGAAACGATTTCTAAAACTAATTAAATTCAGCCTCTAATCGTTCTGTTAAAGAAAGTTAATCACTAAATTGGACGCGTTTATAACAATTTTCTGCCAAAAAAAATACGTGCGAGAACTTTCCGAAAAACGACAGACATGAAATTCGTAATTCGGTTAATGCTGATCGCAAAGTTCTTAGAAATAGATTTACATATCTGTCTTCCAGGGGCATCTAATTGTAGGACTAACAGCAATAGTATTGCTGGAAATTGTTAATGTCATACGGACATACCGACGCTTATAAAAAACAAATTAAGGTACAAAACAGAACGAAACAAGCGGTAAATGAAAGTAAATCAAATGCATGTGTACTGTGCATGTGTGTGTAAGACGAAGGAGTGGATTTTTTTGGTGTTGTTATTTCTCTTCAGTAAATGCCCATGTATTTGTATAAGTTTTGTTCATGCTGTCGGACTCAGTAAAAGTGCGTGGCCCGCGAATAGTGGACCCTTGTAAATGGACAAATTGACAAAATGGTCAAAATAGACTCCAGTGTAAATTGGTATGTTGATGACAATCTCTTTAGTGATTTACATAATTATCCAGTGCAGTAGACACAAATAGGCCTCCCCACCAGCAATACGACGGCAAAGAGCATCCTCATTAGCAAGGTACAGTAAATAGAAGGTGACGCAGCTTCGCTGTCAAAATTCCATTTTTCCTTGCTGCTCTACCTTCTATTTAATACACCTTGACAGTATCTGCTTATTGAGTGAAGTGTGTGTGTGTGTGTGTGTGTGGTGGGGTGGGTAAAGGAGAGGCGCAACCCCATAGCAGAGGGCTTCTCCGTCTTTCTTCACGCTTGCATGGGCACGAAAAGCGAATGCTACCGACTGCGACGTCAACTGTCACAAATCAATGCAGTTATCCTCTGAAGCAGCAGCAGCGGCGACAACAACACCAAAATCCACCATTTGGCGCTTTGTTCTTCCGTTGTTTTGTTTGTCATTGTAGCAGTTGTCATATGTGTACGTTTGTATGAGTGTGCTTGCTTGCTTGTCTGTGCTGTTGTCTCTGTCCCACCCATGGGCATGGGCAATTTTCGGGCGCGCTTGCAAGCTCCCACGGGGATGCAATGTCAACAAAAAGAACAGCAAAGCGAAACGAGACGAGGATGTAATAAAAACAAAGAAGAGCCACAGAAAAATGGCAGTGAAATCAAATTTACAGCCTTGTCAATGCATTGCAATTTTCTCCCCCTCCCAGGAGACAAGCCCATTACAGAATGTTATTGCAATCGAAATTGTTTTAACCATATTTCCGTTATTTGTTTGTAGGTTTTCGCAGTCACGTTGCCTGGCAACCCTGGCCAACTCGCTGGAGCCCTGACTGAACACTGTGCAACCTGCAATCAGTTTTAATTAAGTTACAAGTACCGCCTGAAGGAGTAGGAGAGAAGCAAACAAAAATTCCATTCGTTTGCGTACGAGCATTCCTGGTAAGCTACAAATGAACTCTTCCGAAAATCAAATTTCATGCCCCTCCACTGTCTGTGCAACAATAAAAAAGTGCACTCTCTCCCCAGAGGGGGTCGGACGGGTCTTGGGATAGAAAGATCGGGTTAGGCAGTGGAGTGAGGGCGATGACGAGTGTAAAACACTCTAAAAACCAGACCTGAATCCATTGTACGTACAATTCTATCTCATTTTTTTCTGTTGCTTTTTATTTGTTGCTTGTATTTTTATTGTTTTCACTGTTGTTGCTTCTAGTTTTTTATGCTGCTGCTGCTTCCCGGCTGCTGCTGTTGGCTGTGGGGCTCTCTATCATTGCATTTCATTTAAGCTGTTGGATGATACCCTGCACCAGGCGGGTATGATAGTTTAAATCAATCGTTTGCAACGATAACTAAAGTACTATAGTTTGTAATTATTTATTATTCTGCATTCATGTTTTAATAGCGTTCTTTGAAGAAAATCTCTGTTAATATCAAGGGTATACAAGCATTCTCTTCATAAAGCTGCCTTTTCTAGAGTGTTTCTACTTTCATTTGAACGCAAAGAACCAGCAACGGCAGCAGAACAATGATAATAATAAAAGTAGTCGGACGTCCCTGCTCTTGCAACGGATGCACTCAAGCGGCGCAAACTGTTGCTCTCTGTCCAGGTTGGGGGCCAAACCATCGTCATCGCAGTTATTGCTGTTGCATCTTGCTATCTGGCTGCCCCATATCTCTCTTCGTTTCTTTCTTCCTCAGTTAATTGTAAAAACTGCACTCGGTAGTGTTCTCGTTCGTTATTTGTGGCTGCAACAGCAGGCAACATCTCTCCAATCGGCCATCGGTGGCAGATAGGAAACTAGAATACGAGCTTAATGAAGTTTTATGCGTTTCTAATGTTCAGCCAATTTGTTTCGATCTTCTTTGGTTGTTTGGTTCTCTTTCTCCTCCTTCGATGCGATGATATTTCAATTGTAGATAGATTTATTTATTCTGCTACGGAGTTTCTTGAAGATTGTTTTGTGAGGGGAGCGGCCGATTGAAGTTTAGAGATAATGAAAAGATATCAGTGGAAATGTGGTTTCAGTAATTGTTTAAGCAAGAGAATGTTACAAGAAATTCATGCAGTGTGGTATACCATCGTTGATTGTCTCTTTTGGTTTTAGTTTATAAGTTTAAAAGCTAAAGATTAACTTCGTTAGGTATTAATTGGATGTTTAAGAGCTTAAAACCCTTACGAATGATACAAGTTATTCTGTGCGGGAGTTTAGAAGTGATTTAAGAAGTTGTTAAGATTGTTAAGGATATTTAATGCTTGAATTAAGAGTGCAGAGGCACTTTTCTTTGTCTATTTCGATGTCACTTTACTCTGGATCTCTATGGTCTCTTAATAATAGGTTAGTTTAGGGTTCAAGGGTCGCCCTGCCTATCGTGTGATCATCCTTCAGTCGTCTGATTATGGATCACTTGCACACGCACTCTCGCTGCCCATATCCATAGAGCTAATCAAATTATGTCTCCGATCCAATTGCTGGATCGCCAGATGATGTCAAGTGCATGTTGCACTCAATTGTGTTGTGCCTTCCCCCCCTTTTCCCCTTTAAATGCCATTTTGCATTTTGAAACTATTTTTACACACCGCTCGCGTGTCGCTAGATGGCCCGTCTGTTTCTTTTTGTGGGGGAAAGCCGGGGCCCCTCCGGCTCTCTTTAATAGAGCCAGCGGTTCCCCAGAGACAGAGGCAGGAGGCACTGCCCCAGAGGCTCGCGTGTCATCCAGCGTTTGTCAACTCAATCGCCGCTTTGGCTGTGCTTTCAGTCTCGTCTTGGCAGTATCTTCCTCTACTTCTTCCTCAGTCTCTTCTTTACACACTCTTCTTCCACTTTTAAGCGGTAGTGCAGACCTCTCTCTCTCTCTCTCTTTCTCTTTCTGGAACATAACTTTATTTAATTACTCGCACAGCAACAACAAAATGCGGCGACAACAAGAAATTCTCGGTGTCATAAAAAATTATTTTACGCGTCCACTGGGAAAGGGGCGTTGGGGGAGTGAGAAGGGGGAATAGGAGTAGAACAAGGCAGTGACAGGGAGTGGAAATAGAGGGGTCACTGTGTAGAAGAGAACCTGAGTTTGAGAGGAGAAGAGAGGCAGCGACGGACGGGGAGAGTACTAATCAACGTTCAACTTGTTTTTATTTTTCTTTTTTTTTGAGCGCGCTGGCAACACACAAATTTCTTCAACATTATAATTTTGTACGCTTTGAATTACACACATTGCACAACAGCAGCAAAAAAATAAGAAATAAACACCAGAAGACACAACAGCAACAAAAGTTCAATGACTTTCATGCAACAAGCAGCAACAAGAATATGAGGCAACAACAAAAACAACACATCACATCACATACCACTTGCAGATTGATTGTATGTCAGGTACTCCACATACTCGTATGTACATACATACACATAGTTACATATATGAAATAGGAGTACCCCTTGTAGTAAAACGATTCGGGGACACATTATGACAACGATTCTGATTCCGCGACTGAAATGGATTCGGTTCTTTACGTTCAAATATTATTAGAAAACCTCTGTAAATTTTAATGTAATTTCAAGTATTATGTATTTTTAAATGTAATAAGAAAGAAAAGGAATGTTTATTTTGTATTTGCTAAAATTCATAGGGCGTTCCACACTGTTGACTCTCCCCATATCCGCTCAAGTCATGGACTTGTCTTGTTGCTGACTTATCGCTGGCACTTGCAACAAGTTTGCATAATTCGAGAGGAGAGGCGATGATTATTTTAGCACTTATTAAATTTTAGCACAAAGGCAGAAGAACAGCAGAAGAAAAGCCATAGCCTAAGAAGCAACAAATATAATCATCATTATGTATTATAATCATCATCATCATCATCTGCATCTCTATCTGATGATCGGTGGAGCAGCAGCTGCATCTGCATTTGCCTCTGTTCGGGAAGCTTCAGCTTTTTTTCTTCTGCTACTGATTTCTGCCACCTGCAACATGGGGTTCAGTCCACTCGATCAACTCAATTGCCGATACACTTGGTGGCAAGCAGCGAAAAGAGACAGAGAAGCCGTTGAGGCAGGCGGTGAGCGCGAGATCCCCCCCAACAGCAGTTAGAGATGCGCAATAGGAGTGCGCCATAGATATTCACAGATATCGAGAATTGGGAATTGCATTATGAGACTTTTTGTTCTCTTATTACTAGTGCGCATGAATTGTAATAAATAAAATGTTTTTCCCCGCAAAGCTAAAATTCTGTTTAACATTCTTTGTTCAAGTTCATTGAAGTTTCAAGGTTATAGTATTCCTCCAGCTATCATTCGGTTTAAGGAGGGGGTTCCCTGTATTCTTCGATAAAAGTTCTTTTAATTTATGAAGAAAATGATTTTCCCGCACAATGTTCAAGTTCATTTGCAGTGTCAAAGGATTAATTATTCCTGCAGCTACGATTATCATTCGGTTTAAGAAGGGGTTCCCTGTATTCTTCGTTACAAGTTCTTTCTTTCTTTAGTTATCATTGGATACGCTGAATTTCCCCATAAACTGTGACTGAGAATTGCTCATCGCTGACCTTCTGGGATGGTCGTTCTGTCCACAATATGCAGAGCAGAAGTGCCGTCTCGTCTCGTTTAGCTTGGTCCGCTGCTCGGTTCTTGTGTCCAAACGTCCGGACAATGCCCGGCAGCTATTTTACACGCCATTGAGTTACTTCAAGAGGTAGCAGGGAGGGTATGGGTGGAGAATAAATTACCAGGGAAGGAGGCGCTGGAGTTACCAGAGAACGAAGAGGAGGTGCAGTGGAATGAGAGACTCCTCCAAATGGGCGACTGTTGCTGAAATTGCATCTGCTGCTGCATCTGCGGTAGCTGTTGTTCCTGCTGCTGCTGCTGCTGCTGGATGTGGATGATCTGTAGCGATCCCCCGCACTGCTGCTATTCTATCGATCTGTAGATTCACTGTTGCTGCCGCTCCTGCCTGAAGGGGTAACCTTCTCCCCTCTTTTGGTTGCGGGATTAAGACAATTCTTTCTCTAGCCGCTGCTGCTGCTGCTCCTGCTGCTCCTCTTTCTATTTCCAATCTCCCATTTGTAGCATGCCCCTCCCATCGGATCCCATCACACATCCTATCCCACAATATCGTATCCCTCGTGTGGTGCACTGTTCCGTCCCTCCCATTGTGCCACGTTTCCTGCTTTGGTTCTTTGGCTTTTGTTCTGCTGTTCTCTTGGCCTCCTTTGGTGTCTGTGTCTCTTCCTCTTCCTCTCTCACTCTCTCTCTCTGTCTCTGTCTCTGTTCCCCTGTGTTGTCGCTGGCCTCGTTTCCTTCCTTTCACACGGGAGGAGGAGACTTGGGTCCCTGGTTCCCCTGCTCACTGGCGTTGCGTTGGCAACATCATCATTACCTGGGCAGCAAAAAAAAGCAACAGAAAAGAGAACAAAACTGAACCATTTTTCAGCTTTTCGCGGGAGTTCATTCAACTGCTGGGGCGCCCGCCGCCTGCTGTGATTTCCTCTGCCATTCTGATGCTGCTACTCCTTCTGCTCCTCCTCCTCCAGCTGCTGTTGCTCCTTCTCCTGCTGCTTCTCCATTCTCCATCGTAACCCCCAGCCTTCCGACACGCCTTCCTCTTCTTCTCTCTGGTCAGAGATCCCTGCTCTTCGTTCGGGGGAAAACTTTTGTGTTGACAACAAACATAAAAAAGCAACACCGGAGAACTGCAAAAAGAAAACCAAGTTAAAGGCCCCCAACTCCCTGAAACACCCTGCTGGATGCCCCTGCATCTCCAGTTGATGGATGCAACTGTTGCAACTGTTTTTCCTTAGGATAATCCTCCATTAAAAACATACACAAGAAAAAAAAAGAAGGTACCCCAAAGCTATCCCAGGTCAGAAATGTATGGACTTGGATGGTATCCATCCAGTGCTTTGATCTATCGATCTACAATTCTATCCTCTCTGCCTCGTGTCGCAAAGTGTTCCATGAGTATGCAATACCCTTCGAATGTCCACATCCCATTTACAGGGTATGCGAAATCTGTGTTTTGCCTCGAGTCTTGGATTCTGCCTGTGCCTCCTCGGGGTGAAAATCGTGAGTGGTGGAGCTTTCAAAAATTGTGCCACGTTGCACTTGTTACATGCGGTCTCCCTCTCTTTTTCTCTCTCTCTGTCTCTGTCTTTCTCTGGGAGAAGCAGAATGGAGGAGCAGTCATCGTGTTTACCGTTTGGCTGCTTTTCTGGTCTCAAGATAATTTTTCTTACTTTAGAAAACTGTGAAAAAACTCAACTCAGAAGAGGAAAATGAGGAGTCCAACAAGGAGTCATGAGAAGGGGGATATGGGGAGCAGGAGAGGTGGGGATAAGGGGATTAGGATAGTCAAAGAAGGCGGAGACAGGAGGTAGGTAGGAGGTAGAAGCTGGAGCAGCTGCACTGCCCCACCATCATCATCATCATCTTGCACGAGAGGCACTTCTTCTGCTGTGCCTGCTGCTGCTTTGATGCTTATGGTTTATGTAGGAAACGTGCCACAAAGCAGCAGAGCAGCAAAGCGGCAGAGTGGCAAGCGTGGAAATCTATGAAAATTGCTCATTGTTCTCGCAGTTCTCTCTGTTTTCCTCTGTGTGGAAAATGCAATTAAATTGCATACATTCTGCTGCATTGATAGAGGGGGGAGGGTTGGATGAATCGAGTACGTGATATAAATATTATCAGCACCTTCTTTATGGGTTTCTCGCCCTCGCCCCCTCCATGTCCCAATGGATAGGGACGGATCCATACTCATTCTCTGGCTGTGGAGTCTATCAATTAGGTCTACTGAGGCACAAAACTCTTGTAATTGAAATGCCAGATGCCAAGATGCCGCAGAATCTGAGATCCAAGAGCCATGACCATGGCCATGACCGTAGGACCACATCTCTGGCACATTCTGCGACTGGAGATGGAATCGAAATCGGATGCCTAGGAGTAGCTACATAAGGAGTGGGAGAATGTCGGGAGGATAACGATGGAAGTAGGGGTAGTAGGAGGCGGCGGTGTCTCACTTGTTATATGTATATTCCACATTGCCTCTCTTTGTTGCATCTCTACGGAGATGTGTCTGAAATGTTTTAATTTCTGCAGAAAAAAAACATTTATCAAGTACTTGAAAGACACAAACTCTTCTACTATTTGTGCAACATTTCTTATTGAAATTCGATTAGCCTTTCAATCGGAGTGTTCCAAAAATACATCAGCAGCAATCCGCCCCCTCAATCCGCTGTCAATTTTCTGCGAAAAAAGCATTTAGCCTAGATACGAGATACAATTTTCCAAAGTTCAGATTGTGGGTCAAACAATTTCCGAATTTTCATTGAACCTCCTTCGGTGGTTCTTCCTCTCTATCATTCTGCCACTCTCTGCTTCACAGCTCTATCCTACTCTTTTTCAGCTTTTTATTGCTCTACCTCCTCCTCGGCCTCTCGCATAGAAAGAACCTCCTCCACCGATCAGCAATTATCCCGCAAAAAAAAGTTTTTCACGACTTTTCTTGATCTTCTTCTATGTCTGCCTGCCACTCCCCTTTTCCTCTTGCTACCCCACTCGCTCTCCCCCACTCCCGATCTCTTTCTCTTTTAGGCTGAAATTTATTTTACCTCAAAAAATAGCCATTAACAATGTTTTTTTTTCCTCTTCTCCTCAAGTAATCTTTGCATCTACGAGTATTGGCCTGGCCAAATCCTCCTTAAAGCCATCCCCTCCGCACCCACATCCTCCTCTATGTTAGACCCAAATCTGATCGAACAAGAGCGAGGGAGAGACACAGAGAGAGAGAGCAGTTTTCCATTAGGTAGAAATTGGTTTTTGTGAAAATTGTTGGCAATGTATAAAAAATGTCAAAGATCGGCATCGTTTCGGTCGCTCGTTCGCGGATTAATGATCATCGTGTGGCCTCGGACAAAAAAGAGAGAGGGCATAGAGAGTCAGAGAGTGGGTGGGGGATTGCTACAGTTTTTGCTGGCAGAATAGCTCTGCCCACTTAATGACGTCATTACGAGGTAATACGAGGAACATAGCACGTGCTTTGGCTCTGACTCTGACGCTGGTCTTTCTCTGGTTTCCAGTTACGTCTTTCCCTTCATCTCTCGCTCTCCACTTCCTCCTGCTCTTTCCCACTCTTTCGTTGCTCTTCATTCTGCTCGTTCCTTTCTTTCTGATTCCTCCTACTCTTGCCATACTTCCCTTGCAAAAAAAAAGTGAATAAAAATTCAAATTTGAATTCAAATTTTCCAAACGAGGGAATACCTACGAGAGGGGGGCTGTTCAAAGGAGGGGTGTAGCCCCCATATCAAGTTTCATGAATATGCAAATTGGAACGAGAAGGCAGTAGAATCCGGGGGAAAAAGAGAGAGAGAGGTAGAGAGCTGCCCAAGGCAGCGTGTGGTTCTGTCGTGCGTGAATTGTAAATAAATTTATTGCGTACGACCATTACTTCTCTTCTCCCACATTTTCCCTAGTTAGAGAATCACTTCACCATAGATAGAGAGTCACACTTCTTCATATTCCTGCCCCTCTCTCTCTCTCTTTTGGATATCTATGTATCTGCAATATTCTGACGTTGTTAATACTTTTTTGGTCTATAATTTGTTCGTTTTAATGGTTTTTTATCTGTCTATAAGCAAAGGGAAGTGCCATTGTTTCTAGGGGGAAAACACAGAGCCATGGCCATATTTAAGGGTCGAATGTTTGCCAAATGTCAAAAGCTGTACAGCATAATGATAAATGGTCTTTGAATGCTATAGAAATGTCTGCCAAATATAATTATAAAACCATAAAAAGTATCAGCAAAAGTGGGAATGTGCTTTTATATCTAAAAAATATGATATGGGGAATGTCTTTGTTAATTGTGAGATGTATGAAATGTTCCTATACTTATATATGTATTTATAAATAATCTATATTTACGAAATTTCAGTTTAAAGACTTTTTAGTCAGAATTTGTATCTATATACCAGATTTACTCTAAGTACAATTACTAGCTTCCTTCTTGGGAAAACTCAATTTCTGTTAACAAAATGTTTCACATTTTGAGGTCAAACTTCTCTCAGAGGAGAAATGCCTCAAATAATTGTTGGTCCAGTGCTCGAAATCAAAGCTCTGGACGGAGCTCGCATTGCAGCTCTCTCTCGATAAGGAGGTGAAGGGAAATGGGCTTCAATCGAAGCTTCCGTGGAGAGGGGGAGGTGAAGATGCTGCTGCTCGGGTGCTAATGATGACGTTGATTGTGGATGGAACGACTTTCAAGTGGAGACTTGAGCACCATTCCTTCGAGCATTAAAGCAGCATTTCATTTGAAAATTTGTCATAATGGGCCACCATTCTCATTGTTTCACTGCTCGCGGGGCAACCTCTTTATTTTCTCTTTGTTTTTTTCTGTGTTTTTGGAATGGAATCAGGAGTGGGAGGTGGGGAGGAGGAGGTGCCTTAAGTGTCATTCCATTTCTTTTGGTATCTTCCCCTCCCCACTATTTGTGCCTCAGATTGCTGCAGTTTGTGCCTCAATTTCTTGTTCATTTTTGTGCCTCAATTTCTTACACAGTTTGTGGCTTCATTTCTGGTTCTGATTTCCTTTCATCCTCTCGATTCTCGGTTGTTTTTTGCGTTCCCCATTTGTCCCCATTTTCTGTTGACATTACAGTTCTCTCGAATTCCCTGGGGACGCTTCGGGGGAAGGCAAGATGGTATCTTGAGGGAAGCTTTTGATGTGTTATTTTTAGTCAGCGCAAAATTCCGACCGACATTTGTTGTGATATAAAGAATCTCCTCCGCATTCTCCTGCTGCTGCCGCTACTCCACTCCTCCTCCACTTTAAATATATTTTTGTTCCGTTTTGGCATTGACTTTGGTTCGGATCAGGGGACCATAATCGATGACTGTGGCTGGGTGCGCTCTTTTTTGTTGAGAGCGGAATGAAATCTGATCTGTTGTTGCGGCAGAGTTTGAGGCATTTGAATGAGATTTACGAGTATTTTGTATACGATTGTTTTTGGCGGTTTTCTCGAGTCTCTTTATCTTTATCTTTTTAGTTTACTTTGGAGTGGATATGGAGGCTGTTGAAAGACTTTTCGATTTATTTATTTATATTTAAAAAATAGAGAGGGAGAGATTGAAACAGATCTATGCATCTTTATTTTAGTTTATCTAGAGATCTATCAACTCATGACTGTATTTATTTATCTCCATTTGTAACTATATTACCCATATAAATAATTTTAATACTTTTTACTGCTCTTCTATAACAGTTGTCCAATTGAAAACCAAAAGGTTTTTTTCAGTTTCTCTGCCCCCACGGCACCGTTTCTCTCTCCTCTCGTGACTGTCATAAATATCTCTCTCTCTCTCTCTGAAGTCCCTACGACGACTCTTGACGGTATCTCTTGACTATTTCTTTGATTGATTGATTGCCGGCAAATGTCAGACGTCAGACTGCGTCAGGAGGTGACCCTGCAACAACTCCCTGCAGTAAACAGAAGCTGCAACTGCTGCAAGCATGCAACGTTGCAACTGCAACTGCTGCAACTCCGTTCAGAGATCAATCGCAGAAACAATTTCAATAATTCACAAAAGGAAATCCGCACAACAAACAAAAAAAAAACGAAGGGAATCGAGGGTCTGGCCTCTGGACAAAAGAGTTATGGCTCTGTCTCTGTCTGTGCCGCTGAATGTTGCATGTTGAATGTGCGAGGCGACCCCAAAAGTTGCCCCATGCTGCAGTTGCCCAAAAATGGCAAACAGAACAGCAATGGTTGGAGGGGGTAACGAGGGAATGAACCCGTTCCTCCCCCTTAACCATAGAGCGCATTTAACCCCACCCTCGCCCGCAGCATTAATCAACGCATCGTTGCACAGCCGACAAATGCGACAACAAAAAAACAACAATGAGAAATGTTGCAAAAATTGCAACAACAAAAAAAAAACATTGCTATCTCTTCCCCTCTCGCTGTGCCTTTCTTTGTGTGCCCCTGCCCCTGCCCCTGCAGTGTGCCCCTCGCTTGTCATTTATGTAGCAAGCTGTGCGCCGTCGCCTGCACTGCTCTGATCCCATTTAAGGCGCAATGACGCTTCGCTCATGCGCGTCACGCACACGACAAGCGACGCCCCCGGCACACCCTCTCTCTTCCACCTCTTCTGTCTCTCTCACAGTGCCGCTTGCTCTTCTGGCAGATCCACCTCCTCCACCTACTCCTCTGGGTAGATCTTCCTCTGCTGATTGGAGTCGCTTTCATACCATGCTTCGCTCTGTCTCCTCCACTCCCTCTACTACGCTCCATGCGTCCCATCCACTAATTGTCACCAGTTCCAGGAGTTTTGGTGGGCGCTGACTCCATCAAAGCAGATCCAATGGAGAAGGAAAAGCTTCACAAACCTAAAGCCAAAGCGTCTATAAATGAATCATCTTGGAAAAGAGTATACACGCGGAAAGTGTAGGAGGTATAGATTGATTGAAGGTAGTTGTTCTTCCCAAGAAACACACAAAATTTGTAAGAATATTCTATTCGCTTTCAGGATAAAGAAATTCTATTTGTAGCTTATCAAATCCATAAAATTCATATTCCAGGGTATGTCAAAGGTTCAGTTGCACTACCACCATTGGCTGCTACGTTTTTTTTTCTGCGAGGCCCAACGATGATTATGTGCCCTTTCCCTTTTGATTTTGTCAAGAGCCAACTCTGGCTTGCTTGCTTTCTGCCTTGCCTCATTGCCACATTGATGCCACAGTTGCTGGCTGTCAGTGTCAGTCCGTTGCTGTTGCTGCCCCTTCTCTCCTCTGGTGACATGTTTGGCTATTTTTAAACGTTGCATCTGCAACGATTCCATGCCCCCCGTTTTCCATTGCTTTGCGCTTGAATTGCCAATTTTTGCAATGAACTTGAAAGCATCGGCGCTGCTTTTGCTTTGGTGCAGCTGCAACCATCGACAGCGGCAGCACGGCTGTCGGACGTGTGGCAGTGTGGGTGGACGTTGAGCTAGAAGAGGTTTGCCCTGCCGCTGCCACTCAGCCACTTCTTTTTTATTGCTTCTTTGGGCCTTTTGCCTCAGGTGTTGCCCCCTGTCCGGTGTCCACTTTGCAGTCGGCAAATGTAACTGTTTCTGTGTCGTTTCCGGTCATCAACTTGGCCACTTACGGATCCAACATCCATTTCAACCTCTCCCTCGTTCGTGCAACACTTTTTTTTGTTGCTGTTGTTGTTTGGCTTTGCTTTCCCATCGAGAGCGAACGACGATGACGACGACGACGACGTCGACTCCCCCAACGAGAGACCCCGAGGCGACAGAGCGCTAATGACATTCAACACTTGAGTCGAACGAAGCTTTTGTATCTTTTTGGATTTGTCGGACATGGGGGGTTGGTTGCACGTGTTTGAGGGAACAGAATTAACATTTAAATGCCCGGCGCAACGGTTTTCCCTTCCGCCCAAAGATCTTTTAATGAAAAAAAAAAAACAAAATACGAATAAATGGAAGCTGAATGAAAACCAGAGTCCAGAAAGTGGTGGAGAATCTGCCTGCCAGCCACCCACGCAGGGCCATTTGGCACAGAATACGAAAAGGAGAACTTTAATTAAAGAATCAGAGGATCAGTGGAGACCACCAACCAAGAGACAATCCAGAAAGAGAGAGAGAGACAGAGAGAAGGAGTAGTCTTAATCCCTTTGAAATCTATCTCGGAAATATGGATGTGGCCTCAATTTCCATCTGTGTCACGACTTGGCTGTGGATTGGCTGGGATTTTCTGCAATCAGCATCCACAGATGGATGTGGGGGGGAGGGGGGAATGGGGATGCATCACTGCATCCATACGCTACTTTCAAAGTTTTTACTGCGGCAGGCAGGCAGATCAATTTCCTGCGCAGCGACAGCTGTCGCCTCGCTGGGTGTCGCATTCAAAGAATTGATTTTCTCTCTCTTATGACAAAACGTATTTGCAAGATGCAAAAAGTATCTGTCAAATTGGAAATTGGTTTTTCGACTGGGGATTAGAGATAGATTTTGAATTTGATGCAAAAAGCAGTGGGATGCAAAAGTATCTGTCAACTGGAAAAAGTATCTTTTGAGTAACAAAAAGTATCTTTCAAGTGTAGGTGTATATATTGGACTTAAGAGTATCTTTCAAATAAGAAAAATCATTAGATTACAAATTAATCATAGCGATAAAAATGTATCTTTTGTATATAAACGTATCTTTTTATAAAAAATTGTTATCTGCGAAGCTGACATTGAGATGTCTAAGTATTTGTGGGATACAAACGTATTTCATTTACAATAAAGCGTCTGTGTGTCCATGCGAGTACTCGAATTTCATTGGCAAAAGTTCAATTATTCATGCGGCATTTTGCAAGTATCTTTTGGATACTCAAGACACAATGAAGTATCTGCTTTCCGTTATTTTCGTTTGACCACAAAGTTCAATGGCACGCGCTGCACTGTTATTTGGTCTCCTATCTCCTTTCTGCTGCTGCCTCTTCTCAATGCTCTTCTCTTCATTGGTTTCTCCTTTTTCTTGGCCGCAGCAGCTGTCCGACTCGTATCCGTCAGATATCTCCGCTGGTCATTTGTCCATCTGTTGGGCTTTTGTCTTGATTTCGTCTCAGTGTTCGTGCAGCCAACAAAATGCGCCGCATCATCTTCATTAGAGGTTGCAACTGCATCTGGAGGGGCACTCATCTTTTGTATCTGTATCTGTATCTCTATGTGTATCTGTATCTGTGAGATAAGACAATTACAGCTAGCTGTCGGATCGTTGATGGGCGTTTAATTGAAAATTTATTTTCGATTGTTCGTCGACAGCGCTTAATTATATCAATAGAAACTTTTATAGCACATCTTAAAGATGCTTTAAGATGCATCTTTAAGATACTTTTTATAGCAACACTACTTCATTTATTGTACTTTCCTTTCAGTAATGAATTAGAAAGAAACTCTTTTTTCGCTACTGAATCTGCTTTTACGAAGCTCTTGCATTCAAAAGAAACTTTTTACTGCACCTCTGCATCTTAAAGATACCTTTTGCTGCATTGTTGTGTCCGAAAAATACGTTTTCCTGGCCTTCTGTAACTTGAAGATACTTGAAAAGAACTACTACATCTGATAGATACTTTTGCTGCACTACTGCATCTTAAAGATACTTTGTCCATTGTTGCTTTGCCCCGCTTTGAGTGGCTTTTAAGCGGATAATTGTGGAAAAATAAAGCAAAAAGAACATTGAAGGGCTTCCTTGAAAAAAACGCCCACACACACACACACAACCCAAAAGATACTATACACACAGATAGTGAGATACAGATACATTTACTACAGCTGCAACTGAAGACTGAAAATCAATAATTTGGCAGTAAGTCAAAGTTCCATCTATTGTATCTACGCGTAGAAGTGGGTGTCTGTATCTTGAGATACATTCTTGGTTAATCAAATCATGCCACAAAGCCACATCCCTGGCTCCCTCCATCCGCATCCCCATCCCCAACCTCAGTGGCTGCCCTGTATTGTGCCTCAATTATGACGCATTAAAGTCGTCCGTCTTTTCTTTTGAGTTGCAATTTATGCAGCATTCACCCAATAGTAGGAAGTCGGATATTAATAGAGGAGGGAGGGAGGTCTCTGCTCGCCCCAAAACAGGGAAACAAGAGGCCCACACGACGAGGCATGAACTGTGTGCTCCGCTCTTTATTGAGGGGCAGCTGCTGCTGGTTGCTGGCTGGTGTGGCAGCCTCTCTGTCTCTCTCTATGTGCTGGAACCCCATTTCAATGTCAGAATCCCAGCACAGTGGATCATCGCTTGGGGGGATATTTGCATTACAATTTGAATGCCAATTTCTGTGACTCTGTGGCGCTGCGACTTCAGCCACCAATCATTGAATCATTGGAGGGAGAGTGCAACACTTTTGAGAAAAGTGCAACGACTTGAACTTTAGCTCTGAAAGCAGCCCCCATTCATTTTCCTTTCTCCCCAATCTTTTGCCGCAATTGAGTTCGCACTTTGAATGCCACAAATGGCAGCAAGAAGTAGCTGAAGCTGTGGATGTGGATGCATTCAAAGAGATATCTCCTGCCCCCTGTTTCGTTCTATTGTCTGGGATGATTATTTCCACTCACTTGACTCACAGCAAGCAAGCAGGCAGCAACCAGCAGCACCCTCTGCATCTTTTTGTGCATCTTTTCAGATTCATTTTCATTCTTCAATGATCTTTTATGCACTTTTGTGGGTCTCCCTCTTGTGTCTTGTATCTGTGAGATTGTCACAGCAACTTCTGGGCATTCAATGAGATGTGTTTTGATTGGCAGCGACAACATTTGACCCTTGGAGAGTTTTGTAATCCCTAGTTTAGGCAAAGGAATAAAAGATCTCTCTAAAGCAATCAATCCCACGACTTTCTTGGAGTCTCAACTGAAGTTTTACATCTTCTCTGCAGTAAGGAGTGCTGCATACTGTGTTGTCCCCGCCAAAAGAAACCTCTTTGGCAATCCCCACACTGCTCCACTCCTTCACACACTCATCAGAACACAAGACAGATAGAGAGGCAGACGGACAGGAGTCTCCTTTAAGGTGTTTAACCTCCAGATCCGACAGAACACTTAAAAGCGTTTCATGTCAGGCGTGTGGGTGTTCCATTAAGGGGCGCCATAAACCCACCTACAGCACTTGCTGTTCTGTTGTTTGCAACATGTACGTTTTTACGTACCGCATCCTCATGCCTACAGCCCACAGACCACAGACCTCAGACCTTGCTTTGCCTTGTCTTGCCTTGCCCTCGCCCTTCCTACTTTTTCTTCTGTCGTTTGGGTAAATAAAACAGTAACTTTTGTGGTTGCAACCACAGAAAGTGGTGTTGCACGAACTGTGGGTAGTTTTTCGCCCAAAACAAAAAAAAGGTCTGGTCTTTATGAACAAAACAAAATTCGCAATGGAACAAAAAGGAAGCTTAACATTCATGTTCCACCATTTGTAGTCGACTTTGAGGCGTTTATGGGGGGTGAATCGAAATGGGGATTGGGAGTGGAAGTCGCCCTCCCTCCCGCACCCCACAAAGAAAAGCCATATAATTGAGCTCAAACATTAAGCGGCTTTTTCGGGGGTTTACTTCGAGTGGCAGCACATATTGAAACTGAATCATTGCTTGATTGAATTACACATCACATGTCTTATGTCTTGGTCTCCCCTCAAGAGAAAACTTCTTAAAGGTTTCGTTTTTGGTTTCCATTTCGCTTCCTGTTCCTGGGCCCACGCCAAATGATGATCCAAATTTAAATTAAAACAAGCAACTGGGGAAGAGCTTGTTAATTATATGCCCCAACCCACACATGAAACCAGAAAAGACCCAGAAAAAAAGAACATGTGTTCCGCTCACATTTTGTGGGTTTCCTCAATGATGATTCGAACGAGATCCGATCCACTGATCCTCCGCGATCCTACGTGACAGGCATATGTACATCAAGGCAGCTACTACGTAACTCTATCGCTCTTTTTTTTCCTGCATTTGTTCAGTAGTTTGCTTCCTTTTCGGTAGCAGATGTCGCCTCTAACATAATATCTAATGATGTGGTTCAGTAGCTCAAAACGTTCTGAGTAGGGAACCCACATATTTAGGAGGCGTGAAAGTTGTTGACATGTGGGTACACGATGGAAGGGGACGGAAGAGAGGAAGAAGGGAAGTGGGAGAGGAACTATTAATCCATTCCCAGCACGTGTCGTCATGGGTCTTATTGCTCTAATCATTTTATGATACTACTAGGCCTCGGGTGCCACAGATCCCTATGAATATTTCGGTAGATAAAGATCTAGGTGTGTTTTAGCATTTAATATATAGCTTATGCTGCTCCGATCTTTATTTTGGGAGCTATAACCGTTTTAATATGGTATTTTTCGTATATTTTGGGTACTCTTCATAGAACATCTGAACATCTGTAGTAAATCCCATTTGTTACGCATCAAAATTTCTATTCTCTCTAAGTTGACGTGAAAAATCATCATAGTCTTGATTCCAAAAAGTTGTTTTTCTCAGGGGTAGTGAACCCTAACACCCCCCTACCGCTCTACCCCCGAAAAAGGGTTGGGTTTTGTAAGTAATGACGCATCAGCGCCTGGAATTTCGACGATCTGACAGATGTTTCCACAAAAGAAACCGAAAATACTGCGCTTCTAAAACCTTCAGCACTTGCCATTTTAGAGGTCCTGTCCGCTACCCTGTACAATCGCTATTCTTACCTATAGCCGGTTTTTTTACCCCACTCCCGTCTCTCTCATTCTGCCTCCTTATTCCTTTTTGAGCGGTTCCAAACACACAAAAACAAAACAACGTCAACGCGATAGAGACGCTATTTTGCATGTACTGTACATAGCCCTCTCTCTCGCATGCACAATCAGAAGAGAGAGAGAAAAGAGAGAGCGCCTGCTGCCTTCCAGCTGCACGCAATGAAGCGACAATCAACCCTTGAATGCCAGAGCAAAGCATAAATACAATTCTGGCCAAAACAGTAGGACTCATCAATAATTTAGAATAATATTTAAAATTTAGTATACATTTTGTCTGTGTGTAATGCTAAGGACTGATTATCCTTCAGTCTTTATCATTTATATCATGTTGCCCAAATCCTTCTTAAGTTATTACAAAAAGATTAAAATTTGGCGTTGCTATTCTAATATTTTGACCGCAACTGTATGCCGGCTAACTATGCTGCTTGCATGCATGCAAGCCTTCCAGCAAGAGAGCGTGACAATCAGAACCTAAGAGACAGAGAGAGAGAGCGAGAAATGTTGCTCTCTTGTGGTGTTGGTTCGGCAGAAAATGTTGCTTGCAGGGTGTGATCTGACAACTAGGTATGGCTTCGCAGCATTTCCGTTGTATGCTGTATGTTGCTGAACGCACATCGTTGTCGGAACACACCCTGCCGACCGTAGCAACATTCGAGTTTAGCAACATCAGACTTCACAAAACACCAAACACCACAAGAGCGTAACTTTACTTTCCCGTTTACTTTACCGTTTGAATCGCGACCGCTCGCACGCTTTTTCCTTTGCGTCTGTCGTCGGTCTTCCTCCGATTTTTGCTCCTTTTGAAAGAGAGAGAGACAATCGCGATAAAAACAAAAATCAGAAACAGACAAATCGAATCAAACGAAAAAACACAACAAAATCAAAAGCAGAAATCAAAAAGGGAAACACTTTTTTTCCATTCCTATTGTCTGCCGTTCGTCCAAATAAAAAGTGCATTTTACGGCAAGTGAAAATCAAACAAACGAAATTCAAGTGCAAAAGAAACAAATAACAACTAAAATAAATACACAGCAAATCTGTGTACGCCAGTTATACACACCTTAAAACGTCCTGCTGGAAGGACTTCGTACACGATTTACTCGGATCGACTGACTACTTTCGGATTATTCCTCAACAGCAGCCGAAGGACCGGCAGCAACAACAACAACAAGAACTGAAAAGTTATCCATTTGCGGGAATTGAAAAACAAGTAAGAATCAAACAATTGCGGTAGACATTTAAGAAGCCTGGCAGTAAAAGGGACAAGAGAAGACAAAAGGAATAAAAAAGTAGGAAAACATAAAAAAAGAAGAAATCTTCCAACATATGGGAACTTTTGAAGAAACATTCTTTTAAGGAAATTTTTGAATTAAATTTTAGTGAAAAGAATTCAAGAGCGACAGATTTTCTACTTTGAGCTGCCGATAGTTGATTAATGAGAGGATTAATTGGGAAAGTAACGGTAAGGGAAATAATTTAAGAGATAGTTTATAATTAATACAAGTTTTTGAATTAGAATTAAGGTAATTATTTAATTTTCGTTTCAAAATCCCAAAAATAGGGCTTCTAAAAATCGCTTCTAATAATCCTTTCGTCATCAATCCTCATATTCTAATCCCCCACAATCTCATAATTGCCTTTCGAAAACATTCACCAAAATAATTCCAGGCAATCATTATTTTTCTCTTGCTACAAGATTTCTTACTCTGCTTCGATTCTGAGCTCTTAATAAGATTAATGGCGCCTCTCCATGATGCTATGGAATATAATTCCCCCAGAACACACGCACCCATCATCATCGTCATCGTCATGGTGGCTCTTGGGGTCTAATGGCTCGTGTCAAATGATTTTACAGAAGATTCAACTCCATCTGCAACTCCATTACCATCCTTTTCTTCGAATCCAAAACATTACGATTTGACATAAATCTAATGCGTGACAAATCCTTTTCAACATTTTCATAAACAATAATGGGCTCTGCTAATCCTCAGAGATGCATTTTTCAATCCATCAACATTTTGGACGGGGACCAAAAATAGAGCGTTTTTGGAGTATAAATCCCCAAAAAGAGATTTGATGCAATAAACAAATGAAAACGAAATGAATGCAACTGGGGATCAAGAAACAATAATTCAATAATTAATGAATATGTAGGTGATGGCAATTAACGAAAGGAAAAGATCACAAAAATGATCCCCCAATAGAAAGTTTGATTCCGCAGCTGCTGCTCGAAAAAAAAGTTGGATCTGCTCTAAGAAAACGACTTCCGGGGAATCGGTGAAGTGTAAACCCAAAAAAACATCAACAAACCCAAAGAAAATGCAAGAAGAGCCAGCTGCTGGGGGAGGGAAATGAAGAAAAGTGAAGATTTCCAAGCTGACGCAACATTTGCATTCGAAAAGAGATTTATTGAGGGAACAACTCCCCTACAACTCCCAACTTCCTTCATTGTTTTGCCAAGTTTTTAAAAGACAAAAGCCGACAGGGAGTGGGGCATGGGGTATGATGATGATGAGTGTGCCACAGTTTCTCATTTTCCTTTGCTTTACAATTCAATTGGAAACATTTTCTTATGTAATGGGCGGAGTTTTAGGGTGCTGGTGAGGCGTGTGTTGACGGCTTTCACTCGAAAAGTAAACAACAATTAAGGGAAAAAGATAGCAAAGGAAATGGAGAAAATTGAAGACAATCCAAACAACATTTTCAACACTTTTTCCATCCAGCCGCCGCCTCTTCCAAGATAAACAATTGGGGTTTCAATGGGAGTTCATGGTCAACCGTTTGAGAATTTCCTCAACTCTATGCTATAAATCCATCAGCAATCTTGAGTGTGCAAGAGAGAATATCCTGCTGACAATTGACTAATGAGAGGATAACATATAACATATAATATAGCTATAGCTATAGGGTGAATAGGAGAAGGAGCGTCATAAATAATTTGTTGACAATTTCAATTGCCTTCCACAAGAATTTCTGGCATTTTTATCTTGAAAGAAATCTTTGCTTATCTTTCTCCGTCCCTTCTTCTCGTGGCAGAGGGAACTGCGCAATAATGTTGGAATGACAGAAAAGAAAAGGACAAAAAACATAGAATGCTATAGTCGACTAGGGATTACCCTCTACTATGGTTACCTTGATGATATTTGGTAGATCAGTGGGAATTATTCTACCAAATTAGAAGTTCAATTACTTGAGAGGGGGAATGTTTATAGAGTTTACTGTAACATAAATCTACACGAAAATATTATACCCCTTGCACTGTACGATAACCGAGGTATCAAAAAACTGAGATGAACGTAATTCAAGGTTATTCTTTCTCCTTCTGCACACTGTTCCCCGTTGTTGTTGTTGTTGGGCCCTGTACTCTCTCGAGTGTAATAACAAATTCATAAAAATTCCCTTTTTTTTGAAGTGGATTCTCCATCGGCCCTCCCCTGCTCTTCTTCTTCGTAACTGTTCTTGTTTGTTCTTCCCCCTCTCTCAGAAACCAACACCACAAGAGAGCACTGGCGCCTTCCGGAGGGGAGAGGAGATCCTTTGAGGTTTATTGTGTGTGGAACACACTGGTGTTTACTCGCTTACCAATTTCCGCTCTCTACCTGCTCTGCTCCCCCCTCCTCTGTGGTTTCTCTAGAGATTCTCATCTATCAAAAAGGAAGAAAAAAAGAGAGAGAGAGGTGAGCACGTGCACAGCAAACCTTTTGGGGAGTTTTGCGGTTTTGGTTTCTGTGTTTCTCACCATAGCTTATGCTCGAGTGAACTTCGCACCCCTTCCCCCACGGCACACGTGTCCGGGGTCTTCATTAATCATCCCACTTTTGATTGGAATTGCCTTCTCCCCATCCATCGTTCTCCCCCTCTATAAATTGCCATGAAATTAACAAACTTGAAGCATAATAAGCATAATAAATTGTTAGATCAAAATATTTTAAAAGTAATTTCAAGAGTTGGACCTAAGGGCATCCCGAGCTCCAGAGTTCCAAGGTATATTCATTCAGGTGAGGTATTCCAGTTCATAGGAGCTTAGATTTGTGGCTAAGCCTCACCATGCAAAAATTGTAATCTGCAAAAGTCCATTAACATAGCATCTCTCCCTCCCGTTTTGGTTGGCGTCTGGCTGACAAATTGCCTTCGTTAGGGAGAGGATTTCCCCCAGCCACTCTGCTGGAGGGATATTTGAGGAGCAAATTGAAAAATTATGTTGTAGCCCAAGGTATTGAATCTAAAGCGCTGATTGGAGGAGCAGCAGCGCTTGGGGGCGGAATGGTGGGGGCTGTCGCGTAGGAGCAGGAGCCACCAGAGTAGGAGCCTGGAAATTGCATTTCCGTTGATTGCTGGTTTTGTTGTTGCGGTGGGTGGCGGTGGCGGCTGTCTAGACAAATTTCCTCGTTTGTCTATAATTATAAATGAGTGTTGGTTGGTTCGTTCGTTATCATTGAATCTTAACGTCGGGCCTCTGACGCGACGAGTGTCCTGCAGTTGTTCCAATATCTTGTTTAATTGAGCATAAAAAATCACCCGCACACGCACCAGCACATGTGCATAATAATAATAATAGTGTAAAAGTGAGGGTTTTTTATTGTCCTTCTGCCTATACTGCCCCTGCCCGCACTCACCTATCAATCAGTACAGCCATCTCCCTCACTCTCTCCTTCCGACACCTTAATGCTGGCTCACACGCACAGACGAAAGGCGGCAGCGCCATCTGGTGGTTTGGTCACAAGTCAAAATAAGCAAAGAAGGGAAAGAGAGAGCGTGTGTGGGAGTGTGAGTGTGAGTGGGAGCGACTCATTTGAGTGGGATGAATGATAGCTAAGGGGGATGGGGAAAAGTAGAAGCAGGATTGATCGAATAGAAAGAGTAAAGTGGCAGCAGGAGCGAAAACAGGAACAGTAATAAAGAATAATAACAGGACGCAGGTCTGTTAACCCCTCTATCCCCCTCCACTGTTATGCCTCCTTCCTTTCTCATTTCCTACCTCCCTCACCTTTTCGTTTCATGCTTCGTTGCCATTAGTTGTGGGTGAGTGGGAGAGGGAGGCATAGATACACACACACAGGTTGCGTCTTGAATGACAGTTAGCACTGAAAACTTGTGTAGCAGTTGTCGCTTTCTCACTCACAGTAGGGGGGCTTATCGGCTGGAACACACCCCGCTCTCTCTCCCTCCCTCTCGTGAAACAATAGAATAAATGGCCAAAAGCAATTGCATTTTTATGCATTTCAAAGTGGTTCCTGACATGTCCGCAAGATATGGGAGAGATATTCCACGAGTATTTATGTATTTGTTGCGCCTAAGCTACGGGGATCTACATGGTTTTACGCGGGCTTTTGGGGGGTGGTAACAAGAGGGGGATTATCGTTTTGACATGCTCTTCGGCATAGGAACAGTGGGACAAAGAGGAATGAATACAACTGCTACAAATAAGAGATTAAAAATATTTCAGGATGGAATATTAAAATATTCCCCTATATTTGTATGTATATATGTATGTACATACAACAAACATATTTTGAACTTTTTTACCACATTTGCCCACTGTAAATGCTCTTTAAGCGTATCCCTGCCGAGTTTTGTGGTCAATTTTTATGTTTTTACGGTAATTTCCCACACACACAAAAAAAGGAAATTAAATTTTGGAAAGCTATGGGTAGGAAAGCGAGAAAGAGAGTGGGGAAAAGAGGGTGGAGTAGAGTTTAGGACATGGAGAAGGAAGTCAAAGAGGGGAAGGAAATTGCATGTCAAACGCAAGTTTCGAATTTGATTTAATTTACGAGCCAAGACAAATTACAGCCACAGCCACCAGACAGCCAACTTCGCGTCGCCTGTCGGTCACATATGCCACATAGAAAGAGAGAGAGGGAGCGGTTTTTGGGGGAGTGCGTGTCAACAGGGAACGCTTTTCTTTTGTACCGCTTTTCCCCGCTTTTCATTGTCTTTTTGGGCGCGTCCATTTGTTGTTTTGTTTGTTTGACCCCCGCCGATGGACACCACAAACAGTTCTCAGTCACAAACGATCTAATTCTCAGCTAATTAACAAACTTTTATACATATGTATGTCTAGACGTTGAACTAAAATCGTCTTTGTCGTTATCTCTAAATATTTTGCACTTTAAGCTCTTCTTTTATAGAAAAAGACATGGAAAGATCATCTAGTTTATTAATACATTCTTTTTGCAATTGTCAATATGTGTCGATAATGGAGGACAGTGCGTGTCAAAAGTATGAGATATGGTATGGATACCCTTAAATATACCCTAAATACAGTCAAATATTGATACTGATACGTAGGGACTGACCAAGGATCTTTTGAAGGAGTCCAATATAGTGAAAATTCCACTTAAGGTCTCGCACTTAAAGATACAATGGAGAATGGAGAATGCCTTTTAAGCAAGAACCCTGTTTCATTCCATTCGTTCCATTCGGGAATGCCGTTGTTTTGTTTCTGAAATTTCCCATAAGCGAAAGGATACATTAATTTCTAATGAAACGAAAGGAGAGGTTTTAAAAATATGGAACAATATTTATTTTGGCATTAATGGTGCTGAAACGCACTGTTCTAATGGCATCCAGAAGATACTCGTAGATGTTTGAAGCTACTCCATTTTCCAGCGAGAACTGTAATTACTTTGACCTGCATTTCTGTTTAGCAGCAGAAGGAGAAGCAGAAGGAGAAGCAAAGGAAGAGAGAGGGGCTTATAGACAAACATAGACTGTGGCCCCATGACTTGTGTCTGCACTTCGGGCCAGAGAATTAGAGAATCGAAGAACCAGACAACACTTATCTGCTCTGCTCCCCCTTCCATCCTTGCACTGTCGTTAATGCTTTGAAATCCGATTCAATTGGATTTCTGTGTGTTTTCTCGCACTCGCACTCGGACTCTCTCTCATAGCAAACACACACACATGTGACACTCTTTTCACTTTCGATACGCAACAACCATTCTCGGCGTTTGGTTTCGATTTTCCTTCCACTTTGCACACACTTTTCTTCAGAGAGAGAGAGCAAAGAATACGGTGATAATATTCCAACAGATTATTACACGCAACGCGTTTTGAACTTAAAGTTCAAATTTTAATGGAATTTCGGTTGATTTACATGACAGCAGAGCCAGGCAAAGGTCGAGACCTGGCATCGTTTTTCCCTCCATTTTCCTCTCCCGTTTTCCATATCTTTTGTGTCGCTTTCGTGCGTGTGGAAAACGGGGAAATATTGAGTGTACTGATGGGGGGCTGTAAAAAGTCTGTGCTGCAGATGCCCCTCAGAGTGAGTGCGTGGAGATTATAGTTTAGTGTGTCATTGGGGGAGGGCGCATGGGATTCTAGGAAATTAAATGAAATCCATTGATAGGCTGCGTTGGCAGAGAAAACGGAGATCATACTCTTGATTGATAAGCTTTTAATGAGGATTTTGATTGAAGGAAATGTGTGAGTATTGATTGTAGAAGATCATTGATCAATGGCTTAATCAATCAACCCACGTACCTTTCGATGGAAAAAGTTTACCAATGATTGCTGAGGATTTCTTGGAAAGAAGTTTTGAAGTGGAAATATAAGTGATTCCTTGATCAAATATCATTTGACGATTATTTAATGTTTTTTTCTGTGAATTGTACAGGAAAAATCATAGATTTCTCCTTTCATAGACTCCATTGTCCCTGTTAAAATTTCCATTTTCTTTTGCTCTTTAAGGTTTTTCTATGTAATGACCCCCGAGTCCATGTCTACAGTCTAATGGAATTATAACGATCAAATCATAAAAAAAAAACGTCAACCAAAAGTCACCATTCCAACAATTTCGGTCTCTTTTTATCATATATGTATATAATTCCCATGACTTTTGGCCATTTCTGAGCTGCAGACGTGATTTTACTACCGAAGAACATCCGCTAATCCTTAGAGCCTGCTGCGAAAAGCAGCCACGGCCTTACCTTTACCTAATGACCAAAATGTCCTTGGTCCGATGCGACGTTGATTTTATAGGTTTTCGCTAATTAAAGAACGGTTTTCGTAGAACGTGAAACGTGCAACGTGCAACGTGTGAAAGGGCAGCATTCGATGAGGCGCACGTACCAAAAGCAGAAAGAAAAATAAAAGAAAGAAAATGATCTAGGATATGGGACAGGGATCAGGAAACAAAATGATCGCCTTGCCCAGCGCAGCTGTCGCCTCTATAAATTTGCGGTCTTCCCGCCCCACAGGGAAGAAAATAAAAGTCGGGGAAACGGGAATGTTGCAATGGAAATTTGAGCAATTTTCCAGGATGCTACCTGAGCAGAGCCGAGCAGAAGGTACGTGCGCTTTCCAGGTAGCGAAAATGTTTGGAAAAGGAAATGAAAAGGATCGGGACACCAGGAGGGGAGGGTATAAAGAACGCTGGCAGCCGGCATCGGCAGCTAGAAGCATTTCAGCCAGCGATCGTGATAGATCTTAGATCGTAGATTCCTAAAAAAACAAAACAGAAATACATATACTCAAAAAGAAACGTAGAAACTACAAATATCAGCAGTAGAACCAAAGTTTAACCTAGTTAGTGGCAGCAACCAAGTCAAAGGTTTGTCCTGCCACCAAGGAGTGTCCTTTGCTGGTCAAAGAGAACTTCAACTAAAGATTACGTTTCTTTCATTTGTTGCAGAATTCGCATAGAGTTCTCTAGAACGAATTTCGAGAGCCAAAGAATCAGCGCGAACAAAAAATAATGGGAGAACTCGAGGAGAAGGAAACGCCGCCAACGGAGACAACGGCCGCACAGCCGGAGACGCTGGAGGAGCCCAAGGAGACGGACAAGATGCTGGACACCAAGAAGACCGAAAAGACGCCCAGTCCCCAGTCATCGAAGCCGGCCACACCCAATGCAGGCAAGAAGTCGCCCGTGGGTGCAAAAACGAATGAAGAGAAGGGGCATGAGATCATCGACATCCCCGATGAGAAGGAGAAGCCACAGCCAGTGGAGGGCAGCGGTGCAGCAACAGAGGAGAAGAAAATCAGCAAGGAAGAGCGCGAGGTGAAGCCCAAGAAGATACCCATCGGTGGACTCAAGCTGCCAGGCTTCTTTATGAAGAACAAACCCAAAGCAGAGGGCGATGGTGCCGAGGGAGAGCTGCTCGAAAAGGATGCTGAAGACAAGGACAAAGAGGCGACTGCACTTAATGGAGACGCCGCTGCAGCAGGAGCAGCAGAGGCCAAGCCGCGTCCTGGCTTGGGGCAGCGTCTGCGCAGCTTCTTTGTGCGCAAACCAGGAGCCGAAAAGGAGAAGAAGGCGCTCGTAAATGGAGATGCAGATGCCAAGTCGGGTATGTCATACATTTTTCAGTTGATTTTCCCAGAAATTACATTGAATTTCCATTATACAGAAGCCACTGCTGAGGCTGCCGCAGTGGAGGAGGCTGCTGTGGATCCGCCACCAAAGCGAGGACTCTTGAATGCCATCAAACTTCCGATTGCGAATATGATCCCCAAGCAGCGGAAGAACGGCGACGATGTGGAGATGGGATTGGGCGGCAAAGCAGGCCTTGCATCGATGGAGACTCTAGATGATTCACTCAAGGATCAGGATACAGTGGATCGTGCACCCGTGAAGAATGCCAATGGCACGGATGACATCAAAAGCGAACTGAAGGACGAGAAACTGGCAGCAGAACAGAAGCTGGCAGCCGAAGACGAGGAACGCGATCGTCCCGTTTCGCTGTTGCGGCGCCTTCGTGGCTACAAATGCAGCGTGGATGATGCTCTGATTGTCTTTGGGATCCTGCTGTTTGTGCTGCTCCTTGGAGTGATTGGCTATGTGCTGACGCACGAGACTTTAACCTCTCCCCCGCTGCGCGAAGGTCGCTATATTCTTGCGGTCACAGGTTGCGGACCCGTGGAGGGTGTCAAGGAGGATGGAGCATTTGCCTTCCGTGGCATCCCCTATGCCAAGGCCCCTGTGGATGAACTACGCTGGAGACCCGCACAGCTGATCGACAGCATCGATGGCTGCTGGAACGATACGCTCCAGACGCACAACAGCAGCGTCGTGTGCACTCAGAGATTGGGCAACGGCACCACTGTGGGAGATGAGGATTGCCTCTTCCTGGATGTGGTAACGCCTCATGTCCGCTACACGAATCCCCTGCCCGTGGTGGTGCTCATTGGAGCCGAGTCCCTGGCGGGGCCGTCGCCTGGCATTCTGCGTCCCTCGG
Organism: Drosophila bifasciata; assembly: GCA_009664405.1. Classification (NCBI taxonomy): domain Eukaryota; kingdom Metazoa; phylum Arthropoda; class Insecta; order Diptera; family Drosophilidae; genus Drosophila; species Drosophila bifasciata. The sequence goes on from CM019043.1 coordinate 43,388,337, forward strand.
CCCGCTACTCGCGCTCCCATGATGTGATCTTTGTGCGCCCGAATTTCCGCTTGGGCATCTTTGGATTCCTCGCCTTGGAATCGCTCACGAAGGAGGCGCATCCTAAGACCTCTGGAAACTACGCGCTTACGGATATCATTGCGGTCTTAAAGTGGATTCAATTGAATATCGTTAATTTCGGAGGCGATCCCAAGTCGGTGACTCTTTTGGGACATCGTGCGGGCGCCACTCTGGTCTCTGCGCTGGTGAGCTCCCCCAAGCTTAAGGATCTGTACACACGCGCCTGGTCCTCCTCTGGATCGGCCATATTCCCCGGAAAACCCCTAGCGGAAGCAGAGAAGCTCAATCAGCAGCTGATGGTCACTTTGGATTGCAGCGATGTGGAGTGCCTGCGCGATGCCTCCATGGAGAAACTGTGGGCCGCCACACCCGACACTTGGCTGCACTTCCCCCAGGATCTGCCACAGACGCAGGAGATCAACAGCGGCAGCCGTCACGAGTGGTTGGTCCTGGATGGAGATGTGCTGTTCCAGCATCCCTCAGAGTCGTGGAAGCGCGATCAGGTCACCGAGAAGCCGCTGCTGGTTGTGGGAGCTACCGCCCATGAGGCGCACACCGAGAAGCTGCGCGAACTGCACGCCAACTGGACAAAGGAGGAGGTGCGCGAGTATCTGAGTAATTCACAAATTGGAGCACTGGGCCTCACCGATGAGGTGATTGAACGATACAATGCCACGAACTATGCCGCTCTGGTGTCCATCATCACGGACATACGCACCGTTTGCCCGCTGCTGACGAATACCCGGCTCCAGCCGAGCGTACCCTTCTATGTGGTTACCCAGGGCGAGGGCCACGATCAGCTGGCGACAGTAGATGCCGACGTGCAGGCCATACTGGGACGCTATGAGCCACACACCGTGGAGCAGCGTCGCTATGTGTCGGCCATGCAGCAGCTCTTCTACTATTATGTGTCCCATGGCACGGTGGAGTCGTTTGAGCCACGTCGAAGGGTGATCAATGTGGGGCAGGATGCACTGCCGCAGGAGGATTACGAGCATTGCAATTACTGGATTAGCAAGGATATAGTGCCGCGCTATGCGCGCATCGATTGAGGAGGCGACGACTAAGAGAAAAACCAAAAGCAGAACCCCCACCCAATTCCTCTCCACACTTTCTCCCAGCCCCCTTTCTTTGACTCTTGTAAATGTTAGATGTCTGCATTAAGTCTAGGGGATTCGTTCTGATATGAATCCCTGATGAATGCCGACACCTACTCCTCCTTCCTGACTCCTTCTGTTAGCTGTAGGAGCTAATCGTTTTGCATTTAGTTTAGCCTCTAAGTGACTCTAGTGTTTATATAAAAGATACATTTATATTATGGATACTCTCTTCCCTCTCTTTCGCTATCTGTCGCTACTGTATATTTAGTTGTCTTACAATTTAAGTTACGAAGTTCTTTAAGTATCTTATGTATCTCTAACCATATAATACTATATCATAAACGAACGTTGATTAAACGTATTCTCTAATCTTACACACACACACACATATACACGACACGAACCACACAAAAAATCGATTAAAATTATACTTGAAAAGTATAGTCTACACACGTCTTTCAACTCAATAACTAACTCTAGTAACGTATCTAGAAATAAAATAAAAAATTAAAATATACTCGTACATGCTACTGTTCGAAATATATACAATACACGATACGATATCTATGCCAGAGAGAACCGACAACAGAAACACAGCAACAAACAAAAATGACCAACGATGAACAACCTTTTTGATACCAACTTTATAGGGAAACCAAACACACCTCCACACTCCATTCAGGGTGGACTCAAGGGTGGTTGGTTCTGGTTTCCATCTCATTTAGATTTAGTTTTGGATAACAAAAAAACCGAAAAGATTTAAGAGGGAATTCTTGTTGTAAACAATTTCCTTGTCGCGAGAGACTGTTCTTCAGAAAGTATCATCATTTCATCGTTTCATACATACATTCTTTAACCTTTTTGGGAGATATATACATACATATATATATCTATCTATCTATATCTATGTATAATGAATACTCGTATGAATAACAAAATTTTTGTATAGCTTTATATGTATATTAATCGTATGGAACATAAAACATTTTATACAAAATGCGAACATAAAAAAAACACACACTCACACACACATCAACAATATAATGCAAAGAAAAACAATTGAAATCCAGAATCAAAAGAATGAGTAAAAAGTAAATGCGTGACATACATGGAATTACATTTAGATTTATGTTCTGATAAATGTTTTAATAAACGAAAGAATTAAGAACTATAACTAAAATCATTTCATTGGGGCAGACATTTTCACAGAAAATGATAAATGATCTAGCTGTATCCTATATGTTTTATCCGGTGCTATTGAGCTTGTACACGCGACACTTATTGTCGGTCAGGGCTGCCAGATAGGAGCCATTGTTGTTGCTCACTGGACAAAAGTCATAGATCACCTCGTTCACGGGCATCGTTTGGACACGCTCCTCCCGTCGGACATCGTGCAGCATCAGCTGCTTGTTCTCCTGCAGATAGCCAACGATCAGTGTGTTATCCTCGACACCCAGCTGTGTGGGTCGTGTCATAATGGGCGTGGCACGTGGACCATAGATGGTGACCCTCACGCGCAGCACTGGAATATTATCGATCTTGTCCAGTTGGCCCAGAACGAAGCGTGAGTTGGGGGAACTCGGATTGCAGCGAGCCGAAATGAGCAGAGTGTCCTGCACATGATCGTACTGCATGGACAGGAAGGGACCGTCGACATTGAGTCGCGTTGGCACGGCCAACTCGCCGGGTGTGGAATACTCGTAAAAGTCAACGCCGTCAGCTGGCAGACGAGGAATCCCCCATTCGGGAATATCTTATTCGAGGGCACAGCCTCGATGTGTATCACAGGACTAAAGTTCTCTGAAAATAATGGAAAATTAAGGCTGGGGAATAGTCTACGATGTGTAGGTACCCACCATCGGCCTGGAATTGGCCGAGAATGTTATCGGGAAAGCGCAGATCATAGATGTAGACCCCGCCACGGAGATCCCCTCCATAGAGAAAGTTATCCCGTTCGTTGCGGTCCAGGCCGCAGGCCCAGAGCTTCATATCCATCGCCGTGACCATGCACGACTGCAGCTTGGTGCGTACATCGAACAGCTTGATCTTGGACTCACGACTGGAGACAGCCAGCAGCTGCTTCGAGTCACTGAATGCGATATTCCGCACCATCATGGGCGTGGTGTAGAGGAACTGCAACGGCTGGAAGGTCAGCGGATCGATGAAGCGCACTCCATAGCCGGGGAACAGGCTCTGGCCACTCTTCTGGCTGGCCATCAGCAGCGAGTGCTTGCCGGAGAAGTGCATCACGCGGCAGCCGGAATCGCGGGTGATCTCAAAGTTCTTCTCCATGTAGAGGCGATGCATGGGCAGCTGCTGGATGGGCCGCTTCTTCGTGGCACCCGACAGAAGGGAGTAGGCTCCACGGCCCCCCGTTCCTTCGGTCATGGCGACCAGCTGCTCGTATTTCTTTGTCGTTTGCAGCAGCTTATCGGCGGTCACGTAGTGGGCCAGTTTAATGGCCGACAGCTCAGTCGTTAGGATGTGATTGCGTCGGCGCTCCTCCTCCAGCTGATCCCTGATTTCGGTGTCCACCACTAGGATGCGCTTGGCATACAGGTAGCGAATGTCCTTGTAGGTGGCCTTCGTCTTGCACTGGGGGCACACCTTCACGGACGACTGTTTTTGGCTTTCGGCCAGCCAGCGGCGTATGCAGGCCTCTCCAAACAGATGGCCGCAGCGCAGAGACACCAGTCGATGCTCTCCGCTCATCTCCCACGAGTCCAGGCAGATGGGACACGTGAGACCATCGTCTTCGTCCTCTTGTGGCGGCGCTCGGGCTTTTGTGGACTCGGGCGACTTTTTCAGGCTTGTGTCTGTAGCGGATAGACGCTTGCGTTTCTTTGGCGGCGAGGGTGTGTCTAGACTTATGATACTGTCCTGTCCTGGGGCTCTTTGCGAGTTGGTCGGCGGACTGGCAGGTTGCGGCTGTGGCACCTCATTCTCCTCCAGGGCTTGCAGTTCTGCCTCAAGAGTCTCCACATCGTTTTGCAGCATCGTTAGGTGCAGCTACTTGCTGAGCCTGAGGCTCGGGCTCGGGCTCTGCCTCACGCGCCAGCGGTGGTACTTCTTCTGCCAATGCGGCCAGTTCTGGAGGAATAAGTTCTTGGAGTTCTTCTAATCCCACATCCAACCCGGGTAACATCGCCATATCGGGAGAAAGGTCGCTACCCTGTGTGACAAATCTTTGAAAGTTCTGGCGTCGCGCAACGGGCTGAAGGGACTCCTGACTTTCCTCGGAGTAGGCTGCTGGTGCTGATGCTTCAGTGTCGCCGTAGAGTTCGTCGTCGGTATCGGGAAATGGGCTCATCGTCCCAACTTTCGTCACTTTCCAGGTCACTCATAACTGTTGATTATAACCAATTTCATTCGGAATTTGCTCACAGTATCTAAGATTTCCCAGAATTTGTGAAGTTTTTAAGTTTTTCTTTTCAATTTCGACAACAGCTAGAGCAGGGCAATGTGCGATATTTACTCTGATTATCGATGTCTTATCTGTCAACAATATCGATAGCTGGTCTTTCAGTATTTTACGCACAAGCTCAAACAGTCACTCTAACTTTGGACGCGATTTGTTGAAAAAATAAAAAGAAGCGCATTTAAAATCTGCAAAAGTACAAGTTAATTGAGCCTGAACACAATCGCAGAACGAACAGTGAACAGTACACCCAGCAGCTAGTTTAAAGTTAAAGTAAGCTTTCAAGACGAGGGCGAACCGGCATTTCGCCTCGCGGCAAATAATTGCATCAGTATTGGTGGGCGTAAGGCGGCGCCGCCGCCAAAGCCAAAGAAAGTTTCCGATTACAGTTGTAAATCATTTACAGGTGTTGATTAAAAGGAAAGAGAGCGTGCTAAAGAGTGCGTGGAAGCTTTTCCAAAACGAAAAGATTGGTAAGAGACATTGTGGGGGGTAATATACCACAACGCAATTAACCCTCTGCGCCCCTGGCCTTGAACCCTACAGACTTGGCTGCCGTCCATAAAGTGACGCTGCGCGACACACGTACACACGAAAGCCGCTTTCCTGCCACTGCTGCTGTACGCCACTAACCGAAAGAAGAGAACAGAAGAACCCTTCCGCTTGAAAGAGAATCATGGCCGAGCCAAAAACACCCGAGAAGATGCTTTCCGCCAAGCCGCCAGTGTTCCATCATCATAATAGCCACAGCCCGAATGCCTCGCTGCAGCTACCGAGTCCCATAATCACGCGACGCACACGCACGGCCTCGACGTAAGTCCATCTCCCATCTTCCACATCTCCAGCTCCCTTTCACTGGCATTGATTTAATTGTCTCTTCCTACTCTCCTCCCCCCCCCACATCTGCTCGGCCTATCCGTCGCTTTTGCGCGCGCACAAAACACACAAAACATAAACCCAAAAAAAAAAAAAAAAAACAACAAAAATGGAACAACAAATTTAGCTCGGCTCGGGCCTTGGAGAACCCAGTGGTGACCGGCGTGGTAAAGTCCTTTAGCCGTAGCAAAGGACACGGCTTTATAATCCCCAGCGCCGGTGGCGAGGACGTTTTTTGCCATGTTTCCGAGTAAGTTGTTGAATAATGGATTTAACCTTCGCCCAGCGTTTAACGTTTCGCTCACTGCTCACAACAAAATTCCAGCATCGAGGGTGAATATGTGCCCATGCCCGGGGATGAGGTCAAATACCGACTGTGCGCCATTCCACCCAAGTACGAGAAACATCAGGCCGTGCACGTGCAGATAAGCAACTTGACACCCGAGGTGCACCACAAATGGGAGGAGCCCGTGTTTGGATCCTCGCCCGCCAAGTAGGCGTGTTTTTGAGGGGTTGGGGGTGGAAGAATAAATGTAAGCAGCCTTCCATGGACTTTAATTGGACAGGAGCACGCTACACACACGAGATGAAATGGAAACAAAAACAAATAACCAACAATAACCATGAAAACGAAAGCATATTGTCGAAAGAGCAACCACAACCAGAGACCATAACAGAACAGAACAGAAACAGCCAGCCATTAAAGTATCAATTGAACATTTACTTAATTAGACTCTAAGCTAAGCGATAGAAGCAAAACAGAAACAGTCACAAATGTTGCCTTGAATTGGAAGAGCGACAACTGAAACCAGTTTTAGTCAAGTAAATCGTATTTGGAAATTGAAATTGTTCGATTATGATGATGATGATGATGATGATGATCGCCTGCCAGCCAGCCAGCCAGGCCAGGCCCGTTTTGTGTGTCCACCCAATTGGTTCTGGAGCCTGTCAGTAATTACTTTTAATTATAATGAAATATCTGAATGTGTTCGCCAAGCAAACGAAACAGAAAATTCAATTTATTACTACATATAACAACAAAATGCTGCGAATTATATATGCACTTTTTTTCAATCTGAATCTGAATCTGAATGTGTTGTGTGTGTGGGGGGGAATGGGGAAATTGAATTTTATCTGCATGTTAATGTGTTGTATACATTGTACAAATATATACATGCCATGCCCCAGTTGTACATTGCCTTATCTGTGGGCATGGGAAGTCGAGCAACTGGAGTATCGCACTGTGTATACCCATCTAAAAATAGCAATTTTCACGCCAGAAACTTTCGCTTGGGCGCGGGCCCAATTTGAATTATATTGGGTAACGAATAATTTATCGAAACATCAATTGTAACATTCGATAAACTATTTCGGTATATTTCTGATTGTCAGACGATATATTTGATCGATCAACAACATCAAAAACGTTGCCACGACTTTTATAGAAAAAAAAACAAATTACACAGAAACCAAAAATGAACGAGTTAACAAAGAGCACAAAACTAATCAAAATTTGTTAGCTAGATATCAAGACAGGACAATCGGAACCATATTCACTCTCGTTTCGGATTTAGAAAGCTTCGGCATTGCACTGACGTGGACGTGAAAGATTAGAAACAGGTGAGGGCGACATGTGCATGCATTATCTAGATTGAAATAAGCTTGGTACCCCTGTTGGCAGCCTACCAACATGTCCACAGCACGACGGAGGCCGCAGGGCGGCAGTGCGGGCGATGACCAGACCGTGCTCATCACAGACTACCAACCCAAGGAGTCGGTGGTGGATAAGGATGAGGGAACGCCAGACATACGCGGCGACAGACGGAACATAGCCATACTGCTCTTCCTGTACGTACTGCAGGGCATACCCATCGGCCTGATTGCAGCCATTCCAATGCTGCTGCAGAACCGGGGCGCCAGCTACAAGCAGCAGGCGGAGTTCTCCTTCGCCTACTGGCCGTTCAGCCTGAAGCTGCTGTGGGCGCCCATCGTGGACTCGCTGTATGTGCGCAGATTCGGACGCCGAAAGTCGTGGCTTGTGCCGGTGCAGTATCTGCTGGGCGGATTCATGATGTTCCTCTCCTACTACGTGGATCGCTGGCTGGGCGGCGACGGTGTGGAGCCGAATGTGGCGTTGCTGTCACTGCTCTTCTTCCTGCTCAACTTTCTGGCGGCCACGCAAGACATCGCCGTCGATGGCTGGGCTCTGACCATGCTGAAGCGCTGCAATGTGGGCTACGCCTCCACCTGCAACAGTGTCGGCCAGACTGCCGGCTACTTCCTGGGCTATGTGGTGTTCATAGCCCTCGAATCGAAGGACTTTTGCAACAAGTACATGAGGGATGTGCCCCTGAACGAGGGCATGATCACGCTGCCGCGCTTCCTCTGGTTCTGGGGCATTGTCTTTGTGGTGGCCACCACATTGGTGGCCATCTTCAAGAAGGAGAACGACATTGAAGATGCCCACACGGATGCTCGCTACACCGAGGAGCACGAGCTAAACATTCGTCAGAGCTACAAGATCCTCTGGGACATGGTGAAGATGCGCCCAGTGCAGATTCTGGCCGTCATTCTACTCACCGTTAAGGTAACCTTCTCCGCATCGGATGCGGTGACCAGTCTGAAGCTCATCGATGCTGGTGTGCCCAAGGACCAGCTGGCTCTGCTGGCCATACCCCTCATTCCCCTGCAGCTCGTCCTGCCCCTGGTGATGGGTCGCTACACCAACGGGCCGCGTCCCATGGATGTGTATCTGAAGGCCATACCATATCGAATCTTTCTGGCCGCCGTGGCCACAATTTTCGCCTATGTTACACCTTTTATGGTGCAGAAAGGACATGTCCCAGTGTACTACTATGTCCTTCTGATCACTATCTATGCCTGCTATCAGGTGTTCCTCTACTCAATGTTTGTGGCGGCCATGGCATTCTTTGCCAAGATCTCGGACCCCGCTGTGGGGGGCACCTACATGACATTCCTCAATACGCTGTGCAATCTGGGCGGCAATTGGCCCAACACGGTGGTGCTCTGGCTGGTGGATGTGCTCACATGGAAGCAGTGCACCACCGTTGCGGATAACACCTGCCTCAACAAGCATGATCAACAGGTACGCTAATATCGCTAACTCTCATCCTCTGTGGCAGTTTGCTGATCTAATCTTGTGCCCTTTCAGAGCTGTGAATCGTCAGAGGGTAAATGCGAGATTACTTTCGATGGCTACTATCTGGAGTCCTTCTTCTGTGTGCTCTACGGCATCATCTGGCTGCTGTTGGTGCACAAATGGATCGTCCATCTGCAGGATCTGCCCGTACGGTCGTGGCTTGTGGTCAAGCACAAGTCGCGGTAGCAATTAATCGTGTGATCCTCAGCCGCACAAACCAGCTATTATTTATAGGACTAGACAGACAGTTTTTGAATTATTCTGTGTTTAGGCTAGTGAAATTGAGAATTCCCGCCTTGGTATTGTTTTCATATAACTTAATAGATTCCATTGGAAATAAAATTAGATTCGACGTCGAGTACAAATCATAGAAAGAAGCTCACAAATCGGAGAATTGCGAATGGATGGGATGTTGGTTTATTCGCTCGATTACACGCAATCATTTTGGTTTATGCGGGAGGTTGTGTGTGTGGGGGGGATACAAAAGTGTGGCTTAGCTTATGTGTGTTCTAGTAGTACTTCCAGGAGTCGATCGATTCCTTATTGTTTTGTTTGCTCTTCCGCTCAATCAGACCGGCCAAATGCTCCGAACGCATCGACAGCGAGTCAATCTTCTCCACCAGCTGCTGGTAGGGACTCAGCGGCTGTGTGCCCATCACCACATGCCCCAGCTTCGAGTCGATCTTGGCATTCAGACGGGCGTTGCGTATTAGGTTGACAATCCAGCACTCGGCCTCGTTGGGCTTCATGTTCAGCTTGTCGGCCAGCATGCTGATGGTGATGCACTGGTGAATGCGGCAGAATGTCTCGAAGATCATCAGACGGGCGTCCTCCACAAACTCATTCAGGCAGGCCACAATAAAGAAATCGTTGAGGATCACTGTCTGGCACTCGTGCAGCTTCAGGCGAGCGCCCTCAAAGTCGAAGTTCACGTACAGACACTCGAGGAACTCGGTGATGGGGTCACGGTACGTGTACGACTCCTGCTGGATAACCTTGATCAGATCCTTGAGCGCGTTGCGACGGGTGCGATTGATCACTACGGCGGTGGCCAGATAGCGCATAATATGCGGGCACATTGTCTGAATGGCATTCAGATACAGGGGCTTGTACAAGAACATCTCGATGATCAGATCACGGCCCTTCGGGTGGTTGAAGAAGACCAAAACGGACCAGTGGATCAGCCAGGTGCGCTGCTGCAGGGCCTGGATGGTGGAGAAGTTGGCACTGTCAATGTAGTCGCGCAGACGCGTCAGATCCTCCAGGGCGGTGTTCCAATTGAGGGTCAGAATCTCAGCGGCCAGCTTGCCCCACAACACATTCAGATAGTTCTGCAAAATGCGTACATTTAGTTATTATGTGCGCCAGGACATGCCATTCCCTCACCTTGTCATTGGGCGACATCACAATCAGGCAGAAGTACAAGTACGATGTGGACTCCTGGTAGTTGCCGCACTCGTACAGATACTTGGCCAGCTTGTAGGCACTCTCCAGATGCTCCACCTTGAAGTTGTAGTCCTTTTGCAGGGCATTCACAAAGGTCTTGGAGTCCTTCATGCTCTCGCCGTTCTTCAGAATGTCGGTGGCCTTCATGATGGGCGCCACCTCGTTCTGCAGCTGCTTGAGCGTGGCCAGCACCTCTGCCTTGCGCTGAACCAACTCATCGGGCATCTCCTGGCTCAGATTCAGGCGCTTGCGCGTGTCCATCGTGTAATCAATCATGTTCGTCTTGTTCACCGTCTCCAGGATGTACTCCAACAGTTCCTGCTGGTTGTAGATCTGCAATATAAACGTAATCCATTAATTATGTACATTCCACGCCCTCCCGTGGGAGGTTTCGCCATTTCGGCTGCGCTGCGGCGCTGGTGACACGGCACCGCAAAAATTTTCTAACCTCCTTGCCGCACAAGAATTCCAGCAGCGGAAAAGTGAGATGCCTGTCCAGATACTGGCAGTTGATGCGTGTTAGATCAAAGTTCGCCATGATTCTGAATGTTTTTCGACTATTTTCACAATAAAATTTCCACGCAAATTACAAGAAAAATACGCGTGTTGCGAGAATCAGTGTGACCGCGGATTTAGGGATAAATTATCGATAAATTGTGCAAGTAAAAAATCGAGGAAAAAATGAAACTATTTTTCTGAACTTGAGTTATTTTTCTGAACTTGTAGTTATTTTTCTGAACTTCTAAAATAAAAAGTATTTTTTAAATCTAGTATATACAGTATATACCATATCTACCAGAAAAAGTATTGTTTTCAATGTGACTGTAAAGCGATTATCAACACTGGAATATTTGAATTTAAACTTCTGATTGATCAATTTCCTGAATTAATAATGCTTTCAATAATTTGAATATTTATTTCATCAAATACTTGCACATATATATAGTCATATATAGATGTATACATGTATGTATATAGGGGTATACAGATGGGTTATATATATATATTTTTTAGTTGTATAAATAGTGGTATTTCCATATAACTGCCAAAGAGGACACACTTCTTCCAATTAGGTACTTTTGCGTTTAAGTTTCGGGTCGGGGTTGTAGTTGTAGTTCAAAACACGCACAAACAACATCTACAAAAAATGCTTTACGATATCGGGCTTAATACATTTATCTGTCTGTATATAGTTTATATATCTTTTCAATAGATGGAGGATGGAGATCAGCATACCAATTACTACAAACAGGCAACACAAAACTCAAACAACATTGAAAAATAATGCATTTTGTAACATTTTTTTTTTTTGGGTTTTTCGTTTTTTTTTTGTGTTCATAACGATAACGGTAAATTTCTAGTTATTGTCCTTAGATTTTTTTTCTTGGATATTCGATATAGGTATCTGGATTTCGAGTGACATTCAATCCATTCATTCTCTTTCTTTTCAATAGTTTTTTTTGCTCGCTTAATTGACTCTTGCCGCACGCAGCATCATCCTATGGAGGGCACCACCATCTCTCTCATTACAGGCGAAGAAAACAAGAGAAAAGCAAAGAAAAACTCTGTCCCCCAGCCAGAAAAATATATAAAATAAAACTAAATGGAAACGATGATCGTTTACGTTTTTGTTTTTGGTTTTGGTGTGTAAAAAACTGAAGTCTTTTTTTGTTTTTAGTGTTAACTAAACTAAAATCGCGAAAATAAAAATCACAAATTGCAATCGGTATAGAATTTCTCTCTAGGCTAAGGGACGATGCACGCACACAAAACTCGATAGTGACTGCTGCTGTTGCTGGTGTTCCTTCTTATGAGGTCCTGATGACGCCGCCGTGTCCTGGCAGGCCACTGATACGACCGGTTAGATAGGAATCCACTTGGCGGGCTGCTTGGCGACCCTCAGTGATGGCCCAGACGACCAGCGACTGTCCACGTCGGCAATCTATAAGACCAAAGAACATATAGAAAATCAAAGAAGATCCCGCCAGTAAGACTCTCAAGTACATACCGCCCGCAGCAAAGACCTTGGCATTGGAGGTGCCATACTGTCCATTGGAGGCCTTGATGTTGCCCCGCGGATCCAGCTCGAGGCCCAGCTCCGAAGACACCGTTTTCTCGGGTCCCAGGAAGCCCATGGCCAGGAGTATCAGATCGGCGGCAAAGTACTTCTCAGAGCCGGCCACCTCCTGCATGCGCCACTGCCCCGTCTCCGTCTTGGTCCACTCGACCTCGACGGTATTGACGCCCTTGATGTGTCCGTTCTCGCCGATAAACTCCTTTGTGGTGGTGCAATACTGACGCGGATCCTTGCCCCACTTGAGCTTCACCTCCTCGTGGCCGTAGTCGACGCGGAATACTTTGGGCCACTGGGGCCAGGGGTTGTCTTCGGCCCGCTTCAGTGGCGGCTCTGGGAGAATCTCGAAGCTAGTGATGCTCTTGGCGCCCTGCCGCAGCGATGTGGCAATGCAATCGCATCCGGTGTCGCCACCACCAATGATGATCACGTCCTTGCCGGCAGCAGAGATGATGTCCTGCTTGCCGCCCAGCTGTTTCTTCTGCTGCGCCTCGAGGAACTCCATGGCAAAGTGGATGCCCTTCAGGTCACGATTGGCCAGCGGCAGATCACGGGGCCATGTGGATCCAGTGGTCAGCAGCACAGCATCGTATCTACAGAGTGAACCATAAAGATTAGAAAGGTATTCCAGTGACCATTGCCGGATGGACTACTTACTCGTTCAGCAGCTGCTCGGCCTTGAGGTCCTTGCCCACATGCACATTGGTACGGAATTCGATGCCCTCATCGGCCATAAGGTCTACGCGACGCTTGACCACCTCCTTGGACAGCTTCATGGTGGGAATGCCATACTGGAGCAGACCGCCCACACGATCATTGCGCTCGAAGACGGTCACAAAGTGTCCCGCCCGATTCAGCTGCTGAGAGGCTGCCAGTCCCGAGGGACCAGAGCCCACGATGGCCACCCGCTTGCCGGTGCGCACCTCTGGGATCTCTGCCTTGATCCAGCCCTGCTCGAAGGCATGATCAATGATGGCGCATTCGATGTTCTTGATCGTCACGGCCGGTTCCGAGATTCCGAGGACACAGGAGCCCTCGCAGGGAGCTGGACAGACGCGTCCCGTGAACTCCGGGAAGTTGTTCGTCTGCAGCAGCTGGCGCAGTGCCTCCTGCCACTCGCCATGGAAGATCAGGTCGTTCCACTTGGGTATGATGTTGCCCAGGGGACAGCCCGTGGAGTTGGACTGGCAGAAGGGCACGCCGCACTCCATGCAGCGGGCGGCCTGGACCTTGAGGTTCTTGCGGACATGCGGGAAGTTGTAGACCTCGTTCCAGTCCTTCTGTCGGTCAGCGGCATCCCGATACGGTGCCGTCTCCCGCTTGTACTTGATAAAGCCGCGCGTCTTGTCCAGGACACGATCGGCACGCTTCTGCTCGAGGGCCACATCCTGGATGGCCTCCTCAATGTCCTTAATGTGTGGCTCGTGCTTGCCATTGCCATTCTCGACGGCTGCCGCTGCCTTCAGCGGTTGCTCCGCCGCCTGCTGCACAGCCAAGTCCTGCAACGCCTTCTGATATTCGTACGGGAAGACCTTCACGAACTTTGCCTGCGATGCGGCCCAGTTGTCCAGCAACTCCTTGGCCACCTTGGATCCTGTTTTCTCAATGAAATCCGCCAGCAGTTTCTTCACAGTCTGCACATCCTCTGCAATCTCCAGCGGCAGCAGTTCCACACTCTCCGGATTAACTTTGGGCTTGAAGGAGCCATCAATGTCATAGACATATGCAATGCCACCCGACATGCCGGCCGCAAAGTTGCGTCCGGTGAGGCCCAGGATAACGACGAGTCCACCAGTCATGTACTCGCATCCATGATCGCCCACACCCTCGACGACGGCGGTGACGCCCGAATTGCGGACACAGAAACGCTCGGCGGCAATGCCACGGAAGAAGGCTGTGCCCTCGGTGGCGCCATACAAGCAGACATTACCCACAATCACATTCAAGTGGGACTCAAAGGTGGCCGTGTCCTGGGGAGAGATGACCACATTGCCACCGCACAGCCCCTTGCCCACATAATCGTTGGCGTCGCCCTTGAGTGTAACATTCACGCCGCGAGCGAGGAAGGCGCAGAAGCTCTGGCCAGCGGAGCCCTCGAGGAAGATGTCAATGCTCTTGCCAGCAGGCAAACCAGCTTCGCCATATTTACTGGTGGTGAGAAAGGAAATACAAGTGTTAGGACTAGGAGAACCATCCATGAGATATAACAGATACCCACCAAGCAATATGGTAGCTGAGAGTGGAGCCAAATGCTCGAGCTTCGTTATGGATGCGCATCTTGACGGTGACATTGTCATCGGATCCATTGAAGATCTGCTGCGCCTTGGCAATCAGTTCGTTGTCCATGCGCTTCTCCAGTTGGAAATCCTGCTTCACAGAGCCACCCACAATGTTGGTACCTGGCCGGAGCGCCAGCGCAGGCTGCAGTAGCAACTTCAGATCCAGATTACTGCCCTTGGGATCCCGATGGCTGGCCTCACGCAACAGATCTGTGCGTCCAATCAAATCTTGGAATTTGCTTATGCCCAAGCTGGCCATGATTTTGCGAATCTATAAAAGAGAGAGAGAGATTACTTAGCGAGAGGGTCTTCTGTGGTAAGGTATGTCTTTAAGCTTACATCTTCTGCCAGCATGAAGAAAAAGTTGATGACATGTTCGGGTTTGCCGGTGAATTTCTTTCGCAGCACAGGATCCTGTGTGGCAATGCCCACGGGGCAGGTATTCAAATGGCATTTTCGCATCATAGTGCAACCTTTATGGGAAGAGAGTGAAAGGTTAGTCTCTTGCGGGAATATTGCCAGAGGGATTTACTCACCCATCACAATCAATGGCGCTGTGCTGAAGCCAAATTCATCAGCACCTAGGAGGGCAGCCACAACCACATCGAATCCAGTACGCAGCTGTCCATCCGCTTGGACAATCACACTGCAGAGGCAGAAGCAGAGCAGCAGTAGCAGAAGGATCACAGGAAGGAGCAGACAGAAATCCAGACCGTTTGAGAGTAGGGAAGACACGACATAAAAAAGGAACGCAATGTTAGCAAACAAAACAGCGCAAGTTTTAATTTAATGAGAAGAAATTACGAATGGAGCACACAGCACACAGCGCACGGAGCGTGGCGCGACGATCGTGACACGAAGTGAGTGAGCGAGCAAGTGAGTGGATTTGGTTTGGATCGTATATTTCTGACGCTTGCGACAACAATTTCAACAATTTGCAGCGAAAGAACCAGCATATGCGACACACAACTGTGTGGAGGAGCTTCTTCACATGAATATCCATTTCAATTATTAAAAAATCAACTTAGATCTTTCAGCGTTTTCTTTGCCATTTCTTTGGGATCTTGGTTGTGGATCTTTCGGTGGATTTCAATCTGTGATTTACTTAGACTTCAATCTATATTTTCTGTCTGTTTTCTGGCCCACACATGGCCCACAGTTTAAGAGGAATCAATCGATCATTAGATCACTTTCTCTCTGTCTCTTCATGAAGAGCATTTTATTTTTTGATTACGCTGTTTCCAACGCTGTCTTCGCTGGGGATAACCACCAAAACCAGGCACACTTTCAGTAATGGGGTTTGTTTCATGATTAGTAGAATAACAACAGAGGCAGACCTCTGGCAGTCTGCTCTCCTGGTCGATGACTTACCGTGATCGTAGGTTATTCAAAACCAGAACTTGATGCGTCTCTGCAATGCCCAATTCCCAGGGCATGCCGGCATTCTTGATGCCCGTCCAGGAGCTGGCACCAGTGCCGCCATCATGGCCAGAGATTACAATATGTTCGGCTTTGCCCTACAGAAAACGAGAAATATATAGGAGAAATCTCTACCGGAAGTGATGCTTAAACTTACTTTGGCAACTCCCGAGGCGACCACGCCAACGCCCACCTCCGAGACGAGCTTCACGCTGATCCTGGCATTGGGATTGGAGCACTTTAGATCGTAGATCAACTCGGCAAGATCCTCAATCGAATAGATGTCGTGATGTGGTGGTGGGGAGATCAAGCCCACTCCTGGCACCGATTTACGGGTCTTGGCAATATCTTTGGTCACCTTGTAGCCAGGCAGCTCTCCGCCCTCGCCGGGCTTGGCGCCTTGGGCCATTTTGATCTGCAGATCATCGGCATTTGCAAGATACGAGGCGGTGACGCCAAAGCGTCCCGATGCCACCTGCTTGATGGCCGAACGGCGGCTATGATTGGGATCTTGATCTGCATTCCAATCGGAAGGAAAGATTAGCTTAGCTTCAGGCGAACCTTGAACCTCGAAAATACTCACTCAAATAACGATCAGAGTCCTCTCCGCCCTCGCCCGTGTTGCTCTTGCCACCAATGCGATTCATGGTTACGGCCAGCGTCTGATGGGCCTCCAAAGAGATGCTGCCAAAGCTCATGGCACCAGTGGCAAAGCTACCAAAAGAATAAATCATTATTTTCTGTTTAAATTATTCAATTCAGAGACTCTTCCTACCGCTTCACAATCTCACTGGCTGGCTCCACTTCGGATAGATCAATCTTCTGGCGATCGCTGACAAACTCCAGCTGCCCGCGGAGAGCGCACTTCTTCACGCTGTCCAGAGTGGTCTTCTTGAAGGCCTCAAAGGCATCCAGATTCTTGTTGACAGCCGCCTCCTGGAGGCTACCGATGGACGAGGGCTCGTTGATGTGTGCCTCGCCGCCATGGCGCCAGTGGTAGTGTCCGGGATTGCGCAGGATACGTGTGTCCGGCGAGATCTTACAGTATGTAAGCTGATAGCGTTCGAGTCCCTCCTTGGCGAGGATCTCTAGGCTGACGCCACCAATGCGGGACTGAGTGCCGCGGAAGCATTTGGCCACCAGATCGATGCCCAAGCCCACGGCCTCAAAGATCTGGGCGCTCTTGTACGACTGCAGTGTGCTGATGCCCATTTTGGCCATCACCTTGGCAATGCCCGTGTCAATGGCCTGGGCGTAGGCCGCGTAGATCTGCTTGTCCGTGACCTCGTGCCCGATGACGCCATCATCGCGCAGTGCCTGAGCCAACTCAAAGGCCAAATAGGGGCAAATGGCATCGGCACCGTAGCCGAGGAGCACGCAAATGTGATGCACCTCACGGGCCTCCGCCGTTTCCACAATAATGCCCACCTTCATGCGCTGCAGCGTCTCAATCAGATGATGATGCAGGGCACCCAAAGCGAGCAGAGCCGAGACGGCAGTCATGCCATTGGAGCCGGCATTGCGATCGGAAATTACGATCAACTGGTAGCCGGCTTGGGCGGCATTGTAGCCCTCGCGACAGACGCGCTCGATGCACTCGAGGTACCCCGGCACGCCGTCACTGAACTGGAATGTAATGTCCAGGACCTTGGTCTTCCAGCCGCGATGCGTGTTCCGCTTCAGGAGCTGGGTGTCTGGAATGCTCAGTATGGGATTGGTGAGCCAAATGCGATGCACCTGCTGGGCGGACGGCTGCAGGAGATTGGCCTCCGGCCCCAGGGGGCATTGCATGGACATGACTACCTTCTCGCGGAATGGATCGATCGGGGGATTGGTCACCTGGGCGAACAACTGCTTGAAGTATTCATAGGCCACTGGCTGGAAGTTGGACAGGCAGGCCAGTGGGGAATCATTGCCCATTGAGCCAAGAGCCTCCTTTCTGTAACGGACAGATTGAGGATTGAAGATTGCGGATTAGAGATTGCAAGAGTGCGCATTTACTTTACTTACTTGTTCTTAAACATGGGAATCAGCAGCATGTTTACCGTCTCTGTGGTGTAGCCGAAAAGTGACAGCCTTGGATCGAAGATCCCACGCTGCGAAGCGGGCAACTTGGAGAGATCCTCCACTGGAAGAGCATTCAACATATTGGCATTGCGGATCTCATCCAAAGTGATCTGTTTTTGAGGATAGGAAATCGAATTAGAGTTGAGTTTTAAGGCAGGGATCTTTGGCGCATGCATGGAATGAAACTCAAAGACTATAAAATTACCAAAAAAAACAAAAGAATATAAAAGAATCTTTGGCATTTCGCAAAAGTTCATTAGGGTGCACGCAATGTGCAGCTGATTTCATCGTTTTTCGGAATGCATCAATGCTAAGGCATATTCTCACAAAAGAAAACGATGAAATCTTCTGTACATCGCGTGGGAAATAAACTTTATCTATTAATTATTATTTATTCTTGGTATATTTTATAATCTTGTGATTACAAAAACTCAAACAAGGAGAAAGCAACAAAGCAACAATCAACGAAAAGTTCTAAGGACAACAACTACCGGGCACTAGGACCAAGGGGCAAACACCATTTGTGGACTCACCATCTGCATTAGTAATTAATTCCCACCACACACAAATACATTAAACATTTGTAAGTAGATATTGGAGGGAATTGAATATTCATTCATATTCATATTCATTGATATTCATATTCACATTGAAAGCGTGAGAGAGAAATGAGGACAAATTTAGACAAAATACAATTTCAAATGAGCCGAAAGTTTCGTGTTTCGTGTGTCGTGTCTGGGGGAATGGATGTTTGTGTCGTCTGGAGATGATTAGTGGGAGTAGGAGTTGGAGTAGAAGGTGGATGCTCTACCGTTTGTGCGGCCATTTGGCCTTCACTCACCTTCTGCTGCAGCCATTCGGAATGGGGACGCGACTTGGAGATGTGCTGCTTCAGCTCAATGTCCTGGATGAGCTTCTTCTCTTTGGTGTCCACCAGCAGCATGCGGCCTGGCTTGAGGCGGCTCTTCAGCGTCACCTGCGAGGGATCTACGTCATAGACGCCCACCTCAGAGGCCATCACGAGAACGTTCTCTTTGGTCACATAGAAGCGCGACGGACGCAAACCGTTCCTGTCCAGCACGGCGCCGATGTAGCGGCCATCGGTGAAGCTGATGAGAGCGGGTCCATCCCAGGGCTCCATCACACAGGCGGCCCACTGATAGAAGTCCCGCTTCTCCTGCGGCATCGTCTTGTCGTTCTGCCACGCCTCTGGCACCATGGTCATCACGGACTCTGGCAGCGACCTCTCGCTGGCCATCGTAATGAACTCCAGGACACAGTCAAAGGAGCCCGAGTCCGAGAGATTGGGCTCCACCACGGGATAGAGCTTCTTCAGCTGATCCCCGAACGCCTCCGACTCCATCACACCCTCACGGGCCTTCATGAGGTTCACGTTGCCGCGCAGCGTGTTGATCTCCCCATTGTGGGCCAGCACCCTCAGCGGATGGGCACGCTCCCAGCTGGGGAAAGTGTTGGTGGAGAAGCGCGTGTGCACCAGCGCCAGATAGGTCTCAAACTCTGGATCCTTGAGGTCCGTGTAGTAGTCCCACAGCTGATCCGAGGTAAACAGACCCTTGTACACCACCGTGCGGTCCGACAGCGAGCAAATGTAGAAACGTCTGCCCTGCTTGGCGAGCTCATGGCTGGCCCGCTTCCTCAGGACAAACACCTTTCGCTGGAAGTCCTTCTCCTCACTGCCCTCGGGGCGACGCACAAAAACCTGCCGCGACAGTGGCTCCGATTTGCGTGCCACCACGCCAATGGCCTGCTGATTGGCCGGAACCGTGCGCCAGGCAATCACCTCCAGACCCAAGCTCTGGGCCAAGTCATCAAACTCCTTTTCGGCAGCCGCATGCTGGGCCTCGTCCAAGTAGAAAATACCAGTGGCATAGTCCCCAAGTTCGGGCAGAGTTTTGCCTGCTTTGGCCCTGCAAACGCAAGAGGAACATGAAAATGTGTTCGCAATTAGAGAAATTATAAAGAAATCATTTTGATTGTAGGTAGCGTCGTCGTCGCTTCATGTGTGATGCGCCATAAAAGTGCAGCCCAGCGTCAGATTTCCATTTCGTGTAATTGAATCTGAGGCGTTCCATTCATCGCGCCATTCTGCCTCGTGTGCCAAACCCATGCAACCCATTGACTGCGATCATCTCGCATCACAGCTGTCAGTCTAGCAGTCCCCCAGTGCCCCAGTTCACCTGTTTGTCATTCAGATCGCATATATGTAGACGTAGCTTGGATTCGATCTCGTTCTTATTACGTCGCAGCATTCAGTGAAGCAGCCAAGCGCTTCTCTCCATTGGGGGGGAGAGCATTTAGCAGCAGCAACGCGCCTCTCCACTGGGGGGCGATGGCAGAATGCCTTTTATAATTTCACAATTAGTCTGCGATTGGAAGCGTTCCTTGAACTTGAAATTCAAGCCAAATCTCATATCACTTAACACGAGCCCGTCTAGAGGGATTTGCGTGTCGCCCCAGCACCCCTCCACAGTACCCTCGAATGATTGCTAATTAAACTAGATTTATGGCCTGCCGTGCGACATTACGCCATCTAATCGACTGGACATGTGTACTATATGTATAATCTATATACGAATATATTCAGACAGATGTAGCACTAATTCGATGGCAAATAGTTGCGAATTTATTCGATTGATTAGAACATTTCGAGTTGTAAATCGTATGGACAGTGTCATATTTATTGGGAGGGGTTATGGAGCGACTCAATTTGCCACAGAAAACACTTAGATATGGTTTTATTAAGGGAGATTCGTATAATTGCGACTTTTTATTTTTGCATTAATGTTTACCCCTCTAAAATACATCCATTTTACACCCTATATAATCACCTTTCTTTAACCTGCCACAATTATATTAACCTTTAACACCATTACCTATAAAATTATCTGTTGAAATGCACAAATTGTTGCTCCATTTCGTACCAGAACAGAGCACAGACCCCTCTCTCATTACTATGCACAACATCTACCCCCCCACTTAGGAATATATTAGCAGTTCGGGGACCTTGTTGTACTTTTCCATCGTTTGCCTCCAGAATAATATAATAAAACGAGAAAGAACGTACGGAGTCGCTTCGAACGCGACTCTACTTTTATACCCGTACTCAGTCAGTACACATGTGATTTATGTGGAATTTTAAAATGTTTTATCATTTTTACATTTTACATTTTTGCTACATCTGTCATCAACATCTACATCTACATCATCTACATCAGTTCTCACAACAACACACGTACACTGAACGAGGCAGCATGTTTGAGCGTGAGTGTGCGTGTGACAGAATCTGCAGCCACAATCAACCCCAATAAATGACTTATGTTGCAGGAGTGGGGGGAATTGCTTCTGAAAATTCATTTGATCATTGTGGCTACAATAATGATCCGATCTGAACCAAATTCGGGAATCTGGTAGATATGGTCATTCTCTACAAAACGGCATTTTTATTTTTTTCTATCTTCAAAATTGTGGATTTTCGTCTTTTGGGGGCGGAAGGGGGCGTGGCGAAATTTTGAAATACACTTGTTCAGGTTTGGTATCACAGGAGTCTTGGCAAAAGTTTGGTTGCTCTAGCTCTTATAGTCTCTGAGATCCAGGCGTTCATATTTACGAAAACCAAAATTACTCGATTTTGTGTGAGTGCGAAAGGGATGGAGCGAAGTTTTTGCGGATGTTTTTCTCTATTGTGGCTATATTAATGATCCGATCCGATTCAGATTTGGGCCCCTGATAGATATGGGCTGTCTCTATGATTCTGCATTTTTTCGTTTTCTGCTATCTTCAAAATTGTGGACGCCACAGATGTGCGCCCTTTGTGGGGCGGAAGTGGGCGGGGCGAAATTTTGAAACACTTTTCTAGGAGTGAGATATCACATCAGTCTGGAAAAAAAAATTTGATTGGTCTAGCTCTAATAGCCTTCGAGCAATGAGTGAAAAACAAGACGGACGGACAGACGGACAGACGGACAGACGGACAGACGGACGGACAGACATGGCTATATCGACTCGGCTATTGATGCTGATCAAGAATATATATACTTTATGGGGTCGGAAACGCTCTCCTTCTGTGTGTTACACATCCACTTTTACCATTAAATACAATATACCCTATTACTCTTCGAGTACGGGTATAAAAATAATAGTTTAATTGAATAATAGAATAATTTGGCAAGCCAAGTAATGGCCTCTAGTCTCCCTCTCCATCAACTGTAGTTACTCTACAAAACAAATTCTATCCAAAATATTACGGATATATGTATAGACGAACACCTATATATGTATATGATAGGGTTATATACCGACAAAAATGTACATATGTATGTTATAGATGCCGGATTCTGGGCAATGCGTGACGAAAACACAAACCGTGCCAAAAATGCTGACAAAATAAACAGAAATCAGAAAACAGAATGTACATCGGATGAGAGACAGAGAGCAAAGAGCAGATGTTAGACTGCTGTACGTAAGAGTACGGTACATATGTATGTACATACATATGTATATCGTATATATAACTCATACATGACCATGGTTGGGTCTCGGTCTCTGTTTTGTGAGGGGTCTATGGGGAGGATGTGCTTCATTTTAGCAAACTATTTTTGACATTCTCGACTGCCGACTGATGCTGTCTGTCGGCTACAGTACCTTTGAAAGCCAATGTACCCGTAAAGAAATGAATATATTCGAGAGAAAGCTTAAGGGGAAACTTGTATGCACTTTATAGCACTTTTATAAATTCAGTAGCTAAATCGCTTACAACTGTCATGTGTTGATTCTTTCATAAGCCTCCAATGAATGGTTTTATTCATTCGGTAGAATTTATATCTATAATCCTTCTTTGGTGGCAATAAAATTATATAAGCCAGTGCAATAAATGTAGAATAAAGATAAGTTCAACACAGGATTAAGTCTCAACAATGGAAAAATGTACCCCTACGATAAGAAAACCTATTATTACTCATAGTAAAAGTGCACTTTTCATTATGAACAGTTGTGTCGACGCACAAGTCCCTCGACATTTAGATACCTGTTACGCTCGCATTCTAGAAATTGGAAATCTCTGCCATTAGAAGGAGCTAATCAAACACTTGTCCTGCCATTCTGTAGGTACTATATATACCCTTTTCTATATAGAGTATGCCCAGTGACAGACAGCGACAAGTGACATGAGAGTGAGAGAGAGCTTTGAGCTATTTTCGTATTTCGCGCACGAGATCGCAGCGATATCGTGTAAGTTATTCATCAATGGCAATCAGGCGGCGCCATAGAGGAACAAACCGGCATATGTATACTATATATAAACTATATTATATGGAACTTACAAAGACTTGGCATAGAGTCCATGGGGAATGGAGGCCAAGACGCCAGCACCGTCGCCAGTGTCATTGTCGCAGGCGCATGCACCACGATGATTCATCCGTTCTGACAGGGTCTGGGCATCACGTAGAATCTGAGGATCGTAGAGAATCGGAGAACAATTAGAGATGGTGGATCCTTCGCCAGGGGGTGGGGTGGTGGACCACTGCTAACTGCTGCTAACCTTGTGAGAGCGTTTGCCATCGATGGCCACAATGAAGCCAACGCCGCAGGCCTCGTGCTCGTTCTGCGGATCGTACAGTCCCTGTTTGCCAGGTGCCTCCCAGGGCATCTGCTCCTGCGGGACATCCTGTTCCTGCTCCTGCTCCTGACCCTCGCTCAAATGCAATTCATTCGATTGTTCGTTGATGCGCGACGCGTTAACGTTGTTGCCACTGCCACTGCCACTGCTGGCGGATGCGGCAGCAGAGCTCTCGATGGTGGTATCGATGGATGTTTCAACAGAGGATTCACATTCAAATTCGCAATTGTCAGTGGTTATTGGTGCCATTATACGATTAATATACCCTTTGCACTTGCTAAAAATTGTCTCTTGCTTGTCGCTTGGCGTTTAATTTATTTTTTTTTAGCGATTGTTTCGAGTTTACTTCACAGTTAGAGAACAAACAGTTATTTCTGTTTTTTTTGCTGTAAAAAATAAGAGAAAAACAATTTTTTAATTGAAGTTTTCTTTTTAGTTGCCGTTGCCGCCGCTGTTGCACTTTTGCACGTTTTACAGTTATTTGCTTGGTCTTTCTTTTGCACTTTTTTCACACACACACACACACACACACACACACACGCACACGAACAAATAAAGATTCTTGTTCTGTTTTCGTATTCCTATTTTCTTGCCTCAAAGTTTTGTTGTAAGTTTTTTTTCTCGCGCAAGACGCTTTCTGGGGGGCACACGCGACACTGACGGCTGCTCACAAGCGAATGAAATGGGGAGCGAGCAGCAGAGCCCCAACGAACCCCCATCTCGGATCAGTACAAGGCGTGTGCGCTGTAGGGTGAGGCCATTAACAGAAACCTCACAAAACAGCGAGAAGGAAAGAGTGAAAACGAACGAGAGAGAGAACTACAGTTCTGATCCAGTGCAGATGTACTTTGCTCTCCCTCCACAAAGTCCGTTCATATGTATGTATATGAGGTGTCAGGTAGAGTGCAAATCGAGAGACAGTGGGAGAGCTGTCCTCACTTCTTGCAACAAGATAAGCGCTCTCCCAATAGGCACCTCACCTGACATCAAACACACCATGATCGCTCTCTTCCTCTCCATCTCCCGCTGCCCGACGAAATCAATGCCTGATTCAATTTTCCATCGCTTTCATGTAATGCAATTCTTCTTATCACAAAAAAATTATTTATTTTCCACTAAAACACACCCGTTCTCTTTGCACCCTTTCTATTGCTCTATCTCTGCCTCTCTGAGAGGCTCTCCACCTGAAAAGCTTAGCTAAATTGCTTCCTAAATAGACAGTTCGACGATCCATGCGTCGAATCGATCTTTACAATTGATTGACATATTGATTAAACAACCGATTGCCCCTCCAGAGGGGTGAGACCTTGAAATGCTCGAAACTACATACGTAATGCGAAAAATCGTTCGATATGTTTTGGATGTTTTAT
Source organism: Drosophila bifasciata (assembly GCA_009664405.1). Lineage (NCBI taxonomy): Eukaryota > Metazoa > Arthropoda > Insecta > Diptera > Drosophilidae > Drosophila > Drosophila bifasciata. Next base: position 43,413,241 of record CM019043.1, read on the forward strand.
CGAACAAGGAACGACAGGAGTTGAATCGAATGCCACAATCGCTGAACGTTATCAAATTGCAATTGTGGAATTATTTGTCATGTATAGTGTTATTGTAGCAAAATACACATCAAATGGCGTCACAGAACGACATTATAAACAAATTCCCTCGATCCCTCGGTCGTATGCTTGAAAATGTGATTTGCAATATGCATACGAGTAAAACAACAACAAAATATTCAATTGAGATATAACAATTTCAAATATTCGACATCAACAACAAAATTAATTCTGTTTTTCGAGAATATTTTAACGATCCCCAAGAAACACAGCGTCGCCACCAGCACCAGAATCGTCTTTGTTTTAGGATTATAATTTTAGATATTTTTTTGTTATGCAGCGTTTCGTATATTTTTTGTTAAACCAAAGATCTGCCATCAATAATTCACTGTCACCCGTAGTCGTCGCATATGGAAGAATTTTCTTCCATTACATACATATGTATGTATCTCTCTATGGGGTCTTTCAACTGTTGACCAGAGAAAATGCATTTCAAATTATGCGTGCATATATATTTTTTGGAATATATATGCATCGATGCTCTGCGATCTGCTAGCGAGCTCTTCTTAAAATAGAATCTCCATTAGAAAGATAAAATAATTCTAGGTTCTGCCAAAATTTTCCATCAAGTCTGTTATTTCATTTGTTTTTTTTTTTTTTTTCCTTTGGCCTAATTAAATTTTTGCTTGCAATCTTTCTGAAAATCTTTACTGCACTGGTGGCCCGATTTAATGGTCAGATTGCTTTAATTAGGAGAACATAAATTAATCAATCAAAAGGTGTGCGGCAGGCGATAAGCGGCCAAGTTCATGGGTTCCATCAGAGACCGTGCTCATAGGAAATCACTTCCCCTGTCCTTATCAAAGACTTTCTATTGTGCTCCGCAGACGTCAACGTCGACGGCTCCGACTACGAATTACATACATACTATATATATGGTTCAAAGTCTCAGCAGGCGGCACAGAGAGGCGATGCGAATGGAATCTATCAGGCGGGTTGGCTGCGACGTCATGCCGCAATCTCAATCTTCGATGGTGACACATTCCTCCGCTAGCAGTATTCCCGCACTGGAATCGGTTCACTGGGAGAGGATAGATGTATAGATGGATAGAGGTATAACACTATCGACCTCTTAAAGATAACCTGTCTGAGCAGGCTGTTTAGGTAGAGTTTCTCAATAACAGTAATCGAGTTTTATCGATCACATACTTAACGAAAGGTATCGATATCATATCAATTTCAATATCAATAAGAGATATTGCCACTGTTGATCAAACTGTCTTTTAATCGATTTCTTGACTTTTTATTAGACTGTTTTCTTGTTTTTGGTAGCTTTTTCGGTATCAGGCGTTTAACATGTGCCGAACGAGTGTCTGCAACTGAGGCAGCGGCAAGAGGCAGGCATTCATTCCCTTTTATTTTTATATTTTCTCTATTTGCTAATAATCATTGGCGTCTCACCGCCGCGGCGGTGCCCCCCGCACCGACACGGCCAGACCTTAGATAAGATTCATTCACGACACGAGCGATACAGCCAAGAATCTAATGGCACACTGAACTTTGCAGCAAATCACCTCCCTTCCCCGTGGGGGGGTTTATTAGTACAGATTATCGGTGTTCCATTGAGGGGGGGTTGAGCATTATTCACGATTTGCATGCGTGATTGGGAGAGGAAAGTGCTATTAATGTGTTTCGATTTCTGGTTGAATGCGTAATGCCCTCCCTCCAGAAACACTGATAAGAGCCCTCCTATGGGAAGAATGGAATGTGACGTAGCTGGATGATTGAGATCCCGAATGGCACAGGCACAGTGGAAAGTTTTCACCAAACTTCAAGTGTCTGGAATTTGGCAGCGAGATTTATGAAGAAGATAACCAATGCCCCCCCAAAAATAAAAGCCATTTTGTTAGGTGTCTAGCATCATAGTCGTGACTTGAATAAAAACATTTATCTTTGTAGATTTTAGGGGGTAACGAAAGGGTAACAAAAAGTAGCCAAAAACAGTATATAAATCTTGTAAATAAACCCCTACAAGTGACTTCAACAGATCAGCTCTTCACATCATACATCTTACGCATTGTATATGCCGCCATCAACCGTTTGGATTGATTTTTTCCTTCGTTTATCCTATACTTTCACTCAATTATGTGCTCCTTGCATAACTCTAGCAAAATGCGTCAAAAAAAACCCATCTATTTTCAGACCAGAATATAATACATATTTCACTTCATCTATAGATGACTTTAAGAGCATAAATTCCAATAGGAATTAGTTGTCACGTGTCTACAAATTGTTTTGACATTTTAGTTCGTGTATTTAATGCTTTTTAAAAGAGAATGGAATGGGACACCCGGTTCTCCAGGTATTCAGAAATCCCAGACTCTAGACACTGCTCGCAACTCAAAACAAATATTTACACTTCCAATGAAGCGGCGAGAAAATAAAGCAAAGAAATCCAATATTGTACATATGGCAAACAAGTCTGCAGACTTTCAACCTGAGAATAGATCGGAGAACAGAGAGAGTAAGATACACAGAGATAGAGAGCGAGAGATACGAGAGGAAGAGGCTACCAGTTGTTTCCATTGCGTTGGTGCAAAGTCCGAAAACGCGGCAGCCGCGTGTGGCCCACATCTACATCTCTACTTTGGGGGGATATATTGTATATATGTATGCAGAGATATGCGTATGCGTATCGCTCTTCTATAATATATATTTATGTATGTAAACAAGAATCGCAACAAGTTTCAATAACCCCGACGAAATAAATAAACAACGAAAGCATTGCGTGCGGTAGGTTAATGTTTTGGGCATGCCGAAGGGCCATTATTCAAGGATAATCATCAACGGTCCTAATGGGTGTCAGGCTCTAACCGATAGAAAAGCCATTAGCATTAGGCTCTAAATGCAAATCCCTGCCTTCCATAAATATAACCGGTAGCTCCTTTCGCTATAAACTTTGTATTTCTGCGATTTATGATCGAATTTAGGGCTGGCTTTCGGCTATCGTCCGGGAAATGCCACTATCTGACCCGTCTGTTCAGCTTATCTGGGACTCGGGGTACTTGAAGTGGTCGAGAGGTAACCAATTTATGGGGTCCCTCTACTTTGTTTCCATGGAAAAGTGAGCGGGGGGATTCCGCAAGGGATACCGCCTCAATTAACCGGGGGAAAAAAAGGTTGTTTAAAAATAGTAACAATTTGTTTTTATTATCGCCCCTGGGTTGACTTTTTTTCGTGTTTGCTTAATTATGGAATCTCTACCCCCTTCGACGCCTTGTGGTTTGCTTTTTATTGCGCTTTGGAATTACACGTTGAACTATTTTTTTTTTATCTAGAACTTCTGGCACAGTGGGACAGAGTGTTAATATACGGACCTAAGTGAATGTGAAATCAATTTTAATAAACCTCTGGCTACTGTGGCGTTTACTGTGAGTTATTCAGATATCGGTGCATATAGATTAAAGAAATTCCATCAAATTGTTGTCTTAAATTCCCGAAACGCACTGTAGAGAAAATGTTTGTTAGCTAATTAAACTTGAAACTCGGTGCAAAGATCTGTAAGTTTCTTAAAAGTGCTAATAATCCATAAATTAGCATTAACTTCTTATGTTTCACAGTTTCAGAGTTTCACTGATGAAAAATACAAGATCTTTGCATTCCAATGATGTAATATAATAGCGTATTTCTTTATTTCATTGATCTATTTATTTACTTAACGATAAACTGAAACTTAAGAAACATTGCTTGTGTATCTGGTATATTATTTTATCCAAACAAACATATGGAGAATGACGATACCCCTGCCTTTGCTACGATATTGTATATCGCAGCTGTTTGCTATTTATGGCAAAAGGTGCGGGACCACACCCCTGCTCCATGGTCCCCCCGCTAATTAAGAGGTGAGGTACAGTTGGCAGTCCCATAAACAAGCAACGTCGCAATTTGCATTAGTTTCCAATGATAGCTGCCTCCAGATGGGGAGACTGCAACAGTGAGAAAGAGAGCACGTTCGCGTTGCACTTTTGGGGTAGGTTGCCTCTCGCCCCTCAGACAGCCCCTGCTTCCATGTGGTAAATACAGTTGTGTGTGAAAGGCAACAATTCAAAGTAAATTAAAGAGGGGAGTGGTTGTGGGGAGCCCTGTCTGCCTGTCTGAGGCAGGTACTTTGTTTCGAGGTCTGAGTGCTACCTGTTTGTATAAGAGACCTCGGGACTCGACCGTCTATCGGTGCTTATCAGGCAAACTATGGGTAATCCTACCGATAGAAAATCAATCAAAATGTAACTTGAATACTGAAATTGATCCACAAAATGTGTGGGGCCGAAGCAACATTTTGCTATCGTAATTGTGGCCATGATCCACCCAACCTACCACCCCACACACTCTCCCACCCTCTTTGAGGCTGCGACGCAATTGGAAAATCACTGAGCCGGTAAACCGCAACAACCTGCGGCGCCACCGAGCACCAACGCAATTCGTATCCAATTTCAATTAGGAATTTAATGGCATGAAAAATGTGCACTGAATACGACGGAAGTGGAATGTCGTGCACTCTCTTCCTTGATGATAAGCTTAGAGAGAGCTTTGTTCTTACTTAACTGCAAGAGAGGGCTTAGTTTCACACTTTTCAACGTACTTACTATCGTGCACCATTTTTCTTCTCAAGTCTCCCGAGTCTATTGTTCTGCCTTAAACCTTCTAGAATCCGTTGGAAGTGCTTGCCTAGCTCTTGGGATAACAGAAAAGGACAATAAGACAAAGCACAGCATGTTATCCTTTAAATTGAAGGGCAATTGAGGCCAGAAAAAGCACTCGGAGAGTGGCAAAAGTGGGAAAACGAGGAAATGCGCTGCGCTGCTGATTACATAACTGTTATGTAAGAGAGTGGGAGAGAGCACACCCACTCGGAAGCTGACGGAGAGAGCGCATCAGTGTGTGTAAATGTCAAAGGGCAGTGACGTAGACGGGAAAAACTTTGACGCCCACACACAAGGGACAAAGATGAGAGGAGGAACTGTAGCCACGGTATATTAACGTGAAGGTACGGCAGGCTCGCCTCTCCTAGAACACTCTCTTCGACAGCCGGACCACTCCTATTGAATATGCCTTGCGAAGAACTAAAATCCCAAACAAAGGAAACACAAACACGGAGGCAGTCATAGTCATTAAATTTGATACCACTTCCATTAAGGAAGCAATTTGTGGCAGTTTGTTGGTTCAATTATTGTTGCCACGGAGCCAGCCCACTCTAAAGAAATCACTGCCATGGTCCACGGCCCTTCCTTTATCTCAAAATATCTCGCTCTGCCGAGAGTGGGCAGAACAGAGCCCTAACCTTACACTGACCTTGAAGCGGAGCAAGAGCAGCTGTGGTCTGCAGTGGAGCACCAGAAGCAGGGTGCGTTGGGAGAGGGGTAAGAAAATAGCGAAACGAGATTCCGAATGAAGCACCAGGCGGCATACACATACAAACACATACAAATAGTAGAACGACAAACGACAACGACAAGAGCGAGAAGTTTGCGGCAGAGCAGCCACAGTGCCGGCCATTCAGATAAGTGCACTCTGATTTAAGTTTATGAATGGAATAAAATTTCAATTGATTTTGCAATCAATAACGCTAGCGTAATCAATCAATGGGTCATAAATCTTGAGCATCGCTATGAACCGTTTCTAATATTTTGCACTCCACTGTTGGTTAGAGAGAATGTTCTTTTATGTAAAGCATGCTTTCGACTTCTTCCTGCTCTTGTGCTTCTGCTGCTTCTTCTTCCTTCCCATACTCCCGCTTTTGATGTATACGTGTGAGAGGAGTGTGGGATATGTTTGCGTGAGTATGTCTGTGGGTATGTCACATGTATTGATTTTTGCAAACTCCTACGCTTATCCATAATATAAGGTGGTCTCTCAGCAGTGCGAGCGTAAAATAAGATCCGTAAGAGAGCGAGACGACTACCTTACATTATTTTATCATTTTATCTATGCAGCTTTCCGTATTGCGTTTTTTACTTCCCAAACTATTTCCGTTTGTGTGTGTGTGTGTGTGAATTAGTTGCATATCATATCACTTTTAAATCACTGCATCAGCGGGGACACGAACAATTTAGACACAGAACTCTTTTTTTCATTTACTTTTTTCTTCAGATAAAACTGTTTTTATTTGGAACTTCTTCAGCGCTGCACAGATTTTAGATCTTTGTGCTTTTTCACACAACGAAAGAATTTTGCAAATTTTTTAATTATGCTTTTAGCATTAAACTTCAATATTGACTACTGATATATTAATTCGCTGCGTTCACTTCAAAGACCCGAATATTTGTGAGATACATTTGTGGGGCATACATTGGGGCGAAACTGCGCACAAACAGCATTAAATCGCAGTGTATGTATACAAAAGGTCGAGTCATATACCTGGTGTTTTCCAGCACTACATTTTTCCACAAAAAGAGCGGTCGTTCAGCGTCAATTTAGGTATATTTTTGAGGGTCAAATAGGTATATTTTATTTATAAATCCGCGGTCTCACTGGATCACATGTGCCGGTAGCTGCAAATCTGAAATTTTCAATCGAAACATCCAGAAATCAGACGAATTTAACTGTTTACAATAGTTACAACAGTAGAGAACTTATAGCTAGCACAATGTCTGCCGAAGAGGGAAAGTTTGACTCTATTTTACTGGCCGTGGCAGAGAAGCATCGCGGCGGCGTGCCCGAAGTAAGTTACAGTCCGTCCATCGCCACATCGTGTTCCATGGAAATATCTCTTTGTTAATATCTCTTTGTTTTAACCAATCTGTTCTCTTTTTTTTACAGTTCCTGCACACATTGGCCAGCTTTTTGCGCCGCAAGACCGACTTCTTCACAGGCGCCAAGCAGTCGGAATGGGAGAAACTCCTTTTGGACATTTTCCGCAAGGAGTCTGCACTGGCCATGGAGGAACACGGCGAAAAGCTTAAGGCACGCGCGGAGACCCAACGCATCAAGGACGAAAAAGAGCGCGTGGAACGCGAGGCACGCCAGAAGGAAATCGACGATAACAAAATTTGTGATATCTCCGATGAGGAAGCAGCGGCCATAATCAAAGAGGAGGAGGACAAGTACGGGCATGGCTTCCTGGCCTTCTGATTCACATTAACATTCCTATTAACATCGTGCATTGTATTTCATGCTCCAGAAAACGTCAGCAGCTGCTGGACAAAGCAGGAGGCAACTCTGCCGGCGGTGCTGCCACCTCGAATCTCGACGACATATCCAAGCCCATAGAAAAAGTGGACGATGACTCGGAAAAAGCGGAGGTGGGCAAGCTGCAGCCCAACGCCGGCAACGGCTGCACCCTGGACAAGTACATGTGGACACAGACCCTTCAGGAGGTTGAGGTGAGTCCGAGAAAATGTATACCCCAAGCGTGTTTTCGCTGTTGTTGTTGACCCAGTGAGGAGGGGTGTTGTCATGGCTTGAGGCGTTGCTAGGGGGGCTGCCGTTCGGTTTTCCAGCCATTGACCTCTGGCGGCAGATGTGTAAATAGGCCAACGAAATTTACATTTAGAAAATTCATTTTATTAATCATATCACAGGGATAAATAACTTAATTGATAACCAGAAAATACATCCATGCTTCCATTTGTTTGCATATTTCTCTGTCTTAATACTAGCATCGTGTGTGTGTGTGGTGTGTGGGGGCCACAGGGGTGAAACATTTTCCGAGCTTCAACTGACTCTCCAAACAATTGTTTAATAAATAGCTTACACAACTAGCTCAAAGACGACACAATAACAATAATAATTGGGGGTTGGCTCAAAACATAGCGGAATACAATACAATAAATAATAAACTAATTTGCTAGCCAGTGGAGAAGATGTAGATAGATAGATCCCGCCATTAGCTCTTGGGCATATCTCGGGCACGCACTGCACAAGGGAAATAGATAGATTAACATCAAGCTTAGATACAAATCGCATGATACTCACTCTCTAGCGCATAGACCATGCCCATGATGAGCAGCATAAAGATGGTGCTCATGCTGACAATCAGCACTGTGACCTGGCGTCCGCGATCGCAGAGTCCACGCTTGGGCTTCTTTGGGGGTCCGTTGTCGCCGTTGACCATCGTAAAGTGCATGGAGCTGGCAATGGAGACGGTGTCGAGGTCTTTGGTTTTGATATAATGCAAATTTGGATCTGCTTCTGCTCCATCATGGCCATCGATGGCAATCACCGCATCCTTTCCAGGACTGCTGCCGTTGCTGGCCAAAGCCAGATTTGCATTGTAGTTGGCCGATGAGGAGGAGGGCGACGTGCTGTTCATCAGCATCTTGTTGTGGCGCTCCTGCTTCTTGTGGATCTCGGCGAAGCGCTCCAGATTCGCTGCCGTCAGCAGCAGTGAGCCGGAAGCAGCGCTCTATATGTAGAAGAGAATATTTCAACGTGAGTCACACGGCTCGCGTATCCGCCTGCGTGGGGGCAACCTCTTACTCACCCGCGTGCTGTTGTTGCTGTCACTGGAGCCCTGAGAGCTGCGCGATCCCCGTTTGGCTGCTGCCAGCACTGCTGCCGCCGCCGCCGCGGTCACGGCAGCACTTGTCGCACTTGTAGTGTTCCCGCTGCTGCTGGCGCTGCTGTTCTGCTGCTGCTGGTGGCTGCGCTGCGCCAGTGTGGGGGGATTGGAATTCGATTTGTTTGATGACTTTGAGGAGCTGGCCGAACTGATGGCCGAGCTGCTGGAGGAGGCCAGCGAGGCGCGTGGAATGTGCCAATAGTCCTGCATCTGTAAGAGAAGCAGAGGAATATAGAATGTGATTAGTATTTGTGTGAGCTTCAAATGAGTGTGAATGAATAGAACAGCACTGAGAGAGAGCTTTGTGGATGAGCGATCAATGAATGGCAGGAGCTTCAGCAGGAAACTGACTTCACTGAGAGGAAAGCTTATCTTCCATTTGTTCCTTCAATCTCTCGTTTTACTCTCTCCTCAAGTCTTTCGCACTACTTTGGCTGCATATTCCCCGCATTTACCGCTAGAACTTTTTCGTTTTGTTTGCTACACATTTAAGTCTTCCCCAAAGCACATGTATGCTCTCCTCCTCTCCGCCTCTCTTTGCTCTTCACCGCTTGGTCTCTTAGCTTTACATAAAAGAAGACAAATAAAACTAAAGAAAAAAAAACCGAACCTTCGAGTTGTCTTCGTCTCTGCGTTTGCATTTGCCACCAACTTGTTTGAAATTTATGGACCTCTGGTTTGCTTAAAAGCCTGATTTTATATATTTATTTATTATTAATTCTGCGAGTTATTGTTGCTGTTTTTTTTTTTTTTTGGGATGACGGGGGACAGTTGGGTGTTGTGGCCAGCCTTTCTCTTTAAATGGTTTCTGCTTTAAGTGTTGCCATTAATTCTAATTCTGTGGGGCGTAAAAGTTCTCCAAAAATCGATTTGCCTACACACACAAAAGTTGCAATTCAAGTTTGTCGCTTGCGTCTTTTGTTTGGACTCGCTTAATTTTTTTTGTGTGTGCTTTTGTGGGGCTTACAAAGAACAGAAGTTCCATAAATTTGTGTGTCCGCCGTGCTGCTTCTTGAGTTTTATTTATTGTAAATATTATTTAGGCATGCGGAAGTCTTATCACCACAATTTATTTATTCAACTTGATTTGCCAGTTTTTTGTTTTGTTTTGTGATTGGGATTTGTGTTCACACACAATGTTTTGTTGTGTGTTGCGTTTCGTGAATGCTTTACTTTACTTACATTTTGTATTAATTTGTTTCGTATTTTGTATTGTTTGTATTGTATTTATGCTCTCTTCTCTGGTTGTTTGCTTTATTATTACAACAATTTATCACACAACTGCACACACAATATTTAATTAGTAATTTGTATCACAATCTCAGGTATTTTTAAGCAGAGTCTCTGATTGCTCTGATTGTCAGTCTGTCTCTCGCAGTGCGGCGCGTTGCAGTGTGTGTGTGTGTCTTTAATTAAATATACCTTTTATGATATTTTTAAATGCTTATTTACGATGAAGTGAGCCGAAACACAAAACACTCAGCTGACATTCGGCAGCAGCTGCTGTTTTGGGGAAACCGTTTGTTTGGCTGTTCGCTTCTCCTTATCTCAGTCACGATCTCGTTTTCGGGATCTTCTGCCTCTTATTCGTCGCCTTCTACGCGTACCGCAAACAGAACCGATCTTAACGGCTTTTAGAATTGAAATGAAGTTCGGCTTGGCAGGCCTGGCCGTCTCGCAGCAGCGAAGCAAAGCAAAGCAAAGCTTTTGGCTTCTCTGTCGCAGTCGCAGTCGCTGTCGCTACCTCTGCCGCTGCCTCTGTTGGCGTTGCTCAAAGCTCTGGTTTTGGCTCTGCCTCTGTCTCAGGCGACTTTCTTGCCGGATTTTGCATGTCATAACATGTCGTCGTCGGCGTTCTGTGTGGTGCTATGGCTATATTTATCAAACCCATACCCCGTACATTTCTACTCGATTGGCAGCTCTTTCCTCTCGATTCATTTCGGGCTTTGTCTTTGATGTTTGAATGTTTGAACATTTGATCTGCTCATCAGATTGTTCTTTGCCTACTTTCATTTCTCTGTTTCTGCCTCTGCCTCTGCCCTTTTATTATTGTTTTACTTAGCTGATACTCATTAACCTGCAATCCATGTTGTGTGTATTCTGCTTTTCTTTGTTCTTCTTTGAAGGGCTCTTCTTGGGTTTTTTTTTGTGGGGGGTTGTGTGTGGGCGTTTTCTAGATCCGTGCTGAAATCCAATTTTGATTGTGGGCAAAACCCAATATAATTCTAATTTAATGTTAACTTAATTAAGGGCAAACCTTGACCGAATACGATCCACCCATTTGCTGTATGTAGTACCGTTTGTTCATGGCTCATTATCATATGATGGATACTCGGATACCATATTGGATGGCATTTCTGTTATTAAATCAACGGCTGATGGTCTTATAAATATTATGGCTATTATTTATATGGTTATTTCATATTTAAGCAACATTTCATTTCGGTGTCTATTTTTGGCTAATTTTGTATTCTCAGAAAGAGCGTTTTAACGTCAATGGACAGAACAAAAGCCGCATATCAACGGATTCACAGATTCCCATTCCCATTCGCATTACTAAAAATGCAAAAATATTTATCGATGAATTATGTGTAATATGATCTCTCTGTATGATCTTATTGGGTTCTTAAATTACGATTGTTTATTTATGGCATACTGCCCCATAAAAAACTCTTCAAACATTTTGAATTCTAGATCTACATATATCTAATTACTTGTCATAATATCATTCAACTAATAATCCCTTGGGAGAATTGCTTAAACAAACAAATAAATTCCCAAAAATCCCCAATAAAACCCATTACACTGACACCACTTTTGTTGACTTAAGGTTTTGTCCAGTTCCCGAGTTCCGAGACCTCCCCACCCCTTAATCTGTCATCTGTTGTTTTTGGGGGAGCTTCTCGAAAGGCAACACAGATTCTACTTAAATTTTTTCGAAATGGTGTGTGTGTGTGTTGCTTTTTTTTGTGTTTTGTGTATTTGTTGCTTGGTTTTTGCTCTGTCGAGCATCTTGTTATCACCTTTTAAGTGAGACAAGTGAGTGGCCTGCCGCCTGCCTGTTCCCAAACGTTTGATTTTTGGTTGGGCTTTCAGTTTTTGCGAGAGTATAAGTGAAGTGCTGCCGTCTGTCGCTTTAATCAGACGCGTTGACAAAGATTACCTGACACGGCCAGTTACCAGGTTACCAACGGACCAGCGAACCAACTGACCAACAGACGGAGCGGCCAATGTACTCTCCACTAAACGAGCTTGGATAAAAGGTGAAGCGCTTACGGGAGAGCCTCATGGAGATGGAGATCACTTGAACCGAAGATTGAGGGGCGGGCGGCACTCAAAAGCGAGAGGCTGGTGAGACCCCGAAAACAAAAAAAAAAGCACACACACTTGCTATAGATCGCAGAACCATTCGGAACCATTCCCCCTGAATAGAATCAACAACATTCACATCGTAGCAGGAAAAAAACCAACCAACCCAGCAACCACCAACCAGCCAAAAAAGATCCAAACACAAATAAACAAAGATCTTTTTATGCATATAATTAAACATGCAAAATAGCAATCGAGCAGAGTGACGCTCGAACGGATCTTACGACGCGACTCAACTCTATTCGATTCGATTCGAATCGTATCCGATATTCGACTCGATTTCTGTTCCAATTTGGGTGACAACAATTGGGATTAGAGAAATATCTAAAAATATTGATGGAAGATATGATGGTGGGTAAGGGGGAATCGCTCAAAACGGGGAAATCCCTTGGGGCCATGGATGACTGCCTGCCTGCCGTTGACGTATGACACGCTTATGACTTTTTTTGTGGTGGAACCCTCGGGGGTCGGGTCTCTGTTGATTGCCTCTATTAAATGTTTAGTATAATTCTTCGTATAGAAATTTATGGCTCTTAACTATGCAAACAATTTCGCAGATTCTGTGATTCTTCTGCCCTCAGGGGGTGCTGTGGTGTAGCTCCTTCGCTTGGTTGCAAAAAATTCCTCAATAACTGACTCATTTCTGACTCAGGAATGAAAGACTGGCGGAAATTCTAAATGTCTTATTGATACCTCATCACGTCAGACATAGAGCGCGTTACGTAGCATCGGTTATATCTATCTGTGTGCATACTATACATATATGTATTTACTATGTGGGTATGCCATAGCCTCTAATTGCAGGTTATATAAAACGAAAAGTGATCTTTTATTTGTTCGTTTCACACCTGTTTAGCTTATAAAACGCTTTAATGGGTTTCTCCTATAAATCACACACATACAAAGTCAACTTTGGTGGGGTTCAAACAGAAAGGCAAGCCCCAAACAAAGCTTCCAGAACAATAAGTAGAACCTGACAAAGAGCCCTGGGTAAATGAACCGCTCTAGAGATCCGTTTTCGCTTTTGGCTGGTTTCGGTTTCCTGATTAGAGATCTTGACAGTTTTGTATATACGTTTGGGAACTTCCAGATAGATCTATCAATAAGGGAGATGGGAACTACAGAGAACACCCAGAAATTCCATAATATATGGGGATGGCAGGACTATCTAGAAGTATTCTAAACTTTCAATCTTCCATCTTTGTGGATTAATGCCTAACACTGGGAAGATCTATTTATTCTACCGATCGATGTTTTATATCTTTCCAGATTTCTTTTCTATAATTTATGTAGTTCATGAGGATCTAGACTTTCAGTTCTAGCAAAGATCTTAGATCTGATTTCGCACCGAATTTGAATTTAAATTGATAGACAAAGATGATCTTTGTGTGGGGATATCCCCCGCCAAAACAAATTGGCCCGGTTAACCGGATGAATATCGTTTTGTTTTGTAATCCGCTTATACAGCTACCTGAACTCCAACCCATGCAAATGTCAATACGGATTCTATTGTACACACTCTTCAGAGAGCGGATTAAAGTTTGTGGCATTCCCCCCAATAGGAACTAGTTCTAGTTACGTGTGTGTGTGTCTTGGAGAACGTTCTAATCAGACATTAGAGCAAACAAATAACAATTTGCTACGCTGTGTCTATGTTTCTGTCTCTGTTTTTGGGGGTTCTCTATCCTACTCCACTTCTGGCCCACAAATAAGCCCAAGTTTAAGCCGCTTTTAATGAGGTATGCCCTGGCCTTCTATCGCGTCTTGACTTCTCAGTCAGAGTGTATGAGTCTCAGCTGTTTTGTCTGATAACATTATCGAATACAAAGCACTCGAATCGAACACATACACAGACATACACTCCTCCTCGGGCATGGGCACTCCGCATACTTGACTCTATTGAAGCTAGTTTTGTTTGGTATACTCTGGCAAGGGGTATTTTGATTTGTTCATCAGAAGAACGTCTGCAAAGCTGAAAAGGAGACACAGACGGGGCTCTTCTTTTTCCTACAGTCAGTAATATAATACCACGAATGATTGTAGTGCCTATGGGAAATGTTTTGTCGGGTATTCCAAGTAATTCTATAAGAATCGGATATCCTATGTAATAGGAAAGACTAGATCTGCAAAAGAGTATTTCAACGGCCAGCATCCCCAATGCAAATTGGTTTCTTGTTTTTTCTTAAATGGTTTTCGGTTTTCTGTTTTTTGTTGTTGTTGCTGTTGCTTTTGCTGCTATTGGTTTTTTGATGGTGTGTTTCCAACGCTACTTTTGTTGGAGATCGTTTTTTTCGGTGGTGCCTGGCACCGCATCGCATCTTTTAGCATAAATTATACACTCGGCTCGGCTCGACTAGATAGATATATACTATTTAAAGAAAATGAAATGTGTTTGCAAATTTTATAGAATTAATCAATGGCATGGCAGAAGAAGAATAACTTAAAAACAGTTAAAACGGCAGCAGGCCAAAGCCGACAGACAGATTTCTTTCACTTTACACACACACAGGAGAGAGGAGGCGGAGTGTGTGTGCTAGAAAAGGACAGCCAGACAGACCGAATTAGTGCAGACTCTTCTGCCGCTGAATGTTTGATTAGCAAGAGAGAGAGGGGAGGGGGAGTGTTGTGCGAGAGAATTTGCATAAAATTGCCAACTGTCAGACATTTTGTCTGCTCCATGGTTTTCTATCTCTCCTTTGCTCTCACCTAGCGATAAGTGTGCCATGTGCCATGTCTTATGTGTCGTCGTCACAGCAGACAGACAGACAGACAGACATTGTCGTCCCCGCAGCATGTGGACAGTCATCAATATTTGGTTATTATTCATTAATTCATGCACGACACCTTCTCTGAACTCAAAAACGAACTCTGACTTTGATGGGAATTCGGGTGGGGGCTGTGCCTGCCACCCCAGTGGCTCTTCAACTCTATTCTTTTCCTACCTCTGGTCTGCTCTGTGCCCCTCTTTAACGACTATTGTTGGTTTTTGTCAGTCATGTTCACAGATCAACAGTATTTGCATACGTATGTACATATGTGTGTGTGTGTTTTTTTGTGCATTTAATGGCCACCACTATGTAGGTGTGTTTGTGTGTGTCAAGCCAGTGTCTCCCTCTTGTCTGGTGATTTGTGTAAATTTCCTAGTTTCAAGCATAGAATTGTATGGAATTGCCATTTGCATAACCTTCAGCTAGCTGTGCAGAATAGAAAGCCACGCCATTGCCATGCCATCGAAATGTGAATAAATTTAATTACTCTTTCAAATAAATAAACAAACAAAATAGAAACGTTCTAGGATTTGTATTGCGATCATTCAATGATCGTTTCATTCATATTCACTTCTGCCCTAGTTAGCTGGCAAATCAATCAAAATCAAAAATAATATCTGCTACTGTTGCTGGCAGCTGCTGCTGTTCTGTGGTCTCTCTGCATCATCTGGCATATGCCCACACGTCCACGGGTGCCCAGATGGTGGTTCTTGGTGGTTCGTTCTGCCTCACATCCGTGTACAATTTCAAAGTTTCCAATTGACATCCGCTTCAGTTTCAGCTTTTGACACATTTTATATGATTTGTGATGAAGATGCAACCCACATTCGGTGATGCTTCTTTCTGTCTTGACACGGGCCGCGTGCTGTGGCCGGGTCGGATCTGTGCTGCCTTGGCTCCACTGCCCACACAGCCAGATGGAGACGGAGATGGAGCGTAAGCGTCCTTGGTTGAATGCCGCATCGTGAGATTTAAATTAAAGGTTTACCTTAGCCCCAGCACACCACATACATTGTTTCTGCCACATGAGAATCGCTAATTGATTGCACAGTGGTTGTCGAATAATAACTCTGTGGCATTAATTATGCTGCGAGCGGGGCTAATGGGAAAGGTGTTAATATATGTATGCACCAAAGGGGTGGGTGAGAGTTATAATTAATTGCCAGCCGTGGCACATAATTCTAGACGCCAGTGTAATTGCTTTGAACTTGGCCAGCAGCAGCGGCATAAATCCATCCGCAGGCATAGCCATGCAACCTGTCGAACGGCATTCCTTCTGCAACCGGATCCTGATTGTAAGAACCGCTGTACGTCCTTGGGTCTGGCCGTTAAACTAGATTCCCGTTCCAGTTACAGTCCTTGAGACAAAGGGACCACAAAGCAGGCCTCTGGCCCCAGACTGAGATCTGGTGAAGGGCACTAAACAGATCTTGCAGCTGCGATACAGCAGAGACGTGCCTCTGCCGCCTGCCGCCTGCAGTGGAGTCTCGAGTTGATTCGAGTCAAGTTATTTATAGATCATTATTAGCCCATCCAAGGTTGAGTACTGACCAAAGCAAAGAATCTCTGTGCACACAGATCCAATCTCCGATCATTAATCTCCATCTCCACATCCACAAAACACAAACAACACTCGAAGCAGGGTTACACAAAGATGTATGATCTGAATGTACATAGTACATATGTGTGTAGAGCTCCACTTTGTGCCGCATCATTAACCATTCCCCTTCCCAATCTCCAATCTCTTTCGAATTACAGCTCAAGATCCCCTTCAATGTGACATTCGCTCTGCGTGCCCGCGATCTGGTGGTCAGCATTGGCAAGAAGACCCTCAAAGTGGGCCTCAAGGGGCAGGAGCCCATCATCGATGGCGAGCTGAGTGGCGAGGTGAAGCAGGAGGAGTCCGTTTGGGTGCTGCAGGACAGCAAGACGGTGCTCATTACACTGGACAAAATCAACAAGATGAACTGGTGGAACCGTCTGGTCACCAGTGACCCAGAGATTTCCACGCGCAAGATCAATCCAGAGCCATCGAAACTCTCCGATTTGGATGGAGAGACGCGCAGCATGGTCGAGAAGATGATGTTCGATCAGCGCCAGAAGGAGATGGGTCTGCCCACCAGCGAAGATCGCAAAAAGCAGGATATAATGGAAAAGTATGTACACGAAATGGTTTAATATTGTTGAGAATTTCAATTAACTTTGGGTTTTTAATTGCAGATTCAGACAGCAGCATCCTGAGATGGACTTCTCCAAATGCAAATTCAATTAGTTTGTCACATTTGAAATGTGTAAATCTTTCACTTTCTATCACATCCTCCTTCTTCTACAAAACATCTTCTATTGCTTCTACTGTTTCTGTTTCTGCTTCTGTAACATTCTTCCAAACACACACACACACACACAAAACAACAAACAAAAGCAATGAAATAAATAAACATAATGTGTATGACATGCAACATAAACACACAGCAAAAAAAACCCTCCACAACTTTAAATATTTCCAATATGTTAATCTCCAATTTGTTAGTGAAAGCGATAAACGAAATTGATCAATCGCCAAGCGGAAATAAAGGGGGCAGGAGAAGCAGCAATCTGCAGTCGAAAGATTAAGGTAATTTTACCACATTTATTCATTCGATTTTCAAGCTAATTGATTAACTATTTTCCCCTCCAATAAACATAACTTGGATAATCGTTGAATCGTTGCCTAACCATCGCCTCGATGTCTCCAACGGGTGTGGTCTGGATCTCTGGATGGGATGCTCAGTAATTCTTCTCTGGGTCAATGATCTGTTTCAACTTGCTGAACTCGTTTCGATCGGTGGATCATAAATTGTTGGATTGATTTCGTATTGAAACTTTGCAGCTAGAATCTGTAAAGTGCTAAGCAATTTTTAATGGTTTCCCACTAATTTGAGGCCATTAATTTGTTAGCTTGCCTCTGAGATTTATCAAATGTTTTATTTTGCCACGCGTCAGGGTTTGATTGTTTTGCTCTGTTTTGGATAGAGATGAAAGTGTGACACGAGATACATTTAGGGGACTTTTATTTGAATTTGTTTAAGAATTCTGTAAAGTTTTTCCATTGTGTGCCTTCACGAGAACTTTCAGTTCTAAATAAATTCCTCAAGTATTAACTTTTAGGTCTCATCCAGGTGTTGGCATTTATTTTGAATGTTTTTTTTTTCAATCGCAAGTCTATCAAAATAGTTTAAGATCTTGAATGCAATAACTTACCATAAATAAATACATATATATTTTGTAAAAAGTGTTTGTTTTTTTTTAAACAATTTCTTGACCATCTCTACTTGAAAGTTAAACATCTGATAACCCCACCCCGTTTAGTTGTTAATTCTCGTGGGTCATTAATTAGATATAACGCATCTCGAAACTCAGTGTTTAACCAACCGTAGAAACAAACAAAAAAAACATACAGAGTTTGTGGGAGTGGAACAATGTTTGAAAACCCTAATTAATGAATGGTTTCCTCACAGCAAAATGGGGTGGTAGTGGAGGCCAAAAGAAAGATGACTTTGTGGATAAGAAATATCATCAAATTATCATTTTTATATTTATATGTACAGATGTATGTATTGTATGTAGTTGGGTAGTGTGTCATGCGATGTTATGCTTTAGTTAATTAATTACCAATTAATATCATAAATTACTGTCATTGCGGCACAATTAGAATTGTGAAAAAAAAAATAATAATTCGCATTGTGGGGGAGCTGTCCGCTAATAGCCAAGAGTCCGGAGTAAATTGTAACAAATTAGCCAGTGGAGCCAGAACTTGACGTAGAACCGAATTGTTTTTTGTTTGAAATGTGGAATTTTGTTTGTTATAAATTGGAAAGTACAAAATGCTTTCGGTTTATACAGATATCCGCTTTGGTTTTGCGAGCCAATTAGAAGACCACGCGAAGACCGGTTAAGCCGAGAGAAGGAGAAAGACCCAAAGGGAAAGAGAAAGCCAACAGCAGAGAGACATTATTAGGCTATTAAGTAATCCCATAAATTTCCTGCATTAAAGAATATGACTCATGATGTTTGAGAGCAGAGGAGAAAGATTTAGTTTGCGGTCTTTTGATTGATAAATCTTTCTACGAACTAGGGACGCAGCCCTAGGGGGCGGCTACAATTACTACAGATGGGATCTATAGATAGTATTTAGTTGTAAAAAAAAGTCAGAAGTCTATAAATAACACTTGTACGTGGAGAGGAATATTCAAAATCAATTGAACTGTTAAATGACGCACGTGATGAATGCCTGTCTGCAGCTGTCTCCAGCAGCGAAATCAATAAATATTAAATATACCCACACATGCACACATATATCTGTTAAGAAATAAACAAAACAAAAAACAAACAGCAATAAGAGCCATAAATAATGAATCCGGGTGCCGGGTTCTTGGGGTTCTCTTCGGTTCTGTTCTGTTCTGTTGAGTTTATATTTTTTGTGTATTATTATTTCGACAGCCGCCTCAAATTTTTGGTAATTTCGAGTGTTTCCCACATCTCACAAACACAAATTGCTCCCCGCCTCTGGGGCGTTCGTTCTGCTGCTGCTGCTGCCGCTGCTTTTGCTTGATTGTTTGCTGGTCGCGTGGGTTAATTCTTTTTTTAACATCATTGGTAGTTTTTTTGTGCCAGTAATTGCGGCCCATTTTGTTATTTTTAGCAAATTTTCTGTCTGGTTATTGCTACCACAAAGTATAGCAGTCGAAAGTCACACAAGGGGGTTGAGTGGGGGGGCATGGGCACCGATCAGGGCTGATGACTCTATTGTAAAGGCCAGCGTCATGCTGGGTCACGCCTCCTTCCCCATCTCCCATCTCCGTTCCCATTCCCATCCCATCGCATTGTCTCGCCTCATAAATTCGTCTAGACTTCGACTTTGATTCAAACAAAAGATTTAGGCAACGAACTTGCTCTGAAATTTCATTCCCTGGAAAGTTTTTTCGCCTCATAGCTGGCAGCTTTCTGTCTGGCATACCATTTCGAAGGTCAAGCTGCAGCAGCGGAGTAGCAGCGCAGCAGCAGAGCTATCGTTAACAGTAAATGCTTGGAGGCCAAAAGAGAAGTAGAAAAGAGAGTGAGGGCACTCTTTGATTTGTGTTTACCCTTGAATGGGGTATTCGCATTTTCAGCAATTGTTTGAAACAGAAAAAATAAATACATTTTGGAACCTTTTTTCCGGTATTTTCTTCCTTATTTGCGAAGTTTCTTCGCTTTCCTAGAGAAGAATAATCGCTCTGGGATGGGTATCAAAAGGTTCCATCACCTTAACCAGCCTTCCATTCGTATTTCTGCCGCTGCCTCTGGCATTGGGTGTGTGCCGGAGGTGTGTGATGGAGGCCAGACCCAAAACCAGACTTGGACTTCGTCTCTGTGTGTCACTGCCGTTGGTCTGCTTTGCCTCTTCTGCTGGTGCTGCCTCTGCTGCTGCTGCTGCTGCTTGGTGGGCTTGTCACAAAACGCCAATGAACTGTGGAGTGGAGGAGTGTGAGTCTCGGGCCCTGCCATTCTGCTGCATGACGGGGATAGACCATGCAAATGTATTGGCCTGCCCCAAAAGATGTGCCTGTCTGCACAAGAGATTAATGTCATAGTCTCTCTCTCTCTCTCTCTCTCTCTGTCTCTGTCTCTGGGGCTTATGGCCATTCCGTTTGGCATTTCATCAGCCATTCAGGCAGTCTCAGACTCTGTCTCAGTGGTTCCAGGGTTCTAAGTGTAGCCTGTCAATATATGGTATAATCGTACATAAATATGTGTATCCGGCTGCGTTCCCGGACCTGGGGCCTACTTGTTCTCGCCCACGTCGTTACTGTTGCTGCTGCTGCTTATTGCAGTTCTTTCTGTGACTGTTTGTTTGTGTTTGTGGCAGTTGTTGCCTTCACTTTTTTGGGCTCCCATTGCCTGCAGGAATTTCCAATTAGCTTTTGGCTATCGCACAATTTGTTTGCCTACCTGGTGCCTGAATTTTTTTTGCATTTGCATATCTGGATTGAGCGATTTATCGTTGCTATTAGCGCGGTTTATTCGCTGGGATACCAATTTATGGGTATAACTGTTTGAGAAAGGAATATAACAGCACAAAAGCTGTTATATGCTTATGGGGAAGGAACTTGTTAGATTTTGTAACTTTTTTATATACAAGAAAGATCACTTAAAGTTATCCTCCATAGACCTGCTGTAATTATTCTTTAATTAGATTGGTAGACAAACCTTTTTTATCAATATCAAATCTGTGTATATGCTCGTAAACTGTTCTACTTTGGTTCTTAAGTACCTAAGCCACCAATCCACACATTCTACTACCATTACGACTCTTATTTATATTCTTTTTTTGCATATTTCTTGTTGCCAAGAGCTCATTTTATGGGAGCCAAACATTTGCTGGCCATTCCATCCAGTGTCCAGCGTTATACAGCAGCTGTTTGCCACCGTTCACCGTTCACCGCTCTCCGATATTGATCTATTAATTGGCCATTTTGTTGTTTAGCTTTCGGCTTTCGGCTTTGTATGAATTATGACTAATTTTATGGTATTTAGAGTGCGGGCGACAACAAAATTTATTAGCCCAAAAGTGGAAGATTGGAAGTGTTTGTCTGTCTGTCTGCTTAAGGAACGTTCTGGATGGAATAGTAGCTATAGGAAAGGCAACCAAAACCAAAACTTGGTTGAAATTCTATTCGTATGATTGGAGAAAGTCTTTTGGTGTATATTTTATAATTAATTTATTGCAACTTTAACCGGATAGTTATCATAAATTAGGGTTACCCATTCTATGTATACCTATTAACCCCCATATGAATTCCTAACCATGAATCAGTTTCAGCACCAACTTCCTTTTGAGTTTATTTGCTAAAATTAATGATAAACCAAGACGAAAACAAACAATTTGTTTGTCCAGCTGGAGGAGATACGATCGTGGGAGGTCGCGTATTACATATACACAGGCCTTTCGAAAAAAATAAAGGAATGGTGTGTGGAAGAGGAAGCGGGGCCCGTTGTTGGATAATCAGAGATTATTAATAATACAAGAGTATCATTTGTTAAACATTTCATCATTTGTTGTTCTTTATGCGGTATTCTGTTCATCATCCGGGAATGCAGAGTGTGTGTGTGTGTGTGTGTGTATGGGAAAGGCATAAGAGCCATCGAAACGATGATCGGTCAGAGGATGATGATGATGATGATGCATCATCGTTGCATAGATATGCAGTAAATCTCGAAGATAATTAGAGAATGATTTAACTTGAACAAGCCTCAAATAGAGGAAGTTCTTGTTGGAGACAAGACACTTGGGATTTGAATTGCATAATTTCATATGAAGAGAGCTCTCCAGGAAGTGCACTATCACTGCGGGAATGTTACTTGAAGAGGGTTTGCATAAGTTAACTTGAGTAACGCGGAAGTCTTAGAGAGATTAGAGAGGGCAGATGAGTGTGTTCTGTAAAGAATTCAATTAAATTTATTCTTTGTTGTAGAGATTTCGAAATAGATCTTAAAACATTTATCAAAGCTCAATCATTTCTTTTAATTGGGTTTCCTATGGGTTTCTTGCTTAATTTATCTTCATCTCAGTAACTAAATTTCAATTGTTTTTTTTTTGCAATTTAATTTCGGTTTTTTTTACAACATTCTTTATCTTGGCTCTTACATCGATTCGTTAGCTGTTTTAATTATCATTTACTTTTCATTAGCTAATTAATGGTTAGGCTTTCCGGACTCCCTCCCTTTAAGCAACCGGTGCCCACAGTGCACTTGCATAATTATTCACACATTCGTCTCGTTAAATATAAAACAAAAAGTCAACAAAAAAAAAAACGACGTGTCATTAAGCTTGACATGGGAAATGCCCGCCTCGATCGGAGTCCGACTTTTAGAGGGGGGGGGCAAATATTACATGTATATCACCACGTCCACACATCGTAGCCAATACCCTGTCTAGATATATCACCCATCTAGAGATATTTGCTTAGTTTTCTCCCACTTGTCCATTAATTTCCATTTACTTTGACAGTTTCTCTGATTGGAATATCATAGATACGAGTACCATGTTGGGGGGGTAACAAAAACTAACACTAAAGTGAGGTAAACTTATTTGCAAAGCTCTCTCTCTCTTTCTCGCTCTCACAGAACAGCTGAGAGGTGCCCCACTGTCTGTCCTCCCCTCTGGCTGCCCATCAGTTGCTGCTTAGCGTGTTCATGCAAATTTGACCTTGACACAATTTCCGTTTCATAACAGAAAAGCAAACAAATGAGCGAGGGAGGTGGCAGCGCAGCGGAGGGCAGACTGTGACGGCGGCGACACACATAAAAGAGACAACAACAGACAGGGGGACGGGAAGAGTTGGGGTGTGGAGCCGCAGGTGAGATGGAGACAGAAACCCGTGTAATAACTCAACCTCAAGTGCGGGCCAACTAAACAACAACAAAACAAAAATCTCTACTTTTTGCGGCTTTAGCAGTGAGAGAAAATACAAAGAAAAGGCAGCAAAGATCGATAAAGAGCGCGTTTATGCTAGAACAGTGCCACAGGATATGCCGCTAGATCCTTGAGCAGTCTATAGTTGTCTCGCTCTGGCAGTCATTTCATTTCTGTTTATCGATTGACTTCTCAATCGATTTCTTATCGCTTTTCAAATTCAAACTTAAACTTTGGGATGCCTTGCTGCAGATTTTCCCTCAGTGTAAGCTGCCGCCGTCACACGTCGCTACATCGTCTGTTGTTCGCCACCGGCATTCAGCATTCACATGGCCAAAAGTGGCTTACGAAAACGTTTTTAACTTAACAGCCAAGAAGTCAAGTCTGAGAATTGCATGCTCTGAACTTTGTTTGAAAGCGGGTTGAAAGGGTGTATGGGTGCATGGGTGCATGGGTGTAGGGGGGTGTGTGTGTGGGTGCGGGGATTGCACAAGCAGAGATGATGATGAGCATGCGATTGGGGGCTGGGGTGAGGACAACTCATTGGAAATTCTAATAAATCAGTACAAGATGGGATCCCAAATCCAATTCAAAGCGATCCCAGGCCTGGGTCAGGTCACCACATCGCACGATCTGAGGCAGCGAAACCTTTTTGCCAACTGGGATTATGATCAAAGGGGAACACGCCGACGCCGACCAATTTTGAGTCATGCTTGGTGCCAATTTGGCTGCTCCGATGGTCCATAAAAAAGTTAAAGCTACCCACGGATCCCATCCCTCCCTACCCTCCTCTAAACACAATGAACTTCTAATTAATATCAATTTGGTTGGGCATTGTTTTTGCTTTTCCTTCAAAGCAAAATTCTTAATTTCTATTATTAATTAGTTAACACATTTGGCGCATTAATGAAGGAGAGCCAGAACGACTCATCGCTGGCACGTGGAAGCATTTTTTTTTTTTTTTTTTTGTTGTATTATAGCTCCCCCATAAATATGCACATACATATTTACTATGGCTTGGCCCGCCGCCTCCTCCTAAATGCTGATCGAATGGGATACATTCTTGGCGGACACCTTGTGACATGGATTTGCATGGGAAATTAACGGGTATCGTGTGTGGCATGTGCCATGAATGGGATCCAATTAGAAAGGTTTAAAGGTGCTTTAAAGATGCAAAATAAAAGCTTCAGTAGTAGCTTTACGGATCATTCTTAGATCATTGCCACATATAAGATCTTGGAAATTGAGTAGAACAGAATGATCTATCATTTAGATTGAATGTTTCCTTAATTTATATCCACTAAGAAACATGTTTTCATCATTGCAGATCATATCCCCGGCATGTTTTCATCATTTGCAGATCATCTTCCTTCCTCAAATGATATTTTAATTGATCGTTTTTGTTTTTGTTTTCGAAAGTGAAAAGCCAGAAGAGCCGCCGCAATGTATGCGCATTTGAATGTGCGCGAATGAATGCCAATTCCAATTCCAATTCCAAATCCGTTTTGGTTTCCAGTCATTATCCGATTTAAAGATCAGGCCGCACAAAAAAGGAGACAGCCTCTTCAAAATGTTTATTTGTGTATCGTCTTACACAATAATAAATTTTGTTGGTATATATATATATTGTGTTGGATTCGCTACCAAATTGGATGCTTCATTTCGGTTGCTTCCCCATTCTTATTTCTCAGCTTCTGGGGGCTTGGAATCTCGTGGGTGTTTTTTGTCGCTGTCTCAGCTGTCGGGGTTGTCGTGTATGATATTGTCAAATCTCAAGTGCCAGATCGACAAAGTGAAGGGAGAACTGTCTGGTCTGGTCTGGTCTGGCATGGTCTGATCTGGCAGTGCAAATGCGATCAACTTGATTGAGTTTCTCGTTGACACGTGTCGCACTAAAAGAGTCTTTATGGTCCATTTTTATAGAGTTTCCCCTCCCGCCAAACATTTTCCCATTCCCATGAATGAAACTTCAACCAATTTGCTATTAAACTCTGAACTGAAACTAAACAAAATTACATGCCATGCCTCAACAGAAATTGGCCAACATTTAGCATTTACTTTAGCCTTTTTTTTGCGCACAAGGTTATCAAACAGCAAAAAAAAAAAAGCAAAACAAAATTGAATGCAATTAAAGTTTGCATTGAAAGCTGCCGCCGAAAACTAAAAATTTTTGTGTGTGTACTTTTGAACAATTTTAATAACCGAATGCAATTTGTATCTATGTGTTTGAAGTGTATGTACATGTGTGTGTGTGTGTGTGTTTGACTGTTTGCATTTGTATTTGAATTCTTTAGCACGTTTCAGACTGAACAAAGTGCAATAACATTTAGCAGGGCATAAATTAAAGCTCTTTGACTCTCAACTTACTACAAAAATCAATCTTTACAAAAGAACAAAGTGGTGGTTTTTTTGTTTTGGGCGGGGTTTAAGGATTGTTGCGGGGCTAGATTTTTGGGTTAGAATCTAGAAAGGCACGTCTAGTTAATTATTAATTTTTGCAATAAATGTTGCAATATTTTTCTGCCTGCTGGAGAGTATAAGAGTGTTCTCCACACTAAATTCTTTAAAGAACTCCCTAATTATCCCCCCCTAAAATCATTTCGAAAACTATTTTTACTTTGCCATTTTTAAAATAAAATCCTAATTATCTATCCAAAAAAAACCCCGCCAAACTATTTTCCGGTTTAAATCCGTCCAAAAACTGTGCGCAATGCTGCAATCAAAATGAGACCAAATCTGTTTTTTTTTTACTTTTTGTGTCATATCAAAGAAAAATCCCGACTTTAATTCACGATTTCAGCAATAAATTCCACTTCATTTGTTGATCAATCGGCTGTCCCCACTCTATATATATATATTATTTTAAGATTAGGCTAAAAAAAAGTATTGCTGGATGTCACTGGGGTAGGCGATGATTATGATGAATGATGGGGTTGTTGAGGAAAATTTGCAATTGGCAAAGTCGTACGACATCCAACATCAACAACAAAACAAACTGCAATAAAAAAGGAGACACACAAACAAAAAAAACACAACCTAAAAAAAACTAAAGATTGTAAACACGTTTCGGGTTTGTGTGGCATGGCATTAATGGGCCAAGGGGCGTGGCAAATATGTACTGGGTTTTTGTGTACAATATACTCTTGTGTGCTGGGGCTATACTATGATTTGGGGCAACAGAATACGTATCTCGTATCTAAAGCTCTCAGAGGAAATATCTTTCCAACAACCAAGTCTTTATAGCCAAGAGTATCTTAAGCTACTGAATCAATATATGTATATATCATACAAAATGATCATAGACCATGGCAACGATGAATATCAAAAGTGTATCTACAGCTGCGGCTCTCGAAACTCTACTTTCTTGCTTGTTTTTGTGGTTAAAAGAGAGACCGACTTGTCACGCACATTTGTTGCTGCCGTTGCTGTGTTTTGGTTGTCTCTTTTAGCCAAGTTAACTTGTTGTTGTGGTAGTTGCAGCAACTACAACAACATTTAGGCACTGAATGCTTTTTTGTGGGGGGTTTATAAATTTGGCATTTACCTGCTTGGGCGCATCCATGGTTGACCGTTATGAGCGTAAGGGAGATGGCTATCTATAAGGAGCACACACGTGGGTGGGGTGGGTGCGTGTGTGGGTGGGATGGGATGGCAGTAGTTCCACTCGATCGAATTTCAATTAGAGTTTATTTCCTTCGCTTCCACTCTTTCGTATTGTCTCTGCTTCACTTTTTTGAGTCTTTGAGTTTATTTTTTTAGTTTATTTATTGCGCTTATTTTTGAAGGTTATCAGTGGATTCCGTTCGTTATTTTACAATTATTTGTAACTTTTGAAGTGTGTCACTTTTTTTGGGGTTTCGATTTCCTTTTTCGCGGCAATGCAAACAATTTTGAATTTCGATCAATTTTCAACTAGTTTTTGTTTTGTTTTGTTTTGAGATTTTTTTTTTCGCCACAACTTGAATCTTGAATTTTTCGGATCAGATTAATTTTCGCATTCACTGGAAAACTTGCTCGGAAAACTCGGATTCGATTCGAAGCTTTTGGCGGATACTGGAAATATGGTGGTAGCTGCTGTGGAACGGCTGAGCCAAATTGAACGCAACTGTTGAGTGCCTTTTTCTGATCTGCTCTTTGCTCTGCTCTCTGCTCTACTGTGTTGACGCGTGCACACTCCGTTGCGGCTGTGCGGTGAATGACGACGACTGCGGCCGCCCCATGCCTCAAGTATTAAACAAAAAATTGTACATTAAACATTGTTTGCACACACACACACACAGAAAGCCAGAGGCCGAGACAGAGTCAGAGAGTAGTGGTGCAGAGAGCATAAATAGATAGATAGGAATAGATACATGTACTACTCGTAGATGTGTGCAGCGGGTATAAAGGTGTTTAATTTCTAAGGCGCTTTTTTTGGGCATGATGCTGAACTTTTGCGCTTAATGCCAAAAGTTTGAATGGATTAAGAGTATAGAGAGAGAGAGAGAGAGAGAGATGCTCAGGAGTGGAAAGTGCAGTAAGTGGGAACAGGAGTGGAGAGTGGTTCGAGTACTGGCTCAAGGAAAGTGTACCAGGAATGGGAAGAGATACAGTAAGAACTAAAGTGGAGAACAGTTCTTAGAGCGGGAGAACGAAGAATGGTTCCTGAAATGGTTTGTGTAGAGAAGCAACAGGCTCCTGTGGAGTGGGAACAGTAGTTAAGAGAGTAAGCAGACTGTAAAAGGGAGAGTGGGAACAGTTGTGTAGAATGTTAAGCGAAAGCACACCAGCCATGGCAGCTCTAACATTGGCAGTTTCAAAATCAAGGTCACAACAGTTTCCATTTCTTTTGGTTGTTTTTTTACTCTTTTTTTCCATTCTCTTAATTTATGTTTCCTTTTGTTGGAATTTATGCTCCAACTCCAATTATGTAATGCACATTTAATTGTTCCTTCCTCCATGGGCATTTCCATGGGGGTGGGGGCATAAATATGTATCTCCAAAAGTCTGATCAACTTTTTGCTTGAAATTGTGAAATAGTTTTTTTTTTTTTTTTGGGTGTTTCTTTTTTTGGTTTTTTTTATTTGTTGTAACTCTGCTGCCTTTTAGCACGTACACAAAAGAGAAGAGATGGATAAAGATAGATAGATGAAAAAGAGAGCGAGAGAGAGAGCGTGAGTGCCGCAGCGACCTTGACACATATTTCGGTGGCTGAAGTCAACGACACCTGCTCCATTCGTGGGGGGATAAAACGTGTTGTTGCTGGTTTTGTTGTTGCTATGTTGGATCTTGGATTTTTATGAATGACTCATGCATAAGAAAGCGAATGAAAGAGAGAGAGAGAGGCATGGGGTGGTAGAGAGAGATGTGTAATATTGGGGCAATGAACTTGATTTCAATGGGTATATGAATGTGAAAAATGGTTTAAAATGTGGAGAGTATTGAAGCCAAACAGCTATAGATTCAGTACCGTAGATAAAGAAATAAATAATAAATAATAATAAAAGAAATAAAGAGATAAGCAAGACAAAAAAGTGTACAATCTTAGATAGGGTTTCTTCTACCCCTCTACTACCCCGCCCGCACCCCCAAAAATAACCCATAAATCAATGGCACCCCAGGCATCGATTCACATTTCATCAACTGGGCATTAATACGTTCGGAATACCATCTGATAAATACGAAACACTGGGAACTCCCCCGCGAATCGAATGAGCGCTGTATCTCTGTATCCCTTGCCCTGCCCCCTACCACTTCTCGCCACAACAACAACAACAACAATAACCTTTATTTTTTATTGATTATCGCATCGCTGAGAGTCGTATTGTGTTGCCGATGGTCAGTTCTGTTTTTGTTTGCCCCATGACGGGGCAGATTTTCCAGGCCAACGGCTGTGGCCTACCCCCTGCCACCTCCATCGTTTTGCAGCTTAAGACACCCGGCTTAAACGGCTCTGTTTAGCATTCAGCTGCGAATTGCTGTTAATTTCTAGCCAAAATATTTTTGTATTTATCCCCCTTCCCTGCCTGTTTGCCTGCCCCAAACAACACAATGGACAGAAAGACAGGAAAGTGGATCAGAGCTCAGCAAAGAACCTTGGCTAAAATGCAAATTAAAAATAATATTTTCCCCTCCACTTTGGGGGGCAGAATTAATGCCAGATCCGACGAGATCTGGTGTCTCTACAGCGGGGGGAACTGTGGGGCCATTTGATCGCTTGACAAATGCCAAAACCACGGGCCGCCGCCTCGCCATCCGCCAGCCTTGGCAGCGACTTAACCGCTCGCCTCATACTAGGCACGGAGGGGGGTTCTCTGTCCAGCTCTTAAGCTCAGGCTCTGTCTCAGGCTTTAATTACAGTTACTACTCGCTCTAACGGTGTCTAAGCTGACATTTTGCATGGATCGAATGGGTCGTATGGATCGCAGGGAGATCGGGGAGCAAATAAAACCAAACCCAAGTGCAAAAGTCATGATTAGACAAGAGGAAAAAATATATTTATGCCTGGGAATGTGGCAGGGATTTGTGGGAATTTTTTAATGAAACTTTGGACAAGGAAGTTCACTCATTTCTTTAGCAGTAAGAAAGCCAAAGTGTAGAAAGAATGAGAATTTCACTGTTAGCAGTAAGAAAGCCAAAGAGTAGAACGAATAGACATTTTACTCTCTCTCTCTTGTGCAATGTCAACGCTGCAGTAGGAACAGAATAACAGAGGATCAAAGAGAGCATCATAAAGAGAGCATCTTTCAGCTGAGCTTCCGCTCTTGCTAATTCTTTCATTCCTCCACCTCCTGCCGCAATCGATGCGTTCATTCTGAAATCAGCTCCGCGTTTGTTGTCGTTTTGGTCCGTGTAAAGCGTGAAAGTGGTGAAAATACATCTGGGAAATTGTCGCGTAGTCGAGTGGCGTATTGTGGACAGTATTAAAGCATGAAAATCTGTTCCCGAAGCCAGAAAATAAAGGAAAGTAAAATCGCGGGCAAATCTGTGTGAAAGTGGAGTGCAAAAAATATAGTAAAGGTATTTCTAAAGAAAATCTGTACAAATGCGAAGCGAAACGCCTATTAATGCAAGAGCTGTCTCATTTTTTTGTCACGTGGTTTTCGGTTCTGTTCGCGGTGATCTCTCTGTATGTGTGTGTGTGTGTGTGTGCAAAAAGAACAAAATGTAAACAAAGTTCTGCTGCAGTGTGAGCAGGAGAGAAGAAGCGCCAGCTAGATCTACATACATAGTGCACAAAAAGTGAATCATGCCAAAAGCAACGGTACAAGATTAGATAGAGAGAGAGAGAGCGCAACAGACTTGAGAGCGCAATGCTTGTTCTCTCTGGTTTCGGATTTGAATTATTTCTTTTGTCTTTATTCGATCGGAATTTCTTTTTATTTGAAACTTTTATTTACCGTTTTGTTTTCGAAGATCGAATCCTTATATCCTGCAAAGTGTTCAACAATAAATTCAAGTGTAACGAAGGTGAGTGATAATAATGATGGAGACTTCCCTTTTAATAATATTTCTGCCTGCCAACTGTTATAATCTTTATATCCAATCGATTTCTTGCCAATTTTCCATAATTAACATTCCATAAATTCTATAAATCTTTGCTAGATTTTATGACAACTCTAATTACCAATAATCGCAGGTGTTAAACGAACTAAAGATTGGGAAATTAGATGGTATATGAGGTGGCGGAGGGGGGCATATCAATGCCGCATTGCTTATCGGTCGTTGAACGAGAGAGACCGAGACGTTTATTAGCATTATTTTTCGCTAAACGAAACAAAACATTTTGGCAAATCCATTGGCCACGCTCAACATGAATAACTTAATAAATAATATAAATTATAAATAACATATTATAGTGTGTCTGCCGAGTGACGTGCCGCTGTCAAAAGTGTTCGAAAAGACAGCGGCGGACTGAAGAGTGGCCGAGTGGAGGAGTGGAGAGACCCCGGACCGGACCCCGGACTCGTGCCTTGTTTAATTTTTCGGTAGCTCAATCAAATTATAATCCACGTCGAAAGATATCAAGAAATAACAAGCTTGCAAATTATTTACAATTTATATGCATGCGAAACTACATGCCAGAATATGGAAACCTTCAACTGACTGACTGCGGTTTCGAGCATTCAGTTTTGAGGCTGATTTCGGGCCAGATTTCAGATTTCACTGTGGCTATGCGATGGACGGATATCTACTGCCCTTGCCACTGTTTTTTTTCTTGCGATTCCTCTAAGGTCTGTCTGTCTCTGCGAAAGCGGAGTTAAAGGCCTCTGTCAAGGCTCCTTAGTTGTGGAAATTGAATGAAAAGTATTGCAAATATTGCAGTTCCAGAAAGAAATAGGGAATCCCAGTAGGCATCAAAGTTTCCAATTCGGATAGCACGGATGGATGTGCTTGTAAGTAATACTCCAAAATTTTATTAAAAGGACAGGACCTTCCTTCAGAGAAAATGAAGATGTCTCGTGGCGCAACAGCTCTGAGACGGCCCAATCGTTGGAATTCGAGGAATTTGAGTCTCGATTCAGGATTTGGCTCAGATTTGGAGGACTCGCGAAAGGAGCTCTGTGGCTGTGTACCTAAATGTCCGAATACGTTGCAGAGTGTGCCCTCCCATGTGATCGAAGGGGAGTTGCTGGCCGAAAGCATGCGACACCCCAGAAAGCCTCAAGGTCCCGGATTAAGCAATCGCCCGTGCTATGATGTCCCATTCCAGTGGGTGGAGATCAGTGGCTTTCCATGCGATGCCACCGATCAGATCCTCAAAAGTTTCGTCTGCGTTGGCACCATCCTGAAGAAGCGTCAGACTCGGCACAGCCTTCAGCTGCAGTACGCCTTTTCAGTGGAGGCCTGTCGCGCTCTGGAGTTCAATTCTGTGTGCATCTGCGGCTACAAGGTGCGGGTCGAACCCCGGCTGGGGGATCCAGAGGAGCGGGATATGGCAAAGCTGACAAACCGTGCTCCGGAGTTTCCACTCTACTGCCAGAATCCGGAGTATCCGAAGTTCCGCGTCAGAAAGTGGCGTCAGTGTAACTGCAGACTGAACAATCAGAAGCGCTGGTTTTGGGTTTGGATCTCTTACTCACTCATGGTTTTCATGGGTCTTCTTTTCTACTGGCTGGGATGCTTGTGGCGCTCCTTTAATAACTGGTTGAAGTCGCGGAATGCTAATGGAAACGAAACCCACCCTGGCGTTGGCTATCACTGTGATCTCGTAAATAACAGCGTCAATAGGCACGTGAAAGCAGCCAGAGAAAGCGCCACTAAAGCGACCCACTACCGCAAGTATCCATCCATCTAAGAATCCAATTGATCTACCTATTGATCGTTCTTATTACTTATATATTTTTTAAAATGCATATAAAAATTCCTTCCTCCCTTAATTTGGATCATCTTTGAGATATTTACTCAACCAGTTCATACATATAATAGTTAGAAGAAGTCTCCCTCCATTTCGTATCATTTGAATGTTAATTGAAAATTGTTCCCAATATAACACTTTTCACTGTATAACACTTGTATAACAAAATTAATTTGTCAATTTGTTACATTTTAAAGCGTTTAATGGGGGGAATTCGCTCATATTCTGATCGTTTAAAAGATTTTCAATTGTTTACTTTTTTTTTTTTTGTAATTTATTGCATTTTGGCAAGTCAAGTTGTTTTCCTTTCCTGCTCTTTTGTTTGTCTACCCCTTCATATGTATCTATCTTTCTGCCAGTCCAATCTAATGGCCAATTTCGATTCTTTATAGACCATTAGGAGAGCACCAAAGCAGCCGGCTCTCTGGTTTGTATAACAACTCCATTTAATGGTAATGGTTAATGGCCATTACTCATCATCTGCTGCGTATACTTGATATTATTTTTGTTGAACGCTCTCAAGAGACCTTCACAGAAGGAGAGGTGCCAAGTGGCGGGTGGGGGGTATGTGCTGTGGGCGGGTGGCGACCGCCTGGACACGCATCACGGAACTGGAACTCTTCCGGAAGAATTGCTCGGAAATCCGTCTTTGTCTTTGATTTATTACACACACACACCCGTCCCGTCTGCAGAGATCTGCGTTCGTTTGGCTAATTGCTGACTGCCTTGCCTGCCCTCGAATTGTAATCCACTTCCACTCTCAAGTTCTGATTTTTCTGATTTAACTGATGGAAGCGGAACGTATGTGTACTTCCTCGTTTCAATTAGACTCGACGGTGGTGCTGATGGTGGTGCAACCAAGCAGCGATCGGACATGCCACAGGGTCATCGTCGCGCAGAAGAAGAGTTTTGTTTCCCACGCCAACGCTTCGGTTCCATTGGAAATGAGTATAACGAAATGGATTTGCATTCATTAATGGAACAATCTCCGGTTCTCCATAGTTGTTACCTAATGAATGCACCTCCCTCCACCCCTCTCTGAATCGATTTGCCAGATCATTTGGCATTATATAAATAAACATTAGAGATACTCGTACGTTCAAACGTTCAACGCGTTTGATAATTGCTCGTGAGCCACACATCTGGATCTGAGAGTCGGATCAATTGCCTAGCAACCAGACGACATTCAATACGATCTATTCAACCATTCTGCCATTCCACCTCTGATGATTAAGTGGGTGGGGTGGGGTGGAGTGGGGTGCCAAAGGGTTAACTACAGATGGCTGAAATATCGCAATATCATGGGGCAATTATGAACGGGGCCTGCTGCTGCCATTGCTGCTGGAACTTTTTTCTATGGCCCTTAATGTGCGACTACGTGCATTAATTGTTCGGCCACATAAAAGCAGGGCCAAAAGGGGCTCGAAAGGCGGGAGCAGTTAGTAGGGGGGAGTAGAATAGGCACAACAGGTGGCAGGGTGGCTGCAATTGGGACTGCTGTTGCAGCTGTTGCTGTTGCCCGAAGCCAGATGGGTTCAAAGTTACACTAGCCTACAAGGAGAACAAGTCAAACTAAATGAAATTTATTACTAATTCTAATTTTTCCTTAAGAGTTCACTAAGATACAGTGATACATACATGCATAGATACATTTCAGTTTTGCTTAATTAATTTCAATACTTTCCTATCACTTTTCCTTTCGGTGCTCTATTTTCACATTAGAAACAGCCTCCCCAATCCATGCTCAATCCTGTTGTCTAGTGTTCCCTAATGCCTCACTTTGCAAATTCTAATTTCAAATTCAAATAAATATGTCATTTGCGGTGCAACAATTTTTATACATCTACATTTCTGTCTCTGTTGCTTTTTTCTGTCTTGATATTTTTATATTTCTACATTTATCTGCTGTGCTGTTGAGTTATGAATGCAAAATGCTTAAGGCAATTGCCAATCGTAAAGATATATATATGTAAACTTATATATCTATCTATCGATGTAGTGCATCAGCCAGCAGCAGCAGCAGATGTGAGGGAAAAAAAGTCACAAATTAGACACGATTTTCATTTGGCGAATACACGATTCCCCCTCCATAGCCATATGCAATGACAACATTTATATGGAATACATTCACAGATACAAATGCAGATGAAGATATAGATATAGATATAAGCTATATGCATATTGTAGCAAATGATGATGAGATGTGCAAGTTTTTATGGGGACAGAGGCACACATTCGGAGTCGGAGACTCCAATGGTGATAATCACAGCAATAGTTTACCCTTTTTTTTTCTCAGCTAATTGGATCTTAAATTGCAGCTGCGAGGGGGGCGCAGATATTGTATCTTTTGTAGGGCACACAGCTGTTCAAACACATTCAGAATGAATGAGATTTATCGTTTAATATGGCAGACAGGAGAGACAGAATTAAAAGCTGAACAAAACCAGCTGGCAGCATTTACTATAGCTCACCACGTGGAGAACACACCTCCACACACGTCTCCATGCCATCCTCCTCCTTCTACTCCTCCTTCTCCTTGGCCATAGCACCTCTTTGGACCCCAGAATGTTTCATTGGCATTCGTTCTGTACCTTAGAAATGCCTCCTCTTGCTTATGGAATATTTGGTGCAGCAAATCAAACGTCATTTCACATTATTCAATGAATGTGCACCAAAGTGCTGGTAGGGGCATGCAACCATGCAACGTAAATTACCCATCAATCATTTGCCAGCACATTTACTGACCCTGAAGTCGGAATCGAACAGAACAGAATCAACAGAATCGACAGAACCGATTGAACAATTTGCCAATTTGCACTCTGAATCGATTTCCAATTTGATTCCACTTTGATTTTCATTCGGATCTGCTCGTATATTTTGTGGCCCAATGACTCAGCACGTCAGCAGCGATTCGCTGGCGCCACAGCCACCAAATTTATGCATAAATTCATACAAAAAATATCTTAAATATTTTCTGTATTTCAGATTTTAGCGATTTTTTTAATGTGGAATTCTCGTGCGAATTCTTAGGAAATCGCGTAAAAGCGTAAACCGCAAAGAAATCAAATAAACAAAATGACAAAAAAAAAGGAAACAAATACACTGCAAGAAATCGTATAAACTGGGGGGTAAGTACATGAAGTTTGTTGTGCATACATGATGGTGAAAAATCAATGAAAAACTTAAACTATTGATTGAATATTGGGAGTTGATACCCTATAACCTCACTGGTTCACTGGTATTTTATTTGATATTTTATTTTATAGAGTATACGTCTACTTACCTTTGATTTGTCTTAAGTTTTCCTGCCTTTATTGTGTGGTTTATTTTGTTTTATTTTATTTAAATTTTCTTGTTATTTTGCGATGGACTTTAGACGCCAAAAAATGTGACGCATTTGTTGCTTATTTGCTGTTGATTTTTTTTGTGGTTCCTTGTTGCTCTTTTGAATTGTTTTTCATGCGATGTGTCAATGAACGCGTTTGCTCACTTTTCTTGTGGTTTAAGTATTTTTTTGTGTGTGTTTCTAGTTTTCCTAGATTTTTCTTGATTTTCTTTCGTAGTTTTTCCTGTAGTTTTTTGAGTGTCGCGTGTCGCTGGGGCTGGTTTATTATTAGCTTTGCATTTCGTTTGCTTGAATATTATTATTAGGAAAACAAATACACAGAAAAATCTTTAGGTAAATTTCGTAATTTTTGCTGCTGCCTTTTGAAGAGAACTCCCGCTGCCGGACAATGTCATTTGACAACTGTCAAACCCAAAACGAAATATTGAAGAGGCTCTGACTCTGACTCTGCCTCGCTGTTCGAGTGCTGCTGCTGCTGCTCCGTCACACGTTTCATCAATTTTTCATTTAAGTTTAAATATAAATTAAAATTCCACTACACGTAACACCCGCTACCGCGAACGCCTCCCGCCCCGCCCCGCCCCGTCACCGCGTTTACCTTTGCCTTTGGAGCGGCGAAACGAATTCTCTTCGCCTTGCATTCCACATTCACGATGACGTGTCTGTCCCCCTAAATCCCCATCAATACCCCCAATATTTCTTTGTGGGCCTCCTCCTGTCCCTCTACTCATTAACTCTGGGCCGAATGCCACATCACGTACACACGAAAAAATAAGTTCTGGCCAATTGTACGTGCCACAAGCGATCGATTCTCTAGTTCTCTCTCGAGCTGTCGCAAAGGCGTTCGCTCTCTTTGTAGGGGAATGGGCGTGGCATATCATAGTTAAAGTTCAATTAAATTTGTCATTTGTATGCAGCGTTGCGGGGCAGAGTGTCTCTGGGGCATGAGAAAGGTCATCAGGTGCGAAGCGACGCGACAACAAGTTCGTTGTCCAAGTCTTTTGATTTTTTTTTGTTGATTTAATGTTTTTGCATTACCGGAAGCACAGCGACAAGTTCCGATGATTGAATGCGATGGAGGCACATGGAAGTGCTACTGTGAATCGTGATTGAAGTGTGTGGTGGGGTGGGGGAGAATGATTGAATGATTATTGATGAATGTGGGAAATGCATGAAAGTAGCAATAAATAATGGGGAATATTGAATGTTGAATAAATATAATGAAAGATAATTAGATTTGTGTCTACATATTGGACAGAATTTTGATTGATTGGAGAACGTAATCTAGAGATGAAAGCTAACTTCTGCGAAAGAAATGCTGTCTCTGGTTAGATGACTCACTGAGGATTGTGGTAGAATGGAGAATACCTCGAAAGATCATCTCAAAATATGTAAAAATCGAATATCTGCAGCATCGAACGTTGACTTTTGTTAAGGAATTCCCTCGCCCCAGTGACACCTGATATTCTTTGGCTTAGACAATCATTGCGATTTCTGACTAATTCCCACTCTAAAGCGAATGATTCATACATAATTTATTCGATAATTCAACTGACATTCAAATCATCCATCAACTTCTGGTTCGATTTTCCAATTAAATGGATTTTCATTTGATATTAAGCTTTGATTTGCCACAGATATATAGGTGTCCAGAAAAGTAGGAAAATCCATTAATTTAAATTGGATTAAATGTGCCATTACGTGTCTAACATTCAAAGCAAATAAATGAACCGAATCGATCGATTGAATCATTCATAAATTGCGTATTTTAATGAATGTTTTGTGTGCAGAAAATCGAAGCGAAATCGAAGCACGAATTTTTGCACATTCTGCTTCTATAATTAATTGAACTTTTATGCGCAAACTAATAGAAAACGAAATCAAAATAGAAACAGAAATCGCAAGCAAAAAGCAGAAGCAGAAACAGAAACAAAAACAGTAGCCATAAAACAAGACAAATGGTTAGATAATTTTATTCGATTCTTGGTTCAGTTTTCGGTCAAAAATTTCGTGGCTTCAGTGTCGCATCGCATCGCATTGATAAGCAACGTGAGGGCATTGATAAGGCGGCCAGGGGCTGACACTCGAGGCCCCGTGCACTGAAAAATGCTTCCTGTAATACCGCCGCCGCTGCCGCCGCCTGACATTGAACCACAAAGCAGTGTACACCGAAAACACCCCACCACACCCCCCCCGTCATAGAATGGGGCTCTAAAAATCTAGGTAATTGTGTCTGTTACTCACTAGACTTTGAAACTTATTGTCTGTTTCGTTGGGAATGTGTGTGTTTGGGTTTCTAGAAAATTAGAAAATATCACACGTTGAAGGTTTTTCCACGACTCTAATGATTTAGAGTTCATTTTTCATACTTCTTAAAGGTAGGAACTCTTCTTTTTTCATCTGTTTATTTAAAAGCCGAAATTATCCCATCTCCCGAATTATTTCCCAACGAAAATGATTGCCTCACATAGGCCATATATAATCTACAGAAAGGCAGATTCTTTGCAGAAAATATCTTCAAATATAAGGCAAAAGTCTGATCCGTCTCTCTCCGACTTATCCTCTATTTAGGAGAGTTCTACCAACCACCGAAAACCATTTAAATTTCAGTCAAACTCCATCGTTTATTCATCTCCAAATCAACATCAACTCTGCTCTGCTCTGCCCTTTAACCCTTTAGCTATTTTTTTCTTTTTGGGGCGTAACTTTACCCCACCACCTTTTAGGGTCACTTCCGGGTCATGCCCTGCAGCCCGCATTTGTGCCGCATTTTACATAGTATTATTATTATTATTATACATGAACTCTGGGGGCGCTCCTACGGAAGACATTAATTCGTTAATTGTTTTGTTATTGTGACAAAATACCCGCCAATGTTCGGCCGTTCGATGATTGATGGATGCTTGATTTTTGCGGATTTTGTGTAACTTTTGGAAATTATCCATCATTTGTTGGCCTGTCAGCAGTTGGGGCTGGGACTCTGATACTGTGCGCCTTTCCCCGAGGGAAGAATCTCACTAGAATGAAACTGAGACTTTGGTTCCGCATTTTGGGGGGAAACCATCATCAATCACCCATCCGGGAAGGCAGGCAGGACTCTTGGATGACACCGATTCCACAAATGGATTCAAAATCAATTTTTACAAGTTCAATCTACTGATTGAATATTATTTCAATCTTTTTCAATCTTTTTGTTCTTTTATTTTCGTATCTCTATTTTTTTTATTCTCTTTATTTATGCTTTGTTTTGTGAGTAATTTCTGTTCATTAATAGCTGAGAAGTGATGCTGGCAGAAATTCGATGTGTTCTTTTGTTGCTAATGATAGGACGATGGATCGAGGGAATCTATATATACATACTATACATATAGCATGTCATGGCATCGCGTAGCATCAGGTGGATGTTGTTTTTTCATTGATTCTTGTTCAATTGTCTTTTGTGGGATAATCATTCAATTAAATACCATTACTGTGGGGTTTTCTATGCATCTTTGAAGTTTCTTTTCCGCCTTAAAAGTATCGGGGGATACGCAAAGAGGTCACTGGGGCGTCATTGATCGATGGGTCTTTTCCTGTGAATTCTATGGGGATTTTTAAAGAAAATTTAATAACATCTCTGAGCGTTTAATTTCCTTGCGCTCATTAAATTTATATTTTTAGAAGTACAATTTAGTACTCTAAAAATAAATCCCAATTCTGAGCAACAAAGATATTTCCTATTTATAAAAATGTAAAGACATAATGGCCGGCAATTAGCTGAGGTTTTTGTGTGCCTTCCACACTTCCGCTTTTTCGGGCTTATGGGGCTTTAAACCATATTTAAAAAAAAGTAAAAACAACAAAAAACAAAGCA
Source organism: Drosophila bifasciata (assembly GCA_009664405.1). Classification (NCBI taxonomy): domain Eukaryota; kingdom Metazoa; phylum Arthropoda; class Insecta; order Diptera; family Drosophilidae; genus Drosophila; species Drosophila bifasciata. The sequence goes on from CM019043.1 coordinate 43,452,944, forward strand.
AAACAAAACAAAGATCCATCATGTTAGAACTTTTGAACTTTTTGGGGTGACTGTAAAATGGAATAAAATGTCGAGTATGTAGCTGAGATTACTTTCAATTAAATTGATGAGGATTTTAAGGCAATAACAAGCATTCAAGTGATTAATCGTGATTCGGGAGTGCAGTTGACAATAATAATGACCCGCGAAACACCCAAGAAATTGTGTGGGAGGGACACCCGCAACCCGACTGAAACATACACATTAAATTTGAATCTGAATACCCTGTAAGCTGTGAGCCATTGCTGTAGGCATTACTTCTTTTTTCGGTCATTGGGTTATTAAATGATAATGAACCCCAACAGAAGCTTCAACGTTTTTCTTGTAATTTGTTTGGCCTTGAAGCGTCGCAGCTTGTAGAAGATTTCACAGCCCCAAAAGAGAGAATAATACACACAATGCCAGCAGAGCAGCAACCGCAGAATATAAGCCAAAGCCAAAGCCAAGCTAAAGCAAATGCTCATACAGACCTCCCCATGTAGAAGAAGCCGTAAAGCATGGCTTTAGCTTCAGCTTCAGCTACAGCTGGAGGTCAACACGCTGTGGAGAAAAAAAATCAAGTTTACAAAACTCCAAAGCAAGTAATTACAGCGTTAGAGACCCAGTAGCCAACATGGTTGATAAGAATCGACGCTTTTGGGCTAATTAAAAGCGACCACAAGAGCAGCAGCAGCAGCAACAGCAGGCCCAAGTGATTTATTTGAATATTTGAACCTCAGCAGAGCACTACTGCCAGTGAGTTCAAGGCATACCCTGAAAGCAATTGTGAAGGCAATTGAAGGTAATGGAAGTCGATTCCCCTAAGCACTTCCCATTCAATCAAGCGAATCAACAGATTGGTAAGCATCCAAAATAGAAACTATAACCAATGTACCCCTGACTGTGGCGGTAGGGCAACTTTTGGCTACTGTAAAGTGGTGAGACAACCGCCAACCTGTTTATTGATTTCACTTTGTTAGCCAGAAAATCAATCAGCAAAGCAGCGTAACAATAAGCATTAGATTTTTAGGCAGCAGCGGCCTTCAATTGTGCTGTGAACTTGAGACATTCGACGCACTCGTACTGGTAATCGTAATCGCGCTGTCAATGCGGAATCCGCGCAAACGGAATTGAAACAATTTGCGACAAAAATTGCCTCGAAAAAGTTTAACGACTCGCTCCAATTGTTGGCCTAACGCGAACAGAACAGACCGAACCGACCTCTTTATTCAAATCTAAATCTGTTGCTAAGAGCGGAATAAGCCAAAGTGGTAATTGGAATATTTTCAGTTTTAATTGAATCGAAATTAGACGCCTTAGGCTAATAATCTGGATAAGAAATTGCCAAAAAAAAAAAAAAACAAAACAAATTTAAAGCACGCGCCAAATTTCGAACTATAAATCTGTTATCTAACAGAGCGATTTACAGCACACATGCTATGTCACAGTTGCGCTTAACAGCAACACTAAAGTGCTGTTACTTCTCGCACAATAATATCGATATACTAATATCGATGACGATATTTATATCAATTTAGTTGCATCTCCACAACAAAAAAAAAACGTGCTGTCAAAGTCGCGCTGATTTTTGATTTTATTACTTTTTCTGTAATATATTGTTTTATTCAATATGGTTAACGCTAAAAAAGAAGTAATATGCGACTACTGCGGCTCTAGCAATGAGCCCGGACAAATGTTGTCCGCCAAAAAGGCATATTTTGGCAGCAAAGTTAGCGACGTTCTACACGCCATCACACAGCGCCAAGTAAGTACAGGCTACAGGCTAAAACAGCAACAAAATGGGGGCAAACTCGAATAGATAATTGGTAATACTTTTTTTTTCAGATTCCCTCTACTCTGGCCATCAAGGTGTGCTTCATTTGCTTCTCCAAGTTCGTGCAATGCGAGCGCACAATACAGAAAATTCAGGAATTCGTCGACCAGAGCCTTTCGCCTTCGGCAGGCAAAATAAAGAACGGTGATGAAAAAGAAGTTTTACTTGAGGAAGTAAAGAAGAAGAAACCGATGAAGAAGCGCAGCTTCTCTGTGCCTGGACTTGGCACACTGCAGCCGCCGACGATAATCGAGGAATCACCGTCCAAACGCGATAAAGGGAAGACAGACTCTGACATTCTAGACAACTCCGTGGTATTGAAGCCAGCTAAAGCAATTGACAACAAGAAAACTAATTTGGTTCTGGATATATTTGGTCCAAAAGCCACAACTGCTGCCGATTCTGAGGAGGAGGAGGTGGAGGGAGAGTGATTCAGAGGACGCGGAACTGCCGCAGGGCAGCGTCCTTATTCCTGCAATGTTTGAATGCCGACGCTGCGATTTCAAAGTCAAGCAACAAAGGCCAATGAAACAGCATTACATGCAAGTCCATGGACAGCAGCGTCCCAGGATTTTCTATTGCCCAATGTGTACAAAATCGTTTGGGGTTGCCAAAACGCTCAAGAATCACGCCAAGTCGGCCCATGGCATAGAGGAGCCGGCAAAAGAAAAGAGCGGCGCTGGCAGGGCCAAGACTGTCGAGAAGGAGGTGCCGGCTGCAAAGAAAGGAAAAAAAGTCTAAAAGTGGATGTGGATGTGGAAGTGGAAGTGGAGATCAAGGATGTAGCAGAGGTCGATAAAGATGCCATCGAAGTCAAAGGGCCAAGAAGTTCTCTCAAGGGGCAGACGTCTCTTCTTAAGAAGCAGACTTCATCCTCCGCTCCACAGACGCCTGTGAAACCCCTTAAGACTCCACTGAAGCCACAAACTCCAGTCAATCAATTGGAGAACGAGACCAATGATCAGTCGTTGACCGTCATCCGAGCCCTGAACGAACACAAAAGTAAGAAAAAGGATGTGACCAACACAGAGTACACCTTTGCCATCAACGATTCGAGTGCCTCGACGCCAAAGCAAAACGGCGAGCCAATGCCATCGGGTGACCCGCTGATCTGCACCGTTTGTGGAGCGGAGCAGCCGTCCGTCAAGACGATGAAACGTCACATGTCCACGACCCACGGCATTGACACAAACCAAAGATATTCCAGTGTACTAAATGCGAAAAGTCGCTGGCCAGCAAACAGTCGCTCAATTACCACATGGCCTGGCACTTGGGCAATCCTGAGGCAGAGGTATCTCCCAAACGGCAGATACTACAAGAAGATGGGCCTCCCAGTAAGCGAAATAAGACCAAAGAATCGGCAGACGATTCCAATGTGGCTGATCAAGCTGAGGCTACGCCCAAAAAGAGCAAGAAGCAGTCCGAGACCACCAATGATGTGGCTGACGGGATATCATCGGCCAAGAAGAACAAAAGCTACCCGAGACCACCAACGATGTGGCTGTGTCTTCGCCAAAGAAGTTCAAGAAGATTTCAGAGTCCACCAATGATGTGACTGAGTCTCCGCTCAAGAAGAGCCAAAAGGAGCCTACGGTCTCGCTCTTATCAGACGATGAGAAATGGGTTTTCCCGCGGCCCAAGAAGTCAAAGAAGGAACGAAAGGAGTCGGAGGCTGCCAACATATCGAATGGCAACGGCCTTAATGAATCGCAGAGCTATCCGCTCGACGACATGGCTGAAGTTAACCCCACAGTGCAGCCCCACAAGCGCGAAATGTTGACCTCCACCTGCGAGTCCACCACCGCCGATGAATCGGAGTTCAATTGCAGCCAAAAGAGAATATACACACAATGCCAGCAGCAGCAACCGCAGGAATATAAGCCAAAAGCCAAAGCCAAGCTAAAGCAAATGCTCATACAGACCTCCCCATGTAAGAAGAAGCCGTAAAAGCATGGCTTTAGCTTCAGCTTCAGCTACAGCTGGAGGTCAACACGCTGTGGAAAAAATCAAGTTTACAAAACTCCCAAAGCAAGTAATTACAGCGTTAGAGACCCAGTAGCCAACATGGTTGATAAGAATCGACGCTTTTGGGCTGAGTAAAAGCGACCACAAGAGCAGCAGCAGCAGCAGCAGCAGGCCCAAGTGATTTATTTGAATATTTGAACCTCAGCAGAGCACTACTGCCAGTGAGTTCAAGTACACCCGAAAGCAATTGTGAAGGCAATTGAAGGTAATGGAAGTCGATTCCCCTAAGCACTTCCCATTCAATCAAAACGAATCAACAGATTGGTAAGCATCCAAAATAGAAACTATAACCAATGTACCCCTGACTGTGGCGGTAGGGCAACTTTTGGCTACTGTAAAAGTGGTGAGACAACCGCCAACCTGTTTATTGATTTCACTTTTTGTTGGCCAGAAAATCAATCAGCAAAGCAGCGTAACAATAAGCATTAGATTTTAGAGGCAGCAGCGGCCTTCAATTGTGCTGTGAACTTGAGACATTCGACGCACTCGTACTGCACTGGTAATCGTAATCGCGCTGTCAATGCGGAATCCGCGCAAACGGAATTGAAACAATTTGCGACAAAATTGCCTCGAAAAGTTTAACGACTCGCTCCAATTGTTGGCCTAACGCGAACAGAACAGACCGAACCGACCTCTTTATTCAAATCTAAATCTATTTGCTAAGAGCGGAATAAGCCAAAGTGGTAATTGGAATATTTTCAGTTTTAATTGAATCGAAATTAGACGCCTTAGGCTAATAATCTGGATAAGAAATTGCCAAAAAAAAAAGAAACAAAACAAATTTAAAGCACGCGCCAAATTTCGAACTATAAATCTGTTATCTAACAGAGCGATTTACAGCACACATGCTATGTCACAGTTGCGCTTTAACAGCAACACTAAAAGTGCTGTTACTTCTCGCACAATAATATCGATATACTAATATCGATGACGATATTTATATCAATTTATTTGCATCTCCACAACAAAAAAAAACGTGCTGTCAAAGTCGCGCTGATTTTTTGATTTTATTACTTTTTCTGTAATATATTGTTTTATTCAATATGGTTAACGCTAAAAAGTAATATGCGACTACTGCGGCTCTAGCAATGAGCCCGGACAAATGTTGTCCGCCAAAAGGCATATTTTGGCAGCAAAGTTAGCGACGTTCTACACGCCATCACACAGCGCCAAGTAAGTACAGGCTACAGGCTAAAACAGCAACAAAATGGGGGCAAACTCGAATAGATATTGGTAATACTTTTTTTTTTCAGATTCCCTCTACTCTGGCCATCAAGGTGTGCTTCATTTGCTTCTCAAGTTCGTGCAATGCGAGCGCACAATACAGAAAATTCAGAATTCGTCGACCAGAGCCTTTCGCCTTCGGCAGGCAAAATAAGAACGGTGATGAAAAAAGAAGTTTTGATTGAGGAGGTAAAAAGAAAAGAAACCAATGAAGAAGCGCAGCTTCTCTGTGCCTGGACTTGGCACACTGCAGCCGTCGACGATAATCGAGGAATCACCGTCCAAACGCGATAAAGGGAAGACAGACTCTGACATTCTAGACAACTCCGTGGTATTGAAGCCAGCTAAAGCAATTGACAACAAGAAAACTAATTTGGTTCTGGATATATTTGGTCCAAAAGCCACAACTGCTGCCGATTCTGAGGAGGAGGAGGTGGAGGAGAGTGATTCAGAGGACGCGGAACTGCCGCAGGGCAGCGTCCTTATTCCTGCAATGTTTGAATGCCGACGCTGCGATTTCAAAGTCAAGCAACAAAGGCCAATGAAACAGCATTACATGCAAGTCCATGGACAGCAGCGTCCCAGGATTTTCTATTGCCCAATGTGTACAAAATCGTTTTGGGGTTGCCAAAACGCTCAAGAATCACGCCAAGTCGGCACATGGCATAGAAGAGCCGGCAAAAGAAAAGAGCGGCGCTGGCAGGGCCAAGACTGTCGAGAAGGAGGTGCCGGCTGCAAAGAAAGGGAAAAAGTCTAAAGTGGATGTGGATGTGGAAGTGGAAGTGGAGATCAAGGATGTAGCAGAGGTCGATAAAGATGCCATCGAAGTCAAAGGGCCAAGAAGTTCTCTCAAGGGGCAGACGTCTCTTCTTAAGAAGCAGACTTCATCCTCCGCTCCACAGACGCCTGTGAAACCCCTTAAGACTCCACTGAAGCCACAAACTCCAGTCAATCAATTGGAGAACGAGACCAATGATCAGTCGTTGACCGTCATCCGAGCCTTGAACGAACACAAAAGTAAGAAGAAGGATGTGACCAACACAGAGTACACCTTTGCCATCAACGATTCGAGTGCCTCGACGCCAAAGCAAAACGGCGAGCCAATGCCATCGGGTGACCCGCTGATCTGCACCGTTTGTGGAGCGGAGCAGCCGTCCGTCAAGACGATGAAACGTCACATGTCCACGACCCACGGCATTGACAAACCAAAGATATTCCAGTGTACTAAATGCGAAAAGTCGCTGGCCAGCAAACAGTCGCTCAATTACCACATGGCCTGGCACTTGGGCAATCCTGAGGAAGAGGTATCTCCCAAACGGCAGATACTACAAGAAGATGGGCCTCCCAGCAAGCGAAATAAGACCAAAGAATCGGCAGACGATTCCAATGTGGCTGATCAAGCTGAGGCTACGCCCAAAAAGAGCAAGAAGCAGTCCGAGACCACCAATGATGTGGCTGACGGGATATCATCGGCCAAGAAGAACAAAAAGCTGCCCGAGACCACCAACGATGTGGCTGTGTCTTCGCCAAAGAAGTTCAAGAAGATTTCAGAGTCCACCAATGATGTGACTGAGTCTCCGCTCAAGAAGAGCCAAAAGGAGCCTACGGTCTCGCTCTTATCAGACGATGAGAAATGGGTTTTCCCGCGGCCCAAGAAGTCAAAGAAGGAACGAAAGGAGTCGGAGGCTGCCAACATATCGAATGGCAACGGCCTTAATGAATCGCAGAGCTATCCGCTCGACGACATGGCTGAAGTTAACCCCACAGTGCAGCCCCACAAGCGCGAAATGTTGACCTCCACCTGCGAGTCCACCACCGCCGATGAATCGGAGTTCAATTGCAGCCAGTGTCCGAAGAGCGCTAAGTCGCAGCGACGCCTCGAATCGCACATTGCCAAAATGCATGGAAAGTCGCTCAAGTGCAGCAACTGCTACCAAAAATTCCCCACTCGCCAGGCCTACGTGGTGCACTTTGGCGAATGCGAGGGGGAGGGCTTGGACGCTGGCTTGCCATGTGGCGTGCGCAAGTGCACAAAGATCTTTGAGACTGTAACATATCTGGAGGATCATTTGAAGAAGCGCCATCAATGGTAGTCCGTCCTTCCTTCAGTCAGCAGGAGGGAAGCCAGAAGACACTTAGTTTAAGATAAGGTACCATCGAAGGTGATCCTTTTATTTGTTGAATGTAAAATGTACATTGACTGAGTGTGTACATAGCCATAGTTTAGTTTTTAATCGTTTTTCTGAAAATAAATTAGACGCTAAAAGAGAGACGAAATCGCATGAGTTTGCATTTCATTTCTTATATTTCCCAGCAAAATAACAAAACAGAAACAGTTCTAAAAAGTGGATTTGGTGGGGGGACTGGACTGCACAGCTCAACCTCTACCTCCAGCAATGGGAACAACACACAATATATTCTATAGTTACACTTTTTCTACTTAATGTAAATGATGATAACGATAATGATAATGGAGTCCTGCTCTCCTCCTGTCTTCAGGACGTTGTCATGGTGGTCCCCACCTTGCCGTGGATCTCTGCCTGAGCAATCTTCATCACATCCAGTGCGCCCTTTTTGATCAGCTCTTCGGCAAGAGTCTTGCCCAGCTGATTCGCTCGCTCGTATACCTGTCGGCTGTAGCATGGATGCTGGTACAGCCCGCAGAAGAGGTTGTCGACATCCTCAATGAGCACAGACTGCGGCTTGGGCTGCTCCTCATCAGCGTAGTCGAACATTTGCACTGTCTTCTGGAGGAACGGACACTTTGCAGGTGCTCCACTCTCTCCTTGGGCGGCGCCTCGAGGCCACTGCCCTGATGCATGGCCGCAAAGGGGCACTTGGACGACACTGTTGCCACATTGTCCACCTCATCACCGATGCTGCTGCCAACGCTGGCCCGACTGCTCGGCGGAGTGGGCAGAATCGATTGAGCAGGCACTGCCCCTGACGCTGCTGCTGCTGTTGCATGGGTCACTGGACATTTTCCGGCCTTGGCATATGAGATCTTCGTCTCATTGTTTACGTACGGGCACTCACCCATGAAATCCACGCCCACTGGCATCTGCAGGGGACAATGGGGAGTCGGATTTACATTGGAAGATGTATCTGAATCTCCTGATGCATCGCCACCCGAATGGGGGACCACATCACGCTGCATCGGACACCGATTGGCATTGGTAGTGTCGGCATCGCCTCCTCCTGCATCTCCGCTGGCTCCCAGAGTATTGTTGTTGCTCAGAACAGGGCAGTGGCTGGCCAAATCCGTCAACTCCTCCACGCTGTACCCCGCCAGAGCCTCGCAAGCGGCCACATCCTCACATATAACCGGGGGACTGCCCTGCGGTCGGGGAGGACTGCTCGAATTCGAGTTTGAATCGGAGGAGCCTGAGCCCGAGTTGGAGTTCCCGTTCCTTGGTCGCTTGCAGGCAGGCGGGGAATCGCAGCTACTGCTGTTTTCCTGCTCCTCCTGCGGCTCTTGCTGCGCACCACGCTTCACCGTTTGCTTCTCGCTCAGGGCACAAGACAGATGGTTTCGGATCTCAATGGCACCATCCAGACTCCAGACAGCGCCCGTGAGCGACAGGTCCACATCCTGAGTATTGGCATTCAACGGTTCGCCCTGCAGATTGCTCCAAACAGCCACCGGGGCAGAGCAACCGCCGCCCAATGTCTTTAGGAAGCTGCGCTCCGCCAGAATGCGGCATGTGGTGTTCAGGCACATCAGTTTCTGCAACATTCCCAGCACTTGGACATCGTTCGCACGACACTCGACAGCCAGGGCGCCCTGTCCGACGGCATAGAGGAGATCGGTGGGCTCCAGCACCTGGCTGATGCGGCTCATCCATCCCATCCGCACAAGGCCCGCCTGGGCGAGGATAATACCCGCGAACTTGGAGTCTGCGGCATCGAGTTTCGCCAGTCGCGTGTTTAGATTCCCGCGGATATCGCAAACGATCAAATGGGGATACAGCCGTCGGATCTGTGCAGTGCGACGCAACGAGGAGGTGCCTGAAACGAAGAAATCCCTTAATGGAAGTTTCATTTGCTTTCCTTGATCACTCACCAATCACACTGCCCTGCGGCAGAGAGGCTATCGTATGGCCCTGGAAATTCTCGCGCAGCACTAGAGCATCCCGTGCATCCTCACGCTCTAGGACAGCCCCAATGGCCATGCCTGTGGGGAGAGCCGTTGGCAGATCCTTCAGCGAGTGGACAACAAAGTCCACGCCGCCATTCCTTAGAGCATCTTCCAGGTCGCGGGTAAACAGACTCTTTTCACCAATTTTGGGCAGTGAAACATTGAGAACACGATCACCGAACGTCGACATGGTGTCTATAGAGAAGAAATATATAATTAATGGAAATTCGTTATTTTGCATAGATCTATGATGATTCTAATCCCATTCGGTAGCCGTTGCACTCTTTAGATAATTATTGGGCGTATATGTTACCTCCTATTACCTATCTTAAGTCTGTAAATTGTATCATCTATCATCTTTGAAGGGTTGTGTACCACTTAATTGCATTCTCGCCTGGTAGATAAGGGGGAACAGTAGCGTACCCCGTTCCCCTTCCATTCCAGAATTGCGAGTATATGACAACAATCAAGCGAGAGACATGCCATGCCACCATCGAAGTATCTACATATCTATCTTTGACACTTCGCTTCACTTCCCTTTCCTTCCCACACTCTTCCGCTATCGTCAGCACGCAATGATAATGTATTTCGCGAATGTTTTGCTTATCGTTGGGTGGGTCGGGGTCCGGGGTACGGGCACTCTGAATATAATTTGAATAGTGTATGTAGAGCAGGGGCTGTGGCAGTGGGGAGGAAGTGGAAGAGGATGTTGCGTGTTTGAGGCAGTTTAATCGCATATTGATCAACGAAATGACATCACATTTTGGAATATTATCACAGTATGCAAAATATCCAAACCCCAGATGAATCATCGTACAAACTTCTATTTATATCATAAATTCCAAATCTTATCAAAGTCCAAAAGGTACTCCAAAATAAATGTCTGATTAAAATGTATATTTCATAAGATTTCGTTGTTATTTCAACAGATAATGTGGTGAATATCTAATCGGTACAATTTCTCAGATATCGACAGAACCGAACGGCAGTTAATGCTGCCATCAGATCGGATATATGTATACATATACACGTATTGGTGTACGCGATAGAGAGTCGTGTGCTTCGATGTGTGCGTGTGGGTGTATGGCATAACATTTCGGCATTCGCTCGTTCGGCCCTAATCTCAAAAACAAAAACGCAAAGCAAAAACAAAACCACAGCAGCATTGACATTGAGCAAAACTTTGCCAAATTGGCACGTGAGCGAGTGAGAAAGAGAGAGTCTCGTAACGGAAGAGACCAAATAAAAAGAAGAAGAAGCAGAAGCTGAAGAACCGGCTGGCACCGCTAAACAAATCATGTGCAATCCATTCGAAGCGAACGAAACATTTGTTTTAGTTACTATCAAACTAATGATAAGCAGCAGCTACTGGCGGCTACAGCAAGTCATGCTTCGAAAACATTATTTGATATTTCAAATACCCCCCCATACGCAACGCAACGCAGCGTGAGTTCTGCTTTTTCATGGAATTCATATTTTCAAACCCAACACACTTTCACTTACGTATCTCGAAACGCTGCTTGGGATAAAGTTTCTGGAGTCGGCCGATGACATGTTTGGTTTGAATGAGAGCCAGCTGTAAGCAAAAGTAAAGAGAAAATAATTAATCAATTGCGCTACTTGGCGCGCTACTTAAATGCTAAATGCAAATGAACCTGAATTGAGGCGGGGAGTGGGGTAAGCTGAGAGAGGTGCAATCGGGGCTAAGTAAAGCGACAGCGGCTGGCCATTAAATTTACAAAAAACAGAAAAGTAATTTCAAATATAAATTCCAGCAGCAAAGGTGGCCTCCTTTTTATACCCGTACTCGAAGAGTAAAAGGGTATATTGTATTTGTGCTAAAAGTGGATGTGTGTAACATAGAGAAGGAGTAATTTCCGACCATATAAAAGTATATATATTCTTGATCAGCATCAATAGCCGAGTCGATATAGCCCTGTCTGTCCGTCCGTCTGTCCGTCCGTCCGTCCGTCCGTCCGTCCGTCCGTCTTGTTTGTCGCCCATTGCTCGAAGGCTATTAGAGCTAGAGCAACCAAATTTTTTCCAGACTGATGTATTCTCTCACTCCTAGAAAAAGTTTAAAAATTCCGCCCCGCCCACTTCCGCCCCCACAAAGGGCGCACATCTGTGGCGTCCACAATTTTGAAGATAGCAGAAAACTAAAAATGCAGAATCATAGAGAAAGACCATATCTATCAGGGGCCCAAATCTGAATCGGATCGGATCATTAATATAGCCACAATAGACAAAAACATACGCAAAAACTTCGCTCCATCCCTTTCGCACTCACACACAAAATCGAGTAATTTTGGTTTTTCGTATAAATGAGCGCCTCGATCTCAGAGACTATAAGAGCTAGAACAACCAAATTTTCTGCCTAGACTCCTGTGATATCGCTTCAGTGCAAGTTTATTTCAAAATTTTGCCACGCCCACTCCCGCCCCCAAAAGACGAAAATCCACAATTTTGAAGATAGAAAAAACTAAAAATGCAGTATCGTAGAAAATGACCATATCTACCAGATTCCCGAATTTGGTTCAGATCGGATCATTATTGTAGCCACAATGATCAAATGAATTTTCAGCTACGAGCTGTCCCCTTCCAGTTGCGCCGTAAGTCATTTATTGGGGTTGATTGTTGCTTCAGCTTCTCTCACACACACACTCACGCTCAAACATGCTGCCTCGTGCAGTGTACGTGTGTTGTTGTGAGAACTGATGTAGATGATGTAGATGTAGATGTCGATGACAGATGTAGCAAAAAATGTAAAATGTAAAAAAATGATAAAACATTTTAAAATTCCACATAAATCACATGTGTACTGACTGAGTACGGGTATAAAAGTAGAGTCGCGTTCGAAGCGACTCCGTACGTTCTTTCTCGTTTTATTTTGTTGTCGTGTAGAGTCGTGCGCACAGCGCCAAAGGTGGCTCCGCTTGCAATTAACAAAAAACAAAACAAAAAATCAAATCCAAAAAAATACAACTCTCTCAAAAACACACACACATGCAAGCGCACACTTTAAGCCAAGGCAGCGACTTACTTGAAAAGAGATCGTGAGCGAAAAGAAACACAAACCGAGTACATGTATCCCCCTCTCTCTCTCCTTTACCCACACCCTACACACTTTAAAGTGCGTGCCTTTGCTGTTGCTGTGCGAATTGTGTAACAGTAACGAAAATTCATAGACACCACAATTTAAGGGGAGCGGACAGGAGGGCGGGAGAGCGCAAGCAACAAGTCTCTCACAAAAACAGAAACTCTTGCATAAATGCGGGCACCATGTGAGCGAGACAGGGAGGGGGAGAGGAAGGAAGGGGGCTTGCCACGGGTTAGACAAAATGTGATTGAAATTCAAATGTACAAAATGTGTATTATAATTCAAAGCAAAGCGGATGCACATATTTACAAGACTTTGCCATGTCGATAGTCCACTTACCTCGCTCTTTCGCGACCCCACTCGAATGACCTTTTCCTGCGCAGACATGCTTTTAAGTTATATTTTAACTAAATAGTATTGCACAATAATTTGTTTATGCTAGATGCTAGGTTATTTGTTCGTTGTATTGTTGTTGTTGAGGTGGCTGGACGTATTAGTGTAGAAGTGAAAGTGTGTGCGCGGATACAGATTTCGGGGTCACGTTGCCAGTATGTAAAGACAGAGAGAGCCTTCCGAGATGAACGATGAATGAAAACGTAAATGCACGCACTATCCAAGACACATGGTTGGATTATTGTCACGTTGGCTTTGTACTAATCAGTTGTTGCTTAACTCGATTCAATAATTGGATTTTTCGCTGGCCGTTACTACGTCCGAGCAAAAAGAATTGCAGCAAGACATTGGGGCTATTGGGGACACAGCACGGCCAAGCAGAATCATAGTATCAATAGCGATACTTTTTCAATAGATATATCTCCGATCTGATATTTTTTCAACATGTGTATGTCGTATGGTGCTATGACATTAGACTTTGCTTACAGACTAGCTGGAAATGACCTATGGACCTATGGGAAATGCCTGGAGACAGAGCGAGAGAAATATATATGGGGCAAGCTGGCTTTGCACTTCAGCTGGGGGCAGTGCTGCGGCAGAATTAATCGATTGTTTGACTTGGCAGAAACAATTTTGCTGGATTTGAGGATGTGCTCTGATGGAAAACATAATTGTGTCTCAATTAGTTCATCAGTTGTTCGATTGAAAGCCAGTAGACGTGTCAAGAGACGGGTACGAAAAAAATTTTTCTTCTGCCTTTCATGCTATCTCTCTCTTTGCAGCGAAATTGGCTAAGTCTAATGTCATAACACTATAAAACTATCCGGGGCAGCCAATCGATAGTAAGATATCGCATTGAACAGCTGTTTGCCTGGCAAAATAAAAACAAAGACTATGCGAAAAATTCAATAGAAATGTTTTTGGTAAGCTAAAACCAATGAAAAACTGCAAACTGAAATTGTTAATGTGGCTATCCTTGCCCTCAGTTTATCAGCCGTCCCATGGGGACGCTGGGCAATCGCATGCAGGCGATTCGCGAGCGTCTCGGCGAGGATGTGGCTGCCAGGCTGGATGCACTTCATTTGAATGCCCTGAGAACTGGTCTAGTGTCCATGGAAGATTTGCAGGAGGCCTATCGAAAGACCCGCGAAATAAATCTCAATCCCAATCGCCTGAATCACCTGTGGCTCATGGGCATCGTTTTCTTCATAATGGTGGCCACGCCAGTCTTCTACGAGACCATATCCTTTCTGCTCGGCGTGCGCTGTTTCCTGCCCAACAACTACCTAGTGTGGGAGGCCACGCGACCCATCAGCGACTGTGCGTTCTGCAAGGGCGTGCGAGGTCCTCTGATTCTGGCGAATCTGACGCGCGAGGAGTTTGCCCCCCATGCATACTCCTCCCTGCCGATAATTGTGAAGAAGGCTGTATCCCATTGGCCGGCCCAGAAGAGTCTGAACTTTGCCTACATCAGGGATCTGTATGACGGTGTGCCCGGCTCCATAGAATCCGTGTGCCAGTTCCAGCACTTCAACTCGGACTTGAAGTCCCTCAAAGAAGTATTTGAGATGCCATTGGGTCGGTCCAATCTCAGCCAAGGAGCACCTTGGTTTGTGGGCTGGAGTGTCTGCCATCCTACAGTGCTCGCGGAGCTAAGGAAACTCTATCCCCGCCCACATTTCCTGCCCGAAGATGCCGAAATGCCGCACACGGACTTCATATTGATGGGCTACGAACAGGGCGCTGTGATGCATGTAAGCCAATGCAATTATCTGATGGATTTCGCATTAATTTATGTTTGGTGCAGCTGGAGTACATACCACGTCTGATGTGGCAAGCGCAGCTGAAGGGCAACAAGAGCTGGTACTTGGCTCCTGCTCCTGAATGCGACCATCAGTGTCAGCCCTTTTCCTTCTATGTGGAGCCGGGAGATGCCGTTCTGGTGGATACACGCATCTGGTATCATGCCAATACCATACCAAAGGGTCAGTTCTCGCTAACCGTTCAGTCCGAGTACGGGTGACAGTGCCCCAGCTCATTCCCCCATTGAAAGTCTGAAATTGCTCATTAAATACAAAAATACTAAGCTAAGTACATTTTAAATGCAAACGTCTCCCCCGCTCAATATCGATTAACTATCGTTAATCACCTATCGGTGGCTGTCGGCAGAGCTGCATTCATTGAGGCGCAAGACATTTCAAAACAAAACAAAATACGCAAAACATACGAAAATTAAATGGACAAAATGGACGTCCACAAGATCGACTTTAGCCAGTTTTCCGCAAAGTTAAGGAACGAAAAATATGTGAAACATGTGAAGAGCATGAAGGATCTGTGCGTGACCAAGACGGTGATGAAGCCCACGGCGTTCTTCGAGAGTCTGCCGAAATTGCTGGAGGAGGAGGCTTCGAAAGTAACACACAGCCAGGGCCTGGGCACGGTGGCCGACTATGCGGAATTCTTCAAGACGCTCGACTATTATCCCAGTAACCTGCAAAAGAACCCCAAGAAGCGAGAGCTGCAGCGCGCTGCTACCTTGGATCAGCCGGATATTTCCGAGTCCATGAAACGCTTGGAAGAGCAGCGCAGTGCCGTTGAGTTGTACAACGAGTTCAAGGGGTTCCAAAGGAAGCTGGCCAAGGCTTTCGAGGAGGCAGCCGCCGTGGAGAAGGCCGAGACCGTGTATATAAAGAAGCTTGCCCAGCTCCAGACCTTCGCCCAGCAGATAGAAAAGCTAATGCCAACGGAGGCCGAGGCACCGCCAGATGCATTCACAGCAGACGAAGAGCAGAAGCTGCTGGCTATTGCCGAAGGCATGGAGGAATTGAACTACTTGCGATCCAACAGCCTACAGCTGCCGAATCCAAGCGACATTGTTGCCGGCGGCAGCCTGGTGGCACGCCTTGAGATGTTTGTGGAGATCCTCACCTTCACTCTGATGCAAATAAGCTCCTACAATGCGGCTTGACATACATTATTTATTATTATTATTATTCAACCATTTTTCAATAAATACTACGGCGAGTCCTGATCCTCTACCTCGAGATCCTCCTGGTGGGTCTTCATTTGGTGGACAGTGTCGCTCAGAGCCACTAGCCTACGCACAGTACTGCCCAAGTGCTCGACGCGTTGACGATACGCCAGGATGCCATCCAAAGCGCTGTATTTGTCCTCCCGCTCGTCGCTGTTCTGCTTCATCAGCTGATTAAAGCTCTTCAAGATCTTGACGAGTGCCACCCCACATTCCGGCTTCACGTTGTACACATTTTGATCCTCGGGCGCAGCTGTAATAGGTGCCAGGGCTTTGTTTCGCGACTCCATGTGGATCAGGGTGTTGTTCGATTTATCCATGATCTGATCAATGGTGGCCGCCTGTCTTTGCATGGTCTGGCGATTGGCCACTGCAATGGAGTACAATTTATAATCATCCAAAGTACATTTTCTTTATTATTTACCCAGTCCCGCCAATAATTCGTCCACAGCATTCGACATATTTCGAATTGTTTTTGTTTCGTCCGCTGAGTTGCATTTGCTGCGGTGATCGGGCTACTAACTATCGAAATTAGTTATCGCATTTGAATTAAACGGATTGCGGTTAAAATCCATGCTGCCGCTGCCCATCCATCCCACTTTGATTTTTCACATGGAAAATATTAATTTACATTTGGTTTTATTCAGTTGTTCAAATTGTATTTGACCTCTCATCGATTTAAAATTAAAGTGTAATCTGTTTCATGGTTTGCATTACAATTATTACATTTTATTCATACACATCCTCCTTGTCGGCGACGTACTTAATAATGTCGCCTGGCTTAAGCAGCTTCTCGGCATCGGAATCTGGGATCTCGAATCCAAACTCATCTTCCATGGCCATAATGACCTCCACATGGTCCAAAGAGTCCAGGCCTAGGTCATTGATGAAATGGGAGTCGACGTTCAACTGCAAATACACGACGCATTAGTAACGCATTTTGTAATCTGTTTTGTGATGGGTGAATTTCAGTTCTTTTTTTGTGGCTATAAATCAACTGGCAAAGGCAATGTGTGGCATTTGTCTTGATCTTGATCTTTACCTTGCTGGGATCGATCTTGTCGTACAGCTTCAGCACAAGCAAGACGCGCTCATTGATGAGCTTCAGCGACAATGGCGGTTTCGCCGAGTATCTGCGCACCGATTGCGTTTGCCAGCGACATCTGCTCGAGACCAACTCCTGGGAAGGGAGATAAGAACGAAACACACAACCAAGTTAGTAGATCCTTGAATGGGCTGTAGATTACCTTATCGGCCGTCACTTTGTCGTAGGCGGACACGACTTTGAGCACACGAAACTTGATGTCCTCAATGGTGCGCTTGGCGGAATAGCTACGCAATGCGAATTTCTGTAAAAAATTTGATAATACAATTTATTATGGTTCGACCCCTAACCACACACACACATCCACAGTCTGATGCAGACCGGTGACTGTGCGTGTGCATGTGAATGTGTGTGAAACAATCATGTTTTAATGCAAAACATTGTGATGCAATCATTTGGTTTGGTCGCTGGAATCACATTTTCACATCCTAGAACCCAAGACACCTTTTCAGAGCTTTCCTTTCCGCAATCAGCGCCGACGGGGGGCATTTACAATGAGGTTAGGTATAAATCGATATAACTTGTGGTTTCCCATCCACACAATACAACTGATCCACTGTTGGTTATTCTTACTTGGCTAACTTGATTGGCAACGGCCGGCACGGCAATCCTGTGCATCATCCTGGCCGCCTGGGACTGGATCACGCCGCTGCTGGTGCTCATCCGCAGTGTCGCTGCCAGTCGACCGCAGTTGCGTGCGATTTGTGTGAACGACATTGTGGTTCTTCTGCAACAGAAATGGTGGACGGATTAAATGCGGTTCTTGCACTGCACTGCGCCAATGCAATAAACAATTAGTGGGCAATATTTACACGGATTTTTCAAGATTATGTAAAAGTTGTTCTGGAGCAAAGTGAAATAGGGATGTGACTATTGTATTGATATGTCAATATATCGATATATGCAAGTGATATTTTTTTAACTGGCAAATATTTTTGTGTTATAGTTTTAGTGTGATATTTCATCAAGGTGAAACTATTGAATTTTTAGATAGCTATCGAAAGGCAGTTATCGGTAGTTTTGTGCGATAAGCGTAACAAATTATCGCAACCACATTTGTTGAAACTAAATCGATAAGGATAGTTTGTTGATTGCCTAGGCGGGAGTCTTGAAATAGCGAAAAACTAGCGATGTAGCCACGTAAGCAATTACGAAATCATTCATTTATATAAGCTCTCATATGTATATATATATTTATAGTATCTTTTTATGTAAACAATATACATTTAGTCGGAACATATATAAGAATATAAAATTCAAATTAACAAAAATTCACAAGTACACAGTATAAATTACACGAATATAACAAAACAATCAAATCATCTTCCCATTGATTTAAAGCCACGTTTTTGTAGAATGTCATACATAGTAAATTCCTTATGCTGTATTAATCTGCAATGGAAATTGAGTTTAAAAATAGTTTCAAGCCACAAAATGGGGCGTGTAAGTGCACTTACAACAACAAGTTTTTTATTATCAAGCAAAACACCAGCCTCGGCGCCCGTTTGCAACTCAATGATACCGCTCTTGCCCTTGACCTTATTGTGCTCCAATCTGAAAAGGAAAGAATGTAAACAAAATTTAAAAAATGATTAAAGCGAGCATTTTTTTGGGTAACTTACGAATCCCTGTCCACAATAGAAACTATTTGGGCCGTGCCCACAGTATCAATGATGTACGTGCAGAACTCGACAATGTGCGGAATGATCAGGATCAGGTCACCCTTGTCCTTCTTCAGGTCAAGGGGAATGCGTATGACCATCAGATCGTCGTTGTGATTCGTCAGCGTAAAGTCAATCTTGTCGAGCGGCAGGCGATGCTTCTGCTTATATGTCTTCCCGTCGAGCACATACACAGCCTTGTTGCTCAGCAGAATGAAGCGTTCGCGCGACTTGTAGCCATGTCGATCGAATTTCGTGCAGAAGGACTGATACTTGAGCTGTTCGCTGCCAAAAGTGCTGGCCACAAAGTCATTTACGCGCTGAATGTGCTCCTTGGGTATGCGATCCTCCTGGAACCAGGTGGGGACGCTCGCCGCGTAGTTATTTTTCTTGCCTTTGAACACCTTTTCGGCGAGAACCTTCAGCTCGAACTGTCGCTTGCGCTGTGGCGTGAGGGCGAGGCGGTAGATGCGCGCCAGGTGAAGGCGATGCAGACGGTGCAGATACTCGGAGGCCTCCTGGCAGTGGGCCGGCGCCGAGGGCCAGCTCTGGTCCAGCACCTTCTTGGGCAGCTCCTTGGACAGTCGCAGCAGCCACATGCGCTTCGCATTGGCAATGAAGTCCTCGTTGAAGCCATTTGGCGGATCATTACGAGTGATGAAGCCCTTAATGAACGCCCTAATCTTGTCCGCTGCCTCGCGACGCTGCTTGGCCGCCTGCTGGGCCAGCCGCCTGCGGCAGTAGCTCTGCAGGACAATGACCTGTTCGCGCAGCTTCAGATACTTGCGCCGCTGCACAAGACCCTTCCAATGGGCCTGAATGATGGCCGCAATGTCGTGCTTCTTCGCCTGATAGGCATCCTCCGTGTCGAACAGAGTGCGTGGCCAGCGGATGAAGAGCTTCGTCTCGCCCATCTTGTACTGCTCGTTGTCGTAGCCCAGATCCTTGACCAACTGCTGAACACCGGCCTTGGGGCCACCCGATCCCTTGTAATTCGGCCACGTGGATTTGCTGAGGCACTTGTAGCGCTCCAGGAACAGATCGTAGGCACGGCGATAGGCAAAGCCAGCGCGACGCACGCGCAGGTTCTCCATGAGTCCCAGATACTTGACCTGATGCAGGACCAGCTCATCGTTGAACACGCCGGGGGACTGCAGGTCGTTTGGCTTGATGCAGCGAATGTAGGAGGGTTCCTTGCACATCAGGATGTCCATGAGGTTGTTCAGCGACGTGCGGAACTGCGTGATGGCCGTCTCGGGGCGCTTCTTGCTGCGCAGCTCCTGCTCGGGAAAGCACGAGCGCACAATCTTGTTGCCCGCCTTGCTCAGCGTCTCCTTCAGATCGCGGAACAGCAGATCGTTGTTCTTGTCGAGGAACCCAATCACACTGTACGTCACCTCTCCGGCATAGTGCACCAGACGGAATTCGTCGCGCAGCATGATCTTCTGGATGTGTGTGGGCGCCTTCTCGTGGCACACGTAGTGGTGGTGCTCCGACAGTTTGGTCGTCAGCTTCTGCAGGAAGGTAATGTCTGTGGGTTCGCCTGGCCGCAGGCACTCTTCGTCCAGTATGGAAATGATGCCCTTGTGCTTCTCCTCAATCAGATTGCAGATCACTTTGTTGTCGAAATACTCCACGGGTATCCATTCGATGCCCTCGCGACGGTACTCATCCTGTTCGGACTTCAGTGTGAGCTCAATGAACAGTTGCTGCAGCTTTTCGTTGCAAAAGTTAATGCAGAACTGCTCAAAGTTGTTCTTGTTGAAGATCTCAAAGCCATAAATGTCCAGGATGCCCATGACATTGTTCCTGGCACCACGAGTCTCCTTTGCCTGCAGCGAGATGTTCAGGCGCTGCACGAGCCACGAGAACAAGCGATCGTACACAGCCTTTGCCAGGGCGTCCTTGGCATAGACCGCAAGTTCGTGGTTCAATGGCGACGTGACCACATCCCCACGGGCATCGATGGTGCGATGCGTCAGAGCGGCACTCAATTCGCTGGCATTTACGCCCAGCAGGCGAGCCACAGTGACCACCAGATCGCGACTAACCACCTGGGCATTGCCTTCGATCTCCTCAAAGTTGACATTGCCCAAATGCAAAATGCTGCCCACAATGCCAAAGATCTCGCGCTGCTCCTCGGCAGTGAAATCGATGACACTCAGTGCCTGTTGGACCTGCTTGAAGTTCTGTGAATCATTGATGCTAGAGAGGTTTCCCTTCAGCTGAAACAGAAACAGAACAAGAGAAAAAAAGGAATTGTTGAGGATTAAACGCGAATTGATTGGGATGTTCTTTACTTACCCCATCGCTGAGGTAGTTGTAGCTATCCAAAGCTCTCTCGAGGCGCAATTCTTTGAGCAACGCATCATCACCGCCGGCCAGCAGCTGGTAGAAAATGTGGAAATTGCGCTCGCCTCCCATCTGGGCCACCACGCGTGACTTTTCCAGCAGATAGTTCAAGATGTTGCCACCGATTGGGGCACCCTTGTAGTCGAATTGGATGTCCATGTACTTGCCAAAGCGCGAGGAGTTGTCATTGCGATTGGTTTTGGCATTGCCGAAGGCCTCCAGCACGGGGTTGCTCTTCAGGAGCTTATCCTTCACACCCTCGACGGTTGTCTGGTGGCCGGAGCAGGCGGCAATATATTGCAGCACCTTCTTGGAGGCCTCCGTCTTGCCCGAACCACTCTCCCCCGAGATGAGCACGCACTGGCCGCGATTCTCTTCGATCAGAGAACGGAAGGCATTGTCTGTCACAGCAAAACTGTGCGGGAGGGGGATATCCAGAGAATGAGTGGGGGGGACTACGATTAGATGATGGCAGGAAAGACTTACACATGCGGTGGCATCTCGTAGAAGTGCTTGTTCTTGTACTCCTTGATGTGGGCATCGGAGTAGATGGGCAGCTGCTTGTACGGATTCACAGAGATCAGCACCTGGCCAATGTACGTCTGCAATAGGAAAGTCACAGTCACAGGGATTAGAATAAGTGGAAAATGATTCCTAGTTAGAGGCTTACACAGCTCCAGCATCCTGACTAATTAATTTATAGAGTAATTTTAGGATCGAATGCATTTCAAAGACAGAAAACAGAGAGACAGAGAGAGAGAGCAGCAACAGAGAGCAACAAAGATACTCACATAGATGAGGTTCTCCTGAAAACGCTTCTTCAGATTGTCAATGAAGGCATCTTCGCTCTGGTAGTTTTCGAGCAGCACAAAGTCCTGGACGCCAGCACGATCGCGTTCATGCAAACCCGTCTCCATATTGGGCAAAGTTGTGGGACTGAAACGGGGAATACAAAATATATAGAAAAAGAGTTTCAAAATATGTTTAAAGAGATGAGAAGAAAAAGATTTGAATATAAGGATGCAGCAACAGCTTGTGAGTCAATGAAGCGACCAAGAAGCGCTGCTGCATCATGCGTGATACTTGGACCCGCAATACACAAAAAGAACTAGAGAAAAGGATATAGATTTCCACTTTATCTCTTAGATTTCAATGCACTTTTCTGATGAGACTATAAGAATCGACTCCTTGGGGGGTAAGTTATGTAGAAAAATTCTTTAGAGATCAAAGTCTTCAATGATATTTCTTGCACTAGGATTCCTTAGAACAATTACGTGATTAGCTGCGGACTTTTTCCACAGAAAGCACTCTCTTGGCGCTTTCGTTATCTTTTCGAACCTTAATCTTCCAAAAGGGTTGTCGGGCGGTGATTATGAACGAAGAAAAGCCCCAACAAACGATCGATAAGATTTACTTGAAAGTGCACTTCCAAGAGTCCCACGGAAATGCCAGCCTTAGCGGAAAATCAGTCAATGAATTGAGTTACGGATGAGGCTAAAATTCAATTTGGAATTGCAATAAACTTATCTAAGGACAGAATGTGGCACAATTCAATAATGTTTTATCTTTCGATTAGAACTCAGACAAAATCCAATACAATCTTTTCGTATTTATAGAGAGGTATTTGGGGAATGATTGGAGTGTGCGGGGGTAGGGGTAACGGGAGGGGGCAGGTGCAATTGCGGGACCTTATCAATGCCATAATTCATGAGGCGAGAGAGAGAGAATTAGCTTTATTGGATCACAGCGCGGTGCTCTAGTTCTTGTTTCACTGATACGACAGGGTAAATCCATAAAAAGACGATTACGCAATGGCCCAAAGAACGTTTTGGACTTGCAGGAGGCACCTCCAGGTGTCATAAGAACTGGAAAAGTGCCGAAGCACTCGATGTGCACACCATCCACTCCAAGTTTTCAATCAAATTGTCAAGTGATTTGTCAAGTCACGCGAGAAATCAAACACACTGGAATAGGAGTCCTCGTTTGGTGTACCTGGCCATGGTTAATGATGATCCTTGTTCCTCTTTTGCGTTAAAGATTCGTATGGATCTTTGGGATCTCTGCTGAATCGCGTTTCACTTTCGACACTTTTTCGACAAGAGATCGTCAGAGGCAGATTTCGCGCATATTCCGCCTATTGTCGACGGCTCCGTTGGCAAACTAAACCGATCCGCTGGCAGTTGAAGCGTTTTAACCATCAATACATTCTGCTCTACATATCAATTGGCCTCGTCGTTCTGTCGTTCTGTCGCTCTCGTTGTCGTTGTCGGCACATTTATCAACGATAATATAACTCTGGCGAACCTCCTCGAGAGGAGGAGGCGATAGAGAGAGAGAGAGAGCACTGGAATTGCCATTGCCGCCAATCAGTTTCCGATTAGATAGTGCCTTTTGCTTTCGCAAATCAGCAACAAAAACTACGGGCATGACTTAGGCGTAGAGTCATCATCCAACACAATCCACCAAACACCCAAGCATTCTGTGCAAAAAGTGTGTGTCTGTTTTGGATGTCTAAATATATCCAAGAAACATATACTCGTATCCCAGAGCATGATGTCATTTATTGTACTTCAATCCTTAGTGCCAGATTGAATGAGTTTCAATGAATAAATAATATGAATCATATCAAATAGGTAACAAATAAATATATTATATTTGCTTTTCAGACTCATGAGGATCATTCATATGGAAAATATGCTAAGCCACAATGTAATAGAGAAGAGAGAGAGAGATTGCTAAAGCTAAAAGGAAATCGCAGAAGACATCACGTGCAATCACTTTTGTTCTGAATTTCGACTATAATCATAATCCGATTGATATGATTATTGAGTATCAAGTAGATAAGATTCAGATTCTAGCAAAAATTTCGCTTCCTCTAGCACCCTTGAGCTCTGAAACCTAAGCGCCGTGGCTTTATCGTTTCAGCTAAATATAATTTATGGGTTCAATGGGTATACAGACTATAAAGAGGAATGGAAATAAGCACATTTCCACATTGCCTACTTCCCAAAAGAGTATTAGAGCATCATTATACATTAATTCTGTTTCGAAAATCAACATTTGAGCGCCGCTGATAGCAGCATGAGATAGATTCTGAGTCAGAGATTCGGCTGCAGTGGAGGAGAATCGACAGTGGGACAGCATTTAGCGCCCCTTTGTTATCAGTTATCAGTGCGCTAAATAAGTCATTGCTAAATACGAGTACAATACTCAATACTACTCGTACGAGCGAGTAGGCAGAGAAGATTCAGTTCGACCATTCGACTCTCGTTCTTCAGTTCGAAACACAGCGAATGCCTCGATAATTACGCAATGTTTGTTGTCGATGCATTGCAGAAGAATTCCTGGGAATTCTCTTCAAGACAAGCGGCAAACATGAGTTGAGTCATGAGTTGCCCCTCCCCGGGATTCAATTTCAGCCATTAGCCACAGGGAAGCATTGCTTTAGTCGATGGTTGTCACATAATTAGTTAATTGCACGTAGAATCGATGGATAGAACACTACAGTTATGTAGGATTACCTATAGTACGAGTATGTGTGAGTTGTTTGTGTGTTTCAATTTGTAATTTGCTCACCTTTAAACTAATTGAAAGTCGCCTGAGATTATGCTACAGCTAGAGGTATTCTAAGAAGTGGTTTTCTGCTATCAACAAGTGGAAAAAGTTAAGCCAGAAGACCATTTAGACGCTATAGATACTTATTACTATCAGCAGTTTGATGATCTTTACATTTGTAATCTGAAATTCAGGTCTTAAAGATTAAAAAGTCTCTCTTTAAAGTTTTAACAATCATTTCAACAAATTGGGACTGATATGTGTGTAACCATTAGAAGGTACAAAAAAAAGAGTTTTAGATCCATGCAATGTTTTGTTTTTGCACTGAAATAAGTGCCTTGGAATTCTAAGAGACTATTTGAGTTACCTTAGAAATTTGTTCCATTGTTGACAAATATCTACAAATATACCCTTAACAGAGTGTACAAATTCTAGAGTATCGAAAAGTCATTGACTTTCTCTGTGGACTCCAAAGTGAAGGCATTCATTTCATTCTTTTGATCTTCAAAAGGTGGCTTTGTAATTGAGTGGAGAAACCAGTTCCGCTGCTCCACAAACTTATGTAGGCTCCCACTCCGTGTATGATGTAATAGAGAACCGAGTAAGAGAACCCAAAACCTCCTCGAAAGACCATCAAAATTTCTGAAACGGAACCCCAAAAGTTGGTTGCCACAAAACCCACAAAAATGTTCGTGGGTAAAATAGGTTTTAGGTTTATGCATGCATATAAATGACGTCATATATCAAGAGACGAGAGAGATTACATTCCGTGTGGGATATTGAGGGTTACTGAAACCTTTTTTGTATGGAAATAGAAGAGATCTTAAAGGGAACGAAAAGAGATTTGTATGTAAATGGAGTTGTCGTGCTCGTTAATAGCGATTTCAAATTTGGGGCACCATCTATCAATGGATGCTGCATTATATTCGAGAATTATTCTAATGAGAAAACCGGAGAACAAGATCCCAGATAATCTCCATTAGAGCACAAGATGCATCTTTGGTGCATTCGGGAAGGGTATAAATACAGAGTGCAGGTGCATCTGGAGAACATTCCCTCGATGATCATGGATCCACGAGTATCGGCATTGTGGTTGGGTAAGTCTTCCAGAAGCTGTTCCTTCCGAGAATTTCACTAGCTCCAGGATCTAACTTTTTTCTGCAGTTCTCCTCTCGCTCTTGGGAGGATCGCTGTCCTTTCAGGACAAGGCCCCAGTGCAATCGGGCCTCGTGACAGGACAGGCGCGCAATGACAAGCAACAGCAGATCACGGACGACACCCTGGGCACGTCCTCGGGGCGCGGCATCGACGATCACCTGCTGAAGACTATCGGTAAGGGTGGGATCAAATTGGTGATGGCTGGAGGCTCGTCTACGACCACACCCAAACCGTCAGTACAACATCATTACTATTATCCACCAGAGGATCAGCAGCAACCGCGTCAGTACGGCTACGGGCCGCCGCCTCCTTATTCCCCCTGGCTGCCGGCCCACCACCCGCCACGGCCACAGCTGCCTCCATGGGGGCCACCACCAGGACCACCGCCGCCACAACCGCCATACTACGGTGGATATCCATCCTATCCAGGCTGGGGTGGCGGCTATCCGGGCGGCTATCCTGGCTGGGGGGCCGGTGGTGGCTACCTAGGATATCCAGGCTACGGATATCCCGGTTATTCCGGCTATCCCTACTATCCGTTCTATCGCTCGGCAGGCTCCCCGGAGGCGGACAACCAAGTGCCCGGGGGCCCCGACGGCACACCACCCGCCATTCCTGGAGTCTTTCAGGGCCGACATTTGCTCTCCCAAAATTATCTCGATGGCAGGGCCAATGCGGGCAACATTGTGCCACTCTATCATCTGCTTCAAATGTCCAGAGCTTAAGGTTTTTCAATAAAAAAGTGTACGAGAAGTTCACCAGAAAAAATAGAGTGTTTCTTTGAAGAAAGAAGCAGCCTTCAAGAATCTGCAGAATAGATCCCTGATCATTAATTTTAGCGACCGAGGGGCATTGCTGCATGATGCGTAAATGTTTTAATTGGGATGGATTCTCCATTTAAGAGGCATTTAAGAGATCTCTTTAGGAAATGTTCTGGAGACCAAATAAATCAAGAATCTTTGGTGGGAATGTAGGAATGATTGAGAATATCATTGGTAGATTCAATTCCATTCCATTTTTTTCTTTAAATAGTTTTCAGGTAAGTTTTAAATATTCTTAATAGGATGGATCTATGAATCGATGGATCATGAATAGAACACTACAAATCTGAAAAGAATTCTTTGCTCCAGAACCCCAGAACCCGAAAGGCCGCTGACCGTCACAATCGATAATCAAGTTTGTTCCATAATTAAGATTCAAAAAAATTCGCGAATTTCTCGAGGCAAAACTCTGTATGCCGCTGACTCATTCGTGCTCCATCGCGGCGGCACGGTGCCCGGGGCACGGGGCACGTAGGAGGGAGCCACAGATGTGACGCATGGCAAGTGGTCTCTCGGATAACCATTAAGCATTAAACAAGCACCAAAGCACACATTTATTTGCTCATTTTTTCTGTTTTTTTGTATTTTTTATATTTTGCTGTTTTCTCAGCGCATTGCCCGGCCATAAAAAGCGTCAACACCAAACCAGCAGGCGAGTGAAGTGAAGTGATCTTGAACGCGGCTTTAATGCCAATTGCAAAAAGTATCTAAAGCTGAAAACGATGCCAAAAAGTAAAAAGAGTCGCAGCTTTTACCTCTTTATTTTTTTATTACACGAACCAGACTCTTTCTGTTTCCACGAAAAGCCCTTAGGTTGACACTTTACCGCGCGACGAACTTCAATTTGAAGTGAAAATTCGAGTCTCTCAAGTAGCCGGTCTCCCGGTTTTCGTTTTCGTTTTTTTTTGTTTTCAGTTTTCGATGTTGTAATTGTGATCCCCACAACGACGACGACGCTCACTCCTCTGTGTCTTTCTTGCAAATGTCCAAAGAAATGAAATTAAATGGAAAATGGAATTGTAGTGCCCGCCCCATTCTGCTGGGGCTCCCATCAATCGAATCGAAGTTATATGACAAGTGTGGGGATTTTTTATTTGTTTGTTACTTATTTGCGGTTGATAATGTGTGGGGCATATGGTGCCATGAATGGCGGGGCAAGAGTGGGGATACATTGTGGTTTATAGATTAACGATAGTGGGGGGATCAGTATTATCATAAGGAAATGTAGGAAAATATATTGTGGATTACCTATTAATTTTTCAATTTTGTAAGCTTGTTGCATTTTCAGGGCTTTTAGATCAGATACGGGGAGATTAGACAAATTGATGATTGGAGAACTTTATTTATTTCTTGTGGAGATCATCTGTATCATCTCTGGATAATTATACACTCAATTATTTGCTTTCTAATACTCATTTAAAGTCACTCCATTGATCATTGGAGGATCCAAACACGATAGATTCCGTGCCACAGGGTATATCATTTGTCTGGCATCTGTTGTCCATCAATCACAATTTCTGCAAGTTTTTCATTGTGTGCAAAAAACGAGAGAGAACGTACGGAGTCGCTTCGAACGCGACTCTACTTTTATACCCGTACTCAGTGATTTATGTGGAATTTTAAAATGTTTTACCATTTTTACATTTTACATTTTTGCTACATCTGTCATCGACATCTACATCTACATCATCTACATCAGTTCTCACAACAACACACGTATACTGCACGAGGCAGCATGTTTGAGCGTGAGTGTGTGTGTGAGAGAATCTGCTGCGACAATCAACCCCCAATAAATGACTTACGCAGCAATCTGGCGAGGGGAAACACTAACGGCGGGGAAACACTGAATGAACGAAAATTCATTTGATCATTGTGGCTACAATAATGATCCGATCTGAACCAAATTCGGGAATACGGTAGATATGATCATTTCCTATGATACTGCATTTTGGTTTTTTTCTATCTTTAAAATTGTGGATTTTCGTCTTTTTTGTGGGGGCGGAAGGGGGCGGGGCGAAATTTTGAAATACACTTGTTCAGGTTTGGTATCACAGGAGTCTTGGCCAAAAGTTTGGTTGCTCTAGCTCTTATAGTCTCTGAGATCCAGGCTACACAAAATACAAAAACCAAATCGACTCGATTTTGTGTGAGTGCGAAAGGGATGGAGCGAAGTTTTTTGCGTATGTTTTGTCTATTGTGGCTATATTAATGATCCGATCCGATTCAGATTTGAGCCCCCTGAGAGATATGGTCTTTTCTCTATGGTTCTGCATTTTTCGTTTTCTGCTATCTTCAAAATTGTGGACGCCACATGATGTGCGCCCTTTGGGGGCGGAAGTGGGCGGGGCGGGAATTTTAAACTTTTCTAGGGTGAGAGAATACATCAGTCTGGAAAAAATTTGGTTGCTCTATTCTTTTTAGCCTTCGAGCAATGGGCGACGAACAAGACGGACAGACGGACAGACGGACGGACGGACAGACGGACAGACGGACGGACAGACAGGCTATATCGACTCGGAATTGATGCGGGAATATATAAAAAACTGAATGCTTCACCTGTTTGAATGCTTCACCTGTTTTATGGACAATCGTTTACTTTTGAGTTCTTGGCATTTCCATTTCCCCTACACTTTCATTATCTTATCATACTCTAGACTGGAAAGAACATAAAAGAAAGCCATAAATGCAACTGTTGCCAAACGGGAAACAAAACAACAGCATGAAGCACCCTGTACCGTATGAGGAGGTAACATCATCGATTGTCATATCACTAAAAATGAGCTTGAACCCCGTGGAAAGATAACACCACCCCGATATCAATATACATACCACCGATAAGACAAAAGTTCAAGTTTGTTTAAGTCATAATTTTTTTTTTGGGTGCAGTTTGTAGATGGTTACGTTGAGATTTCCGTGCGAGACATGAGATATTTTGGGGGGAACAAATCATCATCACCTGACGGACAACGAAACCGATGATGAATCGCAATTACCAGAGGCAAAATGCGTGCAATGTTTTCTTTTTCTGTTCCGTTCCCCTTCTCTTGTGCTGTTGTTCTTTTGGGTCTTTTGTTTTCACTTTGTCTTGTGGTTTGGTTTGGTTTGGGTTGTTAGGAAATTACATCATTAACAAAACAGAAATCTGTTTGTGGAGTCTCTTAACTCGTTTTAATTCCATATGCCATGACATTGTTGGATTGGTGGGGGGGTAACGCTTCGTTTGCACAGCTGTGCAGCCGTTTTTTGGCAAATCATTTTGTTGGGTGGTGGTGACTTGTCTTGCCGATCAATTGCACTGGCAGTTCGGAGTCTTTTAAGCAGCTTATTGCCACACAGAAATGGGGGAAAATGGGTCACACAACACAGACTACATCTCCGAGCTCAACAGTTTGAAATTGAAATCGAAATTTGATACAATTTCAATTGGTTCCCCCTCCCGTCTTACTGTCTGTCTGTCTGTCTGTCTGTATGTCTGATGGTGTGGCGGAAGGTCGGTCAATATTTCCATCCACATCCACTGGAATAATGATTACTCATAGCACAAACACATCAGAGGACTTAAACTCGTAGTACACTCCCCTGCTCATTCCCTACTTATGGAGAGAGAGATAGACATTGTTGACCCTCTTTGTGTGTGGCTTTTTGTTTGTTCCTGCTATAAAACCTAGACAAACAAACTTGCCACAAAGGAAAGAAAGTGGGAGAGTAGAGTGATTGGTGGTGCTACACAAGGAAACGAAATATGCCAAGAGGTAGGTCAAGGTGTATTAAAATAAAAGGTGAGCCAAAGCGATCCACTTTTTCCACACACACACACACATATGTAAATGTGTGCGGAAGCTGTGAGAACGAGCATAGAAAGCTTCAAGAGAACATGTGAGAGGATGCTGTCACATTTGACAGTATATGTGAGAGAGCTAAGGAAGAGGGAAGGTTCTCATTCTATATAGGAGTGCGAACGGAAGGTGAGTGCAATTAGCTAGCCAAGAGCAAGAGAGATGCGTCGTATTGGGGCGCTACCCTACCATTCAATATACACTGATTGAGTGCAGGTAAGTGCGAAAAGGAAGCTTCCCACCAGGAAGCGAATGCGCGTGTGAGACTCAGAGTAAAACAGAGAGAGAGAGAGAGATTGGAGCATGGGGCTTGTGGGGCATGGTGTGTGGGTCTTCTTCATCAGCGTAAACGTTCGCTTTATTAGAGGAACACACCAGCATTGCAAAAGCATAAACCAGATTTTTGCTCCTCTTTGTTGCTGGGTGTTGTGGTTGTTGTTGTTGTTGTTGGTGTCGCAAGTTCAAATCGTGCAAAGGAAGAAGAAAGAAAGCAGGCAACGGGCAACGGAAGACGCTGCAGATCACGACCGACCAAGCGACAGCACAGCGACAGCAAACGACGAGATCAACCAGGGGGCAAACCGGCAGAACCGCTTTTTTTGTATATTTATTTTGTATCTTATTTTATTTCACGTTCCCCCAGTGCCATCGAGGCTCGGCTCCTACATACGAGTATGCCCGTACCGTACTCTCGTATCTTGTTAGGTGGTGCCGCACTACCACATTTTTGTTAGCCGTCAGGATATGCAAAAATTGTCAGTGTAATTGATTTTATGGCCTCAATTTTGAGTCATCATCAAGTTGGCAGCCAGCGGCATGTGGCATGCACGGGGGGACATGGATGGCCATGGCCATGGCGGCGGCGGCATGGATTAAGAAGTTGGCCAAACTGGCCAGACAGACGACACATTTGATAAATGAAAGCAAATGAGCGCTGCAGAGGTAGCGGCGTACCCGGCTACTACGTTAAGTACCCCATAATTTCACCGACTGTCTCCCAAAGTCGTTACCTTTTTCTGTTTGTTTTTTTTGTTTTTGTTTTTGTACCTGTTTGAATTTCTTTTTCGATGCGGGTACCGTTAGCTTGACCCGGCAATGGCAGCAGCGGCTTCGGCGTCGGCGTCAACAACGGCGACACAGCCACAAAAACGATCGCACAACAACACTTGCACTGCTTTTGCTGCTGCTAACAATGCGTATAGATATAGATATGTTCGAATGTTCGTATTCGTTTATAATGTTTAGGCACCGCACGCCCTCAGCATACAAATGAGTGTCCGAAAATGTTCTTAATAATTAATTCAGCGGGTGCGGGCTGTCTGTGGGGGCACACGGCAAAGGCCAACGCGAGCGGCGGTAAAGTTAAAGCTTAACTGACTCGACGGACTCGAAAAACGATTTGCCGCCACATTCACATTTCGCACAAACAGCGCGCGGCTGCCAGTGTGACCGCGGACTTATCGATCAAATATACCGAAACAGCTGTTTTGTTATCGATTATTGTCTATTGTTATCACTTTTCAAAAAAATATTAACCATTTTATTTGTTCATTTCTTCTTTGATTTCTATAACAGGTGATTTTGATTTTTAACTAGCCTACGATTTAAAGCCATAAACACAACATTAATTAAGTTGATTTGATCTCTGATAAATGTGTGTGTGATGTGTGTTTTCCTGTACCTGTACTTAAGTTTCATACACCAAACTCCCCCTCCTTCACCAATCACCCATCGGAGGAGCAGATCAGACCAGACTAAAGCCCTGCGTTTGCTGAATGGCTTGCAGTAGTTTGAATTTGAGGCGCTCCTTGGTCTTGTATCGTGGCAGATCCAGCAGATTGAAGCATGTATGGGCCACTGGCAGGAAACGTTCATCGTTAGTGGGCTGTATAGTGAACTGGAACGATGATAAAGAAAAAGTTTAAACTGCACTTTACTGCGATTTTAATGCACTTACCCCCAGGGCCTTCATACCCTGAATGGGTATACGATCGCTACCAGTTAAATAGAGAAGAAAACTTCTCTTTTCCGCTTCGGATAGATCGTGTATTACCTCCCAGAACCACTTGATCTGCAAGGAATAACAAAATGTATAATCTTTTCTGGGGTTTGCTTGGGATTCCACTCACTGTCTCATCGCCTGAAGAGTAGCCGTCTTTGTAATTGCAATTGTCCTGTAGAGCCTGCCAGTCGTACTCCTCGTTGCCCACCACCACAGCCATCAGCTCCTCCGGCTGGAATACGTTGAGGACACGGCCCGCACAGACCTTCAAGAAGCCCTTGTGGAAGGCATTGTAGTGCACCTCCGACGCCTTGTTGATCACAAAGTTCACATAGAGATCCACAAACTCCTGCCGGTTCTCGAGGGTGACGGCAATCTCTTGGCCATTTGGCTTAAGACTTAGAGTCTCCGGCTCTCCGAAGACATCGCGTGTTATCTCGAAATGCAGATCAAAGGTCTCCGTAAAGTCGTCGCCCTTGTAGTCGAGCAGCGCCTGCATGGAGTTGGCCTCCGTGGGCGACAGCTGGCGGAGATCACTCAGATCCACGGGCTTATTCAGCAGCTTCTTGTAGAGGGCCAGGGGGAAGGGCAGATTGATGATTGTGAAATTGTAGATGGCCAGGCCACAGAGGACGCCGATGAGGTAGTACATGTTTTCCGTTTCAAAGGTGATGTCCGCGAACCACAGGACACGCGACTCCTCGAACTCCTTGAACATGCCATACTTCGGATCCAGCAGATCCTTGAGCAGCAGCATGAAGAACTCCTTGCGCACGCCGCCAGCATCCTCGGCCTCCTCGTCCTGGAACTTGATCTTCAGCGGCTTCTTGAGATCGCTCTGCGAATAATGCTGCAGCTCTCGAATGGAGTCCTGGACAATGTTCTCCCTCGTCACATTCAGTACAATGTATTGGGAGATGGGTATGCCATAATTGAGAAGATTAAAAAATGCCTGCTACGAAAAAAGAAAAAAAGGCAAATCAGCAGGATGAAAAGGCAGGGGGCAGGGTGCAGGGGGAAAGCCCTGCACTCTGTACTCTGTTTACTCACATTTGTGGCCGCATTGGCCATTGCTGAATGCATTTGGACCACCTGATCCGCTTGGAGCATCGATGTCTTGGCCGACGTATCGAATAGGAATGGAAAATTACAAATGCTAAATTCGTTCGGATTGCCCATTATCCATTTGACAAACTCCTGCTTGACATTCGCATACCAGTCGAGTTCGGGCCAATAGAAAATCTGATAGCTGACCCGATCCTTTCGCGTGTTGTTGATGACGAAGAGTTCGTTCATTACCTTCAGAATAACATCCAAATCGGCATTGTATGGCATTACCTAAATGTGGGAAGCGTTGAATATGCAGGTTAAATCGACACCAACAATCCGGAATCAAATCTCACCCTTGCAGAACTCTCCACCGTTGGACAGATGGGCAGCAGATTCATTTTGAAGCTTATGATGTGCACCACCACATGCAGGAATATGTTTACCACACGCTCGAAATAGTCCACTGG
Organism: Drosophila bifasciata; assembly: GCA_009664405.1. Lineage (NCBI taxonomy): Eukaryota > Metazoa > Arthropoda > Insecta > Diptera > Drosophilidae > Drosophila > Drosophila bifasciata. The sequence goes on from CM019043.1 coordinate 43,486,714, forward strand.
CGTTTGAGCCAACCATTTGTGGAGCACCTTGCTGGGATTCGTAGTCAGCTTCAGTATCGCATTGGCCAGTGGCACCTGCAGCGTCTTGTAGTGCTTGGAGTTCATGAACTCATGGTACAGCGGCAGCAGCAGATACACGCGCAGGCTCTCCACATCTGCTGGGGAGGCCACCAGCGAACCAATCAGCTCTTTCGTTACATTATCCCAGATCTAGGGGAAGGCACACAGAAGCATAAGATAGGGGCGGATTCATGGATCAGTTAGGGAGCTGTACGCACCACCTGCTTGATGCTCTCGTTCTGCACATTCCGTAGATGATCGAATGCCACCTCGGCCGCCCTCAGATCCAGTCCATAGTTGCGTGCAGAGCAGCCGAAATGCTTTTCGTTTGAGAGCAAAAGGAGCCATTCAGGCACGCCTGACTCTTGAAGATCAGCTCCATGGACTGCAGCAGATCCAGGTCGCTTTGGTCGCTCTGCTTGAAGTGCGCACACTGCTGTGTGGCCTCTGCCGTCAGCGAAAGGATCTGGGATTTGGGACTGCAAGAAACACAGGAATTGCATTAGTTTTTTTTGGCAGCAGAGAAAAGTCGAATGTGTCCCACTTGTAGCTGCGCAGATCCTCGGGCGGCACCTTATCCACATAGAGCGTGGTCGTCACAATCGACTGATCGCCGCCTGAGAAGATGTGCTGAATGACCACCGATTCCTTGGCTCCTTCGCTCGATTGCAGCAGAGCGGAGCCACTCGGCGAGACCCAGGGACCGACGACCACCTGTGGCAGCGTTAGATTTTTGGTGCCACGCGTTCCCAGCTGCCCGGAGCTGCCCAAACCAAAGCTATACACTCGACCACGAGAGGGCACCAGCGCGAGAGTGTGGCGATTGCCGCAGGCCACCTGGGTGATGGTGCTGCCCATCAGTTCCATGACCATGCGGGGTATCATCTCGTTGGACTTGAAGCCATGCCCCAGCTGCCCGTAGTTGCCAGCGCCGCAGGTGAAGACGCCCACCCTCGTTGGTGAGGAACACTGAATACTCGTCCCCACAGGCTACGAATCTCACGCCGAGGGTGCGCATCGTCTTTAGCTGCGTGGGATACGAACGATTCTGCTCGTCGTTGAGCCCCAGCTGGCCGCAAGTGTTCTTGCCCCAGCCGAACACGGCGCTGGACTTGGAGATGAGGAACGAATGGTTGCCCCCACAGGCAATGGTGGCCAGTGGGATGCCCAAGACGGTCGCCAGCTTCAGGGGATAATTGCAGTGCGGCAGCTCTTTCGGAGACCCAACTCCCAGTTGGCCATAGATGTTGGAGCCCCAGGAGTAGAGTTCGCCACCTGAAAGAGAGCGACACTAGAGGGGGAACCCTTCAGAGGGGCAATTAACGTCTCTGGCTACTTACAGCTCGTCAGTGCCAGACTGTGGTTGTTGCCGCATGCAATCTGCACCACCATTTTGGACACGAGAAAGCGCAAGACCTTTGGCAGCTCAATGATCTCCTTGTCGGTGGAATGGCCCAGCTGTCCGCAGTCGTTGTCGCCCCAGCTCAGTATCTGGCCCCAGTCGGTAAGGGCCATGGAATGGCGGCTGCCACAGGCAATCTGGGCGACAACATAGTTCTGCAGCTCGGGTATCAGCACTGCCAGAGAGCGGAGAGAAACAAGGGGAATGGTAGTCATTTGCTGCCTCTCTTTCCGAATGATTCGCAGTGGGTGATAGTGTGTGATGAAGAGTTTACAAAGCGACAAGACGCAATATGAAAATTACATACGAAATGGCGACATACGTGGCCTTTTGGTGGGCAGCTCGTGCCCCAGCTGGTAGTGATCGTTGCTCCCACAGGCGTACACCTTTCCGTTGGCGGTGAGGAAGAGCGTATGGCGATGGCCGCAGGCAATCTGTTGCACCGCCGAATCGGGCTTCCATGGTATCTGGCTGGGTATCAGGATCTGCAGATCGAAAACCCAGTTAACGGGGCATCAAATGTCGAGCCATATACACATATACACATATATTATATATGTATTATATGCCCCATGTCCTTGGCTTGGCACACACACACCTGCTCATCCTGGATTCCACCGAGTCCCAGTTGGCCGTGCGAGGTGTCGCCCCAGCAGTACAGGGCCATGGCGCAGCGCTCTTTACGTTGTCGCCGCCTCTCGCCGTGTCGTTGTGTTTAGAAGAATATTCGAGAATGCGCCCCTAAACTTTGCAATGGACATTTCTTTGTGAAATTCTCACTTTCGTTTCGTTTTGTTCTGTTCTTTCGCTGCTGCTGCTGCACTCAAGTCGCCCACGCAGGAGGTTCTATCTATACCTGTGTGGAAGCCCCTGCGTTTCTGATGGCCTCTTCTTTTTTCAGTTTTCTAGGTTTTTCTTGTGTTTTTGATTGTCTTTTGTTAACCGAAATTTAGATATTGTTTGTTGTTGTTTTGGCTGTACATCTGCTCCTCAGAAATATACCAAAATATTGCCTATAATTTCCAAAAAATATACCGAATAAATATGTATCGAATATTCGATAAATGTGGAAGTAAAAAATCGAGAAAAAAATGAAACTATTTTTCTGAACTTCAAGTTCATTTTTCTGAATCACTTTTTGCAGTTCGCTCCGAACTAGCTCGTTGCCACAGTTAATGGGAGTTTTCCACACATCAGCTTTTGTCTATGTCCACTCTCGCGTTAGTACCAAATGTTGTGGAAAATACCAATGGGCGCCAATTTCGAACATTATTTTTGTGCTTATTGAAATTAAATTAGCTCGAATAGTAAATTTAACAAATTTGAACTGGCTGGATAAATATGCAAAGATAGATGTTCATACTCCTATGCCATACTTTTTGAGATCTTACTGGGTATTTTAAATAGAATTTGAACGGGATGATGTATATATAAGTATGTATATGTAGGTTACTGGAGAAGTTAAAGTCGGGTACCAAAGTTATAACTTATCAATATCAATATATGAGTTTCATGTTTAGTTGTAATTGAAATCTTTCCCAATATCTCATTAAAATGTTAAACAAACGCAATAACTAACTCAAGTTGGACCACAGATCTCTTGACGTAATTCTACTTATCATATGCAATGGAATATACTTAGTAGGAGGTACTAATTAATGCGATGATCTGAATTTCGGCAGCACTTGGTACGAATTTACGATGACACTCGAATGTGTTTCACGTCCAAGTCGCAGCACTGGGGCGCTCCACAAGCCAAACGTTCGGATTCGCATTAGCATTTGCTGAATATCATTAACAACAAAAGCCGCTAATCGAATGACAGCCCAAACGAACTTCTCTTGGCGCCTAGCAAATGTTATTTTAACGATACGGACGGATACCCTGACAATACAGTGGGATCAACGACTATGAAAAGAAGCCGGCGGAGGGAATCCTCTTAAATCGGTGGGCAGGGAGCTGTGTAAGGGTATCCAAAGTTCGTTTTAGGCATTGCTCTATGATATTTGGATAACAACTCATAAATTTATTATGAATTTAAGTCAAGATTAGATAAGAATTGAAGCATTCATTGTGTGTGGAATCTCCATCGGTAAATCTTCATCTTCATATCTGTTATGAAGAATGCGGTGCGGTATAGATCACGATCACCTGCTGCTGCTGCTGGCTCTTGCTCTGGACCGCTGATCTCTGTTCGAAAACAAAAAAACAACACGGTCATTAGGCGAACTAGCAGGGGGAATGGAACGTAACGCTCGTAAAACTCGGTCAAATTCATATTCGAAATGCGCGAATTTATTAATAATACGGATCACCACTAAAGCCTCGAAGATCAAATGTGAACTGTGGTGGAACATCTACGGCTTATTGTTGTTGCTGCTTGTGTCAGGTGTAGGTGTAGGTCAGTGATCGTCGCCAGCTCTGGTATAAAACGGTCACTCGACTGTGCTTTCGACATCAGTATCAACTAAAGCAACGTTCCGCTTGGATTCCCCAACACACAGATTTCCGATTTCCATATCAAACTTATTCAGCCAGCCATGTTCAAGATCGTAAGTATCGTTTAGTGATAAATGATTCGAATGTGATAATAGAGCGATTTTCGATCGGATGGATTTTTATAGGTGCTAATCATTAGCCTCTTCCTGGTGGCCGTCACTTGGGCCGCAGATGAGTCACAGGCGACCATCACAAAGTACGAGAATGAGATCAAGAACGATGGCAGCTACAATTGGGAGTACGGAACCTCGAACGGCATTCAGGCCAAGGAGAGCGGTGTGGGCAGTGCCTATGCCGCTGGATCGGTGGCATACACGGCACCCGATGGCCAGAACATTCAGTTGGAGTACACGGCCGATGAGAATGGATATCAGCCGAGGGGCGCACATTTGCCAACGCCGCCACCGACACCCGACTACATACTGAAGGCTCTGGAATACATTGAGGCTCATCCGTTCCAGAGGGTTCAGCTCAGGACTTAGTTAATGATAGGATATAATGCTTAGCTCTAATTTAGCACAATTTCCACTGCATATGCAAATAAACATTAGATTAAACATACAAAGTGTGTTTTTGTTTTCTCTTTATTTTGTTGTAAATCATTGAATAATTGCAACAATTCTGTGATATAATTTAGCGTTCCGATTAAAAGAATTCCTCTGCTCAGATTAGTTTGCAACTAATTTATGAATAATATTCATGGATTGGATTCATATACAAATCTAAATCATAGACACAAATTGCCATAGTTCAATCGAATTAACATTCTATTCCGTTCCGCTCTTTTTAAGTGCCGAAAAAAAAACAAACATAAATCATTATCGAAAGAAATGTTACATTTAAATTGTTGTTCATTTAACGCGATTTGTTGTGTGTGTGTGGTGTGTGTGTGTGGTGTGTGGTGTGTGGGTGTGGTGTGTGTGTGTGGTGTGTGGGTGTGGTGTGTGTATCTTGTATCTCTTAAATCACATTGAAATCATGACGCATATCCACTGCCACTCGCTGTCTGTGTGTGTATCTGTCTGCGTGTGTGTGTTGGTGTTAATATTAATTCATAATTCATAATTATTATTATTGTTGTTAGCCATATTGTGTATGGTTATATATGCTTTTGAAAAGTACAACGTGCACAGTATCTTAGTAATTTGAATTAATTTCTTAATATGTTTTTTTGTTGTTGTTGCTCTGCTGCTGCTGCTGGCTGGCTCTCTTCTCTTTAATTTCACGCTTTGTGTTTGTTTACAATAAGTTAACGTTTATCTTTATATATATATATATATATATATATATATATATATATATATTCTTGCATAGGCAACTGGTTTTTAATTATAATAAGGTTCTCTAATGATTCATTCTGTTAACAGAAGAGAGATGATCTCTTGTGGTGTGTGTACTGTAGAACGAAATACATTACATTTCGTTAGTCGTTGCTTAAACATGTTTTATTGTTGTTGGTTTTTGCTTTTGTTTTGTATTTGTTTGTGGTTTGGGGGCCGCTTAGCATAATTGTTTAATCATCAGTTAATCAAGTTGTAGTAGCATTTCCAATTCGTATTTGAATCAATTAAGAATGCCATCATTTTTGAGTAAATTATAAAAAAGAGTAGAAAAATCTAATAGATATTTTGTTTTGCTTTTTTCTTTGCTTTGCTTTGCTTTGTTGTTTTAGTTTTTCTCTAGTTTTTAGTTTTAGTTTTTGCAAAAAGTGCTATTCGCTCAAAAATTATTATATATTTTCATGTTTGTTTTGTTAGTTATAGATCTTGAATTACATTTAATTATTTAGATGTTTTTACTCATCCTCGAACTCACTCTCCTCGCCCTTGCTCTCTCTCTCTCTCTCTTGCTGAGAGAGTACAATCAAGTAAATTTAGTTCCATTACAAATTACTAAAGACATAAATGAACGCTTGACTTAAACATAGGTTCAAGGATAGGCGGATAGGAGGCTGTATGGGGGGAGGGAGGGTGCATGTGTGGGGAGGAGGTGGTGGTTAAATAACATATTGCTTAATCAACATAAACTATAAACTGCCTGTCTATTTGTAAACTTTCAAAAATGTCAAAATGTGCGCGGGACTGAAGAATAGTTAGATTAGAATAGATTTCTCGCGATTGGATGTGTTTGTTGTGTGTGTGTGTGTGTTTGTTTACTGAGGATAGATGTGTGTGTGTGTGTGTGGTGTTCATGCCGTTGTTGGCGATGCAGTTGGAGATGAGGCCACATTGGTCAATTTGGGCGGATGCGTGGCATTCACCACACGATTAGTATTGTCCCGCGTCTTCGAGTGCTGCAGCTGCATCAGGTAGTGCTGCTGCGTTGGCTTGTGCAACGCCAGCCGGGACAAGGCATCTTCGATGGTGAACCACTGCCGCTTGCGTCCAATGCTGCGCGAGTCCTCCCACTCCTCCAACTCCTTGGTCACGTTCATGACAAACACTTCAGTCCGGTGCATGTGATCGTTATTCTGTGTGTTGCAATACAATACATGAATTCTATACTAACTTCAATTCCATTATTAACGAAATTCAAACCTCGAATACGCCCAGACAACGACCCAGACTGCCAATAACGCCGGCCTCCTCGAGCACTTCGCGTACAGCGGTCACAGAGGGCTCTTCCTCGGGCTCCACGCCACCGCCTGGGACGATCCAAAGCTCTGGACGCCGCGAGGAGGTCACCAGAAGGACCTAACCGCGAGAGTCATACACATTTACAAGCGTGATTATGATATATGGATATGTAGATTCAAAACTTTACACTCACCTCTGCTTCGTTTTCGGCCCGCACGCAAATGCAGGCAGCCCGACGCCGGAAGCCATCCTTGTCGTAGATCCTCGTTGAGTTGGGTTTCTCCTTGACCATCTGAAAGTAGCAGCAGTAGAAAAAGAGTTCATGAGTCCCGGGAATCACCCTGAATCCCCCTCATATTTCTTCCCATGTCCATATGTGCGCTTAAAAATAATTATGGCTGATAAACTGGCTCGCACCACAAGCTCTCAATATATCATTTTATGGCTGTTGCCTTTAATTTGAATGTGCGCGCACATGAAAATCGTGATTCGGTTCTTATCAGATGGGCGAGATTGTGCCCGGCTAGGCCAATCGGCAAATTGCAGCGCCAGACCACAGAGCTTATCAGTCCCCCGTACCGGTCCTAAAACCGGTGCGAGTCTCGGTCGGTCAATTTTGGCCTGTCATGGAAAGGTACACCACACATTGCCAATGGATAATAGCTGGGATAGGTGTGGGATAGGGTGGTAACGAAAATGCGCACCTACACTGTGACACATTTTTTACCCATTTACCAATATCCGTGATATAGTCTGAAAAACGTGTCGGCCATTATCGATATGTATGTACCTCTTTTAGCGGTCACTCAAGTGGGGGATTGAGAAAGTGGTTCAGTGGGAGTCAGTAACGGAATAACGGATCTAACGGAAAAAAAACGCGTAGTTATTTAGGGTATTTACTAGTCGCGCACTCTCTCGCGCTATCACTTTCTGGTAGTGCGCCAACATCTGGGAGGGATTCTCGGATTCTCGGGGGCTGCTGCTTACTTTTCCAAGTTGTGTAAGTACGCTGGGGGGCAAACGAACGAACGAACGCTGATAGCGGCAGATGATGACTTCTTAGGCACTTTTAATTCTCCTCCTCCGTTATCTCTCTTACTCTCTCTCTCTCACTCTCTACGTCTGTATTCTGCTGTTGCTGCTGCAACAAGTGTGTGTGTGTATGTGTGTTTGTTGGAGGCGCGCAGGTGTTGTATTGGGGAGCCGGTCGCTGCTGCTGCTGATCTCGTGCCGCCTTTTGCAGGCAGGCAGGCAGGTGCTTCGCTGTCGCTTCGCGCACACAACTCGCGGTAGGGAAAACGGGCAAAAATGCACAAACAAAATATAAACGACGACAATTCTGCGCTCGGACGTCACACAAAAGCTGTCACTGTAGTGGTGGGTGTCGCGTGTGTGTGTGTCTGTGTGGCGTAGTGTCTGTTTGTGTGTGAAGTAATAACGCAAAAAAAGAACGGTGGAAAGCGAAGAGAAGGGGAAAAGTGGGAGAACAGAAACTTGTTGAAATTAAACGAGAGAAGAGAAGAAAGAACAAAATGAAGAAGAAGGAAATAAAGCGCAGACAGGGCAGAATTATTTAACTACTGTGCAAAGATTGCATGTTGTTTTTGTTTTTTGTTGGTTTTTGTGTTTGTGTGTGTATGTTTGGGGATTGGTATTACACGAGGGCTGGCTTGGGTCGGTGTGTGGGTGTGGTGTGGGTGTTCTGTGTGTGTGTGTGTTGCAGTTAGTCGCTTTTGTCGTCTCTTTGTCCTGGTTATCCGCTTCTTCGCCTGCAACTTTTGCTTCTTCTTTGCGTTTTGGTTTTGCTTTTTTTTTTTTTGGTGTCGTTGCCGACGCACAAGTGTTGCCTTATCGGCAACTTTCCATTGCTCCACCACTTAGCGGCCGCTGCAGCGGATGGATGCGGTTATTCGATACGAAGCGGTTTACAGTTGACAATTAAACACTTATTTTCACTTATTTGGCCGCCAGACGAGTTGCACGCCGCGCGCCAGGGTTGCAAGCGCGGTACTTTTTAGCTCTCAATTATATTGCGGTCACACTTATTCGACTTATTCGAAATTGTTTACCTAAATTTGACCAAACGCGTTTTCTACATTTTCTACAAATCTGGTCAGATTGTAAGGCGCTGCCGGACCGAGTAAAAAAGCACGTACCGATAAATTTCGATAAAATGTCAGCTGACATTTCGATTAACAAAACTATCGTTGTGGCGCCATCTATACAGACTGTGCGGGAAACACTCGAAGTTCAAGGAAATAACAAGACATGGCGCCACTTATAGACGTAGATAGAATGTAGACGTAGATAGAATGTAGACGTTTTATAACGGTCCGGCAATGCTTAATGTAAAAACATTTGTTTTTACTTCCTTTTTCCCGACATCTGGCAGCTCAACCAGGATGTGTACTTTTATGTACACCTACCGTGCTGCGGCGCGAAATTTAAAGGCTGTTTTTGAAAATATGATATATAAGGATATATAAAGAAAATTTTCAACAGCTAAAAGAAGAACGCTTTGGGAGAGGTCGCGGCGCAGGGAAGATCATCATCGTCATTAAAAACTCAAATATTTATTCGTTTAAAGTCTCTTAAAGCTATTCAGCGTACGAATGAACATGAATTACTGCCCCCAAAACCCCCAGGGCACTGCCTCTGCAAACACGGAGTTGCACATTTTTGAGTCCTTGCCAAGGCAAAGGCAACGCAGGAAGCCACCCCCCCCACAGGAATAAAGGGTGCAAAGAGCCGACTTTATGGCCAAGGAGCTGCTTCGCGCTACCAAAAATTTGTTTCTTGTTCTGTGTTCTGTGTTGTCTGTTGCTGTTGCTGTCGCAGGTTTTGTTGTAAGCTTTTAATGCAACTACTTAGCAGGGTGAGTAGAGGGGGAGAGGAGATTCCGCCACACGGCGGCGTGTCCTTGGCATCGCCTTAACCATTTGTGTGCCGGCGGCTCCTCCCCCAATCCACGAGGCGACACATTGGCCGCTGCCTTTGGCCCTGCTACAGCCTGCTTCTTGATCTTACTCGTGCCACGTTTTTGCTGTTGCAAGCAAAAGAAAATTGCTTATTTCTTAATGCATTTGCCATTTCCTTTTTTGGCTTTTCTTAGACAAGCCCCCAAGCCCCTCCCCCAGCTCAGCCCAGGCTATGAGTTATGGCCACAGTTTCCATATCCATTTCCATTTTCTTTTTTTGGGTGACCATGCAGAAGTGTTAAGCAGTTTAACGCAACGCTTTTTTCTCTCTTTCTCTCTCTCTTCTCTCTCTCTCTCTGTCTGTCTGTCTGTCACAATTTGTGGCACATCTTTGGATGTTAATTTTTGGGCGAATCGATCGGTTGGCCTCCTCTGCCTCTGCCCCTGGCTGATGGTGGATGCTGGGGCGGCACGCTTTGCTGCACATAAATTCAATGTCATAAATTTGGCAAGGAGGCGTCGCTTTGGCTAGCAAAAAAACTTTGCCTATTTGATGCGTTTGGGTGACCTCAACAAGCATGGGGAGGGGGGATATACATAGGAGATGCGGTAAGAATGGGAAGTTGTATATGTAGAGGGGCAGTATACTCGTATCAATAAATAGATAAATGGATCTTAAGGCCTAAAAACTATCCCCAAAAGGCTGATATCGAATGTTTCCTTTTTTGTGGAGATCCTCGGAACTAGTTCCATCACTAATCCGCCTTAGTTCCGTTCCTTTTGAACTGCTTTGAAGGAATCCATAGACCAAATCTAATTCCACTTATTCTTAGGCCAATCCTTTTTTTTTTTTTTTTTTCTTTCCTTTTTGTGTGGCAATTTCACTCGTTTCTGCTTTCCTTCCCTGAAATTGTTTCCCTTTTTGTTCGTTACGCTTTGCTCTCTCTCGGCCATTCTGTTGTTGCTTTCTTTTTGCGGACTCCTTGCGGCTGTTGTGGTCAACGTTCGTCCTATCTGTCTGTGTGTCCGTCCGTCTGTCTGCCTGTCTGTGTGTCATTGTTGTTTCTGCTTTGCTTGCCACATTCTCGGGTTAACTTCATGAATTTAAATGAACTCTGGGATGCCCCTAAGTTACTGTTAATTGAGCCGGCAAATCGAGGGGGGGGGGGGTGGTGGATTCAATTCGAACTTTCAACGTGGCGGCGCCACAGCTAAAACCAATTCGAAAAAGTTGCTGACTCTTCCCGGCTGTGCTGTCGCAGGTGTTGAAATCTATCGTTAATTCACTAATCCCAGCCACAGCAGAAGCAGCCACTTGCCACACAGGCCACACCACCACGCCCCTGTCATCAGCTTCAAGGGGGCAGCATCCCGCGCGTGTCCAAACTTCTAAATGGATGCAACGAAGCTGCTGCCGAGACGCCTTCTGGCCTCTGGCTGGCTGCTGGCAACATATTGTTTCATTTGAACTCCCCAATAGGGAGAGAGTGCGACCAGGAGTCACCTACAAACGCAATTTGGCAACAAAATTCAAACGAAACAGACACAAAACAAAACAAAGCAACAACAACAACAAACGAGTTGCTGCTGCAACAATGGAGTGCCCAGAATTATACAATTTATGCGATTTACGAGGCGGCTGCTCCTCCAGTGTCGCCCAGTCCGACTACGACTCCTTCGCCTTCTCCTCCTTCTGGCTGGCTGGTGTCTCCTGGTTTTTTGCCTGCCTGCCTGGAAAACTATTTCTATTGCTGCGGCGCCGACATTCGCCTGGGCAAAGGATATGCCGTATTTCCGTTTACATAATAAATTTGCTAACCACGTTGTGTCCTCCGTTCTGGCACTCTTGCAGCAGAGCAGGAGTGCGCTCCTCCTTCGCTTGTAGACTCCCTCTCTGCTTCTCTCATTGTGGGTTGCAGCCAAGTCCAATGCGGCATCCATGCCACCAGCGCCGCCGCCGCCATCGCTTGGCATCAAGTGCTTTTGTGGTTTGCGTCCCAGCTCCTCTGCTCTGCTCTCCTCTCCCCTGAGGTTGAGAGGTCGTGGCATGCACACAAAAAAAGAAGTAAGAAGAAATGTTGGACAGCAGCCGCAGCAGGCGGAGACGAGACCTTTCTGCGCTTTATATAAACTTTAAACTCGGGACAAGTTCTGTGCCACACAGCAAGTGGAAGGTGCCACAGATTGACGCTTCTGTTGTTAGCTGCTGCCTGCTGCAGTTACGGCAAGATTTTGCCTGGGTGCCGCCAAAAGATTGACGGAAGTGCAGTGGCTCAATCACTTTTGCTTGATCACTGGGCGGCCGGCGTGGCCAGTGGCCTGGCCTCTAATTAATCAATTAAATGGCAGCCACAAACGAGAGTGGAGGCAGCGCAGCGGAGCGCCTCCATCATTGAGGAAGTTGTCGCCGCCGCCGCCTGGGGACGGGGAGTCGTTCGCTTCCGTTTTCCGCTGGAAATGAAATCTGTTGCAAGGCGGCGGCGGATGCCATAAAAATGCCTGCCACTAGCCATCAGCCATCCGCCACAGGTTAGTGGGAAGCCAGTTTAGGGCGTGGCACCCTCTACCCACATAGATCGATGCAAAACTGCAACATGCCACCAGCTTTGGTTGCTCTCTCTCTCTCGTGGGGTTCATTCACCCAATGGATCCCCGATCCTGCTGTCTGTCTGTCTGTCTTCCTGTCTGCCTGTTGGCTGCTTCTTCCCGTTCGTTCTACTAATGGCTTGCCACACTTTACATTAGCGTCACAATTTATTGGCCAGCTGCTGCGCCGACGCGCAGACGCTCCACAGACGCTGCTCCTGGCAAAGTCGCCGGCCCACTTGGCCATTTGCTTTACGCATTGCTTGGTAGCTAAAATGGTCATAATAATAATAAAAATTTTCTGCCAGTCGCCAACGCGTCGCATCGATGCCGCAGCTCCAGTTACAGTCCATGCCACAAGTCCATGCCACAGCACAGCACAGCCTTAGCATTAGCAGCTCTCAGTCGCAGTCGCAGTCGCTATCGAGGCGTTTGAGCGCATGTTTGACGCATCAAATGATGACGACCACGACGACAACGATGAGGATGTGGATGATGATGGGGCAACAGGTCTCTGCTCAGCTCTGCTCTGCCCAGCAAAAGAATTCCCCGGACCAACTCCCAATGCGCCGACGCTGCCGCCTGCCCCAGGGGGGTGGGTGCTTCCTTCTCCCCAGTGCGTAAGCTCAGGAGGCGACCGGTTTATGTCAAATGTATTGACAGGTGCATGGAGCATGCTGCATGCTGCATGGAGGATGGATCGACGGCTGCTCCAGATCACTGCAAAACGGGCTCCGACGATGGCTATGGCTCTGGTCTTTGGGCTCTGGGCACTCTGATGTCTGCTCTTGCCACTGGGATGCGGGGCCCAGCAGATACGAGGAGTACCCGTAGCATGGCAGTCAGTGAATCCATCAACTGTCGCTGTCCTGTGTGTTTTGAGTAGAAGTTTTCACTTTGTTTCACGTTTGTTTTGTGGATCATTTGCTGCTGCTATTGTTGCACCTTAAGATCTTTTGCATGCCAGAGAGGCATATCAGATATAAGATGTAATCACTTATCTTACTTTTAGGAACTTTAAAACACTTTTTTAGTTCATTTTTAAGGTGCTCTTTTCACTCTTTCCACTCTTTTACCATTTAGGTAGCTTTTAGGCGCTTCATTTTCTCTCATTTTTCGAATAGGAATCATAGTTCTAGTTCTTAATTCCCAACATAATTCCCAATTCTCAATCTACCGATAAATTTGAGTAGTTTTAATGGAACTTTCTGAAGCCATTGATCAATAGATTTGAACTTTGAATACACTATCTTAAATCTTTCGATGGGTAATCACAGTTCCACTTATTTTTCTCCATATTTTATGTTCTTTCCGTACTTTTAAGCACTTTTCCATAACTCTATTTAGCTTTAGCTTAACTTTGGCCTTAGCTCCATATTTATTCTTATTTCTCTCTCATTTCTTGCTCTTAGAAATCACTTTTTCCCCCCTCTTCTGATCCTAATATTGTGATTTTTCTGCGGCATCACTGAAAGGAGAAGCACTACTTAAATTTGAATTGATTTCCTATAGAGGAGAGCGGTGAGAACGGGCAGAAACAATGTCAATATAGCAATGAATTTATGTTTAATAAATGCACCAATGCAGGAGAGTGTTTTGTATATGTATCTGTGTGTGTATCTGTGTATCTATGAGTATGTGTGTATTCCGCATTCCATTCGTTCGGTAGCTATTTCCTCTCGATGACTCCTCCTCCACTTCTCAGGCTCTATCTGCTCCTCCACTTCGGTTCTTCCTTTGTCCATCTCCACTTTGGATCTTCCTGTCTCCTCCCATACTTTTGATCTTCCTGTCTTCTGCTCCACTGCTGATCCTCCTGCTGCTCCTCCTCCTCCATTGGCAGCGGTGCGAGTGGGGGGATACCAACACCCACTAAAGCCGAACGAATGCTCATTGTTGCTGCCACAAATAGCCCCACGTTTGGCTGGGCTTTCCGCCTTGAAGATGGCTTTGGGTTGGGTTTCGCTGGAGATTCGCTGGAGTTTTGCTTTGGGTTCCATCCAGCGTGCAGCTTGCAACGTTTGGCGGCTTCTTTTGTTGGCTTTTGGTCTGGGCAGTGCGGCGGTGCACAGTTTTTAGATTATTTGTTGCTGACAGCTTCATGAAATATTTATTATTATGGTCGTCTCTCTGCCGCCTCTCTCTCTGCAGCGGCAGGTGTTGTTGCAGGGTCTGTGTGTGTGTGTGTGTGGGGGTGAAGGCGGTGTCGGTGGCGGTGGCTTTGGCTTTGGCTGTGGCATGTGAGGGTGCTGATACTCGATGAGATCCCCATGGGACTCTCGTACATAGGCAAAGCAGTAAAGCAGTTTGGCTACCAAAATTGAGGTGTTTGAGGCTCCTTTTGAACTTGAAAGCCGCCGAATGCCGCCGCCGATTGTCGTATCCGCCGTATGCCGAACGGATCAAAGACTTGGACCGTGGAAACAATGCTGCGTTAAAGGTAATTGTTTGTCAATTACTTGACTCCCGAGGAATCGCAGGAGTGGCCACAACCAGTGCCCCAAAACCAAACCAAAAACCGCGCGCACTCGAATCGGAAATCCAAAGCGCGTGGCGTGGCGTGGCTCTGTGCCACTGCCTCTCTGCTGTGGCACGCTGCGTTCATTCTCCTTGTTGCTCGCTCGCTCGTTGTGTCTTCTGGTTTTTGGGCCAATTATAGGCAGCCACCGCGCGGCTCGTTAGCATATACCAAATCGTATCCGTATTGCAATCGGCATCGGCATCGGCATCGCGCAATCGCACGCCGATAATCGCCATCGAGCGAGTTAGTGAGTGCAAGTGAGAGAGAGATAGAAAGAGTGTGAGGCGTGTAAAATTATTTAATTCCCGCTTATCGCAGCTGCCGATGTGATGCTCCTTGCCTCCTGCCTGCTCCCTGTTGCACCTTCTTCTCCCCATACTTCTCGTGGTATGAGAAAGAGAGTGTGTGAAAATGTGTAGCAAGTGGTAAGACAATGATATCTGTAGTGGCATTTGGCATGGGCTTTTGGGCTGCAGAATGGTTGATGGGGGGGAGGGGGGCATAGCTTTGATATTTGCTTACCGCTTGAGGTAGGTAGGGTATTATGGGAGGAGTATGTGAGCTTTAGAACTGCAAATGTAACGATCCTTTTGGGAAGAGAATGGAGTAAAGAATGGGGTTCTGAATGGAGTACAGAATGGAGGATAGAATGGGGAATAGAATGGAGCACAGAATGGAGAACAGCGCAGAAGGATTAGAGGAGTTTTATAGAGAGATTAGAGGTAGAGAGATTGAACTAAAGATGGAATGGGGAATACAACTGATAAAGCAATGAAGGATACAAGCAAATCGCATAATAGACCGGAAACTAAACAAGAAGTTAGAATGGAGAACAAACCCCAGGCTATGTCTCATTTTCCTAAGATATTCCCTGCACTTTAATCGTATTCCAAGCTGCAGCTTTAATCATTCACATCCCATCCCTTTTTGCTTCATTTGTTAGACCCATCGATACCCGGTGTGACCTACCCTAGAGCATTCCACATTCACCTTTGCAGCCCAACAAAAATCTCCCACAATTCGCGCATCAGTAGTGCCAGTGGCAGTGGCATTGTTGCACCGTTTCGGACTCGGACTCGGATTCGGCGGCGGTGGTGGTGGTGGTGGCATGTGTGGCATACGAGTATATGCGTGTGTTTGGTGTGTTACACAGAAAAGTAATTTCGAGCATGTCGCTGCAATCAGAGAGAACGCCGCCAAGTGAGAGATGCTTTGATAGAGCGAAGAAGAGTTTCCACAGAGCATCGAGAAGAGGTGCGCTCCTCTGCTCCTTCAGCCAACTGAAAGGTGTTGCACAGACAGCTGTTACTGTTGCAAGCCAACTGTTGCTGCTGCTGCTGCTCCTTAATTGCCTGCGATTTTCAAATGCTCGAAACGCATTCAATTTATCAACAAGAAGAGTTCGCCGGCAGAAGCCCCTCAGTGAATGAAGGAGTAGGATAAAGGCACACAAACAAGTCTCAGAAAGGAGTCACATACTGGCAGAATGGAAGGAGGAATGAAGAATGAAGTAGTATCCACTCGTACCCACCATGGTGACACTTTATTGCCCGATAACTATAAATTTATTGAGATTTATGCAGTGCCGCTGTGCCGCACTCTGTCGCCCTCAAATCAAACAAATTAAATGAGAAAAATCTCAACAATTATTGATCACTTTCCGTTCCTTAATGCCTTAATGAGCCTAGCCTGTGTGTGTAGCCGCTCTAATGAGCGATCAGATTCGATTCAACATCAATTTGTTGTCAATTGTTGGTGCAACAAAAGAGAGAGAGAGTGGGAAAAAAAGGGTTGCCTACAGCCCCCCACCCTCATATGTCTATCCTTTTGAATAATGTGGCATGCGGGTGTTTGTTGCATTTGGGTTAATCATAAACGAAAAACCAAAAAGGGGAGGGGGGAGGGAAAAGAAACGGGCGTACTATTTGGAGGCGTCGGCAACGGAGACGTGTGGGTGTATGCCGCCGCCTCTCCAGACAGCAAAATTATGCAAATTTTCCAATGCTCCTTCATGATGCTGCCTGCCTGCCTGCCTGCCTGCCTGCCTGCCCCATCGAATGGTCTCTCTCTTAGTCTCTCCATGCAACAGTCTCCGCACACAGATTGGAGTCTGGTCTGTCGTCTGCTCTTGTGGGTGGACAATGTGACACGCGTCGTCGTGAAAAACAACAGTTTACTCGGCTGCCAGACTTCCATTCCCAAACACCAAAACTCCAGCTTCAGCTCCAGCTCCATCTCTGACTCCAGCTCTGCGTCTCTGTCACTGAGGCATATGCGGGGTTCGTGGGTCCAAGGCCCCAGACAGTTTTTACTGTCTTGACTGCAAAATTTATATTATTTCATGCAATTTGTCATCGTTTTGCCCCCAGTGAGCGGACAGCGCGGAGCATGGTGAGGAAAGATGACTTCGTTTTGGTCAAATCATTCACTCGTTTTCGATACACGAAAGGATGCTGAACCCTTGGAGTCCTAAAGGATCTTTCTACCATGATTGTGGCTGGAACTTTGTTTGCTTTTCGTTTCTTTTTCTGAATTTTTGGGTTTGTCCTTTTGGGTAAATGATTTCTATGGTTGCTGTCTGGCCTAAACTATAATTTTGAACTATTTTCTTTACCAATTTTCCACTTAATATCTTAATACTCTCTGGAAAATGGGCTAAGCTGAGTTCTTTAAGGAGTTTGCAATTTATTTTTGGGTTTTTATATTTAACTGAGTGTAAACTTTGAACTGAAAGTGGTTTAGTACCTTTAGACTGAATAGACTTTCTATTGTGGATTATTGGAGTAGAATTATTTCAAAATTGGGAAGCTGTTTGTTCGCCTTCTATAGGGTATTCCTTCCACAGATTATCTTTATTACAACAGAAACCTAATAAAACAATTCCCATAAATGTATTGTAGGTACACGTGTCATGCAGCAGTGCACCTCTGTCTCTCTACCTGGCATATGCGCTTGGCTTCGCTGTAGCCTGGGGATGGGGCCCTCCTTTAGTGTATTACCCATCTTCGTTGTCTTTTGTGTTCAATGTGTACTCCCCCATATACCCCCATATGAGTATTATTTGCTCTGTCTGTATCTGTGTCTGTGGAGTGGAGTCTCTGCCTGTGCCTGTGTCTGTGGTGCGACTCTCTTTATGCGACATTCAAAATATGTGGCACATTATTGTTGCTACGGGGATTGTTGCTGTTGTTGTTGCTGTTGCATTTACATGCATTTATGAGTTATTAAATCTTGTGGATTTATGAACTGTTTGTGGGCGACAGCATTTTGAGCGACGACACGCGAACTATGATGGGACATGGGGCAAGGCAGGGCCGGGCAGGGCAGGGCAGGGCATGTGGGTGTGGCAGCAAGAATGACAGGCGTTTAAATCAAATTTAATGAGCATTTTGGGGCAGGCTTAGAGATCGAGGAAGTACCCCTACCCCGTACCCATTCCTAATAGAGTGAGAACCTCTATGCTGCTCTATCAAAAGTTCTTTGGAGGGGTGGGAGAGGGCTGTGGGGCAGCAGCAGCGGCAAACATTGAAATTACACTAATTAAAATGCAATAAAATGTCTCTAGAATTGCGGTCAATAAATCATTATGGCCAGGAGAGCGAGGGAGAGCTGGCGGGAGCTCCATGGCTTCGGACAATGGCCAAAAGAGGAGAATTCAGGAGAATCAGGAGAACAGAAACCAGCAGGAGAAGGAGAGAGAGGTGCCACAGTGGCATTGCCGACAAAGGAAATGTGGCTGCAATTTGCTTGAAAAAGCGATGCGCTCATCATCATTAGAGTTGTTCTCTCTGCATCTCTCTCTCTGTGGCATGCCACAAGGCACATCTAGTGTATGGTCGTACTATTTGCTTTATGATTTTGTTAATTCAAGCCATAGATTGTGTGGCATTGCGACTGGGAGGCTGTGGGAAAGCGGAGACTCGCGCAAAAGGCTGATTAAAATTTCACAGTGCAAAAGTTTTTGGTCAACAAAATATTCTAGAAATTATGCTGCAATTTGCGCCAAAAACAATGGCAGTGTATCCGTTCGATCGTTTGGCGGTTAATCGCCAATCAATAGCAGCACTCCAGTCTCTCCAGTCTTCGATTCGAAGAGGGGGGTACTGGGGGGAGGGCCAACAGCTGCCAGAAGGCGCGCCCATTAAACATAAACAAAATTAAGTGACCATTAAAATGCCATAAAACTGGCGGCGTTCATGGCCATGTTGCCTCTGCCAGTGCCTCTGCCTGTGGATTAACCAAAAAGCAATGAATGCAGCAGCGGTGCATGCACCATGGTGTACCTATAGTATTTCTCTCCCCCTTTGATAGTATCCTCCTTTACCCCCTATCCGCGATCATTCGGCCCACATAAATCGTGTACTCTGCCGCTTGTAGCTTTCAATTTGTGACAAGGCAAAAGCAAATGGCAAAGGCAATGCAGTGCGGAATGAGGCCTGGGACAGGAGTCTCTTGCAACAAAATGGTGCGTGGGTGAGGTGCCATGTCACAGGAGGAGCAGCAGCAGGAGGGGGAGGAGGAGAAGGCCTGTCTGACCGCTTACGCAAAAATGTTTCAATTAAGTTTTGAAAGAGATCTTAAGAAGGAGCAGCGCAGTGGAGCAGCAGGAGATGAAGGGGCATCTGTAGAAGAAGCGGTAGTAGGAGATAAAGAGGGAGTAGGAGTAGGAGTAGGAGTAGTAGATGAAGAGCGACCAGGAGTAGGAGTAGTCAATGGATAAAGAGTGGGATCTCTGGCGCACAACGACGGAGTAGGAGTTGCATCCAAAATAGTTGCAGCAGAGAGCAGAGAGTTTGCCACCACCGGATGTTGGCTCTGAGAAATGGCCATGCAACACGCAAATCATCAGTGGATTAGCTGCCAGCCCCCCGCAGCCCCCAGGTGCCAAAGCTGCGGGGTGGCTGTATGGCTGGGATCCCTCTTTCTTTCCCCTCTCTCTCTCGCTGGGATCTGCTCTCGATTAATGCTCAGTGTTTTAGCGTTTGATTGATTTATCGGTTTCGAAACTTTCCACTAATTGAGTTATATATTTTTTTATTTCAGGGCCCCAACAAAGCCAATGGAAAAAGTTCTCACACTGTCGTCAGCCTCATCAATGGGCTGCTGCGGCCCATTTGACGTTTTGACATAGAAATGAGCCGCGAATTGTGTGACTCGAATGAGGCTCTAACTAAGGCTGAAGTGGGGGCTTAAATGGTGGCTTAAACGGGGGGAATCGGTGCTCAAACTGTGACTTGAACTATGATTCGATTGTGGCTCAAACATGCTGGCTAGTACCCTTGCTTTATATGGCTTAAAAGCGCCATTAATTGCAGCCGTCGAAGAGGCACAGTTACAGTCACAGCCTTAAATATTTATTGTCAATTATTGTTAGTTTAATTGTCAATTATTAAAAATTGTTTCCACATTTTGTTGGTGGGAAAACCCTGCACGCTGCCGCATGTTGCACGCTGCGTATGCGCAATCAATGCGTAACCTCAGGTGCAAGCGAGCGAGCGAGCAGGCGAGAGCCAGGCCCTGTCAGTGGCCCTGATCTTCACTTTGCAATTTAATGGAAGGAATCCAGATCCAAGGCCCCCCTCCTACCACTGCTGCTGCTGCTGCTGCTGCTACTGCAGTGCTAATCAATTACCAGCAGCAGCTGTGGCACGAATACCCTTACTCACAGACGGGGCATGCCACACTCGGGGAATGCCTTTCAACTGGAGCAACATTAAAGTGTATTGCGACTTCGTTGTGGCTTTACCTTTGTTCTCCTTTCACTCATTTTTACAACTTAATAAAGGCTTCGCGCCGCTGTTGGAGTCCCCCCCGATGGAGCAGCAGAAGCTTGTGGCAGATGCAGGTGGCTGCTGGTTTGGTTTTTTTTTGTTTTTTTTTTGGTGTGTGTGGCACAGTTTGATATTGATATATGCCACAATATAACTCTGGTGATGCTGTTGCTGCGATGATCAGGCGGCTGCAATCAGCGACTTCCACCCGATTCCAATCTCTCCATCATTCACTCAACAGAGAAGGAGAAAGAGAGAGAAGCAGCAGCAGAGAGGGAGTGAGAATGTTCGGCCTGCTCATTATTTATGGGGAGAGGGAAAGGCGTTGCCAATTGCTGATTTACACAGAAGACAGCAGCCACAGTAGACCATCGATCCTACAGAAGAGACAGCAGATCCAAGACCGTAGACAGCAGCAGCACCAGCAGCCTCTAATCCTAGATTAATCGCACAATTAACGTGGCCCAAAATATTTCGAAAATGTCCCAAACAATTTGTCTTGCTGTGTACCAGCACTGTGGGTGCTTTTGCTGCCGCTTTTCAGCCAGAAAAAGCAATAAGCCAACGCGTAAATCAACGGAAAACAGGAGTTGGCAGGAGCCAGGCACATGGGGGGGAGGCAGGCAGGCAGGCAGGCACAGGAGTAACAAAGGACATGCCACAGCAAGACATGACTAAGCAGGCTTCTTCATGGCTTCATGGCTTCATGGCCTCTGCCTCTTGCTGGCTTGTGGCACCTGGTCGTGGCTTCTAATCAAGTCAGAGGGCACACACAGAAGGACAACGTTGGCTCCTCGGCTCATAAAAACCAAATGAATGCCGCAGCTGCAGCAGAGGCGGCAGCAGCAGCAACAGCAGGCGAAAAAACAACAGAAACACTTTACGACAAGCCGCACAAATTGGAAGCTCTTTTTTTGGACCAGGACTCTTCAGGATGGCCTTTTACTTTATGGCAAAAGGGGTATGATGGTTTAGGCGAAAGGTTGGTTATCGACAAGAGCGGAAAAGGGAAAGAAAAACTAGGAAAGATTAAGAATTTCTAGAAGTTTGGGATGAAAGTTCTAAGGTATATTCTTATGAGTTTCTTAAAGATAACTCCAACGATTTAAGCAAGCATTTTGTGTATTTTGATTTGCCTATTAGGAAATGTTTCAAAGAACAGCTGAACCGACCGAGGTGCACAGCTGTATGACGCGCAACACACGTATCCGCGATATTTGCAAAACAAATGCCCCTACATTCTTTAGAGCTCGTTTTCCAATCCGTTTTTGTATTATAGAAAAGGTCTCTCATCTATTTCTGCCCAACATTCTAGGGCATCCCCTGTCTCGATCCCCACAACCCCTTTGGTACAGCCATTTCCTTTTGGCGTTTTATGAGCCGCACGACAGGAACAGAACAGAATGGAACGGAACTCGCATCATGTTGATGCTGATGGAGCACAATGACAATACGGGAAGACACACAGAGAGAGAGAGAGAGAGAAGGAGAGAGAATAGCATTCTTGGTCAAGTATTTGCATGCCCCAACTCATGGTGCAGGCCACCGCAGCTCTACTGCTACTGCTACCGCCTCTAATTTCATCTGCCTGCCTCTTCTGGTAGGTGTTTCCCCTCTCCCCGCTGCCCAGCTTCATCTTCTACATTCATCAATTTTGCTGTCGTTTTTGCATTCATCTCGGATGCTGCAAAGTGCAAATGAAATGCAATTTTTTTTTTTCCTTATCATCAGCCATCAGGCACAGAAATTAAACTAAAAATTCATGAAAATTCGCCAGAAAACTTGAAGAGGAAAGGGCAAAGATGAAAACACTTGCAGCAAAGAGCAGTAGTAGTAGTGGGAGGAGGAGTGGGCGGAGGCGGCATAAAATCCCGATTCCAATCGGTCGTCTGCGGCGGGTGTTGCGCTCCGTTTGGCAGCGCCCGCCGCCACAGACAGAGCCAAGAAATGTGAAGATTGGAATCGCTCCTCATTGCACCCGCAGTCGCCGCCACAGAGGGAGGACACATGAGAGATTCCCACACTCACGCACCACCACTCATGCCACCAGCAGCAGCAGCAGCAGCCGCCGCCGCCACTCGGTGCCACTTCGGATCTTGCATCGGATTGGGGATCGGGCATCGGGCGGGACAGCAGCGTTTCTAAATCGATGCCAAATGCATGCCAAAATGTGACTCAAAGACAAACCGCAAAAGACTATAAAAGATTTCTTTTCTTGTTCGATCTGCCACACGGAGATAAGACTCGTACCACAGCAGGGGCAGAGGCAGAGGCAGGGGCACGGCAGGGCATGGCAGTGCAGTGCAAGGGGAGGGGAGGGGGAGTGAAGGCAAAGCGCAGCTGCTGCTGCATTAATTACACCACAGCCGCAGCCGCAGAGGAGACAGGAGGTGGCAAGAGGTACATACATACACCGGCTGAAGGCTGCTTTAGAGGCAGGTGAAACCTGCTTTCAGATCGACAGACAGACAGAAGGTGGTTGCGGCGCGGGTTAGTTGTTGGGGTCTGCGATCTGGGATGTGGTGGTATCTAGGGGGTCTGGTCTGGCCTGGTCTGGTGTATGGGGCACCCGCATAACCTGCCACAGAATCTACTCCACTCGACTGGGCTGATGCACACTCTCCACCCTCCCCCTGCTAGAATCCTCTTCATTCATGCTGCGAGAGGGGCTCTGGTTCTGCCCATAAAATTCATAGCTCTCTGAATGTCATTTGTCGTTAACAGCCGCAAGATTGTCTCTGAAATGGCAGATTGCTGGAAAGAAGAAACAGAGGAGGGGGCTGCAGAACAAAGGGGAGCTGCTGTGGGGTGAGTGAAGGTAGAAACCAAAGAACAAATCAATATGAATTGCAGCCACAAAATTGCTAAACGATTTGTGGATTTTAGTGCAGTTTTGAGATTCGCGATTTGAGATAAGACATTCAGGAATGCCCCATGCCCCACCCTCCTGCCACTGGCTGGTGTTTTTCTCTCTGCAAGTTTTCCACCATAAACATTTCATAAAAGATTCCTTTCACAATCGTTAAAAATTAAAGATCGAAGGTGTTAGAGTTTTGAAGAGTGTGAAGTGGTTCCCCTTCCCCTTCAATAATGGAATGTGTAAATTTGAAATTAAATTTCATTATCGGATATCGGGTTTCGTTGCATACAAATGTTCATCAACAGTTTTTTCATACTATTTGTAAAACAGTTTGTATATACAAAACTGTAGATTCTGCCAAGATAGTTAAATACGGTATATACATCTTGAAGTAATCATTCAAGTTTTTGTATAACAGTTTTGAATAAACTTTCTGTATAACAGTCGTTTATAAAAGTATAATATAACAGTATACAACTAAATAATTTTAGTATAATAAATTTGAAAATAGTTGTGTACAAAAGTTGAGTAGAACAGTATAACAGTTTTATGTGTTTAACAGTTTGGAATTAAAGTTTAGCATAGTGAGTTTTAAATAGCAGTTTAGTATTCAAGTTCGTTTATGTCAGTTTCGTATAACAGTTGATTAAACACTTTAAATATACCAGTTTTGTATAACAGTTCTGAAGAAGTAACAGATCTTGCCTCTATAATCAGTTTCTTCCAGGAATACCTCTTCTTCGGTTCATTACCATGAAGCCCCATCATTCCCCTCTCCTGATGCCACTCCCCAACCCCTCTTCGACCCATGTCCGCTGTTGCTTCGGCTGTGACTGCGCAATTCCGCGGGCTCTGTCTCTGACAAACGATTGCCCCCTGGCCCCAGTGGCCCCTGCTCGATCAACATGCAGCCACAACAGACACCCACAATCCCCCAGAGACAGACATTCAGATAGACAAACATTCTCGAGACTTAACCCCGGAGATGTGTTGCACTGTTGCTGGAGTCGTCTCGTCGACGATGACGATGATGATGATGATGATGCGCCGGCTGCTGCTGCGGCTGCTGCTGCCGGCTGACCTTAATCACAAATTTGCATGCGTTGCAGAGAGGAGGCATTGCAGCTGCAACGTCAGTGGCAGCAGGTGCAGCTTGAAGTTGGAGTCGTTGGGGGGCCCCATCTCTTTGCTTTTCGGGGGGAGAGCGTGTGTCTGCCAGGTACACCCACACACGATTATCGAGTCGGCTGCACAGCAGCGACCTCAGAGGCAGTGCCAGTGGCAGGGACAGAGACAGAGACAGAGGCAGGGGGCTTTATGGCGGCGACTCATTGACTTCCATTGATGGCTGGGCAATAAATTGTCTGTCCCCGAGTGTGTTGCATATTTGCTAAGGTCGCCTGAGCGGAAAACCCGTTGTGGCAGGCTGGGAAATAAAAATCGAACAACGAACAACACCCGCAATTCTGATTCAATTCGTTCTCTTGCGATTGTGTTGCTTTGTGTTGCAGCTGCAACGTACGTAACTCCTGTAGCCCCCCCCAGCCCCAGCCACCAGCCCCAGCCCCAGCCCGCAGCGACCAGGCCTGTTTCTGGTACTGCCTGCCCCGCTGCTGCCCTCTTTCCGCTGTGGGCTGCCACTTGATTTATGCGACAAGAACGGCCGCGAAGGCCGTTGCACATATGGCAAAAATTGTCAACACAACGGCCCATAAAAGCCGCTGGCCGAGAGATACGAACACGATACCAAGAGCAGCAGACAGATACGATGCTCCCCCATCACCTCATGGCATATACCCCGTGCCACGTTGCTGCCTAGCGAATGTAGTATGCCACCAATCAACACATACTGATCATATGCAAGTGGCAAGTGGTCCGTCCGTCTGCTGTAGCCAGCCGTCGCTGCTGCAGCACACTCGGACTGTCTATTAATTAAGCGGCAGACAACAGCAGCAGCAGACCCAGCAGCAACAGCAGCAGCGAGCGACTATAAAAAACAGCGAGTGAAAATCTTTGCTGCCGTTTTGGTCGCTGCCACGTTCACCCGACTACAAATTGCTCTTGCCACTTTGGTGCGCCCCAATCGGTGGTGGTGTAGTTTGGATCGCGTTTGCTCTACGACCAATATGCTTATCGCTGTGGCATAATCGCCCACTGCTGTTACAGCTGGAGCAGGAGGAGGAGCAGGAGCAGCAGCAGCAGCAGCAGACACAGGAGTAGGAGGTGGCAGCAGCATCAGGACTGAAAGGAAGAATGACGAAACATGGCCATGTGATGGCATTCCGCTGATGAGTGCTGCTGCCTGCCTGCCTGGCTGCCTCCTCTCATAATTGTAAGCCACTTTTCCAGCGAAAATCAGAGCAAAAAGATCTATAAAAACTATGCCTCCTTTTATGAGGTCTCATAACAGATTGAAGATCATTTAAACTTTAAAGGAAGCTCCAAAGGAATCTATGCTGCATTTGGGATTCATAGACAATTAACTGATGGGGAGGCATTTCAAGAAGAAAATGATTATAGGGGAAGGAATTTATTGGTTTCCACAACTGTTATACTCAAGTTGCATATGCAAAAAACAATTATAGGCCACTTTTGCACAATTCTTGCCAACGAAACTGTTATACAAAAAAATTGATACACTGCCATTATAGAATAAATATGGAATAAACTGGGATACAAAAATTGTTCTCAAAAATTGTATTCAATCATTTTTTAAACCAAACTGTTATACCAAAACTGTTATATATAATAATATTTAATACAACTTGTTATTAAAACTTCGTAAAACAAAGTCTCCATTCAATAATATTTTAAAAAACTGTTATACAAAATGTATTTATAAAACTGTTATACAAGACTGTTATACAAACTGTTTAACTGGTATATAAACGTATAAATTTTGATGTTAAATGGCTGGGATTTCATTTATAAAGGATACATTGGATATCAGATTTCAATGAATAGTTCTGTATACCCACAAAGCCTATTCCACTCCGCTTGACTCCTTGTTCCTTTTACACTTCGTTTTACAGCACTAGGGTCTACGTTTTTCCGGTTCTCATCATTCTATCAACAGTTTTAGCTACCCAAAAGCCATTCATTACCCCCAGTCTGGGTTTTACTACAGCGCTGGGTTGAAGGTAGAGGAAATGTAACTATCAATGCAAGTAGCAGATATATTTCATTCCCAATACGCGCATTCCCATGCCATGGGATCTGGAATACCGTTTCAGATACCTCTCATTCGTGTACGAGTATCTCTCTCTCTCTCTCTCTCTCTTTTCTCTGTGCTGCCTGCCCCACAAACATTTTTACAACCATTGCCAAACGCTATGGAGTTGAGTGTCGTGTGTGCTGGCTTGCCCCCTCCTCTGCAATGGGGGGGTCTTTTGGCTTTTGTGGACCCTTCCCCTACGCTGTCTAACATTTAAACATTTAAACATTCAATTAACCAGCGCTCATGACCAATCGATGCGTCTCAAGGCATTAACAATGCACAAGCGAGCGAGCAAGCGAAAACTTTAAACGAAAATGCAAATTTTCCATTAACACCTGACGGATGAACGACGGCAACAGCGACGGCGACAGCGACGACTGTGGAGTCTCTCGACTTCAACTCCAACTTCAGCTGCAACTGCAACTGCAACTAGGGGGTTTGGGCTTTGGGTTTGGGTTTTTTGTGGCAAGCAACAAAAAAGGACGCTTAATTACCACCAGCCACCAGGCTGGCTCTTGCCGCTTGCCTGTTAGCTGTTGGCTGTTGGCTGTTGGTGGAGCTGTTAATGACTGTTGCCGCTGGGGCTGGGATGTGGGACTGACAGAGCAGCTTCCGTTCCCAGGCTCTGGTCACCCGGTTGGGGGGCACACAGGCACAGGCACAGACACAGTCACCACACGCCACTCTCCTTTCTCCGCCGCTGCTTGCCGCTTGCTGCTTGCCACTGACCCGCTTTGAACGCCACGGGGCAGACTTCCGGCATTAAAAAGTGTGTCATAAAAGAGCTCCCTCGATGAGTATTCCAGGCGGAGAAAGAAGAGGTATTTCAGGGTGAGAATAAGCCAAGACTGAAGGGGTATGCCAGGGAGAGATTGAAGGATGACAGTAGGGGTACTCTAGGGAGGGAAAAAGGATTGCTAGAAAGGGGTATTTAATTCAGATATCGAAAGATGACCATAGGTGCAAGTAGAAGCTTTTACTGCTGGTGGAATCCCCTAAGGAATGAAGCCTCTCCTTCCCAGCCAAATCCTCCTACAATATAGCCTTCTGTTACGCCTAGACCAAACAATAGGTGTCGCTTTTCAAGCATTTAATAGACCAACCATCGATAATACCCTTGGGGCGGCATACAACTTTCTTTAACACATTTCCCGTTGACTGCCCCACACACACACACACACACACACACACAAACAAACACACACTCAAACACTATCGATAATCGACACTCGAGTCTTGGAGTCTCAACTCCAAGTGCAATTCTATAATCGCCCAAATGGTCGTTCAGGTGTGTGCAGGTGCCCCCAGAGCGGCAGGGGGTACCGGTACCCTGTACCGCAGCCATCTCCTCCCACTACTGCACTCTACCCTCGCCACTCTTTGGAGTCACTCCCCTTCCATTCCTCTCTCTCTCTCTCTCTCTCTCTGGTGCACTGGCACGCACGCAATCAAGCGGCA
This sequence comes from Drosophila bifasciata, assembly GCA_009664405.1. NCBI lineage: Eukaryota > Metazoa > Arthropoda > Insecta > Diptera > Drosophilidae > Drosophila > Drosophila bifasciata. Next base: position 43,514,582 of record CM019043.1, read on the forward strand.
AATCAACAATTTTCCATAGCAAAACAGGCAACGGTTGCTGCAGTTTTCAAAATACTCTTTCGGAAGAGAGGGTATCATGCACAATATATAGATTTTTATTATAAATAAGAAGGAAGAAACTTTGTTTTTGTAAACTATAAGATTAGGAGCGCTTTTTCGTTTGGATTGCATCGGAATAACCTATCGTTCTACTCGATATTTTTCGATTGTTGACCTGACTTGTTGACCTGTCATACAGCAGCGCCCTTCGGTTAATTCTTTACGAAATTGTCTCAAGAAACTGTAGTTTATTAATTTCTAGTGATTATATCCTACACAATTTTATTAGGAATAATGATTAAATCGTTCATTAATCGTTTTTCTTTAGGAATAACTTTTTTTAAATTTTTAAAAATATTCCAATAAAAACTTCACAATCTATTATTGCAAAAGGATCCTTTATCATATTACATATATAGCTATATACCATATATATCTGTTGACAAAAATCGATCAATATTTACAGGGTATCAAAGGTTGCGACTGCCCAAACGACGATTACCTTTGGTCGATGTGGATTTCTTTTATATTCAGTTTTGTGCGGGTGATTGACGCTTGTTGCATGCAACGGGCAACAGCAGGCAGTCGATATTTAAGTGGTTGCAACCGCAACGCAGTGTGCTGGTTGGTGATAAGGCAGGGGTGGAGCGGCAGCTTTTTGTGGCAGCAACTGAACAACTGGCAAAGAGGCTAGCGGACAAGGGGCATGCGAACAAGGGGCATGCGGCATGAGGCATGAGGCATGTGGTAAATGGTAAATGGCCCCTCGGGCGCAACTTTCGACTCGGGGGCTAAACAGGTGAAATGTTTGGCCAGATATCAGCGGCCTTTCTAACGCTTGTTCCCTGCCCCTTCCTCCACCATCTCGACTCCTCGTACCACTCCTTTCTCTGTGCAATGTTTTGCCTGTTTCCTCTCTGTCTCCACTCTGCCACATGCGTGTGTCAACATGCGTGCAACAAGTCAGAGTCGGATTCGGAGTCTCTCCTCTGTGTCTCTTCTGCATTTTTTGTTTGTTTTTTGGGGTGCGGGTGCGTTACACTTGAAAATTTATTACAACTCGATTGCTTGTATTTACCACATTTTTCTGCACACCGATATCGATCAGTAGGCATACACTGAGAGAAAAATGAGGGCCGTATTTGTATTGGTAGAGGATTCCCTACTGTGATTGAAACTGGGGTCGAAAAACAGATTTTCATAATTTTCTACGGAGAAATCGTTAACAGACTTTGGGGAGTTAATCTACTCTCAGGAAGGGATCATTCAAGAAGTAAAAAGAAGGAACCACATTAAATTATGAGACAGTTCCTTTGAAGAAATTAATTTAATAGAATTCTTTCTTATAGGGGATCTTCCATCAGGCAGAGATTGAAATAATTGAAAGGGCAACAAACTAATCGGTATCACAGCCAATTGCAGGAGGATTGTTTAAAACATCATTTACAGAGGATATAATGATTATTTTCTATCTTACATGAAAAAACATATACATTTGTATATTAAAAATTTCAATAAAAGGGATACTGGTACCTTAGTTTAAGGGACACGTTAAGGTTCGAGTTCCTTCTTCAAGTCGAAGCAGAGTTCCCAAATGTTTCCATTAGTTTTGTCCTTTGCATTTTCTTCCAGTGGCACCCCATGGCGGCAGCACCATTGCGTGGCCACCATCGTGTCATCGCCCACAACAAGGCAGAGGCCGCGACTCCATCGCCATCTCGCATTTGCAATTCCTTTATACCGCGGGACACGAGAAGGCGTTGCGGGGTGCAGCGGGGATCGTTGTGTAAATTAGCATATCGTGCGCGTAATCTGGCCAACAGGAGGCACCACCACCACCACAACCACCGTATGCCGTCTGCGACTCTCGACTGTGACTGCACCTTTTGGAGTCGACTCCCATATCCCCATATCCCCAAATATCCCATGTCCTGCTGTTGCGGCATGCGAAGGCGTCGTCACGCAATGTACTTGAGACTTGACCACTGTGTGGGCAGCAGAGGAGTCCCCCCCTGCTTGCCCGCGTACTGCTGCCCCTGCTTGCCGCTGTGCCCCATTTCTGCGTGTGCCTTTGTGTGTATGTTGCACTTTAGCTTAATGACATTTTATCTGCTGGAAACAACAGGGGAATCAGCCAAGCTCTCTTTATGCCAAAAACAACACAAAAAACATTGCGCATACGCAGCGTTGCAGGCTACTGGCTGCTGGGCTGGTTATGCCACATAAAACCTGCCACGGAGATCTCTTTTTTATGCAATTGGCAGCCGAAACTATGGCCATTGCTTTTTATAACATTTTAATATGCAAAAGTTTTTTTTTGGGGCGGCGAGTTACTAAACAAAGTGGCAGTGCCCCTGCCTGCTACTGGAACGGTACTCGTCGTGCCAGGCAGCAGTCCTTACTTTTCCATGCATAATGTCTGCCAAAAAGTTGGAAAACTTTTGTGTCGAATGGTCATCCAGACACTGCCCCGATCCACCATCGGCTCCCCTGGATGACACCATGTAAGTGGATTTAATTCCGTTTTTATTGAGTTGATAAAATCCAATTAGCCGAAGGAAAACTTAAAGGATTCCTGGGGCATCCTTTGGGGGCAGCAGCAGCAGTGGCAGCAGCAACGCCAGAGAAAGAACAAAAGTTTCGTGGCGACACGTTGAAGCCGTCGCATTGTTAACTGTTGACTTTTCTTGCCTTAAACTTTATCCACAAGGAGATGCTGTATGCCTCTCCTTCCCACCCAAGGAGAAGTTGCAGGACTGGCTGTCTGCTGCTTCTTGTGGGGGTGTTTCGCATAAAAAATGTATACGAAATCCCTGCACTGCAGCTGCAGCATTACGTGGTTAGCGCTATTTATTATGCAGCAACTGTTTGCCACATAGCGCCACTCCAGCCACTCTGCCACAGGGCACTGTCTCCGTGGCATAGTCTCCTCCGCATTGCCAGTGTCTCCTTCGCTATGTTGCCACTATCTCTGCCCCTAAAGACTGCCACAAACGCCAGTGTATTGCTACGTGAAGTGTGGCCAGAGGCTGATGCCACACACCAAAAAGAGACCCAAGCCAGAGGGTGCTGCCACCAAGGACTAATTGCCTCTTAGCCAACAAATCGTCCACGAAAACATATTGAACAGCAGGGCCATTCTTTAGAGGAACAGCAGGACCTTTCTTCAGCTCAAAGAGATGAGCGGACAGACCTTTCATTAGCAGAGAAAGTGAGTAGAGAGGGTGTGGCATGGCACACACACACCGTGAGATACATTTAAAATAACAGATACTTAGCGGCACAAATGCCACCAGGGATAAAGCTCGTACTTGCTTAAAAATTCTATTTCTTAAACGTGCCTTTTCTTTTCTCTGGTTTTCTTTTTGGGCTGCCTGCACAAAAATATCCTTGCGGCAGGCCAAGGCCCCCTCAGACAGACAGCAGCCGCCCCATGCATCTCAGATATATGTATATATACATATAGTATCTGCTACGTATAGGAACAGTATGTGTATAACTATACTGGGGGGTCCCTCTGTGGCTCTGTGAGAATTTAAGTGTTTTGTACGTGCGCCAACAGCAATTGGCGAAATTCAAAGGCGTGTTAGCATGCCATCAGCAGCAGCAGCAGCAGCAGCAGCAGTAGACTTCACTTGGCAGCAGGACAGCAGCAGAGTGGGGCAGGAGCGTGTGTGTGGGGGCACTGGGGATTCGGGTCTCCTTTTGACCCAGGAATCGAGGAGAATATGTGGTGGAGTCGAATGAAGCGTCTCCCAGGAGGGTGTTTGCGGGCGAATTATCCTTTCAATTTGACTTGGCATATGTGTGTTGTATGCGGGTCCTTCGCTCTCTCTCTCTCTGCCTCTCTTGGTTTTCTCTGACTTTTCCCACTTCCTACTTCGCCTCTGACTTTGTCCCTCTCCTTCCTCTGACTTTGACGCTTTTCTTCTCCTCCCTCTGCTGGCATTTCTACCGCTTGGGGCAAATCGCATTTTAAATTTGAAATGTCTTGAGATTTCTTTTTTCTTCTGCTGCTGCTCTGCTTTCTGGAGGTTTTTCTTTTTGCTTGGCTCTTGGCCTTTTCCTGCTCTGCTCTGCTTGCCCCCTACCAAACATTGACGTATGTTGCAAGTTCCGTTTGCATTTTTCGAATTGATTTATATTGAAAAGGGTTCAAGACTTTGTCGACTTGGAGTCTCCTCCATCCGTATCACCCTCCCTTCGCGTTGCAACCACTTCCTGGGGTCGTGCCACAGTCTCCTTTCGTTCTGTCGACAGAGAACGGAAGTCAAATCAATTGCCTCATGTGGGTCCAATGGAGCCAGCAGTCACGTCTTATCCACTGACAAAAAGGGGCATCCACATCCACAATCCCCATCGACATCCATCCGATGCGATGCTATGCGATGGCGATGGCGATGGCTAATGCTGCCACAAATTGCGGCAAACGAGTTTGCAACATTTAATGATGATTTCATGTAGGTGCCGCCAATAAACCCAATGCTAAATATTCCATTATGAATGTCGTCGTCGTCGTCGTAGTCGTGGCTCTCGGAGTCTCCGAGGCCTTTTGCTCATTTGATTCCATAATTAGTTGGCGAGAGAGAGAGGGAGATATGTAAATATGTGCAACAGGTTGTGGTACAGGCTCTGACGCATCCACAGAATCTAGAGTCTCTCCCTCTCTCTCTCTGTTTCTCTCTGTCTCTGTCGTCGATTGGCCTAAACGCTTTATGGCTTAAAAGTACCGTTGACAATGCGAGAAGAGCGCCCGCCCTGCAGGCCCGAAACGTTGCCAACTTTTATGCAAAATGCAAATGCATTTTGGCTCTAACTTCGACTCTGCGTTTGCCTCACCCCCCCTCTCACAGACTCTCTCTTTCTCGCTCTGCTGCCACTTTTTCGCATCTGATGGATGGCAAATGGCCCCAACGCGCAGATGGGGGGCTTGGTTAGGAGGGAGAGAGAGAGAGAGAGGGATGGGTGCTAGATGGCGGTGGGAAGTTAGGCGATGGTTCGCTGGTTGGGTGCGGGATTGCGTCTGAAAGAGTCACTGAACTGTGATTAGTCATGGCGATTCGTCTGTTGGTTTCCAACAAGATGTAACTCTTGAATTCTACAGAATTCTGTATTCTGTATTCCAATGCATGTTTAGATACGTTGTGTAGAGGAATATCTAAAATAATGTTTAAAATATAATTTATAATACTCTATGGCTTGGTATTCATTGAAAACTTCGATTTTTAATTGATATTTGTAAATATTCTATGAAAATATTCCATTTTCTACATGTATTCTACATTGAATTACATTCTCAGTTACATTCTACTTGATCTACATCCGCAACCGCAATTGCACTTTATTCCCCTCTCACTCGCACCTGCACCAACAAGTGGCCCATAAAACCACAAATCTTCGCCTCTCCTTATTTTACAGTTGGAGATGCTGTCGAAGAGGAAGAGGAGAGCAGAAATGTTCGTGCTGTGAAAAGGAGAGGTGTTCAAAGCGAAGACGAGCAAAAACAATTGTCAATTTCCAATGAGCAAATAATTATGAAGAGCGAGGAGTATGTATAAGCGAGAGTGGAAGAGAGCAATTAGCAAGAGAAACAGAATCAAAGCCTGGACGGAGCGAGCGTCGACAGCACTCACGGCTTCCTCCCGCACTCAATTCCAAATTCCAAGCGTTCATTTCAAAATCGTCTCCGCGTTGCTTTACTTTTTCGGACCGTGAAAACCTTGAAAATGGTGGAAATCCATCGGGAAAAACTGTCGTGCAGTTTTTTGGTGTAGTGCAATGTAGTCCAGACGTGATTAAATTAAAAATTCTCAATTTCAAGTGTTTAAGTGCGTTGGTGGAAGCGGAACAAAAGTCAAAGAGAAATGTGCGTAAATATGTCCAAGTGCAGTGAAGTGCAAATAAAATATACATAATTTTGTATGTAAACATATTAGGTAATGCTTTTATTAATAAATTTTTTTTTCTCTGCAAATAAGCAGAGTTAAACAAGCGCACCATCGGCTTCCGTTATGTCCAGAAAAGTGTCTCTTGTTTTTTTTTCATTCTGTCGCGTTTTTTTTTTTGCGATTTGTTTGTATGTAATAAGAATATGTAAAAATGGAACGAAAAGAGGAGCGAGAGCACTTCAACAACACCATGTAGTAGGTGGATGCACTCGAAATTTTGAAGATGTCACCTCTCTCTCTCGTTCACCCACTCCAGCAAAATATGGGACCATGCGTGGGAGTGTGCCCTCTCATGCCTCACCCTACAATTAACACACCCAAAATGTGTGCTCTAATTGGAATTGCTCTTTAAAAATTATTTTTCTTGTTGCGTGGGGTTTTCAGTGTTTAAAAACTGCAAACTGCAAAAAAATAAGAATTTACGCATGAAAAAAACAATTGAAAATTTAATTTTTTTTAAAATATGAAATATTTCTTCATCACTTTATTGAGCAGTCCACAGTCGGAAAAGACGAGAATGGAAACCAATATAACGGGACAACTATTATGGTTAAATGGTAAGAGAAACAATAAAATATTTCTTGTTCTCTTCGTCTTTGCTCTATTTTGTTCTTTCTATTGAATTTAAAAGCAGATACTCTAAGATTTGCATTTTGCAGAACTGCAATTCAATTTCACATCTTCCATGCGCTTTCCGCTTCTGCCTGCATTCTTTTCACACAAAATCTAATTCAATTTAAATTCTCGCTGGATATCCTTCTAATACTAAACCCCCTGCCCGTATCTGGCATCAGTGGATTCCTGATTGCCTGATCACTGTATTTTCCCTAATTGAATGCTCTCTCAGCCCTGTTTTCAGTGCCTTGCAAATTGTTACCTTTCCGCCTAATGGAGGCTCTCGGACTCCTCCTGGACGCTCCTTGGCGTCTTGGCCAAGAAATGTTGGTTCATAATTCATGGGTGGTTGTTGGGTGGCAGTTGGGTGGTGGCCTGGTGGATGTGTGGACTGCGGTTGACGCTCCATGCAATTATGCGGCACAAAAAAACACCTTCGATTCCGAGACTTTGACTCCGCGAGAAAGCGAGCGCGAGGCGACTCCCATAAAAGGCTCGCCTTCGAGTCGAGTGGGCATATTATTTTATTTTAATTGAAACATTTATAGAACGGCCAGCAGCAGCAGCAACAGCAGTAGTGGAGGGGGAGGGGTTGCCACAGACGAGGCCGTTGCTGCAAGGTGTGAGAGAAAGAGACAATCGATTGAAGTGCCGATGTGTCGTAGTCGATGTCATTGATTTGCATTGGTGGAGTGGAGTCGAGTGGAGTGGTGTGGTGTGGTGTGGCATGGCGTGGATTGGGGGGCATGGGGCATATCGGTACGATGGAGACGACTCTCCATGTTGCACTGCTTGTCGCTTGTCACATTGACAGACGACGCTCCCCTCCTTGATGTTGCATGCCCTCGCCTCCTCCTGCTGCCTGCTGCCTGCCGCCTGCCGCTGACTGACAAACTACAAACGCAGACGCGTCTGCATGTTTGTTTAATTTTTTACTTAATTAAATTTGAATTTGTAATTTGCGCTCAACGCAAACTATTTGGCGGCAGCAACAAAAACTACGAGACTACGACAAGGAAATCTGCAAGACATCTGCAAAGGCAACGTTCCTCGATGAGGCTCTGCGGCTCTGCGGATACCCTTCATTTACAGAGAGAGTATATCGATTGAGTGGAGAGATATGTAATGCAGAGAACTGAAACAATTTCGGAACTTTATATAGAAAATGTTCCCCATTCCAGAAGAATATATTTGAAAATATTCAATTAAATTTAATTCTTCGAAAATCAAGTATTTTCGTTTCGAGGGTATCTCCATATTCGACACTCTAAACACCCACCTATCTTTTTCATGTTGAATGTTTTTTGTTGTTTGTAGATGTTGCCTCTTAGCATTGAAAATGATGTACAAGTTGTTGCTGCGGCACAGACGACGACGAGGAGGTGGAGGAGGCGGCCAGTGCCAGTGCCTGTGCTGTTGCTGTGCCCCAAAGGAAGAACTGCAGTTGTGTCTGCCACGTTTGCCAGACATTGCATTTGCAACACAGCACAACACTCCCACCAGCACCCAGAGAACACTGCACTTGCAGATCGCAGAGAGGCTGAAGATTTATCACATTGTTCCACAGATTGTCTGCAGATCTTTCACTATATAAAAATATATATATTTGGATGTGTGTGTGTGTGTGTGTGTGTGCACCCACAATCGAGAGGCGACTTGCGAGATGCACGAGGACATGTGTGAAAAGTAGATGGAACTCTTGGGGCGCCCCTCGTCCGCCCGCCGAGCATTGAACTTCAGAGATGCTGCTGCTGCTGATGCTGCTGCTACTGCAAGGAAAACTATTTTCCCCCGTCTGTAATTTGCAATGTAATGAGTGCATGATATGCATTCCACCCAAAAAAAAAAACTAAAGAAATAAGGAAGATTCGCACTAAACAGATGTCGCGGGGAGGAGCAGGAGAGGCTGCACACCCAGTGGCAGGCGGAGACAAGTGTCAGCCTCCATCCAGCGATGCGATGCGATGCCTTGGTCCAAGTGCTTGCCCCCATGTGTGGGGGAGTCGTCTGCTGCATATGCATCCGATGCATCTGCTGCTGTTGCATCGTCTGACTGACTGTTGTTGCCCCATCCCATGTTGCATGTCAAATTTCATTAGATCGGGACATTTCTGGGAAAACATAGACTTCATTTCTCTATAAATAGTCGTTAGTCGTCGTAAAAGCCCCCACCGCCGATCATTCAAACTGTTGTCTGTGTGACGAATTTTATGTTTCAATCAGAGACACGGAGGGAGATTCACAGAGAATTAGAGAATCAAAGTCTCTTTTGCTCCGTCGGTGGTCCAATCAAATATTTTAATAGGCCTTGCTCAAAGCGAATCGATTGGGGGGGATCGATTCGATTTGTTGTTGTCTGCCAGTCTGTGGATCATCAAATCTCTTTCCCACACGAGAGAATTGGAAAATTAATAATCGGAAATCATTGGATATTTCAATATTTCGAAAGTTTTTTAAGCACCGCGATTATTGGTCACCCACTGTGTGTACGTGAGTGTGCCACAGTGCCACAACCTTACGGTTTATGGTTCATGCCTGGCTCTCGCTTTGTCCAAATTCAAGTTAATTACTTTTCACTGCACTTGACTTTGGTCACACGCTCAATCTCTGCCACTACCCGCCCCTCCGCAGTCGGTGGCTGCTCTGCCACTGCCACTGCCACAGCAGCCACTGCCCGTTGGCTTTTCTCACCAGGGAAATCTTTCTCTCCCGCCAGCAGAAGCAGGAAACACGCGCAGAGGAGACACATAAACAGATACGGAATACAGGGGAATGAAGAGTAAGAAAGGGTGTAGAGAGGGGGGGGAGAGAGAGAGAGAGAGAGTGGAGTGCATGTTAATTTTCCGCATGCTAAACTTTTAGCACAGTAGCAGCAGCCGCCACTGCCGCCCCACCGCTAGAGAAGCAAAAGCGATGACCGGCCCCTAAGCCTGGCCACCTCCGTCTGTCTGCAGGCATCGCGGGTGCTGGGATTTCAAGTGTGGATCTGGAATCAGGAATCAGGGTGTGGGCATTGGCATTGCCATTGCTTGCCCCTGCCCAGTCCACCATCCTCCTTTTGGACATGCCTAAATCGCCGCTAAATTGTTATCTACGAGTGCGACGCGGCGGCATTTCCAGCTTTTCGGTCGTTTCGGGCGTTCTACCATTTTGCCATTATACCAGTACTCGTACCATTTAACCATCTTTTTGCCGCTCTTTTGGCATCTCTTTCGCCCTCGCTCACTCTCTCCATCTCTCTTTTCGGTTTGGTAATTAAAAACACATTCAATGTGCGGAAAATCACAGGGCAGGCAGGCACAGGCAACAGCCTCTACGTTGATGCTCAGTGTAGGGGGAGGGGATGTCCATTAACTCTTGTTTGTTGCAGCACCAATTTGACACATAATTCCATAACTCCATGGAACTCCACAGAGTGGCCTCTGCCTCCTGCCTCCTCCTCCTTCCATGCTGCATTCTGATGCATTTATTTGCCTTTTTGGCAGTGCAAACAATTTTCGATTTATCGCCAGAACTCACGCGGTGACCAGAGCAGAGCCACAGCATAGCCAGAGCCAGAGCCAGAGCCCCGTGCGTAGAGAACGCCTCCTCCCAGTTGAATGAGAGGATTGGTTTTCGATAGATACAGATGAGGAGTAGGGGGCTATCGGGCAGTGCCTGGCTGCCTGCCTGTGTGGCATGGCCTGTGTGTGTGGGTCGTGCGATTCTTGATCGTAATTGCATTTCATTACACGACTCGACGTTGCCGTTGCCATTGCAGTCGTTGCCTCAAGGTCGTGTCATTCAATTGGCAAGGTGCACATATTTACCATATTTTCCATCTATCTATCTATCTATCTATATCTCGTGTGTATACGTACATATGTACATGTGGCATAGCATATCCAGAGCCCATAATCAATTGCAGATTTGTTTTATTGACTTTATTGTTGCGCGCGCGGGCCCCCAAGGGGCGGCCCCAACTCTGCATTGGACATTTTGGACAGCAATGCAATTCCATTGCAAAATAAGAACTCCATTCCGGTTGACAATCGTTCGTACAGAATCGAATCGAATCGAATAGATTTTGTTTTCTCTATGGATCGGATTGGAATTCTCTTTTGGTTCCTGTCTCTAGCAATGGCCCCTACCCATTGCATGTCTCCGCTTTGCTGATAGGGAGGGCTAATTATTATTATTATTATATTTTTCTATTATTTTCATTTGCCCTTTTTTTGGCTGTCAAACTTTAACTGACAGTTAAGCCCCACGTTGCATGGCTCTGCCACTCTGCTGCTGCTGCTGCTGGAGTGTCTGGCTCTTGGAAAATGAAGTGTTTTATGACATATTTAACATTTAAGCTACCATTTTAGCATTTTATGCATTATGCACATTATCCACTTAGCGCAAATTGCCCCCGCCGCCCCATGATATACACACACACACACACATACTCGTACACTCGTATATTAGGCGCGATACCGCCACCCAAAAAAAAAGGACCCGAAAAGAAGTCAAGTGGATAGGGCAAGGTATATTCAGTAAGAAGGTATTGCAGAACCAGAATATATACAGAATATATTATTTTAGTAATATTTTAAAGAGACGAAAGATAAATTAATGCAGAGTCATAATTGAGAGTACAAAATTCCCATAAATTTCTGACAAAATTTCGAATAATTTTTAAATCTTTTTTTTTCATGGCAATAAAACCTATTTTATTATTAAATTTTATTTAATTTATTTTTATACCATAAATGAAACGTTAAGTAATTTTGTTCACTTTGACTGAATTTGTTAGTTTTGTTAGATATAAACTTGTTATAAGTTTACACATAACATAAAGTTTAATCCACATAATGTGGATTCATGCAGGAACCTTTTGCTCTGCACCTTACCTCTCTCTTTAACATACCTTTTGGAAGAGAAGCACACAAAATATAAAAAACTGTAGCAGAATTTGTGACAGCTCGTAAATAAAAAAATTAATTTCTCTTTGCTTTTTTTTCGCAATTTTTTTCGTTGCACTGCCGGAACACGCGATGATGACGCGACAGAGTCCTACTGCTTGCTGCTCCCCGCAACTGCTTTCAAGCAGTTCCTCATTTGTAACTGTAATTATTGTATGTGCACGGGGAAGGGGCGCAGACAGAGGCGGAGAAAAATTGACCAAAAATATTTGCAGAGAATGTTTTTTTTTGGCCAAAAATACAGAGAGCGCGGTGGGTAGGGGTAAGGGATATAGCGTCCATTGTTTGCATCGCATTTTGTTGGCGTCGGCAGCGGGGAGGGGTGTGGATTTAGTGCCGTCGCGGATTAAGGCAAACATTTGTGATGGCAAAGGCCCAAGCAATTTGCTCGCTGAGTACCCCCCCACACCACACCATACCGCACCGCACCACACCACACAACACTGCGTATGTGTAATCTCTAGAGAAAGAACAAAAGAGAAGGGGATCAGCGTGGAGAGGGGGAGAGTTTGTGTGGGGAGGGAGGACACCTATGGCTAACTTCATTAGGCGCCAAATTAAGCGATAAAACTGTAAGAAATTCATTAAGCAAATTCTCATGACCAAACAAGGCGCAAACACAGCCGCCGCCGCCGCCGCTCTTCAGCGATAGATCGAAGACAGAAGGAGTATGGGAGAAGGGGAGGGGGAGAACAGTAACAGCAGCAGCCGAAGAAAAGAAAGAGAGCGGAGGAGGAGGAGGAGGCTAAAGAGTAGCAAAAGATTAGCAGATTAAGTGGGCAGAGAAGAGTAGAGGGGAATAGAAGGGGAGGGGCAAACAGCAGCCAAAAGAAGTGGTAGCCCTCTCGGATGAGAGAAAGGTTAGCAAACCGAATGATGAAATACCCTAACAGAATATGGATTCAAATTGGGAAGAAGAAACTTTAATTCTCTGGAATGTAGCTCGAGTGGGAAATAATCCACGAGTATTCAAAAGAGTTCTGCATTCAAAAATGAACTGTATTTTATTTATACTTTAACTGGTAAAATCCCCATGATACTAACATACAATCCTTCAATAATTCTAGCTGTTAATCCATTCTTTAGTTCATTTCAGCCACACCCATGCCCCATAGATAGGGTATTTTTTTTTTTTCGTTTAAAAATGGAAAGGCAACAAGTTGAAAATTTGTTTTGTGCCGAAACAAAAACACAAATAAAGTAAAAGAAAAAGAGTTGCGCAGGCGCACAGATTCGATTGGGCGAATGTTCGTTCAACTTCGGTTGTCTGTCTTTCCGTCTCTCCGTCTCTCTTTCTGTCTGTCTGTCTGTTTGTCTGTCTTTCTGGCGGCGTGTGAACGCGCCCGTCTCTCTGCTGCTTTTGTATGTAAACTACACGCATGTACAGACGTACTTTCGATAGCGATCTTTGCAGCAGCAGCAACTGCAGAGAGAGAGAGAGAGAGAGCGGGAGAGAACGGGTGAAACGCAGGCAGGCAGGAGCTTGAAGCTTGGAGCTTGCATCTTGGAGCCTTGGGGGCTGCTGGTGCTGCTGTTGCGGCACTTTCATGGCAGTTGCCATTAATTAATTGAGGCACAAGCGCGCGCGTTCGTTGCTCATCGGATGAGGATCAGAGGAGGCTTCGGCTGTCAGGCCTACCTTTTGTTTGTATTAACCAATCCCCAATCTCTGAAAGAATCTTTCTGCCACACTCGCTGTGGCATGTTGCCGCATGCCCCAGGCTGTCTCTCTCTCTCTCTCTCTGCACTCTCTTTAATGGCCACCGATATCGTAGCTAATCCATTTAATTATTATTTATATCAAGATTACACCAGCGATGAGCGCCGCCGCCTTGTCTGTTGCTCTCGACAACACTTTGGGGCACACAGAACCACAGACGCAGACAGAGAGACACAGACAGGGTGCCACATCCAGGGGGGAACCCACAGCCAAAGCCAAAGCCGGGCAGTGAAAAAAAAACTGCATTGAGAAATGCAATTAAAGTCATTTGCTGCCGCAATGGCGACATAAAATGCGCCTTCGCTGCGGCGTCGGCGTCTGCGTTCGCGTCGTCGGCACTTTTTGCATGCCGCCGCGGCCTTTTTTTATGCCCCACCACAACAGAACGAACAGGATGCCACAAGAGGCAGCAAAAACGGGATAAATGGTGCGAAAAGAAACGACTGAAGGCGTACCCTAGTAATGGAAAAGGATTTGAGAGTAAAACAGGGGGCAGAATAGAGCAGAAGTTTAACGATTCAATGGAATATATTGTTTATATAGATTTTCTATTGTTCAAAGTGGGTGTATGGAATGTTTTTCAAATTTGTTGATATTTCTGGAATAACATTGTTAACATTTCTTACTGTTTTTCGACTTTCCAATAAAGAAGAAGCACTTGAAAAGAGTTCTACTGAGATTTCCTGGTGTTTAAGGAATTTTGAGAACTTTACAACTATAAACCTTTATCGTATACCTGTATCGAAATATTAATTTTTGAGTATTAAAATATTTTGAATGGTTTTGAATGGATTTTCACTGAGACACTTGCTGCAATGCCACTATAATCAATACGTTTACCCATTGTTTGCAGTATTGTAAAATAATTTCTTTTAGGTTAAGTTTTTCTTAATTCAATCAAATATTTCTGGCGTAAACTTTATATTTTACAAACTTTTAAAGAATTTTCAGCTTTTATGTTAATTTTTAGGCGTTTTTCTTTTGCATTCTCTATTAAATGTTACCTAAGCTCTAAGCACTGCTTCTTTTGTGTTACCTTCTCTTCTTGTAGCCCAACTAACGCTTCGAACTAAAACTCTAGGGTATTAGCGTTGGCAGTGGGTAAAAAAATGCGACGGCAATCGCTCGGCAGTTCGCCAGTCCGTGTCCGTCCCGTACCGCGAGTGGCGGTGGCTGTTAAAAACCTCCTACTTTTCCTTCGCATTTCCGCTCATAATGATCATGAGACCCGACCGACCCGTTCACGATGATTGCATTGCGTGGCAGCAGCATTGCCTCCTGATGATGGGATTTGAATGTTGCCACACACTCCCCCTACTCCCTGCCCCACTCTTTGGGAGTTCCTCTCTCGCCATTCTCTATCTCTCTCTCTCTCTCTCTCTTTTTTATTTTATGTGTTTTTGTGCATCGTGGGAGCATAGTTTTTGTTGTGTGTTCCTTATGAACTCTTTCTCCATGGCTGCTGCACCTGTTGGCCGTGAGTCCGAGTGGACCAGAAGGCCAAAGAGGCCATTGGGCCATAAGTTACGTCCTGCAGTTGATGCCACAGAGATGATGATAAGCCCCAAAAGGCTGTGAGGTGCACGCAACAAACAGCTCGTAAACAGAGCAAACTTTTCGTCTCTAATAAATTCAACTCTTGCACTTAGTAAATCTCAACGCTGCAGCAGCAGCAGCAGCGGCAGTGGCAACTCCTCGCTCGCCTTTTCCTTGGAGCACTTCATCATCGAAGTGCAGGCAGCAGGCAGGAGAGAGCGCTGCCTCTTGGCTCATGGCTTTGGCTGCTTTTTTATGCACAATTTACTTTGGCCAAAAGTCGCATAAATCTCCACGGCCCCAGAGAAACAGAGAGAGCGAGAGGTAGAGAGAAACGTAGAAGACAAACCTCAAGCCAAAGTTGGACTCAGAAGAGCTGAAAAGTCTGTAGCAAAGGTAAAATGCTACCCACAATCCCCGCACACAAAACACTTAAGTGCCATAAAAGAGATTTTTATTATGTCTTCTGTGCCCCATGCACCATGCACCATGCCCGAGAAGAGCAGCTACAGAGAGGAGAGGCAGCAGCCGCCCAAAATGGGAGAGAGATTCCAACTCCTTCGCTTCGCGTGGCCCTTTATGTGGGAAGGATACCCTTGACAGAAGCTGGAGTACGGTTGTGGCATGCTGAAGGGTTGCAGAAGGAAGTTTTGTGGCACTAACGAAGCTTGGGGCATGAAGTAAGTGTAAGTTTTGTGGCATGCTTGAGCCACAGATTAGCTGCAGTTCAGGGATTAGGGTCATGTGGCATTCACTTTCTCTATTAATTTGTACTCCCCAAAGTTAGGGTATTTCTTCTTCCCTCTCTCTCTTTGCTTTCCA
This sequence comes from Drosophila bifasciata, assembly GCA_009664405.1. Taxonomy (NCBI): domain Eukaryota; kingdom Metazoa; phylum Arthropoda; class Insecta; order Diptera; family Drosophilidae; genus Drosophila; species Drosophila bifasciata. Next base: position 43,530,211 of record CM019043.1, read on the forward strand.
CATTTTGTCTGTGGAGTTCTGGTGGAGCATCTTCATGCTGCCTCGATGATTGGCTTGGGCCCCCGCCCCCGTCTGCCTGTCTGTCTGTCTGTCGCTTACTTGTTGCTCATCCACCTACAGCCACAGTCGCAGTGGCAGTCTCAGTCGTAGACGGAGTCCCACTCCCATCTTTCAGGTTCCTTCTCTTCTGCCTCCTTCTCCTGTTGCTGCCTCTGCTGTTTGTGGCAGCAGCTTATGCAAATTGCGGGCATTGTGGGTGTCAGAGGGGGGGCTTATGCCGCGTGAGTGAGTGATTCGGAGGCGAGTGATAGACTTGTTGGCATCGTTGACATTTCGTCAGCACTTCTGCATGCCTGTTGCTGTTGGGGCAAGTCCGCTGTAAGTGCGGATGCGGATCAATGTCTTTCGCTCTCCCCCTTTCTCTCTCTTTCTCTGCATCTCTCTGATTTGAGTAGAGAGAAATCGGAGAAGGGAGGATATGTCTTCGTATGCTTCGATTGCTGTATCATGATGCATCGCCCACTATCTGCTCCACAAACAACGAGAGGAGAGAGAGAGAGTGAGCTGAGCCTTTATGGTGTGGCAAGAGTGTGGTTGCCAGGACGCACTTTTGTGGCTTCTGCCACTTCTGCGTGGGCATCAAACAAGCAGAAGGGGGCGCATCTCCCATCCCATTCCTAACCACAAGATCAGGTTATGCTGAGGGAAATCCAAACCCCAGAAAGCGCTCCCAGGGATCCTCTCGGCAGCTCAAGGATGCTCTGCCTGAGGGAGAATTTCCGCTTACTCCGAGAGAAGTTCCCTCGAATTTCAATCATTGATAAATGCTCCTCCCTTCATTCTTTGTTTTTTGCCCACTCGATGGAGCCTTCAATCTATTATCTTTTCTCGCGGAAAACACCTAACTGGAAAATGGGAAACTCATTGCGTTGCAGCCTTTTCATTAGAGTTCATTAGTTGCAATCAACCTGGCCAAATGGACAAGAAACAATTATCACGGCTACGCCTTGAAAATGCAAGGGTGAAAATGCAGCTACAGCTACAGGCAGCAACGCTGGCCCGGAGACTCGGGGCATGGGCATGGGGCTTGGTGGAACGACACCCAAGCATCGCACTGCACTCTTGGAGTCGCGGTCTCGGACTCCGACATCGACAATCTGTTGACCTTCGCCGTCGTCTGACGCCTGCCCATAGGCTGCCGCCTCACAGTTGCCACAGTTTTTGCCCCACAGCTGCCTCCGAGTGTGTGTGTGTCTTGTGGCCAACAAAGTAACAAGCTTTGGCTTTGGGGCTCTGTGGCCCCCAAGTCGTTGTCTGTCTTTTCTATGAAACATGTGGCTGGTCATAGCCACAGCCAGAGCCACAGTCTCCTCCTGCCTGGCTGCTCCCCCCTTGTGCTACCTGCTGCAGTGCACCTTCTACTCCTCCGCTCTTGATCGTCGCCTTCTCTCCTGCTCTGAGACCAAAAGATCTCTATGGAGTCGAGTCTCTCTCGCTCTTTCTCTCTCTCTGTCGCTCGCTTTCAATGGCGTTATTTATGTTTATTACCTCTAAGGTCGTTCGTTACTCGACCAAGCGACCAAGCCAGGCGTCTTGGCCAGGCCAACACTCGCGTACGTGTGTCTGTGTCTCTGTCTGTATGTTGTTGTTGCTGTCGCCGCTGTGTTGATACTATTTTGTACGCAGATATCAGTAAATTTAGATTTAAAGTGAATGCGCGCGTTGAGTGTCAAATGCGCCAAAGTGTCAAAAGACACAAACACAGATACCCTTTGCAAAAAGAAGGGTCTTGTTATGCAGAAAAGATAGTATAAGGTTTTTCGGGTACACTTTCCTTCCAATTGTAGCCAGAAAATACACAAAAACAGCTCGAGTTTCCAGTGCAAGTACTCCTTTCGCTTAGGGGAACATTTCTACTGATAACAAACATAGGGAATGCTGGAATGAAACAGAGATATTAGTGTTGAAAAGAGTGCAAAGCAAGCAGTTCTCGTTTGGTTCTCAACAGGGTATCCAATGCTTCGACTATACTTTCTGATCTTCCTTGTCTCTCTGCCTGTTGCACTGTTTGTAGCTCTTGTTATAAGCGTGTTGCTGCAGGACGTATTACAAGATCTCATTCGGATCGGAATTGGAGTCAGCAAGCAGCAAGCAGCCAGCCTCCTGACTCTGACTCTGACTCTGACTGACTGCCTGCCTCCATCTCTGCATCTCGCGCTCCCCATTGCCATTCGCCTGCCTCTTGCACCACAAAGTCTTTGCACCTGTTGCACTGTTGTTGTTACTGCCGCTTTGTGGCTTACAGTTATGTAGAGCTGCGGCTACTCCGCTCGATGTAGCAGCTCCCCATATATGGAACGAGCATAAATTTCCAATTGTTTTGGTTTTGTGCCGCCCGCCCGCCTTTATGAAGACATTCAATTGGGAAACAGAAACAGAAAAGCGCATATTTTATTTACGACTCTTGCAACAAACAAAACGAAAGAGGGAGAGAGAGACAGAGATACTTTGCTGTAAAAGAGATAGCTATATGTATGGTTAAAGAAAGAGATAGCATGCAGTACGCACTGTGATTTCTTGTTGTTGTTTTTGTTGTTGTTTTTGTGCTAATTTTATCACTTTGTGCCGTCGCTCTGCCGTCACGACTTCTGACAGCACATAAATATACTCATAATTTATTAATACGGTAAATGTTGCATGCAATCATTCCTTCCACACGGCGACAAAAAACCCAAATGCAACAGTCTCTGAGTGTGGCATAAGCATAAGCGAATGGGGAGATCCAGACAGAGAGAGAGAGAAGAGAGAATGGTGGAGAGGTAGAGCGTCCAAGAGGAGCAACAAGTGGCACCGAAAAACGAAGTCAACTTCAGCTGTGTGTGCCACACAGTGGAAGAAGGTGATGCACAGTGCTACTATGTGGAGAGCGGTGACTACTGGAGACTAGTGGAGAACGGAAGAATACCCTAGAGAGATGTATATATCATAGAGATAGTCATGGATAATTTAAGGAAGAGTGGGGAATATATAGATATAATTGGAAGGTAACATATTCCCTTGTTGAAAGTATTCCGATGATACTGCGAATGGTTCCATTGTGGGAAAATAATTATCAATGATACCTCAGAGCTTCTTACTTTTGCTCACTACTTTTGCAAACTGCCTACAAACTGCCTTACAAAAGAGAGTAGCCCCCACAAAGAAGAGTATCTTTCATGTAAACTTTATTCAATATTAACTGGAGCACCCAACACGCACAAATCACACACACACATACACTATCGAATGTGTTGTGTTGAGCAGGGGTAGTGAGGAATGGAGATACATTTGTATCTGCAGACTGCATAAATAATAATTTCATCATTGTGCGTCGAGAGTCGCAGCGGTCGAGAGATGATTTATTTTTTTGAGGCCATAAAAGGATTTGCTGTTGGCCAGGGTAACCCTCGGTAGTACAGTAGTAGCTGTACCCTGTACACTCTTTCTCCCACTCCGCCAGCTCTTTCATGATATTCCCTGCACAAACAAAGCTTCCAGCAGTCACCTCTTTCTACCATCTTTCACCCCAGACCAATCTCTCTCGCTCATAAAAGCCCTTCTTCTACAGTCACCGCTGAATTTATTATAATTTTTTTTTGCAATTTCCGCAACTTTTTGCCCTTGATCAGTACTCTCCCTAACACATACCCCTCTTCCGCCGCAATGATCCTAAAATAATCGCAATTCCCTTTTCGATTGCTAATTCAATTTTCGGCCTCACTCTGAGGGACGTTAACCCCTCCCTCACACTCCCTCCTCCATTCAGCGACAACGACACTTTGTCTGACAGTCGTGTCATTCTGTTTCCTTTGCTGAGTGCCTTGGGAGTGGGGTGGGGAGTGGGTTGGGGGGTAAAAAAGAAAGGCGCGTAGAATGGAAGCTTTGGCGAAATATTTATAGCAATAATTTATTGTAGTTTGGAATTTATTGTCTACGACACACGTTTCAATTGTTTCACTCTGCACTCCACTCTACTCTCCTTCTTTGCTCTCCTTCATTCCTTTCGATGTTAGAGAAATTGAGGAATAGCAAACGAGATAGAGAGAGAGAGAGAGGGGGAAATGGAGAATTGCAGAGTAATGGAATGGAGTGCAGTGAGATAGAGAGTGGAGCGGGAGGAATGAATTGAGAATCGTTTGGCAAGGCAGCAGCAGGCGGCAGCGAAGGCACTTAGCGAGGAGGAGGCGCGACTGCAGCATCATTTGACACTTGCGAGATTTATCGCCAGTGCCGAAGCATTTCTAAGATTCCAAAGGAGAGACAGCCAGGCAGGCAGTCAGAAGGAGAGCAGGCGGAGAGCAGACCCGAAGGAGCAGTCCGCAAAACTAATGGAATCTTAATTTAGCAGCAGAGATCCAAAATAAAGCCAAAGCCACAGACAAACGGAGCATCGAGAGGGAAATTCCATTTCCAATGGAAAGAAAATGCCTCAAAGAAGGAGCAGCAGCAGCAGCAGCAGCAGAATCGGTTGCAAGAATCGACTTGTAAATTGAATTAAAATGATTGCAAACTGACGAAAGGGCTGCCGAAGTGCATTGGCATTGCAGGTGCCGCCAGCCGACAGCCGCCACTGCCACAAAATTAACGCCGCCGAATGCAACCAATAATTACAATACAAGTGCAACGCGCTGCGCTGCGCTTCGTTAACCCTCGCCTTAAAAGGAGTGTCCGTCTCGGCTGTGGCATCTCCATTGAGAACGAGGACGATGACGACGACGTCGACGACGAGGAGGAGGCAATGGCAATGTCAATGTCCAAGCGGCGGATAATTGGCCTGGCCTGGCCTCTCCTCTCCTTTACCTTCGTTTCGGCTGCCTCCAGTTTCTGCCTTCAATTTGTGGCACAGAACTACAAGAGCCACCCTCGTCGTGTGGAGTTGTCTCCGGTTGCAACTCCCAAACCCTGGCCTCCACCAACGATGGATGTGGCTGCCACCGGTTGTTGCATTATGCATGCTGATTGAGCAACATTTTTGTGTGTGCAACCCACTGACAAAACAACGCGCCTATCGACAGACAATCAACAAAGCAGCAGCAGCAGCAGCAGGAACGAGTGGCAGCAACAACCAACATCCTTTCCACCTCCGCGTCCGTTATGCGGCAGCAGCAGCGGCAGCAGAGGCACTTCCTGTCCGCCACAATCTTTCATTCATGAAATTTGTTGCCTCTTGTCATTGTTTGTGTTGCAAATCAAATGCCAGCCAGCCAACCAGTCAGCCAGCCAGCCAGCCAGCCGCTGGCTGCCCCACAACTGTTGCTGCCGCATAAATTGCTGCCCCTTTCGGTTCGGACTGTGTGCTCCACTTTGTGGCAGGCCAGCAGCAGTGGCAGCAGCAAATCTCTGAGGCAGCTCTCTGCAGCGTTCATTTTATATATTTTTTTTTTTTGGCTCTCGAGTTATTTTAACGAATTTATTTGCCGCTGCGTTTTCATGGTCACAGCACAGCAACAGCCAACAATTTAATGTAATTTAAATGACGTGCCCCACGGACAGAGTCGAAGGATGGAGGACACTTGAGGACACAGTTCCAGAGAGTGGTACGGGGGTCAGTGGACAGGGATAAGGGATAGGGGGATGTGCCTGGAGGACAGGTGCAGCGTCTGTGGGAGTATCGCAGTTTCGTTCGCATTTTTCCCTCGAGCGGCGGCCCCTTTGTTGCAGGCAGCGATGCGACATTGACGACAACGACAACGACAACGACGACAACGACAGGCGAATGTCGCTATCAAGTTGTGTGTCTCCCTGCGCCTCGCCAGCTTCTTGAATCCTCCTCCTGCCCCCCGCTCCTGTTGCATGCCTCGCATCCCTCCACTCTCTTTTATTTTTTTTTTTTTGGTTTTGGAACGACACATTTTAATGATGAGTCGACTTCGAATCCAGCAGTCGTTGGGGCTACTCTCGGAATTGGGCTGCAACAGCGGGGCACCCCCTCCTACTCATTCTTCCGTCTCAGGTCTCTCTGCTGTGGCGGCTGCTGCTGCTGCTGCTGCAACAAGGGAAATGCTAATTTGTGTGTGTCGCTTTGGCTCTTGTCTCTTGTCGCTCGTCTCTGGGCTTGGCTTTAAATACCTTTATTGAGAGACCTCTCTCTCTCTCTCTCTCTGTTACCCTCGAATCAAAGATGGATCTTCAAGAGATTCTTCCTGAAAATGGGGAAAAGGATCTATCTTTTTTCTCTGTTAATTGTTTTAAACCAATGAAAAATGTCTTTCTTTAAGTAAGTAGTTAAGTATTTAAGAAATTAAGTGTTGAATATTTTACTGTTACGTTAAGAAAGATTCCTCTGAGAATGGGTGGAGCAAATACAGGAAGTATTAGAGGACAAAATATCATGTATGTCATTAGATATTTGAGAGAAACTTTTGTGCAGTTTCGTGGGATGGAATTTTCTTAATTCATAAACGATTCTTATCTTTCAGTGTTCTCTAGAGGAATAAAATATATAGAAAACTTCTGTCTTCCAGGGTAGCTCTGGTTCTATACAGCACTTATCTTTTACTATCCTCTTTGGTTTTTGTCTTCTCTTCTCATTGGGGGCTTTAATCAGTCATTCAGTCGTTTGCTTAAATTGAGTCGCCGTCGTCAGCGTCGTCGCCATCGTCAGATATGTTGGCCCTTTTGCATCTTTGTATCTTTTCCCCGCTCTCTCTCTCTCTCTGTTTCTTCCATCTGCTGCCCCAAATTAAAGAGGTATCTCTTTTGTAGACAGACATTTGCGTGGGTTGCTCTGCTGTCTTGGGAACTGGCTGGGGAACTCGAATGGGGATTGGGGATCGAATCGTTTGTTACACGCGCATTAGGTGGCATTAGGTGGCAGGTGGCTAAGCAGCCGCAAAATACTGTTAATTGGATATTGATTCCAGTGCTAATCAATGCGATGCTTTCCATAACGAATGGGAAATGGAAAAGGGTTTCCCCGAATATGGGAAAACTTTAGTTCCCATCACAGAGAACCCACACAGGGAAAGAGTCAAATATGTGGCATATATGTATGTACATATATCGCGAGTCAAATTGTCACGAATTATGCCCCAATCAATGGGTGCATCCATTTATCAATTTTAGTCCCACGGGGGTGGAGGGGGCAAGGGCTATGCTGGCAATTGATTTCAATTTGCGAACGAAATCGAAATGAAATCAGTGACAAAACAAACGCTACACCCGCATATGTACATATATCAAAAGGGGTTGGGGAGGGGCGGGGTGTTTTGTTGCTTAATTGATGTTGCCACACCGAACAGAGAGAAAGAGCTGAGCTGAGCTGTGTGTCTGTGTGTGTGCTAGAATTGTGGCTGCCATTCGTTTCACTTTCGGCCCCCAGAGGGGCATGGCCACTGATTGCTGCCCTGACGTTCTGCTGTGATTTTAAAGGGGGAGGTTGGCGAGGCGCGTGGGGGTGTGCCGCTTGTGTGACATTGCCTCTGGGGGAGGCAATAAAATAAAGTGGCAACAAAGTTGGCAACATTTGCGCCACACAAACAGCAATAGGAAACAGAGAAGCAACAGTTACAGTTACAGATACAGATACAGATACAAACACCAACGTCATCATCATCATTAAAGCAATTGTTGTTGCTGCTACCCTCGCCCCCAACATAAGAGTGTGGGAGACAAACTACTATACTGATACCCAGTATTTGTGGGAGTGCATGGTAGGGTATATTGGTTATACAAGCTAAAGTATGGAGGAGTTTCCTGGGTCATACAAGTACATAGAAGTATTCATAGAACGGAAAGAGATGCGAATGTGCTTACTCTCTATACAGCCTCTCTCTCTTTGTTAGTTTTATCTGCTCTCTTCTTTCATCCTATGCTAAGACATTTCTTGAGGCTTTTGAGGGTACTCCGTTAGTTGCTACTCTTCGCCCTATTTCTCTGTCCCTTTCGCTCTCTGTTTTTGTTCTGTTGCTGAACAGATTTTGTTCAATTAATAGAGACTTTTACTACTCCACTCTACCTCCCCCATCACTTTTCTTCTTTGTTTCGCTTTCGCTTCGCAATGAACTCATGAGGCGGCGTCGAACAGCGAACAGCGGACCAGCGGCTCGGCCTGTCGGCAATTGTGTCAATTTGTCAATTGTTGTTGTTATTGTTGCTGTTGTTGTTGCTGGTGTTGTTGTTGTTGCTGTTGGAGGAGGCATTGATTTCAATATTGATAGCGAAGGCGAAAGAGTGGGAAGCAATCATTAGGAGATTTTATGATGCGGGTGAACGAATACCCGCCAGTCCACCCCTCCCTCTACAATTTACTCACCCCATTGATTTCACACCAATTTCATGTTCCCCCTCACCCTTTCCACACTGCTGACCAAAGAGTGTGTGGGAGAGGGGAAATTCGATGCTCAATTTCCATTTTACGCGCTTCGCCGTGCAATTAAGTGATTTATCATTGAAGTCTCCCTCTGCTGCCGCTGCTGCTGCCTGCCTGCTGCATGGTGCATGGTGTGCCGCGCGCTTCGGCCAACTTAATTTTAGCGGCAATCAAGCAATAACAAGCTGCAACATGCCGTGTTGCACGATTGCCTTTGACTCTGACTCCAGCAACAACTGATATCGATAGCTTTTGCCTCGACTTTTGCCTGATTGCATCTGTGTTGCAAGCAACAAAAATTACAACAGCCGAACAACAGCAACAGCAACAACAACAAAAGCAACAAGAGGAGTACGGATAGGGCTGTCGAGAGTCGAAGATGTGAATACCCTGGAGGATGTGTTCAATCTGGAAGGAAAAATAAAGAAAATTTCGAAAGTTCCATTGGAATATCTTGGAATCCAGGGGTAGGAAATGCCTGTCTAGATACACTCTGATATTGATGTAGATCAAGAATATATATCTGATATTAAGAGTTCAGATATTGAAGAAAAAAGATGAATTATTGAAGAGTTTCCTTGAGATATATTTATGATAGAAACTACTTTGATATTGATAAAGATCCTCTGTAATGTACCTTATTGATTTCCATTACAAACGTCTCTTTGAAACGCATATACCCCTCGCCTGATGCCTTGTGGCCTGCTGCCTGCATAAAAAGTTAAATTGAATTTGAGTCTGTCTGCCCCAATCGCTTGCCTCACCTGCCTACTACCACTATCTGCTGCCCCTTGCCCCTGCACCAGCCCCAGCCACTCGCTGTAGCTACAGTTTCAAGTGCGGACGCGTCTACGTGCCGCAATCAGCAACACCTACAAAAGGCAGAGAGGTGCTGCCACAGAGTGGGAAAATGCTGCCAATGATATCGCTGCCTGCCCATCAATGGCTCCAGAGACACAGCCACCCACTCCCCTTCGCTGCCAAAGGTGGTGCTGGTGGTGGTGGGGCATGCAACACCCCCTCTCTTAAGCACATGCATTAAATAATTTTACACTTTGTTTTGCCCGGCGAGAAGGAAATCGAGAAATCGGAGAAGCGCAAGAGAAATGCAAAATTTGTGCGATAATCGGGGAAGCGTTTGGCAGCTAACGAGGGAAGACGCCAATTCTTCGATTCAGTAGAGAAGAGAGAGAGAGAGAGGGGGGATAATAGCTGCCACAAGGTGTAAATAAGTAGAAGAAGTGGCAGGCCGGAGGATGTGCTTCGTGGTTGCAAAGAGGATTACCCTATAAGTAGAAGCCTTAAATCTTTTTTTTTTGCTTTTTGCTCTCTCTTTTTCCCTTTAAATCTTATGAATTGAAAACTTTTGAGATTTTCCCCTATATCTGTACAGATTTATCTATATTTTATATATTTTATTATTGCCTTCCTTTTGCGGCAACGGCGGCACGAGGCAGCAGCAACAAATTGCCCATTTTGCAGCCGCTGGTACGTGCCGCAATTTTCAAATGACATTTTCATTAGCAATTCGTTTCGAAAATTGCTGCTGCAACAAGAGAGAGGGGGAGAGAGAGAGATTGAGAGACGGAGAGTGGTGTGGCATGAGAATTGTGTCAAATTGGGGATTGTGCAACGTGCAACGGCGGCTTGAAAGATGAAGAGAGAGAGAGAAAATTGCAGAAACGAGTATCCTTGGAGATTTATGAACTGCTCGAATGATGAATGAAGGAATCGTCAAAGGAGACTGAGGAGGAGTGGGGGTTCTTTTGGGAGTATTTCTTTAGTTTCGAAGAACTTTCAATGGGACCTTTAAGAGGTTCAAGGGGTGCTTTCGGTTCTAGCATTTCCTTGTTCTAAATTTTCCTTTCTATCCTGCTTATGTTTTCCAGCCTCTTTTTTCTGCTAATCTGATTCCACTTTTTTGTTTTCCTTTTTTTAAGTCTTTTCTGCATTTGTTTGCTCGTGTTTTGTCGTCAGCTCTTGCCTCCATTAAAATTTTTTGGGCAGATTTTTCCTTTTAACAGCGCGGAAATTTTAATTAAAAATATTTATTCAAAAATATTTTTGGGGTGGAGTCGCCAGCACTGCCAACACATGTGTGTTTGTATGTATGAGTCTCATTCTGTTGTTGTTGCTGTTGTGTCTCTTGTCCTGCTGTCTCTTCCGTGTCCCCTCCCTGCTGGCTTCTGTCTTGCCTCTCTGTGCTTTCTCCTGTTGTTGTTCTCCTGCTGTCTGTCGCTTGTTTACTTTCGCTTTAGACACTGCAAAATGTTCAAATTAGCAACAAAAACCGACAGCAATAACAGCAACAATAAGCAATAAGAAAAACACAGAGCTTTTTCCAAGCCAAAGCATTGGATACCCTGAAAAATAAGTCACATTGAATACTCAAGGAAATCTAAGAAAATGGGTAGAAAAATCAATTCGATATGATGAAATTATTAAGGAGATCTAAAAATAGAGGACTACAAACTACAAAACTGGTTAAGCCTGATGGAAATATTTTCAGAAATAAAATATATTTTAGCTACAATAACATTTTTTTTTCTGTAATTGATGGAAGATTGTCTTGGGGATCATAATGCTAATACTCTGCCCCTTCAAAGGGTATCTAAAAGTCAAACAACAACATCCCAAAAAGAGGTTGGTGTGAGGAGAGAGCTCAGAGTCCTAAATGAGAGCACACTTTTTTTTGTTTTTTTTTTTGCTTTTTTTTTCATTTGTTTTCGGTGCTGCAGCTGTTGCAAAATCTTGTGCCGCTTGTGGCAGTGCCACTTAGGTGAGAGCAGGAGGAGGCAACAATAACAACACAACGAAATTAATTCTATGCACAACACCGCGAGGAGGCATGCAACACAGCACAGCAGCAGAGAAATTGTCAACCGAAAAAGTTTGCGCCTGCAAAACGTGACATGGAAAATGTTTTTTTCGCGTACAAATATTCCTCAAATGATTCCTCATAGCCGACGCCTGCCACATGCCACATGCCCCCACCCTAGCTTTGCTTGTGCTGCTGTTTGTGGCAGGCTCGTTGTCCACCCGTTTGTCGGTTTGGGGTGGCAATTGCCGTCGGACTTGAGTTTTCCACAAATTAGCCTACGTTTTAGGTTCTTTTTTCTTGACGCTAATTAGCACGCGCCGCCGCCGTCGCCAAAAACTCATGTGGCAGGCAGCAGCAGCAAGATGCCGCCTGCACCGCCACCGCCGCAGTGGCAGTGGCAGTGGCAGGGGGGGGGCACTTATTATATCATTTTGGCAGAGAATGCAGACAACATTTTGCGATTTTGTCACAGTAATTGGACATATTAATCTCTGTTCGCGTTCAACTTTCATTCGCTGTTCGGTGGCAAGTGGTAGGTAGGGAGCGCAGTGTGGCAGGAACGGGGTGCAGCGAATGGGGGGTTCGCCCTCTTGTTCTCTCGTTTGTTGCCAAAAACCAAAGTACAGAATAAACTGAATCGAAACGCCCCAGACATTAGAAATGAAATCAAATTATTTTCGTGGGTTCACGGGTTTCGAATATGAAAAGAATATTTCTCGTGGGAGAAGAGATCTCTTCTCGTGGCTGCTCTAAAGCTTTTCCCACGCCTCAACCTGCCACTCTCTCTCTGTCTCTCTCTTTCTCTCCCTTTCTCCTCTCTCTCTCTCTCTCTGTCACTCTCTTTCTCTGTCTTTCTGCGATTCTGTCGAGTAATTAGCAGCGGCAGACAGCGCCATGGCCTAACGATGTCACTTTATCAACGGATTTTTGTTTGTTTTTTTTTCAAGCCTTTCCTTCTCTCTGTCTCTTGGCCAACTTCTGCAAGTTGTACCGCTAATATGGCCCATACGCCTACTCCCCACAGAACCCCAGAGATGCAAAGATCCGAAGATCCACAGAGCCAGAGCCCCAGACTCCCAGATCCCAGGTCTCAGGTCTCGCAAGTCTCAGGTTCTCCGTGAAGATAAAAGCCAAATGCAGTGCGTCTTCCACTGCCACACATTTCCTGCCCCTGCCTCAGCCTCTGCTCCCTCTTCAGAGTCGTCTTCCCCTTTCTGCTGTTGCAGATGCAGAGCCTCTCGCCTCCCCTCTTGCCACACAAAGCGGAGCACTTTGCATTAGCGACATAATTTATCTCGCCAACGAGGAGAAGTCTCTTCCAAGAGACTGTCGTTGGGGGGGGGGGCATGAGGCATGTGGCAGAAAGATGACCACGCAGACGCAGCGGCTTCGACTGGGACTGGGACTGGGACTCTGTTCCCTGGTTGCACCTGCAGCCTTGCCTCGTCATCTTCATTCTGCCGCTTGCTGTTGCCGCCTGCCGTCTGCCGCTGCGGTTGTCGTTCTGTCGAATGTCGTCTTCATCGTCGCCTTGGAGCTCCACCCCCTCCCCGTCCCCGTCCCCGTCACCATCTCAGCGACATTCGACTGTTGCTGCCTTCTCTTTCGCTCCCACAGCTCCCTCTCTTTCCATCTGTTTCCCACTCGTTTTTCTTGCTGTCTCTTTCGATCCTTTTTCTGTTTTTTTTTGGGCGACGGCGGAGCAACAAGTGCAATTATTAAAAATTCCGGAATGCCGCAGCCTCTAGGGAGGAGTACACTGCGAGAAATGCAAGCGGATAGGCAGTCTAAGCGGAATACACTGAGAGAAACAAAAAGAAGTAGAAGGCAAGTAAAACAAGTTAAAATATAACGAACACACTGTGAGAAAATGATACACAAAACAAAGATTAAAGAGAGTTGAAAAAGTGTGTAAGAGGTAGAGATAAGATTTTGCAAACAGATAGAAGAAGAGGTGTACACTGAGAGAAATATTATGAAATTCAATAACCCATTGATTTCTCTCTGTGTAGCTTCAGGGTTTACTTTGAAGGTGGTTTCTGAATTGCGTGGGGAGCTCATTCCAGTTGTTGCATGCTGCATGGGGCAACCTGGAAGTCCTCTGTGGGGGGGATGGGACCGGGACCGGGGCCGGGACCGTCTTCCTTCCTTACGCATCAAGTGCGTTGGTTTTCGCATTAATTATGCGGCAGAATGAGGCACAGCGGCAGCAGCAGCAGCAGCCAGCCAGCCATTGAAACCAGAAATTGATGTGGCAGCTACTAGGTTCTGCCTCTGCCGCTGCCGCTGGATGCTGCTGCTGCTGCTGCTTCTTACGAGCATTTAATAACATTGCCACAAATCAATATATCATTTGTGCGGCAGCAGCGTCGAACTGCTGCATCGCCTGCTACTTTCTTCAAAACTCCTTGGAGTCTGGAAATGGAGTCGTCTCCAGTTGGAGTCAGTCTCCTGCTGCCGCTGTCTGTCGCCTTCCCACACTTTGGGGCAAAAGATGAAAATCAATTAAAATATCTTTATTTTTGCCATAAAAATTCCACTAAATCATTGCCGCTGCATCTGGCAACGTGCAACTTTGTCCGATTCCGGGATTCCTGTTCTGCTGTTCCTTCAGGAATTACCATAAAACATGGCTAAAAAGGCAGAGATTGATGGCTAAAAGCACAACCGTTATCCGATGGGAAATCTCAATGGAATCAGCAGATATATATGCCATCGATATGTGCCCCAAAATGCGGCCCACATTCGGTGGCTAATTGATTCAGCAAATGTGATAAATGGCGGGGACTCCATGAATTAATTGCTGGCTAAAAATGATGTTGCAACCGCGCCCCCCGACACGGACAGACGGACAAGCGTAACAACAAGTGCCCCAAAGCATGAGAGAGGCAAGAGTGTGGACAGGGAGAGAGTGCCTCAAATGAAGTTCAAGTTTTAGCCTTGCAACAGAAATTCAGCCTAGAAGCTTGCAACATGTCTGACAGCCTCCATGCCCCATTCTCTGACATCCCGTTGACACATCCACACAGAGAACGAAGAGGAGGAGGCGCCTCTCAGCTGCCAAGCAGCTGCAGACGGCACGGAACGGACATCCCACATAAAACTTGGCCCCAGACGCGTTGGCCATATATTTGTCTGGCTTAGAGGCATCACCACTCCTCTTCCCTATGCCTGCCACCACTCTATGTATCTGCTGTATCGTTGGTGCCTCCTTTTGTGGCAGCTACACAGCCACAATCAAAAGGCCATCACCCACAACATTAAAGGCGAATGAATTGGAATTGAAAATGAAATGAAATGAAATGGAATCCTTGTGCCGCCGCCGATGCTGCCTCGCGCATTAACAGCTCATTGCCACTGCCACTAGGGGGTCTCTCTCTCTGCCCCTCTTAAGTGGCGCCCCCACACACACTTTGCCTCTCCTCTCTCGCTCTCTCTGTTCTTCTCTCTTTTGAAATAAGTTATAAATTTTGCAACCGTTGATGGGGCATATTATGATATCATTTTACAACTTGTGCACCCATGGGGCAAGGCAACTGGCTGGAGATGTGTGCGTGCCACAACAGCAGTCGTGAGTGTGGGATTTCCTTAGCAAATGCCTGCCACACGCTGCCATCTCCCTGTCCAAAGAGCAACAGCAGCAGCAGCAGCGGAGAGGAGAGGAGAGACCCTTATGCAAATGTCTCTGCTGCCTCGCTGCCTTCCTGCAAATTAATGTTGCTGCCGCGTTTTAAGCGTCTCTCTGCTTCTCTTTCTGCTGCTGCTGCTGTTACTGCTGCTGGTGCTGCTGCTGTTGCATGTTGCATGTTGTTGTCGTTGTGTCATTCTGTGTGTGTGTGTGTGTGCAGTGCTTGACCTTCCCCCACTTTAAGAATTATTGTTATTATATGCAGCGCAGGCAGCGATAAAAATCTGCAGCATGCCACTTCATCCAAAGTCTTCCTGCACTGTTCCCCTCCCTCTCCACACCTCCTCGCCCACCTCGGGCAACTGGAGACAGGCCGCCCCAAATGAAATACGGCCGTGTGGCACCCAAAGAAGAAGAAGAAGAGCTGCCGCTGTTGCTGCTGCTGCTGCTGCTATGGCATATGCATCGCTCTGGCTGCTGTCTCCGTATTAAAAATAATTATAATTGCTCCCACGATTTTCTCTGTGTCTGTCTGCTCGGCGTTTTCAAGGAATGTTGTTGCTGCTGCTGCTGTTGCTGCTGCCTGGCTGCCTGCTTGCCACCACAGGAGCAATGTTGCAATTGTTGTGGCATGTTGTTGCTCCCACTCTGACTCCTTCTGTTGCATGTATGTACGTTGTATGTATTTTGCCTCTTGCCCGCCTCCTCTTTCTGTTGTTCCATTTTCAACGCATATTAATTTCAGGATTTTTATGCTCTTGTATTTTTATTGTGACATTTGATTAATTGGCGACATTTAATTACAGCAGGCACTCTGTGTACAGCCGCCCCTCACTCCCCCTCCCTCGCACTGTCTTCCTGCCTCTCTCTTATCGCTACTCATTTATCGCTGGGAAAAATTATGACGCTGCTGATTGCCAAAAGGCCTTTTATCGGATCCAAAAGTCGACCTTTCTCTCTTTTGGTTTTCGTTTCTCTATAGAGTAATGAATACCCAGTAAAATAGGAACTACAGTACAGTAAAGAGTATACCCTGCTGTTGATGTTGCTATGAGAGGAGATTATACTTAAATTTTTCATTTTCTACGGTTGTGAATATTTTTGCTGATTTTTATACCCGTACTCGAAGAGTAAAAGGGTATATTGTATTTGTGCTAATTGCTGTCTGTCCGTCTGTCCGTCTTGTTTGTCGCCCATTGCTCGGAGGCTATAAGAGCTAGAGGAACCAAATTTTTTTTCCTAACTGATGTGTTCTCTCACTCCTAGAAAAAAGTTTAAAAATTCCGCCATGCCCACTTCCGCCCCCACAAAGGGCGCACATCTGTGGCGTCCACAATTTTGAAGATAGCAGAAAACGAAAAATGCAGAATCATAGAGAAAGACCATAACTTTCAGGGGCCCAAATCTGAATCGGATCGGATCATTAATATAGCCACAATAGACAAAAACATACGCAAAAACTTCGCTCCATCCCTTTCGCACTCACACAAAATCGAGTCGATTTGATTTTTTTCGTACAAAATGAGCGCCTCGTTCTCAGAGACTATAAGAGCTAGAACAACCAAATTTTTCTGCCTAGACTCCTGTGATATCGCTTCAGTGCAAGTTTGTTTCAAAATTTTGCCACGCCCACTCCCGCCCCCCCAATAGACGAAAATCCACAATTTTGAAGATAGAAAAAAACCAAAAATACAGTATGGTAGAAAATGACCATATCTACCAGATTCCCGAATTTGGTTCAGATCGGATCATTATTGTAGCCACAATGATCAAATGAATTTTCGGCAGCGAGCTGCCCCACCTCCTGCTACAACCATAACAAAATATAAATTAATTTTGAGGGTTGCTGCTGCTGATTCTCTCACACTCACACTCGCACGCTCTGTCTCGTGCAGTGTACGTGTGTTGTTGTGAGAACTGATGTAGATGTAGATGACAGATGCATCAAATAAATGTAAAATGTAAAATGTAAAAACTGATACAACATTTGAAGATTCCACATAAATCACATGAGTACAGACTGAGTACGGGTATAAAAAGTAGAGTCGCGCCTACAGCGACTCCGTACGTTCTTTCTCGTTTTTCAGTTATTTTCTACACAGAAAATTATCTTTTTCTGTGGCTTTTCCTTCGCTACAGAACAGAGCAGTGATTTTATACAGCATGACAGATTACCCTATGATATTTGTACTCTTTAAAGTGAGAGTTTACCCTGTAAAGTTCGCTGTTCCCCCAAAGCAAGCGCCTGCCATCGCTTATCCTCTACAGTGGTCAGACCTTCCATTCCTTTTTTTTTTTCCTTCAACAAAACCCAACCTTCAGCGAAACTTCTTTTCTTCTTTAGACTAACCACTACCCTTTGCTTGTTCCCTAATCTATAACACAAAGAATACCCTATAATATTCACTTTTCCTTTACTTTTTTTGCTTCTACTCTGGGGGTCTTTTGCCTCCCCAGGCCTTTGCGTACATTTGCCACTGAATTGATGACTCATTTGTAGCTTTAGCTGTTGCCTGTTGCATGTGGCAACACACAAATCGATGATTAAATGATTACAAGACAATAAATGATTCATCTTTTGGGGGGGATCGTAGAGACCGAAACGCGGGTGGCAAATGCATTTTGTTGGCTGCCAAAAGGCGGATTATGGAGGAGACACAAGAGGCCCCACGCAAGAGTAGAAACTGTCCCTAGAGGAGGAGGCAGCACTAGAAGGGAGCTGCAGCAGCAGTAGCAGGAGGAGAAGTCACAGTGGCAGCTGCTGCAACATTCAGGCAACACTCGGTACATAGGGAGACACGTAGAACGGGGGGCGTATGCGTAATGTGTGTGTATGGGGCAAAGATAAATGGATGCCACACGAATGAATGAATGAATGTGTTTTTCGGTTGCAGCGTCTCCGTAGAAGAAATCCACAAGAAAGCTACTCCTTGACTCCACTTTTAATGGCCCTGTGTGGCACAATCCACAAGCCTCCATTCATTTCGGTGTCACATTAAGATAATGTGGCGGCAGCATGCCGCATGTTCAGCTCCAACTCTGTGTGGCAGGCACATCATCAAATGTAGTAGTGGCCCAACGATGATCAGCGACCATTGATAAACGATGGGGCCACAACAACATCAGTGGCAACATGTTGCAAGGGGGCAACAAAAAAAAAATGGATCTCTGTTACGTCCACGCGTTGCTGTTGCTGCTGCTGCGGCTGCTGTTGCAGGAATCGCATATCACATGACTCCTCTAATCTGCATGCATCACTCGTATGTCGGCAACATGTTGCAGTGTTGCACCGACTGCACCGGAAGCATTTTATTGCCCCCGCCGAATGGCCTGCCGCTTCTGTTTTCCCACCTGCGATTCCCCTGCACTGATTATTCCCCCCTCAGACTCCTGCCTCAGCTGCTCTTTGTGTGGCAGAAGGAGCACGCGTCCCCAGGCTAATGGTAGTTGCAACAGCAGCAGCTCTTAACCACTCTCCCCAAAAGGAGGTGCGAAATGGTGGCACAAACGCCCGCTGGCATTGAATTACCAGACAAACTGTTGCCTGCCACCGAACGAACATTAGATGATGTTTTGGGTCAATGTTGCAGCCACGAGTGCAACGCTGCAACGTTGCAACGTAGCAACGTGTTGCTGATACAATTCCGTTGATAGGCCGCACATTTTAACGCCTCAACGCGCGGTGGCTGCAGCCTGCTGCTGCCTGCCTCATATCTGGAGGGGAAATCTAATACATTTTGTTGTTGTGGCCAAAGCTGCAGATGCAATCCACAGGAGTAGTCACTCCTCCTTCATGCTGGCCTCTGTTTTAGCCTCCGTTTTGTAGCCAATTGTTGGATTTGTGGCAAGCAGAAGCGAAGAGAACTGAGTCAGGGAAGGAGGCGGAAATCTGCTGAGGAAGCACCGCATTGCAGGTGCCCCCAAAAGTCGCATTGCAACGCGTACGTGCCTAAGGTGGTGTAGAATGGAAAGAAGGAGTCCTCCCTCCGAAAGGAAGCCACAGACAGGAGTTGCAGGAAAGAGTCAGCAACCCGAAGGAGTCGAAGGAAGTTCTCCGAGTGTTTTTTTTTCGGTTCATCTTCTTGCCACTACCCCAAGGGAATCTACCGCATAAAATTCATCATTTTATGAAGCCTAAAACGAAAAAAGAAAAGCGCCACAAAACGTGTTGAAAGTTTTCTTCAAAGATGCCAGCCATCTTGCTTGTAGGTGCAACATATTTCTGCCCCAAAATCAAGCTCTCTTTTACACCAGAATCTCCCCTAGAACTCTTCTCAAAGAACATCTTGTAACATTTCCCTTGGGGGAAAAACAGATTTTCCCAGGCCTCAAGACACTTCCTGCTTCTAAGGAGGGGCGCTGGCATGGGGCATGGTGCATGTGGCATAAGCAAACTGCCTTTGACAGTTTTATGGGTTTTCAAACTGTTTTATGACACGCCAGCGGCAGCGCCCGAGCCAGATACGAAGCGAAGCGACACCCCACCTCGTACTTGCACCATAATGAGGCGCTCGGCAACACGATTGCTCATACGCCGTGTGGAGCGGAGAACGCGCGCCAATCAGACACTTGTCCGCCTACGCGATCGCTGGAGCTCTCATTTGGAGTCCAATATAAAAAAAAACACTGGGAATTCGAAATGGAAATGATAAATGTGCTACAGATACAAACTGCAGCGAGAGAGACAGGGAGACTCCAGCCGATTGTGTGGCACGCAACGCAAAGCTCTGCAGCACCATTGCGCAGGCGTTTTTGACAGTTTTTTAATAATATCAGCAGCAGCTGGGGGCAGGGGCAGGGGCAAAGGGGGCAGATTGTGGGTCTACCTCTTTCTGTGCCTCCGATATCTGCCACACATTCTGAACCGCTGCCCCCCCCCCCCAGTGTCGACCGACCAACGCCTCTTGCCTTCTTTTTGTGTTTAATTTTGTATTTGTATCTCATTTTGTGGCATAAATGGCTGCAGACACGGGCGGAGCCTCAGCCGACGCCTCCTACCTTTACTCCTGCCTTTAGCCAGAGTGGACTGCCTCTTCTCCCTCCTGTTTATTGCATGCCGCACGACATTTTTGCGCTTGGCGGCAGTGGCGATAATGAAATTTTCTGACACTTTAACCAACACTTTTTTCGGTGTGGCAGGCAGGCAGCCAGCCAGGCAGCCAGCCAGGCAGCCAGCCAGGCAGCCAGCAGCAGGCGTACGTACCTCCTGACAGGTGGGCAGTGCCACTGGCAGCTCGACTCTCGACTCTGATGCAGACGCTGACTTCCAGGCAATTTGATAAGTCAAAAAAAAAAAACGCTGTTTCCTCATTATGTTGATACAATACAATACAAAAAAAACAACACCCAAAAAAATACAACAAAAAGGTGGAATGTCAGAACTGAAATGAGGCAATGGCAACAAACTTCCTGCCACAACCTCTCTACACTACGTTTTATACACTCCTTGCCACTCGATTTCCAACCATAAATGAAGCAAATTGCAGCGTACTTGCCTGCCTTCTGCAGCAAATTGATTCATAGTTTCAGATTCATGCCACTAAATGTGACACACGACCCCTGGGCTGGGACGTTCGAGGCGAAGGATTAGCGAGGGACTCACGCGGCAGTCACGAGTGTCGTGAGGAAAGCTGAATAAGTAAGAACTCTGCTGCAATGTTTATTTATTTCAATATTATATCTCCTCACGCTGCCATCGCTAGACACGACACTTCAGGTGCAACTTCACAGCACCCATAGCCCACCCTGCAATCCGTCCAGCAATTCCGTACGTAGTCCAATCCGGAATCCCAATTCCGATGCCACGCTGCGGTTTACGTGCTTTATTACTTATGAGGTCTCTGCCTCTCTGCCTCGCTGCCTCTCTGCCTCCGCCATACTCCATTCCGTGGTGTAATGACATGTAATTAAGCGTTTATTTACAGACAGTTTTCGGTGTGGCCCTGGTGTGCCGAGGGGGCGTGGCGTGGCATGGAGTCGCATGTGTGTGGCAGCCAGCTTGGTTGGGGCACAGCATTTTAAGCAGCCATTTAACAGCAGACGCAGAGTGGCCGAAAATTGACAGCTTAAAAGGCAAACAGCAACACAAATGATGCCTACAAATGTGAGATTCACAGCAGAGGGAGAGGAGAGGGTTTGGCTGTCCAGACAGTAGAAATGGGGATGGGGCAGAAAGAGGCAGGAAAGGCAAGGTAAGAGAAAAGTATTAGAGTATTTTGATCGCTGCATCAATGCAGTCACAGCCGCAGATACGAGTATCCATTGAAATTGAACCTCGTAATACCTTTAAACATCTCAAATATACCTTAGAGCTTAAGGGATTCATAGATCCCATAGGAGGACTATCTCAAACGTGCACAGCTTTATATACGTACTATGTCTACGTCTATACGTATTAACAGTGTGCATTGGAGGCGCCTCAAACTAATGAAGTCTCATGGAAATACGATTACAAAATGCTAACAAGTTGTTTTATTAAAAAATCGACATGGAAATTAGTTTACACTTTGAAGCCAATTGCCGTTTGTCGTTTTGCCGTTTGATTTATTGCCGACTGTCACATGACTGCCAGCTGTCTGCCGCTGCAGCATGCTACCAAAAAGAACACTCAGACTCGACACCCTCCCTCCCCACCGAGATAGCCAGAGTCAGAGGCAAGCACAGTCTTGGCAATGGAGGTGGAGATGCAGGCAGACACCCGACACCGCGACACCGCGACATCGAACACCACCAACAACCAACACTGTAAAACACCCAAAGAGACGCTTGTGGAGCAGCAGTCGAGTCGAGCGGCGCGTGGATCCTAGGCACCAGAGCTTCAGCTTCAGCTTCAGCTTCGATTGCGGCTGCTGCCTGCCTGCCTGCCTGTCCGCCCAATGCCTGCTGCTGCTGCTGCTGCAATATAATGTATATATCGCATATCGTACTATAATTCATGGCAAATGCAAATAAATTAAAGTGTAATAACAAATAAGTCTGAATGTCGCCGCGCGTTGACGTTGGGAGGCGGCAGTGGCTGTGACAAGACGAACGAACGAACGGACGGACGGACGGACAGTTGGTTGCTGTAGTTCCAGTGCCCACGCCGCATGTCCGTGGACATGTCCATATCGATGGCCACTACAATCGATAATATCGAAAGACACATTGCTGTGCTGTGCTAAATGGGTATGAAATGGGTTTATACTAGGGCTGCAGGTATATGTACCTAATCCTATTCATATTCCTATCTTTCACAATTGTAAACTTAAATCTGAGATCTGTGTTCTGTTCTTTTTTATTCTTTAGATGTTTTAAAGTCTAGTGGTTCGTTGTTTATGGCTTTTTCTTTCATAAGCTAAAAGCAAAACAATTTGGAAAGACTTCCATCGGAATAAAATAATTTTTCAAGGGGTATTCCCAGCTGAGTTTGGCTTTTCCTTCATTTTTGTTAACTATTTAGTTTGTGGATTTATGCAAATTTCAATTCCTGAAGCTAAAATGCTGCGAACACTGGTGGCAGAAGAAGGTAGCGATGGAGATGAAGGCTGAGGCTGTGGCTGTGGCTTGCCCCGCGCGATTTGTGGAGAGATAAATACCCTTCAATCTAAATGTAAATGGCTCCGCATGTAATTGCCACAAATTGCCACTGCAGTGAGCGACCAGTTTTGCGTTCGTCGCTTCGCTTCTTTGTGGCATGCCTTTTTCTATGGAGGCCATAGTCATGGCCATAGCCATATAGCCATAGTCATGGGAGTCTGCTGCGTGGCTGTGTTCTTGCGCCTTTTTTAATTACCCGCAGGATGCGCGACAACAGCAAACAAATTGCCTCAATTTCCCAATGTTGCGTCTGCGTCGTGATTCATGTGGACTCGTGGAGAGGCAGCAGCATCAGCAGCAGCAGCAGCAGCAACATGCAACAGCAGCAGCAGCAGCATCGCAGACAGACATCTAACGGCGCTTGGAGGCTGCTTCTGCTTCTGCTCCTGCTCCTGCTGCCCCCTGCTCTCTTGCGTTTCGCAAACTGTAAATAACGCGTGAAGAGTGGCCCCAAAACATGCGTGGCGTTGCGGCGGCGGTGGTGGCTCTAACGGTATTCGCTACGCTACTCCTCTCTGTGGGCATCAGTGGGCGGCTGTGCAGCGCCTGGCAACAAGCGATAAAGCAACGCGTAATGCTAAGTGTTGCAGCCAGACACTAGAGGCAGAGGCAGATACTGCAGGAGACATGGACAGGGCAGGGCAGTGGCAGGCGCAACATGTTGCTGGCGGTGTTGCAGTCTCTGCTAATGATGATGATGATGATGGTGATGCTGCCCCCAAAAGATACAGCCCCATGATCGAACAATTATCTCAAAGATAAACGGAAAGATTTCAGCCAGATTGAGGATACTTTTTTTTCCCACTCGAATGAAGTGACGAAAAGCAGCAGCGGCAGCGGCAGCGTCCGCTTTGCAACATTAGCTCACTGACATTTCACATTGTTTGCGGCACCTTTGAGTGTGTGTGCAACTGCCACAGGAACAGGCATCAGTTCAGGGAATCGAAGCGGAAACTGCCTTGGCTTTAACTTTGGCTTGGCTTTGGCTTTATTTGATTTATCTTCGAAATAGATGAAGTTAGCGGCGTATCCGATGGATGCTGAATGGCTGCGTTAATTAATTTGTATCTTTTTGCAAACGAAATGGTGGCTGCCACACCACACCACACCACACCGGAGCACACCACAGCACGCTGCAAGCATCGATTGCAGTCGTTTAACATGTCACAGGAACATTGGGGGCCCGTCCGCCGGATGGCTTTTTGTGTCCTTTGGAGGCAATAAATTTAACGCCTGTGCTGCCGCTGCTGTCAGTCGTTCTCTTATTTATTTATTGTACTATATGTATGCATGTATGTATGTATGTGTCTTTGTGCCCCACAGATACGAGAGGAGTACTGGTGCTGGTGTGTCCAAGCGGCAGGAAATCCTTGGGTTTTAGGCCATTCATTCGAATGGGTCAGGGCATATGGTTCATCAATGGGATTTCGATCGAAAAGCTTTTGTTAGAACAACACGCAACATGCAACACACAGAACACACAGCTACAAGACAAGAGCCTGCAACAAAGCGGGGCAGACAAAAGCCATGCCATTGGCCATCAATCAAACAGCTGCAGCAGCAGCAGCAGCAGCAGCAGCAGCAACAGTTGCTCTTTGCGGTGGCAAGCTGTGTGGCGTCTACTTCTGCTGCTGCTGCTGCTGTGGCATCCAACTCCTCCTCCACCTTCACCTTCGACTCTGTAGATGCAAGGTGTTTCAATCAATCAAGCCGCCGCGGCGGCAATTAATCAAATATCTTTCCCCCCACCCCCTACCAAAAACCAAAACATAATTAGATGGAGGCGACTCCTCCTTAACCCTCTCAGCATCGTTCGGCTGCCTCTTGCGGGGGCAGCAGCGTGTTAAATTATGAAAAATGAATGCCTAGAACGCGCTTTTAATTGTGCTAATGTTTCGTTTCGTTTCGTTCGATCGTTACTTTTCGTGCGTTGTGGGGCGCCCCACAGATGGATGAGGCAGTGGCAGAGGCAGGGGCAGAGGCAGAGGCGGCGGCACACCAGATCCCATGGCGATCAATGCTTCCTGCGGCGTTTGGTGTCTGGGAATCTGGCACTGGATGAGCCACTATCTGCCGTTCCACAGTTGCCTCTCTCTCTCTCTCTTTCTCGCTCTTTGTGATGTCCCGCTAATCTCAATTTGTAAGTTAATCGGAGGCGCTGCTTGACTCGGAACGTAACGAAAAAAAAAACAACAACGAGCGAGGAGACCAAGAAACAGAGTTTTTTATTTTGGATTTTCGAAATATGAAATACCCAGTATGTGGGAGGAAGCTAAGGCATGCTGGAGTATAAGTGTAAGATGTAACGCAAGAAGCTAGAAGTTTACTTTGATTATTCCCAAAAGAAACTAAGCATTCCAATGATTCCCTTAAGAGAATCTGCCAGGGCATCTCCTAGTCGTTTCTTTTAACCTGAATACCAATTCCCTTTCATTGCGTTTATTTGTCGCTGGGGCCAAACTAAAATCGAATGAAATGTTCGATTGTGCGTAAGTTGATTGGCCCTGACTCCCGCCGACTGCTGATGGAGAGCGGCGGGGGCGATCTCTGTGGTGATTTCCACTTGAAAACTGGAAAGGGGGAATGAATGGAAGTGGTAATGGTCATGGGACTCAGAATGCACTTCATTTGCGAGTGTTTTTTGTAGTGGGCGTAAATTGTAATTAACTTTTCTGGCACATAAACACCAGACAGCAGACTTTTGGAGAAGTGTTTAATGGCCTCAGTTGAAGTTGAAAAAGTTGTGAAATTCGTCTGGAATATCTCAATACTGTGAGCTCTACTGAAGCCTAAGAAAACCTGACAATTTCTAGCAAATGTCGCAATAGAAATGATTTTTCTACGATCTGGGAAAATCCATGGGCGACCATTCGATCTGCAAACAATGGACAAAATGAACTCAATGGACTCTCGGCAAGCGGCAAATTTATTGATACGTAAACCGAGAGTAGGCATATTATTTTAATTAGGCGACACTAAAGCGTTGATTCGATATCGAGACCGTCAGATCGGTAGATTGCGATTGAGAGATCGTCTGGAAAGAGTGTCAGAGCAGCAACAAAGCACTGGGGCAACTCTCCTCCAAACAGACCACAAAGATATATAGAGAGAGAGAGAGAGAGAGAGCCTCAAAGTCGATTCGGTTGTCGAGGCGTTTGCATGCCACAAAGTCCAGATCGAGACTCCAGCCTCCAGTTGCCACTCGGAGACGACAGGCGGTTGTGTGTGCCTTGTGGCATCGTGTGACACCTGACAAGGAATCCGATTCCGATTTCGAGCCCCGAATGGCTTTGAAAATTGCGTGGCAAGTGCGATCGATGCCTTGTCTTTGTCTCAGGATCGCATCGCATCGGATCGGATCGGATTGGATCTTTGTCTCTTGGCCTCTTGGTTTGTCACTCGCTTCGCATTGATATTGATGGACTGACAGAGGATTTCCGCCGGCGCTTTCAGGTGCGATCGATCCAACTCCTCCGACCACAACCAAATCCCCAGTATCTGTGCGTGGGCCCCCATTCCAGTGCTGCCAATGTGTCTGGGGAGACGAGACCACGACTCGACTCGACACGACACGACGCTTATATAAATTTCAAGCATTTTATTGTAACGCCGCAGTTTTATTAAAAGCTCATAAACATTTATTTTATTTCATAAATTTAAATTTTAAAAGTCCCCCTCCCCCCCGGACACATGAAATCTGGCATCTAGCGGGGAATTTGCATAAGAGCCATGTAAATGGCATTTGATTGTTAGGGCCAAGCGACGCGACTCGAATCGCCCTTGTTCTACACTACAAAAAAATTTCCATCTGCTGCTCCACTTTTTTTGATATTCTTTTGGATTCGAATAGATGTCGGAAAACATGCAGAAATTAGTTATTTCTGATTCGAATTGTGTGGATTTTATGCTGGTTTCTTTCAGTGTATTCTTTGAGTCTACTGCCAGTGCTGTTGACTCTTTTGTGATGTGTCGAAAAATTCATTTCGGTGTGCCCTAACGGTAGTCGATGAACGAATCGGAGTCGAGTATCCAAAAATGAACCCAACCCAAAACCCAAAACCAAAGCATCTTGGAATCTGTGAAACGCGCCGTAAACAACACTAACAACATATTTAATTTAATAATATTAACAAAAGCCATCGATGGAGCATCCATAGCATCGATCGATGTCGATGCCGATCGATCGATCGATGAGAACGGACCATCATCGACAGATCTATAAACATCAAAGCGAACGAATGTCGCGACATTGGGGCTTCATTATGCGGGAGGAGTGTCTCCTCTTTGGAGGCATTAATTAGCTACGATTTAGTCGCCCCACTAGTATACATACATAGTATGTGTGTGTGTGTGTCCGATTTGGCTATAACGGATTGAAAAACTCAATGAAATTTGATATGCACAACGAGATATCGAGAGAGGTGCAGCACAGTGCAGCCTGCCAAGGGGAGGGAATGACTCCAAAAAGGTCAGCTTAAAAGTATACCAAACATTGGGAAATTTTTATGCAATTTGATAAGCTATGACAGAGTGTAACCCCTCTTCAATCTACCACCCCCCGTCACTGCCTTTAGCTCTTAATTTATTTATTAAGCAGCTTTTCGATCAGACTTTTTGGCATTTCTGTGGCTGTGGCTCTGTCTCTACCCCAGTGTCTGGCTCTCTCATTCTGCCTTTAGTTTGGCATTAAAATGAACATTTTAGACACGAATTCAGATTCAGATTCGAATTCGGATGTTGAAATCGTGTTGTCACTTGCTTATCAGCGCGTCGCGTCGCGGGCTTCTTTTCTTATTGATTTTCAAATGGTTTTTGGGCGCTATAAATCTGTGGGATGCCATCGGTGCCACAAACAAAGCAAAGCGAAGAAACAATGGGAGGCACAACAAAACGACAAACGATGAAAGAAAAACTTGCGAGTTAGTTTAGCATAAAGAGATGCAAAGTGCAGAGTTACAGATACACAGATACAGATACAACCAACAAAAACCTTTGCTTTTAAGTCTGTCTACCATTTGGTGTGTTGTGGGTGAACCTCCACGCTGCGTGCCACTTGCCACAGGGCAGATAGAGGGAGAGATAATTATAGAGGCATGCGTGTGTGTGTTTCTGTGTGTGTGCATAAAATTTGTAGCATCATTAGGTTGCACCCCGGCATCCAAAGACTTCACATACCGCAAAAGTCAGACCCAAAATAACATTTTGGCTTAAAGGCTTTTCAAATGAAAACTGACTGACTCTGACTCGGACTCCTCTCTGGAGTTGGAGTTGTAGTCCCGTCCCAGCTAATGACCAGGGCCTAATCATTATGCCTAAAACCTAGATAACGATGCTGCAGACCGGAGTGGAGACTCTCGAGTCTCGGAAATATTTTGACAGTTTCACGCTCATGCCGCGAGTGCTATACGGCTATATGATACTTTAATTATAGGCCAAAGTTTCTTCTTGCCTTTATTTTCCGTTTCTTTTTTGCCTTTTTAACAGAACAAGCAACAGGCAACAGGCAACCGGCAACGGGGCAACAACGGGCCACAAAATATACTTATAAAAATGTATAATAAATAAGAGCTACAACGAAAAACATTCAACGCAAAAACATTTTGTTTTTCGAAAATTCTTTTGAACGAAAAAAAAAGTATAATATTTGAAAGAAATCTGTGTGTGTTTTTTTTCGTTTTCGTCTCGCAGAAATCTTTCAATTAAAATTTGCATAATTGCGGCAGCGAATGTATGAATTATGCGACGATTATTTTCGGCCAAAACGGCCCCCCCTCAGACACCCCCTCAAAAAGTGTAGCTCATAAAATAAATTAAAATATACAAGAAAAAAAATATTGACAAAATTATTAGTTGCCGAGATTTAATAACAAAAAATGTTGAAGTAAAAATAAATTTAAAAAAAATAAATGCGCGTTTAAATAAATTGCAATGTCTTAATTAGTTTATGAGTCTCCTCCTTATTTTAATGGTGATATTTTTAGATTCTCTTCTGAAAGTTATCTCTCTCTAACCAAAACATCCCTGAAACATAAGAGAATAGTTCGGAATAGGGTGATAGTCTTATCTCTCGAATTAGCAGCCGAATGACTCGTCTGTTTATCTCTTCGATCTCGAAGAAGCATCGAGAGCCATTAGTAAATATCATATTTTTATGATCGCATCCCGTACGACGCTTTCTAAAGCTAATTTAGAAATAACTGTCACACTATTTCGGTGCTTCGTTGGGGGTTTATTTTACTATACAACAGCCCTATAGACGGGCTCTCTCTCCCTCTGTCTGTCTCTTTTAGGGGGGAAGATTTATGATCCGTCTATAACTCGTAATTCTCGTAAACAGAAAAAGAGTCGCCCCGTCTCGGGTTACACATAAAATGTGGTTGAGAGGAGAAAATGTTGGTATGAAATTATGATTTCTCGTTACTAATTTCCCTTGTTAATAAAAATATTTTTAATGTCGTATATAAAGATTGGATTTATGCTTAACCCATGGTGGCCACAGAAGGAAACCAAAAATAGAAAATGATTATGAAACTTCGATGGAAAAATATAGAAATTTGTAGCATTCTTTATAGGGAAGACTCTTTAGCTGGAACCTGAAGTATGGTTTCAATTTCAAAGATTAAAGGGTACTTGGATATCAAAAAATCATCGAACAAAATATGAAAATAGCAAAAATACAAAATTTTAAAGGAATCCCCTTTGTAGCTTCATAAATTATAATTATAATAATAAACAGAACAGATTAAATAGTGCTTCAGAGTTCTTTGTTTAGCTTAAGTCTTGAATGGGTTAATCTGTGGGGGCCTTGTCTTGTTGTTGTTGTTGGCCCCAAACGGCGGCTGCTGTTGGTGGTCTCCACTTTTATGGCCGAATGCCAGTTGCTGGTTGGTTTAGACGACAGGCAGTCCCAAGTTCCCCCACAACAGCAACAACAACAAACGGTACAACATTTGACGACCGACCGACCGACCACACCCCGCCTTATGCTAATTGCGAGGGAGATGGCAATACAGGGCGGCGCGTGTGTGCAAAAGAGGAAGGGAGGAAGGGGCGGGTCGCGCAGCGCCGCATAATCAGCAGTTCGTCAGGCAGCAGCGGCGGGGCTGGGCTGGGCAGGGCAGGGCAGTTTTGTGCCGTTGATAAACTAATTTGTTTGATGTCTCGTCTGAATTGCATACATGGCCCATTGTCGTTGTCGGCTGTCATTGTTATGTAGAGCAAACATTTCAGAGATGAGCAGAGAGAGGGACAGTCGAATGGACAGAGGGACAGACAGACCAAAAAAATAGTGTTGTATTTCTGGCCAAAATGAGCCACTAAAATATTGTATGAAATTGACCAAAAATGACAGACAAATTGGCTTTTATCGTTCGCGCTCCTCCGTGGGGGCTTTTGTGTGGCTTTTACTCGTATTAGTAGTATTAGTAGTTTGTGAATAATTTAACCATCTAAAGTGGAGCTAATGGTGTTAGTTGTCGTGTTTCATGTGTCTATTTATTAGCACCGCCTTTTGTCTAAACATACTAGTATACTGTTTGTGTGTGTGTATCTGTGTGTGTGTTTGTCCATTCGAATGGCCGGCCAAATGGGTTCAATCAGCATCCATTTTCAACCGCTTGCCACTTGCCGGCTGACAAATTTCATATTTATGCTAATGTAATGTCTGGTGTATCAAAAATCAAACCAAAAAACCACTCATTGGGGTCCCTATCCGTCCCCCTCTGCCATCCTCTCTATTTCTAAAATTCATATATTCATTTGGTCTGCAATACGTAAATATATATTTCATATATTTATGATTGCCTGCGGTGCAACACGATATCTATAAATATGGATAAATTATATATCCGGTGTGACATGCACATGCTAAAACAACGAATTGTATCCCGGGGAGATCGGAAATCGTAATACAATCCATGTGGATGAATATATTTCTACAAAGATTGGTTCACTTTCGTTGTAGAAATACAACTCTGATATATGTTTTTTGGGATATTTTATATTAGAAATCGTGTTCTATTTGGATACAGGAGATTAGAACCTGTACAAAGATGGATTTTCCATATTGGAATCCCATTTGTATAACTTTTGAACTTGGATACCATTATTTACCTACCAAATATCATTCAAAACGTATAGTAAAAGCTAAGCTCTGGCTCTGGATTAGTATTTATAAGATGGGGATCATCAATTTACCATCTCACCAATCAAGTTTTGCTCTTCATGCGACTTATCTGTCGTACATTTCCGATGTTTAATGACCGTTTCTAAGCTTTTATGTTTCCGTTGCGCTCAATGTTGATGGAATATCTTATAGATTGTACGAACATATAGCCAAAGTGTATGTTTCCCCCTTCGATTGGACGCTCGCAGTTTAGTTTTGGGGCCTCCGTTCATGTTTTTCCCCTCGGATTGGAGCATTTATTTATGGGGTTTTCCTTCTTGTTATAGTAGTATGTATGTTTCCCTTCGATTGGAGACGACTCTCTGCTCATCAAATGTCATTAATGACAACGTTTTTATCACCTCCCTAAACCTAAAACCGGGTGCTCTCTTTTGGCATCTTTTGCTGCTTGATTTTGATTGTGTCTCCCGATAAAAAAAAAGAGCAGCCGAAACCGAAGCCCCCAATTAACGAATGAATCTATGCAAATGAGGAAGGAATCCCCCACCCCTCGTTGACAAAATACACCCCACTAAAGACTCAAGTGAAGCTAAAATGTGGTTTAGGCTTTTACTGCACCCAAAATGTAGATAAATTTTTTTTGTTTTACTGCTCCATTTTTAATAAGTTTTCAATTTGATTATAGTTTCTGTTTCTCCTATGTTTTACTCCCCAGAGATTGAGTCATAAAAGTGGAGCCCAGCCCCCCCAATCACTGGTTGAACGGTTTAATTAACTGTATTTATATATGTATATTTTTTTGGGAATTTTGTGGGATTTGCTGTAGCTTTTGGGGATGGGTGGGATTCTAGTTTTTGGTTTGATTAGGATTAGGATGGGCCAACACCCAATTAAGTAGTCACTGGCTTTATCTCTCGATCTATACTAAAATAATTCAGACTTTTAATGGCATTTATCAAAATGGTAACTGTTGTTGCAGCAACACAGCCACACAGCAACAGCAACAAAATACATAAAATACATTAAAAAATATATCAATTTTTGTTATTGTTTATTGTTTTTTTTCCATCTGCAGCCAGCCACAAATGTTGATGTTGAATTAATGTTGATTTGTGTATTTTTACGAGTTGTTTGGACAGGGCGGATGGAGATGAGTGTGGGAAATTTGGGCGCCGCCTTCGAGCACACACAAAAACCAAAGTTAATAAATATTCATCACAAAACGGTTAATCAACACATTGATTTCGAAAGGATATTAGGAGGTCCCCATACCTCTCCCCCTCCCCCACAGATATGAGAGCGAGTGCGAGTGCGAGAGAGTGTGTGTAAAGTGTCTGTCAGAGGCAGGGGCAGTGTCAGGAGCGGTTGGTTAGTCAAGGGAGGAGGAGTAGAGCAGACTTTGAGACGAAGAAAAAAGAGTTCCCACAATGAAGAAGCGCGCGACGACTGCTGCCTGGCACTTGTGATTTCTACGAATGTTACAACAACAAAACCAACAACAACAACAAAAAACATCAACAATCGCAGCAGCAGTTGTATGGTACTATGGGATCAATAGTGTAATTTGTGGTTAAAATTTAATAATGATTGTGTGCAATATGATTTTTAGGTGTTTTTTTTTTTTTTTTTAATCAAAAATTTTAACTTAAATTTAAAATTTAGACTCGGAATTATTTTGCTTCTGGATGAGTTTTATAGAAAAAATATTTATCGGATTAAAGAATTGAATTCTTTTTATAGCCAAATGTTGCCTTTAAAAAGAGGATATTCAATCTTGAATACTTGCTACAATTCAAGCTAATTATAAGCTGAATTGAATCACTTTAAGATATATAGAAGAACATACTTACATGTATAACCGATTTGGAATATTCTGTTTTTCGTTTCTATTGACTTTCAATTGGATTTTTGGATTTGTAGGATTATATTTATCAGATATTTTATCAGATATTTTTCTTGCTCTTAAAATAAATTTTAATTACCAAATGTTGCTTGTCTAAGGAAACCTAAAGAAAACCTGATTCCTTCTAAGATTTTAAATCAAGCGAAACCCTTTTACATCCCATAGTACATCCCCCCGCACTGTGGGCCTTCTACTTCTTTCAGGCTTCTACTTGTTGTTGTGACATTGAGGGCGAATGCGTTTGGCGGGTAAACGATGTCTTGAAACGAACGAACGAACCGTCGAAATCAGGTAAAAACAAAAGGTTAACACACAAAAAGAACAAACAACGATTTCGCTTTTGGCCTGAAAGTCAGAGACACAGAGATACAGAGAGAGAGCGAGAGAGAAGGGGAAGAGAGAGAGAGAACTACCGAAAAGCCGAAACACCATCATCCATGAGACATGGACACCAGAGGCGTAGGGCCCCCACATCCCGCCGTGAAACTCCTCCAACTTTTGAGTCAGCCACAGTCCGAGAGCAGAGCTCCTCCACCTCCACCTCCACCACCACCGCCACCGTCATCGAGTGGTATGTGGCGTGGCATGGAGTGTGTGGAGTGTGTGATGTGGTGTGGTGTGGTGTGGCCGCAGAGCATTTTGTAACTCATGTGCGACATTAAGTGCTTTGACGACTGAAAAACAAAAGGGAAAAACTCTCTGAACTGAACTGAAAAACGACTGAAAAAAAGACTGAAAAACTGACCCGTAAGTCATCATAAATGCAAGTTTTATGGCAACAATGAAATGATGATGACGACGACGACGACGACGACGATGGAGGCCTAGAGCTTAGGCGGAGGTCGTTGTAGCAGGGGGGATGGGGGAGGCATAATCGTACCTACCGCGGACAACGCAACTTCTACGAAATTCACATCAAGAGCGAAGAGCGCTCCGACTTCAACTGTGATTCCACACATTGCCCATTGCCACAGTTTGATTCCCTCTCTTTATAGAGCTCTTCCCTCCTCCCACCGCCTTGGCTGCTTGTAGTCTCCGCATTTTGTAGATTTATCTATTCGCAGGAAATGCTACAAATTCTCTTTAGATTTTCGAAGGTTTCTTGCAACGCCAACGCCAAATGCATGAGAGAGTGAGAGCGAGCGTGAGAGCAGCGACTAAACTGATGGAAGGATTTTTGTGTTTATATTTGATTATGCGATTGACTTCTTTGCTGTCAATCAAAGACAAAGAGAGAGATAGGCAGAGAGAGGATCCAGTCGTTTAGGACGATTTGCCATATTAAGGCGCCTTCTTCTTTTTTTTGTGTGTGTGTTTTGATCGCTTGTTAAGCAATTATTGGCACTGGCAGTGGCACTGGCAGAACGAAGGATGATTGAAGATAGAAGATCTCTCTATATCATTCCTTTGTGGAAATATGATTCTCTTTGGTGTCTTGTTAGTGTCGTCTCCCCATGACTGCTGCTGCCTGCAGATGACTCGCAATGATGATGAATTGTGTGAATTTAGCACATTAGTTGGACACAACGAGAGTCGCCAGAGAGCAGATCAGAGCAGAGCAGAGCAGGTTCCAAGTTCCTGTCTCTGTGCCTCGTTTGTGTGGCATGGCATTGCATGTAGCAAAAGGTGGGCAGCAACTAGATCGATCGTTGGATGGAGCAGCCCCTGCTCCAGTCCAGTGGACTACTCATACCTCGTAGTCCTGCATTTCATTGTGGAGTTGTAATTGCAATTGATCTTTGATAATAATGCTGGGGAGGGGAGGCTGGATGGATGCTATTGGGAGTCGAGTGGCTGCTGGTCGTTTGTTCATTTCAATTGTTGCACTTGACATTGGGACAAGCAGCAGGCATGTACCCATAAACGTGCCTCAATGTGGCAGCCAGCCTCCTCATTTTCCATTGATCCACTGATCATTGATCATCCTTTTGAAACTTGCAGTGCAGTGTAGTGTGCAGGGCAGTCCAGTCCAGTCCAAGTCCAGTCAGTGGGCGTCTGTCTCTCTTATTCTCTGAAGTAGCTCCGATGTTTGCCTCCGTTTAATTGATATACAGGCAGGCAGGCAGGCAGCAGAGTCAGAAGAGTCCCTGGGATCTACAGCTTTGGCTGTTGTGCACCTTCTCTTCTCTTTATTGGTTTTCCTTGAGCAAAATTCACACAAGAGTTCATTAGAGTTGACGCTTGCCTTAAAACTGACACACGTTACATTTTACCAGCCTTCAATCGGAGTCGCGGCAGTCGTGGAATTGGGTCCCTAGTGCAATTTAGTGGCCGGCTAATAAGCAGCCGAGATGTCGCTTCGATTCAACTCAAGTCTTGCGGGCTCCCATTCGACATTTAAAAGTCGGTGGCTGCCTCAATCTGCTGACTGCCTCTAATCATTCAAAATTCAACACAGGCAACCGCAACCCGACTCGACTCTGCTGCCACAAAGACTGAAGTCAGACTGACTCTCTGCCTCACTGCCGCTCAGAAACTTTGAGACTTCGACTCCCGACTCCCGTCTCCGTTCAATTTCAAAGCCTCAAATTGTCATCATTAGGAAAAAGGCAATCGGTTGCCGCTGCCCCTACTGTCGTCTATTGGTGGGGCACTCTCCAGTCTCTCTACCTCTCTCTCTCTATCCATCTATCTATCTCTCTCTGCCTAAATTTGATTTCTTCCTGCTCCTTTGTGCAACAGCAGCGCCATTTCCAGTGGCTCACTGTGCGCTCTTTTGTGTGCCTGTGCCCCATCAAACGCCGGGCGACAGTTTGTCAGATTATTATCAGATTGCACTGGCTCACTTTTGACTTTTTGATGCCGGCATTAAAACCAGCTGAAGCAGAAGCAGAAGCTTAAGACGGAGGAGGCAGCACCACAATCTAGGAGAAGTTGCCATGGACAGTGGGCATGCCACCACTGAAAAGGGATCCAAGGAGTGACCCAATTCCAAATTCGAATGGCGAGACGCCCATGCCCACGCCACGCCAAGCCATTCCCGTGCGCCACAATGTCGCCCAGTTGCCCGGCCCGGGCAGTTCGACTGTCGCCGAAGCGATTGTTCGGTTTTGCTCCCGCGCATGCGCCTGCCGGAGGAGCGGCTCTCTTCAAACGAAATCACATCGAATGTCGTCGCATGCGCGTGATCAACGTTGTTGATCTCTGCCTGTACCTCTTACCTATAGCATCGTTCCCTCTCTCTCTCTCTCTCTCTATCTTTCTCTGTCGCTCTTCTCCTTTCACCTCCCTCTGTTGTTGTGGTATGATGTCGTTTTTGGGTGCAACTCCAATCGGAGTCCCCATACCCATTCCCATTCCCAGATCCCGCTTTCGTTTTAGGGCTTTCAATACCTACATACAACCATTTTTATGGGATCTCTTTGTTGACTCTTGTGTCAAATACCCTATCGATGATCAATCCATTGGGTGGGTGAGCCACCGATCTACCTACCCCTACCCCTTCTCTTGGATCTATTGAAGTGTTTGCTGAATTTTCGGGGGGAAAGCGAGAGCCTATTCAAATTGTGAAACAACACACGATAGAGCTGTGATCTAACAGTAACCACACTGAAAGGAATTCCTTAGATTTAAGCACCAACTAAAGAAACAACCCATTTGGAACTGGGAAACCACACATGTTAGAGCTGTGAATCTTTGGAATTTATCGTACTGCGGCTTATAGTTACTATACCGAGACAAATTCGTTAATTTTAAACACTTTCTGGCAAACTAACCTATCGTAACTAAGAAATTACACAAGCAAAAGCTATGCAACTTGGTAATAGTGATTCCTAAGTCATGTATTTACTATACAAAACAATTCTACGTCGAAATATGTGACCTCTGCATCGCCTGCCCATTCGAACTCTAAAACCATTAAAGCTGGGACTATGAAATTTGATATTTGGGATTCCTAAACCGTTTCTTAACTTTATACAGCACTTCGAAAGAGTATTTGCTATTCGATTAGCTTCCTAAATGGAATTTTCGATTTCTGTTCTGTTCTTGTTTTTTTTTGTACGACTTTTACGAGCTTTTTTCAAGTGAATTTCAGCGCCTGATGCGATGAGACAATGGTCGAGATTTTTCGGTTTCTGTTTCTGCTTTATGTGGGTGGCTTCTGTCCTCTGTCTACTGTCTCTCTGTGTCGGCGACGGCGGCATATCTTTCGTATGTTTTTTTTTTTTTTCGGTTAACTGGAAGTCTTGACCCTTCCTCTTCCTTTCCCTATCTCCCCCACCCCCTCACCTTTTGAGGAGCATGAGAATCGTTAAATTAAATCGCAGTCGTTTATGAGGCTGGTTTTCCTTTTGGGCGCCTTCTTTTCAACCTCTTTTGGGCCTCAAATTTGTCAACGTTATAGTTAGTATATATCTTGTTGTTGCTGCCACA
Organism: Drosophila bifasciata; assembly: GCA_009664405.1. Lineage (NCBI taxonomy): Eukaryota > Metazoa > Arthropoda > Insecta > Diptera > Drosophilidae > Drosophila > Drosophila bifasciata. Next base: position 43,566,990 of record CM019043.1, read on the forward strand.
TTGCCCGTTGCCCATTGCCCATTGCCCTTGCCCCTGCCCATGCCTCTTCTGTTGCTGCTGCTGCTGCCACTGTTTGCTGCCTCATAAAATACTTATGTTTTTAAGAATTTTACGACGCCGCCAGCGTCTTGTGTGTTTTTCTTGTACTTTACCTTTTTCTTCTTACCTTTTCCTTTTCTTTTTTTTTGTGGTTTTTTAGTGAAACTGAAAATCTGACGACATTGCCACCGGTTTTTGTTTGTGTGTCGCAGAAAAAGAGAGAGAGAGAGAGAGGGAGAGAGAGATAGAGATACTTTTATGCCTACTTGCCACCGATCATCATCAGAGGTTCGGCTTCCGCTCTTGATTTTCCCTTTTTTTTTCGGACTTTTTAATTAAAATTTCATATGAAATGCCTTCGCCTCGCCTCGCACTTAGCACTTGTCTAAAAGCGAACGAAGACTTTCCAAAGGCCGCTCCTTGAGGGCACACACTACTCCCTCGTACTCCCTGATGATCGGTGATCGGAGTACGGCTCCTTCCTCACGTTTCCCTTGTGGAACAATGGCGGTGGCAAGGCTTTGATCTTCGGTAGCCGGGCCAACGCCACCGCGCCACCACCAACAAGAGGCAGTGGCAGTGGCAAAGGCAGAACAGACTCAGAGCCAGAGCCACCATCCAGACCAAAAATCCACAAAAGGTTTATTATTTATTGTTGGCCAAAGCAGAGCGAAGAGCCAGAAGGGGGCAGAGAGAGAGAGAGACAGAGAGAGAGAAGGTAGTAAAGAAGGAGGGATCGACAAGTGCAGCCCCAGTGATGCTGATGCTGTTGCATGCAGCTGCAAGTTGCACCACGAGCCATGCCATGGAGTCATGGACATGGATTCGTGGCCATGGCTACTGTAAACTAAGCCCAAAAGAAGGAGCGAAATCTCGGCGTGCACTCGATCGTAACTGCAACAAACACACAGGTGGAAGAGTGGCAGAGCGGCAGAGAGTGCGGAAAGGGGCATAAGACGAGCAGGAGGAGGAGGAGGATGAGGACGGGGTGTGGCGGTGTGGCAGAGAGGGGGCAGGCATCGGACAAAACGTTTTACAAAACGTTCGACGTTCAAATAAATGCACTCAAAAATGCCAAAATGCCCGCAAACAAAATAAATAAAAATGTTATTGATATTTAGCGAGTGGCTGTGGCAAGAGTCTTCGTCTCCCCTTTGTGGCAGCGGCAGCAGAAACAGCAACAGCAGCAGCAGCGCGTGCTGCATCCTGCATCCACGACACTTGCGGCCAGTTGTGGCAACTCTTTTTTTTTCTGTTTTTGTTTTGTTTTTATGGCGCCCGATCCCATGGACTTTTACCCGCTTCGCCAGATCGCCAAAGCCGCCTTTTGTCCATTGATTTGCTAGATAAACACGACTCCGAAACATACTTAGCTTTTGTGTTTTGTGCGGAATTCAGGTAGTAATTCCCATTTTAATGCTGCCTTTTGCCTCGCGATGCTGCTGCTGCCACTACTGCTGCTGCTGTTCCCATCTCTAATCAATTCCTAGGTCGCCCCGAGGCTCCCAGGATGCTGCTGCTGTAGAATCCCAGAGAGTGGTTTATGTGATTTATGTGCGGTATTTAGTGGCGATTTTGTAGCAATTATTGCTTCATTAAACTCACAAAAGGTGAAAGTCCAGTCCTCCAGTCCGTCCTCCTCCTCCTCTACTGGGGAGTGTAATATTTATGTAGATTCCTCTAAAGATTCACTGAAGTTTAAGTCACTAATTAAGTCATTTCATTCGCCTTTATGGGCGAAATTAGGCAGCTTTCACACGCACCTGCCACACGCATGTGTGTGAGACTGTGTGGGGCTGTGTGTGAGTGGTAATTGCATGGAAAGCTTTCCAAGCTCACGCATACTCTGGTAGAAGGTGCGCCATATCGAGAGGCAGGCAGAGGCCACTATCTTGTCATCTATAGAATTTCCAAGGAACTCTCTAGCGATGGCGATGTCTGTGGCTGCGTCTGCAGCTGTGGCTGTGTCTCTTTCTTCCCATCTTGAAATGCACAACATGCGCCAGTCAACAAATTTGCAGCAACATCAACGCCATCTACGGTGGGTGTTGCCGCCTTATAAACATCTATCATCGCACAAAAGAGCATCACGATCTCCACAGAGAACAGTGAAGCGCGGAGTGGAGTGGCGGAGAGGGAGAGCCATCAGCGATGCGACTTAGAGAGAGATGAGAGAAGGCAGAAGGCAGAGGAGTAGAGAGAGAGGAGGCTGAGAGCCGCCTTAACTGTCAACGACGATTAAATAAACATTTGCATAAATTAGCCAACGATTCCCCCCCTTCGGCCCGCTCTGTTATATTTCGTGTATTCTTCGACGATCTCCCGACCCGAGGTGAAAATTAAAGAGCACCAAAGAAAAGAAATCAACAAAAAAAATCAAAACCAAATGGAATGGAATGGGATGGAATGGACGGGGACCAGTGGAATGGTTTGAGACTCCAAATCAAATGAAATGAAATGCCGTAAGAAATGTTTCTCTCCCTTCAACTCTTTTTGTTGTTGTTGCTATTGCTTTTTGTTGTTGGGTGCTTTTGTTCTTTTGTTGTTGTGTGAACCTCGGCAGCAGCCAGCAGCGGCTGTCACATAATTCCGCTATAAATTCTTATTCACTTTTGTGGACTCGGACTAGCTGTTGATTTCAACACCTTAGATAAGCGAAGGGCCAGCGCGGACAGCGGATAGCTGTGTGAGGAGGAGAGCGACGAAAAATCCCCCGCCCCCAAACCATCATCACCCCCGCGCGTCATGCTGCGTCTGGCGTCGTGCGGCCTACTCCTACGCGTGCGCCCTCGCCTTCGCATATAAACTGCTTGTAATACGCGGCTATTAATTTAAAATTACAGTTTTACAACAGCCCAAGGCATTGAAAAGAACGAACGAACCGTAGGGGGAGAGTGGGAGAGGGAGCAACGAAAACACACACAAAAAACTTAGGGAAGGGAACAAAAGTTGTGGAGCAAAGGCGAAGATCGGATGCTCTATGAGAGCAGAGAAAAGTTTCTGGGGAGGAATGTCAAATGATTGATAGGTATTTTCTATAAATCAAAGGAACAATTCGGAATCAATTAAAAGAAAATGTTTCATTTTAGGACTTTAACTGAATAATAAAAATTGTGGGTTCCTTAAGATAATGCTAAAAGGTATATTTGTTTAGATTTTACTAAAGCTCAAGGAACTCTTATTTATGTTGAAATGACAAATGAAAATCATAAGAAAAATGTTTTAAACATGTCTTTTGATACTGGATCCTGAAACGATTAAAAGAAAAGATTTCAATAAAATGAATGGCGTTCCCGATAGAAGAAAAACGCGAAATGATCATATAAGGTACACCTTTATCCTCCAAACGTATTTATACATAACCCTCTTCTCCCATTTACTACCCTCGAATGTAGTGTATAAATAAAGAGAATTAATGGCTTACGCACAGATTTACAAGACCCCGGGAATCGATATGCATAAATGCATGGAACGGGCTGGAGGAGAATGGACTGAGGCCAGGCCAGGCAGCGGTAGAGGCATAAAAGAGCCACAGCCTCCGACGATCTCTCGGCCACTTAGATGTTTTGGCTGTGATAAGGTGGCGGCGGCAGCGGCAGCGGCACTGCCCCTTGGAGTGGAGGAGTGGCAGAGTGGTGAAGTGGAGTGGAGTGGAGGGAGAGTATCTCTTCGGAACAAAACACAGCAAAACATACGCTTAAAAATGCATTTACAGTTAAACTCAATCAATTTTCAATCGATTTTCATTCACAGAGCGACGGCAACGCTCTCCGATCCGCTCCGATGTCAACGATGGGCTCTAATTTATGGGCGGACATAAAAACGGGCATAAAGATTGCCTCTCCTTATCGGATAGACACACATTAGGAGAGTCCTTTGGCTGCTAAACGTCCATTAGGAGAGTCTTTAGAGGAAGCCTCTTCCTGTGTCGCCTGTGTGGCATGCAGCATCATCTACCTGTTGTGTGCGTGGGAATAGGCTTAAACGGCAGCAGAAAGCAGCAGCAGCAGGTGTGTGTGTGTGTGTGTGTGTGTGTGCCTCCCCTTCATTTTGAGCGACAATTAAACGGGGCATTGTATCGGGATCTATCAATGCGGATGCCACAAAGCAGGCAGCAGGCAGCATCGATAACCTCTTGAGTCAATTGGCCAATTGGCTGCTGAATTGGCTGCCAATTGCCTACCGATGCCGACCTTCTCTCCATCTCTCTGTTAAAAGAATCCCAAAGTGTAATTTGAAGTTGGTTTTGAGCCACGCACTTGCAACAGTCGGCGGCTGCTTCAGAGGATCTGGCAAAGGCATTTCAATTGGCCTTTCGTTCTATGAAATTAGCACCTGTCTCCACGTCTGCCTGACTGTGCCCCAATCCATGCTGAAAATTCCGCAAAATCATTTATGCTACGAGAATAGAGAGAAAGAGAATTCGTTGCGCTACGAAAAGCGTTCGCTAATAGAGCAATAGCATCGATGATCCACTGCATCAAAAGAGAAAGAGATAGAGAGAGAGAGAGAGAGAGAGAGCCAACACTCCACTGATCTGCTGCTGCTGTTGCATTGTTCGCATGTAATAACTCCTTCAATCGATCGGTAGATCAATTGCCGCCGCCTATCAACGCCGCCACCACCACTGCTGTGGCATGAAAATTGCATGCTTTCTATTTCAGATGAAAATCAAAGCTACTCGGACAATGGATACGCGCAGAGAACCAGAGAAGCAGAGAACCAGCCATCTCCAGTCCATCCATTGTTCTCCTGACGAACTTTCGCAAAAGTTGCAGCAGCAGCAGCAGCGCCTTTGTTGCAATATTATTAACAGCAAACAGCAAGAGGCACAGCTATAGCCGCAGCTAAAGCAGTTCGCTTTTGAGCTCTCAATCTGGCGAGCATTACAATTTTCACAATCTTGCAGCAACGATTGGACATGCAAGTTGCATAAGCCAGGGGCATGCCTCACTCAGCCTCTCTGCCACTGCCACACACTCGTATGAGAAGATTTGAATCAAAGTTGCGCAGCCCAGGCAGGCTCTGCCTCTGCTCTGCCTCTGTGCTAAAGTTCGAATCTCTCGCTCGATATTCGAGTCTGATCTTTGCCGCCATTCAAGGTGTCTGCTGTCTGTGCCTCCGAATCGGAGTCTCACTTCTGCCTCTGCCAGTGGCTCTGCCAGTGCCACTGCCTCTGTTGCAGAAGGGGATCGCAGATCTCTGCATTTGTTGCGGGGGGGCAGGCATTAAGACAATTTATAGCCGCTAATGTGCCAACCGATCCCTGGTGGTGTAGCAGCAGACTCTTTGGGGCAGCAGCTTCCGTTCCGTATCATTTGTCTATTTAGTTGCGGCATTGCCTTGCGCTTTTCCGATTAACTTTTTGTTGAACTTCATTACCGAATGCAAGGCGCAAAAATGCAATAAACAAAAGACACAGAAAGAGCGAGAGTGAGCGAGAGAGAGGTAGAGGTATGTGTGGGGGGCAGCAGCAGATCGTAGGCATAGCCATATGGGAAGATATCGGCGGCCTTCGTAATGATTAAAAATCGTGCAGTGTAACCAATCGAAAACAATATTCCGCTTACAAATTGCCACAGTACGTAGAGAGTGCCACACAGTGCCACAGAATAGGACGAGGGGGAGAAACCTGCACCTGCACATCCATTGGCTACCGCTTCTTGATGAAGTTTCCCACCGGCTGCCAGAAGGGTAATCAAGGTAGCAGGCAGCAGACAGCAACAAAATGGGGCATACACTCGTACACGTGTGTATTCTATCCGATGATTGCGATATTAATTCTGCAAATGTGGAAGGCCCTTCCATTCGATGGGAAGTTAATCAGCGGATCAGTGGATCAGTGCCTGAGTGGATCTGGATCAGTGGCTAAGTGCCCTTGTTCGGATTACTTTTCAACTGTTTTTGATATCATATTTTCAATTTTGTTCATTAATTTCGGTGTGTGAGTGTGTGTGGCAGAAGGAAAGAGGCCTCTGGCAGGGAAGGATATAGATTTCATGAAGGGTAGAATTCTTCTATGCTAGTGAAAGGGTTCCCCGGTAAGGACTGGGTTGAGCTCTGTTAAGAAATCTTATGAAGGGTGGAGCTGCCTTTTGAAAGTTATTGAATCTAAATAGGGGAGATCTAAGATCTTCTTGAACTACATGAAACTTTGGAATCGATATCTTTCTATTTCTTATCTTTTGGAACTTTTTTATAATTTCTTGTAGAAATTTCTTTTTACATCACATGGAAATGCATTTAACAATTTCCTCGTTTTTATTTCCAGTTGGTTTTTCATTCTTCATTCTATTCATACTAAAATTAGTTTAGTATTAATTGCCTGGATTTGAGGTAAATATTTCAATTGATCTTTTGAATCTGTTAAGAATTATTTTCAAGAAATTGTTTTAAAAATCTTTCTACCTCTATATGCCCAGTCCAAGTTGTTCCCCTCATAAAATCTATGATTAATGAATCATCTATGTATTTTTTTTCCCCATTATTTTTACCTCATTTTCGTGCACATTTTCGCCCAGTTTTTGCGCTGATTTTGATTGCCATTTCCCACCGCAGATGAAATGAAATGCTGTTCCAATTGTCGTGTGTAATTCTCAAAATGTTTTCGCTATTACCATATTTTAGCAAATAAATATGTACATATATGTATCTGTGGCATATGCATACATATGTATCTGTATCTATGGCATTCATGCATACATTTATGTATCTGCATCTCCGTTTTAGTGTCGCATTGCCATTAATTTCGCTTACAATATTAATTACCATCAAATTTCTCATGCCCCCGTCATGATTTGTGGCAAAGCGGTCGGCGTGAATGTGTGGCACAAAATTGTGATTTTTGTGGGTCCCACTCTCCCCCCCGTCTGTCCACTGACAGACTATGTATGCATATGCAACCCACTCTTTCCACTCTCTCTCTCTCTCTGTCTCATCCTTGGGACAGGCGTTGCTCTGTTGACATGTTGCAGTTGTTGTTGCCACTGCCACTGCTGGCATTAAATTAGTTGTTGGCAGAGACTGTGGCATGCCCCCCTGCCCAGTCTCCCTGCTCTCGCGGCCGCTGCTCCATCAACCGCCTAACGATGCACTCAATTACAGAGACCAAAGCGGTGACATCGAATAAATTATAGCCTCACTCGCGAGAGAGCCGCTGGCTTTTGTTAGCACTCCTCCCCACCTACACCCCTTACCAGCTAGCTACCCCTTCACTCACAGGATAGATCAACATATATAGCCAAATATAGAGGTATACAATATTGGGTGCTTGATTCCATTAAGAATTTGGTCAATTTTTGGGCGACAAATTGCGAGACCAGACCCCAGACCTGTCTCTCGCATTTAAAGTTTGTGGTCTGCTGTGTGTGGCACGTAGCACGTGTGTGGGTTCCAGTGGTCACTTGCATACGGCATGCCTCATTAGCCATTGCATTCGACCAAAAATTATTATGCAATTAGCCAAAAGGCAAAAAAGTCTGACCCACATCCAAAGACTCCGCGCGACTCTTATCATTCGGATATATTCATGTTAGCCCCCCCTTTGTGGTGGGGCCTATGGAACGTGTGTGCTTTGGGGCAGGAAGTGGCTGCCATGGGGGGTATGTGGAAATCTCTGGTTAATGTTGCAACCTCGGCGGAACCACGGAATGCGATGAATATTTCCATTTGGTTAGACATGTTTGAGGCTCTCATTTGATTCAATTAGCATTCAATTTTTGGTTATCTGATTCTACTGTGATTATAGACTGTGATAATCAATATACGACTATGTATATATGATGCCAATAGTTCCTAGTATTTTTTTTAACACCTTCACCCACACCGCAAAGAATCCAAACTGTTTTTTTTGTTCACACCTTTTAGCAGGTATATCACGTATCAGTTCGTATTATTTGTGGCTAACGAATGTTGGCTAACGCTTTCACTTGTTATTCGATTGCCCGAATTCGGTTGCCAAAAAAAAAAGAGTTGGAGTGGGACAGTGGATGTGGGGTGGGGTGGGGTTCATTACCAATTGCATGACAGTGCGGGCCATAAAATTATGACACTCTTGTGGCGGCGCCCACTTTGAGTTTGTTGACTGCTGCCCCACAAAAACAAAAACCTTTACATAATGATGGAATGAGGGAATGCCTGAAGGAAGGAAGAAGACCTTTCAAATGTGACGCCACGCCACGCCGCGCCAACGCCTATGATTGAGCCAAATGATTGATACTCAATTCACGTACTACCATTGACTGGGACTGGGTCAACATTTTTGTTATTGTCAATCCATGGGTAATCCATTGGTTTCCATTTCGTTTGATTTTGAATTTGAATTAACTTTTTGGGGGTGGCTGGCAGAGACCTATAAAACGATTGTGACTGCTTTGATTGAAGTACAGTCAATCGGCAGCAGTTCCAGAGGCAGCAGTTCAACACTTTTGGATATCCCTAAACCTTCTTCAATCAAGCCAGGAATCTCTCAGAATGAAGGTAAATCTATGGAGACTTTGGGGATCTGTGATTCCTGATCTCTGATTAGTGATCTTCAATCGCTGATCTTTGACTTTTGAAGACCGATCTTTGTTGTGTGATCATTCGATCCCTGATTTTCCCTCCAAGATCTTCGATTTGTGATCTCTGATCCTCCATCCTTGATCTGTGATCTCTGATTACCGATGCTTTTTGCTTCGATTGAGATCTGTTCGATCTCCGATCTTCTAGCTAATTTTCGATTTCTAACATTTCTTCGATCTTCATTCGCTCCTTTTTTCCCTGTCAGTTCTTCATGTGTATTTTGGTAGCCACCACCGTGGCCGTGGCACAGGCTGGTATCCTGCCCCATTTGGATCATCATTTGGAGCACCATTTGGAGCACGAGCTGCCGCACTTTACGGATGCCGAGGTACACCATTCGGAGGGCATCCATTTGGGGCACAGTGCGGCCATCATACACCACGACGATCATCATTTGGATGCCGTGCCACATCACTACAGCAGCCACTATGAGACAGTGCCACATGTCTATAGCAGCAGCCACTATGAGACCGTGCCGCACTACAGCCACCACTACGAGCATCTGCATGCCGCACCCGTGGTGCACCATCACAGTCATGCCGCCTTTGGTGCACTACAAGCCCCACTTGGATGTCCACAGCCATGCGAGTCTGTTGTCCTTTGCGAAGCATCAACTCCATGGAAAATATGGAAAGCTAAGGATCACAGAGACGCATTATTAAGACAGACAGAGAGAGAGAGAGAGAGAGATTCCCCACCTGCCCCTGCCGAGCAACAGTCACTGTCCCTCGTTTGTGGCATCATTCAGAGGAGCCTTCAACGTCCCAGCAGACAATTTATCATCCGCTGATTCGCTCATTCGCGTGGAGGAGCTCCACGAAAGTAATTTACTTGCAATTTAAAGATAAACAGGCGCGATAATGTCTACAAAGCATAAACGTGAGTTGACGCCTACAATCTGAGAGGGAGAGGGAGCATGGGGAAGAGGGGGCACGGGCCACGTTGCAAGAGGGGCAGCAGCCATGACCATACATCATCGCGATATCGCGGAGCCATAGCAGCAGCCTACAAAAGAGAGTGAAGGTGTTGGCTGGTTGCCTGTGTGCCTCACGCCATTCCCATGCCACATGCACCGCACTCTGCTGCCACAAGAATGAGCGAGGGGAAGGGGGCGAAGAGTACGTACTCTGTGCTGCCAGAAGTAGGGGAATAAGAAGAACAATTGCAACTGCTGTGGCACGATGCAGCAGTTTCGAGTTGCAGTTGCAGTTTGCCGCAAAACGCAGTCGACCCTGACAAACGCTGAGGGCGTCGTGCAGCACACAGCACTCATGTTGCATAGACTAGAGGCCAAAGCGCATGCGCAACACGTGGCAGCGGCAAGCGCTTCTTTTGCTTCTGCTTCTGCTTTTGCCAATTTTCCAGTCGTGCGGCGCTGCCACAACGCGTGCCGCGCTTATTTTCATTTTCATTGCTTAGAAAAACAGTGGGAAGACGGAGGGGAAAAAACAGTAGAAAAAGGGAGGGGAAATTAGCCAAAGGATTGAGGATTGGTTTTGGCCAAATATTTCAGCAAACTCTTGTGGCAAAGTCTGCAAAGTCGTGCCACACGAGAGCCCAGAAAACTAAACCAAATGCGGCACGACTTGAGAGCTTCGTCGTGCGTTGAATGGGGCAACAAAATATATTCGTATTGTGATGCTGCTGGTGACGGTGCCTCAACACCTGCCAAAATGTATGAATTCAATAAATCATAGACAAGGGGTACGAAGAGCTGGCTAGAGGTGAGAAGAGTGTTACGAGGGGGAGTGCTGGTGGTAGGGGGGTGGGCTGTGTGTGGCAGAAAAAAAGCTGTCAAAAAACACTGATGCGTGAACACCCGCCGGAGCGGAGTCGCTCCGACTCTACGCGCTTCGATTGTGCCACAATGCTAATGGCAAAGGCACACACAAAATCTTTGGGTGGCGCATGAAGAGAGAGAGAGAGAGAGGAGCGGTGGGGGGATGAGGTAGAAGTGGCAGTCAGACAATGCCACAGTTTATATTGCCACAGTCCATGCCTGCCACAGCACTGGTCATTAGCAGCATTGCAGCTGCAACACAGAGAGACAGACAGACGAGGCACACACCGGGCGCTGCAATCGGAGGAGTCTTTTTGGTGTGTAAGTGAGGTAGCAGCCACAGCCATAGCCAGAGCAACAGCTCGGAGGAGACTCCAACTCCAACTCCAACTTCGACTTCAACTCAACTCAGAGATGGGAGATGGAGTCCAAGTCCAATGCGAGTCCGAATGCGAGTCCCCGTCCGTCGGCTGTTTGGCAGCGTAATTGTGTTAAAAATTACTCAGGCATCTTAATCACTTTGGTAAATATTTTGCCAACTCCGAAGGCAGTTCAGGCTGGCAGGCAGTCGGAGGCGGCATGAGGAACGAACGAGGTTAATGCGCTGCAGCTGCAACACACAACAACAAAAGCGTCGCCAAAGAGGCAGCACTGCCAGAGCAGACAGAGCAGCAAAATGTGTGGATAGAACTTTGGCTTTGGGGTACCTCTCCCTCTCTGTGTGTGTTTGTGTGTGGGTGTGCGTGTCTCATCTATAAGATGATTCCCCCCACTCCCACTTGCCTCTGCCTCGTCCAAAAAAAAAAACATGTCCGAAAAACGAGAGCTGAGATTTTCATTCATGAAATTGCCACGATATTGGTTCGAGCCATGAGAACAGGAGATGGTTAAGAGACACAGAGACAGGGGAGAGATGATGATGGCCAACAGTTGAGAGAAGTGAAGAGAGGGGAGTGGGAAGGCCAAGAGGCAACATTGATTGCATGTTCGAAAGCAGTTCATTTTCAACAGCATCCCAAGGATCAAATGCATTAAATACGAGAAGGCGAACGAGGAGACCCAACAGCCAACAGCCAGAGGACTGTGCAGGGGCAACGACAACGATGGGGCAGGGGACTGGGGATCCATCGGATGTGGCAACAAGAAAATTAAGAATGGAAGTCAAAGTCGAAGGTTTTGATACCCTAAAAAGAATACCTCAAAGAAGATCAACATAGCTTAGAGATAATTTTTCAAGCAGAAATATGTGAGTCTTGCATGGAATTTACCCATTTTGAAATTATTTCTCCATCTATATTCCCTCTAGATATTCTCTAGTTATTGTATTTCGATCTTAAGCTTATAATAAATGTAGAAAAAAATACAGAAATGTATAATATTTCTTGAATTTTTTAACCAAAGTTTTGTTTTTACAAACCATCGAGTTTATCCTAAAGTAAATACCACTAGAAGCTATAGTTAATCGATCTTAAATGGAACTTAATTTAATGGAACTCTTAAGAACAAAGAGTCTTTACTTTCAGGTGCTTAAAATACCCTCGTTACTCCCTTTAAAGGGTATCAAAATCTACTTACTTGCCACAGTTTGTTGCCTTTATCAGAGCTGCTCATCTGGCGTCCATCGTCTGTCCCATGTCATCCTCCCTCCGTCCAGGAGTATGTCCAAAGTCTCACTGTCCGCTGCTGTCTTCAGTCCACTGCCACAAGCACTGTGTTGCATCCACATCCAGGGCGGGTGGCGCACCTGCGGCAAACTGCTTTGCAATTATGAGATTTTTTTTCTGTGGCGGCGGCGGTGGCTGCCGGTGCTGGAGGAGGCAGGAGTTATGCTAAATAAAACAGGAGCGGTTCGGCAGTCCCTGCAGGAGGAGAGCAACGCCAAAAGGAAGAGGCGGCACAGCCCTGACTTCCAGTGGAAGAGGAAGAGTACGTGGTGGGGAAGGGGAGAGGAGGAGTCGATGATGTTGCTGGCAGCTTCTGTGGATGCTACACTTTCTCCACCCGAGATGTGCTGGGCATCGGCATCATAATTTAGACTGCAATCATCATTATCGTTGAAGGGAAAAGGGGAACAGGGGAGCAGCAGCAGAGCAGAGCGGAGGAGCATTCTTTAAGGAAAACGCCCGCACGTAGAGGATGGGGATGGGGGATGAAGATGGGCGATGTTCCCCAAACAGATGCCAAGGCAAACTGTCAGTCCGAAGGCAGCAGCCAAGCCAAGTCAGTGAGTCTATCATTCAGTCAGTCAGTCAGTCATTCATTCATTCAGGCAGCAGCAATCGGTAGTCGACAGTCAGCAGTCGGAACGTAGTGTGGATCGCCAAGTTGCCAGCAATTTGCTCAAATAAAAACGTAAAAAAAAGAACAAAAAAAAAACAAAACAAAATGCAACCCAGGAAGCTGCCGCTGCCTGCTGCCTGCTGCCTTCTGCTGCTGCTGCGCATGCGTCTCTTGTGGCAGCATATAATTGTGAGGATCTGCCACACAGCTGTGGCTGCACAGTCTCGGACTTGGGACTCAATGTCCGGCGGCAATTGTAATTACCGCAGTTGCGCCTCCCGTTCCCGTTCCGTCGTCGTCGTCCGTTGGGGAGGCCAACGCCTTCGCCCAGCAGATCCCCCAGAGGAGGAGGCCCAGCAGATCTCCACTGGTGCAGGAGGCAGCAGCCACTGGAAGGAGGAGTAGAGGCATCCACTCCAAAGGAGACAGTGGAAGCGCAGTAGCCTGGCATTTCAGTTACGCCTGCAGTTTGTTATTATGCGCATTACTCTCTCTCTGTCTCTCTCCTCGGCTCCACCTTAGTCTTGGTGGCATCATCTGGCCCTTTTGCCCCACCCTACCTCTGATTGCAGCCACTGGAGAAGACATTTTACATTATCCGCGCATTCCAAAAAGCAGCCTCTCTTTCATTTCGTTTATTTATTTTCGTATTTTTTCGTATTTTTGTTTTGTTGTTTTAGAAGAAAAAACTAATTAGAGACGAATCCTAATGGAAATACTCGTGTATTATTCATAATTTGGTTGGACTTTAAAGAGAGTTCTAAGAGTGTTTCATATCGTAATCATAAACAGCTAAGGATTGTCTGTGGAATGGAACCTAAAATTAGGGCTTAAAACAAGCTTAAACTAGGGCTTAAACGAGGCTTAAACTAAGGGCTTCAACCAAAGCGTTTTCTTCTTTACAAATAGCACCACAAGAAAATACCGAAAAGTGGATTGGATTGCACCTTAAACGATGTGGGGGGAAGATCAGAAGATCCCCAAGACGACGAAGTTAGGATTGGGAGGCTTCGGTTTTACAGGGATCATCGTTTTGGGGATCGTTTTTGCCTATAAATTATATGGTAAATAGCATTTTGGAAGTGATTCGATTTTGTTTTCTCAACTAATATCACAATGTTGCTCACTGATTCTCTCGATCTCTCTTCTCTTTCTCTGTCTCTCTCTCATAGCATGGCTTTAATTTATTGGTAAAATTCTCTGTATTATACTTCAATATTTCATTGGATCTTTCTTCATTATATTATATAGATTTTGATTCAAATTCCTTAAAATCTAAAAGGCAAAAAGTAAGCTAAGAAGTTTGGGAAAAGTCTTTTGATCAATCGATTAGCTATCGTTTAGTTATTGCTTTTAATTTACATTATTTTTTCAGAGATTTTTTTTTTTAGTTCTTTTAGTAGATTTTTTGTATTATTATTAGATTTTTTTGGTTTGTTCCACTTTTAAAATTCGAAAAGCACTATGAAAATATGTCTGACAAAGCGATTTGAGTAAAATTTTTCTTGATTTTATAATTTAAATTTATTTTCGTCTTGTTAAAATTTATTTTTTATCTTTGATTTTTTTTTTTAAATTTTTTCTTTGTTCTAAGGGTTTGTTTCCTTGTTTGTTTTTAATTTTTTTTTTAAGTTTTTTGTTTTTGTTTTTGTGTAGGCAAAAAGCATTTAATGCTTAAAATTGTTGTAACTTCTCAGAAGCGTTAAAGTGAAAAATCTTAACACTAAAAATTGCATTTTTCTTTTATTTGTTTAAAAATATTTGTTACGTATATCTGGTAAATATATATATGTATATGTATGTATATCCCCTGCCACCGTTCGATAGAATGGGGGGATTTTATCATTTATTTATTTAGTCAAAAAATTGATTAATATTATTCCATGGCAAAAGTCGCTCAAATGTACAATGCATAAAATTCTATCTTACAGGAGTTTTCTTTTGTTTCTTTTTGTTGTTGTTGCATTTAAGAGTATAAAAAATTGTTGTTTGTTTAAGGCACTTCCGTGTGACGGAAATATATAGTACTAAATCTAATATATGGTACATACAATACATATATCTAATCTTTAGATATTCCATATCCAATGGTTTATTTTTCTATGTACAATATTATCGTTTTTTTGGTGCTGTGAAGTGCCATCCATCAATGCCCCCTAAATCACATGGAAAACACGTCTGAAGTGAGAGAATTATGTTGATGGAGACAATGGGACCGACCATACGCATACCATGCCACCCATGACTGCCACATGCCTCTCTTTGTGGGACCCTTTTTTCCGTTGTGGATCCCTGTATCCGCGTTGACCAAACTTCAAACTCAATTTTCGCGCTACAATTACAAATGATGGCCATAAATCTGCGACCATCCGCTCGCACGGAGACAAAAGGAAAGTTGGATGAATGCCACAAGCTGGATCTCGATCCTGGATCCACTCCCCTCGCCAGAAAGGAAGTGATAATAAACGCACGCGACACGCGGCGCACTACGTTGTTTAGAGATTTATGCGTGCCACAGAATAGAAACGAAAACACACAGAGAAAAAGAGAGCAGAGCAGAGCAGAGCAGAGCGTTGCAAGCGCGTTGCAAATAATGTCAGCGGCCAAAATGATGCACGACCAGGCGTGTGCAACGGATTATGCAATGCGGCATCATCTCTTCTAGTTGCTAGCAGGCTCCACGGCTAATACACTCTGCCACATAAGTCACCCGACACTGCCCCTATAGCGGCGGGGAGGGGCAAGGGAGTGGTTGATGTAGTGCAACATGGAGGCTACTTAGCTGCCCCTCCGACCTGATTTATGGGGCAACGGCAAACAGCGAAGCAAAGGAGTGGCCCCCAGACACAATGTCTGTCAATTGTTGTATGCCACCAAAAGCATTTTCACTGCTTAATTACACAAACAGAGGCAGTGGTGGCAGTGCCAGTGCCAGTGGCAGGCGGTATGGGACATGGGGCATGGGTGGGTGGCATGTCTGCAGTTTCGTGTTTGTTTTGTGCATTCGTGCCTCTGCCCCTGCCCCGTTCACTTATTAGAGGGAATTAATTTAGTCATTGGAAAACAAGGTCAAACATTAGCCGCAAACTGCAATGCAGCAAGTGGTGGCATGCCCCCTACACTGCACACCCTCCACACTCCCTACACCACACGTTGCAACGAACTCCCACGACTGGCCTTCTTCGTGTTGTCGGGACATTAAGGCCCCAAGAAATTTCCATGTCGCAGAACAAGGACTTTGCCTCTTCTCCTCCCCCACAAGCGTGGGAAAACTTGCCGAAAAGCCAAAGCACATACTAGGAGGGAGAGGAGAGCAGAAGGAAGAGAGGGTACTAGTACTGGCTGCCTGCGTGCCACAGTGCAGTTTCGTGACGACCGACTGCTGCCTGCCTCCACCTTGTAAGCGATTCCCATTGCCTAAAAGCTTGTAAGCCAGTTTCCGGCTCCGTCTCCGGCTCTAAGGCTGCTCCTAAGGCTCCAACCACAAACAACTTTTGGTAAACAAAAATAAAGAAAGAAAATCTGGAATATATATATGTATATATTTTAAGGCAAAAAGTGGGCAAAAGAAAATCAGAGAAAAATCATAGAAAATAGTGAAAATAGAAACCAAAGTTGCGGGTGTTGAAATGATTTGTGTTTTGCCGCGAAGAAACAACCAAATAAAACAAAGCAAAAACGAGGGGAAATGTAAGGAAATGTGCAAGGAATACGTGTATATATCTTCATGGCACAATCTGAAACAATTCGCAAGTGTTCAGAGCTAATGAATGTTTTAAACATGGAATAAAGTCATACAAATATATCTTTAATCACAGAGAAATATTTGAAAATCATAGGGCGTAACACATTACGGATCTAGAAACAAGAAAAACGTAAGGAAAGAACTTTTTTAAACTTTGGAAAAACATTACAAAGGAAATCAATAAATATATCTTCGTATTATCATCTGAAAATCAAAAGAATATTTAACAGAAACTAGAACCAAAAGTTAGGGATTGAAAGCATTGTTTCATATCTTCAGTTTGGAATTTGGAAACTCAAACAAATACTAAAGGAAAAGAGAGGGTAAAATATTTAAATCCATTAGGTGCACACTGAAAAATAATAACTTTGAGAAATAATAATACAAATGTGATTTTTGTTTCTGTTTTGTATGCCATTTGTATCCCCCTCTCGGGGGTAGACTTTTTTCTTTTTTGTTTCTTTTATTTTTGTGAAAAACGTTTGTGGAACTAATCGCTAATCGTAATAATAATCATAACCAATAACTAGAATAACTAGAACATAACATAAGTTAATAATTTATTTAAACATTCTAAAGCGTACAAACTAATAATCAATCAATCAATCAATCAATAATCGCGTGGGCGTGGGCGCTTCCAATAATAAATAACGAAAAACTTCAACGTTGAAAACGAACCCAAAAAGTGGGATAGGGGTTCCCCTCTCTCCACTTTCAAAGAGAGGGGGGTGTAAAGAAAACTTAAAGGATTTTTTCTTGTTTGTTTTTAATTTCATTTTATGAAAACAAAAAAGTATTTGAATAAAATATATTCAATTTTAAAATCATTTTTGTTGAACAAAATAAAAAAAAGGAAAGGAATTTTTTCAATTTTATCTCAAAGAATATTTTCGATTAGAAAAATGGAAATGTGTTTGTGTTTTGTTTTGTTTTTTGTGCCCTTGGGAGAATTCTTTGTCTTTTGTTTTTAAAAATTAAATATTAAAATTTAAAAATTACATTTAAATTAATACGAAATTGTGTGTGTGTGTTTTGCTGTTGAGTTTTTAAAATATAAATAAATTAAGAGAATTCTAGCATTAAAATTAAAATTAAAATTAAAGTTTAAAAGTTGCTAATCCTAATGCCTTTTTGTGCGTTGTGCGTTGAGACCCCATATATACCCTATAGCTCTGTTTTGTTTTGTTTATAGCGAGTGATTTTCGTAGTCATTTCGTTGCTTAATAATTTCAAAAATGTTTCCTTACAAGAAAATGCTGGAGAGGATCCCCCTCCCAGAGAGGATCCACCACCGAAGTGGTACTTATGTCTAAGTTTTATTTGTGGAACATGGAATTTGCTAGCTGTATCCGCACGAAGATGCTACACTCTCTCTACACTTCTCGCCCTCTCTCTCACTGTCTCTGCAACATGCTACGCGCTAAGAACTAGAACTAGAATCATAGTTTTAAAACGCTAAGAACTAGTAGTAGTAGAAGCCTAAGTTTTAATCGCTAATACGTTGGATGGTGGGTGGTAGGTCTCCTCTCTTCTCTTCTCTCCTCTTTCTCTTTCTCTTCACATCTCTCTTGAGTGTGTGTGTGTGTGTGTGTTTTGGGGATCGTAATTCTATATCTTTAAACTGTAGGTAGTAATTAGGTTTTCCTCAGTCTTCGCAGAGATTTCCGGTAATCAAAAAAGTGTGCTTGTGTTTGTGTGTGTGTGTTTGTGTGTGTGTCCTGCCCCCATTTTAGAAGGTCATGTACTGCCTCGAGGCTGCCGCATATTGTAGATACAGCCGTCGCTGTTAGGCGCTCTCCGTCTTAACCACCATGGGCATGGGTCCCCCCAAACTGAGTCCTGCCTGGGCGGATGACTTTTGCAGCAGCTCCTCCTGCAGCAGACTCATGTTCATGGGCGACAGACCATGCCCACCCATATTGAGCCCCATGCCCATGCCCATGCCCATGTTCATGTTCATTTTCATGTCCATCAACGGCAGTGGCGACTCCTGTGGGGGCTCCTCCATGTTGCCTCCACGACCTTCACGGCCCTCACGACCATCACGGCCACCCCTTTCGCCGCCCCGCGACTCGTACCGCGTGTGGGTGCGCATGTGGCGCGTGATCATGTCCCTGCGGCATGCCGCATAGGGGCACTGGGGGCACTTGTATGGCTTCTCCCCCGTGTGCGTCCGCTGGTGGGTGGACAGATGATCGGAGCGGGAGAACACCTGGCCGCAGACCTTGCACGTGTACGGCTTGAGGCCCGTGTGCAGCCGCATGTGGCGCGTCAGCATATCGGAGCGGGCAAAGGATCTTTGGCACACATCGCAGGAGTACGCTTTGGCAATGTCGTTGGCGGGATTGCGCGACTTGTGGCGCGAGGCCATGTGCTTGGCCAGGCGGTCGTGCAGCGAGAACATCTGGCCGCAGGTGGGGCACACATAGGCCACATCCGAGCCGGGGGGCATCTCCTCCACGACCGGCGACACGTCCAGATTGTAGCGCCAGGCGACAGTCTCCTTGGTGGTGGGCGATGCCACATCCCCCTTGATCACGGGCACACCCACTGTCGACGAGTGGTGCGAGTGCGAGTGCGGATGCTGCTGGTGGTGCATGTGGTGCGGGTGGAGCGAATGCGAATGCGGATGCTGATGTGGATGCATCTCCATTTTGATCATGGCCGCTGCTGCTGCCGCCGCTGCTGCATGTGCCGCTGACATGGCGCTGGCATACGGCGACATTTGCTGCTGATTCGATGATGGCGGGGCGGCATGGCTGGCGGAGGCGGAGGTGGGCGTGTGCCCCGAGTGGCTGCTGGAGGCTGGCGACAGGGCATTCATGCTCTCCAAACTGCTGGCGGCACTCATAGAGGCGGCCGAGGATGCCGCCGGTGGTGGCATCATCGACGCACTCGGTGGAGAGGAGGCGCCGCCGCTGACGCCGCCGGAGGAGGACGATTTGTACTTCTTGATCTCCGTTTCACTGCGAACGCACAGATCGAGCGGACGCTCCTGTGGCGGCGGCATGGGCTTCTTCTTGTCGCCCCGTTTCTTCTTCTCGGACGCGGGCTTGGCGCTGCGCGTCGTCTTCGTCGTGGTGGTGGTGGTGCTTGCCCCACCAGTGGGCACCGACGACTCGCTGCGTGGTGGCGACGGCAGCGATGGCGGAGGCGAGGCATTCGCCAGGAGAGCGTGTGGCAGCATCTGGCTGGCACTCGGCATTGGTCCGAACCCCTTGCGATCGGCTCCTCCTCCTGCTGTGGGCGATGTCTCCGTCTCGGAGGCAATGGACGAGGGTGTGTGCTGCAGCGGAGAGGGGTAGAAATCGTGGCGCCGCCGAAACACCTCGTTCAAGTACTTGGTGTGCAGATAGTAGCCGAACAGCGGCGAGTGGATGGGAAAGTATCGATCGTAAGGATTGGGGATCTCAGTCTTGATTTCCACATGCAGTGGATTCTCCTTGGGGACCTGATGTGGCGCCACAACAGAAGCTGGGCCAACGAGATTGCCAGCACCAGCACCAGCGGCAGCGGCAGCCTGCAGTTGCAACGGACTCATGCTGATGCGTGGACTGTCGTTGCCGTCGTTGTCGTCGCTGTGCGACAGCTCCAGATCCTCGCCAGAGATGTCCTCCGCGGAGGCCTCTCCCTCCTCCACATCGCTGGCTGTGTGCTCGCTTTTGATGTACTTAGCCTCCTCCTGCTGCTGCTCGCGCTGCTCCATGGACTCATCCTCCTCGCCGTCCTCTTCCTCGTCGCGCGACTCCTCCTGATCTGCCGCCTCGTCCTCCTCCATGGGCTCCGTCTTGCAGGCGGCCAGGCCATTGCTCTGCGGCTGTGGCGAGGGACTCTGCGACTGGGGACTGCGACTGCTGCTCCGCTCGATTGTGTCGTTGTGGTTGTGGTGCAGCTGGTCGAGCACCGCCGAGAGGCGCTTCCGCTTGCGCTGCTTCCACGATATTGCCGCAATGTTGTTGTTGGCGACGCATGGCTGATTGTTGTTGTTGTTCTGCTGCTCGGCACTGGCCACAGCCGCTGCCGCAGCCGCTGCTGCAGCCGCCGCCTGTTGGTGCAGGCTCAAGGCCAGTGGCATGCCCATGCCCCCGTGCGGATGAGGATACCCCTGCTGCAGTTGTGCCGCATAGTGGGAGTGGGCGGCTGCTGCCGCCACCGGGGGCGGAGGATACACATGGGGATGGTATTGGTGCTGCTGGTGGTGCGGTGGAGGCGGCGCCGGTGGATGGTGGTGCGGCTGGTGGGGATGGTGATGGGGATGTGGGGCATGGTAATGCGGATTGTGCGTGCCGGCGGCGTGATGATGATGCCCCATGGGGTCGGTGCCTTCTGCCATCGTCATGAGGTCAACTTTTTGTGGACTCGTCGTCGCCGTCGGCTGCTGCTCCTGCTGCTCCGGCTCCTGCCACAAAAATGGGCGGCACACGAGACGCCGCTCGTAAAGCTTGAGCGGACGAAGGTTCTTGCGGGCGCCCTGACGAGATTGTTTCGACTGCAAATAAAGAGAAAAGATTCAAGTTTAGTATTAATTTATTTGAATTTTAAATTTACTTTAATATTTAAATATAATTTTCTAATTATCTTTCAATTTTCTACAATTTTCAGGCTTTTCTTGCGGTTTTTTTGCACCGGGCAGAGCCGACATGTTGTGCCTGCTCATATTTTCGTCAATAAGTGAGTAACTTTTTTGCATTGAAATTCCTTTTAAACTGTTTATCCTGGGTTTTGCAAATGTGTGAGTGTGTGTAACAGTGCCAGCAGCTGTAAATTCCCCATACATATACGAGGTTTGCAAAAATATATGTGCGTGTGTGTGTGTGTGTTTGGGTGTCTCCTCTTTTGAGACACGAAAATTCTTGACACCGGCGCATGCGCCGGGCACTTGCCGTTTGCACAAGCGCACACATTATCCAATGTATTCCAAATCAAAGTCTGCTGTAAAAATTACAACAATACCATACACAAGCATATGCCACTTTTTTGTTAACTTTAAATGGCTTTTGTTTAATGAAAACCTACCATAATTTCCATGAGTAATCACATAAATCGTAAATTAACAAAAGAAGTATATAAAACCGAAGAGAACGTCAAAGATAACTTTCAATTGGAATTGAAAAAGAAGACAAATTCTTTTGCCCTGCTGCTTTTCACTTGTCGAAACTCCTCAAAGGAGAGCAAAGCTAGTTGCACTGCTCCCACCCGAACTCTACACGGCTTAGGTTGGCGTCTCTCTGTCTAGCTGAAAGTCTACACTTGAACCGTGTAGCGCTGCCAGATCGTTCGATAGCCGCCTCCGCACTGCGTCACCTGATTGGTGAGGTTAAGCTAAGCAAATTCCTCAAAATTAAGATGTTAAACGCTTGGATGGCCTGGCAATCAGTCAAGCATCAAAATGCAGCAATTCCCTTTGGCTTTGGCATCCAACGGGAGTGGAGTTGAGTCTTTGGCCTTCAGTCAAACAGTCAAACAAATAAATAAGATAAATTTTTGTGCTGAAGCTGCCAAAAAAAAAAGGAACGGCACGAACGAGTAACGAGGAGACAGATGACAACGGCGGCGTTTACGCTGCGTTAGTTTTATGCGTTTCTCCGGGAGAGTCGGAGCCGTAGAAGGGAGCCAAATCGTCCGTCCCGGCTGTCTCCAATCTCCAAACTCTCCCGCTGAGGGAATTTTTATTGCACTGCCAGCAGATTTTATGGCGCTCAAAGTTTATGGGGCTGCCACCGCCACTGGCACTGCCTGTGCCCGTAGACGTTGACGTTGCTTGCTGCTGCCTTGACCGGGGGGGGGGCACCGATTGTGTGGCTCCAGAGTGCGAGTGCGAGTGTGAGTCCGAGTCCTGGGCGCCTCCCTCTAAGCGGCGCTGCGGCGCTCCTTCTGGTCAGCGGAAAGCTGGCAAACAGAAATCAATGAAGGGGACAGGACAAGTCAGCATCGCATCGCCACATCGCACATCGCCGTCTGGCGCCAACATTCGCAAATAATTAAAAGTTACCACACAGATACACACATGCCACATGCTACATGCCACATGCCTCGCAAAGCAGTTGGCAGTAGCAGTAGCCCCGCAAAGGCACGGCACAAGGCACCGGAGCGACAGCACGTCTGGAAGGACGTTTGCTGCATTGCGCTTATCCTTGTGATATATGAATATTGTGCACACACGCACGCCACCGCCACCCCTGCCGCCTGCCGCCTGCCACTGCCTGCCACCGACTGCCCCAAGAGAAGAGGAGCTGTAGCTGGGAGCTTTGTGCTCTGTCTGCCATAAGCCGTCAGTTTATGGGGTACGTTGTCGTCGTCCTTCCTGGTTGTCCTTCTGTTTGCAATTTGCGCCTACAACTACGGAGAGTCGAGTGTCCGTGCGGAGGAGACGACGGCGTGTCCATGTCCTTAACGGTCACGTGTTTGCTTTACGTGTTGAGAAAATGAAAAGAGTACGGATACGGTATCCCGTAACCCGTCTCCCGTCTCCTGTGTTTGTTGAAAGGTTGGAGGTGTTGATGGGTCATCCGCCACCCCGACATGGACACCTGTGTCCACCAGTGAGTGGCCTGTACTACTGTCCTGTTCTGTCCTCACTGCTGCCCCATGCTTGTGCCCCGTGCCACGTTAGTGGCCTGCGATTGCTGTAGTTATTGTTGTCGCATATCGCCCATGTGTGTGTGTGTGTGTGTGTGTGTGTCTGCTGCCCCCCTTTGGCTTAATGGAGTGCGTGTCCTTTGTCCTTTGTGCTGGACTCGACTTTGCTTTAAAGTTTTTCCCTCCTGTAACTTTTTCGATTTTCCAACTTTAATTGGCAAAATGGCCAGAAAGTTTTTCCGCTTTCCACTCTACTCTAGTCGCCTCGCCTCGCCATATCATAATTCATGTTCTATTTCCTGGAACAGGGTCACCCGAAGGGCAATTAATATTCTTAATTAGGGTAATTAAACAGCGCAATGCTGACAGCAACTACACTACACTACGATGCGATGTGAGAGAAAACTTTACAACAGTACTTTTCCCTTTTTACCATTTCCCACTTTCCCTCTTGCCCTCCTGCATCTTTTTTTTCTACGCTCCTTTTACTCATAAAAATATAAAAAACATAAATTTTCACGCCACTGAAAGTTCTCCACTCTCTTCGCTTCTCTTCTGCCAGCCGCCTGCTTTCGGGTCTTGTTAGCACGCGAAATCGAGAATTGGATTGTGAGAATGGTACGAAGAGTGGAGGGAGTGCAAAGGGGAAAAGTTGTCGAGATTTTTGATTTATGGCCTGGCAAAAGTTTAACTGCATTTATACACACACACACACACACACATGCAGATTTATAGCAGTTTATATACCCTTTAAGGGAGAGTGGAGTGCATTATTTTGAAACAAAAGTTGAAATCATATGAAGAAGAGTTACTAAAAGAGCAGCATTACAGTTAGACGAAAGAAGAAGAACTAAGGAGAGCAGAGCGACATAAATTTTGCAAAGGAAGTGGAAAGACGAAGGAGGAGAAGTTACCGATCGTTGATCTATTTTTAGAACACTTCGGCGAAGCTTCACCGAGTTTCGGTGAATTGAAGTAAGTTATTAGTGGGTGGTGCCCTTTTCTACAGATTTTACTTCTTCCAACTATGGTCTGGGCTCTCCAATTACTCCTTCCATCATGAAGTTACAAACTAAAAGGGAATGTATGAATCCTTTGCTATGATGTTGCCTTCTTATATTCTCCTTTTGTCTGTGTGAAATAATATTTCAAATATTGCATAAGGGGGCGGAATGAGGAATCTGCCAGGAGTCAACTTCGAAGCGAGGCCAAAGTTGGAGTCCAGGATGAAGGAAATGTGGTGTGAAATGATCCTAAATGAAGTGTTAATTTCAAGCCGCAAGTGAAAGAAAGATTGAGTGCCTCAGGGGGCTCCTCCAGAGAACTAATGGAAATCTTTTGATAGAACTGATTGAAATGAGTAATCAGAAGATTGCGGATCTTAACCTAACGGAGTGGAGAGTGTTAAACATGGCGCTAACAAGTCGCTTGCTCGTGGAGTCGGAGTCGCAAACAAACAGCGCCAAAGATCGGACAGCGAAACATGCTTGTAAGCAAATGTTTGGCAAAGTGGAACGGGGCATGTTGCTGGTGTTGGTGCTGGTGCTGGAGCGGCGTGTCGTATGCCCCGTAAATGAGATCTGAAATAAGTGCAACGCAAGTGCGAAATGGTGCAGCGGACACTTGCTTAATTGCGCTAAACAATGAGCCAGCCCGCCAACCCAACCAGTGCGGGGAATGAGGAAGCAGCCGCAGCCCAGCCAGCAAATGCCACTAAATGGCGCTCACACAATGGCAGCAGCAAAAGTAGCAAAAAAGCCCCCGGGCCTCAGATTTGCTGTCGCGGCTTTGTTCGCACTGAAAACTGCAAAAAAGAAAAAAGCAAAAAGAAAACAACAAAAATAGAAGACAAAATGCAAAGCGGGAAAAGACTGAAGACTGAAAATGCAATGCCAGGGAAATATGATTCATGGCCAAACGATGACAACAAAAATTGTCACAATTACTGTGTACAACCAGAAGCAACTCTGGCTAAGAGTTTACAACCCAGAGGCGACTCCAGGGAGCAGACTGTACCCTAGAAGGTTTTACCCCCACCATTTTGCAATTTTCATTTAATTTTCTTTGCACTTTTAACACTAAAAAAAGAACACAAAAGTTGCAGAAATCCAAACAGAATTATTAGCCTAATGATGCTGGCAACCCTGAACAGGCTGCACAGACTGTACCCCGGCATGGCAGAGTTGCCACTGAACACTATATTTGCATGGCATTTGTCACGCTTATTAATCCCGCGCAGTGGAAACAGTTGGAAACCTGATGAAGTTTTAGCAGTGTAGCAATGGAGTGCAGAGAAGTGTCCCCCGGTTACCGCACCCCCCACCCCCGCAGACAAACATGTGGTGGTAGCCCGAGGCGACGCCGCGATAAGCCTCTAGCCCATGCGACTCTTGTGGCATGGCGTCGTCGTCCTCCCTCTCAGCCGACGACAAACACAAAGTTAACCAAACAAAATTGCAGAAATTAAAATGTAAACAAATTGTTGGTGCTGACACGCCCCCCTGCCCCCACTCACTCAACAGCGGGATTATACTGCACAGTGTACAGTACACACTCCGCTATAAACCCCAACGAACACTCTCCACACAGACGTCGGACGACTGCTGTGGCCATTAATCTGGCAAATGTCTCTGACGCCATTTAAGCCACACTTCACTCTCTTTACTTCGGACTTGTCTTTGCCTGCAATAAACGACATCATAAACATCAGCATTCAACGTGATATGCATTGATAATGGACAGCAGAGACGACAGCCTGTAGACGACAGAGACAGCAATACAGCGAAGAGAGAGAGAGAGAGAGAGAGAGAGAGTGGAAGCTTCCA
Source organism: Drosophila bifasciata (assembly GCA_009664405.1). NCBI lineage: Eukaryota > Metazoa > Arthropoda > Insecta > Diptera > Drosophilidae > Drosophila > Drosophila bifasciata. The sequence goes on from CM019043.1 coordinate 43,592,800, forward strand.
TTGCAAGTGGAAAGCAAACAAAGCATGACCAGGCAGAAATATGGCTAATAAAATAAAACGCCATTTGCTTAGAGCCCTCTCCCCATCCCCATCCCCCACTCCACCCACCAGCAACAGCAGCGACAGAAACAACAACAAAGCAGGGATAGGCAGGGGGTGGAGGAAGATACAATATAATAATGAATGAATGGAGGGAGGCAGGGAGGGAAAACCTAAACACAGAAAACTCTTTATAAAAGTACGCCTACAACAATCACTTTTCTCTCTCTCTCACACACACACACACACACACACACTCTTTGGCTGTGTGCAACCAATGACAGCGGCAACATGTTGCTGCTGGTGCTGTTGCTGCTGGTGCCGCCTCCCCACTCACTCACATACGCTGGCAACACAAGAAAAGCTGCCAATTGAGTGGAAAAGCTGGCTTTTAATTGTTTTTTTCTCGATGTCTGGAATACGCGAGTTTATGCGGCAAGGGAAATGTCGATAAGGGGAATATATACTATCTGGAAATGGGATATTGGTAAACAGTTCTCTGAAGGGGTTTTCGGGGCAAGAATCCGGTTATGTTCTGTTACTGCTGCTGCCTTGCACTTGTCATGCATTTCTCACCCGCATAAACCTCTGGCCTGGCAATCTGTCAAATGAAAATCTCATTTATTATTTGAACTACTGCCTGCTGCTGCCTGCCAGCCAGTGCCTGCTGCCACTGTTGCTGGTTTATTTGAATTGGAGTTTGCCGGCGTCTGGCGCACTGCAATTAAAATGATCACTGTAATTTTGAAAACGACTGCGAATTGCGGCCCGAACCAAATTTGACGTCAATATGCGAGCTAACGATATGCTAATTAGTTGCTGCTGCTGCCACTGGTGGCACTGGTGGTGCCACTGCTGCTCCATGCGGGAACTGGGATCATTAATTAAGACGAGAGGCCTCTGATCTGAGAGATCGGATTGACTGCCCCACGGATTGTGGCTGCTGCAACCTACGCTGCTGCTGCTGCTGCTGCCGCTACCGTTGACCAAGTGGATAATGCCAGATAATGGCAATTTCCTGCCTTGCCTCTTGGCCAATTGTTGGCCTGTTGCTGTTGCAACTCCCGTGCCAAAGGAGCAGCACACATGCAGCATGCAGCATGGAGCAGGCTGCAAGCGGCCCCTGGCTGACCGCAGCTTAAATAAAATTACATTCAAATTCAATTGTAAATGCATTTTATCTGTTGGTTTTTGCTGCCTGCCACACTGCCACTGGGTGCTGCTCCATCTACTGCTGCTGCTGCTGTTGTGGCTGTAAACTGCAATCATGTTGCACATTTTTCTCTGGCATGCCTCCTTGCCTCTTGCCATCTTGCAGTTCGAGGTCCAAGTGGTCGTCGCCTGGTCCTCCCTGGTCTTCTACTAGAAACGCAGACGCCTGGGCCTTTTACAATCAAATGTAATTATTTTTGCAATATACACCTTCAGCTGCTCCTGCTGCTGCCTGTTGCCGGTTGCCTGTTGCATCGGGGGGCATGTGGAAGCAACAAGTTGCTTAGCATACTTCCGTTTGAGGAGGCCACAAAAGGCCGCGCCCGATACCCAGAGTCCAGGCTCTTAGGCTCTAGAGGGCGATCGCGTGATCAAAGTCAATTTAGCCAGCGATATACAGACACATTTGTTTTGCCAGTGCCCCTCTGCTGCTGCTCCGGCTGCTGCTGCTTCTGTTGCACGTTGCACCACACACTCCACGTAGGCCCAACTGTGGGCCTGGGCCCAACGATCCTGTCGTCATCTGCTGCTGTTCCTTGCAGCTAAATTAAACCATTGCCGCTTTATCGGTTGCAAGCTGAAGCCAAATGAAGAGGTGGCAAGGCAAGGCGAGGCGCCTACTCCAAGGGCAACCAGAGAACGAAACGGGTTCTGCTCTGAACTGCTCTGTTCTGTTGTATTCTGCCACTCCGAATGTGATGTGAGTGGGATGAATCTTCGGGCTTTGTGGCACTTCCTTCTCAACACAGTGATGTGTGTTCCACTCACTCGCCTCGCTGCAAGAGTTTATCATAATTAGGCACACGATTTGCTGCTTAATTGCTGAATTAACATAAAGATGTGTGGCTGGCTCCAAAGAATGGCCACAATAGCCATGAAGCCAAAAAGCGCCAAGAGCGAAAGATCCCTGACGCTCATTTCATGCTAATTATACGTTTCATGCCAACGTGCGGGGTACGGTGTACGGGGTATGCGCCAAAAATGAATGGCTGAAACGCCTGCCATTTTAGCCATAGACTTAGACTCGAACTTAGACTTGGGCTGTTCAGTTTTTCGGGCTCGAAAACTTCGACTTCAACTTGGAAATTATTTAATTTTTAACCTCTAGGGCCGCAGCCACAGAGCAATCATCATTAAGCACGAGCGCGCGCTTTCGTATTTGTTTTTTGGTGTTTGGGGTCAGCGCCAGAGAGAGAGAGAAAAGACACCCTTCTTACTCCTCCACCTTCATCTTCATTTCCATTTCCATCTCTTCAATGCTGCTCCATTGCTGCTCCATCGTTTATCAGTCAAAAGCGATCTTTTGCAATTAGCCTTAAACGCTTTCTGGTGGGCCACAACACTCACGCACTGGGAAGGGAGTCGCCTCGGGAGTGGATCTCACAAAGTGGGTCAAGACATCCAGACATCCAGATCCTCTCCACTGGCATTCGCCATTCTGTCCATCACATTATCAGAACGAAATTATCGTATATCAAGCAAACATATTTTGGGGCGGCATCGGGATACGTTCTCAGACTCAGCGATCCACCGATCCACTGGGCTGTGTATGCACTTTTGAATTTATCTCCTCGCGGCAAAGGGATCGCGGAACGGACTGCAGTCCGAGAGTATTTATTTTTAATCATCTTTTTGTGAAAGCAGGTGAAATTTTTGGCATTTATGAAAGTGCATGCGGCGGTGACGGCAGCGGTGGCGACAGCGGCAGCGGCAGCGTGACCCATTCCCTGAAAGACCGACGTCGCGTCGTCTCCTGTATATAAAAATTAATATAGATTGCAAGCGGCAGATACATTGCGGCAAGAGACGGCAAGAGACTCTGTATCTGACTGCCGCAAAAAAACAAGTTGAAAGTTTCTTAACGTTTTTCCCTCTGTTGTTTCTGTGTTAAATTTATTATGCCAAAAGGCCGATCATTATCGGGTAGCCGAGCACAAATTATATATGCGCGCGCGCACACATGATGAGCATTAAGGAGGATCCTCGAGTGGAGTCGCAGTCGCAGTCGCAGGGATCCTCCCTACTCGATGGTGCTGTGGCTGTGGCAACCTATAAAATGTCGCAGACTATAAATCCACTTGCAGCAATAAATTTCTCAAAATGTCAGCGCAGGCTCCCGCATTAATTACACGTGAGAGCGAGAGAGTGAGACACTCCAAGGAGACTGCAGAATGGAGGAGAACATGGAGACAGACTGTGGAGACTGTGGTCCAGTCCAGACTACAGCGAGACTGGAGGCGTGCAACACCCGCATTTTGTGTGGCGTAATGTGAGCTGTGTTGCCGTGGCATGTAATCAATAGTTGTAACCACCGAAAGTGCACTCGCAAGTCGAAGTCCAAGTCGAAGTCGACGTCGGCCCCTACCCCCTTTGGTGCTCTGCTCTGCTCTGTGCTGTGTGCTCTGTGTTGGGTGACCGCAAAAATGCAAGTGCAAAGCATTCAATTTTTGAACCGCGTTGACTGCAACAAGTTCTTTCAATTTGCCTCGTTTGCTGCCAGGTGGAGTAGAGGCACAACAGCTTGCAGCAACCTGCGGCAAGGGGGCAAACACACACACACAGAAACAACGACACTTAAAACAACCTGCAATTGAAAACTTTGCGCGTGTTTTGGCTCGCATTTTGATTGCCTACAAGCCGTTGCTGTCACTTTGCATTATACGATCGAAGGAGTCCAAGAGTCCAACAGCGGGGATCGAGCTAGAGGTATGGAGGGAGAACAGGGAGACACAGGGAATGGGACTCAAAGAGTGTAGAGCAGGCAGCCGCCTTTCGACGAACGTCAGGCGTCAAGAAATGCATGCAAAACGCGCCAAAGTCCAGCTAAAATTCGTTGGGGTTGTCTCTGAAAGAGCTAGGAATAACACACTTCCAAAAGGAGATGTTTAGAGGATGTCCAGAAGAGCGAAAGAACGCACTGAAAGGGGAAGAACACTCTGGTAAAAGCCTCTCTGGGTAGATCTACCCATAAGAAAGGATTTAAAGAAGAATATTTTCTATGGCAGAGAAATCTCAGAGCGGAGTAATGAATGGGAATATCTTAATGGAGTGCTATTGGAACTTTCTTCCAACTGTTTTTCTTTGGAATGCATTCAATATTTTTTGTGATTTCCCCCGAAATTTCATCGAAATGTTCTTTAAATTTACGATTACTCCACCAAACTAATATGAAACCATAGATTATATTTAGAATTAGCTTCACATTTCAATGGAATTTCATAGAGAAGAAGGGGCTTTTCTTGTCTTCGTTTCCTTGAACTACGTTTTCTTTGGCAACGACTTGGTGTCTCCGCGGGGTGTCTTGCCACATTCAAAGGCCATTAATTATTTGTTTGAGCTTTGATTTTCTTACGTTTTTTTTCTCTGGCTTATTTTGTGGTCGATTATCGTGCAATTATGTTTCGTTTGATATGCTAATTCCTCCCCTCAAAAGAACACAATTTTGGGGGGGGACAGTGAACACTGTAATGAGCGGATGACAGTGGACACTGGACAGTGGAGCTAATTTATGCAGCGCTCGTGTCAACGGATTGATCGATGACTGGGATACAGCCCACAAAAATCAGCTGCAGCAGGTGTTAATTGATTTCGTTTGGCTCGTCTCGTAATTTGATTCGTTTGTTTATGACCCGTTTCCTTTCTGTTTGGATATATTTACCGTTTCGAACCGCTTCGGGGGGGCTGCTGACTGCTGACTGAACCGATTCGTTTGCCAACTCAATTATATGGGGCGATATATAGTATGTGTGGCAGGCACATAAAACAAGAGACACTCGCGAGATATCAATGGGCGATGGGCGATGGGGCGACGGATTGTTCGCGTTGTTCAATGAACGAATGAATGAATGGAACTGCTCTGCGATTGAGTCTTGCTGTGGCCTTTTCTTCTGCGATCTTTTTTTGTTAATTAAGCTACATTTCATGTGCAGCTGATGGATTTATGAATAAAGCGCCAGCGCCACACACGCCACCCAACAAAAAAGAGTAAAAATCAAAAACCAAAAATCCAAAAAATCCAGAAAAAATAAAGCGAATTATGTGATGACACCGAAAGCGCCAGCAGCAGTTGTATTATATTTTTTAGCTTTTTTTGGGGCGTGTCAAAAGAAATCTCACCGAGAAATGACAAAATACAAATAACACAAATCCGCGAGAGCTTTTCTGGCCTTAATCGCCACTGGCCCGACCCGTCACCAAGTGGTCGCCAAAGGTCGCAACGATTGAGTTGTACCTCGTACTCGAACCCGTAGTCATAGTCACTGTTGTTGTTGCTGTTGTTGACGTCATGTTAATGTGGCTGCCGATTTTTATGGTCTGGTCTTTGGCCAAGAGCTGCCTCAGACTCCAATCTACAGTCGCATTCGTAGTCGTAGTCGCAGTCGCTGTCTGACTATCTGTCCGTCTGTCTCTCACTGTGGCGACTGTCGCTAGCAATTAATCTTCGAAAAGTGGCCAGAGATTCATTTAGCTGCAGTTTTTTATTTTATTTTTATTTTTATGACAAAAACTTGGCAATCTGTCGAGAATGCTCAGGCTTCATTCACTTTCAATGGCAGAGTAGAGGCAGCAGAGAGCCTGAGCTGAAGCTTAAGCTTCACTCCCTCTGGCAGCTATGGCAAAGCCTTCTGCCTCCCCCAAAGCAGCAGCAGCAGCAGCACTGGGTATGACACAAGTGTCACGAGAGTCACGAGAGAGAGTGTAATAGGGGAATCTCTCCCCTTTTAAGTGGGAGTTCTGTTTCATTCCTCAACTTATCTCACACTCAATGGAAGATGGTAAGATGCCGCAAGCTTCTTTTTGGCTGGCATTACCCAACTGCAATCCTTAGGGATGCTTCCAAGGAAATCTCTTTCTATGGACGAATCTCTTTCTCCCACTCCTAATGCCACCTGGCAATGCCTTCCGCACGAGAAGTCACGCTCCCATCACTGTACGGGTATATCGTGGCCATCGCATCACCCATTGCTTGTGGCAGTCGCAGCAGCAGCAGCAGTCGCACACATGATCGATCTCCCTCCCCCTCTTTGGACGCCGCAATCGCTGCTGCTGCTGCTGCTGTGGTGTCCTCGACGCACGCATTAAATTCAAAATGCGTTTCAGCTTTTTTTTTAGTGAAGGTTGCCAGGTGGAGAGCGCGAGTGCGTTCGCTGGCCAAAGCCAGCACCCGGGCCAGGGTTGTCAGGCAGAGCCAAAAAAAGAGAGGCACAAAAAGTGGCAGTTGCAGTTGCAGCTGTGTGTGGAACTTACCTCGAGACGGGAGTTAGACTTGGGGCTGGATACTCCTTGGGCTCTTCGGGGGCATAGTCTGCAAAGAGAGAGGGGGAGGGGGGGAGAGACATCGTTAGAGATTGAAGATTTTTTGGCGGAGATGCTGCTGCGACTGTTGCTATGACAAATTGTGGCAGGCAGCAGCAGCAGCAGCTAGCAGATCTCTGTTGCGTGGCAGCTTTGGCTGCTTCAGCTGCTAATTGCTGCGGTAATTAAAGCAGAACACAGCCACAGACGTTGCGATCATTAATCAAAACTGGAAACTGGACAAAACTCTACTCTGTGGTTCATAAATATTTAATGGTCTTATAGGCAAATATTGAGATCGGATGGAGATGGAGATCGTGGGGCAGGTTTCAGATGGTTGCGAGTCTTGCGAGACTGCTTGGCGTTCGATGTGAGATTCGATCTTTGGTATATATATAGATATATGTATATTTGGCCAACATTTTGGTTGAATTTTCCACTGGACATTGATTGATTGAAGTGTTTTCAATATTAGTTACCCAAAAAGCACAGCCACTGGGTTGCCACCCACTAAAACGTGAAGCCAAATTAAGTGGGCGTGTCTGCAACCGAAAAAACAGTGGCTGCCACAGAGAGGGGGCAGCTGCCTCGTATATCAAAAAGGGAAGCCGCCTGCCTGATTGGAAATCGAAGGTAATTCCTGATCGAACAAAAATTGATTGATGATGCGGCGGGGATATGAAATGGATGCTCTGCCCAGAGGAGGCGGGTAATTGGCCATAAAAAAGTAACTTGCCACCAAAAAGGAAGCAAAGAAGAAAGTATCTTTGAGCTTGAGTGTGTGGAACAACTTTAAGGATACTTTTGCTTCCCGCGGCTTTAGATGTTTCTTCTTTAAAGAAGTGTATCTAATGCTTCGTTGTTCTTGCCATAGATTATGCCTATCTTGTTTTAAATAAATTATAATCTTTTTTTGCTTATTAATTTCTTAGATAAACGATTTCCAGTAGCAGCAAACAAACAAATCTCATGTCACATTTGCAATTGTTGCTGTTGCCTTTTTTGGCCAGACAATTGCTATTATTTGCTAATTATTTTGTACAATTTAATCAATTTAATGCAGCCCCTGTCAATCAGTGGTGCCAGGGGGGAGGTGCATGATTTGCATGGGCTGTGGTGCGGTCGGGGGGCGGCTGCTGTTGGGGGCGACTGCTAATTGACAGAAAAAGTGACATGTTGCTGCTGTAACAGCAACAGCCAACCCTTGCTACTGTTGCACACATCGTGCATTGTCTGTCTGTGTGTCTGTGTGTGTTTGGTTGCCACCTGTTGCAATTAGGCATGCAACATGGCATGTTTTTGCGGTGGCATATGACCAGCAGCTATGTGCAGGCAGCCCCCAAAGTTGCAGTTATGTTGCAGCTGCGCGCGTCGAGCGACCTTAACAAATATGCCGCCAACAAAAATCAACAACAAAATCGACTAAATCGTAAACCAAAAACCAAACAAAAAAACTTGTTCAAAAAAAACAACACAGAAAAATGTTGCCCCAGTGGCAGTCAGGCAGGCAGGCAGGCAGGCAACCCAGCAACGAGTATCTGTATCTCTCTGTGGCGTGCTTTTCACACAGCTGCCACTGTTGCAGCCAGTGCCACTGGCACTGGCTGCTGCCGCTGCTGCTGATAAACTCTGGCATTGCCTTATCGCACCCCCAACAAGAGGCTGCTGCTCCGCAGTCCTCATCCCATCTTCCATCTCTTATCTCATGAACCTTGGCCCCAAATACGCGCTACCCTGCCCCCACCCTCTATCGCCAACTCGTCTCTCTCCGTGTGGACCACTCGAGTCGCCACTCCATGCCGTAGCCCATATTCCGCTCCGATTTGAAAACTATTCCAACCATACGCCTACTCACTCACAGCTCACAAACCTCACAGAGATAAACATCGCACTGTAGCTGCTGCGGCGGCTGCGTTATTGAAATTCGAATGAATTTCAAATGAGAGAGCAGCGAACGAACCCATTGGGCATCCATTGGGAACCCAGGGAAAATGGAAATCCATGGAAATCCACTTCTGCGCAGCTCCACTTCTGCGGAGGGAGCGCGTGAGAAAATGATTTTTACTGACTTTTTTGTGTGTTTTTTTTTTTTTGTTGAATCTAAAATCAGATTCCGATTCCAATTCCGATTTCTGTGTGTGTGTGTGTGTGTCTAACGTAACTCTAACGCTTTTTGGGTTATGGTTATGCTTATGGGTTTTTGTTGTGTGTCTGTGTGTGTGGCATGCATCGTATCTGAAAACCGTTTGACTTTTGCAGTTTAAACTTTCAAATGCAATTAGTTGTGGGGCATAAATTACATAGCCATAGCCACAGAGTGGCAGAGAAGGAGAGAGAGAACTTGCAACCGAAAGACTGACCACAGAAAGAAGCCTGCTATTAAAATGATTGCCACTGGGATGTGGCATGTGGACACCCTCGATGAGAAGGAGAGCGGGTGGTGGTGGGGTGGGTACACCTATCGTATCGTATCGTATCGTTCCACCTACTACAATCAACGAGGCGTGCATGCAACGTAGAAATTGCTGCTACGGCAGCGGCACAAAATTAGCAGCGCGTGCTAAACAATTGCCCCAAGCAGAGAGGCAAGCAGCAGCAAGCAGCAATAGAAATAGCAATAGCAATAGCAACAGCAGTGTGGCAGTGGCAACAACAGTAGCTGCTGCTGGTGCTGCTGCTGCAACACAATACACACCCACAAAACGACAGACGATGGAAACAAGAGCGATGGCTGGGTGTGTGACAGGGGAGGGTTGGGGAGGCACCTTTTTTTGCATATTGTTTTACAGCTCAAATATGGCGGCAGTGTGGCAGTGGCAGTGGCAACATCGCTCTAACTCTCGTAATTGCAACAATTTAACGGTCTGTCGCTTGTGCTCTGCGCTTAAGTGTACTTTTGGGGTGCAGTCAGTGCCTCCCGAGTGCCTCTTCAGTGCCCCCCTCCCCTCTGTGCCACCCATCAGTGCTGGGCTGCTTTTTTTTGGCTGCCTACAACTTAATCAGAAAAACTAATTGCATTTGCATAGGACGCATGGGGCATAGAGACAGACTCCTGCCACAGCATGGCAGTGCCAAGTGGCAGATTCAGTTGCACAAAGACAGAGAGAAGGAGAATGAGGCAAAGGCCTGGCCCTGGCTTCGGATGTGGTTTTCAACGCTTCGCTATGTCAACTTTCAATCAAAAGTCAACAAAAAATACAACAAAAAAAACACACGAAGTATCTTTCGGTGCTTCCTGGAGGCAGAGGCAGCGGCAGCGGCAGCGGCAGCAGCAACAGTAACAGCAAACCGCAAGCTGCAAGTTCTACTCCTAGCGGGTGCCTCTGCTTCAGCCTCTCCAGAGGTGGCCGCATGTCCGCTCGACCGTGGGAGCCACCGCCCGAGTAAAGAGTAAATTAAAAACTCAGACACAGGAGTATCGTACGAGAGTTGTGTATCCATAAGATACACACACAAACACACGTGAAAATACGCAGCTCACATTCTAATTTATATAAAGAGAAGGAAGACTGAGGACAGATGACAGAAGAGAGAAGACTGGACGCCCGCGCAGGCGTACGGCTACGCATTTTTGCACGAAGATCGCCAGAGTCTGTCCAGCGGTGGAGAAGGAGGAGGAGACTCGCATCCACTGATGGATCACCGTAGATAAGCGAATCTTGCAGATAATCGCATCACTCACTGAGGCACAGAGCCACAGAGACAGAGGCAGTCCCAGAGATGCTGCTGTTGCATCCTCTGGCAGGTTGAAGACCCAAAGTCCGCAGTCGTCCCCGAGACATGCAATAATTTTCAAACAGCAGACACAGGCGCAGAGCTACAGTGCCACAGAGAGGCCTCCTCTTGATGATGCATGACAGTGACAGTGCGTTGCAGTTGTTGCTGTGCTGTGCTGTGCTGTTGTTGCACTGACATTAAGCATGTTGCAAACAGACGCGGCACAAACCTGACAATAAGTCCTGGCTGGCTGCTGGCTGCCGGCTGCTGCAGCGAATTGTGGGTGCCTCGAAAATTAGCCACAAAACTTATTTTCATGGTTGATCTGGCAGCGGAACAGAAGGAGGAGGAAGAGCAGCAGGAGAAGATGCAAGGGGGGTAGCTTTATAGCCGCAACGAATGGTCAGTGTGCCCCAACGAATTACAGTCTCTCTCTCTCGCTTCCTCTGTGGCTGTCTCCTTCCGAAAATCAATTAAAATTCATGGCTAATTGATTTTTGAAGCGAAAAATCCATTCTAAACTTTAAATTTTCTATATTTACGAGTATGTCGGTGGGGCGGGGGGTTAATACTCTCTCTTTTTCTCTCTCTGTGTCTCTTCTCTCTTTTTCTTTGAAGAGTGGCAGCGGGGGCAGTGGCAACCAAATGAAGCTGGCGCCAGGTCGTCAGGTGGAGAGCTGATAAAAATCACGGCTGCCGCTGCAACTGCCGCGGGTCTCTCTACCTGGCAGAGTGGATGGGGGGGATACATCTGTGTGGTGCCCCCTCGAGGGTAAAGAGTTTTTTTCTGTCTCTTTCTTTATTTTTTGTTGTATTTTTTTATGTCTAGCCACCGACGCAGTTGCAGGAGGCAACCGTCAACGGGGCATCATCATTATCATCATTAAAATGTCAGTTAATAATTTCTACCTTACATATATGCCCCACCGAGCCCCTGTCCCTTGCCCCAACCAGCTGCAGCGGCTCCCCCTCTTAGCTTTGAGTATTTTTGAGTGGTTTTTTTCCAGTTTTTGACGTTTTACAACAGTCTCGAGAGAGAGAGAGAGATAGAGGGGCAGACTCCACTCCGCTTCGCTCCTCTTTTCTGTGGCTATGTTTTTCTTGGCTACCTGTGGCCCTGTGGATGCATGCCCCTTGGGTGGCCTACCCAACCTCCTGCTCCACTCCACCTCCTCCCACCACTCTCCCGCCACTGACCTTATTTATCCCGCGTATCAGACAGACAGAGAGAGAGAGAGAGACTGAGAGAGATGATCCTTTTGCTCTGGTTGCAAAAGTGCCAGAAGTTCGTTTCTTAAGTCTTTTGTTTCGTCGTCGAGAAAATGTGAAAAATGTTGAAAATTGCGCGAGCAATATCCACAATAAGTATTTAAGTAGCCTGCCACTTGAGGCAGGCTGCTGCTGGTGCTGTTGCAAGTTGCTTTTCTGCTGCTTGTTGCACCTGCAGACAATTGCTAATAATTATTTATGCGGCCCAGGCTGAGGCGGCCTCGACTGCAACTTGCAGCTAGAGAAGCTGGCTGCCACCGCCAAGCCTGCCACTTGGCATTGGCTACTGTGCAGTCAGCAACCCCCTCTCTGCTCCTGCCTCCCTCTCCCTCCCCTGCAACTGCAACGCGGCTCATCAGGCAGTTAATGACCAGTCGACGTGGTCATCGCCATCGGAGTCCCAGTGGCAGCCTCATGACTCCATAATTATGTACACAGATGGAGGAGATACACAGATACAGATACAGATGCAGAGATACAGATGCGAATACACAGCAGATACACAGCAGATACAGAAAGCAACTGCATTTTTGTGCCTCCATTGGTGGGTGGAGCATCACGCCTTTTGCTGCTTGAGGCGGCCTTCCCTCTCTTTGCAACAAGTATTTTGCTATGTGCTAGTATCTATGTATCTTTTGCAGCTAGATGTATCCCTGAAGTTTGGAATATAGCTTTGAGCCGGATGCTTCCAAAGAATAGTGCGAAGGATATTCGTATATTTCTGTTTCTATTACTAAAAGTCCTTTAATTTTGTATGTAAGATTTCAATTGAAAGAAGAAAAGGGTGTCCAACCCTGAAACACTTTCCATTCAATCAATCATTTGTCGGTTCATATCTTGGCACATTTCCCTCACAATTTGCATCCAAATCGAAGGCATATTTCTGCCATACCAAAGTTGTATCTTCAAGGGTAGTCAAGGCCTCGAATCCTTTGCTATGATGCATGTATCTTTCTATCTTTTGCTTGGCGACTGCTGCTAATTTAATAATATTTTGTTACTTTATAGGCCGAAGCGACAAGCTTGTTTACAAGCACCAAACATGCAACATGCAACAACCACTTTAATGGCGAAACAAACGAAAGAAAAATCAAAGAGAAACTTCAGGCGAAAAAGAGAGACACACATACATACACAGAGACAGAGATAGTTATAGAGAGAGGGTAAGTGTGAGTGTGACTAGGAGACAAGAGCTCTTTAGCATTTTGCAAACTGCTTGCAACACAATGCGGTCGTAAGTTGTGGCATTTTGCGCACTTCCTGTCGGCTGTCCGACTGTCGTTCCTTTTGCTTCTGCTTGTGCTTCTGCTTCTTCTGCTGCTTCATCACCGACTGCTCCCCCACTTTTGTGGGGCAACTTTTTGTTGTTTCTGTTGTTATTGTTGTTGTGTCTGTTGTGGGCTGCCACACGCACGCATTGCAGTTGTTTTTTTTTTTGTTTTGTTTTGTTTTTTTATTTTTGCATAAACGTTAACTCGTTAGCTCCTTGTGCCGTGCCCCGCAAGTGCGGCAGCAAGTGTTGGCTGCACTGCCATTCCATTTTCACTCTGATTTTCCATTTCCACTTTTCACTTTTCACCCGCCTCCACCCACCGCCATGACACCCCCCCCCTTTCCATGACACATAGACACATTTTAGTGTCCTGTTCCTGCCGCTCGTTTGCCGCTTGCATGCGATTAAGTTTTGTAATTTGATTGCAGTCAGTGGTACGTACATACGTGGTGTATCTCAGAGATACTTTCGTTTGAGGGGGGAGGGGAAGCACTGTAAAAACTTTGTCCTTTGCGACGTTGCCTTTGCGTGTCTGTCTGCTAATTGAATGAGGAATCCAAGGAATCAAAGGAATCAGGGAATATACTTGTCTGCCTTAACCCTTCAGTGACATTAAATGGTTGCAAGGGGTTAAGACTGTTTTGCTGCTCTGCCTCAACGAATCATTCCACTGCCAGTGGTATTTCCTGCTTAGGCGGCACCTTTTTTCCTTCAGCTGTAATTAGCTGTGAGAAAATAGCTCGGAATAATCTCCAATGTTCGCTGATGTTCTTGCAACATCATCTAATCTAATCAAATGTGGAGGCAGCCACTACTTTCGGGTGCAACTTGCGTAATAACTTCCGTTGTGGCGGCGGTACTTTTCTTTCCATTCCTTTCCCCTTGCTGCTGCATCTTTCAATTAAATCAATTCCCTGGCTAATCAGAAACCCTCTCTTTCATTCGTTGCATATCCGCTTTGGTGGGTAGTTTCATCAGCGTCATCATGCCACACCACACCATGCCACACCATCATCCTTTGCGCAGTCATTATCCCAAAGACCCACGGGCTCCCTCCTCCCAATCCTCACTCTCTCTCGCTCACTCTCTTTTATTTTGTGTTGTTCTGCATTCGGATTGGGATGGGATGGGGATCTGCTGTGTTCTGTTCGGTTCTCTCTCTCTCTCTGTTTTCTGTTCGGTTTTTTTTGGACCAGTTTGACAGGTGTTTTCTTGCCGCCAGCTCAATTCTATGCGACGTCTCTGCGCCTCTTCTTTGGTTGTGTTTTTTGTCTTGCTGTTTATTTGTTTTGGCTCTCAGTTCTACACTGATCGAAGGTGGGATGGGGATAGGGTTGGTGTAGGAGGTAGGGAAGGGGTGTGGAGGGTTTCGGCTCTTTGGGTCGGTCGTGTGGCGTCGGCGTCGGCGGATGCAAGCGTTTCATTCTACTCGTATTTTAAATACGCTCTGACATCACAGACCAGAGAATCTCCATCTCGCATCTCCATCTGTATCTGTATCTGTGTCTGTATGTCTCCCCTCCTTCGTCTCTCTTTCTTTCTTCGTCTCTGCTTTAATTATAATTTATCTGACTTGTGCCTTAGTCGCCGTCGTCGTCGCTGTCGTCGTTCGTTCGGCGGCATCCATCGACGACATCCACATCCCCATTCCCCATCCCCCATCCCACATCCAGAGCCGTGAGCGTATCTCAAAGTTTTTGACTTTTATCTGCTGCTGAATTGATGAGTATATAATAAGACTTTATTGGTCGAAAAGCGGCTTTCAGGAATTTCAGTTTCACTCAAGTGGCACAAGGGGCAGACCAAAAGGGGGGCATGTGCATGTGTCCTCTTTTGTGTGTGTCTCTCCTGTCGCCTCCCTGTCGTGGGTGTCTTCTCGCATTCTCTTCTCCTTCTTTGCGGATTGGTCGGTGGATGTCCTTTGGGGCGAGAGCGTGAGAAACATTTCGATTCGATTCGTTTCGATTCGGATTCGATGAGCCAGCCAGCCACCCACCCCCCCGGTCCAACCCTTTGTGGTTTGCCACGGCAATGCATTTCTCTTGTTGCCACACAAACAAGCAACAACAAAAAGGGACAACAACAAACAGCGCGTATGCATTGGAATTTAAGACTTGCCACAGTCCCTGCTGCCTGCTGCCTGGTTCCTGCCACTGCCACTGCCTTCTACCTTCGTTTTTTGTGGGGACGTTTTTGCACAAACGGAAATCAGTTTGCCACTCAACAGGCTTCCCCTTTTTTTTGCCCTGTGGTTTCTTCTCTTTTTTTTTTTGGGAGTGAGCAACTGAGAGGGTGCCTGCCTCACGGGAGGGGGAGAGAGAGAGAGGGGGAGGCGCACACACACACGTGCCAGCCATTCATTCAGCATTCAAGATTCGACAACAAACAAACATTCATAAGACGAATGGATGGGCGATTTATGCATAAACATAATAATAACAAATAATTTGCATATTCATTTCGTTAGATTGGGGAGCGGGAGCTCTTCTTCTCTCGCTCACTCTCTCTCTCCCTATAGAGATATATATTTTTTAAGTATATATAGAAAGGTGACTGTAAAAAAACTGTAAATATAATCGCTTAACAAATTTATGATTAAATGGAAGATCTACAAGGCCTTCTCCTCCTCTTCCTCTCCTTCTCCAACATCCATTGTCATCGCATCTCATCGATTGGGTGCCTGTGCCTGTGCCTATGCCTCTACCTCCCCATTGTTTGGTCTCTGCAGATAGGAATGGAATCCCAAAGATGCTTTAGTGACACTTTTTCTCTACTAAGAGTAGGGGTAATGTTAAGGGGGGGTTTCTGAGCGGCTTACACTTTGTTTACAATGTTGTCTCCACCTTCCACTATCCACCGCCCGCTCCACTGCTGTTGCTGTTGGTGTTGCTGTTTGCTGCTGCTACGTCAATATTGATCCATAAATAACACACAGATCTCCCCCGAACCACCACCGCCCAAATGGCCACCAAAGACAGACAGAGACAGAGCCCCCTCCCCCCCTTCGGACATTAGACGCAAAAGAAGACGCAATCTTCTGGCGGCCCAATGGAACGATGGACCGATGGTCACGTCTCAAGTGAAAATGGTTTTTAAGTGGAGGCGAATGTCTAGTGAAAATTAAACTGTCCCTTGGGGTGCCATGATCTCTACGGTTCGCACTCGCACTCGCACTCGTACCTGTGTTCCCGAGGCCAAAACCTCCAAAGACTTCCGCGAGGCCGACAACTTCTTTAGAGGCCGGCCCTTCTGCGAGGATGAAATGCCGAACCGAAATCCAAAAAACCGAAAAGTGTCAACTCTAATTGCCTTTCGGCTTGTCCGCCCAAAAGGAGACAGCGAAGAGAAGAAAAGTCAGTCCGTAGAAGGTACAGAAAGAGGGGGAAGGAGGGAATGCAGATGCTGCCTGGCTGACTGACTCCCCCAACTCCCAAGAGTCGGCACTCTTTTTGGTCAGTTTCGCTGGGGCACTGATCGCTTCTCCATACCGTTTTTCGTACCCATCGTTTGACTGGTTGTCAAATATTTAACATTGACTTTGCTTTGGCTTGCGCTTGCGCAAATACTAATAAAATTTCGGTTAATTTTCGTTCCACACTTCGTACATCTCTTATTTATTTGCTGTTTGTGTGCTGTTCGAGCACTCGACTGTAATGGATTTGTTGGCATGAAGATATTTCATCTTTTTTTGTTTTTTGGAAACCACTTGGAAGGAAAGTAGTCTCTCAGACAGAGACAATGGGTCAGCAGGCATTACATAAATTAGGCAGCCGCCAAAGTGTTTGCTTTGAAAAGAGAATCCAAGTCCCCACTTATTTGAGATGCCACAAAAAACAAGTTCCTTCCCTCCATTCATATATGTATGTATGTATGTATAGGGGATAAAGTGGAGCTCGTAAAGAACTATTACAATTAAGTTTTATGCGACAGACATTTGCATTTGCAATGTGCAATGTGCAGTGCATTTTCTTTTCATTTTCATGGCTTATAAAATCTACTAAATTATTGCTCCCCCAATTGGAGGGGGCGCCAACAGGTTTGCTGGCGGCAGTGCTTCACTCTAATCAGAAAATATCGAAAGATCAGAGACTGCCTGTGAAGTGGAATGGAGTGGAGTGAAGTGGAGTGGAGGAGTCTTTACTCGTGACTCAGAAATAACTGACCGACTCTCTCTCTCTTTATGCAATTAATTTGTCGTTTATTTCTCAATATAAAACCAAACAGCCACCCCACCACCCACTGAGTGGTTAGCTGGTTATCAGTTATCAGCTGGCACTCACTTATCAGACGACCACAAAACCCACACCCAGCGCACACACCGCCGCCTCCCTTCTCAGGGGCAGTCAATCGTCTAATAAATAGAATTGTTTTTTTAGTGCCCAAAGAAATTTCATGAATTGCGACTCGAGTTGTGACGTAAATCGAAGGCCTTCTGCCTCCTACTTCATGCTGCCGCCTGCCGCTTCTATCTATCTGTATGGATCGTGTGGCTATATATATACATACACGTACATATATAGGCCCCCACTGATAAGCCACACCACTGACCATGTGCGGTGGGTGGGCCCACAATCATCGCACAATCTCCCAAGGAATAAATACGATTTCCCCTCCTCCCACTCCCACCCAACCCAACCCACCCACCCACCACCCATCGCCCAATTCCAATTCCGTTCCAATTTTGTTTTCGTTTATATTTTTTGTTTCATATGGGATTTACTTGATTCTTTCTCTCCCTCTCTCTCTAGTATTTGTTCCTCTTTTAATGTTCATTTCATTCAATCCCTAATCAGCGATCTATGTAGTCCAATGACGTTAATTGAAACTACTCAAGATTAAGGCGTTGTTTTCAAGTGCCTGCGGTGTGCGGTTTAAGTATTCTTGGGTCGTTGGTGTGCCAAAATAAAGTTTTTAATTTTCATTGAATAACCATAGAAGCATAGCCCCCCCTCTGGAAAGAGTTCTTTTCGCTATCGTCGTAGTGCTAAACCTCAGACAGGACGTTGCTGATAAATTTGTTTAGCATGGGAACAATTTCTACCGCAAAAGGCAGTCTGAGGCGGTAATCGCACCAGCACCACCACATGGTTGGCTTTTCCATGGAACTCCAAATTTTTGATTTTTGATTTAATTTCTGATGCTAATTGATGGGGTGGTGTGTCTTGCCCACACGGAGATGAGTGCTTTGATCACTGATCACCAACGATTGGGCGGGGAATCCCTCTGTCTCTGTCTGTCACTGGGTGTCTCTCTCGCTCTTTTTTTTGGGGGGAGGCTCTAATGAAAAACAAAACGTTTATCAAATGCATGATAACAACGCATGTCCCCGCACCAGGGTCGCGCGGATCAGTCAGCCCCCCTATCAGATGTCGGATACCTTGTCTGTTCGCCCCACCGCCTGCCTTGCCCAGTGCCTGCCACGAAGGTGTTAAACTCTTTGCAACTATTGGGGCAGCAGCAGCAGACACCCGACCGACGCTTCGTTGTGTCCGATTGTCTCTTTGTTTTATTGTTTAACGCATTCTAATTAACATCTTCCCCATCGTCCCCAGAGATCGCTGTCTGTCTCCATGTCTCCATGTCTCCCTGTATCCATCTCCATTTCCTTTGCTGATTGTCTCTCCCTCTCTCTACCTATCTATGTATTTTTTTTTAACGCACACGTGATGATTGAATTTTAATTTTAGCCTCTGCTTTGTGTGGCCTGGCAACCCGCCGCCTGTCTAACCCCCCCTCTCTGGCCTAACCCCTGTTAATGTAAGGCCTAACCTCTGGAGAGACCTCTCTGCTGGGGTCTCGCCCGCTCTAGGGGGAGACCTTCTCCTCCTTCTTCTTCATCTTGGCTCCCGAGGCACGACTAATCCAAATCAAATGGCTTCTCCAAATCAATTCGTTTTCAATCGTTTAAAGTTAATTAACGCGCCAGAATTTTTATTTCACTTTACACATACACAACTACACACACACACATGCCCCCTCTCTTTCGCTCCACCACCTCTACCGCTTGACGCTTCTCCTTTTTTTCTCGCCTCCTTTTGTTACATGCCTTTTGTTTTGCTGTAAATTTATTTTATGTTTCTTTATTTTTTTTTCTTAGTCGCTTTTTTTATACCCGTACTCGAAGAGTAAAAGGGTATATTGTATTTGTGCTAAAAGTGGATGTGTGTAACATAGAGAAGGAGTAATTTCCGACCATATAAAGTATATATATTCTTGATCAGCATCAATAGCCGAGTCGATATAGCCCTGTCTGTCCGTCCGTCTGTCCGTCTGTCCGTCTGTCCGTCTTGTTCGTCGCCCATTGCTCGAAGGCTAAAAGAGATAGAGCAACCAAATTTTTTTCCAGACTGATGTGTTCTCTCACTCCTAGAAAAAAGTTTAAAAATTCCGCCCCGCCCACTTCCGCCCCCACAAAGGGGCGCACATCTGTGGCGTCCACAATTTTGAAAAATAACAAAAACTAAAAATGCAGAATCATAGAGACAGCCCATATCTATCAGGGGCCCAAATCTGAATCGGATCGGATCATTAATATAGCCACAATAGAGGCAAATATACGAAAAACTTCGCTCCATCCCTTTCGCACTCACACAAAAATCGACTAATTTTGGTTTTTGTATTTTGTGTAGCCTGGATCTCAGAGACTATAAGAGCTAGAGCAACCAAACTTTTGGCCAAGACTCCTGTGATACCAAACCTGAACAAGTGTATTTCAAAATTTCGCCCCGCCCCTTCCGCCCCCACAAAAGACGAAAATCCACAATTTTGAAGATAGAAAAAACTAAAAATGCAGTATCATAGGAAATGATCGTATCTACCAGATTCCCGAATTTGGTTCAGATCGGATCATTATTGTAGCCACAATGATCAAATGAATTTTCAGCAGCGGGGGGTTGCCCCCCGCAACAAAATATACATTTTATTAGGGTTGATGGCAGCAGCGCTGCAGCGGCTGTTACTGATTCTCTCACACACACACTCACGCTCAAACATGCTGCCTCGTGCAGTGTACGTGTGTTGTTGTGAGAACTGATGTAGATGATGTAGATGTAGATGTCGATGACAGATGTAGCAAAAAATGTAAAATGTAAAAAATTATAAAACATTTTAAAGTTCCACATAAATCACATGTGTACTGACTGAGTACGGGTATAAAAGTAGAGTCGCGTTCGAAGCGACTCCGTACGTTCTTTTCTCGTTTTTTCTGTATTGTGTGCATTTTTTCTTTAGTTTTTTTTTTTTTTTCGCTTCCAACGTCTCAATTTCAATGCGCGCTCTTTTGTTGTTCCTCTTGATTTTTGTTCTTGTTTTTTTTTTTTTTGGTTTGTATTAAAATTGTTAATTTAAGGCTGTGTCTGAAATAAATTAACCAATGAACCAGAGACCCCAACGGGCAGCTCCCCCCCCACCCTCCTTTTGTGGGAGGGAAAGAGCAGCAAGAACTAGAGCGGGTAGGTGGGTTGGGGTGTGGGTAGGTGTTTTTGTATGAAAATGCAAATCGTTTTGGTTGACGTTTGGAACGATGGGTAGGTAGAGGACTCGGGGTCCCATTTGGAAATGCGTCGCAATGCGCGGGTGATGGGTGATACGACCTCCCCCTCTACTGCCGCTTACATTCACTCCCACTGTGTGGCGGCTGCCTCCTGCCTGGTGCCTGCTTTATATGCCACATGCAGTGGCAGTGGCTGTGCCTGTGGCTGGGGCAGTGGCAGACGTCGCTACGTTCATCATATATGGCTCGGTGCGTATAAAGCCAGGAGGAGCAGACCAGAGATCCGAGACATCATCGGGCATTCGATCGACTCGAATCGACTCGACTCGAATCGACTCGACGACAGAGAGCCCAGAGTAAAACAGTGAAAAAATCACTTGGCAGAGTCGCGCGCGACATATTGAGAAATGTGCAATAGCCTAATGTCCATTTAAGGCATCACTTTTCATGGCAAGTTGCATTTATCGCTGATCGAATCGGATCGTAGAAGATCGTACGCGTAGAGGAGGGGTGCTTGGAGGTGGGGTGATCGGTGAGCGATGATCGCCGCTGTCTCGTCCGCAAGGCAATCGATCAAACAGTCAGAGTACAGAAGGAAAACTCTGATCTCAAAACTAGCTAGGAAAATCTACCAACAGAGACAGAGAGAGATATTCTACAGCTCTAGAATTTGTGATATTCGAGGGTTTGGCCTGTACACAAAAATCGCATGCTAATTGTGTTGCAAGGAGGTGTGAGAGATCGATACAAAAAAGAAACCACCAAGAGAGTGTGCAGAGGAGACAGAGTGTTGGAGGGGGGATAGAGTGGGGAGTCTCCTTTTTGTAGGAGTTCCAAAACAGGAACACAACAACATCGATTCGATGTTGCCCGCCGCCCCGCGCATGCCAGGGAGAGCAGGCGGGAGGCAGAGTCTGGCAGAGTGCTGCAGCGTTGCGTCTTGCCTTTAAATGGTATAAATTACCAATGAATGACATACGATTTAATTGCCTCTCGACTAAGCAGCAAGCAGCCAGCAGCAAACAGCCAGCAAGTTGCAACTTCTGCTGCATACAGATCAGACGTTGTGTTGCATGCAACTCCTCCTCTTGTTTGCTGTTGTCTGCTGTCGTTTGCCGTTGCTGGGAATTAATTAATATTGCACTTTTGAAGCGCGTGCATACAAATTTGTCAGAGATGCAGAGAGAGCATCAGAGAGTCTCAGCTTCTTCATCTGCAGGTGTAGACGACAATTGGCATAGTTCACATAAAGAGAGGCAGTGGCAGTGCCATAGATTAATATGGCTAGCAAAGGCAATTAAAATTGTCCAAATGGAAGACTGACTAGGAATGGAACTAAGACTTGTAGTTGTACTACAAGACACTGGAAACTGCGTTCGAGGCTAAGGCTAAGGGTCTCTCTCCAACCATCCATCTATCCATCCATCCATCCATCCATCCATCCATCCGTCCATCGATCGCTGCTCTGGTTGTGCGTCAATTTGCCTCTGCTCTGCGGCTGGCATACGATCGCAGCTCGATCGAGGCTCGATCTGAACAATCAGCGATGTCAAGTCAAGTCGTTCCACGGATTGACGTCAATTCCTGCTTTCCGTACTGTACCGTGTACCCATACCCGTACCCGTACCCGTACCGTACTGTCTGCTGATTGGAGGAGCATCAGCATCATCTATGAGGGGGGCCTGTTGTGCTGATATGAATTCTCCACCATCATCATCATCATTCATAGGTGCAATCCACCATACACACATATACATGGTATTCCTATATATAGCTCTATATATATATATATTATGGCTGATATTACGCTGAGTGAGCTGCCGTAAAACGATCTATACTGGCTCTGGCTCGGCCGGGTAATTAGATCTATAATTTTTTGACACATTTTGCTTCGTAGCTTTTGCTGCGCCAAGCAATTGATTGACTAACTCCTGAAGTAACTGACTGACTGATTGACTGACTGAGTGCTGGCTTGGATACCATTGATTGAGTGAGTAAGGGTAAGGGTACGGGGTAAGCCTTTTCTGTTACCGTCGGCAAATCACTTACCTCTTTTTGCTTTTGTTTTGTTTTGATGATGATCTCTGATGATTATCCAAGCATTATCCAAACGGTGGAACTCTGCAACTGGAGCTGGCTCTGGCTCTTGGTATTAACTTCGTTCGCGCACATTTAACAATAATTCGAATAATTCTCTAAATTGCTAATACATATCTCAAAAATATCACACTTTTTTATAAGCTTTTTTGTTGTTAGCCTTTCCTATGCGTGTTGCGTGTTTAACGGGTAGTACTACTACGGAGCGGGGTGATTACGGAGTGATTCCTCCACTGTACTATAGACTACTCTGTGACGACTGTGTGTGCGTTGATGCTTTTCATTTTCATTCTCATTTTAATTGATATAAATATCATAATAATAATAATGGATTCATTTCATTTCATACGTTATATATTTATTATTTTTTGTGGATTTCCGCTTGATTTTTTGTAAGACACTTTTGTGGGCCAAAAAACACTTTATCGGGGCTCTGATTTTTGTTTTCACTTGATTTTCATTGGGATTTTTATATGGGATTTAGTTGTGGATTTGTTTTGTGGCTATGGGTATTCGCGGTTTTGAGAGCGTTTCTTCTTCAGTATGTTGCACGCGCGATCATTTCTGGGAGGCTATTGCAGTTGCAGTTGCAATATGTGTGCGTGTGTGTGTGTGTGCGGAGTGTGTTGCAACTTCGTTTCGGTCGTGTTCTGTTCTCTCGGATACGACGTCGTCGTCGCGCCTTCTCCGTCTCGTCGCGTCAACGTGCGAATAACAAATAACACAAAAACGTATGAACAAAATTTTCACTGCAAAGAGATTTTCCCGACGTCGCGTCGTCGTCGTCGTCGTTTGCTGGCGTCGGCGTCGGCTTCGGCTGCGCTTCGGGGGCTGCACCAACACCAACGCACAGGAACCACCAACCACCACCAACACTCGCACCACCACCACCACCACGACAGCAGAGGCAGCCAGCAGCCAGCAGCAGTAAGAGAGAGTGTGAGAGAGGGAGAGGATGAGATTGCAACTGCAGTTGTTGCACGCACAAATTTCCAAAGATACGAAACGAAACGTTTTTTGTTTTTTTCTGTTTTTTGGGGGCACAATCTAAGACGAGGCTCGCGCGATGCTTCGTTTGTGCGACGGCTCTGGAGCAGTTTCTGTGTGTGTTGAGCGTGGAGCGTGGAGCGCGTGCGGGCCTCTTGACGTTGGAACCTGAACCGAGACACTGAAACTGGCATCAGAAAGGCAGCAAGAAACTGGCGCAAGCCAGCAGCGGCGGCCTTTTCTAAGTAGAATCCGACCGACCGAACAACACTCGCACACACACATACAGATACTCTGCACGAACACACACACACTCATTGCTGACACACACCAAGGCAGCAGCGGTATGTGTGAGTGGCCTCTCATTCGCCGGATAAAGCGGTGAGAGAGCAAGAGAGAGAGAGAGAGTGAGCGGGTGGAGAGAGAGAGAGAGAGAGAGCAGGGCTGGCTCCACCACAGTAGTAGCACGTGGGAGCACTCGGAAATCGGTGGCTCCACTACAAAAAACAGCTGTTGTTGGAGAGTTCGAAGTATTGGTGCAGCAGCGGCGGCGGCAGTGGGAGCTGCTCTTGGAGGCTCCTCGGCATCGGCATCGGCATCGGTGTCTCCGAGTCTCGGTGTCGTCGGTGTCGGTGTTGGAGTCTCTCGTATCTCTGTGTCTCGGTGCCTCAGTGCCTCGGTGTTGGCGGTGTTGGCGTCGGTGACTCCCCCTCATCAATCCGACGGCAGTTGTAGTTGTTGTTTATGGCTGCGTGGGCTTCTAATTGCTCAAAACTCTATGCCAATGGGGGACTCGGCTGCATTTGGCGCTTTTGCCGTTTGCTGTTTGCCTTTTGCTTTTGCTGCTGCTGTTTTTGTTGTTTGCTTTTCGTTTTTGTTGTTGCGAAAGCGAGCTTCGAATAGGCGCCTCCCACTTTGCCGCTTTTGCGGATTATATAATACTCCTTCTCGTACTCGTACTCGCACTCTTAGGTGCAGCAAAAGGAAAGAAAAGGAAGTGTAATGTAAAGGAAAATCATAGATTTTCCATACCTACAGACAGCAGCAAGATACATATGTATGTATCTGCCATATCTCTTTATCACTTTTCCGCCCAATAAGATACATTTTTGGAGTATCTATTGAGGCATGATTAAGGCGATAAGATAGTGATGGATTGTTGAAATATGTTTAAATGACTTAAAGATACTTTTGGTGTGGCAGAGTGTTCCCCCATGCAGAGTTTTCAGTTTAAAGATGGCTTTAAAAGTGCTCACCAGAGAGGATGATTGGTTTAGAATGGTTTAGGTTTAATTATGCTACTTTTGGAAGAGATAAATGCACTTTCACAAAATCTTTTCCAGCCGTTGTTCTAATGATTATTGCAAAAGATGATTCTGTATCTTGTATATTGTATCTACTAAGCTAAATGGTTATCTTATAGTCACATTTAAGTGTCATATACTTTTCCAATGCTGATTAACGGAGATCTTTTACTTCAAGATTCTCAATCTCTTGCTATAAAATAGCTTCTTCAGCAATACAAGTATTCCCTCGATACATTTACAAGATTAAGAGTAGCTATCGTCAATAAAAAGATACAATTGTATACATTAAATACCCCAGATATCACCAGAGATACTTTCAATTTCTTAATTTACCTTAGAAGATGAAATTGAATCTAAGAAATACTTTCGTACATACAAGTCTATCAATTTCTACCGACAGCCACACAAAATTGAGTGTTCGATTGTGTCCCAATGTCTTGGGACACTTGGCAGATACAATTGTATCTTTTGACATATTGATAGTGCCATTCTGAACAATTACAGGGGCAATGGAATGGAATGGTAATGAATGGCTAGCCAAAAACCTTTAGCCTTAAAGATGCTCTCAAATCACATCACAAATTGCATTATACGAAAATCTCTGACGATTGACTCTTGAGCTACGACCACGACAATGGCCGGATAAAATTCACGGATAAAACGAAGCGCGCGCTCTCTCAAGTACCGTACACACACACACACAGATACTCTCTTGTTCGCTCTCTCTCTCTCTCTCTCTCGCGCTGTCGACAAATGCCGGCAAAACAACTTCAGCCTGAACTTGAAATGAAATGCCGATGCAGAGAACGCGCTCTCTCGGGTGTTGCGCTCTTTTTTTGGCTTCGATGTGTGTGTGTCCGCAGCTGCCGAATGCTGCTCGAGTGTTTGTATCTGTGTGTTGACAAAACACACAAAAAAATAAAGAAGGAAACAGCAGCAGCGGAGGCGCAAAACCAAAAGCATGCCGCAGCAGCAGCAGAAACGGCAGCAGCAGAAGCAACAACAGCAGCAGCAGCAGTGGCGGCGTCCTACAACAATACAATTTGTGAATGAACGAATAGTAGCCACACCAATACTCGAGCAGTGTGCCACTCACACAGACACACACTCGCTCACTCCCCGTGTGCAGTGGTGTGCGTGAATTGTGGGCAGGGAAATAAAAACGAGACGCGAAACGCGTTTACGCGATTCGTACAGAAATTTTGTTGGTCGCGAACAAGCGGCAGCCAGCCAGCCAGCCGAATGTAGGTGTATGCAGATGTATGCTCTATATGTGTGTGTGTGTGTGCTGCATGTGTGTGTGTGTGTGGCTGTAGTGGGATGGGGTGTTGTGTATTGGAACCCCTACATTCACACACAACGACAACAATGAATGAATTATTGAAATGAGAAGGCGACAAAACCAAAATGGTGTAGGCCAAGTGGCCAAGAGATCGCGCGGCCAAGAACGAGCCACGATCTTGTTGACAACGAGGGGGGTGGGGGGAGGCGATACTGTACAGCCAACACAACACACAATCGGACAGATTGACAGAACTGATTTGTTGATGAAGTCTGCTGCCCCTGTCTTGGCGACACTCTCTCTCTCTCTCTCTCCGCTCCAGCTGCCTGCCCCTCGCAGTGCCTGTCGTGTGGGGTGATGGCAGTGGTGCATTTCCAAGTACACATTTCAATTTCAGTGTCGCCGCCAAATGCCTACGCCCTGCCACAGAACGAAGGCCCCGTGCAAACGGCAGTTTGCAAAAGGCAAAAGTTCTCTTCTCGGATCTGCAGCTGCAGGGGAATTTCACTAAAAAAAGATTCCTTCAGATGCCTTTTGTATCCGAAATCTTCCCACGGTTCTGCAACGTCCCAGCATCGTCATCGTCGCCCTCTCGCCCTCTCAGCCTTGGCTCTATTGTGCTGCCGCGGCCACCCCATCAGCAGCACCGCCGCCCGCCACCACCACCACCACCATTCACCACCCGAAGGACGAACCACCCCACCAGAGAACACAGAGATTCTCCCGTTGTGCGCTGCAACCCCCGACGTACACGTTTTGGCGGGAAATCCTCCTGACGATCTCGTCTTGAGGCAAGTTTCTCAAACAAAAGAGGCCAAGATCGGGGGGATTTTGTGGCCTGAGGCAGCGGCAACATCCACCCAAGGCAACATGCCAGCCACCCCTGGTCTCGCAGCTTTATTCCGTACCTGAGCCTCCTGCTGCTCCTTTTTGGGCCTCCTTCTACCTTTTGGCATGCCTCCTCCTCCTCCTCCTCCTGCCATTTCTTGGGCTGTGATTTCTACTCCTGCTCCTCCCTCCACCCATGTTTTCCCCCTCATCGCACAGCACTTCCCTTTGGCCTTAATGATAGGCCCTGGCATCGCGATGGGAGGGCGACAGCCAGCGGCAAAAACTGCGTTGTTGTCGTCGCCCGTCTTTGACTTTTCCATTCATTAGAATCGAAGCCAAAACGAAACACAATTTTCAATTAAGCGCACGCAAAAAAAAAAACAAAAAAAGCGAGGCTGCGATTTGCATGTGCAACTGCAACTGCTGCATCTGCCACTGCCTCAGCCACTGCGGCAATAACCATAAAAGCGAATGACATCGAGGTGACGCCAACAGAAGATTAGAGCAGCAGCTCCTCCCCGGGGTCAGGCGCCAATTAAAAAATCTAATTTGCATGCGCCTCAGAGGCAGAGAAGAGGAGAGAGATGGAGGGAGAGTGAGAGATTCCCACGGATAAGCAGGCATCCTCTACAGATGGAGCAGACACGTGTAAGGCTTGGAGATTTATTTGCAACAGCTGCTTGGAGAGCAAGAGAAACACAGTTAAGAAGTCAACTGGGGAGCGGATTTACGGGCTACCAAAACTAAAATAAAGCTGAAATAAAGCTGAAAATTCGGATGAGAACTACTTAAATAAAAAGAAACCCTATCCAACTTGAGTGATAGAGCAGAGAGATCATTTCTCATATCTCTTTTGCTTGCCACACATTGAGTGATTGATGATGGATGGATGAATGGATGATGATGATGATTGCCATGTAAACCCAATCAAATGAATTCAGTTATTAAGTCCGTGATTAGGCAACGTTTATTGCCCCAAAAGTATGCTGCAATCGGGCACAAACCCAAACCTAATCCATGCCCCCACCATGTCCCCCTTTAAGAAGCTTGTTTTAGCCATCTATCATAAGCTGCCCCCCCAAGCCACCAACCGCCCTCCGTCTGACTTCTCTGTAGATTGAGGAAAGCAATTAAGCGTTTTCTTGCTGCTCATTTTTCTCGCAAGCTTTGGGCAGAGAACCCACAGAGTGTGAGATCTTATCACAGTACTTTGCACTTCCTCCAACACACACAACAGAAGATACATCCACAGATAGACGGGGAGATGGGGACGACTCTGCCAACATATGTGACTGCTACCAGCCAAAAACATGAGGCTTAAATCACGCGCACGCCCCAGAAATCTTCACCAAAAGATCTGCTGCTGTCTTGCTGCCACGCCAAGTGGAAGACAAATCTACAAATGATTTACCTACAGCGTTGTGGCAGACACACATTGAGGTTTCTTCTTTTTTTTTTGGGGTTTTTGTGGGATTCATTTCATTCAAAAAACAAAACTAAGCAAACACAGAAATCCAAAACTGTTTTGTTGTCTTAATGAAAATCTCTTAAAAGAACGGAAGAGGAAGGTCGCCTGGCAAAAAAAAAAAACAAAAACAAGAGTTTAACGACATTCGGCCCCCAGGGATGGGGCGTGCGTTTTCCCCCCGCCCTTTTTTGGTTTAATTGATTTTGTTGTTCGTTGGGTAAATGTTTAGTGGCAGTCATTAAATTAAATCACTTTACTTTAGCCCCTCTATCGCTGCTGCTGCTACTGCTGCTGCTCCTTCTTCTGTTGTTGGTTCTGGCAAAAGATTTTTCCAATCGGCAGCAGCATCCGCTGCAACAACAGCAGCAACAGTGGGCTGTCTTTTTCAGCATTTTCTCACGTAGCTTAAATGGCTTAATAACCCAATCCCAATGCAACATTTTGTGGCCAGAGCTTTAAGTTGTTGGTAATCGGTTCCTCTGTTTGGGGCAGTAACCCGCTTCCGGTCTGCGGCCAGGCGGCATGCGGTGGGGTGTCCGAGTCCCATGCCATGCCCATGCCATCCCATGAATGGGGAAGGCCCAAAGAATGAATGAATGAATGGAGGCTATCGTGTGGTTTGTGTGTTAGAAATGCCATAAAAACATGCTGCAACAGCAGCATAAAATTGATTTGATTGCCACTCGTTTGTTGTGGCAGAACGATGATCAGAGAAGCAGAAGCTGCTGCTGCTGTGGCTGGAAGGAGCATCCTATCCTACACCCGCCTGAGAGTCTGCTTCTTGCCTCGTAAAACCTCAGATCCCAGTGCCCAGTCAGCCCCGGATAGTTAGCTTCTAGATGTAGGCCGAACCACTTTGATGAGAGCTTGATGGAGTCTCCAGCGCTTCTTCCAGACGACACAGACGAGACTTCCAGATACAGATACAGATTGAGATTGAGATTGAGATGGGGATTGGGATTGGGGATTGCGGGGCCTTCGACTCTTCAAAGCCCAAAGTAACTGGTTTTATTGCTCGATTGGCTATAATATCTTTTATTTACGAGTCTCTCGGGCTAATTTGAATTTTCAACGTTTTCTTTTTCTACCTTTTTGGATGTGCTTTTGGCCGTGGCAGTGGCTGTCTCTGGTGTGCCTGTGCCTGTGGCTGTGGCGTTTCTATGGTTTCCCACACTTTTTAACAGGTGAATGGTTGATCATCATCCAGAAAGGTATTCATGTGAGTGTTTTGTGAAAGATATTTTTTTGATCGCATGATTGTTATATTTTTATTGGTAGAAGCAGCCTAAATCGAAACCTATACATACATATATACATTTATATTCATCGATTGAAACGCTTCAGTTTTATTATTTGTTTTGTGATTGCCATCGTGTGTGTTTCTTGTGTGTCGTTTATGATTTTAAGCTCATTTCTCCACTCGAATGCCCACTTCCCCTGCCCCCTCTCACTCTCTTTGAGCATTTAATGGTTTAATTTTTATTTGAATAAACAGTTAATGTTATGCCAAGTGGCAAAAGGTAGCAGCAGCAGCTGACGGGTAGCTCTGGCTCCCCATTCTAGTGGGAGTCGCCTTGGGGCGGGATACATACATAATTTATGCCACACACACACACAGAAAAACATGGAAATGTAAATGGAAATGAAAAGACTTAGGCAGCAAACTTGCAACCAGAAAAAAAAAGAAGAGGCTTCCTTCTGCCTCTAATGATGATGTAGCTGTGCTTATGCGCGGATTAAAGTTTGTCTTCTGCCTCGATTTGCTTAGGAAGATGCCACCAATGCCACACAATGAAAAATCATTACCGAAGAAGCTCTTAGGGGCAACATTTTCCCAGAGGCAGCTGCAAAGCTTTTTTTTTTTTGTTGCCTTTCCTGAAATTCCCAAATTGCGCAGCGTTTCAGAAAAAAATAAGTTATAGTTCAAATTGAAGCAGCTGCGCCTCTTCGCTTCGTTGTCTTCTGCCACTTCTGGCGGTACCTTCTTTTGTCCTTGTGTTTCGCTTGTGTGTGTGTGTGTGTGTGTGTGTGTGTGGCAGAGGGAGGAAGATGGTCCCAGGGCTGGATTTTGGGGTGGCGGAAGGAGGAACCAAAGGAGCAGCCCAACCTACCGTTGGGTAGGCTGTCAATCCTGTTCATTTTGGGGTGGCGTAGGATCAGCGTCGGAGAACGGGATCGTAGGCAGGCAGGCAGGAAAGAAAGGATCAGAAACGCTGCTTAAGTGCGCAGTTTCCTTCCAAGGGGTGGTGCTGGTGGTGGGGTTTAGAACTCGTTTTCCCAAAATGGACAAGGCCGGGGCAGGGCAGCAGCTGTAAGACATTTTTCGCAGCCGCGTGACACAATGATAAATAGATGCCGGCCATATTCACCCGCCGCCATTACCCCCACCCCTCCTTTGGGTGTAACTACGTCTCTTTTCCCCTCTTATTCTCTGTCTCCCTCTCTCTCTTACTCTGTATATATTTATGTCATTAAATTTAAGCATTTTCGTTTAGGCCATTGAGTTGCGTCTGCCCAACCTGTGATTAAGTTTTGGCCCTCAACTGTCTGTCTGACTGTCTTTGCTGCTTTCTGTTGGGGCTGCTGCTGTGGCAATTGCATGCCACAGCTAATAGTTGCAGGCTCCTCTGTGCCCCGTGCCTCTACCACTGTGAAATTCATATGAAATTATAAACGTTTTAGTTTTATTGTGCGTTCGTTCTGTCCGGAATCGCAGTTTTGAGTTCCCCGTGCCCAACCCCGAGCCAGACCAGAGTCCGATTGTGAGTCGGAGGCGGTGGCGGTGGCGAATGGCAAATGGCGAACGGAGGACGGGGGACCGAGGAGCTGTAGCCCCATAGCAGTGATAAATGTTTCCTACGCCGAGGTATTTCACCCGCGGCATCAACTGGCTGTAGCTGTAGCTGTGGCTGTAGCAGCCACAAATGGATGTGGCAGCGAGCGGGAATCATACAAATGCAAATTTAATTGTAGTTTGCCGCATCGCATCTCCCAGTGGCATCCACACAACACACACATCTCAGGGCTTTTGCTCCTTCTGCAAATGAATGCTTTCAGCATGGCACGCAATTTAAGTGGGCGGATGGTGCCCGCGGGGCATGTGGCATGGGGCATGCTGGCATGTATACACACATTCACCCAAAAAACGAAAAACGAATTCATTTGAATTTCTTTAAATGTTTCGTTTCGACATGTCTCGTGTCTCTGTTTCGGTTTCTGTCTCTGTTTGTGTGTCTGTCTCTGCCTAACGGTAGTTAGTGGTATCCATCTCCTCCCCCTCCTATTACTCCTCCTCCTGCTGCTGCTGCATCCTCATCCTGCTACGCCTCCAATCTAATCTGCTGCTGCTGCTGATTCTGGGGCAAGTTTTTCAGCGTCTGGCGGGGCATCATCGATAATAGGGGGCACCACCACCACCACCAACCACACAAATGGAGAGCACACGCAATGCCACTTCTCCTCTGTGGATATCTGTGTGGCGTCTCGCATATGTCAGACTACTGGCTGCACTTGTTCCCAGTGTTGCAACATACACCCCTACTCCTCTTCTCTTCTCTCTAATTGCAATTGCAATTAGAACCGAAATTACCTACACAGATGGTTGCTGCTGTTGCTGCTACATTTCTGACACCTTTTCCGCTTTTCCGCTGCTGCCTTGTAGGTTAACCGCAACATTCGAGATCCTTTGCTGCCTTTTCCCATTTGGCTCGTGCAGGGGAAACTCTGCCCCGTCAGCTGTTCCTTTGACAGATTTTCCTTCCAGAGGCGACTTCTGTTTTTTCGCGCCAACGACTTCTTAAGTCGATCTCCTCATGCCACTGAGTCCGTACAACGCACAACAGCTGGCTGGAAGATGCCGCTGCCCCTGCCTGTCTGCCTCTTAGCCTCATCTGCAGCGGCAAACAAAGGTTTCGCTTGTTTGCCAAGAGGTCAATAATCTCAGCAGAAGCCAAGCTGAATGGAGGGAGAAGAGAGCAGAAATCCTGAGACACTGCGAAGGAGGAGATGCTTGATGTAGGTGGGGAATTCCATGCAAAAACATTTGCTTAAAAAGAGGAAAAGGAATCTCCCTGTACTTCTACCACTGTCCAAGTTTCTGCTACAGGGAATCTCTTCCAGAGCAAAAGGCATCAACATTTCGTAGCTCAATCTCTATAGAACTTCTAGGACTCTCCTTTCCCCTTGATATTTCTCTATGAAATCAAAACCTTCAACAATTTCCTTTCCCCTTCAAAAAGTCTTCTCTGTGAACCACAATCGCATATAGCATTTCCCTTGCGATTCGATCTGTTTCTGATGTCATTAGCGTTGCATACAAATATGCAACACTCGAGTGACACATGCGGGTGCGCCTCACCGGAGAGCAAAGGAGTCTCCTCTAAGGGATGGACAAATCTGAGAGAATCAAAGAACGAGTGCTGCAAGACGTGCCACAGAGTGCGACAGAGTAGTAGTAGGTAGCAAACCGAAAGGTAGGAAATTAGATGTTATTGTGTAAGGAAAGACACCGGGCCGTGGATAATAATAATAACAATAATGTGGCAGAGGGGGCAGAGAGCGCGCGCGCCAAGAGGCAAGGGCAAGGGCAGGAGAACAGGAACAGCTGAGATCTGAGATCTGCAGAGAATGCCCCTAAGGATGAGAATGAGGGAAACCTTCGATAAATCTCAGGTGCTGCTGCGGGGGTGTTTTGAGCTCCTGTTTCTGTTGCTGCCACTGCTGCTGCTGCTGCTGCTTCCTTTGCTTCCCTTGGAATCACTGCAATTTGTAGCACGTGGCCTCATTTGGCGCCCTTTTTTTCTCCTCTCTGTGTGGCAGACAAATTATTTAAAGAGTAGCGACACGAAAGACACGAAGGAAATTTGAAAGAGTTGTTGAAAGCGGAGATTGATCCGGGTATTGAATATCAGATATCGGTGGCTTCTTCTGCTTAGTGGAGGATACAATGTTGCACCCACACGAGTGGCACCGGAAGGAGGCCTGTTGCGGGGCTTCGCAGGAAGCTTGTGGATGGATGAATGGATGGATGAATGGGATATCTGCATACGAAAGAGCAGCACCCAAAGCATTTTGCAGCAACAGAGACGGGAGTGTAGACGAGTGGCAGAGGCATACGAGTGTAGTGGCTGTGGCATGAGGCATGTGGCAGCTATATTCAGCCTAAGACCAAACACGGTTATAATTGGCCCAAGGCTGCAACAATTTATCAACGCCGATTGCCATTTGTGTTGACAACTAACATAGTGGACGGACACAACGGACACAGCGGACACATTCGGACACATTCGGACGTGCCACCGATGGCCACTGTGTGGCAGTGTGGAGACATACCCTGTCCAGAGATCTGTAGTTTTGTGGCATGAAGCGTGTTGATTTCGCACTTTACAACTTGTAAAACCCAAAGGCAGAGCCAGCCTCCTGCCACACTGCCACTCTGCCACACTGCCACAACTGCAGTTCGCTCTATGATTATTATTTATTTAATAATCAAGCAACGAGGAGTCATGGAAAATGGTCAGCAATTGTCGTTAGTGAATGCCACTGATGCTGATGCTGATGCATGCCACTGCCACTGCTGCTGCTGCTAATTGTGCACGAAAAGCTGCAACAGTAGCAGCCGTAGCAGAATTTATTACATTTCAATTATGTATATGGGCAAATGTTGCCACAGCCAATTGGCAGCGCATAAATCATGGAGCGGAGACCCCCAGTTCGTCTTGTCTCGCCACCAATCTGTGGAAGTCTTTCTGTCAAATTAGCAAACGAGCAACATGCCCCATTAGCAGTGGGCCAGCAGCAACTACATACTACTAGTTGTGGCATATGGCAGGCAGTCAGGCAGCAGCAGCAGTCTTCCGGTTAATCATTTTCCTACACCTTAAGTGGGATGTTTCTTGTGTTGCAACAGGCAGCATATTCGATGCTTGCAGCAGCCTTCAGGGAACTCCCTTTCCCATGAGTTTTCCAGGCTAAAGCCCCAGCAGCAGCAACAGCAGCAGCAGCCACTCCACCGGCTGCACAGCAATGCGTGTGGTCCTCTGGCTGCTCCTGCTGCTGCTGCCCCCCTCCCAACTCCTCCACTAAGTTGCAACTTTTCGTCGTTGCTGCAGCGCATAAATCGTGTGAAATATCGCATTTCGCGCATTTTCGCTGCGTGTTAACGAGTGTCACATAGTCCAAGGGAGCCCAAAAGGAGCAACGCGGGGAAGGGGGGAAACAATCGTTTGCTGAGGTTCTGTCTGCTTGTGGCAAGTGCTTGGTGCTTGGTGGGTTGCTGCTGCTGCTGCAACTGCTGCGACTGGTGGGACTCTGTTGCCTGCTCTATGCATTTGCATATTGACAGCGCGGTGTGATAATGCTGTTGACATTGATATAGCCTCCAAAAGTCTGCTGCTGCTGCTGCTGCTCCTGCTGCTGCTGCCCCACCGCCTGTGCAGACTGTGTGACTGTGCGACAGATTGTTGTGGCGACTCTTGTTGTGCGACTATTGTTGCTGGTTGCTTGTTGCTGGCAGTTGCAACTGGCTTGCTGGTTGCTGCTGCTGCTGCAACGCCCACAAAACAATTGACAGTCGACAACATGCGGCAACTCTTACAAAAAACAACAACACAGACACAAATAAAAAGAACAGCAACAGCCAACAGTGGAGGCCTGCAGAATCTGATAAAGCTGCGGCTGTTGCGCATGCGCATGTTGCACGCCTACAAAATCATGTTGCATGTCAGTTGAGCGAGCGTTTTTACCTCAAAATATGTGTGTACTACACAGGCAACAGTGTGTGGCAGGGCAGGGCAGGGCAGAACAGGGCAGCTATAAGCTTGCCCCTCATTTACAATTCTGCAATGATTTTGCGCCAAGTATTGCTTTTCAAGGCCGCCTTCAGGGGCTACCCGACTTGTGGGGGGGCGAAGGGGCGCACCGGGAAATATCGAATTTCCAGTGCAAAGATTTTTCCATGGCAACTGCTGCTGCTGCGTCTGCTGCTGCTGCTGCTGTTGGGCGGCAATTGATTCTTAAAAAACGCTGACAACTTACATGCTGCGCCAGCAACAACATGTTGCCCGCGTTGACAAATTGGCGGCATGTTGCATATACGAGTAGAAGAACTCCCCTCCCATCCAATCCAATCCGCGCTGTGTGCATCGATCCCCACAGATGCCCAACAGATTGCAACGGAAATTGGAAATTACCGCGAAATGGTTTCGAAAATCAAAAAAAAAAACAGAAAAAAACCAGAGCAAACGCCCACCAAAAAAAAAGAAGAGAACAAAAAGAATGTAATCCCCAATCGATGCTGCAAGTCGATGTTGAAGCTGAAGCTGAAGATGTGGCAAGGCAAGGCAAGGCAAGGATTGGGTGCAAGTCGATGGTGCTTGCACCCAACTAATAATCGCATAATACACGTTCCAGGCTAATGATTAACCTTGCATCATTATCGCTCCAAGATCTCTCTCTCTCTCTCTCTCTCTCTCTCTCTCTCTGTTGCTCTCTCCTCTGCTGCCCGCGGATGCCACAATCGATGGTGGAGATTCTCTCCTTTTTTTGTGTGTGTGTTTTTTTTGTTGCTGCCCCATCGAAAATTAGCTGCTGTTTCTGCAGAAGCTCTTCCGATAGGAGGGGGCGTGCAGCAAAGTCCCGGGGTGGGGCGGGGCAGGACTCTACAAAGCATCCTGCACTTTTACTCTTCGCTTCCATTCAAGATCTTTCAAGCCCCTTGCCACAGGTACGTACGTACGTACCACCGATTGTGGCATGGGGGAAGGGGAATGGGTAGTGGGTAGGAGGTAGGAGGATGATGCCCCCAAGGCAAGCGATGCCTGCAATCTGGCTTTATTTTATGCGCAGAGCGCGCTTAAAAATGCAGTCAACGTCGTCGTCGTCGTCGTCTCCCCTGGATGGGGCGCAGACGGAGACAGGAACCTGCCGCTTAGGCGAATGCCTCACGGGCCCCAAAAAGGCAAACGGCCCGACAACAGCAGCAGCAGCAGCAGTGGCAGTGGCAGCAACAAATGGCATTAAAAACAGAGAAGGAAGCTATCGAAGTTATTGATACCCTTGAATGGGGAGGGAGTGTTTCTATGGCAGAGATAGAGATGAAGTTTTCCATTACGGACAGTTTGTAATCATCATAAAGGACAGTTTTGATAGGTGGATAACTCTTATGCGTATAGAACTCTCCTAGATAGATGAATTCCTTTTCATGAATATTTCTATACAAAAACTAATTCCAATAGGCAGAAGCTATGAAAGTCGATGTCCGTCTATGGGAATATTACTCTACACATTCACGTATATATGGGATAGAAATCCAATTCGAATTTAATCTAAATTAACTATGAAAATATGGAACAAATTTTGAAGGAGAAACATAAAAGTTGCCATCAGAAAATCAACTCATTCCAGCGATTATTGCTATAGAAGCCATGAAAGATAGTGAAACGCACATAGTTCTGACAGTTTTAAAGGCCATTATACCCCCAAAAAGAAAGAGTATCACCAGAGAAAGAAAGAGGGAGAATCCACTGCATCCTCCCACTTTTTGCTGCTGCCTCAAGATGCGCGCGGCCTATTATGTAGTTGTTGCCGCTGTTGCTGCTGCTGTTGCTGCCGCTGTTGCTGCTTTTGCTGTTGCTGCTGCTGTTGTTCCCCAATCATTAAATGCGTTTTTCATACAGGAGTTTTTTTTATGCGGGAGTTTTGAGGCGGCGGCTGCTGCTGTGCGATTCCTGATTTATGAAGCAGCAAATGAGTTGAGCGAAAGGAGAGGAGCGAGGAGCGAACATTGAAACGAGAACGAGGAATTGGAATACACAGGGAATACAGAATACACAAGAGGAATGAATCTATATCAAATAAGTATACACCCACACTTCCGGCTGTAAATTGAATTGAGGGCGTGGCACCCAGAGAGAGAGAGAGAGAATGATGGGGGGAGAGTGGCAGACAGGAGGGGCTGATAGTGGTCAAGGAATGTTGCACCCCATGTTGCCTGCCTGACTGCCTGAATCGTAATTATGCGCATGTTGCTTTCCACGTTTTGTGGCCAAACATCAAAGTGGCACACAAACGACAGACGACAGAAGACACTGACGACAAATCGTTGAAAGTTACAGTTTAAGTTGCTGCCTGCAACATCAGCAGCAACAGCAGCAGCAACAGCAGCAGCAGCAGCAACAGTTTGCTGCCAATCACCACAGCCAGCAGCAACCAGAAGCTGCAGATAATCAGAATTCCAGCCAGATTTTCACCTGTTGCCGCTGTTGCTGTTGCAGCTTCTCTTGACATGTGCCGCACATGCCGCGCGGCCATTTGTCTGCAGCACTTTAATGATGCGCCAACACTGCCACTGCCACTGTCGACTGGCATCTAACTGCAACTGCAACAGTCACCGTTGCACCATTGCACCATTACACCAATGCACCGCCGTCCCTGGCAATCACGTGCAACATCTCGTGCCGATCATCTATGCGCATAGTTTAGCATTTAGTATTTCACATTTACAAATGTCCGGAGTGGAACGCCGGACACTACCTCGGACCCAGGTCCGGGTTCCTCAATGCCAGCTATGGCCAATCCGAGGGCGAATAATTTTGAATATCAAGTGGGGTGGAGTGGAGTGGGGGGAAGCGTCGCTATAAGTAGATGTGTCGCTGGCACCAGCACCCCCAGTTTGCAGTGAACCAGCCCAATGCAATGCCACCCAATAGCCACTCCTCAGACACCACCGGAGTGCTCTTCGAGGGCGACACCACCCCGGCGGAGAGTGTGGTCCAGGCCCTGAAGAAGGACGGTCCCGATCCGAATCACAAGCTGGAGCTGGCGTGGCTCAACATTACGCTCTTCACGATCCTGCATGTGTCCTCGGTGTACGGCCTGTGGCTGCTCTTCACCGCCGCCAAATGGCAGACATTTCTGCTCTTCCCGCCGGTCCTGGTGCTGACCATTCTGGGGATATCCGGCGGTGCCCATCGCCTGTGGGCGCATCGCACGTTCAAGGCCAACACGCCGCTGAGGCTGATCTTCATGTTCCTGAACACGCTGGCCTTCCAGGATGCCGTCTACTACTGGGCCCGCGACCATCGGCTGCACCACAAGTACTCGGAGACGGACGCTGATCCGTACAACTCGCAGCGCGGCTGGTTCTTCTCCCACATCGGCTGGCTGTGCTGCAGGAAGCATCCGGATGTCACGACCAAGGGCCGGGAGATCGATCTCTCGGACCTGCGCAGCGACAAGATGGTGATGTTCCAGAAGAAGCACTACCTGATCCTCATGCCGATCATCTGCTTCCTGCTGCCCACCGCAGTGCCGATGTACTACTGGGGCGAGTCCCTCAACTGCGCCTGGCACTGCTTCACCCTGCTGCGGTGGTGCGCCAGCCTCAATATCGTGTGGCTGGTGAACAGCTCCGCCCACATGTACGGCAAGCGGCCGTACGACAAGACCATTGCCCCCACCAACGAGGCGTTCCTCATGTGGTTCCGCGTGGGCGAGGGCTACCACAACTACCACCACGTCTTCCCCTGGGACTACAAGAGCGCCGAGCTGGGCAAGTATTCGCGGGATGCCACCACCTACTTCATCGACTTCTTTGCCCGCATTGGCTGGGCCTACGACCTCAAGAGCGTCTCCACGGAGGTGCTCCGCCAGCGGATCAAACGCACTGGCGATGGCACCCATCCCGTGTGGGGTTGGGGCGACAAGGAGCAGCCCCAGGAGGACATAGACAGCACCACCATTACGCACAGGCGCAAGGCCAATGTTGTCAGTTGAACGCTTGCATCAACCTTAGATCTAGTGACTTGTGCCACCTAACTTTTGTTACTTTTGTCTCAATAAAACTGAAACTCAAATTAAGGCATGTGGACTGGAAAACTTTGTGGCATATTTTGCACTCATTTGGTATTTATATTTGATGTTCAGGGTTCAGTCTTAGAGGTTGCATTTCATTCTCTATGCATTTGCATTTGTAAAGAATTCACAAAGAAAGAACTAGACAAAATGTGCCCTCTATTGATTTGTATTATTGATTGAGTAATAGAACCTTCCCTCAGAGAGTGAAAAGCCTCTCTGCCAGCTTTGATATTAACTAACACAGGTGTTCCCACCGATCGACAACACTCCATAGAACACCCCTCTCTGCCTCTCTCTCTCTTCACGCAGCCAAAGCGAGTGGGAAAATGGAAAACGAAATGGAAAAGCAAACAAATCTAACAGATTGACTTCTGGCCCCCCCCTTCGATTCGTACTTGTCACGGGGAAAATTTGCATTTTCGATTCGGCAAAGCACAGGAAAAAGCAAAGAAAAAGCTAAGGCAAAGGTGCCAGCACACACAGCGGGGGATCATCGGCCCCACACAATGACCAGAGAGACCAGAGAGTCCAGCAAACTAGCGACCAGCGACCAGCCTTAACTAGAAACTGTAGTTTTTATTTATAGAATTTATGGCCAAGTGGCATTTGAGAAATGCCCCAGCCACTGCCACACTAATTAGTTTGTATCGCCACAGAGAAGAGAGAGACTGAGCGAGAGACAGAGAGGAGGGAGGGTTGGGAAGGATGCTTCAGGCAGTGGCATAATTTAGGTAGCAAATTCCTTGGCCACAGCCTAGAGAACGCCCCCACACAGAAAGCCGCAACGAAGAGTGGGGGGGCGACTGTGGTTGATTTCCTGGAAAGAGTCCATGGCTTTGGGCCATGCTAATATCTCAAGAGGAGAGCAGAGAACGAGAGACCGAGAGACCCTTCCTTCCTGGAAGCCTGGCCAACACAGATACCAAAGATCACTACATAACCCGAGGGAAAGCCAATGAATGCCTCGTCAACACATTTGCATAATTGGACAGTGGGAGAGAGAGAGAGAGTGAGGGCGATTGAGAAAGAGCGATTGGATCGATCGATCGGAGAGAGAGTAGTCAGCGCTGAAAGTTCGTTTCATTTTTTTGATTATAAGATTTCAGATTTAAGATCTTAGATTTGAGATTTAAGATCGAGTGAATGCAGTCGCAAAAGCAGCCACAAAGGAAGATGCGCGGTCGTCGCCATCGCCTGGCCATCAGAATGGATCCGGAGCTCAGGCGAAAGCTGCTGCCCTTCCATATCCGTGCTTTTGGCATGGTTAAAAGGAGTCTGGGGTGAGCTTCAGAGATGTCAAGAGAATGGAATGCTCAGCTAATGGATTTACCCTGCCTCACCCAAAAGATCCCCTTTGGCCTATGAGGCGCAGGTGCTGCGACCCGATGTGGAGAACACAATGACGTGAGAGGGAGCATACAGCCACCCACCCACCAGAATGGCACTCCCACTCTTTAATGTACCGTTTCTCTAGGGATCTGGAGACGTTCATCAATCTGGTCAAGTGTGCCTTTGGCACGGGCTGCCTGGCCATGCCGCGAGCCTTCTACAATGCCGGTTGGGTCATAGGTCTGGGTGCCACCATTCTGATTGGCTTCATTGTGGTGTATGCCATGCATGTGCTGGTAGGTACAGTCAGAGCCCCTTCTTCTAAGGTATGTTACGTCTCCCCTGCTGCAGTTGAATGACATCCAGAGGCTGTGTAGACGCCATCGAATGGCAGTTCTTAGCTACAGGGAGACCATGGAATTGGCCCTACTCGATGGACCCACATGGCTGCACTCCATGAGCCAGCCCCTGGGGTTAGTTCCATGAATCTTTCGCTATATCCCATCCATAATTATATCTCTGTTTCTTCAGTTACTTGGTGGACATATTGATGTGTGCCTATCACTTCGGTGTGGACTGCGTCTACATTGTGTTTATAGCCAAGAATCTCAAGTTCTTGGGGGATCTGTATGTCCATTCGTTGGATCTACGTCTCTATATGGCACTGCTGACCCTGCCACTGATGCTCACCTTTCTCGTGCGGAATCTCAAGTATCTGGTGCCGTTCACTGTCATCTCCAATATCCTGATAGCCGGCAGTGAGTGTTGCAAACAGCATTGCAGTCTTAGATCCTTTTTATTGGCACCATTTTGCTTTAGGTTTTGGCATCATTCTGTGGTATTTTTTACAGGATTTGCCCAGCCTGAAGGAGCTGCAGGCCACACAGCACTGGACGCAGTTTCCCCTATTCTTTGGCACTGTTCTGTTTGCCATCGAATCCCTGGGAGTTGTAGGATATCCTCGGAATTTGCAAACCCATTTCCAACACTCATTTGTGGCTTGTTTTCCCCCTAGATCTTGGCTCTGCAACGCAGCATGCGGCATCCGGAGAACTTTTTGGGTTCCTGCGGCATCCTCAATCAGGCCATGATCTTTGTGATTCTCTTCTATGCGGTGTTTGGGTTCATTGGCTACTGGCATTACGGCGATGAGACGGCCAATTCCATTCTCCACAATCTGCCACCGAATGAAATGTGAGTTGCACAGAGAGAGAGACACAGAGGAAGATCCTCATCCTTTCTTTGCCTGATCCTGCAGCCTGCCACAGTGTGTCATGGGTATGTTTGCTCTGGCCATGTTCTTCAGCTACGCCTTGCAGGGCTACGTCACCGTGGACATCATCTGGCGGGGATACATGCGCCCAAAACTGGAGGAGAGTGTTGCCTCTGGCAGATCCGTGGAGTATCTGGTGCGCTGTGCCCTCGTGATTGCCTCTGTGCTGGTTGCCATTGGCTATCCGGACTTTGGGCTGCTGCTCTCCTTTGTGGGCTCCTTCTGCCTCGCCCAGTTGGGGCTCATCTTTCCGGGCATCGTGAACATGTGTGTGCTGTACAGCCGGGGCTATGGCTGTGGCAAGATCCTGCTCTGGCGATCCCTCTTCTTTCTGGTGCTGGGCTTCTGTGGAGGCATCACCGGCACAGTGATCTCCCTGAGGGAACTCAATGAAGGATATCCCAAAGGCAGACACTGACCAGATGTACTCCCATAAGTAATCCATTCTTTTTCCATCACATTACACATTGTTTTCTGTTTCAAACTTTACAAATAAAAAGTGTAAATTTCATTTGTTTGAATTCCAAATGGCGGACAGGTAGTTCAAGTTTCTTTCTGTGTAGCATTCTATCTAACCTCATCTCTTTTCCTGCGCAGTGGCTACAATCCATACGAGAATCGCAATGTGGAAGTGCCAATGTCGTAAGAAATGATTGCTCTCCAATCACCCCCACTCTAAGCAGCACTAAGAATCTTCCTTTTGCCAATAGAAATGTGGGCGCCTTTGTGTCGCTGCTCAAGTGTGTCATTGGAACTGGAATCCTTGCGCTTCCGCTGGCCTTTGCCTACACGGGTTGGCTGAATGGGGGCATACTCCTCATTCTGATTACGATACTGCTGATCCATGGCATCACGCTGCTGGTAAGTAAACCCATAGGGTACCCAATCCCCAGTCGATTCTCCGTTGGCTCTTTGCAGATCGTATGCATGGTGGAGGCGGCACGAAGGCAGGAGCAGGGCTATTGCAACTTTCCCGATACAATGGTGTATGCGTTCAATCAGGGCCCCAGTTGGTGCCGATACTGCGCCAAGGCCGCAGGCTTCCTCGTGGACGGGGTCCTGGCCTTCTCCCACTATGGCGTGTGTGTGGTGTATATCGTGTTTGTGTCGGTCAACATGAAGCAGCTGTCGGACTACTATATCAAGGTGATGGATCTGTGGATCTTCATTCTGTTTGTGGGCATGCTCTCGATACCGCTGTTCCTCATCCGCCATCTGAAGTATCTGGTGCCCTTCAATCTGGCCGCCAACATTGTGATGTATCTGGGCTTTGTGCTGATCTTCTACTATCTGTTCCAGAACCTGCCGCCCCTCTCAGAGCGTGAGGCATTCAGCGAGCCCTCGAAGTTGCCGCTCTTCTTTGGCATTGCCCTGTTCTCCGTGAGCTCTGTGGGAGTGGTAGGTGCACCAGATCCTCCAGATCCTGTTCTGCCTAATCCCTATGCTCCCCGTTAGATGCTCGCCATTGAGTCAAAGATGGCCCATCCGGAGAAGTACATTGGCTGGTTTGGCGTCCTCAATCTGGCCTCCGTTGTGGTCGTCATCTCGTACCTGATCTTTGCCATCATGGGCTACTGGCGCTACGGGGAGTCCGTGCATGGCAGCGTCACCCTCGATCTGCCCAACGATGAAATGTGAGTGGGGATCGCACCCAGAGATCGCGCCTCAATCTCAATCTCCCAGTAATCCCCGATAGACCCGCGCAGGTGTCCAAGGCGTTCATCAGCATGGCCGTCTTCCTGACCTATCCCTCTCCGGCTACGTGACCATTGACATCATTCTCAATCACTACCTGAACCGGAATGGGCAGCTAAATCATCCGCATCGCATCGAGTACATTGCCCGGGTGTGCTTCGTCCTCGTGTGCACCGTCAATGCGGTGGCATTCCCAATCTGGGGCCACTGCTGGCCCTCGTCGGGGCATTCACCATCTCGCTGCTGAACCTCGTCTTTCCGGCCTGCATCGACATCTGCCTGAACTACCACGCCCCCTACACCTACGGCAAGCTGCGGTGGAAGCTGGTCAAGAACATTCTGATCATCATCATTGGCAGCGTGATCCTCGTGTATGGCTGCATCCTGGCCGTCATGGACATGATCAAGGAGTATGGCGGTGGCAGTGCCAAGAAGACCACTCTACCCCTGCCCTCGGAAAGCACTCT
The DNA here is from genome assembly GCA_009664405.1 of Drosophila bifasciata. Taxonomy (NCBI): domain Eukaryota; kingdom Metazoa; phylum Arthropoda; class Insecta; order Diptera; family Drosophilidae; genus Drosophila; species Drosophila bifasciata. The sequence continues at coordinate 43,636,687 of CM019043.1, forward strand.
GGCTGTCACTTCTGCCACCACTGCTGCTGTGGAAGGATTTTAGGTGTGTGTGTGTGCAGGGGGGAATTGAATGATTAAAGAGTTTGAAGCTTCGTTCTCCTTCCAAGACATTCAACTGAGGCTGGGACTTGGGGCGCCATTCGTAAAATTAAAGGTCAAGTGCAGCAACACTCCACCCACTGGGCAGGCAGACAGTCAGGCAGGCAGAGGCAGAGGCAGTCTTGTGTCTGCAGGTGCCACAAGGGGGCAGCCACAGTCAGAGATGACCATTATCGATGACGTTGTTGCATTGGCATTGGCATCGGCATCGGCATTGGCCGGTAATTCCCTCATTAGGTGGCCAAGAGTCTGGAAGCTGGACGTCTGGCAGCCTGGCATGTGGCATGGGGCATGTGGCATGTGGCATGCAACCTGCTCTCGAGCCTGTTTTCTGTGGCACTGTCTGGTGGCACTCGTCAGCCCACTTAACGATGTGCTCCGGAATTTATGCCGATATGGTAATGCATCTCTACGCTGGGACTTGCCTCTGCGACTCGGGACTCGGAGTCGTCTCCGGCTCTTGCTCGCCTGCTGCATGCTGCCCGCTGCCTGCTGCCTGCCTCATTATGCCATTGATGGACTGCAGTTGAGCATTTGGATTGCGTAATTTATTGTTTTGGGTCTTTTGGCTTGATAAACTGGTGTTGCCGCCTGCCCCATGACTGCCCCATAGTCCACCCATTCGGACTCCCGATGCCACTGACAATCCCGACAACACCAAAAACGGTCAACCAGGTCCGCCGTTCGACATTTGTTTGCGGTGTTTGTTTGCCTGTCTGTCTGTCTGTCTGACTGTCCCCCTGCCTGCCTGGCTGCCTGTATGTCTGTCATTTGTGTGGCATTTTTTGCCAACGCCTCCCGACAAATCTCACTTTCCGCCAATGCCGGCCATCAAATCCGCCGGGGGATCTGTGACTCGTATCTGTAGTATCTGTATCTGTGGCACTGTATCGTTTATGGCTCTAATTAGCTACGCAGGCAGCATGCAAAGCGTTGGGAAAAAGCTGATTCAATCTCTCTCCCGCTTCAACTCTGCCTTGGGGGTTTACTTGGCCTAATGATTTCCACTGAATTGTGTGTGTTGCAACACGTGTGCTGGCATCGAACATCGCACATCCAATCCCTCCCAGCAGCCACGGCCTGCGTGGAGTTCAAGAGGTTAAGCAGCAGAAGAGACGAGCGTTCTGCGTATGCAACTGCCACGGCAACGGCGACTGTGATTGCAACAAAAGTGCAACAAATCATCTCCCGTAGCTCCCCACACCCAGCTCCAAGCTCCCAGCGCCCAGCTCCAGGTTAGGGGAGATCTCTTCGAGGCAACCAATTTGTGTTCCGTTGCTTTGCCGTTTGTATAAATCAATTGGCAATGAGACGATGCAATGCGATGCGATGCGATGCTGGGTACTGGGTACTTGGGATTCTCCTTCTTTTTCCTCTTCTTGGAGACGCGACAACCCGCTGTGCGGTGTCTATTGGCATGGCCATCCTATAAATCGCTCCACTCCCTCTACCCCTACCCTGCCCCACTCTCTCTCTCCCTCTCTCCCAATCTCTCTCTCTAATGCGTTATGTGTGTTTTGGACTATGATTTTTCCACTTGTTTCGTGGATCGTAGTGCGTGTGCCTGTGTGCCTGTATCCATGTCCGTGATTGGTCTATAAATTATTGGGTTTATTACAGCCCAAAGGGTACTCCACCACCACCTTCACCTCCGCCCCCGTTTGCTGGAGACACTGATGGATTACTCACGGGGGCCAGCTCCTTATCAGCCACTCCCACTCCCACTCCCTGCTCGCCCCGTCCTGTAAATATTTGCTTCCTTTCAGAATTTATGTACTTGAGAGCCGTTTCTGATGTATTTGCCCCGCGACTTTACTTTCAATTTCGATTTCAATTTACAGATCCACAGCAATACGACACGACACGACAGGAATTTGAGTTCGATTTTTGTTAAAATATTTGCACAACTTAAGGGTCAGCGGCAAACAAACTGAACGAGGGGAAGGGAAGGGGCAACAAGCGATAAAGGCCTTGACCCGTGTAGAGGCCTCTGCTGGAGGAAGGGAAGGAGGAGGAGGATCACCAGAGACACAAGTATCACCCATGGTATGTATGCTCCAAGAAGTCCTTCTGTATTTCAGCCATGAATGAATGCTTGCCCCAAAATCTCGGGGGTATCTATCTATGACACAAATGCCAATGAACCAACAACCCACTGGTGGCAACAGTAAACTGCAACATGCATACATACAACATGCAACTGCAACAGTAATAATATCAGCGGCATTAATATTAATTAAATAAACGTTAATTCAGCGCATTAATGCGTAATAAATAATGCTCTTTTGAGGCAAAAATTAATGCATAAAACGCTACTTATCGCTGCCCGATTGCACGATGGAACGAACGATGGAGCGATGCCGCCACGCCACACCACACCACACCATGCCACGCCACGCACTTATCTGTGTCAACACAGAGAGCTGCTGCAACATGGAAGGGGGAGGGGGAGGCCAAAGCCTGACAAACGCATTGTCAATAGCCTATAGATCCGCCTCTGGTCTGCATTGGAGTTGGAGCTGGAGCTGCAAACTGAATGCTGGAGTCAGAGTCAGAGTTTGGAATCGTTGTCGTCGCCAGCGACGTTCGTTGGTTGGTTGGTTTGCTGGTTGGTTTGTTGGCGCGTTGCAATTACATGTCTGTGACAAGAATTTTAAATGAAAATCGCTGCGTAGTGCACTGGACAAATGATTCAAACTTTCGCATTACGTGTGGAAAATGTTTAAAACTGCAGAAAGAGCCACAGAGCCACAGACTACTCGGATTCAATCTCAATGGAGGCAGGCGCCATGCTCCATGCCAGGCCAAGCTGTGTGTCCGAGTCCAGATCCCAGTACGAATACGAGTCCGAGTCCGAGTCCGTGCTTTTTGTGCGCTTTGCATGCCCAAGGAGCGGAGGAGCGTTGCCATGCCGCTGGCTACGCGACGCGACGCATGAAATTAGAAAGGCATTATTGCAAATCTCTCGCTTTATTTATCAGCAATTTGTCAGCAAGTGTGCTGTGCGGCACGGATTAAAGTGGCAGGCAGCGTCCCGCACTGTCGCCGCCCCGTCGCTTGTTGCCTCCCATCTGTTTGCCTTTCTAATGCAATGCAATTGACACGGGGCAAGTGTGTACATATATAGATGCAGCATCTACGCACAAATTACACGAGAAATCAAGCACTCCACTCCACTCCATCCATCGACACTCTGTATGTAGCGAGAGGATACTGTACACTGTGTTCTCTTCTCTCTCTGTGGGTCAAGTGCATTCGTTAATGAACTCTAAGGGTAACCATCGACCCACGCCACTGGCCGCCAGCTGATTTATGGCCCATGCTGAGGCACAGCAGCATTAGAACTCATTCTCTGGCCAACTATTCTGGAGATCTGGAAGCACAGCAGAGTAGAGTAGAGCAGAGTAGAGGTAGAGTGAAGTGAAGTGTATAGCCCTTTTGCCAGTTAACAAATAACATCAACTTATTAAATAAAGTTTCAATCCAGAGGAGCAGGGACTCGACTGCTGCAGAGTGGTGGCCGGGGCGAGGAACACAGCTACCGTGCTGGGACGAGGATTGCGACTGCGACTCTGGATGCGAGACTACAACGTGGAGAGGGGAGACTGGGAGCGGGGAGGGACAGTTGGAGGCTGCAGGCGCAGCCACAATAAATCATCACATCGAAGGAAGGCTAGTGGCTAGGTGGAGTTGGAGGAGTACAGTGTGGCAGGGACAGGGGGCAGATGGGTACGAGTAACTGCGGCCAAGTTATGTGGCTTCATTGTGGACAGAATGAACGCTTTTAAGCAGACAATTGCAGCCTGGGGCGCAGCCACAACAGGTAGGCGATGAAGGAAGAGGAGCCTCCGTCCGTTGGACTGCAGTCTGCAATGGTCAGAGGGAGCAAAAGAGACTCCCTCTCTCTCTCTCTGTGTATCTCTAGAGAGTGCAACGCACCTCCCACTACCCCTGGCTATTGTTTGCTCCCGTTCCTCCGACACAGCCGAACGAGACTGCCACAGATTTTCGTAGGCCGCACTGCGGGCATAAATCATTTGGGCCTGCTGCTGCTGCCCCAGCGCCTGTGACTCCTACTGCACCACTGGCGACTTGCAACTTGCAACTTACAACGTGCAACTTGCTGCAATATGAGTTAATTTCTAGAGCCCGGATCGGGTAAGGAGTTTTTGCGTATTTGTCAACTGCAAATTACAACGTTTTTTTCTTATACTATATTTCCCACACAAAATCTGTGTGTGTGTGTGTGCCTCTCTGTCCTAGGCATGGACTACACTACACTTCAGTCCCCGCTCCATCCCTAGCCCTGGACTGGACACTGTTGTGTTCGTATCGCTTGTGGGGCGACACAATATGTGGGTGGATGTGGCATATTTATGGCTCGCCTGGCATTATAAATTTTCTATTAACCTGCCCCCAAGGCTCGTTGAGATTTGCATTGAATGCAGGCACTGTCTGTCTGTCTGTCTCTCTCTTTCTCTCTCTACCTCTCTGTCTGTTTGTCTGGTGATAGCGCATTATCTGTTTAAGGCTTTAATTTTATTTTTGTGTTTGCCAAAAATGTACGCAAAATAAGTGCGCGAGCAACAGCGCCTTCTATGGGTTATGGAAGTCACAGTCACAGTCAGAGTCAGAGTCCCTGCCACAGCAATGCTTGGGACCTGCCACCCCTCCAATCCCCTGTATGTGGATGAAGCGGTGGGCCCGCTTTGCATGCAATTGACTTGAATGTGGAATAGTGGAGGGGCATTGATGATGCTGCTGCTGCTGCATCTCATTGAACCCCGACAAATTGGTCATAATTTTAAGCAACTAATCCCAATAAACATGGCCCAAACATTGTGCCACTGACATTAAGCTGCCAGCTCTATGGGCGACTGGACTGCACTGGACTGGACTGGACTGCCTCTTGACTGCTTTCGGGGGGACTGCTACGACTTACGGTCCCAGTAAGCCAAGTAAGTAGCCAACTAATAAAATGCCATTTATCTGTGCATCGATCAGTCGAGAGCCACAGGCACAGGTGGATAGGTGGATAGCGGGGATAGCGGAAGCGGAATGACCATAAACTTGGCCATAGAAATCGAAGCGAAACGAATCGATTTGGCCAGCAGTCAAACATAAATTGCAGATGAACAGGAAGAGTTCAAATCGAAAATGAAGCCCGTGGGGATTTATGCGACGAGTCAATGCCTGGACAAAGGTTAATCAGATGAGGTCATCAAAGCGGCCACTGCCCACTGGTGGATCATAGATGCACTTGCCACACAATAAACGCCTGCTTCTGATTTGCTTTCCAGCGAGAAAGTAAGGCCACCTGAAAGGTGCAGCCCAACAGCCCACGCATGGTCAATCAGTAGTGGGTCTCTGATTGGGTTCACACGCTGCCCCTTATCGATGTGTGTAATTTGGATGAGGCACGAACTTTAAACTCTCGCTGGGCAAACAGTAATTTTTCAATTGTGCACACACTCAAGCAGCAACAACAACCTCATATTGCGTCACAATGCAAAACGCTTATCGCTGCAGTAAAATATCTTATGGATGCGGTCTGGCTATGGCTGTGGCTATGGCAAGGGCTACAGCTATGGCTATGGGCTCTCGTTCTCTGGCCCTTGAATGTTGTGGCGTTGGTTGGCTGTGTGTTATCTGTGGGTGTAATTTTCTCACGGTTCAGTTTTCAGTTGGACGCGGGATTGAATTGCGTTTGCACTTTTCCCTTTTCGTGTTTTTATTGCTCGCCTGCTCCTCGTTTGCCTTTTCGCCAACACTTTTTGTGGGTGATTACGATTGCGCGAGAGAAGAAGAAGGAAGCCAGAGCCCAGAGCATGGAGCTGCTAGCCAGCGAGCACCTGGATAAATATCTTATCTTCCGTCGACTTGGGTTCGCATTGGGTTTCCTCGCTACGTTTCCTACGCTGCTCTTTCTTGCTGCAGCAGTATCGTGTCGTATCGTATCGGATCGTACAGTATATCATATCGCTTCTGCTTTCAGCGCCTCATATCACATATTAATTTGGGAGTAGCGTGGGAAAGCAAAGCTCGCGAATTGTTGCCAATTCGCATGCGAACTGACTGACTGTTGTTCCTCCGCTATCGCCGCTATCAAGTGTTTGGATTGTTTGCCCTGTGCGCAAACAATCATTCGGCCACAGCAAATCTTCCGTCGCCGCCACTGCCACCGCTGAGTAGGCGTTGGGAAATGTCAACAAGGGCTCAAGGTCCCCAAAGGTGGAGTCTTAGCCTCACGCTTTGAAATACATTTTGAAGAAATCAATTTCAAATTCACTTAAACCACATCAATTAAGAATTTGTTTTGAAATTAAATGGCCATAACATATTTATTTCTCATTTTATTAGGCTGTTTAGGCTACTACGGCCTGGCTTTGATGGAGTCTCGTAGAGAGTCTCGTGGAGTCTGTTAGTGCCCTGCAATCGCTGAATCTGGTAAGTGCATTCATAGACTGTCTCTCCTCCCAATCTTATGTGTGTAATTCCATTTCAGAGTCAGTATTATTTCCTGTGAGAAGTGATCTGCGCTACCTGCATGAAGATGTCCTACAGGAGCCTGGGCATCGGGAATGATGAAGACTAGAGAGCCCTGCAGTTCCATGCAATTTGCGAACCAAATGAATCAAAGATCAGGCTGATTTATTAGATTTCACTTTATTTTACATTTTTAAGTTTATTCTTACATGTACTTATATACATATATCTGTAAAAATATGAAATATATATATGAAAAATATGAAACTTTAAATAAAAATATACAAATTAAAAAACATTTCTTTTGGTTTTTTTACAATATCCTTAAGCCAAACGATTGGGGGAATTCTCGCGATTACGAGAAGGCCTGCCACGCGCAGATCTGACAAGCAATTAGTTAAAGCAATTAAACATTGAACAGGCAATGTCCTTAATATGATTGATTCCTCTTAACAATCAGAGCCATCTGATTACAAGGATGCGTACAACGCCCATATCGCCCTGACAAAGTTACAGCGATAAAACTAGAATTCGATTAGAAAACAGCGGTGATGACATATCCTTATTGTCCTTATTTCCCTTTATGGATTAAAACGATAGGTTGTATCCTGCCGATTACGAGGACATTCATTACGTCCTGAACGGATGAGAATTGGCGGAGTTATAGCGATTTAATTGAAAATCGGTTTAAAAATAACGTACAGCACTGTGGCGCCCCCACAGTAAGCGGTAGAGTCTCGAACGAAATTTAGTTCCGGAGCGCGCCTCTGTGCAATCCCACTGGCGCCCCAGCAGTCTACGATAGTTTCTGGAACTACGAAAATTTAGTATCAGCATTGACCGTTGATCTGTGGGGGCGCCACTGTGAAACAAAAAATATTCTACAAAAAATACTTTGTTGTACAACAATTATATATTTGTTGTACAGCAAGAACAATAACAACTTTTGTTGTACAACGATTGACAACAACAACAAAAATGGACAACAACAACAGGCCAGTTTTGTTTTGCTATTTTATCAGTTGTTTGTAGGCCGATCGGGACGTGCGACGGCTTCCTGTTATCGGAAAAGCATCCTCGATTTGACAGAGTCCTTTGCGAGGATCAAGGACCAAGGATATTTGCTCCAGTCACAAATATCTTGTTATCTCCGTTATTTGTAGGCCGATCTGAGCGGACCAGGGCTTCTTTGAATCAGAAAACTATCCTTGATCCTTCGAAAAGCACCTTTATGGCCCTCAAGCATGCATATATTCAGTTATCTCGGCTATTTGAAGGCTATTTTAGGCGTGCGAGGTCTTCCTGTGATCGGACAAATGTTCCTGGTTTAATGAAGTCCTTATTAAGGATCAAGGATATTTTCCCCTGTAATACATAATATGTTTTCTCCACTATTTATGGACCAATCTGGGCGTGCCTTGGCTTGCTGTGATCGGGAGGACATCTTTGTGTTTTTTGAGTCCTTTTCAAGGATCAATATCCTTCTCCAACCAAAAAACATGTAATATTCTCATATATTTGTGGAACATCCTGTGATCGGGTAAACATCCTTGATTTTATCCAGTATTTATCAAGGATCAAGGATATTTTCCACAATCATAAATATGTTATTTTCTCCTTTATTTCTGGCACGATCTGGACATGCAATGTCTTAATGGCATCCAAAGAAAATCCTTGAATTGATAGTTCCAAGGATTTTTTCCAGTCAAATATGTAAAATTCAGTTTCCTGTGATCGAAACAATTGCAATGCTTAAATAATTCAACATTGAGTGTTTTTGAAATATTTTATTATTTTTTTTGAATGCGATTTTCTGTTGCCCCTGCGCCTGCGTCGTGGCAGGGTGGGGCAACGGGTCTTTGTGTATTGGGTAATATGTCATGATTATTGAAATAGGGCGTAGATAATGTACAGTAAATAAATGATAAAACAAAACAATTGTCGAGCAGATGCAACAAACTTTGGCTGCGTCCGTCCATCCGTCCATCTGTCCATCCGTCCATATGTATGTCTTGGCTTAGTTCGAACAACGAGAGTAGGAACTAAATTACGACTAAGTTGTTTTCAAAATCACTACGATACAAAATCACTTCTAGAAGAATTCCTAAGTAAGCTTAATGCCACGTCCGCGTGTGCGGCACACGTGGCATCGACTAAATCGAAATACTTTTGTTGTTTGTAATAGTTCACCTTTCGGTTTGTAGCTGGGGGCTGGGGCTGGGGATGGGGCTGGGGCTCGGGGCATAGGAGAAGGAGCGTGGAGACAGAGAAGTGGGACGACAGGGGGGGGGCTAAGGATAACCACATGGGGGCGATAGGAAGTTTAGAGTCCTAGAAAACTTTGGTTAGCCCTAAAATTAGTTAAAAACTTAACGTAGACATCCCTGTGCTTAGAAGAGTTTCATTTAAGACTAATTTAAATTAAATTAGCAATAGGCTGCGCAGCCCCCCTTGCAGGAGGAGGCACATGCCGCTCAATGGCCGCCACTGAACTCGGCATGGAATTCGATGATGCTGACATATGTGCCCGCCACAAAGCCAACCACTCCGAACAGTATCAGGCCCGAGTTCTTCCACAGCCGCCAGTTGAAGCGTCCATAGCCAGGATCCTCGTGGTACACGGCCAGCTCGATAGTCGCCGGCACAATCATGCCCAGCGTACTAAGACACACGGCTCCAATGAGCGAGATGAAGGGTCCCAGATTGGGCAAAGCCACGGCAATGCCTCCGCACAGCACCTGTAAGGGATTAAGCAAACGTTTAACAGTCGCATCCAAAAGGCAAATGAAGCATCATAACTTACCACCAATGCCACACGCAGACCGTACTCGCTGATGTTCTGGCGCTCTGGCCTGATCTTGTGCTCTAGGCCCTTCCAGAGGATCGAGACGGGCACGTAGAACTGCAGCGTGAAGGTGAAGAAGATGGCAATGGCAATCATCAGCTTCACGGACTGAGCCAATCTGCAGACAAAACAAGGGCAAGAAAGAGTATGAGTTTGGGCGCTATTAGGATCATAGATTAGGCAACTCACTTGTCTTCCAGGGGCAGGTTAAGCGTGATGCTGGCCTGCGTGTCGGGGCCGTACTTGAGGAAGCCGAAGAAGCCAACGAGGGTGTACAGGGCAATGACCAGACCCATGCCAATGTTCAGCACTGAGGGGCAGCCGATGAAGTGGCTGGGGTTCCTCATGTCATTCTCCAGGGACATCACTACACCGATGCCCTCCAGGGCAAAGATCACCGTGCCGAAGAAGAGGGGCCACTCGGAGACGGCCACCAGGCCGGGGCGCTCAGCGGGCGCCGGTAGGTCGGTGAACATGTAGATAAAGGTGATGACAATGCCCACGAACATCAGGATATTGGCGATCATGGAGAAGGGCGTCAGGAACTTGAGGTTCCGCACCAGGCACATGAAGATCAGCGGCACGGTCACAATCATAATCCAGACACGCACACTCAGCACCGTCTCCAGATAGACGCTCACCACCTGCTCCACGTTGGTGGCCACGAACACCAGATATATGCAGCAGCAGCCCAGCAGATCCAGCACCAGAAAAGTGTTCACCATGAAGCGTATGAAGCGAGACCAGCGGTTCAGCGCGGGAGGACCATCCAAGAAGGCCTGCTCGGCCACGTCTGCGAATCCCATCATCGGAATCTTGCGTCGCCGGCACAGAATGTGGGAGCACTTCACCAGTATGTGCACGCAGTAGGTGCAGAGGGTGCCCACGGCGAAGGTGGCCACCAAACCGAACCACAGACCCGCATGGGAGAAGGCCATGGGCATGGCCAGGATGCCCGATCCCAGCGAGCCCTTCAGCAGGTGCACAAATGTCTCCAGATCCCTAAGGAAATTCGTAACAAAATGAGAAATTATTATCAATCTATTCTAGAGGTTAATAGAGCTTCCTCATTCAATAATTATTGGTTGGGTGGGATTGGGGAATCACGTTTTTCGTTGTGAAACGTGGCTGACGTGGCGCCACAAATGCATTTTTGCACATTATATGCCCATTCCATAGGCAAACAACAGACTTTTGGTCAATAATAATGATTTTGGTGGACGCATCCGAAAATAGCCACTGCATAGAGAGTCTCCTCTACCCCCACCATACCACCACCCCACACTGCTCGATCTCTCAGATCTGTTCGATGCAAGGCCGTGCGGATGCGTTTGCCTCTCCTCAGACGTCTGACGTGAGAGGGCATGTGGGTGTGAAGGGTAGCAGTGGGTAGGGGAGGGGCAGGTGATTAGGAGAGCAGCGTTCCTCATTCCACACGATAAACGAGTCGAGCAAAACATTTGGCGGCGCTTCTCGTTTTCTATTCGCGTTTCGCTTTACATTCGCCTGAGATTTTCGTTGCAAATTTACTTTATTATACCCGTACTCGAAGAGTAATAGGGTATATTGTATTTGTGGTAAAAGTGGATGTGTGTAACACACAGAAGGAGGCGTTTCCGACCCCATAAAGTATATATATTCTTGATCAGCATCAATAGCCGAGTCGATATAGCCATGTCTCCGTCCGTCCGTCTGTCCGTCTGTCCGTCTGTCCGTCTGTCCGTCCGTCTTGTTTTTCACTCATTGCTCGAAGGCTATTAGAGCTAGACCAATCAAATTTTTTTCCAGACTGATGTGATATCTCACCCTAGAAAAGTGTTTCAAAAATTTCGCCCCGCCCACTTCCGCCCCCACAAAGGGCGCACATCTGTGGCGTCCACAATTTTAAAGATAGCAGAAAACGAAAAAAATGCAGAATCATAGAGACAGCCCATATCTATCAGGGGCCCAAATCTGAATCGGATCGGATCATTAATATAGCCACAATAGAGAAAAACATACGCAAAAACTTCGCCCATCCCTTTCGCACTCACACACAAAATCGAGACGATTTGGTTTTTTGTATTTTGTGTCGCCTGATCTCAGAGACTATAAGAGCTAGAGCAACCAAACTTTTGGCCAAGACTCCTGTGATACCAAACCTGAACAAGTGTATTTCAAAATTTCGCCACGCCCCTTCCGCCCCCAAAAAGACGAAAATCCACAATTCTGAAGATAGAAAAAAAAAAAATGCAGTTTTGTAGAGAATGACCATATCTACCAGATTCCCGAATTTGGTTCAGATCGGATCATTATTGTAGCCACAATGATCAAAATGAATTTTCAGAAGCAAATTCCCCCACCCTGCAAATATGTCATTTATTGGGGTTGATTGTGGCTGCAGATTCTCTCACACACACACTCACGCTCAACCATGCTGCCTCGTGCAGTGTACGTGTGTTGTTGTGAGAACTGATTAAGATGATGTAGATGTAGATGTCGATGACAGATGTAGCAAAAAAATGTAAAATGTAAAAATGATAAAACATTTTAAAATTCTACATAAATCACATGTGTACTGACTGAGTACGGGTATAAAAGTAGAGTCGCGTTCGAAGCGACTCCGTACGTTCTTTCTCGTTTTTTTTATTTGATTTTATTTTTAGTTTGGAAGCCAAGCCAAGACCAAGGACAATGCCAACTAAATTGCATTTCCGTTCTATTCTTTTGGGGATTTTCGCAATGGGGGAAAAGGTCAATGACGCTGACGGGTGGGTCACGTCCCCCCCACATATAATTAAATGGAATTAGTCATTGAGGATGGACCACAATCGATGCGATTATCAGCTGTTTGTTTGTTTATATAACAACAACCAAACACACACACAAATAACTCTAATACTGTGATCCTGTAAATGTTAGTGGTAGTGGGTACTTACGATGTGGGATGCTCCACCTTGCGATGCTCGAAGGGATTGTAGTTGCCATCATCGGAGTCGCCGCCGCCGCCTTTCTTGCGCGTTATCACCAGTGGCAGGGTGGAGCCAGCCGCCTGCTGGACGGGTACATCAGCCATGTCCGAACGGATGAACCTGTCCGAAGAGGAGTACATTTCAAACATGGTCGTGGAGGACTCGTTGTCGATGTTCTTGTACATCGCGATGCCGTGCACTTAGTAGCTAACAACACTGCCGCTGCCTGAGGCATCGACTGATCGAATGATCGGGGCGATTTGATACGATCCGATCTGAGCCGATCCCATCGGACTGGCGGATATACTCACTTGGGTTGGCCTATGCTCGCGTTGTTCCTGCCGCCTTGGGGCTTCTCGTTGTCATAGCCGCTCGACACAACCGTGGGGATTTTCTGCAAGAGAGATGGACAGAGACAGAGAGAGAGAGAGAGAGTAAGTGAGTGGGTGAAAAAGGAATGCCAGATGAATAAGGTGTAAAGCAAAGAGCACAAGAAAGAGAGAGAGAGCGCCCGAAGGAATTATATAAAGCTCTTCGCAGCTGCAATTGCATACAACTACAACTATCCGTATCTGTATCTATAGCTGTATCTGTAGCTGCATCTGCCTTTGTATCTGCATCTGCATCTGCAGTGAGCTGTGGCAGCCGAGAAACAGATAAAATATCGCTTGCCAAAATGCAAATTAGAAAAATACGCAAACAAGATCAATGAACAAGTTCAATGCAGTTTTATGACCACAGAAATCTTTTCACAAATTATTAGATCGTTTTTTGCCAATATCCCTACAACTCTTTAGGCATAGATGCATAGATGCACTAGGCGGGAATGGGAGGAAGGTGGGGAAGATGTTTCTGCTTCTGTTTCTGCCTCATGCTTTCGATCGTGTCTTCTGCTGCACCTGCTGCACAGAGTCCAGCGATGTGGTCATCACGGCCGTTCCGCTCGATGCCGCCGGCGGTGGTCCGCCCCGCTTCAAGGACATCTTCAGCCTGTGACGACTCAGCGCGGCACTGGACACACGTCCGTCCCGCTTTCCCCGACCCCGAACCGGACCCGAAGCTATTCAGGCTCATGCCAGCTTCGGGCTGCTGCTCGCGACGCGGCGGCAGGGGCGGTTTTCCGGCGGGGACGCTCAGCTTGACGGCTTCCGTTGACAGCGACAGACAGTAGGGGAGAGAGAGATAGAGAGTGAGGCAGAGATTCCAGCAGGTAACGCGATGGCCTTTGGTCAGGAGGTGGGCGGAGATGCAATCCCAGCGCGTGACTCTTTCAAACGGCGACAACCAACTGAATCTCAAGGCAGCCACACAGCCAGCCACCCAGCGAGCGGTGTAATGACGGCGACAAACAAAACTAAAACTAAAACCAAAACCCCTAACCCTCCCCTCGCATGCCACCCCACCCCACCCCGCCAAACCAGGAGATGGCTCTCTGTCTCTCTCCCTCTCTTTCTCTCTCGACGGGGCTCCCACGAGCATTATTCTATCATCCATTCTGCCTCTCGAGTGGAATCTGTGGGGGTGAGACGACGCAAGTTCATAGATGTTTTTGGGTGCAGTCGCAAAATGACGTCACGCCAGTCAGTGTCTGCCTGCTTAACCCCTCCCCCACCTTCCCACACGTGATCGTGGCACAACAGTGGAAGAGTGCGAGTGGAAGAGGGGGGGAGAGAGTGGTTGGGTGCGGTGCGGGCAAGCGTGCTTTATATAAATTGTTTTTAGGAATCTGCTCGTTTTTCAGCGGTGAAAATAAATCGGTGCGACGTAAACAGAAAATTAATGAGGAAGCAACGAATTTCAAAATACGTGCGAAAAGCCGCAAAAAATATAAAGGGAATATTCGCAAATTGTCGCTTTTTTTTGTAAATCACCAAATTGGTTCTAATAAAAAAGTTTTTATTGTTCATTTTTTTCAATAGAGATTTTTGAATTTGTTTTATTTTGACGGGTACGTTGTGACGCCCCAGCGACTACAAGTGGAAGTTCGAAACGGTTACACCCGATCAAGCAGACGAAGACGACTGTTAACCGGTAGCTGTTAGCTGGTGCTTAACATAGCGCTGTAAAGGTAGTGGCGCGCAATGTAACGATGGATTTGAAATTGAAAACTTCTAGCTAAATAAAGAATGCTACGGTTACGATTATGATAAAGAATATTGTACGATTGGGTGTAAAGAATATATGTCAGTTGGGTGTGGATAATGATAGCTGTAACCACGCAAGAAGTTAATATCTAAGATACTATTGATAAGCACAAAGTATTGTTGTATTTTAATGTTAAATGAAAAATTGAATGTAGAATGGGGTAAAATATCTTTCAGGTATATATTTGTAGATATATGTATATTTTTTTACTGGCAAACCATAAAAGTTCAACCACAAAATGCTAATATGCCAAAATATAATCCCTAATTGGGTATTTTCACGCTCCACTGGCTGCCCACGGGAGACAAGACCCACAACCAATTCCCAATCCCAGCCACTTTACGCTTCACATGGTATCCACTGAGAGCCACAGAGAAATGAATACAAATGCAAAGGTAAATAGGAAAAAGTGTGCATAATAATTGGACAGCTGCAATGCGAACCATTCTAATTGTGAAGCTCACTTATTCGCCATATCGCTCAGTTATTCGTGCCCTTTTATTTAGCGCACAGTCCATAGTCACGATCAAAGAACATGAATATGTAGTGTGAATAGTGAGTACGAAGAAGAGTGGAGTGTAAACAGAGATTGGGTACGCGTACCGCTCGCTCTCTGGGCAGCACTCTCTGCTGGCACTGAAGTGGCTGGGCGGCGGCAACACGTGTCTCTGGCGCACTTCAGCTTCGGCAAAATGGCGTCAAGTGCAGTTAACATAGCGAAATGTGTGACGAATATGCAGAGAGCAGAGCGGGAGAGGGGCGCAGCATTGATAATGAGATCAACTGATACAAGTGCAACGGGAAACAGGTGAAAATGCGAGCACGAGGGATCTCTGATCGGATCTAGCTTTTACGTAAGGGAAGCCATGCACGGAAGCATTACGGTATCTCCATTGTAGCTGGAATCATTACAAGCCATCACGAAACTGATAGACAATAGATACTTATAATCTAGTGACAAACAAAAACACTCTCAAACACAATCTATAAATGTAAGATTATTCAATAGATATTCCCAGAAGTTTTGACTCTTTAATTGAGTCATTTTCCCTACCTATCCGTCACTGTCACTGTCACTGTCATTCCTGGGAGCTCTTTTAATGTCAGGTATTTCCCGATCTTTCTCTTTCCGATAGTGGATAAGAAAAGGCTTCCATTTAATAGCAGAACTCCAGAAGTAATCCCATAGTCTCTAGCCCTTTGCTCTACCCATGACTAATCTATATAGGGTGACGTATTTTCCTTTTGGATGACGCCACAACGGCATACCAGCAGACGACGGCGTTTCTTGACTCAAATTCATATTCCCACCCCTATCCACGATCCGATAGCGAACCGATCTCGCTGCAGCAGTGTAAAAAAGCGGCATTCTGAGGCGCACATGCATTCCGTTTAGTTTTTTTTTCTAATTAAAACTGTCAACAATGGGGAACCGAAGCCTCCTCAACTCCCAAGCGGCCCCAAACGCTCCCCAAACGCCCCAGCCTGGCGTGCCATTGAACTTATGTAAGCGAAATGTGGAAATGGAAGTGGCACAGGTAACAGGCACAGGCACGGGTACGGGCGCAGTGCTGAGGGGGGGGTAAAACAGAAACAGCGACAACGAAAAATGAAAACGAAAAACGGCAAACGCCAACAAATTGCAGTGGAAAATTTTATATTTATTTTTGAAAAAATGCAAACAGTCTGTAAAACGGTAAGCCGAGAATCGAGAGGTGATTTCGATGTGAAATCACGTGGCTAGCTGGCCGGGGCTGGCTCAATTCCGTTGAAAATTATCGGCAATCTGTCAGTTAGCAAACAGATCAGTCAATCCATCAGTAACTTTAACTGTCTTATAGATGGGAGGGGAGGTTCACCAGAACGCCTCTGGGCATGGCTAATGGGCGCTACCAGGCGCCTGCAATTTGCAACAGATAAGATAAGTATGCAGGCGGACGGACGGGCAGAGGCTCGAGCCGATTACTCCGATTTCCGCATACCCTGCAGGCATCGATTGCTTCGATTTCGATTCAGCTTTGATCAGGCATCAGAGAAATTCAAATCGATGCCAATCACCTGTTCCAAATAGTTTTGGTATCTGTCACGGTGGGAAATCGGATATTGGTTCGACTCGAATTATTTCTAGAACAATACCAGATGATTGTTTTACCACTGGGGTAGTCATTGCACCCACGGTATGGAGTGCTTTGTAGTTCAAGTTTCAAGTGCATGCTGACGCAATATTCAATATTCAATAGAGACCAAGCAAGAGAGAGAGAGAGAGAGGGGAAAGGGAAAGGGAGAGTAAGCTGCAGCTGGATGGGCAAAGCAAACTGCGCATAATTACTTTGGAGCGAGAGAGTTGCTCCCATTGGACACACTTCAGTGTGTGGGTTCGTTCTGCCGCAGCAGTGGAAAGTTACCGAGTTTCGGTTTGGAATCGGAATCGGAGTCGCAGTCGCAGTCCAGAACTGCACATGCAGCACATTCCCCGCGAACCTAAGCCAAACCAGCAACAGCAACAACAAATAACAGAGCAGAACAGAGCAGAACATTTGGCGCTTGCGCAGCAGCCAACAGCCAAAAAAAAAACAGTTTCAAGACCAAAAAAATCTAAAGTGATACAAGATATACTCCGGACTCGTACTCGTACCCGTGCGATATGTCTACGATATATAAGTATGTATGAACGTGATGATACTTGAAGATACCGAAATTGAGACCCTCAGAAATAGCTGACGCAGTAGGTAGTCGGCCACTTGGATGCCCTACACATACTCTGCCTCGGCTGCGCTCTTGCTCTGCGCTCTCTGCAGACATAAAAGTGCGGCGTAGTGAATGGAAATTTTCCACTCGCCGGCGACGACGACGCGACGGCTGTCCTGCGTGCCAGAGGGAGAAGGAGATGTGAGGGTGCAACTGTGTGTGTGGTTGTGACGCGTTTCTCATAACAACCAGACCCAGACCCAGAGGCAAGAAGTCGGCCAAAGGAAAATACATATTCGGAAATCATCCCCGAAATTAGGCTTCAGTTTGTTATCAATCCAAACAAACCGACCAGAGATTTGCATAAGCAATTCAGTCAGACAGCGGCAAAAGCAGGAAAGACCCCCCCATCGATCAATAAATTAATATTGCATTAGCGTTTAAAGTCATTGATGGAGTATCCAAATCACATGTCCATATCCATGATATGGCGCAAAATATGAGCACCCGACAAGTCATCGCAAAGTTTCGCCCAAATCAATCGCCAAAAAACCGAAACGGGGCCCACGCCCGACGACTATTATTATCTAGTAAATGCTGATGATGTGCATTATACTATATGTAGAAATTAATGTCCAAATTGCAGTTATATCATGTGCCATGCACATGACACAGCACAGCCATCAGAAGAATATAGCGATAGAGGAGGAGAGAGTACCCTCCCTCCCCGTATCCAAAGTATTAATCGCACTTTGGATTGGGAGGACAGGACAGGACTACACTATAGTACTTACAGTGTACTCAGCTGGCGCCAGCGGCGTCCGCGAGTCGCTCTTGTGGAAACTCATGATGAGCGGGCAGACGAGGGACGACTGACTGGTAATCCTGGTGGAGCTTAGCGATGGTTACGGCTACGATCCTGATGGTGCGCGGTACGATAAACGGCGCTGGCAGCAGCCTGTGCCAGCAGCAGTTTCCAAGCACTTTTTTCGATACAAAATAGAATTTAATAGGGAGATTTAATAGCAATGGTTGAGACTCGATAATTGGGCAATTTGTTTTTTGGGCGGGATTAAAATATAGAAATGCAATATTACTAATGCAACTTGCGAGTTAACCGGGAGACTCGAACCGGGAGTAGAGCGACAACTTTCTAAGTACGAGGCCAAGACCAAGACCGTTGTGATTTGAATGAGATTTCTGACGGAGGAGTTCTAGCCAACCGCACGGTTTGGAAAACGAAACAAGAATGCCAACCTTTGCACAGAATCGGGCGAGTAAAACCCCCGGCCGATCCGATTCTCAGCAGCTACTATTTTCCCCGAGCGATAGAGAGAGCGCAGCGCAGCTCATTAGAGGGTGAGGTAAGCGCTCTAGAGAGAGCGAAAGAGAGCGAGCGTTTTGCTTGCCTGCCAGAGAGAAATTTCCGTTATTTCGATTGCACTTCGAATCGATAGTTCTGCCTTGGGGATTCCCAAGTGCGCCAAAGGAAACGAGCTCAGAGAACAACACTCTTACTTACATACATACATATATGGGTCGGAAATTAGTTCCGTTTTAATGACATTCCAGGCACTTGCTTATATGTATAGTAAGGCCTAACTAACGTGCGTCACATGCTGCAGATATCGTGATTCAGAACGTTTCGGAAAAGCTCAAACAGAGGGTAGGGCAGGGCAGCGATATGGAAAGATAAATAGAAGATGTGCATGGCAAATAGCAGGCTAATTAATTATAGATATCGTGTAGATAAGATTCCAGGCTGGAGGCGGGGTAATGCTCCGCCCTGTGGGGTGTCGTGTATCGCGGCATCAATTGGCTGCCAATTGAAACGTGTGACCCCAAACGACAATGAATTGATCGCAGCCGGAATTGATTGCCAAAAATATGCACGCCAAGGGACGGCAACTGGTACATCGTATATCAGTCGGTCGAGTCGGATCAGTCATTTGCTGAAGAATTGAAATCAATTTGATTTCTGCGTCGCATTTATTTACGGGTAATTCGAGCGTGCTCCCAACTCAGATGCACGTCTCATAGACGTGTATGCTCCGGCAAACCAGTTCGAGGCGGTTGCCTCCTTGCGTATCATATTTATGGAAATTTTTCGCAATTTCTTGGCAATTGAAAGATTGGCGTAAACCCACTCAAACTTGACCGAGTTTACGCTAAATTGAATCTGGCGAGATTTGATTTGATCTAGATTGGGGGGACAGGACAGCAGCCTTCAGTACGAGATCAGGGTAAGGGCCTTGCAGTGGATTAAGTGAAGAACAAACCTGTAAAATAATAATAATTGATTCAGACTTTAGAGCGCTTAATAATGAACGATCTTTGTTATCGTTTTTATTTTAAAATTCGAATTTCAACCGTTAACGGCCAAAAATATAATTGCATACTTTTTGGTCAGCCATAAATGGCGCCACCATGAATATGGCGGCTATAAATGGAACTAATGGAACCAGTATAACTTTTTCTGTTAACTTTAACATGCGTATGTTAAGTTTTGGCTGTTCTGACATTGCTCATACGGCCCAAAATTGTACTTTTTGTATTTGTTTGAGAGCAGAATGCTCCTTAATTCGTGTGACCTCTGCTACCGATCTGAACGGATTTAGCTACTTAACTTATAGATAAATATATACACATATATAAATAGCATAATGACTACAGCTTTCACAGCCTCACATATCATATCAGGGTGTTGGGGAGGGGATAGGAGGTGAGTGGATGTGGCAGCGGGGCCAAATCCGAATCAAGTCGTACTTGAACGCCAATTTACAGCAATCCCAAGCACTTGAAAACTGTTTTACTTAAGAAATTTGCATATGCAAAAGCCAAAAGAGCCGTACCCAGGCGGCAGCAGCAGCTGCAGCAGTACAGAGAGTACCCCAGCGATATTGCACCCTAAATCTGGGGCCGTCAAACCGGTTTTTGGGCCTAAAAATATTATCCGTAATTGTATTTTTTTGCAATCATCTGATGTTCGCAAAAAAAACTTACACTGGCCGCCTGCTGCAGGCGGCTGAAAGCGGAACCAGATCGGAATCGGGTATTACCTAAGCAGATTCACAGTGTCAGCCGCTTTCCACTTGTCATGCAAGGCACAAAGCACTTCCCCACCCACCCACAAAGCACAGCACAGAGCAGAGCACACATCACACAAACGATTCTCGGACGCGTACGCGTACATCCTTGAGCCATTCACAAAAAAACACTTGTTGAGAAAATCCCCCCGAATCATGTCATTTATCATGCGATTACCCGCAGGTTGTTGACTTTGAATGCGTTGTGAGGTAATCGATTCAAGTTTTAGTAGTGAATTATATCACACATCTCTGGACTAAGTAGATAGTAGCTTTGGATCACACACAAACTTGGAGGATTTCACACACTTCCAGTTCACACAGAGCTGGGGTTGTCTCTTTCTTTGGATCCTTTTGGAACACACAATTGAAAATTCTCACCTCTTCAGTCATGCAGGAAGCTTGACCACAGCACTTAGTTCACGAATCGAAACTAATCTGAAATCCATACTTTCGCCGCCAAGAAACTTCTGCCACACGAATGCGCGGATAAGACTCGCCTATCTGGCTGGGTATATCCGCAACAAAAGGTTGACAGAATACCTCAGGGCCAGGGTAGGGTACAAAGAGTGACCGGCTATCATCGTTTCAATGACGCGCTTAATTAAGGAATGTCTGAAGATAGCCCCACCATAGGGTGCTTGTGGGCAAGAGATCACAGGACCCGACACAGTAACGACAAACCAAAATGGGGTCTCGCGTGTTCATTTAATTAAGAATCGATGTGTTCCCCGTACTGATTACGGGTGTGCAAGTGCAAGTGGCCAAAATAGCCGCCGCACAACTGATAAATCCCGATAAATCGCATAACAATTTTTAGATATTTTCTATAAATACAGAATGGATTGGGTGCGCTAGGTAGAGTGATTCACACAGCTAGTGAATCATTCTAGTGGCCACTAAACACGGAAGATATTACGATGTCAAGGCCTTTGGGAGCACGCCTCTCAATCAACCGATCTGGTAGACACCTCCCACATTCCTCCCTTTCACTTCACAAGCACTTTAACTCTTAATTACATGTTGCTGGTGCTGTTGTTCCAGTGTCGATTCCATCATTATCCGTTGATCCAAAGAGCAGTCAGCATTAGGTAAGAGGCAGTTAACGACTGCCAGTCGAGGGATTAGCCAAAGGCCCACATAAACTACATAGTGGAGGGTAGCACTGCCACTGATAAGCGGGAACCTAAATATACAATGCTTTACAATCACTAAACGATACAATCTCAAGCGATAATTACAGTGGCACACACAGTGCAAAGGGATTGGTATCCATCCTCTTTGGGGTTTCAGTCAAGTATCTGATTGATTTTCAGTGATTTATATCTTATTTATCTTTGATTTACACACTCATTAATGGCCCCATTTCGTTTACGAATGGAATTCCGCTATCAAAATCAATCGGTTGATTGGGGGGCTGGAGGGAATGGATCGAACCAAACTGAACCGAACCGATAATGCTATTTTGAGGAACTTACAGTATCGCAGGCTTGGCCTGTTCCACTAATCACGGCCAGCTTCATTGTTCGCGACGATTGGAACTGGATTCCACACAGTAGATTCAGTATCAGAATGAGTATCAGAATTAGTAGCAATTAAATCAAGTATACGACTGCCGCCGCTTGCGAGTGCCGTGCAAGTGCGCAGGGGTGATGTTTGTACAGCGATTGGTGATCACAGAATAAAGACGCGAATCTGAACCGACATTCAATTTAAAACAAAAGTTAACAAAGCGCTCTGAGGAGAGCAAATCTGAGCGCATACCGCCTCCTCCAGTTAAAAGCTCTCGGAACCCGCTCGAACAACAGACAGACAGACACCCCCCTGAAGCAGCACTTGAACACATGTACTTGGCAATGGACGCGGTTTAGCATTAACATTAACGCTCAACATTAGCATTGAAATCGACTATGAATAGAGTGTAGAGTGGATGTCATAGGTGTGTGTTGGCCACGCTCGTCTGGTCTCTTTTATTGCAATTCCATAGTCGCTGCCCCAGACACCAGAACGTGAGAAATAACTCAACAAAAAAACTCGCCGATGACAAAGTTGCCAGTGCTCCGCCCGATAAACGCCCAGCTGGAGAGAAAGACAGACACAGAGCCAAAACGAGACGAGAGACGATCTTTAACGCCCAGACAATGTAGTTATCTGCCGCTCAGATTAGAAACAGTAGTAGTTGGCGGCAGATCACTTCCCCATAGATAAGGCTCGAAAAGCTCTACTCAAAAAACTTGTTGCAACTTACATGCTCGTACCTCCAAGAAGCAGAACAGAACAGAACAGAGCCAAGATGTGCGAGACCTTGCCTTGCCA
The DNA here is from genome assembly GCA_009664405.1 of Drosophila bifasciata. Taxonomy (NCBI): domain Eukaryota; kingdom Metazoa; phylum Arthropoda; class Insecta; order Diptera; family Drosophilidae; genus Drosophila; species Drosophila bifasciata. The sequence goes on from CM019043.1 coordinate 43,659,303, forward strand.
CAACGAACCTTCTTTCACCCTGACCAAAACGGGTTTGAACTGCGGATTCAAAACAGCAGATCCATGGATCACAGCTAGATTCTAGAGTCAACCCATACCCATACCCCTGGCCGGTGAAATTGTGTCACTCTCAATTCCCATTTCCTTCGCTCGAAACAAACGAAAGCCATAATATAATAATAATAAATCAGCACTCATTTGGGGAGCAGATTAGTGATCCAGTTCAGTCCCAAAATGGGATTCGCATAATGCCTAACGCCTAAAACTGTATGTTTAGACCCACAAATTGAGAATAACAAAGTAATTTTTCAATTGAGAATCACACACAACAAGTACAGCCGCAGCGCGGTATGATATGATATGATATGATATATGGGTTCCATGGCAAAAAGAATTTCCCATTTCACGTGTTCTGTTTCTGGTTCTGATTCTGTTTCTGTTGCTAAATGGAAAGTAAAAGTGTGGGGGTTTTGGTCGAGGCCAAAGGGCAGTCGACCACCTGACACTCGAGGGTGACAATGCCAATGGGAATGGGCATGGGCATGGGTACGGGAATGTGGATGAAATATTTACATGGACATGTCTCTGTTCATTTGGCACGTGTTCCATTGTAACCGCCAAGTGCTTGGTTGGGACAAGTTCATGGCGAAATCAATTTTCCCTTATTATGTGTTTACCTATCAACGAGAGTGTGTGTGGTGTATCTGTGTGTGTGTGCTGTCATACAGTTCATCAGCAATGGGCACGTCCTTGCTCCCAACTGTGCCTATTGCTCCTCCCACATTGATGCTCGGACTCGACACGCACAAGCGAATGATTCAAAAGAGAATTCCCGGGAATTGCAAAAGCAACATAGTACATTGTGTGTGCATGACGTCTCAGTTTGATGTTGATTAGTTTTTGTTATTGTTATTGTTGTTGTTGTTGTCACAGTAGAGTAGTTTACTCCACAAATTAGCAAACTAGATTGCATTTTTTTCAGTTTTAGCATGCAATTATCAGACAGACAATTTCTATATTTATACACAATTGTTGTTTTTTATGGAAATTTGTCACATTCCATTATGATAATTGGCTTAAAATCGATTATAATTGTTAGTAAGTAGTACATCCTCATTTGATTTAATCTGAAAAATCACACCTCAAAGTCATTAACTTTATGACATCAGATGGGGTGTTTTTCCTATCGAATGTATCGGCCTATAAACACCCAAAGAATTGGCGTCACGGTAGGCCAATAAACAGCGATTATATGGGCTCTAAGTGCTGCTAAATGGCCGTAAAAAGAGAAGTAAAAGAGTCAACAGCTGGATCATCTCTTTGAAGCGCACCCGTAACCTCCCGCGTCATTGGGCTGAATAAAAATTTTGATAGATACGATTCAAGCCTCGCTTCCCTGATGGTGCACGTGAATCATGGACGAGAGCTGTCTGGCCAAATGGTTTTGGCAACGTCACCGCCAAAGTCAAGAGTGGATAGACGACGAAAGAGAGCGACTACGTCAGAGTCCCCCGAGTCGAGATGGAGCGCCGTCTTCTGACCGGTTCGACGGATACCCCATACCCATAGCCCGATTCGAGTGGTGCAGGCTGGCTTTCTGCTTCACCGAGAGGCACACCGAGAGAGTACATATGTACGCTGTGGTATATAGGGTAGATGCCAGCCCCAAAGACATAATCGCAGCGACAGGGCGACACAAACTGTGGCACGCGGCGTATGCGCAATGCATGCGAATGAATGCGTGCTCGGGCATGTACCCGTAAAACGAGATCGGAGGGTTGGCTGGGCCTTCCTCTTCACTGCCACCGACGACTGCTGTCTGCAAATAAAATTTCATTTGGCCAAGTTAGCAGCAGGCGGCGGCAGGCCGAAGAATACCCCCCCGCGCCCCATTAACCGGTTGGCCGCTGAGAAAGTGCATTAAGCCATCGCTTCGCATCGCATCGTTTCGCATCGAATCGAATCGATTGCCGCCTGTACCCCTGCCAACAGAAAATGAAAGAAAAAAAAAACATGTTAATTGCAGTAGCAGTAGCAGTGCAGTGCCACAGGTAGCTGTGGCAGCCACACTCGAAGTCTAGGCACTGGACAGCACTTACTGGTTCTTTTGTGGTCTTGCCATATGGCTGTAGCAGCAGCAGAAGCAGCCAATGCCCGAGGGGCGACACGATACGACAACAGGCAGCCAAATATTTGGCAACGACTCTGTGCCAAGACAGGAAAGTGGCCCACGGAACGGAACGGGACGAGGAGAGAGGATGATGATGATGGTTACATGAAACATTAAAGTGTGTCAGCAAGCACCAAACGATGATACCTTTAAGCCAACAGGTGGAATCAGGTAGTACTTCAAGTACTTTGTGTACTCTGATTGATAGATCTGAGCGGATCATTGTGTGGATATAGCAATTAGTTCCGTCTAGGATGTGGCAGCTCTTGATAGCTTTCGGTGCGCGGGGGCATGCTCTATAATTTGCCCTAAGTGATCAGATTGATGTACAAATGAAAGCTCTCCGCGTCGCCGCCGCCTCCGCCGCTCTGGCCCCACCGCATGGCGTGGATTCTGCGACACACGGACAAATGTGCGAGTTTTTTTTCGCTGTGTGTGCTCGTCGTGCAACGTTTCGCGCGATGCTTAAAACTGGTGACCCACGTTGAATCTGATTTAGTCGTTAACGCGCGGCCAACACGATCACATCGCTAGAGAGATCGCACAACACAGTACAGCCCAGCCAACCCATCAACCCACCAACGACTACTATAATACATGATCATATAATACTAGGTGTGCGGCGTGTGTCGTGGGTTCTCTCTCTCTTTTGAATTAGATTTTGTGGTGTTTTTTCGGTTAATTGTGGTTGTGCCACCGCCAGAGTCAGAGCCAGTGCCCGTGTCCCGTGTCCGTGCAACAGCAAACAGCAAACGGCAAATTTTTGTCGAGTGCCCTTGGCTGGCGCAAAAAAGGTGTCGCTCAGTAATTGGATTTGGGATTGGATTGCGAAAGCAGTGTTACGAATCGAACCACTCGATTATTATTGGTACAACATATGCCAAGTGAAGTTATCGCCGCTCCTCCACTTCATTCCGAGTTACACAAGAAATTCCTCCATCGCCATCCAGCTGCTGCAGCACAGTCGCGGTGAGTGAAACACTTTTTGTTTTTGGTTTTGGGTTGTTTTTGGGGGGAACGGAAGTCGGGTCACAGCGCCGCCTCAGCCTCAGACATTCGCAAATTAGTCAAGCACACAGTAAGTCGGGCAGTGAGCTAAGCAGTGAGCGGAGCAACTAACTAAAGCTCCTTTGTGGATTCCCACTAATTGCATTTAAATTTAGCCAGCGGGAAGCGGTAGCCAGCCGCCTGGGCGGTTGACGCAAATCATTGATCAAGTGCACAGAAATAGCTCGGCGGCACAAGAAAGGGTCGCCAGAGCAGTTTGCCACCGAGTTACAAGTGATATTTGGTCCAAAGGGATTGGATACCAAATACACATTGCAGTATATCTATATCTTAAGCTGTGTGTTGTAATGTTATCGAGTGATAAGCAATCAGCAGCAGATCATCAATGCAACACGTTTACAGCAGATATTGCACGTTGAGTGGACTCTTGCAGCGCCTGGACTCTGACCACACCTCACCAATTGAGAGAGAGAGAGAGATCACCCATGATAAATTAACATTTAGCGTTGCTAACGACCGTTACAATTCGATTTGAAGTCTCCAGAGCGACGCATTCGAGAGTTTTGCAACTGTGTTTCGTTTGTTCTTCGTCCATGTAGTTTGTGCAACAAATTCGCACTATCGGACAGGTTACCACAGACACTCGTAGCTCTGTGGATAGAACTTATTCAGATGGCGAATATTCACTGCCATAGCAAAGAAGAGACAGAGAGACAGATTAGACATTCAAAAAATTCACAATTCAATAAGCGGAGCAAGGCCGACAGCTTTTATAAGCTTAGAAGCCAGGCTTAGATTCACTCGCCCCGTCCCTCCCCTGTGCCGACCCGCCCCACCATGTCTAGCCCGATCAAAGAGCAATTTCCGTTGGTCTGTGGTATCTTTAGAGAGGGTATTATGGGTTTGGATTGGAGGTTTTGCAATGCAGAAAATGAAGCTAAAAACTATCGCTACGAATCGTTATATATGTAAACTAAACCACTATCTGAATCCCTGTAGAGATCCCTGCACGAATCATTATAGTAGTACATAAATCGAGTCTCGAGTCTCTCAATCGATTGAAAAACAAGTCGCTGTAAGAAAAACCAGTTTATTCCTAAAGATATTCCAGCCACAACTCCACAGACTCGAATTATGTTTAGTAGTTTTCCTTTGCTTATATATGTATAAGCCAAATCGTATATGAATCGAATGGAAGATCACTTTGCAAGAGTATCAAAAGCTTCGCCCTCGAATATACACCAAAAAAAAGGTAGCCTTCCATTCATGCTGCCTGACAATTGAAATTGGTGCTCAAAACGCGTCAACATTGGCTGCAGAGCCGAGCTAAGGCCGCTCTACCGCTTCACCACTTCACCCCACCACCATTTGACGACTTGGCTCATTGAACTTGGCTAACTCTAGACGACAAATACAATGCATAAATAACAATACATTAAGAAGCAGACGAGAAACAACAACAAACCCCACTCTCGAGTCGCGTGCTGTTTTCAAATTATAAATTTTTGTTTTTGTTTTCACGTGAAGAGCGGCAAAGGCGAGCGACTGCGATTCATGGGGAATTCTTGGCTCAAACATTTTCACACAAATTATTGCATATGCCTGCGCCTATGTGCCCGCCCGCCTATTTTTAGTTCACTTGGCCAAAAACAGGGAAATCATCATCAGAGATCACCATCAAATCATGCGCAGAAAAACAGTCAAAACAAATTGGCAATTTGCAAATTGGCAAAAGCCAAATAAAATTTAATTTATTAGCATAATGTGCGACTAATTTTCAGTAGGGCTAGACATGGCTGGGAGCCATGACTTTAGGACAATCCAGTTTAAACCGCCCGCCCGCACTTCATTATTAAAACAAACTACTATCAAAGTTGTTGGGTTTTAGTTAGTTATGCTAAGAATAAATTATGGTAATTATTTCGACGAATTTAGATATTGCGTAGTATCGAAAATGTGTGTGTCTGTCTGGTTTATGCCAGTTTTTTCAGTTTCAATTTCAGTTAGAAAGTTATGGAAAAACAGAAACAAAGACCTTTTATCATCTTTGATGTAGAATTTCCCATAACTTGTTTAGGTATTCAAGGGAGCAATTACTTTTACTCATCAGTAATTCAATTGGCAACCTTTTTGTACCAAGTTTTCCCATGGAAATCTAATGACTCATTCCGACACACACTTGCTATATAGTTTCGATAAGTCAAAGACTTATTTTCTGAGAGTTTCATACATCAGCTAACGACTTCCGCATATATAAGACTTTGAATTCTCGTACAGACGGAACGGATAAGCCGCCATACCCGCTGTACTTGAGATTATGCAGAGAGTCAGTCATTCAGGTTGACAGCGGAGGGCGGTAAAATGGGTGTGCGGTAGTTCGTAAGAGGCTAAAGATCAGATCTCAGAGGTCTCATAGCGTGCATGTATCATAATATCTAATCTGCAGTCAAGATGTCAACGAGAGCAATTAGATAATATTGCAAGAGAGATAGAGAAACTCGCAAGATTTAAGAACCGGAAAAATTGTCACAATTTGCCAAAATTTCCATATCTTTGAGAGATGTGATGGCATGGATGTGATGTGAGAGATTATCTTAACTGGAACTGGCAGTAAAAAGCCTCCCCAAATTACCCATGTCATATAGATACATATTTTCTAATTAAGAAAGGGGAATGGTATGGGTATGGGTATGGGTATGGGATGGGGAGGGAATCGCAGCAAAGTCCAAAGCTAGAGACAAGTTACACTAAAATTGGCTCACGACATTTGCGAGAGGTTCGTTCGGTTTTGTTTTATTCTATTTTAGACACGTTTCAGACACGGCACGAAATGCAAGCTACTATTCGTATGGGTACGGGTACGGCTAGGGGTACGGGTATATGGATGGGCATGGGCATGGTATTGGGCATGGGGCAACGCTTCGCTTGCATTGAACTTGACATTCGTTGAGGTCTGCTTTCAATTTAGAAATATGTCAGAGGCACAAACTATTTTCAGAAAAAAAAAGCGAACATTGCACATTGCACGCACTTGTTGCGGTTCGAGAAAGATACACAGATTTAAATGCAGATGCAGATCTTATAGCACGGGCAACAGACATTTATTAAATAGTATTTCCTTTTCCATTATTCACAGCCATGAGTAAGAATGGACACAGTAATGCTGGCTTTGTCAGCGATCAGGCGGACAGCGTACAGAAGCCAACGGGGAAGTCCTACTCCCTGGAGCTGGCCGAGAAGGGTGGCAGCCACAACAACAGCAGCAGCACGAATAAGGCTATAGTGGCCAAGGATCCCGATTACAATCCCTACGAACATCGCGATGTGGAGCATCCCACAACGTAAGCAGAGATTAAGCTCAAAATTATCTAAACTAATGCACGCCCAATCTCTCGTATAGCAATTCGGAAACGCTATTCCATCTGCTGAAAGGTTCCTTGGGCACTGGCATCCTGGCCATGCCGAATGCCTTCCGCAACTCTGGCTACATAACGGGCTCCATTGGCACCATTGTGATTGGTTTTATCTGCACGTACTGCATCCATCAGCTGGTCAAAGCGGAGTTTGAGCTGTGCCGAAGGAAGAAGGTGCGTTTCATGTCAATGTACATCCTTAATTCCATCCGTAATCAATGCTTTCATATTCAGATTCCCAGCATGAACTATCCGGCCGTGGCGGAGACTGCTTTGGGCGAGGGACCTGGATTCTTTAGAGCCTGTGCCCCGTACATTGGCACTGTGGTGAACACCTTCCTGCTGATCTACCAGCTGGGCACCTGCTGTGTCTACGTCGTGTTTGTCGCCTCGAACATCAAGGCCATTGTGGATGCCGTGGGCGATACGAACATCGATGTGCGCCTCTGCATGATCATTATTCTGCTGCCGCTGATTCTCATCAATTGGGTGCGCAACCTCAAGTATTTGGCTCCCTTCTCCACGCTGGCCAATGCCATTACCATGGTCTCCTTTGGCATCATCTGCTACTACATCTTCCGTGAGCCCGTCTCCACCGAGGGCAAGGATGCCTTCGGCAAGCCCGAGAACTTTCCGCTCTTCTTCGGCACCGTGCTGTTCGCCCTGGAGGCCATCGGTGTCATCCTGCCGCTGGAGAATGAGATGAAGACACCGAAAAAGTTTGGCGGCAACTGTGGTGTCCTCAACGTATCCATGATCCTCATTGTGTTCCTCTACGTGGGCATGGGTCTCTTTGGCTATCTCAACTACGGCAACTCCGTGCTGGGTTCCATTACGCTGAATATGCCCGAGCATGAGCTGTGAGTCCACCAAATGAAAGTGATTTCCCGCTTATAACATCTCGTTCTCTTGTATCTGTAGCCTGTCGCAGTGCGTCAAGGGTATGCTGGCATTTGCCATCTACATCACCCATGGCCTGGCCTGCTATGTGGCCATTGACATCACCTGGAACGACTATGTGGCCAAGCGGTTGGGTCCCCAGCGCAACAAGCTCTTCTGGGAGTATGCAGTGCGTACGATTCTAGTCCTGATGACTTGTAAGTCGATATACTATTCACATATTACTTCATTACTTGATTACTGATTCGTTTTGCTTTTGTGCAGTCCTGCTGGCTGTGGCCATACCCAATCTGGAGCTGTTCATCTCGCTGTTTGGTGCCCTGTGCCTGTCGGCCCTGGGCCTGGCTTTCCCGGCCCTCATCCAGATCTGCACACACTGGTACGAGACGAAGGGTCTGCGCAAGGCCTGGCTCTTGTTGAGTGAGTAGTGCATCAAGTTTCCCCCCCAACCACACAGCCTTTACCTAATTGTTTGTTCTGTATTTTTAGGCAACTTTGTGCTCATCATTGTGGGCATCCTGGGACTTGTGATCGGCACTTATACCTCACTCAGGGAGATCGTTTTGACCTTCTCCGAGTAGTCGAGAGTAGCATTCAGTTCTAATCCGCCAGCTGGCATTCCAATTTCTAAGCGAAAGTATTATGAGCAAACGGAAGATATCTAAATCGGTAGACATTCGCATTCGCAGCAGCACAAATGACAAAAGGATCTGCAGTTATGCAGTTGCAGATACAGATACAGATCTGCTCTATTTTGTACAATGTGTAAACTTCTAATCTGACCTTCTATATTTGTGTTGGATAGATAAATCTCCAACAGTTTATCAGATTTGTGATATTTTTAAGCATTGTGCCCAAAAAACCTGTACAACCAATGTATGTTTATATGTATGTGTGTGTACTATATCTATGTATATGTTTATCTATTTCTATATTTTTTCATAACGTATAATGTAGTTTATAACATTCTTGATAAGTATAGTAGTTTAGTGGCAAGTCACATCTTCATAAGCCTTATTTAATGTATGATGATAGCAGACAACAATATGAATAAACATAAACCTTTTTTTGCCATATTAAGATACGCCTTGAGGTGGGTTAGGGAGAGGATAGCCTAGGCAGTGGTCGCGGACACCATATAATCCTTAAGTGCCTGGCAGAGACGCCGGGCTCCGTCTACAAGCTTCGCCTTGCCGTGGAAGCCAATGGATAAACGAAAGAATTGCTTACCACTCTGCCCATCCGTCGCGAAGCGAGGCCCAGCTATAAACGCAATCCTCTCCTTCTCCAGACAATATTTGAGAAATTCTCTGGCGTCCAGTAACTCTGGCAGGCGTATCCAAATGAAGTATCCACCGCTGGGGCTTATCATTTTGCAGCCCTCGGGCAGCAGTGCTCTCAGTGCCTCTGTGGTGGCCAGCATGCGCTCCTTGTAGGTCTCGTGGAAAAGAGCTATCTGCTTCTGGGCAAGATTTAACTGGAACAGACTACCCACAATGCCGGCGGTGTAGTTGTTGAAACAGCCGCCGCTGTTGGCGAAGCCGCTGCCATCCAGCAGGGGCTTTATGCGCGGCGGCACCTCTAGCCAGCCCAGACGCAGGCCAGGGCCAAGAATTTTGGAGAAACTGCAGTTGGATATGACATGGCCAGCAAAGTCAACATCCGCTCTAACATCATACGAAAACAGGCGCGCCTCAGGCCTCTCGCCATAGTGCAAGATGTTATACACATCGTCGCACACCACAAGAAGGTCGTACTTCCTGGCGAGCTGCACAATGCCGCGACAGACCTCTGATAACGAATAGAAAACAGAAATGAAATACAATATCTGATGGGTCTGAGGACAGACCTACCTGGCGAGAACAGAATGCCCGTGGGGTTGTGGTAGGTCGGAATGGTGTAGTACATTCCCCAGAACTCCTTGCCCTGCGATTTGAATCTATGCTTGGCCACCTTTTCGCCCAGATCCTGCAGATCAACGCCATCATCATTCAGCTTGACCGGCACAATGGTCAGACTGTTGAAGTGCTTCATGCTGTCCAGGGCTATCATATAGGTAAACTCATCCACAAATATATAGCCCTGGAAGTCAACCAACGTCGACAGCAGCAAATGCAGGCCGTTTGTTGCGCCAGCCGTAATAATCAAATCCTCACTAAAAACATAAAACAAAGATAACAAAGTCCCAAATCGTATAACGATTAACGCCACAAAACCGCAGAACCAAGTCTCACCAGTTGACGGGGCTGTCGTACATGGCGCTGAAGTATGTGGCTATCTCACGCCGCACCTCATAACAGCCACTCGTGGGTCCATACTGAAAGATCAGCGACTGATTTTCCTTCTTTTCATGTTGCTGAAAAAGTGCACAAGGTCATTTGAATGGGAAATTGCATAATTGCACTCACTCACCAGACAATGTTCGGTGGCCTGCTGAAAGATGTCGCAGCAGGACTCGAGAAGGTCAGTGCCCGGTGCCCCGACGCCCAAATTGAGGACGTTTGGCTCATACACATTCCACGCGCCTCCGTCGAAGAGATGCTTCAGCTTGCGCTCCTCCGTCGCACGTGACATGCTGGTCCGTAGAATTTTCGTCTTCTAGTGGTATTATCAATGCGAAATGCACTCATATTTATAGCATAGAATAGAACATTTGTGGCGCTCGAAACACTCGAAACTCGTCATTAAAAATTGATGGGTCGTTCATGAACGAACGAACAGAAAAGAACTATTTGTGAACGAACTGAATAAGTTCATCTTAATGGTTATTTTTCGTTCATTTTGTTTGCTATATTTTAGCTATTTTAAAATGTCTCTTAAACGTAAATATAGTGAGTTAGAGGGAATCACGTCGACGCTCTAAGCGAGAAAATGGCAAAGTGTAAGTACTGCAAGTCGGAGTTTGGTATGACCGGAGGTTGAGCCAAAAACCCGGAGATCAAAAGTGAACTGGAAGCAAAAAAGTTCGTTTCTAGTTCACTGAATAGAAATGAACAAACGAACTTGTTCAGCAATTTGAACAGCTGTTTACCGAACAGCTGACCAAAGCCAATTGCAAATTGTTTTTGGAAAATTGGAAAATTACTTCATCGAAATGGATTCGGAAAAGCCTTCAACTAGCGCTGCAGCTGCAGCTGCATGTGCTCCAATAATGCAGGACCAAAACCCGCTCCAGGACTCGCCCATCCATGGGACAACGCTCTCGAGCAGTTCCAGCTTTGAGGCTCTTGCACGCCACGACGACCCAAATCTTAGTCGATTGGCCACGCAAATGTTTCAAAAAACCGAGGAATACATTACGCACGAGCTGAACGCACCCCTGGAGGACTACAGGCTATTGGAGGAGATGAACCGCGCTACAATAGCCAAGTACAAGGACATGCGCCAGATTGCAGAGAACCTGAATGCCTCCACTAGTGATCTGAGCCTCAAGTTTCAGCAACTGGCGCCGCTAATGCAGCAGATCGATGAGATATCCGATACGGTGGACAAACTAGAGGCGGCAGCCTACAAGCTGGACGCCTACAGCATAGCATTGGAGAACCGCGTCAAGTGTGTGCTGCAACGCAAGTCGGGCACCCATGTGGCACAATAATCCACTCAAAAGGCTTATAGCAGTATACTTTTAACAATAGACTTTATGTTATTAACCAAGTAATAGTTTAAATATAATCGCAATTATGTTAAGAAATATCAGGGGAACTGCAATAACAAAGAGATGGTTAATTATTTTGTGCATTTTTCATGATGGTGACGATGCTACGTACTTTTGGCCACTGTGCGAATGGAACGAATGAGATTTAAGGCTTGGTCCTTGGCCGTGGGGGCTCCAAAGTTCTGCTGGCCCGCTTGCCGGCCCCAGCCAACTGAAAATGTGCTCAAGATTAGCGTCGTGTCGTGGCGTTCGAAATTGCCATTGCCATTTGGGCGAACTTACACTTGGCCAGGAAGCGCTCCTCGTGCAGGATGCAGACGGCATTCAGGCACAGCAGCGAGGCTTCGATGAGCGTCCAGAGAGTAAACATTATTGAACAATTGAGAATTAATTTACATCGAAATCAACCAAAAATACCAAGTAATTGTTGACGTCAGTTGTCGTCTTTAGAGGTGGAGAAACAACAATGGAAACATCGATGTTTTATGGCGGCTATCGATGTATTTGCACCATCACTAAAGCAATGGAAACGAATTTTGATTTTATGTTAGGAAACACGTATGAAAATTGCTAGTCTCCCTCTTGAAAAAGGAAGTGAGAGACCTCTATATTTAATAACATTTATTTATTATGTATCGTTGGAAGCACTCCCAGGGCGCAATTAGACCAATTGATGTCTGAAAAAATTATAGATTACTTTCTGCTACAATTATTTTTCCACATTCACATACCTTTCTCAAGCGTCCAAATACCCAAGTCAGTGTTCGGAATTACTTTGGGGCAGAAAAACTCATCAAAATGTTCCATGGGATCCACATCAAAAGGTGTCTCTGCCAGCGGAATCAAACTAAGACATGGGCATAATGGTTATCAATACAGTCCAATGGTTTTCCGCTGAGCTTACCCTCGAAGGATGGGTGCCGAGAATGAACTCAGATACGAAAATCGCGTCAAGAAGAATTCGTGATCGAATAGCACAGCTCGTGGATTCTTTGGGCTGTTGCCAAACATCAGAGTGAGCGTTGGATCCACGCCAGAGTGAGCCAGCAGCGTGCGAATAGTTTTCGGTAGCACGTGCTTGTTAAGGGACGTGAAATCCGTGGGCTTCAGCTGATCATTCTACGGGAGGGAAGACGTTAAAGAAGATCCTTAAAGAACTTCAGATGTACCTCATACCTTGTCCTGCTCCTCCTTGAACATGCGCTTCATGCGCGACAGCATGGCGAAGGTTTCAATCATCTTTAGCGCCCAATATCTGGCCCCCAGGCGCCGCTCATCCGACTCATGAACATTTTCCGTCAGCTGTACGAGAGCCACAAAGACGTTTTCGGTGAACCCGTGGATGGCGATCAGTTTAAAGAGTCTCTCAGTGGCCGCTATGATGTGTTCCTCATTGTCCTTTATTTCCAGTCCCACGCCCATGAAATATTTCATTTTTAGTATTTCTGCAACGTATACATCGGCCAGATTCCGAACAGTTGACGTTTGCTTGACCAATTCGCTTAGTTTATTTATCACCGTGTCGAGTATCTCCTTGGGCGTCTTTAGCTTATTTTTCGATAAATATGCCCGTATGGTATTGAACTCCTTGGGCTTCAGTTTCTTGATGGCCTTGAGGCTGTGAGCGCTCTTGATCTGACACTCCAGGGCAAGGTCGAAGGCGGATAGCTGGTATGCCATCTTCAGCCTGAACTTGAGGTTGTCCTTGCCTTCCAGTTTGCCTGCATCCAGATCGGAGAGGGTGTCCTGCAGCGGCAGCCAGTAGTTGTGGTGCAGCCATTGCAAGCAGATTTCGGCTGCATCCCTCAACAGAGCCACGGGTGGCATTTCCGTGCCATGTGAGCACTTGTGGCGTATGTCGACCACGAATGATGGCAGTCCCAATTCCTGAGCCTTGTCGTACATGCTGCTCCAGTTGTGGCCTTGAACGGTGGACGACATGAAATTGAAGAAGCGCATGATGGCGTGTGCATAGATTTTTTCCAAATTCAGGTCGCCCTTCTTGTCGTCCAGCTGCGCCCGGACAATCACGGCAGTGGCCAGAGCAGCCGCTGGGCACAGGCTGCCTCGTCGCAGCTTCCAAATGCGGATCATGGACAGACCCATTCGAAGCTGATTGCTCGTTGCATTCTTCCCAAATATAAGAGTGTATGCTTCCTTGAATTCCGCTCTGAAATGGCAAATATTAATCAGAAACAAACATAAACAAAACATAACAAAACGCACGTGCATTTCCATGGTGTGACAATTGTTCTCTGTTTGACGGGAGCTGCTGTGGGTGTTGGCTTAGCGCCTGGGTGGCCTTTTAAACTCATGTTATGTGTATATTCTCTTGATGGTCTATAACAATTCAGTTTTAGGCAAAATCAAAACAAAATTTAATTTAATTTCCACCTGTTGGACAGTGTTGGTAAACAGTGTACCGGGTATAAAAAGTGCTGCATACTTTTGCATAGAACACCTGATTGGTAGGGCTGCAAACCATCGTTGGTTGCTATCATCGATATATCGCGAAATTCTACAACGAGCAAAACTATCGATGGTCTTGCAGTCCTAAACTGGAGCCAAAAATTATATATTTGCCTAAAATCCCAATCCACATTCTTGCCATGCCTCTGTCTATGCTTAGCTAGAGCATCAATTTACGGAATACGCACTCAATCCTTTCGACAGGCATTGCATCCAACAAATCACATGCAGATCATCTACACTTACAATCCCAACAACGTGGTGGATATACTGAATCCCGAGTACAACGATTTCGATGGTCCGCCACCGGCAAAGAAGATGATAATTGGTTCCTGCTCGATGTTTGTGATATTCTCATACCTGAAGCTGCTCTACATACTCGTGGCCATCTACCTGGCCCTCCATCACGCTCACCACTAAGCGGTGAGCATGTATCACTTTGTGTCCGAGCAGACGCCGGAACTGCGGCTCTCGGAGAAGGCACTGGTAACCAGCCACGTAACGCAGTATCTGAAGGGCTTTCAGCTCGATGCGGTGAGATTTCTCTACGAGCGCCTCAGCAAAGGAGAGTTTTGCATTCTCAACGATGAGAGTGGGCTGGGGAAAGTAGCCACCGTGTCGGCACTGCTCAGTGCTCTGGAGCCCGCCAAGAAAACGCTGATTGTGCTGCAGAGCGACGAACAGCTGCTTGCTGGCTGGCAGTTTCACCTAAACACACTCACAGATCTCTCCGTCTACACCATTCAGAGTGTCAAAGGTAGGTTTGGCAATCCTCTGGCTAAAGTTTCATTAAATTAACTGCGAAAAACTCTCCCGTAGACACGACCGAGTCACCGCATAGCGTTTACCTGGCCAAGTGGAGCAGTCTACGCAGCATTGGGGATCTCAGCAGACTGAAATTCGACTACGTTTTCGTGGACAATCGCGGCCATGCACTGAACAACAACTTCTGCAACTCCATGCTGGTGAAGCATTTCGAAGGCAAAGTAAACATTGTAATCTCCAGTGTGGACATAACGGTGAGGAAATCGAAATCCAAGTCACTGCGAACACAACTCACAATCTAATCGACACTTTCTGTTGCCTGCAGTCTGACGTGAGGCTTCTGTACAACGTGCTGCGGCTGGGTGGACGACTGGAGCATAAGCACAGAAACTTTCACAACTTTGATCGCAAGTTCCACCTGCCAGACCCCAAAGAGGTGTTCAGCAAGCGCATTGATCTCGAGGAGTACTACAAGCAGCGTGGCTTTCTCAGTGAATACATCAAGTAGGGCAGCCTGTTTAAAGCCATTTCAAAACCATTTGTTAACAATTCTTTGGGTCATCTCGCAGGGACTTTCGTCTGCGTCGCTTTCGCCATCAGTTCGATCAGAGTGTGCCGCTGGTTCCGCTCGAGCACTACAAGGCGAATCTGAATCTGTGGCTGGCCTCCAGGAATAGCCAGAGCACGCTCAGTGGCTCCTCGGATGTCTGCTCCACAGTGGCGTCTGTGGAGATCAATCAGTGCCACATAGAAGAACCGGGGAGGACCGAGTTGGAACACAGCAATGAAGCCGTCATAATGCCGCCATTGGTCTTTGAATCATCCGACTCTGAAGAAGAGCCGGTGATGCTGCACGCTGCTGCTTCCGTTCCCGATGACAACGAGGTTTTTGTTGTGTCCAGCGATGATTGCGAGATCATTACGTCCCCAAACACTCCGCCCACGCGCAAACTATCCAAGGAGTCGCCTTCAATTAAACCGAAGAGGAAGTACGTGAAACGCCAGCCTCCTGCCAAGCAGCCAGAACTTACCGAATCGGAGCCAGAGGAGCAGGAGGATAGGCCGAGGAAGAAAACGCGTGCAACTGCTGCTGCGACTGCACCTGCAACTAGTGCTACTGATGTGTCGCCTACCGAAAAGACAAGAAAAGTCAATGTTCGACTGAGGAGAATGTCCATGGCGGCGCCACAGCGTGAGTGCACTCCCCCTCAGCAGGCAGCGGCACCGCCACCGTTGACCCCCAAGACAGAGCCAAAGGCGAAGCGCCAACAGATGTTGAGCCCATCATCACCACTGCGTCGTCCAGCGACACGCGGAATGCAGCGTCTGACGCGATCCGCAGATGCAAAGCTGAACAGCAAATACTTGATGCACAGAATCAGATTGGAAGACTGCAGAAAGACCACAACCCGAAGACCCAAAACGGAGCCCAGTCAAACTCCAAGGACAAGCAAACCGAGGGTGAAGCAAGAGCGGAGCGTGCCACAGGAAACGCCCAGGAGGGGGCCAGGTCGTCCATCCAAAAAAGCAAACGAGGAGAAGACCAACAGCAGACCAACCAGAGCCAAAGCTGCAGAGGAAACACCCAAACGAGGACGAGGACGTCCACACAACAACGAATCGCAGCAAGAATCCGCAGCCAAAGGAAAAGAAAAGCCAACCGTAAAGAAGTCGAAGATTAAGCCCATCGCTGCCACACCCCAAGTGGTGAGCAGCAGCTCCCTGTCCTCTGAGTACATGCAGTGCGGGCAAAAGCTGCCGGACAACGTGGATGTGCTGGATCTGCCCGCCTTCCGCATACCATTCACGCCCCAGCCGGTGCCCCTGATGCTGCCATCGGCCTACACACTGTTCAGCGACTCAGAGGTGGTGTCCGTGCCCCTGACCAGCCCACAACAGCGTGAGACTGTGGTCATCTGCAGCTCGCACGATGAGAGCTCGCAGCCGAGCTCGTTCACGACGCAGAGCCGCCGCACGAAGGCATTGAAGCGAAAGCGCCAGCCAGAGACACCAACAAGTGGCTCCTCACACTTTGGACTGCTGCTCTCACAGCAGAGGAATCCGATTAAATCTCCGGATATCTTTAGCAACTGCTCGGACATTTCGCAACTGACGATGGCGCAGCCGCCACCGAAACCGTCGTCCCCCTTCGAGGGCTTCAAGATCTTTGGGTCTGAGGTGAAACAGTTCCAGCAGCAGCATGCCAAGGCGATCGTTGGACCTGCCAAGAAGAAGCGCGAACGCTCCTGCCTGGACATCCTGGAGCAAATGTTTGAGCCGCGTGCGCCGGTTACATCCAGCCCCAAGGTTCTGCCCAGCCTTCCGAATGTGACACCACCCAAGCAGCAGCAGCAGCAGGAGCTGCAGCAGACGCCGAAACTGATAACGCAACGGCAACGAACCTTTGCAGAGGAAGATTTCTTTGAGATAACCAACAACGGGGAGTTTGGCAGCCGCCTGCGTCTCAACTCCTCGGGTGAGGTGTCACCCGTCCAGCAGGATCGCTCCACGCAGTCGAACAAGATCACCAACTATCTGATTAGCTCGGGGCCGGAGAAGTCGGGCACCTGCAGCAATCGCAGCACATCTGCCACGCAAACGTTGCGCAAATCCCCCAAAGCCGCCGGCAAGTCCACACAGTCCACGAAGCTGACACGTTGGTTTGGGTCCACCTTCGGGGTCGCCTCCCAGAACAGCTCCGTGGAATCGCAGAGTGCACCCAGCACACCCATGGCGCCATCGACGAGCGAGGCAGCCTGCCGTGCCCGCTCCGCACGCAGTGCAGGACCCAGCAAGAGGAAGCGTTTGGATCTGTACAAGTGAAAGGCTGTGCAGGTGAAGGCAGCATCGAAATGCATTCATAAGTTAACAGAATTCAGGGAATTCCCCCCGGCCCACAAATGAAACCCCCTCTCGCATGTTATTCTATCGTGAAATATCAAAATGGTATAATGTTAACTGTAAAACATTAAGCGAACCGATTAACTAGCCAATTTAGTAGAATTTCATTTAATTTCTTTCAAGTTTAAATAGAGATTATTTCCTAACTTCCAACCGTTTTCTAAATGGGCTCGGCCCGGCCCGGCCAGACCCTCATCCTCATATCCGCTGTTTGCTGAATATGTGCGTGAGATTGTGCATGACCGCCTGGCGCTGATACTCCAACTCACGGCGACACATGCTGCCCAGCAGCGGTGGGCACTGGTACTGATGCGCTCCAGGGCCAAGGTGTCTTCATTGGCGGCCCTGAAGCTAAACTCACTCAGAGAGTGCACTGCGCAGGAGAGAAGGGGAGAAGCGAAATAAACAAAATGCATTAAGCAAAGATAAAGATTCACTCACAGCAGTAGAAGCCACTGAAGAAGCAGGTCTCGTGGGTGGACTGAATGCCATAGGCCACAGGTGTGATGCCTGGCTTCGTTTTGGTCACCACATACTTGGCCGTGGCCGTGTTCAGCCAGTAGGGCCAGTGGGAGAGTCGCTCGGTGTACTCCACCGTGTAGCGCCAGTCGTGGGCGTGGCCATGATCGGCAAGAATCTTGAAATTGATGCTGCAGGAAATGAAGAATAGAATGGATAGATAGGTAGATAGGGGGCAAGTGTCGAAGCGTACTCACATGGTGGGATTGAGCAGACGCATTTTGTTAAAGTCTGCCACATATTCCCAGACCTTTTCCGGTCTCGTCTTGCCGATAATGCCCTCGATTTGGTAATTCTGATAGCCGCTGGAGAACACAAAGACGTACAGCAGCAGGGCGGTGCTGAGCAGCAGCGAAAAACGCTTGATATTCCATCGACGGACGCTATGCATGATATGTATGTGGCTGTGTGTGCATATATGTATCTCGGATTCTGTGAGTATCAAATAAACAAATGCCCGGCAAATGCGAAAGGGGTAATGAATGGATCACAGAGCGACGGGCATCCAAACAAATGGGTGGCAAACAACAGAATGAGAGGAACGCCAAAAGAAAGATTGTAAATAGTTTGTGAACTCCCCAAAGTATATTTAATGTAGGGTGAGACAGTTGTAAGGAAATAAGGAAAACTAAGAATATCGGAACAGCTTTACATATTTCCTACCAGAACTTGCAGTATGGGAATGCTTAACCTCATTTAAATATACTTTTGGGAGACACACTCTCTCTCTCTCTCTGTCTCTCATTCACTAATATTACTGTAGAATCTTGCAGCAGTACAGTTCACTCGTTTAATCAGGGCTTTAGGTATTATGACCCCGGACCTTTGATATTGGAATTTTTGGATAAAACTTCCCGCTTTGCCTGCCTTGCCCTATAGCTGGGCCAACTTTTAATTTGTATGTGCTTAATAAACAGACGGATAAACAGACGAATCGGCCAGCTTGGAATCGGACATGTACATACATACATATGTATGTACATTGCTGCCATTTATCCATCCATTTACAACGCATCGACATTTTTCTTGTTTATGTAAGAAAAGACGCTGAAAAAAGTACTCAATTTTTGCAAGTCAAGCATTTCTTGTGAAGATATGAATTTATTCGGAAAATATACGATTTCTACTGCTCCAGAAGCAACTCTATTACAATACAAAAAAAAATTTTAAATGCATACAAATTGATGTGCTCTTATCTTATTTAGATTAAACATTTCGTGAATGTTGTTATGGTAGCTGAAATATTTTTTAGCACGGCAAAGCTCCGAAAGTAAGAGTGAAGCTGTTGAGTAGCATTTTTCGAGTTCTCCTTGACTCATACGATCAAAAATGTTATGTCCGGTTGCCAAAAAGAAATCAAGTTCTCCATTTTGTAGACATTTTACCAAACAGTTCCACATCTGAATAAAGAACCATGCCAAATTAGTTTCCCAGTTAACGTGTCCCAGTTGATGGAGCAAGACAGTTTTCAGCATGTAACTTGATAGACGGGGCATATCAGTTGCATGAGCGTCGCGCAATCCCTTCATCAGACGTAAAACATTTTTGAAGTAACCCAAATCCATTGTTACCTCGCGTTCCCAATGCGGAGCACATACCATAAAGGTCCGCTCGTCCTTTGAGCCCTTTTTGTATTCCGGTACAGCGAACCATGGGAAGTTACATATGTTTTTCTTATGGCTTTTGTAAATACATTTTCTGGTGAGCGGCCACTGTGTCCAAGTGAACTCGAATGCTGGCACTAAATCGAATGATATGGTCCGATTCTGCCCCACAGCTTCAATGGTATGGGCACATCCGTAGCCCCTGGCCGAGTACATTAACTCGTATTCTTCTCCAGTCTGGCAACGAAGTTGCACGGCGTAGCCAAGTTTGCAGATCTTTTCGACATATGTAATTGTC
Organism: Drosophila bifasciata; assembly: GCA_009664405.1. Classification (NCBI taxonomy): domain Eukaryota; kingdom Metazoa; phylum Arthropoda; class Insecta; order Diptera; family Drosophilidae; genus Drosophila; species Drosophila bifasciata. Next base: position 43,679,005 of record CM019043.1, read on the forward strand.
CTCAACAACAGGATGTTTGTCGAAATTTGCGAACAAGAACACGAATCCCTTCTCGTCTCTTATCGGGGTGATTGGGAATGGCAATTTCAATTTCATATGCAAATCAAATTCATCGGGAGTCTTCAATTTCACCCTGTCCAAGTAGCTTCCTGAAAGAAAAGTGAGTATTAAATATGGGATTAAGGGTTTCCGCAGGTCGAAAAACTTACCTGTAAGGCTAAGGCCATCAAAAGCGCTGCGAAAAAGTGCGCTTGCCAACTTAAGTTTCTCAATCACATGATTTTGGATTTCGACAGCATCTTCAGTGTAATTGGAGCGATCGCCGTCGGAAATTAGTAATTTTTGCAAAACATTCACCAGGTCCTCATCAAAACCCATGATTCCTTATATATTATACGAGTTCACGTCGCAGAAAAGAAGCAAGAAAAAAGGAGAATCGACTGCTCGCATTAAGATTTAAAAAGCGAATGGAGTATTTTGGAAAGACCCCTTTTCAATTGATATATTGTCGAATTGAAAGCACATTTCAATTGCTTATCGCACAAAAATACCGATATTTTCTTGCAACCTACCCTGCGTTCGATAAGTAGATGAAACAGTCGTTATAAATAAGAGAAATAACAAAATAATGGTTTCATAATTTTAGAAAAGTAGTTATGTTAATGTTACATCCAAAAAAAAACTATAAAACTAATATTTTCACCAGACGTACAAATATATCAACAACACACAATATATATCGATACATTGATAAATATGTTTAACATCTCTAGTTCACAGCTGTTTGTTTTTACTCTTGCCGCGCGCTGTTTTCCCGACCCGTCCGCAAACTTTTTTCCTTAATTATATTTTAATCTGTTTGTTTGTTTTATATTTTAACATAAATTAAGTACAAAATGCTTTGTAGACTTGTTGCCAACCGCAATTTGAGCGCCAAATATGCTGGCTCGTTCAAGGTAAGCAGCCACCCACACCTCACCACACCACACCCTCTCACTGCACCAGAGAATAATTATGTCGATCTGCTGGCAAACAGATAAACTGTATTAAAATAAAGGCAATTATCTTTATACCCGCCTCTATAAATAGAGCAACATGTGATGCTCATGTGATCAACAGGTGATAACAGGCGACCAGTTTCCATATAGAAAAAAAAACAACAACAAAAGAGCAACAGGTGCACAATTCGAAAACGCGAAAACAATTATGTAGAACCAAACCCATACATATGCAAGTACAGTGGAGTTGTACTGTATTTCTGATTTAGTATAAGGCCTGCCCAGCCAGTCCCCTGATAAGCACTAGTTTAATAGAACCACCCGAACAGCCCACTTGTTGGCACGTGACCCCTGACGATCCGACCCCCCTGGAATCATGTATTTAATATTAAAAATAGGCAAACTTACGTAACATTTTGCACAAACAAGGCACACACACGCACGCACGCACGACACGTCCAATCATAAGCAATCAAACCACTATGCTAATGGAGCGCCAGACACAAAATCCCCCGCTAATATTCCCCTACGATCTGTACGTTTCAGCTTATTGCCTGCTACTCGACATCGGGAAAGAAACCCAATGGCAAAGTCTACGAGTCGGCCATCGATGCAGTGGCGGATGTTCAGGATGGGGCCAAGATTCTGTTCGGTGGCTTTGGCATCTGTGGCATTCCAGAGAAGATGATTGCTGCCCTAAAGCAGAAGGGTGTCAAGAACATCACCGCAGTGTCCAACAATGGAGGTAGATGGTGCCAGGAACTGTACAAGATCTTCTTACCAAGAGTCGCCACTCTCTTTCAGGTGTTGATGACTGCGGTCTGGGTGTGCTGATCAAGCAGCGGCAGCTGAGTAAACTGATCGCCTCGTATGTGGGCGAGAACAAGGAGCTGGTGCGGCAATACCTGGACGGAGAACTGGCTATGGAACTGACGCCGCAGGGCACGCTGGCGGAGAAGATTCGTGCGGGTGGTGCTGGCATTCCCGCATTTTACACGCCTACTGGTTACGCCACCTTGGTCCAAGAGGGCGGTGCACCCGTCAAGTATTCGAAAGATGGCAAGGTGGAGATTTCTAGTGAGGAGAAACCCGTGAAAGAATTCAACGGACGCAACTACGTGATGGAGGAGTCGATCTTTGCTGACTTTGCCTTTGTCAAGGCACAGAAAGCGGATCTCCAGGGCAATTTGGTGTTCAATAAGTCGGCCAGGAACTTCAACGCCCCCATGTGCCGTGCCGCAAAAATAACCGTGGCCGAGGTGGAGGAGCTGGTGCCCGTGGGCGCCCTCTCGCCCGATGAGATCCATGTACCCGGCATATATGTGAAGCGAATCTTCAAGGGCACCGACTACAACAAACGCGTAGAGCGTCTGAGGATCACCGAGCCACAGGATCCCAGCAAACCCGCTGCTCCCTCTAATCCCGGACAGGCACTGCGCGAGCGCATCGCTCGTCGTGTGGCCCTGGAGTTTCGTGATGGCATGTACGCGAATCTGGGCATTGGCATGCCCGTCCTCTCCTCGAACTACATACCCAAGGGCATGAACGTGCTGCTGCAGTCGGAGAATGGCATATTGGGCCTGGGTCCATTCCCCACCAAGGACCAAGTCGATCCCGATCTAATTAATGCCGGCAAGGAGAGCGTCACTGTGATTCCCGGCGCATCCTTCTTTGGCTCCGATGAAAGCTTTGCCATGATTCGTGGCGGTCATGTGGATATCACCATTTTGGGTGCCATGGAGGTCTCCGCTACGGGCGATCTGGCCAACTGGATGATTCCTGTAAGCCAAAAGATTATTCCCACAGCTTATTCGTACTCATAAATGTTTCGTTTGGTTTGCAGGGCAAACTGGTCAAGGGAATGGGTGGTGCCATGGATTTGGTAGCTGCTCCCGGCTCCAAGGTGATCATCACAATGGAGCACAATGCGCGCGATGGTTCGCCCAAGATATTGGACACCTGTTCGCTGCCTTTGACCGGCAAGGGTGTCATTGATCTGATCATTTCGGAGAAGGCCGTTTTCGAGGTGGAAAAGGGCGTGGGTCTCACCCTGATCGAGGTGGCCGAGGGCTACACCGTCGATGATATCTTCGCCTGCACTGGGGCCAAGTTTACTGTCTCTCCGGATGTCAAGACGATGGGACAGATTCCGGTTTAGTAATGCCCGGAATGTTTCAGAGGCTTTAGAGGCTTTAGAGGCTTCAGTGGTGGGTGGTTGGTTGACGGTACTTGAGTGATATTTTAGTGCATTTATTTTGTGTTGATCGTGTGACATAAACGTTTCTGTTATTGAATATAGAGTTTTTCCATATATGCCATATAATGGGGCATGTCGCTGCGAGAGCTATCCCATGGCCTTGGCCATGTTCTTGAGTGTGGCCGAGCGATGGGCGGTGCGCATCTGTTTGTTCAGTATATCGAAGATGCGATTGTACTTGCTGTCGGACTCGGTGCGACAGATGGCGCAGAACTGCGAGGAGAGCACATGCATGGGACTGCGGAAGTAGAGGCTCTTCTGCATGGTCAGGCCGTTCTTGTGGTGCGACATCATGTGCAGGAATATCTCAATCACAGCCATCAATGCGCCAATGAAGAAGTTGTAGCAGAAGAGCGTCGGCACCAGGAACAGCAGATAATGCTGGCGTTCGTAGCCCAAGATGATATTCTGCAAAGGGAAATGCAATTAGTGTAGGAACCACTCAGCGTGGAATCTCCGCTGCTTACGCTGCTCACACCATCCATGTGACAGTAGTCCTCGCGCTCATAGCCTGGCGTCGTTTTCTTCGGCTCCTTGCGTGCACCATGTTGCACGATTATGTCCAGATCCCCCTGATACTTGTTCGTCATTAAGTCGTCCATCTCGTCGCACAGGGTGCCACGGAGGCAGTGCTTGGGCACATGGAAGTTGTGATGCTTGCGGTAGCGCACCTTCATCTGGCCGTGAACGGGCTCGCCGGTCTCACCATCGTAGTCGGGCTGTGTAACACGGGCCGAGTCCGTGTAGAAGTACTCCGACTCTCCGGTTTCGCTATTCTGCAAAAAGAAAAAAAAAACCGATAAGAGAGCACGATAAGAGAGCAACTTAAGAGAGCTTAAAACCCAAAAAATAAACACATTCGTGTGGCGTGATCCCAAGTCTTGAGGCTAATTTATTTTGTTTAAATTAGCAATTAAAATTTATGGAACTCCTCTAACATGAAAGAGGAGGAAGAGGTATACCAAGAAGATCGGTGGGAGTGCCATCACAGCTGATCAAAGCTAATATTTAAGAGTAGGGTATGCCAATTTCGTGGTGGAAGAGCGACAGTGAAAGAGTTAGTTCGTTCTCAACATTGCACGTATTTTTTGATGTTTCCGTTGTTTATTAAATGTTATCTGCCCCAAAACACACACTACCAAGAATAATACCCGAAAATAGATTCCGTAAATCAATGTTGATAACAGAGAGAAAGAGAGACAAGGTGTGTGTGTGTGGGTGCCCATGTCTCGGAACTGTGATAATACTCCAATGGGGTGTGTGGGTGCCCATGTCTGGGATTTGTGGGAGTGTGACTCTGAATCACCTGCGTAGAAGCCTTACTATAGATAATTTACACTATGCACCTGCTACTGGTTGCTCTTACCACCAGCATGCTTTCTGCTGTACTAAACAGAGCCCACAAAAACACAAACCCAAAATTCATACTCGAATGTGTCTTATCAGTGGGCTTTGACCGTTGTGTGTGTGTGTGACCGATCGACAGACGGTTCTGCGCTTATCATTACAGAGGCTATAGACGCCAACGACGAGCGCCAAGACTTATCTCTCTCGCCCGACAGGCCAGGCAGGCAGGCAGGCAGGCACACCGAAGATACGCCTATTAACGGGCAATTAAGACAGCAACAGAATCGTAAATTACCCATGCAATTACAACGTTCTCTCTGTCTCACTGCCCGCCTTTTGTTGAATTAATAAATTATGGGTTGCATAAGCAATGAGGAGGAGCAGCCAGGCGGTGCAGTGTAGGGTGGTGGCTAGATAACTGGTTTGCGTGCCAAATGCGATTTGATCGTAATAAAAATAATACAAACTGATCTAAACAATAATATATGTACACTACGGACGGGCATGGGGAGTGGAGGCATTCGCATGGCATCCGATATACATATTTGATAGGAAAATGAAAATGAGCAAACTGATCTTTAGTTGGAATAATGAATGGGGATTACCGGCATAGCAAAGTGATGTTAAGAAATATTTCTAGTATGGGCGGAGATATAGGGGGGTATAAGAATTTTAAATTTGCTGGAGTGAACGTTTTGGATCATAGCAACTGGTTCTCAGATCTTGCTTTTGGGAACACTTATTGGGACTTATTGTACCTACAACCTAATTTTAAGCATCTTTAACTTTGCTAAGAACAAAATAAGCACAAAATAGAGTAACTAAAATTCGAACTTAGAGTTCTCACAAATATTTAGTTAATAGAGAGAGACTAATTACACTCAATCTACATGCAAATTGACAACTTTATAGCTCTATTCCAATCATATGCTGTTGATCTTGTGGCGAATGAAATGATCTAATCAAAAATAAAAACTAAAAGAAATTAAAAACGTATTCTCAAGTGCAAGGCAACAAAAAGAATAAAAAAAAAATTTTCGAGTATTGTGGGAATCAAATGTGGAGATAGAATATGGTAGCTGTCGGCTCGATAGAGGAAATGGCCCTAACCTACAGAACAAACGGTAGTTCTTTTGATTGGAGTACACCTCTACAGGTGGTGTCTGTATACTTGAGATAGCTGTACAATATAAGGACTCATTTTTTTCTAACTACAAAAATGTGTGTGCAAAGCCTTTTAGCCAGTGGAACAGCAAAAGACTGTAATTACAGATAAGCCAAATGGTAATGGAAAAAATATAAAAAAAAAAAACAAGGCCAGCCGATGACACCCAATCTATCTACAGTTGATAATCTATGTGGGGGCTACACTATATATTATACCCCAGGTCTAGCATTATAATAGTTATTTTTGCTGGTAGAGTCACAGTCACAGTTGGTTTCGTACGGCATACGAGCATAGGGAGTGTAATTAACTGAGATTGCCATTTACTACTCGTATATTTGTTGTTGTTTTTGTCTGGGGGCTCTTAATGGGCTTAGATTCAATTTAAACGAAGTTACAAACGGAATAGGATTCACTCTTAACCCTCTCTCGCCTTCTTTAACAGTTTAAACCACGAACTCTCTCTCGGAGATGAAGATCATGCTCACAGCCTCCTCCTCCTCTCTCCCACAGTGATGGTCTCTCCCTCTCTCTCTTTTGCACTCACCGTAATCGAATATCCCATGGCTGTCTGTCTGTGTGTGTGCGCTGCGGCCTGGCACCACCAAAGCTCTGTTTTTACAGTTATGTTTGCAAGTGGCTTTATTTTGATTTAACTTTAGCTTTTAGGCCCTTATGGTAATACCACAAAACAACACATATACGTAAATATTGTGTATAGATGTGCCTGTGGAAATTTCACTTCACTGGAAATTTATGCAAACGCAAACAAGGGAAAAACAGAATTTGTTGTGGAAAATTTTGAAACCGGTTGATGTCGGCTCGTTGATGTTGTTGTTGTTGTTGTCGTTGTTGTCACATTTGTTTCGGTTACGGGAAGTACTCGAGGGTTAAGACTTTCGCAGAATTACAATTAAATTAGCATAAATCACAACTAGCACACAATTTAAAGCAAATTGTAGGTTTATTTTGAATTTTTGTTTGGATCGCAATTTCACCACACGCACGCGGGTTACAGTTTTTCCAAAAAATAATAATGAAGATTCGATTGAAGCGTTTAGCTGTGGCTTATTTTCCAATTGGGATTTAATAATATTTTCCAGCTGATGGTGAACCGTATTGGATTGATAATATTGCCAATTGGATGTTTTTAAGAGAGCGAACGACAATGTGACTGCGATCTATCTACTCTTTTAAATATACCGAAATATACATTCTCATTGTCAAAATATACCATAAATATACCGAGGAACAAAACGAACTTAACCCAACTAAGCCCCCTTTTATTTAAACAAATAACAATTCATTATAAAAATAATAAATGTTGTTCATTCTTTTCATTACGAGCCCAAATAAATAAATAAATGTAGATATATTTATATTTATGCGTTAACTGAAATCAGCTATAAAAAAGCTGATTTGGCAATAGTCTTGGGCATGAAACTCGACTAAGATCAGAGCTTCAGAGCTGGTTGTTGTCACTGCTAAAAGCTTTTTTCAAATAAAAAATCCAAATAAAAATAAAAAGTCGAAACGTTTTTTTGGTTAATTAAAAGTCGAAACGTTTTTTTGGTTAATTAATTATTATTGAACTTTTGGCGGGGGTTCAAAAACTGGTTTAGGCGTTCATTCTGGCTTACTTGTGTTTGCTTTTTGCTGCTTCCACACAAAAAGTGCATATAGTATTTGGCGACTTTTGTTTTGGCAACGTCTCTCTGCCCCCCACCGCCCCTCCGCCCGCTCCCTTAAACGCTTCTGATCTTGGTTGGGTTATTATCGTATAGCGAGTCCATAATTATCTTTTTTAAAGATTATCAACATGTTTTTTTTTTGTTCATGAACGAGAGGTTGTCGAGCGGCATCGACGGGGATCCAAAATTTAGTATCCGCCCGGTCGGCCCAGCACTCGGTTCAGCGCTTGAAGAAGATCTCTACTATACACCCCTCTATACCAGAAAATTGCAATCAGCTTCGTACATACATATAGCCGTTGTCTTTTATAGAGGCTTGGTTTATCGTAGTGTGATAAAAGATTTATACGATTCAGCTCAAATAGTAGCTTTATCAAATACTCCTCGTCAGCTACTTTCGGTCAGGGGCCAACCACGACCCACCCAGTGACGATGCTCTTCATTATTATCATAACACAAAGATCAAGTTTAAGATCCGAACAAGATCTGAGTCGGAATCGTTTAAATCTCTTAATGGTTACGGGAATGGTTTTGATTTCTCTGCTTTATCTGTAGAGCCCACTCAAGGGGGTCTTATTATTATTATTATTATATTATTGTTATTGTGGGGCTTGCAAAACACTTATCAATCAATCAAATCGCTTCACAAAACAAGTACTGATTGCTCACTTTTGATAGGACTGATATAAAAACTGTGGCCATCATATACGACCCGGCAACAACTGGGGATTCGGCGGAGCCAACAAAACCCACGAATGCCAGCAACGATGATTACGATCCGCATCTGAATCGGAATGTAAAGAATCCCACGACGTAAGTAGAGATTGTGGAATATTTTCCATGGCCATTACTGTATGATGACAATATTATCTTTCGTTTAGGAACGGGCAGACTTTTGCACATTTTCTAAAGGCCTCTGTGGGCACGGGGGTGCTGGCCATGCCCAGTGCCTTCTCCCATGCGGGCTATGTGAATGGCACGATCCTTACATTGATTATAGGACTGCTGGCGCTGTATTGTTTGCATATATTGGTGGGTACAACATACCATACCTATCATACTACCTCATCTATATTTATTCCACTGCAGATCAATTGCATGTATATCCTGTGCAAGCGTCAGAAGGTGCCGTATGTCAGCTTCTCGGAGGCCATGAATCTGGGCCTGAAACAGGGTCCGCCAGGGCTACGCTGTCTGGCACCCATTGCCATGTAAGTGTCCATTTCCTTGTCTGGCTTAGTCCTCAAGCTCTAATCTGTTCTCTGGCAGACCATTTGTGGATGGCTTCTTGGCCTTCTATCATTTTGGCATCTGTTGTGTCTATGTGGTGTTCATTGCGGAGAGCATTAAGCAGCTGGTGGATGAGTATCTGGTGGTGTGGGATGTTCGTTTGCACATGTGCCTGCTGATTGTGCCCCTGCTGTTGATCTACAGCATCAAGAATCTGCAGGTGTTGGCTCCGTTTTCCAGTGCTGCCAATTTGCTGCTGCTTGTGGGTAAGTCTCTCCTCCTTCCTAGCTCTTTCCTATACCCTACTGATATACCCCTTTCTTCACTATCTGCTTAGGTTTTGGCATCATTTTGTATTACATTTTTGATGATTTGCCACCGCTGAGTGAACGTGCGGCATTTGTGTCCTACACGGAGCTGCCCACCTTCTTTGGCACTGTGCTGTTCGCTCTGGAGGCTGTGGGCGTGGTAGGTTATGCAGCCATTCAACACATTATTTATATTCATATTTGATTATATTTGGTAGATTCTGGCTATTGAGGAGAACATGGCCACGCCTGGTGACTTTGTGAAGCCCTGTGGCATCATGAACTGGGGCATGTCCATTGTGCTGGGCCTCTACATACTCTTGGGCTTCTTTGGCTATTGGAAATATGGCGATGAGTCGCTTGGCAGCATAACCCTTAACATTCCACAATGGGATATGTGAGTTTCTCTTCTCTTCCATTTTTTTCTGTATTTATTTGTATTTGCTTTGTGTGTAGACCCGCACAGGTGGTGAAGATATTCTTTGCCATAACCACTTGGATATCGTATGCATTGCAGGGCTATGTCACGGCCCACATATTGTGGGGCAAGTATCTGAGTAAACGCATCAAGGACACCAAAAGGCATTCACTCTACGAACTGATATTCCGTGCCATTATTGTGCTGCTGACATGTAAGTTGTTTTCTGTACCCCCTTTGGATTTTTCAGCTTAACTTTGCTCTCTTTTTCTCCTGCAGTTGGCTGTGCCATTGCCATACCAGATCTATCGGTCTTCCTCTCGCTGGTGGGCTCCTTTTGTCTCTCATTTCTGGGTCTCATCTTTCCCGCCTTGCTGCAGATCTGCGTCCAGTACGAGCAGGGCTATGGCCCTTTCCGTATAAAGTTAATCGTTAATATTCTGCTGCTATTGTTTGGCGTCTGTGGTGGCGCTGTGGGCACCTATGTGAGCATTTTGGAGATCATTGCGGTGTACAAATAAAGGTGGACACAAATTTGATTGAGTTGTTTGTGTGGCAAGTGGGGCAGGGAGCAAGGGTGCCAAAGCCCTTTGGGTTAAGGGGTTTGAATTCTGTTTTTCTTGGCTAAACATTGTTGCAGCAACGCACACACTTGCACACACATAAATACAGCTAGTTGGTTTATGGCCAACATATCAAACATGGCCCAGAATCAAGAGTCAAGTAGACCAAAGTAGACCAAATATTTTTAATTTTAATTAAAAGCTTAGCACAGGTCCATCCATAGCACGTGGAATGAAGAGAATGTACTGGGTGGTGGGGAGGCATGTGCAACCAGTGGAGAAGAAGGGGAAACAGTGGAGAAGAGAATGGTGGAGGAGAGGTGTGTGGAAGATGCTCATCGTTGCAACGAACTGTAATTAAATGCAACCGCAATTAACACAAAAGCGCCCCAGGTCAGCAAGCCAGACACAGGACTCGGGACTTCCTCCTTTGCCACACCTTTCCCCTCCACCCACTCCACTGCTACGCCCCTCTACGCTGTTGCAGCTCTCCGGAAATCCTCTTGCATTTTATTTACAATGTTTTGCGGCGAGAAGGTTACTGACAACCTCTCCGCCCTCTGGCTGCCCCCCCCACTTACAGCAGCCCCTAATAGCAGCCCCTTGCAGCTCTCCCCCTTTTTCAGCTCATTTCCCCCTCTGCTTTTGCCTTGTCTTGTGTGAAGGCCACATAGCGAGAGACGGGACTGAGCCACAATGACCGCCGGCGCTCCTAAGAAGCCAAATGGACAAATGGCCGGTATGTCGGAGCGAGGTGTGCGGCAAAAGTTTGCAAGGAAATGGAACACAGTAGGAGAGAAAAGAGAATAGAGAGGAATATCAAAGCTGTCTGTATGAATTGCAGAACTCTCAATCAATCTATGTATGACTTATGCAAAGAATCTTTCAGAACAGATTAATTAAATCTAAATTTATCAGTGCTGCTATATGCTGAGTGCTGTGGCAACCCTCGCTGTTGGCCAGGAGAATGTGTTGAAATGTCGTTTGCTTTGTACGTTTAATTACTCTTTTGACGGAAATAACACACAACATTCGTGCACTAGTATTCGAAATTGGCAACAACAAAATGGGAACACAGCCACCAAAGCAAAAGGGAAACAAGCGAAAAAGGTTCGAGAAAAAGGGCAAGAAAAAGCTGGCGGAGATAGAGCAAAAGGTGGAGCAGAAAAATGCAAGAAATTGGTAGCCCCTCCAATTGGAGTACTAAAAAAAAAAAAGAGCGAAAATGCATCAAAGCTGCGCGGAAACTGAAGACTTCGCAGGAGCAGGGTTGAGAAATTGAAACCAAAAAAACTTTCAGCAGGCTCTCGCACCAGCTAAGACCAAAGACGAAGCCAAAGACAGAGCCAAAGACAGAGCCAAAGAGAGCCAAAGACAGAGCCAAAGACGAAGCCAAACCCAGAGCAAGGGCCAGTGCTAGAGCCAAAGCCAAAGTCAGAGTCAGAGCCACAGCCAATGCCGTGAAAAAGTATCCCATGGATACGCCTCAGTGCCGCAGTTTCCATCTTGAATTTCCACCGCTTTTAGTCACCCTTCATCAATTTGGCTTTGACCAGCATCGAGCAGCAGCAGCAGCAGCAAATTAAATGACAAGTTTTACTCCTAAGCGATTTTTTTATTTATATATATATATTTTTTTTTCTACTGCCCACCACTGGGGTCTGGTGTTGCCTGGAAGCTGGATGATTTTAATTATATTTGTGCAGGCAGCCGGGCAGGCAGGCTTTTAGTGCTTCCGGTCAGTTGATTCCAAAACCAGTTCCCCCACCCCACACACCCCTCGGGGGCTTAGGGCAATTGAATTACGCACAATTCCAGGTGGTCCTGTCACAGGTAGGAGTCAGCCATGGAGCACATGGCTATATGGCTATGGATCTCGCTATTGAGACCATTTCAAATGCGTAAAAGTTAATTAGGGAATGTCATGAATAAATTTCATACCCTACCCCCCCTCAGCAAATGGAGTAATTTCATCAGTCATGTGGCTGCTGCAGGGGCATACACACACATACACATACAAACACACACATACAACCTACACATACTCGTAGTAATTTTACAATCATTTATTCAACGTATTTTTCTTTCGCATTTTTAAATTTCACATTTCGAATTTCACATTTTTCCCTCATAATTGTAACGCAATTTTTGTGTGCATTTTTTTAGCACAATTCTTTCCTGTTTTTTTTTTTAGTGATTTTCCATTGGATTATATAGTAAACTGCTATATGGAAAGTGCTTCATTTGGTTCATTTTTCGGGGTTTAATTTGGTGTACTTTTGCAGTGTTATTTATATTATTGTTTTGTAGCTTAAATAGTTTTTAATTGTCGGTATGTGTTTTCAGTTGGAATAAATTTATTTTGTCTGTGGCTTAGGTTTTGTTTTTTTTTGGGGTTTTACGCTTGACTCGGCAGCTGGGTTTTTGTTTTGTGGTTTTCGGTTTTGTTTTTTTTTTGCATAAAATAGTGTAAATTAAACTCGAATGTGTGTTAAAAAAAGGATATAAAGGCACAAGAGATAATACATTTGTTTGCTATTATTTTTGGTGGATTTAAAGTGCGGGGTGTATATCTATCTAGCTGTAAGCTATGTATTTTTTTTGGCTATTATTTTGATAGGCAACTGCCAAAAAAAAAAACAACATTTTTATACCATTAATTAGTTTATTTTGTTGAGAATTAAGTGAAATTTTCAACATATTTTTCAGCTACTTCTAACTTGCTTATTTACTTCAAACTTATTCTACATATAGTACACACATCCTTTAGAGTTTCTCTTAACTATTAGGCAACCATTTTCCAGCCTTATCTTGATCTCTTTTAATATATTCATAATTGAAAGCAAAAATAAACTCCACGCTGACTCCTTCATAAATATTTCCACACTTCTTGCAAGTTTTCTTACATCTTTTTAGTTGCTCCTCAAAAAGTTTTCTATTACAAATTCTCTTGAAAAAAATTTCAACTGACTTTGCACTGAAAAATTAGCCAGAAAAAGTTTTGTGGCAACTTTTTTTTTTTTTTTTGCCCTTAAACTTTACAACATAAACCTTTCAGCTGCTGTTAGTTTTTTGGCTCATTTTCATCACATATCTTTGCACACACGAAAAAAATAGCTTCAGATTTTCTTGAATCGCTTCTCTCGTGTTGCTTCGCTTATCTCTTTATTCAGTTAATTTTAGCTTATAATCTTGAGCTTTTCCCGCCACATTTTTCAGTTGAAATTGAGAGGCAGCTAAGCTGGCTTATCACACACACACACACACACACACGCACACACACACATAGATACCTCCCCATTTTCTGTGTGAATGTGTTTTTCCACACTGATTTTCCCAGTGCTTAATTTGGCTGCTTTTGCACAAATGACTCATTTTTATTCATTCAACTAATTTTTCGGTGGGGCAGAGAGAGATTTCTGGCTGGCAATTTGTAGCAGGCAATCGCAAACATCTCTTACCCTGCTCCCCCCCATCCTTTCTGCATCATCTAGCCCTTCGCTGTGAGAATCTCTATGATTCGCTTTCTATCTCTCTCTGTCTCTCTTGGTGTCTGTTTGTGTGTTTACCGCAGCAAAATGATTTATTTTACGCTACGCTAAACACACACGTACCCATGCCCCCGTGCCCCCTTGCCCCCTTGCCGCCGTGCCCGTTACCTCTAGAAACAACAACAAGATGTGTGAAGGTTTGCAGGGGCTTTGGATGCTTGTTAGATGATAGCTGAGAGTACGAGAGAGTGGGAGAGGGAGAGACAGGTGTAGCGGGTGCTGCTGTTTGTGGCAGCAAGGAGGGGGACGAGGGGTAGTGAGTGACTGCAGAGGCAACAATAGCGGCGACAAGCGACGCATTGTTACTGCGGCCGGGGCTTTGCGCTTCGGTTTTTACACTGAGGTTTTCCCTTTTCGTATTTATTTAAGCCCCCGAAAAACATTTTGTTACATTTTCATGCAACCTAAAGATGGAGGGGGGAGGGCATGTTGCCACATTGAGTAGCAACATTTGCTATGAATAAATAACGAACATACGAATGTACGAATGAATGAATGAATGTAAAGGAAAGGAAAGCAGCAAACGAACGAATGAATGAATGAATGAATGAATGAAGGATGTAAGAAATGGATGAAATGGATGGATGACGACGTGTCTCAACGGGTTCTCATGTGATTTATGCTTTGAATACATGAAACTATAATAAGGAGTGCTCAAAGTAGAGAGGGGTCAAGGTGGCACAGTAGCAGAGAGGGAGGGTTCAGGTGGCATAGCAGCGGAGAGGGAGGTTTAGGGTGGCATAGCAGCGGAGAGGGTGGATTAAGATAGAACAGCAGCACATAGAGAGGGTCAAGGTGGCACAGCAGCATAGAGGAAGGGTCAAGGAAGCACAGCAGCACACAGGGGAAGAGTCAAGGGAGCACAGCAGCAGAAAGGGAGGTTCAAGGGAGCTCAGCAGCACATGAGAGTGAATGCCATAGATAGGATCAAGGGGGCACAGCAGATGAAAAGAGAGAGAGAGCGAGAGACAGAGCGGGTTAAGGAGTATCCAATACAAAGGATGACAAGAGGCCTCACCCCCAAGGGGACTATCCCCAATGATTGGCTGCTAATATGGTGGCCTGGCACCTGCAGGAAGAGCATTCCCTTGGGGAGTTGGCTAAAAATAAAACCCATCGACAGCAGCAGCAGCAGCAGCAAACAAAAAAGGGATCATTGTTATGTGTGCCACATGGCGTATGTGTGATATGGATGAAACACAGCTGCCCCACAACGGCTCTATCTGTCTCTGTCTGTCTGTCTGGCTCTGGCACTGGCACTGCCACTGGCTCTGGGGTTTTTGTCTTCTTTCAGGGCCGTTGCAGGTGCGTTAAACATTTATGAGCGTAGATTTTGCACAGCGATAGGTTGGGGGGGGAGTGGGGGCGAGAGGAAGGACGAGTTAGCCACCGCAATGATTATGAATACACCCTCATGCAGCATGCATAATTCATCATATTAAAGTGACCCCATTGCGTATACGCAATAATCATACGCCATGTGGCACACACGGCAGCCGGACGGCGTTGCCGTGTGGCTCGTGCTTTATGAGGCAGTTAAGCTACCCCCTCCCCAGAGAGCAACGACATTTAAGAGTTGAAATATGAGAGCGCGGTACAAATCAATCATTAATGTGAGTCAGAGCTGGATTTGATGGGTTTACGATGAACTTGAAGAAGCTTTTTATAGTTGCCTAATTTAAGGATTTCACGGATTTGAACAGCTGAACTGCTGACAGCAGCAACTAGTTATTAATTGTCGCTATTTGGCAGACCAATAAACAAACAACAAACTGTGGCAGCTGCTGTGCTGCTGCAGAGATTTCTTACTGAAGATTTTACTAATGCTGCTCTTGCTTTTGCTGCTGCTTTTCTCACTCCTTCTTCTGCTGCTACTTTTCTCCCCTTTTGCTGCTGGTTTTCTTACTCCTTTTGCTGCACACACCGCTATGCTGCTTTTCCTTCTCTAGTTCTCTAGCTGCTCCTAAGCTGCTTTTCCTTCTCTAGCTTCCAGTCCTCTAGCTGCTCCTATGCTGCTTTTCCATCTCTAGTCCTCTAATCTCTAGTCCTCTAGCTTCTCCCTCTGCTGCTCTGTCTTCTAGCTGCTTCAGCTGCTCCTTATTCTGTTCCTGCTGCTACTGCTTTCCTACTCCTTCACCTGAGGGCTTCTTCCTTCAGCAACTGCTGCTGCTGGTACTTCTTTTGCTACTTCTTCAGCATGTACACCTTCTGCCCTTAAACTGCTACTTCTAAAAGCTGCTCTTCCTATTGCCTATGTATGTATGTACTTCTGCTAAAACAAATCCATAAAAATCGTTTAGCTATTAGTTTCTGGCTCTTTTATACAAAAATCGTTATCATATGCAACACTTTATGTTCATAAAAAAGACACACACATACATACAGTCATGTGATTTAAAATAAGGACAGTTGGCCATGCTTCAGAAAATTCTCTATAAAATTGCTGTTTTTAGGAATTTTGAGCTGATCTTAATTTATATTAGTTAATTTATTTTTGCACTCCCTAAACTAATGGTAAAAAAACCCAAGTTTAACGGTAAAAATAATACAAAATGTTGATTTCGACATATCATTGACTTTTTGGGCTGTGAAAATAATAGGGACACCTAAAAAAGAAAACATGTTATATTTCGTAAAAATATCATCTTTCTGAGAGGTTTTTAGTTTTTTATTATTGATAGTAATTAGTTTTAGTAATTTTAGGTGTAAAAACATCCATAAAGCAAAAGATTAAGATAATAGGGACGGAAGGAACGTGCTTAGAAGTACTCAGGTACATGGACGAAAAACGTCACAAAATGGATTTTCGTATCGGAAAATGCGAAACATTGACGTTTGTCAAAGGAAATTAATGCTAATGCAGTAAAACATACGATTAAATAGGAAACACGGGGAAAAAAAAATCAAAAATATTCCAAATCCTTGAGAAAAATATGTTGAAATTCGTGAGGGGCAAGTCCTTTTTAAAAATTCTCAAAATTCAAAAAAAATATTTTTATGGAGGCAAACGCTTTTTAAAATATGCACAATACTTAAAGCTAACAATCAAAAGTCAAAGAGACCCCAAAATTCCATGCCTATCGAACGAGATATATACCAAAGATGATGATCGTCGCTAAACACAGTGAACCATCAATTATTGTATTAGGGTGCCCGTGTGCATGGTCCACAGCGACCATCATCATCTTTGGTATATCTCTGTTCGATAGGCAAACATTTTTCGGTCTTTTGGAGTTTATATGGTTAGCTTTTAAGTATTGTTCATATTTTAAGAGGGTTTGCCTCCAATAAATATTTTTTTTTAATTTTGAGAAATTTTTAAATGGGGTTGCCACACAAATCTAAGCATATTTTTTCTCAAGGATTTGGAATATTTTGATTTTTTCCCCGTGTTTCCTATTTAATCGTATGTTTTACTGCATTAGCATTAATTTCCTTGACAAACGTCAATGCTTCGGGCATTTTCCGATACGAAAATCCATTATTGTGACGTTTTTCATGTCCATGGGTACCTGAGTACTTCTTTTGCACGTTCCTTCCATCCCTATTATCTGAACTTTGTTTTTATGGATGTTTTTATATCTAAAACTACTAAAAACTAATTACAATCAATTATTAAAAACTAAAAACCTTTTTGAGAAAGATGATTTTTTTTTACGAAATATAACATGTTTTCTTTTGGGTGTCCCTATTATTTTTCACAGCCCAAAGTCAATGACATATCGAACAAAAATTTTTAATTCTTTTTTACCGTTAAACTTGGGGTTTTTACTGTTAGTTTAGGGAAGTGCAAACATGAATCAACTAATAAAAATTAAGATCAGCTCAAAATTCCTAAAACCGCAATTTTATAGAGAATTTTCTGAAGCATGGCAACTGTCCTTATTATAAATCACATGACTGTATATCTATGCTGAGTATCTGCTGCTATCTATCAACCTGATATCGGTCTTAGGATTTCTTGGCAAGCCGATGCATTAGTACTGTGGCCGACACCTTTTCGTACTTGATGCCAAAGTTGGTCTTGGTCTTACGATATGGAACGACACCTTCAAACTTCAATTGCTGAAATTTTGGCACAATATATTCGTCAGAGTTCTGCGTATCTTCCTCCTTCTTATCTTCTGCTGAAGCTTCGTTCAGTTCCTTTACTACGTGCCAGGTCTTGCGACGTAGAATCTTATTGGATAAGGCTGGGAATTGGCTTTTTATTTTCGCTTTTTCTTTAGCTTGCCCCAAGTCGCAGGGATCTATCTTTTCTACGACTTTAGCACCTGCCACGGGTTTGGGTTTGGCTGCCACGCTTTCGATTTCTTTTGGGATCTGCGACAGATCTTCGCCTTGGCTTCTTTTCGACTCTTTTCTAGTTGATTGGCCTCTTGAAGGAGTCTTATGTACGACTTTCGATGAGGAATTGGATAGGAGTAGACGACAATTTGGTTGGCATTGTCCTCCGGCTCCATGGGGTACTTGTTGGCGTTGTCCTCTGAATCCATCGGGGACTTGTTGGCATAAGTTCTCTGTACTAGTCGTGCTAGAAGGTAGATAAAAGGCTTTGATTCAGGGAGGATAAATAACAAATTTCTACTCACGTGACGGCCGATTGGCGATCACACGACAGAGGCTAGCAGCAGATAAATTTAATAACTTTTTAAACATCACAAAAAATTTTAAAACAAATACAAAAAATTTATATAAAAATAAGTACTACACGTAGAATTTAAAAAACAGTCAAAAATAGTTGAGAGAACACTGGAACGTGTGAAGCATAACTGAAAGAAGGAGCTAAAAATTTCGAGGTAGTAAAAAATGTTAGAAAAGTAAGAACCAAAACCTACTTGGGTTCAGGAAAAAAACACCTGTAATGGAATGAATGGGTTGGGGTGTGGGAAACAAAACTGTTACCTTATTTCCTAGGCCATTGAACCACTCACTGTTAGCTGAAAGAGTTAGTAGATTTCGTTGAGTGATAGCCAAGCTTCAGCAGGCGTCAGTCGCCCCATTGCCAGAGCCATAATTTATGCCGCATGTTTGCCATAACTCAGAGGCTGCGCGATTGTGGCAAGCTGAGAATATCCAAAGGAAGAGAGAGAGAGAGAGAGAGAAGGGGTAAGGGAAGAAAAGAAGAGAAGGAAGACTGAGAGCTACAGTGAATACAATGAAAGAGATGGAGAGTACATTGAGGGTTCTCTACCTTCCAACTGGTGTGCGACACGGCGGCTGATGAAGCTCAATCGATAAATAGGATTCTGCTGTGGCTTCTTCATGCTTCTGCCCCCTGCCCCCTGTCCCTACCCTTCCCCTGTCTCTGCCACTGGTGCTGCGTTTCTTTTTTTGTATGTCGCCGATTGAGCGAACAATTGCGAGATGTTAGGCCAAGATGAATTGCCTGCAATTGTGCGCATTGCTAGCCATTTGTTAGCCCAAAACGAACAAGAAGCAGTAAGGGGAAATAGGCTTCTTGAAGGCGAGGCTTTGGATACCCTTAAGGGATTTGGAATACGATCTTAGCAGGGGAAAAAAGCAGAGTAGCTTCTGCTAAAGGATAGAATCTTCGACACTCTGCATTACCACTCAAGGTGATTTCTCCTTCAACTAATAGTCCTTCTACCTCTCTGAAAGGGCATAACAACAAGCAGTGAAAGAGAAAACGAGAACAACATCAACAACCATAACAGATATTCGAGCCAAGTTCAGAGCCTGGCTTAAAGTCCCCTCATCGTCCCTCGATGTCTAAGTGCCAGCCGATAAGGGCCAAAAAGCATTTGACAATGGGCCTTAGAGGATTTCCCCCCACAAAAAGACAAATCGCTGCATGTGTGAACGGACGCTGAGAGTTGTGTGGAGGGAGGAGAGGCTGTTATCCTTTTTGGGGCTGCTCCCCCATTAATAATTATGGTTATTTTTTTTTTTGGGGGTTTTGGCAGTGCAAATGTTAATGGGCTTTCGGTGCCTGGTTCAAATCGATTTTCATGGCTTTTGCCGCTTGCATTTTTACCCTCCCGTAAACCTTTGGCTCTGTAAATTGGAAAATATGCCCAAAAAGAGAAAGAGAGGGAGAAGAGGGAGAATGTGTCCACTAATTAGCTGGAAAACATTGTCATAGCATTTAGCATATGCTAGAGCATAAGTACACCAAACAAAATACATATGTATACATGTACATATATATATTATGCATACGCTGCAGCTCTGAAGAATAGATATTGTCTAGTTATCTCTTTTAGCATAACTGGCCTGGTTGACTATCCCGTCTCCATATTCTATATCCATTGGATGCCATTGAGGCTGTGTAGACTAGCCTATCGGTCGGTCCACTTGGGTCGGACCGACTTGGACTAGTCCATGGGCTATTCAACCATATAAACTCCACCCCATGACCCACGTGGACTAGCCCATGGGTCAGCCCAATTGGCATACTATATGAAACTATATATATGGATTTCCATTCCCTCTCTTTCGGGTCTTATTCATACTCACACACATGCAATCACAGCGAAGTTTGTTGTTATCTTTTCATTTGTACGAGCAAAATAAGCCCTGAAAAGAGAGCGTTTCTCGGGATCGGACTACCTCAATATAATCTCATCATGGGCTGCCAGACCAGACATTGGACGAATCCATGGTTGTCACCCGTGGACTAGACCATGGTTAGACTCTGTGGTCTAGACCATAGCTAGTTTGGGTAAACCAGACCATGTTGATACCTACATGGCTACATGGTATACCATACATATAAATATACCTACTTATACTACTTATACTCGTAATCCGCATTCCCATTTGTATATATTTTTTGTTCTCTTTGGACGAGGTATTAACCCCTAGTTAGGCTCGGCAAAATGCATCGCATATCATTTCCTTGACCGAGAGTCGACGGATCAGAATGGGTGCTCTGACTGCCCCTCCCCGCTACATGTGTAATTCATTAGAGGAGCCCACGAGCCACCAGCCCACCCCCCATAAAATAGCGTTCATTTGTGTCAGTGTGTTCAGCAAACTATTAGAATGTTAATGGCAAATATCTGTGAATAATCACTAGCGATAAATGGATGCATTTGGATTTAGTTTATGATAATTGTATACAATAAATCATTGGAAATGGAACATATATGAACCCCAAAAAGTAGGCAATAATTTAGTGGAAAAGCCAACTAAAACTTTGTTAAAACTTGACGTAAAAAATATAAAATATATATGAAAATATGGCAAATGTTTCCTTTTATCCCAATTATTTTTATTTGTTTTTTTGCCCTTCAATTTTTCCCTTTTTTTTAGTATGATTTGTCTTAATTTTTTTAGTATAATTTATCTTCATTCTGGATCTTTTTTTCGTGTAGTGCATTGCCACTTTGCATATCTGTAAATCTCTACAGCAAATTGGAAATCTCGAACAAGTAGCCATTTGTGTTGGAAATTTGTGTGGCATATGCGAATAAATTTCAGTTTTTGCACACAAAATGAGCAACGGCAAATGGGATGGCCCAGCCATAATTAAAGTTCAGAGTTCAGTGAGTGCTACCCCCTCCCCATTTTCTTTTTTGTAGTCTAATTACGAATGAACACTTAGTCATGAGTGTGTGGGTGGGGTTTATTCTGTGGATAGATTAATAACTCCATCAATGGATTATGTGCACAAAAATAAACCTTAAAGTTAAATTTTGAAGAATTATTCTGCCTATGCCTATAGCTAATATCCCTTCCCATTAATGTAAAACAGCCCCTTTCCACCCCTCTGCTTGTACTTTATTTAGTGTGTAATTATTTTCTAAATTTATTTATCCAACATTTAAACGGTCCCTTTCTGCATATCGTGCCACAGCTTTGCAGCCCAAATAACTGGGCCTAAAATGAATTATGAAATATTGTTTATTTTAGTTTGACCCGAATGCATATGCACATATGTGTGTGTGTGTGTGTGTATGTGTGACTACGCTAATTAAATAAAATTATGCAATTGTTTTTACATTTTGTGGCTATCAAAACAGCGACACCGATCGCCCAAAAAATAATTTTCATAATTTTAAATGCGATTTTACGCTGTTTTTCCGGAGGGTTGGGGGTTGTAAAATAAACATATTGCTAATGGATGCGTGTGTGTGTGTGTGTGTGTGTGAGGGAGAGGGCAGGGCGCAGAGGGGGCCGGAAAAGCCAATGAAGTGTACTGAATTATTTGGCCAAGCGAATTGTCCAAATGGGCCGTGATAAACTCTCGCATTTTATTGCAGCTCCACGCCCCCAATCCTCGCCACCCATACATACAATATCTATGAGGGATCTATGGCACACAGCAGCAGCACTCTCTCCCTTTCTCTGTTGCTCCTTAACAAATAAGCATTTCCCTTTTGGTAATTCGGTTTTGGCATAAAGCCAAAGATAAATGGCAAATTCCAAATGCCAAACAGAAATATAACCAAGCGAGAAGGTCAACGCAGACACACACAGAGAGACAGAGAGAAAAGAGAGAGAGGGGGGAGACAGCAGAAGTATAACAAATCTTTTGCTATTTCTTGGTCCTAGAGGACTGGAGGTCCTGTGCCATAGCTGGACCTCCTCGAGGGGTCGGATTTATGTGCGCTCATGTCACTGCACACAAAAAGTTAAACAGCGCGCAACGGAAGTGCGACAACGAGACACAGTCACAGGATACTACAACAACAACAATAAAGAAAAGAAAAACAACAACAATAACAATCTGCAATAGTAACAGGAATAGCAGCCCCGTCTCGCCCTGCCCCAGCCCGGATAGGAGTACGGACAGGATCGAAACAATCAGGAAACTGGCCTCCGCTTCTGGCAAACTGGAAAACTGAAAATTTGCTACCAACTTCTGCTGAAATTCTCGACGCGCTCTCATTATCGTGAATCACACACCGTGAATATATATTTTTTACATTAAGATGAACGATTTTAATGACTAGGAGATACACTTTCGAGGGGCTTCCTATGAGAGGAATTATTTAAGATTTATTAGAGGCGAACAAAAATACAAAATAAATATAAATATAGCCTTACTTTTATCTAGAGCATCATATCACAATGCCTCAAGTGATTTCTGTAACAAATTCAACAAAAATGAGAAATAATTGATGCTTGGAGCTGAATTTCAGTTTGTCCCTTTTGGGTCCTTTGGCTGCCGCCCATGGAGATGTCATGCAGATGCTGTGTATCCTTAGCTCTTAGCCCGCATACCCTTTATCCCCCCATTATTAAGTGTGTCAACTAGTTTTATTTCGCCTGAAGGCCAGCGAAGGCAGTGCAGACAGCAACAGCAATAGAGGCAGTGGCAGAGACAGAAACAGTGGCAGAAACAGAGGTAGTGGCAGAAACAGAGGCAGTGGCAGAAACAGTGGCTGTGGCAGCAACCTAGCTAGAAAAAGAGTCATAGAAGTCATCATTCCTACCCCCATTCCATCCCCTAACTGCTATAATACCTGATCCCCTGGCCAACAGAGCGTATGTGAAATGCCTTAAAAAAAAGAAGAAAAAATAAAATATTAAAAAAAAAACACAGAAATAGAAATAGAAATAGAGGAAAATTTGCCAACATTTTCACTGAATTTGCACTGTATTTGTTGTTGTTGTTGTTGCTGTTGCTGTTTGTTATTTCTAGAGCCAACTTCCGTTGCCTGTTGACATATTTCCACTTCATTGGAGGAAACAGAGTCAAATGAAGAGGACACACGACAAACGACAGACAGCCGCGAGGCTCACGACACCAGGGGACTCATTCAGGTGTGCAGGATAAGGGGAGAGTAGGGGTAGGGGCAGGGTGGGACAGAAGGAAGCCCCAGCAATGAAGACGAACGGATGGATACACCCAAGGGGCAGGTCCACGACCAGCAGCAGGCCCGCACTAACGACAAATATTTGACACATGGCAGAGGAGGCAACAGCGGGGGCAGGTAGTGCCAGCGGCAGCAGCAGCATCGGGGAGAGGAGGAGTAGCAGCGGGGGGAAGGAGTAGCAGCAGGGGGCACAAGGAGTAGCAGCAGCAGCCGTTGGAGCTGCCAACTAAAATATGCAAGGCATGTGCCAGGATATGCGTGTGGTGTGCAAAAAGGAACCTCTGACTGACACACACACACACACACACACACACACACCCACACACATCCTAATTTCCTTTTCCAAACACTTCCCTTTTATGTTCTACTGCTTTCCCTCCTCTTCAATTACTACTTGTCGCCTTTCTTCTTTCACCTCCTCTTTGTCATTCATTCATTCATTCTTTTCCCTTTTCTTTTCCCTTTTCTTTTTCCTTTTCTTTTTATTCTTGTTTGTGTTTTTTGTGCACTTTTTAATTTGTGTCAAATTGTTGCTAAAATGCAAAACGCATTGTTCCTCAGGAGACAATCCATTCCTTCCCATTCCTTCACTCCCATTCCGTGTCCTTTGCGCTCTCCTTAGGATGTCCTTATTCTCCATCTCTTTTGGCCTGCTCCTCCATCACTTTTGGCCTGCTCCTTCTACTTCTACTTCTACTTCTCATGCTCCATCTCCCACTCATTCTTCTGCCACTTCTTGTTGCCTTGTTAACACACTTTTGTGCTTTTGTTTTCATGTGTGTGTGTGTGGTTGTGTGTGTGTTGGCTGTGTGTGTGTGTGGTTGTGTGTGTGTGTTGTGTGTGTGTGTGTGCGTCTTGTTTTTATTTCTTCTCATTGTGGCATAACAAAAACAGAGACAGCCCGAAAATAAAAGGGTGTAGATTCGGTTACCGAAACATTGGATACACTTTTGGATGAGGTTTTCATTTTCTATAAAAGATATAGGATATAGTCCCTGAAGTGGGTTGAAAACTGAACAAATCGAAAGCTGAAAAAGGTAAGATTATTTAAAAATATAATATCATATGGCACCTATAAATATATATGTTATAAAGCAATCAGATATAGCTTATTGTTGGTTTAGTGGTATACAAATTTATGAAACTCAATTTTCTAACAGTTTAGTGGAATATTTTTCAGTTTAAAAACTTAATATATTTCGACTAAATAGTTCCTAAGGCAGCTCTAGTATATATCCATCGGATTTAAGCTAAATCTTACCACAAAGTGTAGCATCATCAGCCCACAAATCCTTCTTGAAAATTCGCATACCCATTTAAAGGGTACTGAAAAAAAGGGTGGCCAAGTATGGGACGATGACGATGCGGGTTAAGCAGTGAGTGAACAAAGGGGTGGGCAGGAAGGGAAAGAGGCAGAGAGCAGGGTGGCCACGTTGCAGCTGGTGTTGGGTGCTGCTGCTGTTGCACTGTGTCTCCTTCATGTTGCAAAAGCACAACAATAAAATGTTGTTACAAATTCATTACCGAAGGCGTTAAATTTGACACAGTTTTGCATGAAAACACAAAAGGAACGGGCAAAAAAGGGAGAACAGTGCAAAGAGTATGAGCGAAATGAGGGTGAAAGCATAAATGAGGGGACAGGGACAGAGACAGGGACAGGGCACAGAGAATGCAACATGCAACAAAGGCACTGTGAAGCAGCGGAGGCACAGAGCACAGAGAACTGAGGCACTGTGGCACCGACTCCAAGCACAGATGGAGACGTTCTGATATGGAGGGTGGGGAGAAAAGGGAAGGGAATGGTGCCACGGGGAAATGCAGCAATTAAATTCCTTTTTATTCTCACTTCAATTCAATGGAAACCTTTGTTCCGGATTGCAAAAAAGGTCAAAGCTGATTCCTGCTGTTGTTGGGGGGGCATTACCAATTGAGGAATCGGGCTTAAAGTTTGTCATGGAATTCAAGGCAAGTTGCAGAACAATTGTGTAGCAATTCGATAGGGGAATATAGATATCATGTTTATAAAGAGATTAATTAATTAAGTGAGGGTGTATTATGTACATGGGTAGGTTTGTGGGCAATAATAATCGAAGGCTTTTTAGACTAAAAAGTTAAAGAAAATGCAGGCAAGTGGTTAGAGATCAGTGAGCGATTGTAGAGCAGATTATCTCAGATATATAATGAGATTTTCTGATCTATGATCTATGATCAATGATCTATGAAAATGTTAAGATATAATGGCGATTTTTGGCTTATACTTGTTTATTGCAGGAGGATAAGATGTTCCTTTCTTTCTTAAAGAAGGTAAATATATCAATTGAAGGAATATTATCCAATATCTCGTACACATAGTACATATTTATGTAAATATTTTATAAATATTCCTATATAAAATTCAACAATGTTTCTCTAACTTTTTCTCACGTCTCCTATGCTACTTACCCTCCAATCTTTATCCACATTATCTACATTCCATGAACTCTAACCTCTAAAATATTGCTGTCGTAACATTTTACATTTCTCCATTGACAGATTTCCGATTGTCTCTAGTCTTTTGCATCATTTCATGCCTTATAATCTCCCTGATTTTATGAAAATTTGCATTATTTATTGTAGAACAAACACACACAGACACACAAACACAGATATGTGTATTTTATAACGAAGACGAAGACGACATCGAAGGCGGTGGGCGTTAGAAGGAGAAAAGGATTATTATCTGCTGACAACTCGGCTAACACGATTCGTTTGGCACTTTGCATCTAAATCGAAATTACAGGCACACGCATGCATGAACATGTCCAAAGAGTATGTATGAATGAAAGAAAGAGACACAGACAAAGAGAGAGAGAGAGGGCGAGAGAGAGAGAGGATGGGAGGTGCGAGTGAGAGATATAAAGTATGCAGAGGGCGTCACTTCCGCTTACTGTTCATTGCTGCTGAAAGTCCTACCCCCACCCCAAGCCCATCCCACTCAACGAGTATTTCCTCTTCGATTATAAACAGAATTTATTGTTCCACCATTATATATGTATTTGCCTTCACTCCTCCTTCTGCCTCTGCCACTGCCACAGACTGCTTGTTGTGCTTTTTTGTTGAGTGGCAGCTTAACCTTGGGGGTTTAATTTGTTGCGTCTTCCGTTTGGCTTTCAGGCAAAATATAACAGGGAATTACCTTAATTTGTGATTTCCGTTGATTTTTGGCAAATTTCCCCTTTCATTTGAGTGGGGAATTTTAATGGCCTTCAATTAGCGTTGAGTTGGCAGCGCCTTACTATCGATTGCTGCATTGATCGAGATTTGAATATTCGAAAGGGAACTCGAGTTTATATTTATCCTAATTTAATGACAACTAATTGAACATTTTGATCGCCTTGCTGCTTCCTATCGAATGTTCATTCGCTAATCGACAGTTGCATATTCAAGGCAGCTGCAGCCAGCTGGTTCTTCTTCTCAAGTGTTTGCTCAACTGTGAAAATTACTTGTGGCCTGACCCAAGTCGAACATGAAGAAACAAAGAAGTGCGGCAAGTGCGGCGGCACCAACCGATGCGAATTCTATTCCGCATTTAACCTTTGGCAGCCATTACACCCAGTGGCGGGCCCAGGCCACCAAATGGACAATATCGATTGACCCCGTTTCCGTTTTCGATTGCAATTCGTTTCAGTTTCATGCACTTTGCACCCAGCACTGAAACTGGCACTGGCACTGGCACACCTCCTCCACATGCTGGCTGGCTCTTGCTGCTGGCTGCCAAGTGAGCAAAGAAAACATAATTTACTTCCGCCTGAATGGATTGACTTTGAATTTCATTTAGCGCCGGACCTCAGGATCCCGCCTCCTGCCCTGCCCTGCTGCCTGATATTTTCCAGCCAGCTGCTGACCATGCTTAAATGCGGCTCATTTATCAATGGCTGCTTAGCATGGGGAAGCAGAGCAGCCATTGGAGCAGGAGTCCAACCAGTTGCTGCTGCTGTTGGGTCTTTGGTGGCGGGGAGCTGCTGGCATGGGATATCTGAAATGAGGTCAACTGCAGCAGTCTCTCGGAGTCTCGTTGCTGCCCGTTTCCGATTTCCGTGGCTGCACTTCAAAAATTGACTTTTACAAGAAAACAATTGCAGCGAGCGTTGATAAGTGGCCGAGAGCAATGGACAGGCCATGTCCGCGTCTGTGTCCATGCTGCCAATACGCTGCCATGCCATTCTGCACGCTCTGCCCTCCTTCTGCGACTCCTCCTCCATGTCATCGTTGTCGTTCTGGAAGTCGCAGCTGTCGATGCGGCCAAATAGGGGAAGAGAAGACAAAACAAGGGAAATAAAATCCACTTTTTTATTGCAACGAACATTAAATGCACTCGCTGGCAAATAAACGAATCAATGATCAGAAGAAATTTCATTAAATTCTGTTTATATTCTCTTTTTCACGAAGATTCACAGATTTAAAGTTGAATTCAAATTCAAATTGAAAGCGATTGATTTCACATTGATATCGATATTGTGTTACTGCAGCCAGCTGGACACTGTTGCGATACTCACTCAGTCTATCGGTAATCTAGGCAACTCGCGCAGTTTTTGTGGAGTAAAATAAATTAAAATCATAATGTAGTGTACCAGTGAGTAATGTATCTTCCTTGACAATATTGCGGTTAAGTGGAAATTCTTGTTGCTGGCTCTGACTTTCTTTTGCTACCACAGCGACTGTGTACTATTATTTTTTTTTGGTTTTTATGATTGCCTTGGTTATGGCCGGCAGGACCGGGCCTTGCAATGTGGACATAGCAATGCGAAAACCGTTTTTCTCGCGAAGTTTGTTCAGTTGTAAGGTATGTGTGGACGGACAGCCTGGGCAATTGCATGTTAAGACACAATTCGATTATTTCAATATTGTCATTGGCATTGGTTTTCCTGTGCAAATATAACTTAATTATATCGTTCAGACACTAGGCAACTGCTGCGCACTATCCAATGTTCACAGAAGGATACAGTTATTTGTTCTGGATTTTTCTGGATCATGCCAGGCCTGTGTGTGTGTGTGTTAGAGTGAGCTGGGGGATGAGTGGCTGAGTTGCTTGGGAATGAGTGGGAGAGATGACTGGAGTGAGACATTTTTTGAGTGACAAAGAGAGCTCTTAGTAAGAGAGTGACAAAAGAGAATAATGCAATTCATTTGAAGGGTGTGCTTATGCTATGAGAGAAATACTCGTATGCTGATATTAATTGCACAGTTGATCTATTACAAAGAAAGGGTCAAAGAAGAGAGTTTAAAAGTGTTGTAATGAAGAGGGGCTGGTATGTATTTATGTACCAGCAAGGGATATTACTTAAAGGTAAGCAATTTCTGAGTTTTGTGTATTATTTTATTCCGCTCTCTCTAACTCAGAACGTAATCCGAGCTTGCCTTACCTTGCCTTTACATACCTTGGAACATGAATTCTGAACTATTGTTGTTTGTCCCTTGCCTTGTCCCACTCTAACACCCGTACATGTTTGGGGCTTTGCCTTGACCTGTCCTACTCTGATAGCTTCTGCTTGGGTCTAGCCATCTCGCTCGCTGTCAGTTGCACCTTGGGGCCTGTGGAGGGGGCCATGCAGCATGCAGCATGCAGATTTCATTTGCCAATTTGTTATTGAAATATTTTCGATTGCTAATGAATTGCAGAACAAATGTTGAACACAAATGCTGGACATGAAGGAAATCCCATTCATGGCCCAGTTAGCATGGCCATTGCACTATGGGCAAAAAAACAGTTTTGGTGCATAAACTCTAGTTTATAAGATATCAACTTGAAATTTTTTGGTGAATTATTAAAAATTAAATAAAAATTTTGATTTTTGTTTGTTTTTGGAATTTATCCTCCGCACAGTGGTAAAAAAATAATTTTAAACTAAATAATTTTTTAACAATTTTAATTTCAATAAAATTTAGTAAAACATGAACAAAAAAAGAAGTTAAATGCAGTTATACATTTATTCAGGATCCATTGTTAAATTTATAGAACACTGAAAAAATTGTTTATTAATTTTTGGTGAAATCTCTAAAATTTTAACTTATTACTATACATATTTCTTTCTTAATATTTTTTAATTTTGTATCATTCTGTATCATTTTCGCACGAATTTTGGGATGTACCTCCGTCTGTGTGGCCAATACCTAAGGATATGATTGGTGACTCCAAAAGATCGACAACCTCTGCTGGCAGGCGCATCCTTTTGGTTTTTGTAATGCAAATACTAGATAGTAAGGGATCAGATGAATCCATAGCTCTGTGAAAGATATCTGACATATTGTCAAGCCGACTACATTTTCTGGCATGATATTTTCTGTCAGCCTTGAAAAGTTTGTGTCTTGCTTCGGAAGCACTTTCTGCTAAGGAGCCGACAGGAACAATTGATTTTTCAATGATGATGTATCCATGTACTAAAATTTTGTGTACTGTTGGCGACATGGGGTACCAAAAGTAATTAGCCCTATACATAGTGAACGTTTCAGAACAGAATATTTTGAATTTCTCTGAATTTATAGGGTAATGACAATTTATGGCAATCAAAATTATGTGTAAGCGCTGAATCAAATTAAGATCTATTCTAATATAGAGGACAATAATTTTGAGTTGGAGAATGCCCGCCTCGCCGTATTTCCATCATTAGTATTGCCACTGCCGTTTTGTCTCGGCTTGTCTACATGAAGGCCCATATCTTTCCAAAACGCTGTTTGAATTTTTTTGCTTACGTGCCGCCAATTCAATTTTATCATTTCCCTTGACATGCCACATTTTTTAGCTCAATTCTGTAAGATAATTTGAGTAAGAATTCAAAAAGCGTATCCACGCATGAAGGGAACTTTAATCCATATTGATCCGTATGTGGGTTCATATCAAACGTTTTGGAATAAAAATCATTTATATTAAGAAGCTGGGTGGGCTTTGAACCACACATTGGACACGACTGGCAGGATTTCGTTCCTGTTAATATATTTAACACCTTGCCATCTATAAGGGTCAGGTGCCCATCGAATTTTTACAACAATTTCGTTTGATTGATAACTATGCACATATATATCCAGGTTTTTGATCTGATTGTCCAAGTTTTCTTTTTTCTTCTAATATAAGAGACATTGTTTCTTTAACGTAGGCAATTTTTTAGAGGACGGCAAAATCTTATGGATTGAGGCGATTTATTTAACCAAATGACTCTTTGTTTTCTGATCTATCATTTTTATGGGAATCATTGAGGTAACAAAAAGAGAATCATCCAAAGATATCAACTCTGCGATGCTAAATTTTTGTTTGTATAAACTGTGACCAGTCGATCCATCAAAACCATAGCTAAAAAATGAGCATACACTGAGTAACGTCTGAGAGTAATTCACAGACTTCCTCTTGCATTAATAATATTCGAGAAGCGGTATGGTTCAATAAGTTTTGCAAGGAAACTTTGGCTTCATTTTCGGTACATGCTATTCCAGCAGGTCTACATTTCAATTTCTCCTCAGCTATTTTGGAATAAGGAGGGTAAATATCGCAGCCATGTTGTTTACTAAGTTGTTTTACATTTATGTATTGCTGCTTAGTAAACCCATTTTCCATAAAAAAAGCGAATGCCTTTTGAGAAGTTATTGGACTTGGAGCAACTAATTCAGTAGTCGTAGCAGTTTTTTTAAAATCATTTTCATTTGATTTTTTCTTGCTGAAATATTAGCAGCGTGTTGTAGTAAAGGAGCTGAATTTTGATTTTCTACCGCAAGTTCCGATGCCAACTTTATTTTAAGTCGCTTACCAGCAGCTTCATATGTCAATTTCGGACGACCCACTTTCTGTGGGGATGCATTTGTGAAAAAAGCCGTATAGTCATATCACTGGCTAGCCACACGGCGTGTTTTTGTTTAAATCGCTTTATGTTTCGGCAGCATTGTGGCAAATGTTTGTTAATGTAATAAATAAAGTTAGCAATTTTGTTTTGATATTTCTGGTATTATTCTTTCATCAAAGCGATCGCCATTCAATTTGTCGAGTATATAAGACTTTAGGGCTTCTCGCGAGCGATTGTTGCATTCCCAAACTTCAAGAAGAGCCGCGTGACCAAACACATATGTTGCTAGATAAATACAAATTTTTCGAAAAGGCAAAAAAGTAGCAAAATGGTTAATTGTATTATAACAAGGACACTTTTGTAGTTAATTTCACGTTCTTACTCTTTTGCTAGTCTGTGCTAATGATAAGTTATACTCTACAAAACACAAACACAATAGTTAGTACAAATATATAAAGATACACATATAAAACAGCTCACAGTTGGACAACAAGACACATAATTCAAAACATATAAGCTAATGTACATTAATAAATACCTTCGCAAGGATCTTCCATGTTCATATTTATGAATATTGTTTTTCCCACAGCAGAACAATTACACAAAGTTTGCAAATTTTTTCGCGCCAATTTACCAAATTGCAAAGTTTCTCAAACAGCTGACTTTGTTGCTGTGGCAACACTATAGGGTTGCCACCTAAAATTTTTTGTATGGCGGTTTTTTTAAATTATGGTATCTAGATTCAATTAACATGGGCAATTCTTAAAAATTAATTTAAAAAATAAATAGGTTTATGCACCTAAACCGGGATTTTTACCCATAGTGCATTGGCCGGCCGGTTTGTCTGGCTTTTCAGTTAGGTAATAGCCCTCAATATTTAATGCCAATTTATGGACAGAAGGAGCCTGGCTCTGGCCAGGAGCTCCTTTCTACGAGTATATATGTCTGTTTTGGATATGTTGCATCAATTAAAGGTAATTCATTCAGGTGAATATTGCATGACATTGCAGCCCGTCGGAGGCCAAGGATATGCCACTCCAATGCTCTTCCTCTCTCTCTCTCTCTCTCTCTCTCTGTGGGAGCTGTGGCAGCTTCAAGTTTTCAAGGTATGCAAATTTAAAGCCCAGGAGAGGAGAGGAACCATTATCTGAAAGCCTACTGCTTTCGGCTGCTCCTGCCGAATCCATGGATGGCACAAAATGTAAATGTGCATCTTAATGCAGATGTAAGCATTTCGCACCTGACGTCGGTTTATCTTGTCCAAATGATAATTTGCCAGCACACTGTGTCCCTGGGCCGAGGCATAATTTCGGGCCAAAGATTACGGTCTCTGGTCGACCTTCTGTGCCTTTAGCCTGATGGGGCTTCGGTTCTCACTCGGCGTCCGTCCGGGCTTACGTTTTGCCGTAATTATTGTGAACGTGTGTGTGTCGTGCCGTGCCGTGTCGTGCAGTGTGGCCGTCAAAGAAGGCTGTGGAAATCCGAGAGTGTTGCACACAAAAGTTATCTAATTGGGAGACGCCTTTGTGATTTGTGATTGGATTAGGCCCCCTAAACAATATCTCATAATTCATCTCACTGCAAACTCTCACAGTTGTAATTTATGTTTTGTTTGTTTGAATTTCTCAAATATATGCTTAAATATTAATTTACAGAAAATGAAGCCTTAAAGTGATTCAAATAGATATTGCAATATATTTACATATGTATGTATGTATAGTATGTTGTTGCCATAGTTGTCTTCCAATTGTTTCATTGGCCTTTTCCCCTGAAGTTTTCCTTTGTTCTATTGCAAAATATAGTACATATATTTCATTGTGTTGCTGTATATGGCAGCTGCCTCAGCCGAATTTGAGGTCACGTCGCTTTACGTCGCTCCACTGACAATTTCTAATAAAATCAAAAGCACCCAAAAGTTTTTGGGGTAGCGGGTAGCGGAACCCCCCCACCGATATCCGTGACACAGGCCATACAAACAAATCGGCAGAGAGCGAGAGAAAGCCAGTGACCCCAGCTGCGATTCCCCCAAGTAACTTGCAAAATAAATAAAACCCGTCGCTTGATATACATACATACATAGTACTCCTCTTCCCCGGCGACCGGTCGGGAGTCGACCTCTTCTGCCGCCTATAAGCCATCAAAACTTTTGTTGGCAACTGTTCACCTGGTAACCCCCCACACACCGCCCATACCCTCCCACTCTATGGTTGGTTGGTTGACTGGCTGGTGGACCTGTCTCCTGCCATCAAGTTGGAAATTCGCAAAATATTTGCATGCAAAACTTTAGTCATAATTTCAATTCGCCTCCTCATTGAAGGTGGGTCTACTTCAGGAGCGTAGAAGGGGCAGAGGGGCAGCCACTTCTCTGCTAGTAGTATCTCGCGTACGTTTTTGTTGTTTGCATTTGAAAAAAAAGTTTTTTTTGCTGCGCCTGCGGCAGAGGCCGAGGCAGAGGCGTTGCGAAGCGAAGGGGGTCTCTCGGGCTTCACTTTCATCATTTTTTCCGTCTTGCCTACTTTCTGGCGGGTTATATTGATTTTTTTTTTTATTTTTTTTGTATTTTTTTTTGGTTTACATATCCGCGTGCATAGCGTATTCTGTGACTTTTTTTGTGTGGCACGCGGAATGGAGATTTGAGGATGGAGAGTTTGGCATTCAAAATGGCAAGCGAAACTATGCGCTGGGACCAAATAAAAATTTCAATGCAAGCTAAAAGCAATTGAGATGGGAAAAGCCACACCAGCATATGAGATGGAAGTTTTGGGGAGAACGAATAGGGGATCTAACTGAAACTGAAAGTATATCCCAAGATTAAAATTTCTGTTTAATATAACCGAAGACAAAACAGTTTTTGGTTCAAATATCAAAAATGTATCGTTAAAAATTCTCTAAAAAATCCATTCTTAAAGGCAATAAACAGAGTTATTTCTTAGTGGAAATTACCATTCGGTGACTTTTAAAATATTTTTAAAAATAAATTCATTTTACATAATAAGAAAATATTTAATTTGCATTTTTAAATAGTTATTTTGATAATATTTACCCATGCTAAACATTTCCAAAACAGTTTTCCCTTCAGTCATATAAAACATTTATTCTTCGTTTCATCCTTAATAATGTGCAATATATTATATTAAAAAATAATTTAAAATATATTTTCATCTATTTATATGCCAAATATAATTATAAAAAAAACTTACAACTTAAACGCGCGCAACAAACTTTAACAGATATTATCCAAGCCCACTCTTGGTGGTAAGGATACATTTACAGGCTTCATTGGTGTGTAAAAATGATTTTGCTGAGCACTTTTTGGTTAACATGAAAGCTGGCATTTGTTGGCCATAAATGTTTGCGGCGGTGTGGCCGAAATGTTTGAATGTGCCACACAAGCAGCAGCAGCCACACAAAAAGCACGGGCGAATGGAAAATACCGAATGGCAAATATCAAATACCGAATACCGGAATGGATATATAGAATTATAAATAAAGTGCGAAAGAGTACACTTTTGGGCATTTACACTCCAGTTAACACACACACACACACACACACGCAAACACCTGAATGTGTGTACTGAATCCTGAAAGTTGAGAACACTTTTTTGACCACAAGAGCCATAATTTTGTTGGTTACTTTCCATGTAGTGCGTTTCCCCGCTCTCTGTATCTCTGTGCCACTAAAAGCACTCAGACTCTCGACCATTACACGATGCAATGCCACACACAACACCATGCCATGCCACACCACAGTACAGCACTTCTGAAACAACATTTTAAACTGGGATCGTTTCTGCCAGTACCCTTTACCCTTTACACTTTGCCTTTACCCTTACCTTTAGCATAATCCCAATAAACAGAAATGTGTGTGTGTGTGTGTGTGTGTGTGACCTTGTGGCCAGGAGGCACAAGAACAGGGAAACGAAATCCCTAAAGGGTGGAGACGCAACCCACACAAGGGTTGAGGGGTGACTAGGCTTTAGAGAACAAGTTCCCCCCCTTCCTATCAAAGGAGTTTTTGGCACCGAAAAACTGCATTCAAATGGGTTGGGGGGGGGGGGCAACTTTTTGTCGTCTCCTGGTAACGGGCGGCGGCATTCAGACTCTTGAGCTTTGCCTCTTGGGCGTGTCTTTCAAACGAGTAAAAACTAGACTTGTGCATATATTTTTGGCACGCACTTTAACTGCAAGCAGAGGGTGAGTCCCCCAAGGGTGATGGGGTGGTTACGTTTGTGGTCAGGTCGAGTGTTTTGGGCTTTGTTTCGCTTTTGTTTGGGTCTTGTTTTCCCACTTGCGTTTGACATGCATTGACTATGCATAAGCCCCACGATTTTGGCAAAACCAAAAAAAAAAGAGCTCGCTCTCTTTTCTTTAACCCAAAAAGAGTTCTAGTCTCCTCTCTTTCCTGTTTCTGTCTATATGCGAGGGGTAGCCGCCTTGACGACGACGATGCCGTGGCAAAGGTTTCTGAGCTTCACGATGCCAATCTTGATGATCTTTGGCGGTGGGCCAAAGGCAGTACTCCCCAGTGGGAAAAACCCCAAGTATGCTTGTAATTCGAAAATGCAAATCCCCTGCAGGCGCACTCTACGAGTATTTCGCCCTGCATTTGCCCCTCCATTTGGCGCTTTACTTTGTGTAATTGCATGTAACAGGCAATAGAATTATGCATTTCAAAATGGAA
Organism: Drosophila bifasciata; assembly: GCA_009664405.1. NCBI lineage: Eukaryota > Metazoa > Arthropoda > Insecta > Diptera > Drosophilidae > Drosophila > Drosophila bifasciata. The sequence continues at coordinate 43,714,810 of CM019043.1, forward strand.
ATGCAACTCGCATGGAAGGTTTGCATTAGGGCAAATGCATTTGGGCTTCGGATTGAAATTGCACTTTTATGGATGTTTTAATGGGGCTAAAAAAGGACTGCACAAGTTTAAAGAGAAAAATAGAGATAGAGGGTGGGGTTTGAAGCAGGGGAAAACTTGTGTAAATGTGGCATCTTCTTTGTGAAAGAGTTGCACAAAGCAACGATATCTTTTGTTGGAGCAGGTCTCGGTGTACTATATGCTGCCCAAACCTTTTTTTTGACTACCTACCTTCTGAGTTAGATAAAAAGTTTATCTGCAGCTAAATTGGCTAATAACTTTTTGTATCTACACTTGAAACCTTTTTTTTTTTTTCTGGCTGTCGACGCATTCAAGTGTTGTATTTTTATCGTTGTGTATATGTGTGTGTGTGTGTGTGTATGTGTGTGTGTGAGCTCCCTCTGCCATGTGTCCTTGTGCGTTAAACACATTTTCGAATTCATGCGAAAAGTTTTTCCCTGTTTTTGCCCCTGTTTCGTCTAGCTCTTGTAATGCACCCTAATATTTTTTTGGGTGTGGTGTGTTGAAGGGTATATTGGTTTTGCGGGGCAGGATATACTGTATGTCCACACAAAGCCCTAGATCTGGTAGAATATAAGAGTTTTAGAATTTCAAATTTACTTTAGATACATTTTTATCGATAAAATATAATTTTTGTTGCTATATTTGTTTGAGGAATGCAACCCTGGCACTTGCAGAATGAGATATTCATCGTTTCTATAATAATATCAGAGCTATTATTAACAAAAATAGTAGCAATTAAAGAAGAAAGTAAAAAAAAAGCTCTCCAGAGTCTGTAGTTCTTATTTGTTACATGGCTGAACATTACAGAGTATCCCCTTTGTCGTATCTCTTCAATATTTTTCCCATTTTTTTTTGTTTTGTTGTTGTTGTTTTCTGTTATTTGTTGGGCAAATAAAAGTTTTTATCAACCGTGTGCATGACTGGGAATGAATGCTGCTGCCTGCTGACTGCCACATGGCTTGTTATCGCCTGTCCCTTACCCCTGCAAATGTGTGTGTGTGTTTGTTTGTGTGTGTGCATAATCATAATCATAAAATTGATTTAACTAATCAAACAGACATATAACCCACGCGAAATTAACACAGCATTCAATGTGAAATTTGTGAGCAGCAGCAGAGCTGTCGTCAAATCAAATCAGAGCCTAATTCATGCAAGTCCAAAGGGCAGTGGCGTTGCTGGGACAGTGGAGAAAGTTTGTGCCACCAAATTGAATGTCAAACATGCGTGAAAATATTAGCACAGGAGGAGGACATTGCTCCTTAGATTCCCTCGGATCTGGTTGGGCAGGACACATGAAGGAAATGTGCCACAATCAAATATAAATTACTCATACGCACGTGTTGCCCGCCCACACCCAGATCTGTCTGTATCAACATACATATATCTATATTTGGCTATGGATAAAATCCGCACAGCAACTAGCATTTAAAGTCGCATCCATCCATCGATTTATCATGCGTGGCACGGCCAAGGGCTCAGCCTGGGCTCATCCTGGCGTCGTCGTCGTCGTCGCCACATCTCTCTCAGCCTCTCTGTTGAGGGGCTTAGCTCTCACACAACATTTTGTTTAGCATACTTATCACACTGCTGTGCCTGCCTCTCCATTCTAGCCACAAGCAAAACGGGGCTCAGTGCTACCTCCCACTCCAAGCGGTGGCTCTTGGCCAAGTGCGTTCGTCCGGTGATTGATTGGTTGTGCCTGGCAGCTGACTTGGAGCTTGGTGCTTCGATTACGTGCGGCCATCTGAGTTTGCTGAAACCGCAAAAAACTGCAAATTAGCCAAAGAAACAAAAACTGGAGGGAGGGAGATACAGCCAGCCAGCCCCTCCCCACACGCCATGAAGTCGTCTGTCAGTCTGAGTTTTGCAGAAATTTTTTTGTTCTAGCTTTGCACAAATTTATTATAAATATTCTTTGGGGCATGGAAATTCCATTAGCCTGTGGCAATATGTGGTTACAATAAAAGGGAAAGATTTGAGCAATTTATTGGCTTTAAAATGTAAAGAATTTCGACCTTATTTCTGTGGAAAATTAAGACATTTAGGAGACATTTAACTAAAGGAATACACAAATCGATGCTTGCCTCTCGATGAAAGAAAGAACTTCAAAAGCGGAAGATGGAAGATGCGAAAAATTGGAAAACCCTCACTAGGAAAACCGTCATATTATCTTTTTACACTTGCAAGACTTTGGAATGCCATTGAATATAGATTTTTTAGATTTAAAGAGCTCAAAGAAAATGTTTGACAAAAATAAATGCAAATATACTTTCCACCCACAAAGTAGATATTTAAATTGCTCCTTGGATTGCTTCGAGATTGTCAAGCTGCTTAAGCAGATGGTTGAAGAAAAAGGTTTTCACTTCAATATTCGATCGCGAGCTATAAATAAAAATAATAATAAAATGACAAAATATCCTCCATGTGTGGGATGTTCTTCCAGCATAAACCTAAAGCTGAAAAGGGCCTCGCAACTAAATTTTTGTTCACTGTCAAAGACACTGTCAAGTAATGCTTCAGGCATTACGCATATGTAGATACATATGTATGTACATACTATATGTACTATATGTATATAACTCTGAAATGTATCACGGCACATTTGAGTACTTGACAATGAAAATAATTTCCACTGCTTCTCACTTTCTCTCCCCTCTCTCTTCTTCTCTTGTTTTGCCACAGTTTCATCAAAGAGTTGACACATTACCTACTTTTCCCTCCCTGCCATATTCCTGAAGATTGCAAATGCCACAATTTTTGCTGTTAACAAGGTTTTCATGCATACATAAGTACTACAAATACTTACATATACATATGTACATACATATATATACTCCCCAAGCACTCCCCCTTTCAGGTGGTAGAGTTTTTTCCTGTTGGGCTTTCACTTTTTTGCTTTTGATAGTTTTTTATGATGCTGCAACCCCCATGGGCGTGGGTGTGGCTCTGGGATGATGTTGCTGCTGCTGCTGCTGCTGTTGCTCTGCTGTCAGTTGAAGGACATTGTAACAAGTAAATAAATGGGTTTTATTGCAGTTTTTAAACGCTTTGCTGATTTCTGACTGCGAAGCATCAAATGTGTGTGTTTGGGTGTGTGTGTGTGTGTGTACCACAGTTTGCATTGTCGAGTGTCGAGTCGAGGGTTCAGGGTCCACAGGTTCACTAGGGTTCTGAGTTCAGGGTTCTCACTGTACGAGAGAGAGAGAGAGAGAGAGTAGGAGAGCGAGAGCGGTAGCAGAGTGTGTGTGTGGAAAAGTTTGTCAAGACTCGCAGGTGAATTAACTTTTCCGCTCGGCTCGACTCCGTTCCACTGCCATGGTGCATGCTGCCATGGTGCCTGCTGCAGGCCACAAAACTTTTGGGCCAAGTCAAAATGCATTTTGTGAAAGTTTTTGCAGCAGTTGCAGCAACAGCAACAGCAGCAGCAGTAGCGGCTCCTTGTGCATTGACAACCGCAGTGGCAGTGGCAGGGCAGCAAGCAGTAGGAAGAACGACCAGGTGGCAGGCAGTAAGCAGTAGCAGCAACCAGGTGGCAAGTGGCAGGCAGTAAGCAGTAGCAGCAACCAGGTGGCAAGTGGCAGGCGGAAGCAGCAGCAACCAGGTGGCAAGTGGCAGGCAGAAGCAGCAACCAGGTGGCAAGTGGCAGGCAACAGCATGTGATGGCAGGCAGCAGGTGGGGAAAGGGCTTTAACACTCGACTGCCTGCCAAGTCAATGCCAAAGTTATGGAGCCAAGAAAATGTATTTAAATTTCCCAACTGATGGCACTTCAAACAATCGATGAGGGAATAGAAAACTCCCCCCTGCACCCCGTGAAAACTGGGCATCAAAAGTGACCATCGGGAAACAACGCGAATGACATTAGATCTCTGTTTGCTCTGATGTTGCGAATGTTGTTGCTGCCACTGACTGTTGCCAATAAACCATAAAAGAGCTCCAGAAGAATGCCACAATTGTCGTCAGATGTACACTGCAAGAAATGCATGTATATCCAAGGGCAAAGAAAATATTTGCAGAGACAAACAGAAGACGAAATCAAGTTGAAGGAAAGTTTCCAACGGACTGCAGTTGCGGTCATAAAAATAATATTTAAAAAACCAGCAACAGAGAAGAGAGTGCAATGAAGAAAGTAAAGACTGAGTTTGGCAACACCGAAGCTTTTGTTACTCTTTCAAATCTATATACTTTTTACGGAAGATATACATATTTCCTCTATATCTCACTCTTGAGAGGTGTAGTAAATCATTCTTCCATCTTTTATGGAAATCTCTGCTATGCTAGCTTTTTTCAGCATACCCTTCTTTAAGGGTATACAAATGCTCTTATAAATTCTCATGCAATGAGGGTTGGGGCTGGGGTTCGGGGCGCATAAAAAATTAAATCAGTTTGTGGAAAATACTTGCGTACATACTTTTACCGACTTTCAAGTAGCAGAGCTCTCTGCGGCGTCCAGCCAAAGGGACAGACAGAGAGTTTATTTTCTACTCCTTTCTGCCATTACTTCGCTTACTATCCCCTCCCCCTTTTGGATTACTTTTTGCAGCCCCCAATGCATCGCTAGGCGACGCCCCGGCGAAGATGATTTCAATGAAACGCACGCGCGCAGCATTTTGTTTGAGTGATTTTGTCTTGCAGAACGCGTAATTGCAGCAAAAGTTGAAACTCAAGGAAAGAAAAACTGTGTGGGATTGCAAGATAGTTATCCTGGAGGGGGGCAAGGCGAACAGTCTTCGTTCAGCGGTCATGCCTGGCCCAAGCAAAGGAGCGGTTCTGGGCAACCAAAGGGTGGCCCATAAATATCACAGAAAGCAAAGAAATTCTGTGGCACGATACTCTGGCTTTTCTTTGCTTTAAGTTTACAAGTTGTAGCTCCATAAATTATGGCAGCATTTTGTTTGTTTCTAGCTTTAATTTGAGCCCAAAATGTTGGCTATAAGACAACAGGAGAGGTTCTACGTGTGGTAAGCGGCGCCCAAAGGCAGGGGGCCCATTAATGTGAAATTTATATAGGAATTTTATGCATACATATACTATATTTAGTACTAGTGATTTAGCATTTGTTTTAGTTTAATTTAGAGACCTTTTTTGCATTTACTTTGGCTCCCTTTTACGAACCCATTCCGCTCCCCTTTTCATGGCTACTTTCTCTTCCGTTTTTCCATTTTTTATTTTTTATTTTTGGTTTTTAGTTGTTTTTTTTTGTTGAATGTTGAATGTTGGAATGTGTTTGCCATCATTTGGAAAGTTGCACAAACTGTTTTGCCTTTTGCTGCGTGCCCGCTCTAGTCAGCGAAAACTTTGAAGAACTGGAAAGTGGAGAGAGAGAGAGAGAGAGAGTGAAGAGTGGGAGCAGCAGCGTACTTGTGGCAGCATCATAATTTGTCAGTGGATAAATAGTTGTTGCCCCAGTAAGTGGCCGCCGTCAAAGTTATTCTTTTCCGATTATGTCTCGTGGCTTCTGTGTGTGTGTGTGTGTCGTGATAATTTTTCATGGCGATAACTTTAAATGCTGTTCCGCTAAGCAGAGATTCGCACAAGTCGCACAGTGAATTATCTACAAGGATCCAAAGAGATACACAGAGGACAGGGCAGGCTGTGTTTTCCAGGCAATAAATTCAAATTTTGTTTTTTGGCAGCAGTGGTAGGGGGTGGGGGGAAACCAATTTAGTTGGGGATACCCAGCGCAGGACTTAATGTGTAATGTGTAAGCCGCAAACATAATAAATAAGCTTAAGTTTTGGTCAATTTGACAAAATTGTTTGAGCTTAGTGCCACGAAAGGTGCGGAGTGTCATGGAGCGGTCGTGCAGGGGCTCTGGGATGGGCAGCTATCCTATAAATCAGCTGCCATTTAATCTGCCAGCGTTAGCCATAAGCGAATTTATTACACACTTCTTCCTGCCAGACGGGCGGAGGTCTAAGTGGGGGTTGGGGAGGGGTGTATTGAGTGAGGTCCCAAAGTCGGAAGCAATATATATATATCGATGAGATTTTTGTTTTGTTTTTTGGATTCTCCAGTGTCCAGCGTTCAGTGTTCAGGTCTCGGGTTACTTGCTTTTCCTCTAATCAAATTTAACATAAATGATTGAATAGAATTTTTAACCAGAACAGAAAGAATCAGCAAAAGTTGTCATTGATTGAGCAGTCTGTAGTCTCCCCTATTCCATCCCCTCCCCAGCCCACTTCATCCCACTTATAATGCAGTTAACCACACAAAAAAGGGACTTTGCTTCCCTTTTGATTGATGAACTTAAAGGTTCGTTGTACGTTTGATAAGCAGCGGGCAAAAATCTATGGGGACAAACTCTCTACTGGCTCTGACTGCGACTGTGACTGTGACTTCGACGGTGGCTGGTAATGTATTTCGAAACCACTTGACAATAAATGCCAGAAATTGCCAGTGGAGTGGACTCCTTTCGCGACTGCTCCATTGTGCGCTCTCTGGTGACCTGCTACTACTGAAAGAGAGAGGGAGAGTGCCTCTAGTGCTGCTGCAACTCTTGGAGTGCCTGCCCCTGTTACTGCTTTCCACTGTTACCAGGGGGCTGCCCTCCCCTGTTGGCGTTGGTGTGGGATTTAAACGTCGTGTCAACGTTGCAAAGGTAATAAAAGTAGTGAAACTCTTTCACTGAAATTAAATATTAAATGCATCCCAATTCACATCCACACCCACATCCAGCCGAACGAACCTTTAGCTGAATGCTGATAGCACTGTGGACATGGCAGCAGATTGCATGGGACTTAGGGATTGCAACCTGCACGATTCGTTGGCAAGATGGAGTGCAGTGCAAAGTGAAGGCTAACACAGGGATTTGTCGCGATAGAAATCTCCACAATTGAGAAATGGCGAGATGTGTGAGGTGTGTGTGTGGATTGGAGTGGAGTGCAGGAGAGTGCAGTGCAGAGCCCAGCTCAAGTGCATACAGAAGCAGCATATAAATCTCTTGTACTATTCAATTGTCTTGAAGGTTTAAGGATACCGAATGACACACACTAGGTGACATTTTGTAGGTAACTTAACGACAAGCCCCCAACAGCAGTGGAAGTTCCTTTAAATAGTTCTATGGTGTACACAAGTCTCCTAATCCTTACATCAAAAGTAAATAATATGAACATAATGATTTCTACAACCCATAATACAACCCATTAATATTTCTACACAAATGTTTAACTTTATGCCCCATTTGCTATACTCCCTCAGATTTCTAACCAATTTACTCCATTTAAGCGTTTTAAAACCCCAAAATCCGCAGCCCAGAAAACGTTTCCAAATCGAATCTTGGACATCGTCTAATCCAAAACGATAACCATCCATGTTATAACCAGGATATTTAGCTGATTTCGAGTGCATGGGGACAGTGTATCTGTGGCAGGGGTAAACTCAAGGCAAAATGCCATAAAATATGCTAATTTTTTTTTAATAAAATCTCACATAAAAATACCTTAAATGCCTGGCTCTACGGCCTCTTTTCGGCGGCTTCTTGTTTGTTACGACAAATTCGAAATCCTTGGCACGTCTCCACAGACGGGCGTTACGTTATTAACACGTATACGCGGTGGTGGCGGCGGTGGCTGCGGCGTTTATACCGCCAAGTGGCAGGAGCAGTGGCAGCAGGGCATTTCTCGAGTGGCTGGAAGCAGCTTCTTCTCTCTTGTGCTGTTGGTGGCAGTGCTCCGCCTCCTCTCTGGATTTTCTGTTCACTCCGATTCTGTGGCTGCTTCTTCTGTCTGATTCTGTGGACTGCCAGTTGGATTGCTGGTAAGCAAAATGCTTTTCCTTTCTGTTTTTTTTGGTCATCAAAACGTTTCTTCTCCCATTTTCAGGGGCAACAAAACGATTCCAAATGCTGGCAATGGCTTTAATGTTGATGTATGAAGGCTTTTCAATGCGTTCTGCCGACTTCCGACTGCCGGGAACTTGTTAAAGTTTTAGTACGCCTCAAAATGTCATAAAATATAATGCCTAAGCGGGGGTTGGGATGGGGGAATGCTTTGTGGCAGTGAGGGGTGGACATTTGACCATGGTCATTTGTTTGTGGCAAGGAATGTGGCATGGGCATGGCGTGCTAGAATGTGTGTGAGTGTGTGTGTGTGGGGTGTGCAGAGGCATGTGAGATGCGAGACGAGACGAGGCTGCCTGCCCCCGCCTGCCTGCCTCCCTGGCTGCTTGTTAGCGACCGATGCTGATGATGGCTTTTTGTCTTTGGAGGCTTGCAGGCGCACGCGGCTCTCTCTCGCCCGTTTTTATGCCACATCATAAAAGTTGTGTGCCCTCAACTCGAAGGCGTAACACATACATATATCTACGGTGAGGGTGGGGGAGGAATGAGGCATGCCTCGTACAGTCGCTCGTTAGTCGCGCTTTCGTTGGATTTTGAAAAATTGTTACAGGAATAGGAATAAGAGGAGGCGTCTCCGATCTCTCTCCGACTCTCTCTCTCTCTCTCTGACACTGAGTCGAAGTTCTTCGTCAGTTTGTTGTCTGATTGATTAATACATCAATTTGTTATTGGGCCATTCATCTACCCCACGACCCCACTCTCCCTCACTCTCTCTTGCTCTTTTTTGATGTCTATTTCTATATATCCAACTGTCTGTGATGTCTTTTTCTGTGGGGCATCATCTCCATCTCCATCTCAATCATCATCGTCCTACACTTGACACAGTTTGCAGCTCATTTAATCACCACAATGCTCCACCGCATAAAAGCTAATTGTGCAAATTTCTTTTTGCTTTTGGTTGAACAGAAAGAACTGTGGAGGAGTAGGCATCCCAGGCATCGGGATCCCTTTGCCAATCATTCAAGAGGAGCCCTCCTACAAGCCCTTAGCCCTTTGCCCTTTCCTGTAGTTGCTCCAGCTCTTTCACTCGAATCCGCACACAAAAACTTGTCCACACAAAAATTTGACGACAAGCACGACACAGACGATGATGAAGAAGACGACGATGAAGACGATGAAGACGACATATGATGAAAGTTCTCCTTAATGACAGGCCACAAAAAAAATACAGCAAAAGGAAAGCAAATTTTCTTTTATTCTGTGCCTTGGAGAGGGGAGTCTATCTCCATTCGCTGGAGCAGGTTGGGGTTGTAGAAGGTATATTTTAGGGTCGACTACGTGCTTCTGTGGCGTTGATTGAAATGATGATTGAAAGCAATTAAATATGGAAAATTTTCAGGATTGGTATTAGCTAATTTGTTGAGTGATTTGCATGTTTAAGTGTCGAAATTAGTATGGGAAAAAAAGTATAATAAATACTGGCTTCAATGGGATATTTAAATGAAGAAATTGCTTAAAAAAGAAATGCCTATCGATGAAAGATATGTATCGGTGTGCTAGAATTAAAAATAGTTTAATTTCTGTATGATTTCTGTAAGATTTATAGAGATATAAGGGAAGTCAATAGACAAATTATAGTATTAGATGCACCAACTAAAGGCTAATTGTGTCTTAAGTGCTGTAATTTCATTCATTTTATTTTATTTGAAAATTTAAATGGAGAAAAGATGTAGTGTGTAATGTTTAAAGGAAGAAACTATGTAGAAAATTATGCAAAATGAAGTAATTTGAATTGTTAAATGTAGAAATTAGACCAACAATTACTGTGGTTGTATGATAATTGTTCTTAAAATTTCTCACAAACAGAAGACCCTATCAATCGCAAGCAGCTGTGTGTATTGTTGTTCCCATACTCAAGGGGTATGCACACCCCCCCCAATCTTTAAGCAGTCATTGCACTTTTATTCATTCATTCCATCCATTAAATGGTTATCCCCCCACACCCACACTTCTCCCTCTCCAATTGCGGTTGTCGACTCCGATCGATTCTTGTGTTAAAATTTAATTGGTTTTTGCTCTCCCTCCCTCTCGTTCTCTCTCTCTTTCTCGCACTCTTAACCGCAAGCAAAGTCTTGTTCTTGTTCTTCGTTTGGCAGGGAGTCAAAAGACTTTCTGAATTGATGATTGCCCCTAAAACTCTCTCTCTCTCTCTCTCTCTCTTTCTTCTCTCTGTTCCCTTACTTTTCTTTATTTTTTTTTATTCTTTACTGGAACACACACACACACACAGGGAGAGACAAGGGCGAGGGTATCAATGGGTTGGTTTAGGCAATTGCCTGACAGACAACGTCATAAATTATGCAGTCCCCCTCAAGGGGTGGGTGGGGGGTTGACGTCTCTGTGACAGCATTCAATATGCATAGTTAAGCAAGAAGAAGAAGAAGTTGTGCTGCAATTTGTTTGATTGATTGACTGACAGACTGATTGAGACGAGACAAGTGAAGTGGTCATGAGAATGGGAGGGGAGGGAGTTCAAGTGGAGTTCGTGCTTTTGCTTTGGCTTTGGCTTTGGCTTCAAGTGCAGTTTATGCAATTTCCTTTCCTTGCCCGTTACTTTGCTAAGTGAAGTTCAACTTTTGGACCACTACCACACCATAGTATGTGGCATATGTGTGGCATGTGGCATGTATGTGTGTGGACACGACTGTTGTTGTGTTGTTGTTGTGTGCTCTCTGCTGTGTGCTGTGTTGCGCGTGTCCTGGCGCAATTAAAAGCCAATGAGGAATCACGCTTTTTAATTGTTTGCCTTCGTACGTCCCCGCCCCACACCGTCACCCGCTTTTTGCTCTTTGATTGGGGCTTTAAATGTTGAGAGGCAACCCCCCCTGCATCAAAGTTTAATCGCACGAAATCGAGCAAAAGCCAAAGGCTAATTTATCGAAAGAGCCAAAGAGCCAGAGAGAGAGAGAGAGTGAGTGAGAGCCACAGGATTGGAGGAGGGGGGCATGCCACACAAAGATTGTATCAGTTTTTTTTTTCTGTGCCATCGTTGAGATGGGTAAAGAGTTGTGGCTCATTATTTAGCAATTGATATATGTATATTTTTTTTTATCTTTTAATTGTTGATGAAACTTAATTGCTGCAGCAATTGATTAACGAATTAAGGAATGACATGAAAAATGACAGGGCAGATAAGGAAAAGAGAGAGATTTATATACAGGGTATAGTTAGCCTTACAGAAGGTTTATCATATATGCATTTGGAACTCAGTTTGTTGAGGATTAGATGAACCATCGTTGGGGATTATAATAGTTTCATTTTCTAACTAGATTTCGTACGTTTGCAGATGCATTCTAGAAATTGTGAGCATAAATATGCTTTAAATTTTAATTATGTCTAGAAAATTAGTCGATTTCTTACTAATTTAATTTTATATATTTTTTTTGAATGGAAAAACTCTTACCTTTTCCTAGAAATTCACTTTATGCAACTCTTCTAGTGCCTCAACAAATTCATTTTAATCTTCTCATTAACGTGCTAATCAAATTGCAATAACCAAGGGCAACATTTGCTTATCAATGGCCCTATATAACTACCCCTTTAATTCCATCCAAAAAAGTCGCCCTGGAACTACATGTGTACTACTACATACATCGTAGTTCCTTCTGCAAATGATACACAAGCAAGGCCTTTTTTTTCCAGTTTCCTTTCATTTCAATTTCAACATTTATTATAATTTTATATTTCCTTCCGTTCTGCAGGCGCATCGTAAAAATCAGAACCGCAACACAACAAACACACAACAAACAACAAAACAACAACAACAAAAAAATGCACGAAAGAAGAAATTTTAAGCATTGCTTCCTTTATGAGCGGCACACTGCCTCTGCCTCTGCCTGTGCCTGTGTGCCCCATGCCACATGCCGCCCCATGGCTACCAGTTCGCGTTTGACCCACCTTCCCCCCCTCTTAATGTTATTTTTTCGTGTAAATTTATAATAACTTGCATAAATTAAGGCGTTTGCGCTTGCAATTTGAAAGGGAAATCAACGCTACGGTAATGTAGGGGCAACCAGAAAGAAACTCACCACGGAGGGGAAACTCAACGAAAGTGGTGAGTATTTCCCCTACACGACAGGCAGCAGCAGTCGGGCGTTCCCCTTGTGAATGTCATTCCGCGTTTGTCCTTTGCTTCGAATTGGTCTTCTTTTTTTTGGGATTCTTTTTTTCTGTTGTTCCTCTCTGCCTTTTCCTATTTCCGTTTCGCATAAAATGCGAACACAGTGGTAAAGGTTGTCCACAAAAATGGTCAAACATATTTCGCTATATACAACATTCCTATGATTAGCTGCAAAAGAACCTACATATGTGCCACATGTTGTACCAGCAACATTTATTTGTGGCACAAAACTAATGAGGGTCAGCAATTTTTGACATCGGACATGGGACAGCGAGACACGCCCACAGACATAGGGACACACACACATGGTGGCGGCAGAGGAGAGAGAGAAGTGGAGAAGCCTGTCGCAGTCTGTCCCGGCCTGTCCCGAAATCCGATTTGACATTGAAGTATATTGGAATTTAAGTTTTTTTTTTCGGGGCAGCTTTAAATTTGCATTTAAATTTCCTGCTTTTTCTGGCTTCCACTTTTCCTTCCACTTCGCCTTCGCCTTCGCCCTTTTGGACACTCTGCTTCCGCCTTAAATTATGCATCGAAGGAGCAGCCAACCCACAAAAAATTTTGGAGGTTTTTTCACTCTCTCGCAAGTGAAAGTAAAATGAGTGAAAAAGCAGCAGCAGCAGGACATGAAAGGAGCATGAACAAGGCAGAGAGAGCGAGAGTGCTGAGTGTGTTTGTGTTTGTATGGCATATTTTGGAGCAGTGGGAGTAGGGTGGGGTACTATATGTATGTTTTTTTTTTTTGCTTTCTCTTGTTCCTTTTTTTGTTCCGTCCATCGACCATTCACATCAATTTGTTTTAATGCGCTTTTCTACTACCAAATATTTGGCAGCACTTTTTGTCTTGATCTTTATTTCTCTCTCTTTTCTTCTTTATTTGATCCCTCTAACTGTGTCTCCTTTTTTTGTTCCTTCTATATTGGCGGCCCCCCAGAAAAAAAACATAAATCGAGCCAAGAATTTTGATAATGACACGCAGGCCTCTGCGATTTTCTCCGTACTATATAGGCTTTGGTTTTTTTTTGTGTGCCTTTTCTGTTGCTGTTTTTGTGGCCTTTTGGCCCCCGAAATTGCTTAATTAATTAGGGGGCAACATTTTAATTAGGCTTAAGTGCTCGCTCGTCCCCCCCTTCATATTAGCAGCTGTACTTTGCCCTTGTTGTCCTGATGTGCTGCTTTTGTATAGGAATTAGAATCAGAATCGTTAGAGAGATGCTGTTCCCAATGCTGATTTCTGTTACTTCTTTTGATACTAAAACTTCGCCTGATGCTGTTTATATTGCTGTTGTAATGAAGTCTAAAGAAAGTTCCTTTAAATATCAAAAGAGGAGACACGGACTACCTGGCAGTACTCAAAAAAATTCTGCTCTAGAGTTTGAGATTTGTTGCTGCTTCAGCGGTGGCACAAGAGCTGAGTCTTAGCAGACTTGATGTGTGTTCCAGTGAGTTGTTTTTCAGGCTAATGATCCACAAAGACATCTTTCAGTAGCAATAGCGTGAAGGCTTCAAAGTTTCTCCATTTCTTTGTGGGTTTATTCTATTTTTTATTTTTTTTTGTAGCTAAAGTTTCAGGCAAAAAAACTAGTTCTTCAATCATGTTTAAAGTGCTGCAATCCTCCTAGAACCATAAGCCAAAAACCCACTGACCCACTGACTGATGCAGCGACTTTTTTGCCCCTCTCTCTTTGTCTGTGGCATGCAAACAAAGGCGTGGACTTGCGGGAGTCAAGACAATGCTCCACACAGCATTTGTACACTCATATTTGTGTGTGGTTGTGTCTATGTGTGTGTGTGTTTGTGTGTGTGTTTAGCGGTGTATTCTATATGTGTGTGTGTATTGGTGGAGAAGGACTGTGCATCTTCTTGGCCAAACAAGCAGCCAAACAATGTAGACAATTGCTTTTAGAGCGTTGACTGATGACAATCGCAATCACTTTGCCACCGACTCTGCCGCCCACTCAACCTAGATTTCCACGTGCCAGCGGAAAAGTAAACATACACACAAACACATACAGATACGGCGATGGCCAAGAGTTTTTGGCAGGCGATTCAATGCGGGAATCCCATCTGCCTCCCATCACTGGGATGATGCACTCACTCTCTCTCTCTCTGTCTCTCTCTTTCCATCACGTATCCTCTATGCTGGCATCCTCTATGCTTGCAACAGTCAGGTAGCATTTGCTCTGGTTCTCAATTTGTAGTTTTCGGCATGGATTACACATCCATCTCTACCTGTGTGTGTGTGTGCCCCCTGTGAACCGTGAACCGTGCATCGTGTGGCGCGCTTGTCGGCTTATAATTCAATTCGGAAGCACAGCAGATGCTGCTCACTCTCTCGCTCTCTGTGTGTGTGTGGATACTGTTGCAGGTTGCACACTGACTTGTGCCCCAAATTGACTGACAAACTATACACCGCCGTCCTCCATCCTGCATCCATGTTGTTGCCTTGTTGCAGATTGCATTAGCTACTGCGATGCATGGAGAGAAATGGATACGATCCGCACTCCTTTTCCCTTTTGGCTTTCGCCCTTTTGCTTTGATTGTGTTATTTATACAAAGATTTGACATGTATCTGTCGCTTTTATTACACAACGCTTTTACGGATACACAAAGGCTATTTTGGGTGGATTTCTTTCTATTTTTGCGATGATTTTGCATTGCAGGGAAACTTATTTTTTGTGCTCTTTCTCTTGATTGAATGCAGACAGAGAGGGTTTATCTTTCTGTTTTCTTTTGTTGCCATTTCACTTAGTTTGAGGCAGAATACCCTTACTATTATTACAGATATTATGGCCTCTGGTTTACTCGAGTTCACTCCGTTCTACAGTCACTTAGAGATAGAAATCCCTTTAAAGAATTCTTGCCTTTGAAGCAGACTTCTTCTTGTTTTCTTTATTTCCCTCATAAGTTCTCAAAGCTCTTTCTTCTATTGAAATTCCCCTCTAAACCACCCTAGATGTTTCTTGTTGGATTTTAACCCTATTTCAAACACTTCTTTCCATAAATTGGTTAAATATAAAATACTTTTGGCGGATACTCCAACTAACTTCCATTAGCCTTTCCCTTTCGCTTTCAAGGGTATTCCAAGCACACTTTCTCCCTCTCCCCTCTAAGGACATACAATAGTTGTCTCTCGCCCGCCTCTGTTTGACACTCAATGCATGAGCTGACGGGAATGAGTTCAAGTTTCGCTGTCAATCGCAAGGATTTAATGCTTTCTTTCGCTCTTTTTTCCACTTGCTTCAAGTGCTGCTCAGTCTACTACTTTCTCCTGCTGCTGCTGCTCTGTCTACTACTTTTTCCTGCTGCTATTCCGTCTACTGATTTCCTCTCTCGTATGTTATGGCTTGGTTTTTATTGAGAAACAGCTGCCATCATAATTCAATATTTTACACTTGAATTCCCACGAAACAGAACCTGACAGCGAGAAGCGACAGCGAGAAGCGACAACAGCAAGAAGGGACTCTGGCAGGACACGGTCAATGAAAATGTTTACACGCTGCTGAGCTGCTGAGAAGCATAGAGAACTTTCGAGGCAGAAACTACAGGAAGAGCCAGGAAGCGGGGCGCCAGCACGTCTACTGACATGTCCCTGGGAGCTGACCATAAGGAGAGCACTGGGGCAGC
The DNA here is from genome assembly GCA_009664405.1 of Drosophila bifasciata. Lineage (NCBI taxonomy): Eukaryota > Metazoa > Arthropoda > Insecta > Diptera > Drosophilidae > Drosophila > Drosophila bifasciata. Next base: position 43,730,459 of record CM019043.1, read on the forward strand.
CAGGCAGCAGGACAAGTGTCTAACAGAACAGCAGAAGGAAGCAACAGGCGGGGAACCAGGGCAACGGGTGGGTATTCCCCACTATTCCCCCCCACTTGGCCAACAGCCAAAAGGTACTACCTGAGCTTTCACTTTACTGTTCTGCTTCTACCCCTTCCTCCTGCTGCCTTCCCCTGCCTTCTCCTCTCTGTCCTTCCCTTTGTTGTGTATTTTGTGGAATAATTAGCATATTGTAGTTAATTATTACCACTCAGAGGCAGTTAAGCTGGCCCCAAAATCATGAGGTTTCCATGGCCAATAATGCTGCCACCAGGGCCACGTCTCATTTAACATAATGAAGGAGCGAGTCTCTTTCCCCTCCGCCCCTTGAGGTGCGAAAGGGATAGGCGAGGGAAATTCAAATTCAATCAAATGTTTTCCACACACACACACACACATACACAACTCAAATGCATGTTAAATGGCTTACCACAAAAGCCAAAAATCAGATGCCAGCAACAGCAGCTGAAAGGAGGAAAAGCAGCAGCAGCTAAAAGGAAGATTGATAGAAGGAAAAGCGGCAGCTATGGAAAATCAGTTGCTAAGTGAAGATTTGAACAAGGAAAAGCAGTCAAATAAGCAGCTGCAGAAGGCAGTTGTGGCTAGTTTCAGGACAAACCACAGCCAGTGGGTTGTCGGGGAAATCTGAAATCTATGTGTTTCAGATACACTACAAAACAGTGGCCTTTGGCTGGCCAATTGTCTACCTTTGAGTGGAGATTAGTTTTCGATTTGGTTTTAGTCTGGGAAAATACTCTCGTAGTCAAAGAGGTAGCAAAACACAGACAAGATATGGGGATTGTCTGGTGCAAAAACAGGTGCAAAATCCCATCCCCTTTGAAGGTCGTTACGCCAGCAAAATGCTGCCTTAAATTCAGTGGTTAATTTTTAAACACTCAAAAACTTTATGGCTGCTGTCTGCATTACTGTCTGACTGGCTGTCTGACTGTAATTTGTGCTTTCGTCTGGCATTTCGAGCCATGCTATGGCTGGAGTAGGCCATCATTTAGCTCCTAATATCACGCATACGCCGCGTAGCGTTTAAACTTTCGCAAGAAATTCTGTGCAACGTTTAAAAATCATTTTAAAGTCGCATTACACACAAAAAAACATCGACTAAAATGTTTACAACTTTAGGGAAAAACAAAAAGTAAATGTGCCTCTTAGGGTTTGTAGCTGTGGGATACCCTGTGAGTAGATATTTACTTCAGAAATAAAACTGCTCAACATTTTTTTCCTGACTTAAACATATCTGTGGGTCAAATAGCTTTAAGAATATATTTGTTTCGTTTAAAGATTCCTATAATACAGCCAAGATATATCGCTCTGATCGTTGGGTATGTTCTCTATGCATTCACAAATTTGTGAGTGCTTTGTGCTAGAATTCTAATGTCAACCCCTATGTCAACCTCTCTCTCCAATCAGCATATCCTCTCTACACAGGGTATGCTCTGCAACCTGAAAATTATATAGAACGCGAGGGGGCATGGGCATTCCCTTTTCCACTTATCAGAGGAAAGCCGCAGAAAGCAGCGAAAGTTTTGCCACCGACTCGATAAGAGTTTTTTAATTTGTCTAAAAAGGTGCTGGGCATGAGGGCAGGGGCGGCGAAAGGCATGGCAGGAATGTGGGGCAAGGTAGAGGGGAGTGTATGGAGGAGCAGAAAGAGTGTTGAGAAGAGGAGTCGTCGTGCTCGTGTGTCGTGAGTGTGTGTTAGTGTGTGTGTGTAGAGGGGCGTGACTCTTGTTTCGAGAGGCGTCAAACTTTTTAGGCATCGTCCTTGTCGTTGTCGTATTTCCCGTAATTTATGCACAATGAAAGCATTTGGGATTAAGGACATACACACATACAGCCTACTCAAACGTGGCAAGGGGGCGTGGCAGACAGGTGTGGCTGGCAGGCATCAGGCAGCAGCCAGAAACCGGAAAATTTGCGGAAAGCGTCAAAAGCGTTCCCCAAACGGCAATGTCGCGCTGCGGCATGCCACCAAAACTAACCTTTTGGCTCTGCCTTTAGGATGCGCCTCTATTCTATGTATCTTTTAGCCCTCAGGCTTTGACTTTTCTTCTCTTTTTTTTTTCGCTGTTTGCCTGCTTGTTTGTCGTGTGTTGCAAGCATCGAGGATAGAAACAACAACAACATTTACGAGTACTAACTGGTGTGTGCAAATGAGAGGCACAGTTTATGGCTTATTGTTGCTGTTGTTCCATTTTCGGGGTACTGCTAACAAATAAGCCTCAGGGCCCTTGTGTGTTTTTGTTGTAGTTTGTCTATCTGTTGCTCTCTCTCTTGCTGGATCTTTGGCTTTTGGCCACACAATTCGTAATTACCTGGACTTTTGGCTATAATACAGAACACGTTGTTTGGCTGCTGTGTTGCTGTTGCTGTTTGCCTCGAGGCCCCAAACGACACGAATGTTGCTCCATTTTGGGGGGCATGATAACTTTGTCCTTAAACTTGGTGAAAAGTGAAATAACTAAAAGCGAACGATGCTAGTATTTGTGTATAGCTATAGTCCGCCCTCTCTCTGAAAGCAGTTTCTGCGTTGGGTAAACACTTTGATTAAGTTGAAAGTTTGCTTGGACTTTCCTTAAAATGCAATTTGCTATTGAAACATGCTTGATGGAAAGGTGGTAGATGATTTTATGAATTGATTAAGGATTGAAAGGTGGCTTATAGATTCGCTAAAGTTGTGGCTTTGCATAGAATTCTTGTTTAATTTTGGTTTAGCTTAGGTTTGGCTCAGCTTTTGGTTGTGATTTAATGATACCATGAAAAAGCGACCGATGGGAGCTGCCGCACGACGCGTGGCTGAACTTTTCTTGGTGACTTAAGTCCCGATTTGTGCTCTTTTTAGGCACCTTTTGCAAACACTTAAACTTGCTTTATATTTCTTTGTTTTTTTTCGGACTTTTTCTACCCCCAGAGTATTCAAAATTCTTTGTTGATTTTATTTTAAATTTACTTGCATATATTCAGCTTTTTAGAGCTTGATTTTCAGGCATATTCCTCCCTTCGTTTAAACGTTTAATTTGAATTTGTTTTTCTTTGGGATTTTTTTCTTTGTTTTCCTTTTCTTCGTTATGGTTTTTTGTCATGCATATCGAAACGCGTTGCCCCAAGCCCCCTATCCTACCCCCTAATTTTAAGTGTGGTAGTGTGTAGGGCTAGCGACCCTTAAGTAGCCCTTGTCTTTGTGTTTTGTTTGTTATTTTTTTTCGGTTTTTGTGTGCCTGTGGCTTTGAGTGAAGCTTAAAATTGGATTTACGTTTTGTGAATCTCTCGGACTCTGTTGGTACCTCCACTTTATAATCTGTCTCTCTCTCTCCCCCTCACTGTCTCCACCTGTCTCTTTTACACACACACAGCAACACTTGTAAAAATGTCACTTTAATAACTTTTTCTTTTGGTTTTTCATGTTTCTTCTTCTTCATTTTTGTTGTTGTTGTTGTTGGTATTTGGTTGGTGTATTTGTTGTTTTGTGGCACGTTTTAATTGCTCCTTGCAGCAGTAGCAGCAGCTGCTGGCAATTTGCTCTATCTCTCTCTATCTCTCTCTCTCTCTTTTTGGGCGTGCTGCTCTTCTTCTCTGTGTGTCTGAATGGAATGGCTTCTTGTTGTTGTTTTTGTTGCTGTTGTTTCAGTATTTTTAGACGTGCCACAAATCCTCGAAAAGTCCACAACAACAGAGAAACAAGAGTGCAGCTACAGTCTCAAGTGGCTGAACCAAGTGATACCCTGTTTATGTTGAAGAAATGCTTTGGATTCTTTTTATTGGGGCATACTTGTACCCCTGCACATTTTTCCACGCAGAGTCACTCTGGAGAGCCGCAAATATTGCTTTGGAATTTGTTTTCTTTTTCTTGTACAATTTTGTTGCTTTTTGAGATAATATGACGACGAATCAGAGCTTACAGTAGAATGCCTAGTTTATGCAACTCTTCAAAGTCCCTCCCAAAAAGGAAACCTGCCTGTAGCATATTCTGCCACCAAGACAACATACCCTTACCCCGCTAGCAGCGTGTACCCCTGTAAAAACAGAAAACCAAAAAAAAAAAAAAAAAAAAAAAAAAAAAATGAAATGAAACATTTTGTTTTTATGACTGCGAAACATGAAAGAGGAACACAATGGAAGTAACGGAACAATGTGTGAGATTTCGCACGTCGTTATAAATAGCAATAAAATAAAGTAGAATTAGTATAAGAGGGGTGGGAAGGCACCTCAATAGGTACGGGGGGGACTGGTACAACGCATAATAGACAATGGAAAACAATTTTCAAATTGAGGGGAAAACTTCAGTTGTAATTTATAATTTGATTTTGAGATAAATGCGGGCCAACAGGACGCTCTGTCATACCTCTGTCTCTCTCTCTCTCTCTCTGTCTCTTTCTCAATTGTTGTTGTAGGAAATATAATAATTTTACAGTCAAAAGGGAAGGTCAAAGTTGCGCCTCTGCTGCTGCTGCCACTGTTTTGTGGGGCAGCATTAAATTAGCAGTTTTGTTGGAGTGGTGCCTGTGTGCCCTCTGCTGACCCCCAAAAACTTTCCATTTCCGTAAGCCGCTTAGAAGTAGAACTGCACCAGCAGCAGTAGCAGCAGCAGCATCAGCATCAGTCGAGAGAGAGAGAATGTAACGAAAGTTTACTCCCTAAGTCCACCGCAAAGTTATGGCCACACAAAAGTTAATTCTGAATGGTTTTGCGCCTGTCCAATGTCGTTTGTTCGTTGCCCAAGCAGGCACATTTGATACCCTCCAAGGGGTGTATTAGCTTTTTGAAATTTCGAGAAGGGTTTATTATATAGACAGAAGCTCTTTGCCCCTTTAAGTTCTTAGAACTCTGGAGAGAAACTTAAAACAGTTTATTATTTTTTTATGTAAGCGGTATAAGATGGAAGTATTATTCCTAGAAAAAGTAGAACCAAACGTCAGGAATTTTACTGCATTTAATATGCCTTTAAATTAATGCAAATAATGAGTATGTTCTTACTTAAATTCTTTTCCTTCCTCTTTTTTTCTTTCAATTATAATCGTAAAATAATATCATTCAATGTTTTTAATGCATATAAAAAAATACGAGAGAATGCAAAGAACATGAAAGAATCATGTTGATTAAATTAATGCAAAGATTGGCAAAGTACCAAAGCCCACAAGGTACATGTACATACATATATCCAGAGCGCTCATCTTACATTGCCGCATCGTTCTGGAAAATATCTTCCAATTACCCGCAAAATGTAGTAACATCCAGCAACATCCTGCCCATGCCACACGCCCGCACGCGCTATAAAAATTCACGTAATTATTTGCACAAAATGGCTAATTGTTTGCATTTTACAGCGAATTTCCATCCACCCCCCACCCCCTAAATCCCCCAACAATCCACCCTCAGCCAGCCCAACAGGCAAATATTGACGCGCTTATTGGGCGCGGGCGATGGCGATTGCTCCTCTTCAATGATGATTCTCTCTGTGTGTGTGTGTGGTTGTGTGTGTGTGCTTTCCTTTGGGCTGAAAAATTATCGCACAGCGTGTGAAAATATGGCAAGAGCTGCTTGTTGTTGTTGCTGTTGTTTGGCATTTCAATTAAATAAATAGGCTTATTTCTCGCTTTTTTTTGTTGTTGTTGCTGTTTGATGTATTTTTTTTTGATGGAGTCCACGCTTCATTCGCTGAAAAGAAAATTTAAATAACGAAAAAAAAATACAACAAATCGGGCGCAGGAAAATGTGAAAAACTCTGTGTGTGTGTGTGTGTGTGTGTGTGTGTGTGAATGCCGCCGCCTGAGCATTGAACCAGTTTTCAAAGGGTCTCCTCATGGCCAGACAGCGCGGGAACGGGAATGTTGTAAAGAGAAAGAGAGAGAGAGCGAGACAGAGAGGTGCGCGGTGCTGCAGCTTTTAGTCAAGTCTCTCTGGTTGTATATACAAAAAAAAAAAAAAAGTCAACAGACAAACAAACAAACAAACAACATGTAAATTATGAAAAATGTAGTACTAACAAAAGCAGCCGAGGAGCCACAGAAGAGCGTACGTACGCCCATACAGTGGTGTTCATTTGAATAGCAACCACTTGCTGGGAGGGCCACTGTAAATGGGAAAACTCTTGGGGGGGAGGCACAGAGCAGTTGGGAACACTCTTGAGGGGAGCCACAAAGCAGTTTGGGAACACTCGTGGGGGAGCCACAGAGCAGTTGGGAACACTCTTGGGGAGCCGCAGAGTAGTTGGGAACACTTTTGGGGGAGCCACAGAGCAGTTGGGAGCACTCTTGGGTGAGCCAGAGAGCAGTTGGGAACACTCATGGGGGGAGGGCAGAGCAGTTGGGAACACTCTTGGGTGAGCCACAGAGCAGTTGGGAACAGCGATAGAGGGGCACACTTTTTGGAAGGCCAGCAACACATGGGAACACTTCGAATTCCTGGCAGATGCAGATGAGAACAGTTTTTGGGAAGCGAGCTGAACATAGTTGGGAATACGCTTGCCAAAAGCCTCTTTAAAGATGTGAACAGTCACGCCGACTGTATGAGAACACTCTTCTAAAAGAAATTGCAAATGAGAACAGTGCTACAGCAGCCACAGACTGGAGATAGGAACACTCTTACACACAGGCCAAAGCAGAGAAGGAAATACTGCTGGGAACACCCATTCAGTAGCCATACAGGGCAGATGGGCACACTCTAGATCACTTTCTCAGCGATTGCCAAAAGTGGAAAACCACTCCCAAACCACCCCGAATAATAGTCGCAAAAAACTTTGTCCAAACTTTAGCCCCAAAATTTTAATCCCATTCGTTTAACAATTGTATTTTCATATCATCCGACAAGGGTTCAGGATTACCCTCATAGCGATTGTACTCGAAGTGTAGTCCACCGGTGTGCATTGGTGGCGACAGATTAAAGTACGGGTTCAAGGTGGCAAATAATTCCGGCTTCCAAGTGTAGAGTAAAGTACCGGGCTGATGATTCGCATACGCGGCGGGTACATCATCCATAATGTCATGACGCAGCTCACTTATTAGCCGATAGCGACGATCATTGTAGTGAAGATCCACAAGCCCACCAGAAGTAACCCCATGGCGATTCCCACCAAAGCGAAGATACTCATGTACATGCTGCATATCGTGGTAAAGTCCTTCATTGGCATATCGATTGCTCATAATAAACAAAAAACAATTCCAATGTTTTTTGCACAAAGTTTGGAGAAAAATAAATTTCAATAGAATATTTCGGGACGACTGAATGACTGACGACGTAGTTCTCCAATTTGAAATTTGAAATTTTTAAGGGAAAGGAGAAGTGTGGAAATGTGTGATGCTACATTCGTGTCGCTGACTGTATTACTACCCTGCCTGCTGCACCCACATACAGGTGTATGTACTTTTTGAATTACTGAGTCTCTCGTTAGCCACCGACTGAGCCACGGTTTCCGTTCGTTTTGCCTCCTGATTCTCTGCAGCATTTGCTGCTGCTGTTTTTTTGTTTTTGTGTAGACAATTCTTTCTCCCTCACTCTCTGGGCAACGACGTAGGCCGGCAGAACACGGCAATAACCCAGCCACACGGACTATGGCCCCCGTTGCAGAAACGCTGCAAACTCTGAATCCACTGCAAACTCTGAATCCAAATAAAGATGAGGACTAGCGAAATATCCTGTACTTTTCAGTGCAGTAAAATTCCAGAAAAACTAAATTAGGTTCAGGTCTTTGATTGAATCTGTGTGTTTACAATCGTTGGAAAATATCACTGGATTCTGTCTATATCCCTAGGTGATTCTACCCTCTATTCCTGTGTCCCACGAACCCATGATTCCAGCATACCCTATGCGAGTGCTCTCTACGGTTTGAAGCGCATAAAACTGCGCACCTGTTTTGCTTATTTTTACTGCACTGCACTGCACTTGTTGTTGTTGTTGCTGTTGCAGCCTGAATCAAATCCTTTTGTTGTTGCTGCAACTGTTGGTATGTTGTATGCTTGAATGGTTGATGCTATTGTTGTCTTAGCCCAGCTGTGATGCTGCCACATTGTGCATTTAAAGTCGAGCGCAAGCTCATGCCAATCTGCTGTACATCACAGGCTACAGTCCCCATAGGCAATGCCCTGCCTTCAACACCACGCACTCACTCTGTTGGGTTTCTTGTGGCACGTTTCTGGCTCATTTGCTCTAAACTTTTAAGTTCGGGTAAAGCAAACTGTGTATGAGAACAGGAGCAGCATGTCAGATATGTGGGAAGTTTGATGAACATGAGGCAGGGAACAGCTGTGGCTGATGTTGCTGCTGCTGCATGGTAAAGATTATTAAATACTTACGGAGAATGTGGCACACTCTTCAGGGTTTTGATTTTTAATTAATCTTTTAATTAACATAACATTTTTGATAATATCTAATCAACAAATTAAGTTTAAAAATCCTATTTAAACTGTCTATCAAGTCCAGGAACCTCCTTTAGAGCTAGGATATACTTCATTTTGTGTTTTTGTTAGTAATTACAAATTTGCTTGCTGTCAGATCTGTTGAGTGTGCCACAACAGGAACTTTAACTTTCACTTCAAGTGCAACTTTGACAGCGGTTTACGCTTAATTAAATGGTTAAAAGGCAAACGAAGTAAATACCATATAAAAATGCAATGGGTAAGGGGGTAAGTGCCCACGCAGTAAATTCCCATTGTTGCAGCCCCTCCCCCCAAGAGCTAATCAGTCGACAGAAAGATACTTGGCCAAGATTCAAACAAAAGGCCAAAACAACAGAAGGCCAGCCAGCAGGAAGGTTGCTCCTCTAAAGGAGCAATGTGGCGGGGGGGTAGGGGATCTGTTGCCCTAATTAGCGCCGCAAACAAAAGGAAACTTTCTTCTGCTGCTGCTGTCCGTGGGGAGGGGAGGGGTCAAAAAGTGCCAATACAATGTGTAAATATAAATGAGAGGCACGAGCAAGTGCTTTCCCTCTCTCTCTGTTAATTATAACGCTTCATTGGATCGAGTGGCTTGGCCCCGCCGGAAGGATGCTTCACAAGTCTACGCTTTCCGGTAAGGTAAATGACAGACGGCTCAAGTTATTAATATATTTCCGCTCTTTTCAGCCAAACCCTCAATCATGGGGGCATCGAAAAACATCGCTTAATGCTGGCCAAATTAATCGCCAATATATACTACATATATTGATATTGATTAAGGGGTAAATGTCACGCTTCTGCCTGCCATTTTGTGTCTATTTTTTAGGCATAATTTTTGCTTCATTTTCCACTGTCTCCATTTTTGATGGAGCAATTAAAATGCTTGCTGACAAGTCGGTAAACTGGATAGGGTAATGTTTCTTATTTGTTGTAAAAAGATGCTGAAAAATGGCCAAAGAATTTCCCAAAGAAAGTACAAATATGTGTAGGCTTTGAGCTGCTTAAAAATGATTGAAAACGGAGCATAAATATAGAAAAAATAATGAAAATAAAATACAAAATAATACTAGGCAAAGTAGCCAGACATTTTGTATTCATTATTATTTCGATTTGAAGATATATATATGTAGACTTACAGAAAAATTTCCAATTTGTATTAAAAATTGTTGGCATTCAAAATGGACGGCGATAACTTTGGCGACATTGCTGATGAGGAGATCCAATTGAATATATTTGCGAATACGGATCGTATCGGAAGTGCTCTCTATACAGGAAATCCGCAGTTGTTTAGCAACTTGATGCCCTACTTTCAACTGTCGCATCCAGCAGCAAATAATATCATCCCAGATGGGTTGGATCGCAGCAATATGTCCGATTATGAGAAAATACAATTAATGCTGGCGGCTGATGATGATGATGGTTGGGTCTTAGCAGAATAAACAAGCGATGTACCCAATTAAAGTTAATTAAAAATATATTTTTGGAGTAATGTAAACACGAGTGGTTTTTGTGGTAGCTTCTGGGGGTTGGAACTATTTTACTTAATGTATTTTCGGAGCAAAGATGCGCTCTCCATAGTACACAGCTTAAAGAGCTAAGCCACACTGGGACAAAAAGTTACTGCTTCAAGGTTTAATCTCATTTAAAAGCAAAGATCTTGCATGAATCCTTCTCTATATGCTCTACTTTTCCATCATGATTCCTTTTGTATTGGTATATGTATCTGTGTGGGCACGCTTAGCGAAATTTCACATAATCATAAATAGTTTTAAAAGTTGAGATAACTTTTTGGGGCCACAAAAACCTTTTTGTGCTTGCCAGGCCACAATAATTCAATTATGAGGCGACCGCACACATTTGTGTGCCACTGTCCGTAGTCTTACGACAAATTGAACAAGTTGCGAAGGTCTTTCCGGGTCTTTTAAGACTTTAATTCACTTGGGTGGGTACACCCACACTCACACTCTGCCACTGCCCCTGCCCCTGCCAGTGGTCATTGGAGTGTGGCATATCCTTTAGTAATTGTAGTGCGAGAAAGTTTCAAGTGTTTTAGGCCTACAATTTAACTAAAAGCCAATGGCCATAACAGTTTAAAAGGTGTTGCAAAAGCAAAGGAATGAGGCACGGTGGCAGCAGCAGTAAGCAATCATATGAATAGCCTCGGCCTCTGTACAACATATACATATACTATACATATGGGTGTGTGTGTGTTTGTGTGGCATATAACAGCAGCCAGCAGGAAGCAGCCAAATCCAATTGGAATCGCTTGTGCCCTCTGAAATCCATTTAATAACCAACATAAATACTATTCCAAGACGCCTTTTACGACTTGAGTGCCACGCCGCGTGTAGCTACAACTACATCAAGAGTGAAAGATACAGATACAGCTACCCTGTAGAACCAAAGGGGTGAATTGACCCTCTCGAACTAGCTCGCGCCGATTACCGCGCAACTAGTTGTGCAACTAGTTACGCGGGAAGCGATCAGCGACCAGTCGAAAAAGAAAAACAGAAACGAAGCCGCCCTCGCTTTGTTTTCGAAGTCGACAAATAACCGTAAAACCGTGGAATTATGAAGAAACCGCGAAAAAAGAGTTAGAATACAGTGCGGACTCAGTTAGTTTTTAATTATGCTGCTACATGCAATTCGCACCAAAATGGTAAGTTATTCGTGATACTTTACTGTACTTGCACTCGTGGAATGCAAGAGACAAAAAAGTACACAAACAAAATGCATTTGTTCTCCGCGTGTATGCTTTGTGCGTTGATTTTTTCCACTTCTGTGCCAGATCGAGTTGCTGGAACAAGCATTTTAAAATCTTTTTTGCGATTATTTAATTAAAAATTGAGAAAAACCACTTCAAATTAATAAATTAAACGCCATACAACAGGTACGTGACAAGACATTACATATTTTTAATAAAATGATGAGCAAACGGCATCTTTTTAAATCCTTCTATTTACAGATTTCAACAATAAAATCCATTTTACAGCCAGCCGGAGTGCTCGTCAACTTAAAACATATTTTAAGTGACGAAATCGTACTGGCGTATAATGTGGATGGAGTACAAGGGAAGAAAGCCCTCAGGAGCCACTCTGAGTTTTATGGAGCATTGCTAGGTAAACTACTAGTGTTTATTATATTTTAATTAAATTAAACATATATTTATTACAGAATGTATTCCGCCAGGAGACGAAGCCCCAGAAATGCTGGTGCGCAAAGCGATGCAGAGGGTTAAAAACGTGTCTTCAAGCAAAGGTGTACCAAACCCAAAAATGAATTGGAAACTGTTTAGGCTAGGCTAGATTTTAATATATATTTTAAGTTTGAATTTTGAAATAAACATTCATATAACACAATTTTGTATTTGATTTATTTATTATAAAGCCAGCAAGCTGCTGGTCAACCAGCTACTGGTAGTCGAAGGGTAATCGATCAGGAACTAGTTCCTGACGATCTACTGGTAACTAGGCCGTACCCAGCGCCTGGTCAACCAGCTACAGGTAATCGAAGGGTAATCGATCAGGAACTGGTTGCTGACGATCTACTGGTAACTAGGCCGTACCCAGCGCCTGGTCAACCAGCTACTGGTAATCGAAGGGTAATCGATCGGGAGCTGGTTGCTGACGATCTACTGGTAACTAGGTCGGAACTAGCTCATAAGCAACCAGCTACTGGTAATCGAAGGGTAATCGATCGGGAACCAGGGGTGGTTACGCCCTAGGACATGCATGTGTTAAATTCTCCGCTGAAATACATTGTCGGGGAAACGAAGCGGAACTAGGGACATGAGAATGGTAGCTAGTTCGGCACCGGTACCGAACTAGTTGCCTGGTACTAGAGGGTATATATACTTATACAATACATATGTGTGTGTGTGTGTGTGTGTGTGTTAGCACTATGCAAATGTGTATGATTCCCGCAGCGACACTTTATGGCATAGAGATTGAAATATATTTTAGTTATATACATACATATTTTATGTGTATATTTTCGCAGATTAATCCACGTTATTCACTCGATTTGTCCTTGTTCTCGTTAATGTGTGTGTTTGAATTTGAATATGCCTTAGCCTCCGCCACTCCTCTTGCCACACCCACTCACCCACTTAGTAATCGATTGAATCGGTGTATTTCCAAGCTAAGTGGATTTTGTGTGCCTCTCTTGTAACCTAATAAAATAAACATCAAATAAATATACGTATATACCGTTTTCAGCTCTAGATATTTAATCTAAATTATTTTGTATGATTTGATGTTGATTATTCTCGCGTTTCACGATTATAGTTGAATGTGTGGTTGAATATGAATATTCATTAGGCGCAAAGTAGTGTTGAGACACTATTTACAGATGATTGGAGTGCTTAGAGGCTAATAAAGTGGCCATAAATAGGGTATTACATACAGTAGAATGTAGTATCCATCATTCCCGTGTGCTCCATCCCTGTAGAATAGGTTCCTGTGCATCTCAAAAGAGTACAGAACACTTTACGTATCCCTCCTTATAAAACACAGTCCTACAGTTCTTATATTTCCAGTACCCAGCGCCCTCTCTCTCTCTGCACTCTATCTTCACCGCTCTCTTCCAGTGTGGCTTAGCGGCAAAGTCTTCTACATTTTGCACAAATCTCGGCAACATTTATTCCTCGTTTTTCCCATTATTTGTGCCAACTAATTGACTCGAATTGAATGCCCTCTGCTTGTAGTATGTGTAATTGCATTTTATTTGCCATAAATAAAACTTTGCCATTTAAAAATGTTGGCCACATCATCGACAGACATACTGCCACAGTGCCTCTTTTCATGCCACATCTTTCCATTGCCATCTCAATTAGGACACAAACAGTTGCAAGTGCAGTTGAAATATTTAAGCAATTTCCACCAAGATTTCTTAATTAAAAAGTTGCTCCATCTTGGGGTCTCGTCTTGCTCCAACTCATGCCACTTCCCCTTTTCTGCTCCTTGGCGTTTTTGTTGAGGTGTCAGCAACAATGAAAATATTTTCTACTTACTAGCTTTTGTGTGTGATAGAGAGAGAGAGGGAGTGAGGGAGAAGCAAAGTGTTTTGGTATTTTCTCTGCCACTTGTGCGAGTATTTTGTATCTCGTCTGCGCGACTCCCTTCTCCTTCTCCTTCGTCGTCTATTTGGCAATTTGTGTGCTTTTGCACATTTTTCTTCATTTACTTTGCAGCCAGAGAAATCTACGAAATTTCATTTGCAGTTATGTGCCAAACAACACGTTTTGCTGGCCAAAAGCAAGCGAGTCCCCTACCCTACCCTACCCTACCCTAACCATGCGCCTGCCCTCCTGCCTCCTGCCTCCTGCCTTTCTGTTTTCTTGCAGTCAGTCACTGGCCTAAAATATTTACACAGCGCTTCACATTGGACGCATAGTCAAACAATTTTTGGTACCAAGTCTGACCGTAGCTCTATGGCTTGGACTTTGGCCAAAAAAAAAACGAATAATGTAGCCCCAGTATTGTGTTTGCCACGGAGTCATGGCCTTGCCCCCAAGTACTCGGGCATGCTCCATGCTCAGTATTTTTTAATGCCATTTTAGAGACTTCAATTTTTTGGTTTGTTGCCTAATGCCGATTGCTGTTGTCCTACGGAATGTTCTGCCCCTCTGCTGCACGCTTCAACTCTTTTTCTACAACATGCAACGAATATTGCATTTGAATATTTTCTAGAGGCAAGAACTCTGCACAACTTTTGTGCAGCAAAATCCAGCATATACTCTAGAATTGATTGGGGAGGGGGTTACAGGTACAGGTACAGGTAGAGCATCCTAATTGCCTCTTTTAACTTGTGTTTCAATTCCCCTTTTAGTTGCCATCATTTGATCTTTTGCTCAGCCACACTGTAAAAGAGAGAGCAAAACCTTAGTTGGGATTTGGTTTACTTCAGCTTTTAGCTGCTTTGTCTAAGTTCAATCCATACAGCAGATATCGATATCTTTTGTGCAGGGAATTCAATATTCAATTGCCTTTTTAACTCAATTTTTAGCCTTTTACTCCTTTCATTTTAGTTGATAGTCTCTGCCTCTTTCTGTCTGACTCTGCCTCCATCCACCTTTACTTTCTCTGTCTCAGGTTGCAACTTTTTGGGGCACAGGTCAATGCGTTCTGTAAAACTCACTTGTTATTGCCCATAAAATGTGTGCTTGGCCTTCAGCTAAGAGAGGGAGATACATCAATGAGGGTACAGAGAGAGAGAGAGGGAGAGACATCAATGAGGGCACAAAGAGAGAGCGAGAGAGAGAAGAACGACTGGAAATAGTGGGCGAAGTATAAGCCTCAAAAACTTGTAACTTTATTGTAAAATAATTGCATTTGAAAATGCCAATTTCATTCCCCAAAACAGTTGCATTTGTGTGTGTGTGGGTGTGTGTGCTACAACAATATGCTACCATGGCCAGACGAACCGCATGTCTGCCACAGAATATGGTAAATTAATTCAATATTAAGCAATCAAATATTGTCACCACATCATCAAATGCGGCGGCGGCCTCCAAATGTCAATAGCCATAGCCATAGCCGATGTCGCTCTCTGTATATCTGTGTGTGTGTGTGTGTGTGTGTGTGGGTGGTAGCATATGTGTGAGTGTTTTTTTTTTTTAATTTCTTTATTACGCATATAATAACAGCTAACTTACTAAGTAATTTAAGTTAAGTTAGTTAATCTTGGAGACTCGTAGAAAGATCCGTGTCCCTGCGGTACGGCCGTGAAGCATTGCTTCGCAGGGACGATGGTACCTTCTATGTCTCCCTTCTAAGACGCTCGCATCTGCGGAGCTCCTTCATCGAGACGGCGGCGAAATGGTTCACCGCCGCCCATATCTTGTCGTCTGACATCATGGCTTCCACCAGGTTTCTGGGGAGACAATTGCCTACCAGCGACTCTCCACAACTCGCTCCTGATGCGAAGCGCCCACATACGAAGAGAATGTGCTCAGCATCCTCCGTAGCACTGCCGCACCACCTACAGTGTGGTGAGTCGTCATGCCCAAACCTGCAGAGGTACTGGCTGAAGCAGCCGTGTCCACTGAGAAGCTGCGTAGTGTAGAAATTTACAGCGCCGTGCCTCCTACTGGTCCAGATTCCCACATCTGGGATGAGACGGTGAGTCCACCGGCCATTTGCTGACGCGTCCCAGCGAGTCTGCCACACTCTGAGGCTCTCCTCTCTAGCCTGCCTACGCGCCTCCTTCCGTTCTACGCCTTCACGGGTGGCTTCTGCGATACTTTTCTCCTCCTATTTTGCCAAATCGATTGGAAGTATTCCTGCTATGACCAGCGCCGCGTCATCCGATAGGGTCCTAAAACCACTGCATATTCGCAGCGCACAGAGACGGTGCACCGACTTTACACCCCTGGCGTAGCTGGCGACGTTGATGCCGTCCGCCCATACTGCTGCCGCGTATGTAATTGCTGATCGCACAACGCTGGTCAGCAGGATCCTTCTTTCCTGCTTCGGTCCACGGGTGTTGGAGAATATTCGGAATAGGGCACGGCTCGTATTTGCCGCTTTCTCCCTGGACATATTTCAGATGTTCCCGGAAGCATAGTCTGGTGTCAATCATCACGCCTAGGTAGCGGATGGCTCGCTTCGACGCTATCGTTTGTTGTCCTATTCGGACGTGCGCTGTCTCCACCATTGATCTGGTACTGACCAGGACTGCCTGTGTGTGAGTGTGTGTGTGTTTGTGCGTGCGTGTGCCTCTGTTTGCCTCTGTGGCATGTCTGTGTATGACTTGTGGTTATACTCCATATTTGCCAAAGCCTTTCGATTAGACTATGCCAAATTGAACAGAGAGAAGCAAACCCAAAGGCAACCCCCCACCAATCCACCCACAATGCAACAGCTTACGAATACGAATACAAATATGAATACGAGTGTATTCACACGCGATTCAAAATGAATTTGCAATCAATGCTCTTCCACTCCGGGGGGCCCAGGGCCTCTCTGTCTGCATCTAACGCGCTTTTATTACATTCTACTGCCTCCAGACTGTGCCACTAGTAGCCCCGTGCCACGCATTTTGCCACGCATATTATTGGCTATGAGAGAAAGTAAGGACTGGGGCTGGCTGGCCTCTCCATTTTTATTAATTTCCCGTTTTTCTACCACCCCCTCACCGCACCGCGCCGCTCGCTGTCTCTGGCTCTGTAGCTGCTGTCTTTTGTCGAGTGTCTGGATATCTGCATGCCCTTTTCTATGAAAAGAATTTAATTAAAGCGCACAGCTAGTGCAGCCATTGTCTGTGGCACTGCCCCCTAGTATCTGATGTGTGGCACAGCCGCGAGTTGTGGCCAGGAGACACCATGGCTGCAACAAAAAGGACAAAGATGCCGTCTAACCAGGCTCTCCCATATCAAAGGGATAACAGCTGCACTGTAGATGGTCAATAGAGATAAAGAGCAGAACACTTTTTGAAGTTTCGAATATAAAGTGGTTTTTGGGGGTGAATTTTATGATAAGATACATTTTTTTGAAAGAAAAATATGAGTTAATCAAAGCTTACACATATGAAATTCCTGGGAATGCAAATAAATTTGAATAATTTTATTAAATTCTACTCGTACATATAGTACATGTCCTAAACTTTAGTAATGGGTGACTTGAAAGTCACTTGGATCTTAAGCCCACAACAAAGTTTTTTCCCATCATCTAAGTATGAAATTTTTCAGCTCTTTTTCTTCTTCCCAAAACATCACTTCGATTCAACAAAAGCCAAAAGATATTGAATACATATCCCTTTTCCTCTTTTTTTCTTGTTCTATTTCTTCTAGCTATCAAGGTTAAAACTCACATTTGTGCCCCCAAAAAGCACTCCACTTGACACAATGACACAAAAATCATATAAACGCATTCGGCGTTCTTTTTTCTTGTTTCCTTTTTGTTTTTTAAGTTGTTTTTGCGACTTTTCCAATCTCACTTTCCGCTTCTTTGGTTTCCATTATGCTCGACATTTCAGCTCTCGACATTCCTCACAGAGGAAAAGCGAGGAAAAACCCCAACACAAAGCACAAGCACAAGCTGATTTTGACATTTTTTGTTGCTGCAATTAAATGCACATCAAACATTGTGAAAAAGTGTCAAAATGAGTGCGTATAATGTACAAAATGTATGACAGATATACTACATGCCACACACACATCCATGCCACACACACACACAGACATCCTTGTCACAGCACCATGCCACACATATGTATGTACATTCATATCCATGACAGATGTGGCAGCAACAGCCTCAACCCCAAACTTCACATCTTTCATCTTATAAACCATTCAGAAAAAAAAAGATTACAGTACCAGCCAAAAGTACACACACACACACTGTCTACTGTACTGTGTAGTGTAATCTCTCCTGTGTATCTCTCGTGTATTTTTCGTGCATATGTAATTAAAAAAGTTTTATAATTTTCGCACAGAGTGACATTCACGGATTGCACAGAAATTTCACACCTGAGCGCAGGTCGGGTGGCTCGAGGCTGAAGCGAGCTTCATGTAAATTATAATTGTTCTCAAAGTTTATGGCCACGCTTCAAATTATATTTGTCCAACGTGGTGGCAATAATCACAGGGAATGTTGAGCTTTAATTAGAAGGAAGGAGCAGTGGGTGAGGGGAGCAGCTGAGGAGAGAGTGAATTTTTGCAGTAACACAAAAGCGACCAAGGGGCGCTGCTGCATGACGCGGTTGCATAGCAAATTATTAATATTATTATTCAATTTTCAGAGAAGAGACAACATTTGGATTGTATTGCCTTTCCTTTTCATTTAATATAAAAACAACCGAGGAGCTAATACCGCATAACGCGCGACTCAGCAAACCCATAGAAAACTTATTGAAATATCATTTTACGCTTCAAAGGAAACAATGCTCTGGCTATGACTTCTCTTGCTTGGATTTACCCCAACTCATTTTATATGAAAACCATTAACAAATTTGATTTATTTACTCCTTTTGCTAAGCCCTCAAACAACATTGTCTCCTGCTTCATGCATTTAGAAATGCTTTCCTTTATTTACCCATAGACAAGGAAAATTTGTTTGGATTTGGGAATTGTCATCGCCTTAATCCACAACCCCACAAGTCTTCCCTTCATTTGCCAGACAAAAGGAAATGCATTAGCAATTTAGTAAATGAATCCAATGAAATTTTAACTGCAGAGCAAATCAACTGCATTGTATCTGCAGCTCGGACCCTCTGCCTTTGTGTCTGGTATCTATTGGAATGGAACCTCAACAATTTAAATTAAATTTATTTGCTTTATGTAACTTCTGAGCCGGGAATGTCAATGAGCTTTAATTAGAAAACAATTTGTATTATGCTGAATATGTGCAGCCAGCATATTGATGTTCGGGCAGGCGGCAGTTGGGCCCAAAAATATGAGCCAGAATATATGTAGGAAGAAGGAAGTCGACTGTTTGTCCCGTGTTCATGCCGCTGTTGCCGCTTATTGCAATGGTCTATTATTGTAGCCAGACCGAGGGCCAAGGGCCAGCGATGTTCTCCGTTTTCCGTGTATGTTTGTGTGGGTATCGGAACTCGTGTCATTTCCGCACAGAATAAAGTTTAGCATGCTTTTAGGCTGCGGAGCGCCCCCACTTAACATAGGCCACTCTCACGCGTGGGAAACAGCGTGTGTTTGTGTGTGTGTGTGCGATTGTATATGTGTATGTTCTGGCAAGCAAAATCTCATCGAATTTTGCTGGTAATTTTGTGTATTTCCTTTGGCTACGATATATTCGTTCTGGGAACATCCTTTGAATGTTTTTATGATGGTTTAAGATAAAACTAGAAATTTGTGTTTTTCCTTTGGCCATTTCCTGGCATTTCACCATGGAACTGCATGAGAAATTAATAGGAAATTGGCCATGGGCATAGAACAACATTAGGGCCTTAAAACTGGTAATTTATACATTTTCTCTGGCTTATTTCCTGGCATTTATCAGACAGACCAGCAAAAACAAAAACAAAGAGAAATTTGCATTGAGAACATCCCACTGGTCTTTTCCGTTGATCCTGAAGCTGCCACTGACCCTGAAATGGAAAGGAATGATAACCTAAGCATACTCTACGATTATTTTCTATATTTCCCTGCCATTTCCTGGCAGCAGCAGCATAAGAAATATCTACGAAATTAGCTTCAGGAACAACACCCCGGGGGCTTCATTTCCATGCTGATTTTTTCTAGCCACAGCCCACAGCTGTCGTTGACCCTGAAAGTTGTTTAATAAATGTACTCACACACATGCTTATGTGCCAGGCTTATGGGCCCCCAAATGGCACCATTGAATGGTCAGTTGGTTGTCGCTTTTTTTTTTTTTTTTGGGGTTTTTCCTGTTCTCGACATTTGCGCCATTTCCTTTATTGGGCGTGGAAATGCTGAGACAGCAGCAATGACCTTGCGGCCAGAACTTTTTTAATAACGATTTTTTTGGCAATATTTATCTGAAATTTGTCCACCGATTAACATATTTTCTGCGTGTGTTTGTGTGTTTTTGTGATTTTTGTTGCTGCATTGCATTTAATTTATGGCACGTGGAATGGAGTCGTAAGTTGTTGGTTTATTTACGACAGAAGTCTGCTAATTACGAGCTCCAGTTAACGAGCAGCAGTTAAAAGTCGCAACGCCAAAAATTAATTGCAAGAAGCTGCTCCGCTGTCTGTTCCGTTGCCTTCATAATTTTAGTGTTTATAGAAGCTGCTGCTGCTCGGGCTTATTCAGCCTTTCTTTTTGCCTTAAACACAGCCTTTCAGCATCATTCTCTGTCTTATTCTAAGCCTCATTTTCAACACCATTCTGTGTCTCATTCTATGCCTTATTCTCTTACCCCTTTTTGTCTTACTTTTGTGCAAGTTTTTAATGAAGTTTACATTCTGTTCACGCCGCTTGCTTACCTTTTTGCTGAAAATTAAGTAGGAAAAGACAGGCCACCGTTTTGGAGATAATATAAGTAACCCTTAAAAAAGATCCTTTGTACCTTTGGCATACTTAAGTTATAGTGATACATAGCCCTGAAAATACAAGAAGGTTACTTAATAGCAGAATCCTGTTATCGAAACATAATTATAGCTGGAATCTAGCTGACTCTTTGAACAACTGGCACACACTCTAGGGTATACTCTAGTACATAATAAATAATTGAGTCCCATTGCCACACCCCACAAATTTTAAATAATTTAACATAGTAATACCAAAGCATTTCTTGTGTATGCTTTTCAATTACTAAATTGAAAATGTTGAGAATTCTTTATGAGGGATACGAGTATCTTTTACCAAAAATTATTTCCAACTAAATTTGTTTTTATTTATTTCATACTTTTCTTTTTTTGTGTGTGTGTGAATAAAATGGAATTGTGGCAGCAGCAGCAGCTCGAGTAACTGGTAAATTTATGAGTTTTTGTGTGGATTTATTGACCATAAGAAAATATCATGATTCATATTTTATTTTTTGACTAACAATCTAGCCAGAAAATTTGCGTATCCTACGCTGTGTGTGTGGCTTGTGGAATTTAAATAATGTGATAAATGTAGAAATAAATAAACCTTTTTTCCTTTGGACAGCTGCCAGCTGAGTAACCCCAAAAAATATACGAATATCTTTGCCTAAAAATTGAATTAAAGCGAGTCCCATTTGCATCACATTTCATACCATTAAGTGATGAAAACAATTGGGCCAATGCTAACTGGTGGGCATTATATCCCACCGACTGGAAATGACCGATTAACAGACATACGAATGAGTCCCAAGGAATTGCCCTCGGGCAGGTGACTGCCGCCTGTCGTCTCACTAAATATGTGCTCCCATGTCTAGACGATGATTTGGGCCCCCGAAGGCGGTGCCAGGTCCCAAAGTCCAAGCGTCTGCGATTCTGGCCCATCAAATAAATCTGTGTTGGGTTTCAATCTTTCTCTTCTCCGGTTGCTAACGTTTCCTTTCGCCTTGGGGGCTTGAAACTCGTGTTCTTTTTTTTTCATGTTGCTTTCGGCCTTTCGGGTTAACCAAATAAATGTGCTTTTTTAGGGGTCAATGTGCGTATCAACCACACACATACAGCTCTAACTAAGCTTCCTCTTTCTGTGTATATATATATACTACATATATCTATACATCTTTTGCGTCTGATTGTATGTGTGGGAGGGCGTTGTCGTTAGGCAAACACATGTAAACACAAACGAAAGACAAAACTTAAACACGTAGAAATCAGCTTAACACAAGTCGCTTTCTTGTTTGACTTCACACAGTTGTGGGTGGGCATGTGCAAGGATGTACCAGGATCTGTGTGTTGTGTGTTTGCTGTGTCCTGGTTTCGCTCACAAAAAGGAATGCCCGCCCCCCAATGGCTTAAACAGATTGTGTAACTGGACGCTGGTAAGTCCATTCATTGGATTTACACTGGAGGTTATTCGATCTTAAAGCATTTCAGTTGCGTCATGCAGCAGCGCACATCGGTTGGCAAAACGAGAAAAAGCTTTGTGCAGCAGAACCACACTAATAATGAGTATAATGACACGATTTAATCGGCTTAAAGGTGTCATTGATGGCAGGATTAAAGCGCTTGATAGGTGTGAATATTCAAGCGACTTAAGGGTGCGAATGTCAAGGGCCAGCGCTCATTAGTAGAGTATCGTTTGGGCCAGGAAAAGTAGATTAATTTCCATCGATGAGAGAGACACAGAGACAGCAGAGATGCAACCCAGCCATATAGAAAAATGAAAGGGAAAGATATATAGTAGATGTCGAATTTTGCATGCAGTGAAAAGTTTTCTTTGGGGCTAAAGTTTTATAGCCCAGCTGTTAACACTTTGATTGCCTGAGAACTTTTAAAACTGTCGAAAGCCCCCCACCAACCGACTGACAGAACGACTGCCCCCAAAAACCACCAGCAATACTCGTATGCAAATGTTCTTTTTGGGAACGGGGTAGGTGGTAGGGGGTGGGGCCAAATGCTAGCCAAAAGTTTACCCAACTGTAACGCCAATTTATTTGGGCTATCAGGGAAATCTATACGAATGGGTTTGGTATTGGTATTGGCGGCGTAGACTGAGTATATCCTTGGGAATATAGACAAAGGAGAGACGGTAGTGGGGGGGCACTGTGGGATGTGAGTTTATGAACTTGGGAACACAGTAATGGATACCATTTTGATGATTAATTTGAAGGAATGCTGGCACTTGTATGGAAAATAACTACTGAAGCTGAGGAATTGTCAGAGATATGCTATTGAAAAGGAGTACTTTATAATATACTCATAAAATGAAACTGTTTGAACTGAGAAACGAACTTGAGTACAGCATTTAAATGTAGCAGAGATGCAACATATCATCATATTATACTATTAAAACTAATTATTTTACTTTTTCAACTATATTTTCTGTATAAAAATTGTTTGCAGATATTGTACTGACATTGACTATGAATGGATTTCTTATGAATTATTAAAAGGAATATTTTAGCACTATGAGAATAGCAAATATACATATATTTTATAGCCACCACATTAAGAAACACTTGACTCTACTTAACTCTACGAAAGTAAATTTAAAACTTAAATTTAAATATAAAATTCCTGCCTCAAAAAAAAGCTCACTTTCACACTTATTCAACCATTCATCAATTGTCATTTCTTTAGGTGTTCATTCTAAGGGGCAATCGATGGACACTCAAAGTGATGGAGGAGCAAATGGAGCTATGTGGCTGATGGGTGCCCAATGGTGCCCTTGAACTGGTGCACCTTCCCCTACTGCCGCCTGCCACTTGAGTGGCAAACAACCAAAAACACCTTGAATCCGCATCCGGCGCTTCGCAGCTTGAATAAACAGTGTCTGGTAAGAGCATTTAGCAATCGACTGCCCTCAATTAGATTTCGATGGAAAGCTGCTCCAGGAATTACATAGATCCAAAATGCTGAAGGAGCAGCAGAGTGGAGAAGGGGAGTGTGCTGCTCTTTTGGCGGGCTGCGAGCTCTTAAAGCATTCAGCATTCGATGGGTAAATAATGGGAGGTACTCCCGAGGTAAACTCTCTCTGCCCGACTGACTGGCTGTTAACTTTGTTTAGCTCCAAAGTACTTGTGTTTAAGACACAAGTACAAGACATCCTCCCTGACAGGGTTGCCAGGTTGCAAGCACACAGAGTCAGAGCCAGAGTCAGAGCCAGAGCCTGAGCCTGAGCCATAAATAAATAAGATTAAGCAGGCAACTCTTGAGTCCAGTGCTACTGCTGCTTGAGGCGCAACAGCGGTGGCAACAGACGTGCTCGGAATGGTGGAAACATGAAATAAACATTTGCCACAATGCGAAAAGGGACACGGAAAAACATTTCCGCGTGCCGCATAAGTGCAGACTGCATTCGGAATCAGCGCTCTCTGACTTTCGGGCTCCACAAGGAGAGTGCTGTAACTGCCTCCTATACTCTCTTCTCTTCACTTTCCTCTTCTCTGTGCTTTTCTGCTGCTTTCAAAAACCACCTTCTACTCATAATTCAGGAAGTGTGCAGCATGGAGCATTTTTCGTGACGGCAGAGGACTTGCATTTCCTCCTTTCCACTCCACTCGAGCATCTCATGCCCACTGGAGACAGCTTAATAAATGTCAGGAAAAAGTCTACAGAGTGCAATTTACGACTAAAATCAAGAGGTTAACAATTAAATTTTAATGTAATTTAATTAGTTTAAATGAAAGTATACAACAAAAAAAGAGATAGTTAGAAAATACGAAGCATTGAATGCACTTATTTATTAAAAATAATGATTTTTTATTGGTTTAACTTTAGAAACCCAGCGAGGCTACATAAATTTCTCAACATAGCAAAAATCCCCTTTCAACGAGTATTTAAAATACAGAGACAAATAAAGAATAAACAAGCCATTGTCAGTTTTTAATGAGCGAGCAAACAAAAAATGTGGAAGCTGAAAAATATAAAACACAATTCAACCAAAATATCATTTAATGCTGGCAGCAAACATTTGGATAACACTGTTTGCCATAATTAATATAAAAATCAGAAGGAGGCCATCGCCCGCCCGTCTGTTGGTGTCTGCATTTAATATTGTTTAATTAATCAGCCATTTGTGGCACACACTCACACACACACTCACGAATGCCTGTACTGTGGTTGCACCGCGTCCGTTTGCCCATTTGTCATTTGATTAATTAAAAATCTGTTTCTGTTTGTCGCCTAAAAGTAGCAGACAAAATGTTGCAGCATAATATGTACGACATGTCTATCAGGGGGGGCAAAACAATTCAATAAACTTGAATGGCGACTGGCATCATTTGTGGCATTCATGTTTAAAAAATATTATAACATATTCACGGGCTTAAAAGCGCTTTTGTTGTGGTATTATAGAGGCCTGACACGTCGACACCAAATATATTAAAACTTTATCAAGGGGTTCTCTCTTTAGAATATTTTCTTTTTTCTTTATTAAATTTTTATGATATGAAATCATAATTGTTTTTGTACTCTTCAATGGGGTATGGCAGGTTATAGCGGAAGTTCGCAAAATAATGTGAAGGAAATTTATTTGGAATTGGAATTTTTTTTTTTTGAAGCTAAATCTAGTGGATTTTTACTCTACGGTTTTACAATTTAATATTTTTTTTATTTTAAATAAAATTATTGATTTAAAATTAAAATGCTCAATTGAAACAACAAATTAAACTCACACTTTAATTTAAAAAAAATTTTTTTTTATTTTTAATTTTTTTTTAAGTATATAAGGAAATTTCTAAGACCTTGGAATATTAACTAAATCTAGTGGGTTTTTCTTCACTGCTTTACAATTAACTATTTTTTATTTAAATAATGAATTTAAACAAAACTACCAACTCACCGTTAAAATTAAAAAAAAAATAATTTTATTAAAAAAATTTTTTTTTTTTATTTTTAATTAATTTTATTTTTTTTGTTAAGATGAAAATCATTCTTATTACTCACGAAAATCAAACAAATATTAAGCGTAATATCGCAGAAAAACTTCATTGGCAATTATTTTAAGTATAATTGACTAACAATTTTGCCGATTAAATTGTCATTTAATTATTGCTCTGAATTAACGATTGCATTGCCTACTTTTATGGGGCATTTTTTTGGGGGCATTTTTCACAACGTATTTTTATCACTTCCAGCTCTTCAATGTATTTTTTTTATTATTTTTGCCAGTGCCGCCTCTCGCCTCTGCCATTAAACAATTAGCATGGAAGAACGAAACGAAATGAAAATACAGTTGCAATTAGCAGCGATACACAAATTGTACTTAATTATATAATAAATTCAATTGACAGATGCACTTTTTTTCATTCGCCCCCTCCTGCATTCGAGTTTCTGTATTGTACCTCCCACCCTACGACATTTATGAATTTTTGCTCGTGTGCATAATATTTGATGCTTTATTTATGAGTTTAGTGTTATCTTTATTTATGCACTTGTTTGCCATTATGATGCAATTATCATATATATATATATATAAAACATACATATATATGTACATATGTAGATTACCACGACTTTGCATTGCGACTAATTGGCTTTTGTGGTTTTATCCGATTGCTTGCAATGTGACGGACGTTAATTGTGATTAAATCGAAGCGAAACCGAAACTTTTCATATTATCCTTAGGCACCACACTCAAGCTGTAATTCGAAATTCTGTTGCTTACAGAGAGAGAGTGGAGTGAGTAGAGAGTGGAGGGGAAGAGCGAACAACTTTTCCTGCAGGCTGTTCGAGGCGAAATCAAAGAATGGCTGAAAATTCAATCAAATGCTGGCATGATGGTATTTTCATCAGGAATTCCTTTGAAAAAAAAAACAAAAAAGAGAACAAAATAAAAGTAACGAAATATTACAAATAGATTTCAATATCTTCCATCCGTATTGATTTATCAGAACAAAAAAAGGGGGGAATCAGAAACAAAAATGCAAAAGTTTTTGCCTCAACGAAAAAGTTTTTTGTTTTGTATCCCTTTTTTGGATAAAAGTTTATTATTGTTGATGCGCAGATTTCATTTGGATTTGTTTAAAAGCGAAACATATTTTCTTGCCAGAAAAATCACAAGAGCAGCGACTGAGCGGCAGAGCCAATGGAAATGGAAATGGAAATGGCATAGAATGCAAATCGGGGGAAACTGGGCTCTGCAGGAAAAGGCTCTCACCGAACAATAGCCAAATGGCAGGTAAAAACCCGCGCCAGCAGACTCTAGACCAACAAACATTTACATAGATACTCCACTTCGTTTGCATATTTTTTAGTAGTCCATTGTTGGATTTAACGAGGTATTTCAAGGGTATATTGGGTATATTTAACGATAACTTTAGATGCTGGAAAATGTTCCGCTTGAATGGAAATTTCATTGAACTTTATGGGCAGGCAATAAAGCTTAGAATACATTTAAATTTATTCGTTAAAAATCACAAAATTCAACTGCAAGTTAAATTTATAAATCAGCCATTTGCTGGTCATCTAAAAGTCTATTTATATATTTATTTCTGCCTTTAAGAGAGAGAGAGCGCCAGAGCCGACAATGTGCCCATTGGAATTTACATGCAAATTTGTTTTGTGCAATTTCCAATGATTTCTCGTCCGCTGATAGCTGCTGATGGCTGATATTGTGAGCCAAAAAGAGGGAGCGGAATAGCGGGAGGAGCAGAATCCCTTGAATTTCAGGGCATATAACGCATAAGCCACGGACTGTATACGGGCTGACCGCCAGGATGAAAGATAAATGACGTCAGTAGATGACAGTCCGGCTTGGTGGGTGGGGGAGAAAGTGTATTGGAGGGTCTTGTGGGCATATTTTGCCGCTGTATTTAGCAGCTAACCAAGCAGTCGTATTAATTAACTTTTATGACGGGCCAAACGGTTCAGTGGGAGGTCAGAGAGCGGACTGCTGAATCGAATGAGGGTTAGATGAGTGCGCCACCACTCGTATGCGTAATATTTCATTATGCGGCCTGACTATGGCTGACACCCCCTCGGTCCGTCTTTCGCTCTTCCTTTTGATTCTATACCTCGGTCTGGCTGGCTGGCTGGCTGGTGGTGAGGAGGATCCTTGGGGGCTCACAAGATTTATTGCCAGCTCGAAAGATAAAGTCATTATGATGGCATTATGGGGAAAAAAAGGGAAGACGAACCACGAGGAGCGGTAGATAGAAGGCAGGAGGCACAGGCGACAGGAGGCCGCTGTGCGGCATTTAAGCGATATGAATCTTTGATGCATGTAATTGCCCCAGAAATGTGTGGCCACAGCACTACCCTCTCTACGCTCCGCAACTGCTCTAAGGGTACCCTACTAGACTTTATATAAGGTTTTGCTCATTGATTTTCCCTTATGCCTTTTGCCCCCCATTTATGGTAATTCCTTTAGCTGCTAACAGGAGCTGGGGTGTCTTCGTTTCGTATATAATTTTATCGCTTGTCTTGCACTAATTAAAATTTCATTAGCCACACATTTCGTTGGGACGTGGCGACGGCGACGGGCGATGGCTTTTTGACTTTTGTGTGATCCAATCCATTGTGCATTAATTATGCATGCCACAAAAGTCAAGCGGCAGGCAGCAGCAGGCCGTGTTGACTGACGGAGCCGCACAAAATTGACAGCTGTCACCGCAGACAAGACACCACCACTTCCCCCCCAGCTGGAAAATCACCTAGAAAATCAACACACATAATCAATAATTTTCTACACGAGAGCTACACGAGCATACTATTAGGCAGTAGGCTCCCCCCCCTTTGAAATATTTATAGTATGGAATGTCAACGAACTAACACCTCCAATTAAAAACAAACATGTAATCAATAATTTTCAGGCGACAAGGAGGCGTTATCGCTATAACAAAACATAGGAGAAGGTGAATATATGGGAGGTGTATCCTGCAAAACTGAAGGTGGTATAAGGATTAATAGTATTTTGTTCTCTCTAACGTCATTTTGAATTCGTTTGTTTTTACATACTAAGTATGTATGTATTTTGTTGTGTACTTATGGAATTTCCTATCTTCCTAATATCTAATGTCAACTACGAGTAACTCTCTCCCATTGAGATAAAACCGTGCAAAAACTGCATCCAGGCAAACATTGTGATGACCTGAAACGAGGTTTTTTCCATGATGGCTTTGCTTTTGTTTGAAGTTTTCCGCCATTCGGTTTTCGCCATTTCGCTGGCATTGTCTGTCGTCCATTTGGCAGACTTTCAAAAACTGCCAGCATCGACTACGACGACTACTCGCGTAAGTTGCAGAGACACATCATGCAACAGCGACAGCGGGACAGGCACACGGACCCCAGACAGTCCCCAGAGTCGTCTCCGACACAGACACAAACACAAACTGAGAGGAACAACCAAAACTATGGCCATAGTGGCGCCTAAAAATACAGAGCGGGCCAACCCAAAAAAAAAAAATGTCCGACAAAATGGCGTCCAACGTAGGAGGGGTGGGAATGAAATGGTGGTGCGGGTCAGCAGTGTTCCAAGCCATTTCAAGGTGCAATTTTAAAGCAGTTAAAGCGGAATCTATGAAGTAGCGGAAAATGTCTTCTTGTTTAAAGATCTTTGCACTGCAGAAAATAAAGACATCACCTTGAATTAATAGACCTTTTCTATGTTTATTTGGTCAACGTCGAATTCGCATTTCCAGCAACAACAAATACAAATTTCACGCTGCACTGTTTTGCATTGTTCCCGTAAAGCCTCTCTTAGATCCTCTGAACTCTTAACTTTTTGCCTTGCTCTATGTCCTACCGGCACTCATGGCACTAAGGTTAACTCTTTACATCATCCACGCACACCCCGTCTGCTAATTCCAGGCATACAAGACAAGCATAAGCAGGCTACAACAATAAGAATCCAAGCGGCAAAGAAAAAACAACGACAGCAAACACTTACAGAATTCAAAAGCATCGCCGCTCTTAGATGCTCTCAGCGCTCTTAACTATTCGCCCCCGCTTCAGAACATTGTACAGCAGGAAGAGAGGATACGCACTCAGCATATCTCACCCACCCAAGCAGAGCAAAGCAGCAGCACATTGCAAAAGCAAAGCCGCTCTTTTTTTGATCGCGTTCACCTTCCATTGACTGCAGGCGCAGGTAGAGAGCGCCAAGTCAAATTTAACCTCCCAGCGCAGAAGCACGTTTTTTCGTATCGCGGGGTTACTAGTGCGGAAAAATGGTGAAAGAAGTTCGGAAAATTATATAAAATCACGTGTAATAAATGTAGCAAGTGTGTTAAACAAAAATCTGTCGGAAAAGTGGTAAAAAATGATGAAAAAACCAGGAAAAGTTATTAAAAGAGGTATAAAAGCTGGCCCCTATGTGTGGAGAACCAAAGGATCAGGAACAACTAAAAAAAGATCACAGCAAGTGCGAAAACAATTAGTTTCAATTTTTTCTTACTTTAAATAGGATCGAAAAATGTTAATTGCGTTGCAGTTTTTGCGCTGCGCTGAAAGGAGACGAAGTAATATAACGGAACATTCCATGGCGTGATGTGCCTGAGTTTTTTTTGTTTCTTTGGTGGTGAGAGCGCGTGGAGGAGCCAAGCAGTTATACGGGATTTTGCCAAAATCTGAGTGAAAGTGCAAGTGAAAAATTGAGTGAAGGTGTATGTAGAAAAGTAAAAGCAATTAAATGGCCCGCAAAACTAAAGAAAGAGCGGAAAATATGCCCCGCATAACTATAGAAAGAGCGGAAAAAATAAAAGGCTAGATAGCCAAAAAGTGAGTAAAAGTGCAAGTGAAAAAGTGAGTGAAAATATAAGTGAAAAAGTAAAAGCAATAAATTGACCCGCATAACTATAAATGGCCGGAAAATACCGCATAATATAAAAAGAGCGGAAAAAATAAAAGGCTAGATGCCCAAAAAGTGAGTGAAAGTGCAAGAGAAAAAGTGAGTGAAAATATAAGTGAAAAAGTAAAAGCAATAAATTGGCCCGCAAAACTATAGAAAGAGCGGAAAATATGCCCCGCATAACTATAAAAAGAGCGGAAAAAATAAAAGCCTAGATGCCCAAAAAGTGAGTGAAAGTGCGAGTGAAAAAGTGAGTGAAAATGCAAGTGGAAAAGTAAAAGCAATTAAATGGCCCGCAAAACTATAGAAAGAGCGGAATAAATGCCCCGCAAAACTATAAAAAGAGCGGAAAAAATAAAAGACTAGATAGCCAAAAAGTGAGTGAAAGTCTTAACGCGATTTCAAATTCGAGTGAGAAATACAAAATGTTTCGCAAAAACTATGGAAAGACCGGAAATACGATTATTTATGACATGTGTGCATTGTTTTTCTTTGATTTCGACACTGACCTACAAAAGAGAAGATCAGAAAGAAAATATCCCAGAGGAGATCCAAGTCAAATTTAAGGTGAGCTTACACCAAACATTTTCTCAACGTTATATTTACATTAAACACAGTGCTGTTTTTTTTTCTATACTTTTTATACTTCAATTACATATATATTACCTGTATGTATAGTACATATGTATATGTATGTATGTATATAAAAACCCATTTGATTTATAATATATTTTTTTCATTATGTGCACATTCATAATTATTTTATCTATTATAATATATCTTTTGGGGTAGCTTTCTTTGTGTAGGATGGCGTGATCCAAAAGTATCTTTCGTTTCTCCTTCAAAGTGTATCGAAAACTTTGATTCTTTTATTTCTTCCAATTTCCTTTTGCACTGCCCGCCTGCTGCTCGCTCTCTCTTCCTCAGCCGCTGATTGAATTTCCTCGAATGCCTTGAATGCCGCTGGCTGCATATGTTGCCACTTGCCTGCGTGTGCCTCCTGCCTTCTGCCTCCTCCTGTGGCAATAAGAAAAAAGTTTATTGAAAGCGACTCTGACACACTCGCCGTCTCTCCTCCCACACTCCCACCCCTCTGCTGCGAGTGCATTTGCATATCAAGTGAAGAGAGTGGAGCAAGTGCTGGGCGAAATTTACACAGATTTATGTTAATTTATTGAATTTAATTTGATTTTTTCCACTCGCACTCTCTCGAACGCTCTCTTGAAACGATACTCGACTCGTATGTTGTGTGTCGTGCGTTGCATGGGGCATGGTGGCACGGGGGGGCAAATTCAATCAAGTTTTGTGCATAAATTACACCTTTTTGGCAACACTCAATAAGAGTAACAACAAAAAAGGTAAAAGGCGGCCTTGATGCAGAGTAACAACAATAAGGCGGCCATTTGTTGCTACCAAATTTTATTTTATGTTTCATAATGGCAAAAGTTTCTGTCCGCATTTTTATGTCTCGGCTGTTATTTGTAGGTCAAAGGAGGGTCCCGTGAGGTCAGGTCATTAAAATGGAAAAACCAGAGCCCCTTAAAAAAAAAAAAGGTACTTCCGAAGACCAGTAAGCCTCTCCTTCGTGTCGTCCTTCTCCTTTTGTTTTATATTCATTAAGTAATTGGGCGGCGGCAGGTGAGATAAAAGTCATGGAGATCCATGACCGAAGCGGCTACTTTTGCGGGTTGCTCGGGTTGTGGCTTGTGGCATAAATTATTTATATTCTAATTTAATTATCATTTAATTTGTGTCTCGATTATACGTGTGTTCCTTTTTGCAGAGGTACGACTGTAGTTCTGCTATTTCCGCTTGCTGCACGAAGTAAACGATGGCCATGAAGATCACGAGGTTAAGCATGAATTTAAAGTACACCAAAATGGTATTTAAAGTGAGAAAAGAGGTCCGTTTTCTTAGTTTTCCAGAGATAAAGCAAATGGAAATTCTTTGACAATCGAAAATGGAGATTTGTGAATGGAACTGTAAAAGAAAAGCAACGATTTTAAGGGTAAAATAGGTCGGGAAAAAAATTCAAATATTTCTTGCCATTATATCAATTATATCGAAATGAGATGCCATTTCAGTTTTCCTTAGGTTAGAGTTGATTTTCCTTTCCTCAAAGTTGTTTTTCCTTTCCTCAAACTTGATGTGCCAGCAATTGTCAATCAATGATTGATATTCCGACTGCTGTAGTTGTGCAGCGGCAAGGAGAAGCAGCCACAAGGCCAAATGCCAGGATAACAGATAGATGGACTCCCTTAGCAGCGCCCTTGGGGATGGAAGATCTTCTATATCCTTGCCATTCCATGCCGCTTCATCCTCCAGATCATCCAGACTCTTTTTGCTGCTGCAGCAACTCAGTCGAATCGAAGCGCAAGAGGCGCACAAACTCCACAATGCGAATGGCAATCAGAAATACGAAGCAATCATAAGATACTCTGAAATAGAAGCCCGCCAAGAGATTGAGTCTCTTTTGCAGAGGAAATATCATCCTAAGCTGCAGCTGAAAGCATTTTAGATTCCTATCTAGACGTAGATTTTGCAATGATTGCAGCCAGCCTGCATTCAACAGATGATAGAGAATGTGCAGGGCAATCAACAGGATGAAGATGAGTCGCGGGATGCCCATTATATAGTTGGCTATGTTGTAGATATCTTTGGCAGTATAAATCTTTCGTGGGGCATCTTCAATCAGAGGAAATTCCAGCCAGAACATTTTGTAGCCCATGAGGGAAAGCAGGAAAAGTAGAATCCCTCCATAGATGAAAGTCCTCCAGGAGCATTCGAGTATCACGTGTCTTCCCAGAAGTGCTTTCATTTGTTTGTGGGCCATTTGTGATTGATTGACCAAATGCCAGAGGGATTTATGTCGAATCAATGACCACACCATGGCCATAAGATACGTTAGACTCTGCAGATACTCGCATCTTGTGCGGAATGTATCTGCGGAGGGTCGCAACTCAATTTCCAGGGTATTCATCATAGCATTTTCCATTTCCAAACGATTGCGGGCTATTTGATGCAGCAACAAGATGCACACAACACAGATAAAAGGAATGTATCTGTAGCAATTGTATCTATGGGTATACAACCGCTGAGATCTGCTAAAGCGCAGCTGCAGCAAACCCAAAGAATGGAAAATAAACCGAAATACTTGGAGAACTTTCCAGAGCCAGTGAATGCGTGACATTTCGAATGAAAACTGACGAAAATTATGACAATGAGCACCCAAAAAGTACGATTGGTAATTGGTAGTCCAAAGTGAGTGTACTCATATTTTATTCACTCGAATTCATCATAGAAATAGAAGCGATAAACCTGACTAATTGTCTGCGTTACATTGCCATTCGAATTGACGTGGAGGAAATCGTCGCCACTTTCATACAAATGAAAGTGTTTGTAGACTAATAAACGAAGGATTAGCAGGTGCAAGAACTCTCGTAGGTGTATGAAGAGGAGAGTCCTGAATGTGGCCAGCGTTAGAGTGAGGAGACAGGACTTGCAGCCCAGACTAGCAAGTAACAGAGGCTGTGCCACCAACTGAGTGGCTGGAAAGTTTGTGGAGAACTGAAAATGAAGAATAATTAATGGGAATTATGTATTGCAAATGAGAGATTTTCCTACCATTATAGTCACAATATCCTGTTGCCTCTTTAGATACTGCCGCCGCCTCATCAGAGTCACACCAAAGGCTTGGGGCAGCGTACGATGCTGCAACAGGCGCCAGGATTTCAATACAAAATAGTTGGGATCATCCCGCAAGCGAAGAAAGTTCCGCTGAAAGCTCCTCCGCTGCCGCTGGAGATTGAAGCCAATCAGCAGGAGGAGAGTCAGCAGCAGCAGGAGTATCAGCATGTAGATCAATTGCAGACTCAATTGCTGCCCCGTACCATGTTGCAACATCAACAGCAGCCGTATGCCAGGCAGGGCCATAAAACTCACAAAATGCAGACCAAAATATCGCGTGACCCTTCGATGAACGCGCCAAATGTTGGACTGTTCGCGCAACAGACCCCTGAGGATGGCCATGCGATCGCTTTGCATGTGCTGCAAGAGGAAGGCATTCAACGAGCGATAGATGCACGACAGCCACAGGAGATAGCTGCCAAAGAAGAGCAGTTCCAGATGATAGATGAAGGCCACACCCCCAATGAAGCACGACTGATAGAAGGAGTACATGCGCAGCTGCCACGAGAGCAACAGAATGAACATGACAATCAATGCCAGCGTGTAGAAGCACTCGCGACGGATTCGCACACAGAGGAGTGTGCCCAGGATACGCTGGATCCTTCTGTGGATCGTTGCACACTCGTTTAGCAGCTCCGTAAAGTGCCGCCGCAGCAGCAGAAAGTACACGTACAGTGGGACATACAACAGGAACACAAACGGGTCGTAGATCCAGAGTTGACTCAGCGAGAGGTAGACCAGGCTGGCCATCAGATTCACCAGAGCCATCAGATGGACGTAGAGCTGCTCGTCGCACAGAAAGCGACGCTGCTGCTCCGCATAGCCCACATTGTAGTACCCCAAATAGAGGCCAATCCGTCCGATTGTGTGCCACACACTCATCAAATGACACAAACAGAAGCCCTGGGCGGAAGCGTGACTCTCCATGTGGCAGAATAAACTGAAACTATCTACGGTATAGCAGACAGAGGGCCTATTCCAGTGTATGGCAATGTATCTATGCCATAATGTAGAGCCATTTACTTTAAGCGGGTTTTTCGGGGACTGTGGCAGGGGCAGGATGGATATTTCTTGTGTATTTTATATGCATAAAAGTACATTTTTATGCATAAAATTGAACTTTCAATTGAGATTTAGAATAGGGAGCTTGGGTATTCATGATGTGATAACTTTAAGTTTTATGAAGATACTTACTTACCAATGGCAACACATTTGGTTCATTTACACACCATTAAAGTATCATTTACTACTTGTAGAACGTTTGTTTTAGTTAAAAATGGCTATTTAGGGACGAATGCCAGTCGTAATCGTATCTATAACGATAAAAGTATATTCTATTACTTGTAGCGATATTCGTAGCATATACCGACCGATACTTAACTATCTATAAAGGTAAACTTTTGCTGATTGTAAAAACATTCAATTGAGTTGCTTAAAAAGAGTTTTTAACTCCCTTGAACCGTAAATACATATAAAGTGCATCTCTCTCTCTCTCTCTTTTAACCTCTGCCTCTCGTACTCCCAGGAGTACTTTTGTGCCCAGTAGAGCAGTGCCTGCAGTACCTGCAAAAAAAAAATAATAACGACTGACAAATAATATTTTACGCTCTGTTTATTTGTGGACGGAGCGCTGCTGCTGCCACAGCCACTGCTGGAAACGAAACGCTTTAATAGTTTACACTCGGATGTGGCTGGTGGATAGGGGATGTGGGGATAAGGAAGCGAGCGGTGGATGTGTGGGGGTAGTGGGTAGTTGTGGTGGGCGGGATATGGTTATGGGATATGGTTATGAAATGGAGAGAGCACTTAAAATGGCATAAAGCCATAAGAGGAGGTCACCGCTTTCACCACTCTCTTCGTCGTCCCCCTTCGTTATTTTCCTGCATTCTCCGCCATTCTTTCGTTTTGTTGTAAAGATACCGTACCCCATATATTTTTTCATCGCTCGGCAAATGGTTTTACACGCATGTAACTTTCCTACGGTATGCGAGTACGTACTCTCCCCCCCTTGATTGTCTGCATATATGAATGACCCATTCCCACTTGCCACTTGCCATTTGCAACATGGTGGCATGGGGCATGTGTGGTGTGTGCTGTGTGGTTCCGCATATAACAATCACAAAAAACTGCATGTTTTTATTACAAATTGCAATTGTGAAAAATTTTATACATGGCCGCATTGTCCCTCATCCTTTTGCAGCAGCAGCATCGTGTCACCAGACCCAGCTTCCTACATTCTGCTGCTGCTGCTGCACCTGCAACAAAAAGTTGCAAAGGGCTTGGAAAGAGGAAAAATAGTTGTTTTTTTTTTTAAGGCAGGCAGGCAGGCGCTCTTCCTGGGTGATAGTGTCGCCCCGAAAAATAAACTGCCACATAAAATTCCAGCCGCATATCCCCTGTCGGTGTCTGTGTCTGTCGGTGCCCTTGCCACTTGGCACTTGCTTCACCCAGTGCGGAACGGGGCGGGGCACTTTTTGTTCCACACAAGCGTGTCGTGTGGCATGCATAAAGCAAATGAATTTATTTTGCTCGACTGCCAGTTTTTCAATTTAAATGCTTTTTGCCCCTTTAGCTAGTTTTAGCGCTCTTTTTTTTAGTTTTGATCTTTTTTCGGTTTTTTTCTTCCTCTTTTTTTAGTTGTTTTCTTCTTCTTTTTATTGGTTTGTTCGGTATTTTTCATTCGATATTTTTGCAATTCGATATTTTTGGTTTATTTTTTATTTTAAAATTTTAAAATATATTTTATTATTTTTTATTGTAATTCGCTTTATCCAAACACTTTTTTTTTGGCCCTCTCCGATTTTCGGTGTGTGCCATAAATTTTTGCATATTTTCATTAGTTGTCAGCGCTGCTGCTTTTGATGATTTATGCATGTTTTTGATGCGCTCACTCTCTTTATGCCACGCCTCTTGCTGCCACTCGTTGCCCTCCCTTTATGAATGCTCTTTCTGCATAAAAAGCGGAGAAATGAACGGATGAATGGAAGCGAGGGGCAGCGTCCACTGCCACGAGCACTGGCTATAACAAAAAAAAAAACATACTTATTAAAAATTTAGTTTGGTAAGGAAAAGTTTTTCTGCTAATGAAAATTGCTGTTGCACTGTTGGCAGAATGTTGCCACGGGAATGTTGAATGTGTGTACCAGCTGTGGCACTGGAATATGGAAATTGATGGAAATGGAGTGGAGAGAGAGTATGGAATGTAGAGGGGAGCAGCTCATAGAATGATTTTTAATTATCCCAAATAATATTATTTTAATTAAATAATTTGTGTGTTTAGATACGAAATGTGTAGATACACTCTTCAGGGTAGGATATCCATTAAATGGAAGTTCATTTACATGTTAATCATCGTCTGGAATGAGTGTTCCATCCGTTCCATACACTAATAAATGAGGGTTCCAATACCTGTCGTCCCTTCTCTCTCTTTATGTCGCGCATAATAAAGCGGTCGACAGATATTTGCGCTTTGCTCTGCTCTGTTTAGGTGTGAAGTGGCATCTTTCCCTCTCTCTCTCGCTCTCTCTTCTCGTCTCTGCTCTTTCGACAGCAGCCCATCTGCCTAACGGTGATTGTGATGTTTTCCAAACGCCCACATTCCTGCCACTCCCACACTGCGATACTCCTCCAACGAGTGACGTCTCTAATGATTGTTTGACAAACATGCCCATCCGTAGAGCTCTCCACTCTGCTTTCCTCCCACTCCCTCCCTGTCTGTCTGTTTGTCTGCCTTTTAGCCTGCCAGTCTTCCATC
This sequence comes from Drosophila bifasciata, assembly GCA_009664405.1. Lineage (NCBI taxonomy): Eukaryota > Metazoa > Arthropoda > Insecta > Diptera > Drosophilidae > Drosophila > Drosophila bifasciata. The sequence goes on from CM019043.1 coordinate 43,768,119, forward strand.
CGGATTCCGGAGAGCGATGTCCATAGAAGCAGCTCTGCTTCTCTCTTTATTGAATACCAACACGGTGCCAGCAGAGTCCCGCTTTGAGGCATCCTTTGGGCGGCAGCCGTGCCTCGGACGACATGCACAGGATTTTAAAAATGCCACAGAAAAGCGGCACCAACGAGCGACGAGCAGCAGCGACATGAATTCAAAATTGAAATGACAAAGTGAACGGCGAGAGGTGAAAGTTGAAAGCTTGAGAGCTGCCAAGGAATGGATGGGAGAGGCAGGAATGGGAAAGGGAAGGCAGAAGCCAAGTGGAAAGCTAAGCAGCAGCGGGACCCAATCCCCCGCTTGAGTTTGACATTTTTGGGTTATGCTGCGATGAACATGGCCCGATATGCTGCCCATGCCCCATGCCTCAGCGTATCCTCCTGTGCATGCAAATCTCTTACCCAGCACCCGAGTGGCAACTGTGGCAAAGGGGCAAGCCTGTGACAAGTGTGGCACGTGGGAAGGAGTAAGCAGCGATTGAGACTTGAACAAATTAATCGCCGGGACGCTGGTTTTGACCGAGTTTACACTTTTTTTTAGCCCGCTCTCTCGCTCTCTCTGTCTCTCTTACTTCTTCTGAAAGTGTCCTCTGCCCCTTGGCCCGTGTCCTTAGCCGATTCCCAGTTTGCAAATAAATTAGTTTGCTACGTGAACGACGCAAATCTGAGGTGGGTTTGACAGCTACATCTCCTCTGGCCTTTGCTTTTTTCTGTGGCGCTTGAGAAGTATTTACATACCCTTTCATTTGTGGCGGCTATTCGAGGGTGTATTGATGGAGTATTTGTGGAAAGAACAGAGCTAAGAGGCAGCTATAGAAGTCGTAGAAGTCATTTACCATTTACCGAGAGGAAACGAATGTGGTATACAGAATTGTGCCTCACGATACGATAATTCCATTTTGTTGGCTTCTAAATAGTTTTATTTTGTAGTGAAAATAGTGAACAGAAACCTCTTCCAGGGTATCACCATTGTCCATGCAGTGTTTTAATATATGTATTTTCCTTCTTTTAAATATTAAAGCGAGTGAAAACTTATCGATTCGATGGTATTCGAAAGGGACAGCAGCGCCGCTAATTGAAGTGGATTTCTGTGTGTGTGTGTGTTTGTGTGCCGTGTGTGTGTGGCAGAGCCATCAATTATCCGTGGCATGCCTTTTTCTCGCTCTCCTCCCATCAGCAGAGGCAGCAGCTAAAAGCATTTACACAGCAGAGGCAGAGCTCTCTAGTTGTAGTCGCAGTCATCACATTAGTGGCTAAGTACTCACCAAATTGTTACCACTTTTTCCTCTCTCCCCGTTTTCCGGCTGCCTCCTACTGCCTCATGGTACTTCTTTCCATGTGTGTTTTCGTTCAGTCGTTGTGCTTGCAACATGCCGCAACCGCTGCCGCTGCACAAGCTGCTCTGCGTGTGCCACATTGTCAGCTACTTCAATGGCCAGAAGTGGATCTGCCAGCTGCTGTGCCTCTACAACCTGCGCTACGATGAGGCCACGCAGCGCTTTGCCTTTGGCCAGCAGGTGCTCGTTTATTGTGCCTACACCTGGTACCTGGTTAGTGGCATCACATGGACATTCATGTGCGCGAGCATGGACCCTTCTTATCGGATAATAGACAGCTACAAGATCTATGTGTATGCCCTGCCCGTCATCTATTATGCGCTGCAGAGGAGATCTTTTCTGCAGATTCTCAATGATATGTTGCATGTCCATCGAGAACTGCAACGGACCATGGGCTCGCTCTTTTGTGTGTCCGTAGAGAGAGCTTTCTGTTGGGCCTGTATTATAACCGTGGAGCTCCTTGCCATCGTCTATTGGCAAGTGGCATTGCTGGAGTTCCCACAGAATATGTTCCTATTTGGTTTCCTGCTCGGTTGGTATTTGCAGATACTTTTGCATGCCAATAGCTACATTTGGCTGCAGTCCGTCTATGTGGTGATGAGTCAGGCATTTGTGGCCCCTCTAGACTACACACAGAAGTGGATCATGATGAAAAGATTGCTCAGAATTCAGCGTCGTTTGAGGAGCATACAAAGGGATGTGGCCCACTGTTTTAGTGTTCATATCCTCTCGGTTATGCTACTCATATCGGGCACGTTCTTTCTGAGTTTTATCACATTTAGTCCCGTCTTTGAGGAGCATCGGGAGAGGTTTGTGCTCCTGCGCTTTGAGGTCCTGCAGCTGGTATATGTAGCAACTATTTGCCTGGTAATCTGCAGCCTCTTTTTGGTAATAAATGATTTCAAAACCGAGAGAAATCGTTTCCTCAAGAGCCTCTGGAAGATGTCGCAGCCATTCCTCAGAAGAATCTTGGACTGCAGGCACTCTAGGATGTATCAAAGTCGCAGCGAACAGATGCTCGATGTGGTAGATATGATGGTAAGGGATGGCAATATATATCTTGGAATATTTATCTATCGATCAATTTGTTTCCTCTAGCTGCTATCTGGAAATCTACCAAGCGATATGCGTGCCACGGAAGTGATTTTATGGGAACTACGAATGGAAACGAAAGTTAAATTCACTTCAAAAATGAAATCTTTCATCAATTATATGCTAATGCTTTTGTTTCTTGGAGTTCTGCTACCCCTTGTGGCCATTTCGAATGGTTTCAACTTGAAGTGGGAAATGTATACCCTGGAAAATAATACCACAGCAGCCGCGTATATCCTCAGTTGGCAGGAAAGTATGGAAATGTTTTGAAATAAAAGCAAATAGAAAAAATGCCCAGAGAAGCGAAATAATTATGCAAAGCACGTCCGGGGGAAAAAAAAGGATCGAACCAATAAATCAAAGGAGAAAAAAAAAGGTTACTAGACCACAAGTGTGGGCGGGCCGGGGGGTGGCATGCCACCCATTCGATTTATATACAAAATGTCAAACTGGAAATCTATTGCATACCATCGATATGGCACTTCTGTGCCATCATTCTAGTGCCAGCTCCGTTAATTAGCTTCCCAATTGAGATTTGTGCAACGTGGCGTATGATTAACACGCGACTAATGACTTCGCGGATGGGCAAGCTGTGTTGCAAGTGCAGGCTGCTGCTGCCTCTTGCATCCATTCGCCTGTAAATGATTGAATTATTGAATCAATTTTGTGGACGGACGAACGTGCTCAACCTGGGCACAAATCAATAAGAATTATGGCCCTCCTCCCCGCGATCCTGTCCCAGAACTAACCTTCAGTTCGTTGCACAATGAAATGCACGGTCGGATGGGGGATGGGGAGTGAGGAAACTGATTTCCGTGATTTCTAATTCCGCCAGTTGACTGGGAATATATTTTTCTCCGATTAACTGCATTCGAAATTTTCGTGGGTTGTTCGGGCGGTGGGGGTGGGCCTTGCAACATTAATGAGGCACACGCCCAGATAGTTGTAGTAGTAGTAGTAGTAGTAGTAGTGCCCCATTAGCAGTGCTCATTGTCAGGGCGTCGACTAACACGCAGGAAAACCAATAGAAAACGGTGCAGATAAGAGCAGACAATGGGTTGCCGAAGTGTTTGATACCCTTTCATGTTGCTATACTTTGTAGGGTATACAAAATAGTTTGAAGCAAAAGTTTCAAGTGTAACAAACTGTGTAAAGGGTGTTGGAAATATACAGTTACAGCTACAAGATACTCTCAATATCTAGTAAAATATATTCTGGATGTATTCTTTAACGTAGATGCCCGTTTTTGGTAAGGGTATCATACGAACTTAATTGATATGCATGTGTCTGTGTGCATGCTGCTGTGTGTGTGTGTATTTGTGTGGGAAGTGGACTGTAAATGCAATATCCTTGTTGCCACTGGCACTCCTTCTGCCAATGCCAATGCCACTGCCTCTATTGTTGCCACTGCCACTGCCACTCTCCGTCATGTGATTCTCTAATGAGTTTGAAATAATTCCAATGTTCAGGGCACATCTATCCAATACAACCCCTACATCTCACCCTACATACATTTGTATATCCATTGACACCCCATAAAACAGGCGGCGCCTCTACCAACCCCTGGATAATCATTTGATATGCGGCTCAATAAAATAAAAGCCCCAAAAATAAGGGACCACAGATAATAGGTAATAGACAGAGAAAGAGAGATAGAGTGTGCTATAGAGAGAGAGAGCGAAACATGGAGCTTTACGTATTGCAATTTGTGCAAAATGCAAATTTCCTTCACTGATGACAGCCGCAATTTTGTGCCCCATTGTTGTTAGTGCCACACCGAGGCTCATCTCCACTAGCTGTCGTTGTTGGTTGTTGTTGCTGTTGTTTTCGTTGTTGTTTCTGTTGTGTTTGCCAACGTCCATTCCCATTGTTAGGCACAGACTGCTCTCCCCGTCCATGGGGCATGGCGTCTGTGTCTATTCTGGTGCGGTCACGGTCCATTGTTAAGGCATGACTGTCTATTCTCAAATCACGGATCCATGTGTGTAAATAGAAAGTGTGTGTATGTAAGGGCCATGGGGCATGGCGTCTGTGTCTATTCTCTGGTGCGGTCACGGATCCACTATTGAGGATAAATAAATAGAAATTTAAATTAAAATTATTATTAAAATTTCTAAGAAATAGAAAGAAAATCGATTACAAAAAAACAAAAACAAAATCAAATTCTCTGTTGTAATGTTTTGATTTGCTCTTAATTTTGCGAAAGGGAAGAAGAATAACGGTTTGTCTTTATCTTGGGTTAGGTCTTCCCCCTTAGAACTGTTGCTATTTGTATGACCTGGAGTGTGCCGCATGTCATGTCAGACATTGTCGGCTGCATACCAATAAACACAGCATGCAGGCCGGCAGGCAGCAGCATCAGTGGGGGCCATAGTAGTAGTCCGAGTTTTAGTCCAAAGCCAATGCCAAAAGCCAGATCTGAGCTGAATTCCTGACTAGAGCCAAATGTCTGTCTGTCTGTCTGTCTGGTTTGGCCACTGGATGGCACAACAATGGTTGACCAGCATTACTGCTCGCTCTCTTTCTCTCTCTCTCTCTCTCTCTCTATGCTGTCTCTCTGCTGTCTCTGTTTCGTGTCTCTCTTGTCTCTCTTTTTGATTAACAATGATGGGCATTATTTTTGCAAATAAATTCGAATGTCCCAGGGCCAGGGAGCAAAGGGACGAGGACGAGGCTGTAGTTCATGGCTCAAGAAGGAATTTGTGTTGTGTTTGGCCAATCGTTGACATTTTTCCATGTACTCAAGTTGCACTTTATTGATTTGTGGCATTGGGGGCATGTGGCATGAGGCATGAGGGGCCATGTGGCATAATTGCACATTTGCAAGGACACATGCAGTACGATTCCTCTGTCCCTTCTCTAACGATTGCAGCAGCCAGCAGCAGCAGGAAGCTTTTAAGCAAACAGGATGTGTGCCTTCCCTCTCTCTCTCTCTCTCTTTCTCGATGTGGAACGAACAGCTTTTAAACGAGGGAAGGATGGATGGAAGGACGGATAGACGGATGGAACAATACTTAGAACAAGTCCGAGAACTTGAAGTGAAAACAATGCATTTGTTATGCAAAGCCTTTGATGTTGTCCTTGGGGTATAAAATGGTGTGTGCTGCCTGCCTGCCTCCCGGCTGCTTCCTTCCGTCTGATGATGCTGCTGCTGCCCCTAAATGCAGGCGGCAACTACTTGTCAATGCCACAAATGATTACGGGGGAGGCCCCAAAGTGTTTTGCCTTTTTATCGGAAAATGCTCTTCAAGTTTGCCCACCCGACTTTTCTATTCGTAGTTCAACTTGCAGTTGGAGTTCATGTCGAAAGTGGCGAGTTTAGAGGCCTCCCTCCCAGCTCTCCTGCCTCCTGCCAAATGGGTCAACAGCGATAAAACCAACTTCTAGAACAAACTTTTTGGCCAAAGAGAGCAAGAGAGAGTTAGGGAGACGGACTGACCGAGCGACAGCTCAAACAACAAAATAATTAAGGCCCTTCAAACTTATTGACGGCAGGGAATGAAAAAAAGTTTATATAATTTTATAATTTTTCATTTTTTTTTTTTTTGAAAATTCCAGAGATAATAATTAGGAAAAGAGCCGTCCGCAAAAAAAAAGAAAAATACAAAAATAAAAGAAGAACAAAAGCCAGGAAGTGGCCAAAGAGAGTAAACAGCAAACAGAAAAAGAAATATAAAAAAAAGGGACGCTCAATAAATATATGTATAAGCCATAAAAGTTGGAGTTGTGGGTAAACTCGAAGCCGGATCGAAGATTAGGATGCCCTTTAAATATGCAATATACGTAATATATTTCTAGAAAAATTATACATAAGTAAAAATGTAGATATGATGTATTTATCTACTTTAAATGCTACAACCTGCAATGCCCAAAATTGGATCTGAATGTTTTGGTTTTTTAGGGATTTAATATCTTTAAAGGGATTTTAGGATATTGAGTCCTTGTTCTTAGGATCTACTTGTGATATAGGTCTTCCAGTAGTATATCTTAGCAGATTCTTAGATCTTTATTACATATATCTAATCCATGTACTGCGCATACATAGATCAGACCATAATCCGTACAGTAGTTGGTAGGAAGGGTATACAACGCCTATGAGTAGGACTCTCTGTGACTCTAGTTAATGCCGTACAGAAGCCTGGGCCCAGGTCTAAATTTCTACATAAACGAATGTCGGGCGCACTTAGCAGGCAATTGCGAGATAATTTAATTATGCGGAGAAGGCGATGGCGATGGCTCCTGGCAGAAAACAGAAGGACAAGGTTGGTGGCTGGGCAGCAGGAAGCAGGGGGATACAGACAGAAAAAAGGGACGAGCGACAGAACCCACTGAAGCAGCAGGGAGTTCTGCTCTCGGCTCTCGGCCCAAACAGGATAACAGGATAATGATAACGAAATAAGTAAACCAAAAAGGCTTACAGCAGCACACCCACCAACTACTACACCGCCACCGGGCCGGGCCCATAAAGAGCGAAGCGAAAGCACAGATAAAATATGTGTATGTGTCGGTAAATGAAATGAAAAATGGCCAACGATAGGGACACAGGGAACACACACAAAAGTGTGTGTGTAACGGAGCGATAACAATAATGAGCGCATATCGGTCGGAGTAGCGTTGTGGCTTAAACAAATTGCAACCGACTTAATTGCTGTCGCTGCTGCTGCTGTGGCTGAAAGCGGAAGTGTGCCACAAACTTGTCGCCCGGATGTGGATATAAATTTATTCTATAGAGAATAAAATGGTGGGAGGACAGGTACATACGGCTGCTGTGGACAGGACAGGTAGCAGCTTGTAAATATCTGTTGGCCAGAAGTGAAAATGCCATTATGCACAGTACTATGTTACTCGTAATTAGCGTGGAAAATACTCGCTTAATTTATGCACGAATTGAAAAGGTCAAAGGGGGATAACAGAACAGGACAGGCAACAACAAACAGTAACGCTTTCGGCTTAATTTTGACCAGTTGCCGCGACCACGTTGCCACGTTTTACATGCACATTTTTTACATTTTACATACATTTTCCACGTATTTTCGGCATATATTTCTCTATTGTGGTTTATGCAAAATGTTTTGTGTGGTCCTCTCGCTGTAATCGTTTGGAAAATTTGAATGATTTGTAGTTTTGTGGTGTGGAATTATTTAGCTTTCGGTCAAATGACAATTCTGCCATTTTGTGGAACTGCATTGTGGCTTAAAGTTCACTGTGGAGTACATATTGGGAGGTGCTTGTTATGGGATTTTTTTTCGATAGATTTTAATCTCAATTTTAATTTCTGTGAGTGGAAAAATAGTGAGAAAAAAAGAAGAACACATTTTGAGAATACAGACTGGGATTTCATTTCTTTTTTTTTGCATTTAAAGAGAGAGAGAATTTCCATGAGAATCCATTGTATCAGAATCCAATCACATTATGGGAATATTTTTTCCCTGAATATTTCTTCGCAAATTCTTGTTTTATTAATTGATTGATGGATGCATATTTGCTACTACTACGTCTAGAGTCTTTAAAAGTATCTGAGTTTATTTTTTAGGAATGTATCTTGATATATTGTTTGATCGAATGAATTTGTTGGTTTATTTTATTTAGACATTTTCTGTAAGCATTTCTCCATTTCCTCCAAGGACTACTAGTGGCTCCCTTCCTTATTTACCAATGTTATATAATTTTTCCTTTTCTAGGAGACTTTCCTTCGTGCCGCCTGCTTCTGTTGCGTCAGAGGCAATGGCTAAAATGGCTTTAAGCAAGCAGTATTACGGTTAACTGTTAACGGTTAAGCAATGTGCATGTCAAGCACATTGCCACACTGGAAAGTTTGTTGCCCCAGCTGTAGGTTGCACATTGCACTTTCAGTTGCAGTTGCAGCTGCATGTTGCATGCGAGAATAAGAGAGAGAGAGAGAGAGAGAGAGAGAGAGAGCGAGAGAGGTAGATAGTGTGTCCCATGCCCCTAGGCAGAACAGAAACAGAAGAACGCCTTGGCGCCCTCGTTTCAGTTTCATTTTCAGTTTTTCCTCGCAGTTCCTTGTGCAATAATTAAGTGAGTGCCAAGTAGAGTGAAGCGTGAAGGAGTCCTCATTTGGCCACCCACCCTCCTTCTGCCACCCTTCTGCCACTGCCCCTTGGCAAATTCATGCGTTAACAAAATGGTGAAGAATAAGGGAGAATCAGTGGGAAAAACAGCAGACGTTGAAGCAGGGGGAGACTTCTCCATGGGAGGACGAGGACTCCACTGCAAGGATGTGGTGTGGTATATTTTGGCTACGCTCGCGGGAGCAACGAAGGGGGAACGCGACGGCTGAGTAAACGTTGCACGCATGAGAAATCAAAAGGCGGACGCCACGCCCCCAGCAGCTGCTACTCAAGTTGCAGCTCCTTGGACCACCCTCCAACCTTCCTCCTCAAGTGGCAGTGGCGACTCCTTGAAGGAGCCTCTGCCCCACAAAACTGTTGCCATAAGAACGGAACGGAATCGACAACTCCTTGGGGCAGGCAGCGCTGGGGCTGGGAGGAAAATTTCGTAAGCATTGAAGGGGGAAAATTGTAAAATTACAATAACTGTCGTCGGTTGGAAAAGAAGCTGGATAAACACATGTGAGGAAAATGGTATAAACAGTCGAGGGAAACGGAGAAACAATTATTGTATATGCTGCGGGAAATTAATAAGAAGCACTTTGCTGGGGAGGGGGATGGTATGTTGTCAGGGGAAAACAAGTGCCAGAAAATAATTGCTCAAGAAATATGAAGGAAAAATGACAGAAAAATATCGAACGAATTCTTATTGATTCAAGGGGAAATTATTGCTGAAATATTTAAGAATCCTTCACAAGCAATTCTTTGAAATTTTCCTCATGAGATAATGGATGATTTATGTGGGAATACTTAAGGTAAAAATTCTCAATATATTCCCTCCACTTTCGATAATTTAGATGGTTCCCACTTCACTCTCCTGGTAGTCTGCCACTTGATGTTCTTGCCACACACTTTATGGAGAGGACACCACACGTAAAGTGCCGCAGCACGCATTCACTTATTTTGCCATCAAAATGTTCTAGCACTTGAAATCAAATTTAAACATTTTCCTCTCACGACCTTCGACACCACGAACACAACACACACACACACACACACACACACACTCAAAGAACGATACACGACACACATGATAAACACACATCTATATATCTATGTACATATCTATCTATGACATGTATTTATCCCCTGAGCACACCTCGTATCCTACAACAAATGTGCGTTTTTCTTTTTTTTTCCATATTTTTTGTAGTTTTTTTCGCATCTTATACTGCTTGTAGCTTTCCCCACTTCGATTCGTTCTTTTTCCAGCTTTGAATCTAGTTTTTCCACGTTTTCCCTGGCTTGTAGCTCCTGTTCCTCATATCCCCTGGCCCGTAGCTCCTGTTCCTCAATTTTTCCATGGCTCTTAGCGACTGTTCCTCATATTCCCTGGCTCCTAGCGACTGTTCCTCCGCTTTCGCTGACTTCTATCCACCGTTCCTGCCACTGCCGCTGGTTTTTTTTTTCTTTTGAGGCAAGCGACACGTACTTCCGCTCATGAGCCAAAGCCCATGGCCAAAGGCAAACTAGAGGCAGCAGAATGATGGCCAACAACTACTACGAATGATGGCTACAAAAAGGTGGTAATACTAATACTAATACCCATAGCACACACATATGTATATACATATATTTTTTAACATCGTAACGAGATAATATTTTTGCAACATATTCATGTGTGGGAGCGGTGAATGGGGGCGGGGCAGGTCTAAATGATATTACCTGAAGGAACATCAACATGACTGACAGACAGAAGGAGGCACGAGCAAGAAGAAAGAAAACTTGGGAGGGGGAGAACCATCAAGAAGTAGGAGCCGCAAGAGTTCCATAAGCAGAGACGCAGCCAGGCAGACACATTCGAAGGGGCATGTGGCGCTGCTGCACTACCGCCACACTAACGGAAACCGGATGTGCTTCGGCTTGGCAGTTGTGAAGTGATGTTTAGGCCAGCAGAACGCGAATGGGGCATGTGGCATGGGGCATGTGGCAATGCTTGCTCATGAGCAGGCCGCTCACTGCCTTCTCATTCGTGCCTCAATGCCTAGCCTCCTCATGTGCGATGTGCGATGTGCGAACTCTCGCCCGTAGGCATCATCGAGTGCCACGTTTTATGTCTTGCCAATGGCAGTGGCAGCGAGGCAGACGAGGCGACTCCATGAGAGTTATATGTGTGTATGTGTGTGTGTGTATATTTGTGGAGCCTCTGTTATGGCCCCAAAGGCGCCACTCACACTAGATCTGCCTCCCGCTCCTCTTGCACACTTACTGGAACATCCTCCCCCACTAGATGTGACAGCATAAATCGCTGCCATTGCTACGGGGGGCAATAGTGTATATAGAGAGACAGTGCCACAGGGAGAGACAGATACACAGAGAGAGAGAGAGAGAGATAGAGAAAGCGACACACAGAGAGAGAAGAACAATAAAGCCATATTGGCAATTTAATGTGCTGCAAAACATTTGTAGATTCGATTTGCTTCGTGCCTGTGCCTGTGCCTCTCCTCACCAAAGAAGGAAGTGGAAGAAGAGGCAAGAAGGCAAGACGACAACACGCATACGCAACGTATGCCACACAAACACACACATACATACATTCGATGCGAATGCGAATGTGGCACTGTATGGATGCATGCATGGATGCTGTGTGGGAGGGGGATGGGAGCATGAGGAATGGTGACTGGAGTGCATTTTAAACAGCAAGTAGAACGATAAGCACGTAGTCTTCACACAGAAAAGTGATAGAGAAAGAGAGAGAGAGAGGAGGGGCGGGGGAGTGTTGCATAACTGTGTTGCTGTTCTTCTCACAGCAACTTGACTTATATCCGGTATATCTTACAATATCTAAAACAATCCCTAAAGATCTCTATTTTCTTTTGTAAATGTAGAATAAAGTCATCTGACTTTAATAAAAATTGCTTACAACTTTAAAGAAATGCATGAAAAAAATAAACTTTGTAATCTTTTTGATGGAATTTCTTTATTCTTAGAGAGTATAAATAAGGAAATACCATTTAAGGAATAGCCAAATGACCCTCATTCTGTGGGCAACATTCCTGTCTCTCTCTATCTTACTCCCTCTCTCTCGCTGCCTATTCTCTTTCTCTATCTCTGACAGCTCTCTCTCTCTCTTTCATTCTCTCTCTGTATCTCAGAATCTCTGGCAGAAACATTCTCAAAGGGCGCCACTGCCATCGCTTGTTCGCTTCATTGTCGTTTGCATATTTTTCGTTGCAATTTTCTCGCTTTCAGAATTTGTGTAAATTCAACCTTATACCCTCTCGTATGCCCCGCAAACCCCCCCGCATATATGCAGAAGGTGCAAATCTGTTTAGCGTCCACGATGTGCCGTGTGGCATCCACCAAGAGCGAGAGGGAGAGAGAGCGTGCATCAAAATGCATTTATGCAAAGGCCAATGGAAACTTACAACGGAATTAAGTCAGCCTCTGGACGGAATGGAACGGAATGGAAAACTCCCCTCCACCATCCCCACGACTGATGATGACAGAAAGGGAGCTTCACAAATTGAGAGGAGGGCGTCGGTAACAGAGGGGTGTAGCGGATGAATGGTGTGGGGATGAAAAAATCTCTGTGGCAACGGTCGAAAATATATCAATGTATCAGAAAAATGTTTGTGGAATTTTTGCCAAGCGAAAGGAGATGGTTTTTTTTCGGTACATTTTCGGATTCTTTCTTTCCCCTGAATAATAAATAATTTAAAAGGAAAAGGCACATATTTGTTGTTGTTGTTGTAAACCTAAAATATTATTTAAAAATGTGTATAAAGTATTTATTGTGTGTGTGTGTGTGGAATTTTAAAGGCAAAAAAAAAGGGAAGGGAATTCCTTTATACAAAATAAAATATTTATTTAAACATTTTTATGGTTTAAAATATTTTCATAAAATCTCTGAATTCTTTTGGTATTTAGAGCCGTGTTAGAGTAATTTTCTTGATTTATTTGACCTAATATATTCTTGTAAATCTCTTTTTCAAATGTGTATAAATCATAAAAAATCATACAAAAATATAACCACAAAATTCGTGTCATTTATTTGTTGCCTAACTCCTACATTCTAATAACCGATATATATATATATATATTCTATATGCTCAAAAATATGCTCGTAAATGTGTGTGAAAAACTACTCTATAATGGGAGCTAATCAACGAGGGAGCCCCGTGAACTGTTTTCCTGTCCATAAATGCAAATGGTTTTTCGCTTTTCGCACACCCACAACTTTAACGACGTTTTACGATGCGCAGGGATTATAAAATCAAAGGCCAAGAAAGAGGCCATAAAACTGACATCCGAACAGACATTATGCTATCATCAATTCTGTTGATAGCACCTCAATATCCATCCTCCCCACCGATAGTATAGATTCCACCAAGTAAACAAAAGAGAGAGATGAAACTTTATATGAAATCAGAAAATTTAGAAATAATGTTTAGAGTTTTAGCCATAAAGTGGATGTTGGCAGGGGATGCTCCACCGCATCTTTCCCCCTCCCCCCACTGCTGTCAGAATTTTGATAGAGTGTTTTCCTAATAAATTGTTATACGATTTGTGGTGTGTGGTGTGTGGTGTGGTGGGTGGGGTGTAGTGTGCTGCGGTGTTTGCTAATAACTGGAAAAGTCAACGAAAGCTAATGCTGTTGACAGCTAACACAACACACACACACACACACACACCACACACATTCACATGCTACAAAGAAACAGCGAGAAACACACACACTCTCATGAAATAGAGGGAGGGGAGTTGGGTACAAATCGCATTACATATATGTATGTATGAACCACCGTCAAGCGCATTTTGGCCAGCATTTGGCAATTGACTTTAATTACTTTGCCTTCAAAAAGTCATGCAACAGCAGGCAGCACTAGCATGCAGCAGGCAGCAGCAGCGGCAGAGTTCATGGTTCTGTGTGTGTATTTTAGACCACGACGATGTCATCAGCTGGGGCGGCTACTGCTGTGTGTGTGGGGTGGGATGGAAACACGAGTAGAACTTTCATTAGTTTTTTGGTGGCTCCCCCGTCGACAGTCTGCCTGCTGCTGAAAACCACTAAAAGTCGTCTTTACATTGCATTAAAGTGACACACCACAGATGTACCTTCCTTCAGAAGCCCTCCTTGCCTCTTGCAGACACAACTGTACCTATAGCTGGCCCCCACTGCTGCTGCTGCAGCCTGCCTGCATAGTTTCTACCTCATACCCATACCCGTTGCGAAGATCCTCGTGGCCCCATTCCCCGAGACATCTCTTATATGAAAACAGTTTGTGAAATTTAATTTTCAGCACACTTGATTTTTGAAATGGCATCAGGGAGACGACAGGCGAAAGAAGGGAAAGCAGAGGAGGACTCCATAGAGCAATGAAATTTGCTGTTAATTTGTACAGAAAATGTCTCTATTAAATTTTAAATTGGTTTTACCCTCTCTCTCTTCTCTGCCCCTTTATATCTATCTGTCTGTGTCTGTCTCTGTCCCTCTGTCTCTTTATCGCTAGTAAATTTTATGAATTGGCTACACCATTCAGAAAAAAAAAGATTGTTAAAACGAGTTCAAGTGGGTCCGTGGTAGGGGAGTGGATGTAACATGTTCTTGGATGCTCGCTCAATGCATTCAATGGGGAAGGATGTGGACAGGGTATACCAGGGAAATATCAGTAAAAACGAATAAAGAGAAGAGATGAGAGAGAGGAAGTATCAGAAGCAATGGAAGCAGTGCAAGTGGAAGAGAAGAAGATAAAGAGGAGCGACCGGCCAAAAGGTGAAACTACCCAAAAACGGAGCGAGAGAGGAGCCAATCGAGGCAATAAATAAATTTTATATTTACAATATGCCAGCGGTCAGGGGTAGAAGTTGGGGTACTGGAATGTGCAAAGGGAAGCGTTTTCCATGTGTGCCAGAGATACCCTTTGAAAGTTTTGCCATTTAAATGGTTTAAAAAGCTGCGCTTGTTGAATCCGTAATAACCATAGATGCAGCTACAGATACATGCACTTGAAGATACATACACATACACATGTGCCCCCCCCTGTGTGTGTGGCACTGTTGTTGCAACAACTGGTTGTGCAACGATTCATTGCTGCCGCCATTCATGTCATGTATTTTCCTTCTTAAATGTTTACTTACTCTTCCGGAAACGGATTCGGATTGCAGGCAGGCCAGCACACCGGAAGTTGTGTCCTTTAGTTTTTTTTTTATATCATTTTCGTTTATGATGCTGCATTTTGTGGCTTGCTTCGGCGGGGGCATGGGCCTGGGACATGGGGCCATTCATCCGTTTGTCCTTTGCAGGATGTTTATTCCTGGCAATTACATCACATATACGATTGCTTTGGTGGAAGCTCCTGGGAATTATCCCCAAATAGAGAACACAAACTGTGCAGAACCGTGTTGCGCATCGTAAATGAATGAAAGACGAAGGGAGGGAGGGAGGTAGGGGTAGGAATGAACAGCACTAATCTCTAGCCAAGCGACTCATTGGGGGGCTGTCTGTGTCTTGGATGCCATGCAATTAACATTTTATATCCCGCCTCTCTTTGTTGCCCCACAACTTGGGGGAGGGTCTTTAAGGCTAGTAATCGTATATATGTTTCTTTTTACTGGTTTAGAATTGGTTTTTTTTTATTGGAACGCAGAACGGAATACATGTTAGAAATGATAGAAATTTGGAAAACATATCGGGAAAACTTCTGGAATTACTGAATTTTCTTGTATTTTTAAGCTGTATTCGAAGTTGTTGCAGTTCTGAAGTATCTAAGAGATTTATTTTTTAAAGATTATTTAGAATATACCCTTAACGAGAAAGAACGTACGGAGTCGCTTCGAACGCGACTCTACTTTTATACCCGTACTCAGTCAGTACACATGTGATTTATGTGGAATTTTTAAAATGTTTTATCATTTTTTACATTTTACATTTTTTGCTACATCTGTCATCGACATCTACATCTACATCAGTTCTCACAACAACACACGTACACTGCACGAGGCAGCATGTTTGAGCGTGCGTGTGTGTGTGAGAGAAGCTGCTGCGACAATCAACCCCAATAAATGACTTACGCAGCAAACGGGCGAGGGAAACAATAACGGCGGGGAAACACTAACGGCGGGGAAACACTGAATGAACGAAAATTCATTTGATCATTGTGGCTACAATAATGATCCGATCTGAACCAAATTCGAGAATCTGGTAGATATGATCATTTCCTATGATACTGCATTTTTGGTTTTTTTCTATCTTCAAAATTGTGGATTTTCGTCTTTTTGTGAAGGGGCGGAAGGGGCGGGGCGAAATTTTGAAATACACTTGTTCAGGTTTGGTATCACAGGAGTCTTGGCCAAAAGTTTGGTTGCTCTAGCTCTTATAGTCTCTGAGATCCAGGCGACACAAAATACAAAAAATCAAATCGACTCGATTTTTTGTGTGAGTGCGAAAGGGATGGAGCAGAAGTTTTTGCGTATGTTTTTGTCTATTGTGGCTATATTAATGATCCGATCCGATTCAGATTTGGGCCCCTGATAGATATAGGCTGTCTCTATGATTCTGCATTTTTTCGTTTTCTGCTATCTTTAAAATTGTGGACGCCACAGATGTGCGCCCTTTGTGGGCGCGGAAGTGGGGCGGGGCGAAATTTTGAAACACTTTTCTAGAGGGTGAGATATCACATCAGTCTGGAAAAAAATTTGATTGGTCTAGCTCTAATAGCCTTCGTGCAATGAGTGAAAAACAAGACGGACGGACAGACGGACAGACGGACGGACAGACATGGCTATATCGACTCGGCTATTGATGCTGATCAAGAATATATATACTTTTATGGGGTCGGAAACGCCTCCTTCTGTGTGTTACACACATCCACTTTTACCACAAATACAATATACCCTATTACTCTTCGAGTACGGGTATAAAAATGCTGATTTTTTCTCACAGATTTCACAGGACAGAGACCATTTTTTGGTCTAGAATTGAAACTACTCGAATTTGGAAAAGGTACCGTGACATTCATTCTTTTTTTAATACCTTTTTATTCAGCTACAAAATATATTATTTAAAGATTTCATCAGAAATATAAAGACTAAAAAGATTTACGTTTATTAAAAAATTCATTTAATAGTTTCATTGGTTTAAATATATCATAACTTAAGCATTAAGAATTTTTGTATAGGTTATCTTTTAAGCATCCATTAAATTGGACTTAAATTCTACTTGTTGTTTTTAATAATAGTCTAAAAGACTACCGGGAGCAGGGTGGAACCTATCGGATGGTGATATTTTCTCTTTTGTGAGTCCGTGAGCTTTCGTCATGCACTGCCAACATTTTGCATGCCATTAGAACTATTAAGGATCGCTGCATTTGGCACGATATTCCATGATAATGCACTTGCAGGGACGGCACATGGATTTGCAAAGATTCGGCGTCTGAGAGGCGTCTCATCTGCCGTTTGGACTTCTTTATGGTGCAAGTCTTCTTTGGCTTTCGCTTAGATTTACATTTCGATTTAGCTCTGGATTTGGATGTGGCTTCGGATTTGCATTTTTGCTTTTTGCTGCAGGATCTCTGTCGCTCCAGTTTTTTGCATCGATTTAAAATCAAACTTGGAACGTCCTAAACGATTTTTACCCTGAGGAGTGATCAAAAATTATCAAGGCAAGGGCTTAAAGGAATGAATGTGACTGTACTGCTCACCGTTGCAAAGTGTCACTTCTGTTGGGGCGTTAGCCTGCCCCATGCTTTGACGTTCAAACCAAAGTCTCGTATGGATTCAGGTACCCATTCGCTCGTTGAAATTGTCGCATAAAATTGAGAAATGCTTTGGGATCTGAATGCTTTGGGGTGCTACATTTGGCATCCATTTTACAATTATTAAAAAAAGTATCTCTGCGTTGTGTATGAATAAATTTTTTTGAGCACTGCACATATTTCCTATACAAATTTCAATGCCTTCTATTCTATTAGAAAATCATTTATTTCATGCAGAATTTGATAAGTATTATCACAAATTTGATTTATTCTTGATAATTACATTTATTTGTTTGCCAACAAATGAGTTTCCCCCACCAGAGTTTCCCCTACCGAGAGTTTTCCCTCTCACGAATTGGGGAAAGTAATTAGGCAAAAAACTTGGTCAACTTTCTACTGTCTTTTTTCTTTGGTTTTACTTTTGTTTTCTTTTTGTTTTTATGCCATCATCTCACGTTTGACGAGCCTTGACATGGGAAATAAGCCAAAACAGTAAAAAAAACCAAAACCTAGGATAGGAAATTGCGGCAAAAGGCACAAAGAAGAAAAGAAAATCAGTCGGAACATACACGAACCTCGACACTAAGATACCCTGTGTGGGATATTCCGGGTGAAAATACCATAAAATACTTAGAAAAAGCACTACAAAAATACTAAATATATAGAAGAAAAAATTAAAAAACTTACAACTAAAATGGCAACTGCTGTAGCATTAATAGTGTTAGAGAGCCAGGTGTTCAAACAGCCAAACGTCAGGCTGCACTTTAATATGTTATATAGTATGGGATACCGATGGGAAGTCATTTCTGCCTGGCAATTATACAATTTGAATATACCCCATGTACTGCTTGAATACAGGGTAAAACCAGAGGCCTTGTCAATTTTCTACGTGCAACCCATAAACTTGATGTGTAATTTCTGTGTGTTTTTTCGAGGATAGAGAACTTTTTCCAAATTCTATTACAAGTTTTACAATTGTATTACGACGTAGAGAGAACGCGCTCTCTCTCCCTTTCTCCCTCTCTCAATTTATCCTAAATAAACCATAACTAATGGGCAGACCTAGGAAAACTCTTAAAACAGATACTTTTGAGTGAAAATTCTGCTAGAAAAGTATATGTAGTAGAGCTTTCAGCATTTAAAGCCGCTTAGCAGCAGTTTCCAATTTTCATGGGCTACACAATAAAATAAACACAAGGAGAGAGCAACAAAACAAAAAAAATTGAGAGGAAAAACTAAACACGAAGAAAATTGAGTGCTAGCGTAGGGAGGAAAAACACAGCGCAAACAAAAGTAAATGAAATTTCCGCTTAGAACAAGACTCTCTCTCACACTCGGCCGCCACTCTTGCAAGTATCTTTTCAGTATATCAATAACTACAGATACTCGGATATGGGATATAGAAGATATGAGCAAAACGGGCGGGGGCGAGGTTATGTTTCTGGTCTGTTTGTGCTGCCAAATGAAGCCGAAGCCAAAGCCATAGCTTTAGCCTCCTGCCTTTTGTTTGTTTGTTTCTGTTTTTTTTTTGCAATTTAAAGTGCCGGAAATATGCTTTAGCGTTATGGGGTTTTAGCGCCCACTCTCCAATCTTCCAATCTTGGCCTCATACTTCGCCCCTTAAAACTGTTCCCAAATTACTGCGTCTAGCCGCACTGCAACGAGAGAGAGAGAGAGGAGCAAGTCGTTGTCGGAGATAGATAATATCTTTTGATTAGTGGCAACCGCACAAAACTTTAATTAAATTCTCGCACACGCAATTCTCTTCTCTCTGCTCTGCTCTGCTCTGATGCTGCTTCTGTGTGGGGAAACTTTATGCAGCATTTGCCCCGCCATGTCACCAGTTATAAGTTTTCCCAACGCCCCGAACGGAGGGACACTCATATGCGTGATAGAGGGAGAGACAGAGACAGCGTCCAGAAGAGTCCCTTTGTTTGCCATTAGACCAGAGAGACTGAGAAACGGAGAGTGGGGAGGCTTTAAGTTTTCAAATGGAATATTTGAAAGAACAGAAAAAAAAACAAAAAGGGCAGAGCATAAGAGTGCTAGAGTTGGGGAATATAGTAGGACTAAGCGATACTCTGTAGTAGAGTAGGGATGATTCGAAATTATATACGAGTGTTCAGGGAAAAGCTAACAAAGCAACAAGTTTGATTTGATGTGAATGCAGATCTCTTAAAATATCCCTTTTAGAATTCCGTAAAAGTGATGAAAATTGATGGGAAAGCTAGGCTTAAGAGCAACGTCTTATTTTACTTTGACACAATTTCTACTCTTATTTAATAATAAGTTCTGTAGCTTCCATCTGTCTGCTACATACCATGCTACCCTTCTATTGCCAGGGTATCCCAAAAAAAGAAAGGATGAAAACCCCCCGAATGAAAATTGAAAACTTTTCCCACAGCAAAGTTATATGGGCAAAATGTGACCAGGGGGGGCGGCCTGTGCTGAGTTCAGACTCTCCTAATGAATTAATTAGTTGATTTTGTCGGGTGGGGTGGGGGGTTGGTACAAGGAAACCCAAAACTTGCCACAAATCCACACACTTGAAGGGGTAGCAGCCGCAGCAGCACTTGAGAAATTCATGAATTTTTGATACATTTTATATTTTATATTTAATTTATTTATTTCATATATATTTATATGGTTTTTCTATAACTTTAAGGACATACGAGTGTGTGTGTAACATTAATTGCCAAAAATTTCCATTTGCCACAAGTATCCGACGCAATCCACGGGGGCAAAGGCAACAGAAGTCAGCGAGTCAGAACCGAATACTTGCCACCGGAAGTTAACTCAAAATATCCCTCGAATGTTGCACCATTTGTTCTGAGATATTTTGAGTTATTTCTGGGGGTTTGTCTGTCGTTTGGATGGTATTTTGGGGATTAAACATTTCGGCTCTAATACGCTGGCTTCTGTTGCCCGATGCCGCCACACAATGGAATCTCGGTATCTTTTGTGTGTGTGTGTTTGTGTGTGGCACAGGCATTTATTTATCTTTTATCATATTCGTTTGACGCTTTCGATTTGTTTGTTTTCTTTTTTTTGGATACGATTTATCACAGCTTACAAAAATAAAATCATAAAATCAAAAACCTCTAAGGATATTCTTTATACAGATCGTGTAATGGCACATGGCATTGGTGCCACGCCCACACGCGGGGCATGGTGGGGGGGACGACGTACCACTCGGTCATCAAATACATTTCTTCGCTCGCACTTTCCGTTCGAGTGGTGGCGCCACCGCACAGCCCGCCCGTCTGTGTGGGCATCGCCAGCACAATGCGTGGCAGCTTCAATCAATCAATTCAATCATTACATCAATCCTTACATCATTTCATTCAAAAGTACAAAAAGCTAGAAAATCAAAGGGGTCGAAATTTTTTGTTGGGGGAGTGGGGGGTAAAATATGCATAAACTATAACTAAAGTTTTTCTTTCGTTGTCGATTTGTTTTGTTTTGTTTTTTGATGGATTACTTGAGGCTCTTCTTCTTTTTGCTGCTGCTGGGTATTTGCGCCCACAGCCTGAAGAAGTACTCATCGCGTTGCAGGAGCCTGCCCCGAGCATACGAATGTATATCGGCATCCATATTATGATCCCTCAGCCACGACGAAGTGTTGCAAGTGCTCATCTCAGTGCGTGGCTCATCGGGAAGGCTTTCATGACCTGCAAATGGGAAATGGTATGAAGTCTCTTCTGAAAGGAATATCCCATCTAAGTATAGGCTTACCTGCTGTCATAATCTTGTAGGGCTCCTCCGATTCCAGTGGCTCACTCAAACCGATCTCATTCTTGGCGAATATCCGTATCATGTACTCGTGATTCTCTTGCAAATCGCGTATCTGGAATCGCTGCACACCCGCCGGCACACGACCCACCTCTATCCACATGGTCTTCTTCATGTCACGTATGGCAATGTGGTAGCCAAGCAGTGGTGCACCTCCATCTGACTCGGGTATACCCCATTCGAATATGTGAGCATTGGCGGCGAGAACACGCGCCTCCAGTGGGGCAGTGGGTGGCGAGGGAACGGCTACGAAGAGGAGAAAGGGATGCAAAGAATGTAAAGAAATGAATTCGATCCAAAGATGGTGGCCCAAGGATACTCACTGGCATGTGTCTTGAGGGATATGCTCTCGGTGACGGCTGGGGCACCCAGCCCCATCTCATTCTCCGCCGAGACACGGAACCAGTATTCGCATTTATCCTTCAGATTATCGATCGTATAGTGCAGCTGATGTGCATCTAGGGTTATGACCTTTGTCCAAGTCGTCGATGTCGAAGAACGTTTCTCCACGCAATAGCCTACAGGGAAAGGTATTTATTTAGCTCTTATCTCAAAGATAAACTTCTACAAGTTACCTGTGATTTCGGAACCACCATTGCGCGCTGGGACCTCCCAATCGAGGGTCACACTGCGGCTCGTAACATCTGGGGCTCTCAGATTCTGTGGCGGCGATGGCGGTGCTACACAGAGAGAAAAATTAGTTAAAGAATGAAGGTTTCTGCACTACTCTTCATGGATGTGTGTCTTGTGTGTCACGTACCATTTTCATTTTCATTAGCTATTTGTTAGAAGTGGCAGCAAAGCATTAGAAGCGTATTTTAAGAAGAAAAGCAAAAGCATAGGCAAATAAGCAAAAGGAAAAGCTTAGTTTTATGGGAGGGGTACAACGTACTTATTTTACGACCCACAAGGATCTTTTCAGTGGTCTCGTAGGCCTCGCTGGTGCCCGCCTCATTGCGGGCATAGATCCTGAAGAAGTAGCCCTTTGTACGCAGGACATTCTCCACATGAATATTCGTGACAGTGCCCAGGGTAATGCCCACCGAACGGTAGATGGTTTCAGTCTCTTCCCTGATCTCCACAATATATTCGAGAATCTTAGAGCCACCATCACTCTCCGATGGCTCCCAGGCCAGGGTAAACGAAGTGTCGTTCATGCCAGAGACATTGGTGGGACCACGCGGCGGTGAGGGTTTATCTGCAGGATAAAATATATAAAATGTAAATATATACAATCATCTGTTAGATGTTTCATTTTGCTTACCAAACTTCTTGGTTATCGTCACGGTCTCCGATTCCGTGGGTTCCGACTCACCAATGGGATTGGCGGCCACCACACGGAACATGTACTGGGAGTTAATGGACAGCTTTTGAATGGCGTACGAGTGAATGTCCTTGTCGAAGTCGGAGACCTTCATCCAGACATTATTTTGGACATCACACTTCTCCAGCGTGTACTTGTTGATATCCAGACCGCCATCATCCACGGGTGGGGTCCACTCCAGGATGATGGAGTCCTTCTTCACATCCTTAATCTCCAGGGACTGCGGGCGACTGGGCTTATCGATCACCTGAACTGTGCACTCGACATACGAGGAGCCCGACTCATTCGTGGCCGTCACCTTGTACTTGCCAGAGTGTTCGCGGGTCAATTTCTTCACGGTATACGTCGATGTCGTTTCTGTGGTCTCAATGGACACTGTCTTCTGCTCGATGGTGTCCTTGTGCCATGTGACCGTGGGCTGTGGATAGCCGCGCACCGTTGCTGGAATGGTGAGAGTGCTGCCTGTACGGAGCTTCTGTTGCAGATACTTGTCCTCCACCTCAACGACGGGCCTCTGTTGCAGCTTCAGTCTACAGGAGGTCTCCACGGAGCCCCTCTCGTTGGTAGCCACACACGTGTACGTGGCTTCAGTCTCAATTGTTGTCTTTTCGATAATATATTTGGCCACACGGTTCTCGTAGCGCAGGCTCGTCGACTCGAACACCTGTCCGTTCTTCTTCCACACGACCTTTGGCTCTGGAATGCCGCCAAACACACAGGACAGTGTGACCTCCTTGTCAAGTTCGCTCGTCACATCCTGCAGTGCTTCGCGCACGCTTGGCGCCTCTGTCTCAACCTTGGGCACCAGACGAATGGGCGGCGATAGTGGCGATGGCGGCGAGGGTCCCACCTCGTTCACGGCAATCGAACGGAACACATATTCCGTGTCGATCTTCAGCTTAGAGATGGTATATGTGGTATCCTTGATTTTACGTATTTCAGTCCATCTGCAGAAGGTAGAAATGTTTGAAGTTAGAAATAAACCTTAAGAAAGAAGTTCTCCCATGCCAGAAGGGTTATTCTCAGGCAGAAGGGCTATATGTCTTGGCCACTTACTTTTCTTCCTTAACATCATGATATTCGAGAATGTATTCAATTATTTCGGACTTTCCATCATTCTCGGGTGCCTTCCAGTACAGCGTAATGGAGTCATGCATCACCTCGAGGGGCTGTGGAGTGCCAGGTGCCGTGGGTTTGCCTGCGAACAAAGGGGGATTATTTTAATTATGATTTGGGTCTTGCCTTGCCACACAGTGAGTAAGTAGCACAGTGGCAGCTGGTGTACTTACGCATAATAACCAAATGCAGGCTGGCCTCTGCCTCGCCCACGGGATTCACCAGCTTCACCGTATACTCGCCCTCGTCATCGTCGACAACCTTACGCAGGGTCAATGTGGCGCACTGTTCATCAATCGATGGTGTAACGCGCTTTGACTTGGGTATGACAACATTACGGGTGGTCCAAATGGCCTCCGGCTGCGGTGCACCGCCCGTGTACTTGACAGTGAATGTGGCATCCTCGTTCTCCTTCACCTTGAGGGTCTGCTCCTTGTCAGAGGTAATGACGGGCGGCAGTTTGAGCTCTTCAACGCACAGCTTTGTGCTGCTGGTGACGTTCTCGGCCACACAGCTGATCTCACCAGCATCCTCATCGCTGGCATCATGGATGACCAACCGGCGGACAGTGCCCTCAACGAATACTTCGTGTTTCGGGTTGGGTTTGATGGGTTTACCCTTTTTGAACCATGTAACCTCCACATCGGGCTGGGAGAGCTCCACAGTGAACTCGGCATCGGTCGTTTTCGTGGCCAAAGTGACGTCGGGCAGGCGAATGACAAAGTCCACCAGTGGTTCCTCCACTGTCAAAGTGGCCTTTGAGGTTTGTTCACCCACTTGGATGGAATATTCCCCAGCATCCTCGGGCTTTGCCTTGACTATGCGTAGGGACTGCTTTTTGCCATCGATGGCCAGTTGAATGCGTTCATTGAACACCAATTCCTTGCCGTTTTTGAACCACTTGACGAGGGCATCTCCCTTGCTGAGTTCCAGCTCAAAGATGGCATTCTCTCCCTTTGTAACAGAGACATCCTCCAAAGGACGGATGATCTCGGGCGGCAGTTCAATGACCGTCAGCTCACAGGAGCATTCATGGCCTTCGATTTTGCAGGTATACTCGCCCTCATCGTGAATGGTGGTGTCACGAATGACCAGACGACGGGATTTGCCATCCTTGATGAATTCCACATTCTTGTTTTCGATTGTGATCTTCTCGCCATCCTTGAACCAAGTGACTTCGGTGGCTTCGGTGGTCAGTTCCACATCCAGAATGGCTGTATCCTTTTCGGTTACCTCATAGTCCTCGAGGACCTTGATGAAATCGGGCTTACGCTGAAGAACCTCCACGGTGGAGGTCGTTTCCTGCTTCTTGACCTTGCACACATACGTGCCGGAGTCGCGTAGATTGGTATTGCGGATGACCAGCTTATGCGTCTTGCCATCCTCGACGACCACACGATGATCCATGCCGGATAGCTCCTTGCCATTGAAGAACCACTTGGTGGTGACGACATGCGAGGTCTCACACTCGAGGGTCAACGATTGCACCTCCTCGATGGTGATGGTTTTCTTCAATTTCTTTGTAAACGTGACCTCATCGACCTCCACTATGACACGAGCGCCGTGCGATGTCTTGCCAATGGGATTGCTGGCAATGCACTTGTAGTCCCCGGAATCTGTGTCCGGATTGGCATCCTTGATGATCAGCTCGATGGTTTCGCCATCGTAGATCTGTTGAATGCGTTCGCTGGGGAACAGTGGGGCATTGTTGAACAGCCACTGGACCTCGGGCACTGGATTGCCAGAGACCTTGGCAGGCAGGCGTATCTCACCCTTTTGTGGGACATTTTGTTCCTCGAAACGTTCCACGAACAGCGGCGGTTCGGCATTTCCACTGGTGGGTTCTACAGGGAAGGGAAAATATATCCAAATTAGTGGACTATCCAGAGTGAAAGAACTATCCTTGAGACATGAAACAAAACCTACCTTCAATTGTTAGATTTGCAGTGGTCTCCACACTGCCCAAAGGATTCACAGCCTTTACCGTGTACTCGCCCTTTTCGGATTTTTTCGGTGTAATCAAGGTCAAGGTATGCAAATCCTTATCGGACTTGGCATTCTTCACGGGTTTGCCATCCTTATACCACGTTACCTTTGGCGGTGGATTGCCCACAATGTGGGTGGACAGAACGACACTCTCGCCCTCACGTATGACCATGTTGCGCAGCGGTTCTAGGATCTGAGGCGCCTCCTTTTGGGTGGTACGCACCTTCAGGGTGATGGGCAGACGTGCCTCACCCTCGCGATTGGTGGCAATCACCTCGTAGACGCCCTCCTGCGATTTCTTCACCTTGGTTATGTGCACCACACTGCAGTACATGTGCATGTCGGATTCGGTGACAATTCGAATGTTTTTGATCTCCTCCTCGTCAATGTCCTCCCCGTTGAAGGTCCAGACAATATCGGGCTCTGGCACGGCCACCAAACGGCACTCGAGGATCACATTTGTGTTCTCATCCACATACTGGGCCTTGGGTTTCTTCGAGAAGGTGGGTGGTATACCCTCCAGAATGTCGGCCAGTGAGGACTCACGGGACATGCTGCGGCGGGACAGGGCAGTGGCATCCGAGCCGTGATCCGACAGCGGACTCTCGACAATCAGTTCCGTGGTGCTCGATGTAAAACCAGCGGCATTCTTGGCCACACACGTGAATTTGCCAGCATCCTCGGGGAACACCTCGCGAATGATCAAAGTGGCGACATTATCATCATCGTAGAAGATCTGGAAGTCCTGCGAGGGCTTTATGATGGCCGTCTCGCGGAACCAGGCGATCTGTGGCCGTGGGCTACCTTCGACCTTGCACTCGAACTGCACCGTGTAGCCATCGGGCGTGTGAATGGGCTGCAGTTTCTCAATGAAACGCGGAGCAATGGGCTTGTCTTCGGGTCCGGGACCTTAACAGATTCACAAGAACACAAACGATCATCGATTTGTTAGTTAAACAATAAACGAAGACAGAGACAATACTTGGACAATGATTTTTAGTTGCATTAAAGATCAAGGAACATAAAGATTTACTCTGTATGTTACCCGGTCTTTGGATAAAATTTAAACACTTAGATTGACTTACGTTCAAAGACTGGCAGCTTATCAATCTTCTCGTGGAGTTTATTCTGCACATATTGTTCATACTCCTCGGGTTCCATTAGATATTGCGCGGGCACCCAGCCCTCCTCTTCGGTGATGCTCTTCTTCACGTACCACCATTCGGAACTGTGGCGACCCACGACTGTGACCTTTTCACCTTCCACCAGATTGATGGCCTCATCGTTATCGGCAATGTAATTGCATATCGAATACATCACATTGGGATTCTCCGATTCTATTAAAAGAGAGCAAAGGAATGTAAGTCGTAAAAAGAATTTGCGATAGAAAATCTAAGAACTCTACCTTCAACATTCATTTCCCTGGTGATATTCAGCGATGCTCCATCTGTACCGAAAGAAATGAATCCATATTAGTTTTCATTCCAAAGTCAAAAATTTCTACATGAAAGTTTTTTATTGCAACAATAAATGGTAGGTGGGGGTGGTTATGCATTAGCTACTGACACTCAAGTATTTTGTTTGGGTAAACATTTTACCTTGCCACACGCTGTGATATCATATAAGCAGAATGTATATATGTTTTGCAGATCGAATAAAGCATTATGGTTTAACCATTATCTGTGGGATCTCTATGGATCTCCCGGACTTACCTTCATTGTACAATTGTTGGATAACCTTTCGCTTCTTTTTGAAGGTCAGCGAATCCTCATCGTACGTAATGGAATCCCGCTTGGGCTGACGTATGCCAATCAGGAACTGCTCCTCCTCCTCATCTTGAACGGAATAGCTGGGCTTTGGCTGTTTCTTTGGTTTCAGCTTGAAGTCCACCTCGTCTGGGGGCAGTTCCTCCACCATGTACTCCTCGGGTTCTTCCACCTCATCGATGGTGTCCTCATCGTCGCGTATCTCTTCGATGATTTGCTCCTGGCCATCATCATAGTCCTGCATTATTTTGATCTTTGCCTCATCGGCAGCCTCGTTGTAGGTCTTTTTAATGGGTTTCTTGATCTTAATCTTGCCGGACATTGACACCTCCTCCTCGGCATACGAATCGAGAGCAATATTGAACTCCTGATCGACATCCTCCTTGGTCTTTGTGCTTCTCGCACGGAAAGTCACGTTCTCCGTTTCTCCGTACTCTGGAATGTCCACCTTCTTGCGGCGCAGCTGTTTCTTGATCGTGTAGGCTTCCTCGTCCTCTTCGGTGATTTGCAGAGGCTTCTTCTTGGCCCTGGCGCTGACGACAAACTCTTCGATATCCTCGCCCTCTTCGTACTCCTCTTCCTGGCGTTTGATGGACAACTCGGCAGCAGCCTCGTCCAAGGTTTGAGGCTTCACGGGGCGTTTCTTTAGGACGGTGCCCGTCTCCTCCACGCCCTCATTGATGGTGTGGGGCTTCTTGATCGAGAGACTGAACTCTGTTTCCTCGTGCTCCTCCACCGATGGTTCGAAGGGTTTCTTGGGCTTGCGTCGCACAATGACGGCCTCTTCGATGATTTCCTCCTCCTCGATTTCCACGGGCCTCTCCTCCACGACCGTTTGCTGCAGCTGCAACTCATCGGCGGCTTCTTCCACGGGTTTCTGTGGCTTCTTCTTTTTCTTCAGTTGCACCGTCTGATCGGAGGTCTCTTCGGTGATGATCTTCTCCTGTGGCAGCTTCACATCGACAGAGAATTCTTCTTCGTGGATCTCCTTGGGTGCCTTGGGCTTCAGTGTGACTTCAGCAATCACTTCTTCCGCCTCGACTGGTTCGGGTTTCTTGAGCTTGATCACAGCAGCATCAACAATATCCTCGGGTACGGGTTCCACCTTGGGCGCCTTCTTTTTCTTAAGCTGCACCTCCTCCACGATTTCTTCCTCAACAATGGGTTCGGGTATGACCTCCTCTTCGATCTTGACGGTAAGTTCTTCGGCGGCGACTTCTTCCACGGGTTTCTTGGGCTTCTTTTGACAATCTTTGCCTCTTCCTGGACCTCTTCGACCTTTGGTTTGGGTTTGAGGGTGACCTCAGCCTCGGGTTCTTCTACGACTGGAATTGCCTTGGGTTTTTTCTTGGGAAGAGCCACTTCTGCCTCCTCCTCGATCTCTGGTTCGGTCTCCTTGATGCCAAATGTGTACTCTTTGGGTTTTTCTTGTGGAATCTCTTCAGGCTTTTCTTCTGGGACTTCCTCGATCTCTTCAATGATTTCCTGGACCAGCTCTGCCTCTATGGGCACCTCCTCTGTAATGGTTACCTGCAGCTCCGCGGCAGCCTCCTCCACAGGCGCTGCCTTCTTGGGCTTCTTTTTGATTTTGGCCTCCTCGGAGACCTCTTCCACAGGCTGCTTGGGTTTCAACACAAACTCTGCCTCGGGCTCTTCCACCACTTCTGGGGCAACCACTGGCACCTTCTTTTTCTTCTTTTGCAGCGTGACCTGCTCCTCGGGCAGCTCCTCCACTGTGGGCACCGCAGCGGGAGTCTCTTCGATTTCTTCAATCTCTTGGACGAGCTCCACTTCGGGGGCCTGCTCTTCGATGATGGTGATCTTGAGTTCGGCGGCCTCCTCTTCGGTGGGTTTTTCGGGCACGATGGTGATGCTGGAAACGGCTTCGACCTCTTCTGTGGGCTTTGGAGCGGGTATTGAGACGGCCGCTTCGGGCTCTTCTTTGACCTCTGGCTTGGGTTTCTTCTTGCGAATCACCTTGACCTCTTCCTCGATGGTTTCTTCCACAATTTCCCTTGGGGTCTCTTCAATGACCTTTACCTTGTGCTCTTCGTAGACTTGTGGTTCAGGTTCTTCGACAATTGGTTCAGCGACGACCTCTTCCTCCTGTGGAATCTCCTCGACAGGTTTTTCGGGCGCTTCCGTTTCCGTGACAGCAATCCTGTATGTCTTATCTTCCACCTTGGTAGCGACCACTTCCTTGATTTCTGTGACCACTTCCTCGACTTCTTCGATGATGGGAGTCTCCTCAGGGATTTCCTCTGTGATTTGAATCTTCAGCTCTTCGGCCGCCACCTCCTTGACCTTCTTCTTGGGTTTCTTGGTCTTGATTTGGGCCTCCTCTGTGACCTCTTCGATGGGTTTGGGCTCCTTGAGGATTATCTCTGTGGCCGGCTCATCGGCAAAGGTCACCGATTGCTTGCGTTTCTTGACCGTGAACTGTGCCTCACCTTGTGGCTCCTCCACTGGTTTTTCTGGTGCTTCCGTTTCCGAGACGCGTACTGTGAACTCTTGAGGTTTTTCTTCCACAATAATTTCCTGCTTTTCCACAATTTGTGGTTGGATTTCCTCGGGCACTTCTTCGGGCAGTTCGGGGGCTGCCTCCGTTTCCACAACCTTGATCTCCAATTCAGCGGCTGCCTCTTCGGTTTTCTTTGGTTTTTTGGTTTTCTTTTGTTTAATTTCAGTTTCCACATGAATTTCCTCTGTTTTCTTGGGTTCTGTCAAAACAAATTCGGCCTCCACTGCCTCCGGCTGGGGTTTAGGTTTACGCTTGAAGACTGCCTCTGCGGGTGCTTCCTCCTCGGGCTGTTCTTCGACGGGAGTAACCTTTGCAGCCTCTGTTTCCTTGACAGTGATTTCATATGAATCGAAAGACTCGATGACCTTTTCTTCGGGTTTCTCCTCCTCGACTTTGGGAGCTTCTTCGATCACTTCCACAGGTTTTTCCTCGACGGGTGCTTCCGTTTCTGTGACACTGAATTCGTAGGACTTGGGTTTCTTTGTCTTTTTCTTTTCTTGTGTTTTCTCCTCCACTACGATTTCCTCCTCTTCCACAGGTTGTATCTTTTCCTCTTCTACGACCACAATCTTTTCTTCCTTGACCTCCTTTGCGGGTTTCTTCTTGGACTTTTCCTTGACCTTGATCTCCTGGGGCAATGGCTCTTCAGGTGCGGCTTCTGTGAGTTTCAGTTCAACTTCAAATTCTTCTGTTTCCTCGACAAGTTTCTCCACGGGAATGGTGACCTCTGCGGTGACCTCTTCCACCTCTGGTTCCTGCACCTGCGGCTCTTGCAGCGTAACCTCGTACTCTTCGGGTTGCTGTGGCTTTGGTTTCTTGCGGCGCGTCACAACCTTTTCTTCGATGACTTCTTCGGTGGTCTCGTGGCGCTCATCAGAATCGATGACGCGCACCTTGTGCTCCTTGGGCGCCTCTTCGGGTTCGAGGACTGTGGTTGTGATTTTGTACTCGACGGGGATGTCCTCGGGGACTTCTTCAGGCTGCGGCGTTTCTTCCGTGACCTCCACTTGGGCAACAGGTGCCTCTTTGGGTTTCTTTTGCTTGACTTTCACCTCCTTGGGCTTTTCTTCTTCAATCGGAACCTCCTCTGGTGCCTCTTCCTCCTTCACGGAAACCTCAAACTCTTGTGGTGCTTCCTCGGAGACCTCCTCCTCTTTTGGCTGTACCTTCTTGGCCTTGGGTTTCTTTGGTTTCTTGGCTTCCTCTTGGGGAATCTCTGGAATCTCTTCTGCTTTGGGTTCCTCAACCTTTTGCTGAACGATGGCTGCCTCCACGGGCGCCTCAGCCTCTGGAGCCTTTGGCACTGGTTTCAGTTTGATTTGAGAGTCGATTTCCTCCGGAGCTTCACTTTCGGGAATGCGGAATTTCACCTCCAATTCGGGTACCTCCTCCTCTTCCTTGGGCACACCCGGCACAATCTCTGAGATAATTGTTTCCGGCTCCGGCTTGGACTTATCCTTGGGCTTGTACTTGGTTTTCGTGGGTTTCTTTTGTTTTTCAGGCTTCTCGGGATGCTCAATTGGCTCCAGTTCCTCGGGCACGTACTCCGAAGGCTCAAAGTCAACTGGCTCAAAGGGTGGCACCACAAAGTGTCCTTCCTTTGGCTCCTTGGGCTGTTCCTCGACCACAACAACTTCCTTGGGCTTGCGCTGGAGTTCCACTTCCTCTTCGACTTCCTGAGGCTTTTGTGGAATTTTCTTGAGGGTGACATTCTCTGGCTGTTCCTCCTCCTTGGGCTTCTTTTTTCCTTTTCCAAGCTTTATTTTCACTTCTTCCTGTTTTTCCTCGGGCTTGGGAGTCTTTTCAGGCTTCTGGTAAGGCTTCTGCTCCTCGGGCTCCTCCTCGCTGCTGACATACTTCTCGTATTTCTCCAGTTCCACCTTCTCGAGGTCGTCCTTGATCTTTTTGATCTTCTTGGTCTTTGGTTTCTTAAACTTGAGCGCCTCTTCGGCCTCTTCGATGTTGCGGGAGAGCTCGCCATTGTCCTTTATGGCGCCGATCTCTGTTAGCTTAGGTATCAGTGGCGCCGGAGGATATTCCACCATAACCATGCGGGTCTTGAGTCGGAACTTGGGCAACTGTACGGACTGTTCTTCGGTGGGTTTTTCCTTGCGTTTGCCAGGCTTCAGTTTCACCTGCTTCGGGACCTCGGCCGCTTCAACAATCGTCACTTTGGTTGGTTTCTGTTCCTTTCGTTCGATTTTCATGGGCTCGAGATTGGCGAATTCTGGTTTCAGCTTCTTGGGCAGATCGAAATCGATTTTCTCGTACTTTTCCAGCTCCGTTTTCTCGATCTCTTGCTCCAGTAATTTGCGGATAATCTCATCATGATCATCGGTCTTCTTTTTGATGATCTTTTTCTTTTTGGTTTTGGGCTTCGTGACATCCTCGGGTTGGTCCTCGGCGATGGGTTGCTCCTCCTCTTCCTCAACTTCCTCGATGATGGGTTGGGATTTCTCAATCTCTGAGATTTCATCGATTACACGTATCTGATGGATCTTCTCGGGCTGCTCTTCCTCTTCGACGATGGGTTCCTCATGAATGATGTTGATTTGATAGTCTTTGTGTACCTCTGTTTCTTCACCTGTACGGAAAACGCAACGACATTTAAGTAAATTTTGATCTTTAAGGGGGGCAAAAAGGATCAACCAGGATCCTGGTCCATTCGGAGGGGTGTACCGTGCATTGCTTTTGCCAGAAAGCAAGCAAAAATCGTAGAAAACTTTGGACAGAAGACATTATAATTAATTGTAGGCTATATTTACAGATACAGATAGAGATAAATATATTTACAGAAGGATTGAACATTTTTTGTACAAAGGATTTGAGCATGTGTTAACTGAAAGATGGAAGTTATGTATTTTACAAAGGGTTTCGGGGTGAAAGTATTTTACATTAAAGATGGTATTTTGTAAAGAGGATTAGCTGAAAGATGGAGTTAGTTTTAAGTGGATAAAAACAGAGAGTTAATGTAAATCAAAGATGGATTAAATTGTAGGAACACACATGCATAAAGGGTATTAATATTCTGGTTATTGTGTTGGAGAGGGGCTGGGTAAAAGATTCATCTGAAATATCAACAGCAAGAGAGGGCGAGAGAGAGAGAGAAAGAGAAATTTTATTGGAAATGGAAGACGCAACACGCTGGAAGAAAGGAATAACAAAACAAAAACATAGGCGGATAGGCGCGTAGACAAAAGTCACAAAGGAGCAAAAACGGAGCAATATACACAGGAAGAAAATGGAGCAATAGGAGCAGCAAAAAAACATGAAAAAAAGGAGAGAGCGATTAAGGAGATAAATATTGTACACAGAAAAAATGAAGCAAAAATAGGGCAAAAGATATAGAAGAAGTCGGAGTAAAAGAGCAGCAGAAGACATGGAAAGAAGGGGTGTAAAAGAGTTGCAAAAGACATGGAAAAAGGAGTGTAAAAGATTTGCAAAAGGCATGGAAAAATTTGAGCGTAAAAGGAGCAAATATATAGAAATAAAGGTAGAAACATATATGGAAAAAAGGAGCATAAACGGAGGAACAGAACAGAGGATAAAGGGAGCATAAGTGGAGCAGTAGACATGGACGAAATGGAGCAAAAGACACACAAAAAACGGAGCATAAAAGGCGTAAAAGACGCAGAAATAACGGAGAAAAGAATATGCCATTGCTGGTGCTGCTGCTTGGTGGCGGCGTATAGGACGGGGAACATTTCTTTTCTTTTTTGTTGGTGTGTGTTGGGGTGGGGGTCGGGGGCGCTTCTCCAAAGCGAACTTACTTGTTGTTGTTTCTACGATTTCTTTGTGTGTTTCGGGTTTTGTTTTCTGTTTATGTTTAACTGTTTTCTGTGCTGTTGTTGTTGTTGTTGGTGCCTCATCTTGCGGTGTAATTTGTGCAGTGGCTGTGTCCTCGGGTTCATGTGATTCTTGTGCATGTATCGGTGTTGTTGTTGTGCTCTCTTCCTCATCGTCTTTGGGTATCTCTACAGTCGTTACGTATGTCGTCTGCTCTGTGGGTTCGTCTGTCTCTGTCTTGGGTTTCTTGTGGGCCTTTGGTTTCTTTGTCTGGGGTTTGGTTAAGTCAGGGACTACCTCTACTGGAAGGGATTCCTCCTCTACCGGAAGAACCTCTTCGTCTACTGGCAGAACCTCTTCTACTACCTCTTTGGGAGTTTCTTTTGGTGTTTCCTCTTCTATTAGTTTCTTAACATACTCATCTAGATCCTCCTTCTTTACCTTTTTGACTGTTTTCTTGGGCTTTGGCTTTGGTTTCGTTTCCTTTTCTTCGGGTTGTTCTTCCACTGGAAGAACGACTGCCTCTGGCTGTGGCTCCTCATCGACTATAACCATCACGGAATCATTATCCTCACTTTCGATGGTTGTAATCTTGAAAGTGGTATCCTCCTTGGGTCCCTTTTTCTTCAGCACCCGCTTGGTGGTCTTCTCCTGAATGGGTTTTCCCTCTTCCGTGACAATCTCTTGGATTTGAACTTCCTCCGGTTGAACCTCTACAATCTCGACGGGCAGGAGAGGCTCTTCTTCGGGAGCTTCTTCCTCGATGATCTTCACCTGTGCTAGTTCTTCGGGAACAGGAGACGCTTCCTTTATCGTTTCCTTGGGTTTCGGTTTCTTGTCCTTCTTTGGCTTCACTTCGGGAGCTTCTTCCACCACTTCGATGGGTTTTTCCGTGGGTTTATCCTTCACAGTCGGTTCAAAATCGAATTTCTCATATTTTTCCAGCTCTGTTTTAGGCGTCTCCATATCGATGAGCTTTTGTATGTAGTCGTGGATGTCGTCCTTCTTCACTTTCTTGGTTTTCTTTTTGGGTTCCTTGGGTTTCTCATCCTCCTTTGTGGGGGCTTCTGGTTCGTATTCCACAATTGTGATTTCCGCTTCCGGTTGATCATCCCTAAGTACTTCTATGATTTCGATTTCACCCTCGCCATCGGGTCGCTTGATCTTGCGTTTGGTTGTGACCTCCTTGTGGGACTCGCCAGCGGCATCAGTGGTTTCCCTGACCTCTGTTTCGCTTTCGATCACTTCGATGGTAAAAGGTTTCTCTTCCCGCGGTTCTGGGGAACTCTCCTTGATGGAAATTTCATAAGAATCGAGTGGTGTCTCCTCGGGGGCATCGTGTGGCTTTTTGGATGTCTTTTTCTTTGCGGGTTTGTCCTGGGATGAGGTTTCCTCCTTGACGGAGATGCTGAATGTTTGATCTTGTGGCTTATCAGCCACAGATTCGATTGCTGTAACTTCAAGAGGTTCTTCGGGGGCTTCTGCCTTGGGTTCTTCCTCAGCAACGATGACCTTTGCCTTTGGCTTCTTTTTCTTCTCAGGCTTCGGAGTTTCCTCCGTTTGTTGTATCGCATGTTCAGGTTCTTCTACCATCGGAATGGTAACATCCACAGTAAAGACATCCTCTTCTGGTTGAGGAGTATCTTCTGGGACACTCTCCACGATAAGGATTTCCTCTTGTTCTGGTTTTTCCTCATCAACAGCCGCTGGCTTTTTCCTTCTTGGCCTTCTTTTTGGGCTTTTCTAGCGTAGGTTGTGATGGAGTTTCCTCTTTGACAGCCACAACAGCCTCTTGTTCGATGGGTTTCGGTGTTTCCTCCTCAATCACAGCCTTGATAAAGTCCTCGACATCATCCTTTTTGATCTTCTTGGTTCGTTTTTGCTTAACCACAGGCTCCACATCTACGGTTTCTTCCGATGGAGTTGTCGTGGTTACTGTAATCTCCGATTCATTTGTATCTGCATCCGTGACCTCAACAATGTCGTGAACTATCTCCTGGGGAACCTTTTTCTGTTTGATTTTCTTTGTTTTGACAACCTTTTCTCTGATTTTACCCTCTTCATCGGGAAGCTTTTGAATCTCTACTGTTTCCTCTAGAACAACAATTTCAAAAGACTTTTCTTCTGGCTTTTCCGGTGAAAATTCGCGCACAGTGATTTTTAGTTTTGGTTCTTCCTTGATCTCCTCTACCGTTGGTTGATCCACCTCGGGAATGGATAGTTCTTCTTCGGATTCTTCTGGTTTTTCGGTGGGTTTTCCTCCAGAACTTTGACCTTTTTCACGGGTTTCTTTTTCATTTTCACCGGCTCATCCAAGTCGATCTTTTCGTACTTTTCCAACTCGGTTTTCGGTATGTCCTGCTCGATGAGTTTTTGAATATAATCATGCAGGTCGTCCTTGGGCACCTTCTTTGTTTTTCGCACCTTTTTGGGTGCCTCTTCCTGGGGCAAATCTTCCTTTTGGGGTTCAACCTCTTCGGTGTGAACTATGACCTCGTATTCGGGTGTATCCCCATCCTTCATGGTCTCGACAATTTCAATGATCTCCTCCTTGGGACCCACCTGCTTCTTGATCTTTCGCTTTGTGACAGTCTGCTTGGTGGTTTCTCCCTTGTCGTCTGTGATTTGCTGTTCCACAGCCTCCGTTTGGAGTTCTTGGATCTGGAAGGATGGTTCCTCCAATGGCGTAGGTTCCTCCGACTCCAGGACGATGGTTGTGTGTGGGGAAGTCTTCTTCGGGTAGATGCTCCTCGGATATAGCTTTCACGAGATACTCTTGTGATTCCTCTTGTGAGGGTTGCTTTTGAGTCTTGGGTTTCGATGCTTTTTTGGACTTTGGTTTGGGCTTTTCCTCTGCAGAAGTTTCCTCTGTAATACCGATTGTATAAGCAGGAGTTTTCTCAGGCTTTTCAATAACTATTTCCATAGTTTCCACAAATATTTCCTCTGGTACTTCGGGTTCCTTCAAGTCAGTCTCTTCTTCCGTTTCAGTCACTGTATATTTCTTCGGTGTTTTCTTTGTTTTCTTGGGTTTTTCCTCTTTAACATCTTCTGTCTCACTCACCACTGTTTCAATCGGGGCCTGCTCTACGAATTCCTCAATAACATTGATGATATATTCCTCAATCTCATCCTTTTTCAATTGTTTTGGCTTCTTGAGGATCTTCTTGACGGGCTTGGGTTTTTCTTCGGAGATTTCCACCTCATCGGCGGTCACTTCTGTGACTGTCACCTCAGCAACAGGCTGATCGTCGCTCGTGGTGGTTTCTGTGATCTCAAAGACCTGCTCCTGGGAACCCTTGCGGCGCAGAACCTTTCGCTTTTTGATGGTCACCTCTTTGATGGTGCCCTCAGCATCGGGTTGCTCGACGACCTCGACAGTCTGTTCGATTTCCTCCAATGGAACAGCGGGCAGCTCCTCCTTTTTGTCCTTTTTCTTTTTCTGTGGCTTTTCTTTCTTTATGGGTTTTGGTTTCTCTTCAGGAGCTTCTTCCAGAGGTTCCGAAAATTGATCGGAAACATTGACTAAATATTTGGTTGAGTCCTCTATCTTTTGAGGCAACTCCAGCACATCCTCTGGGAGCAGTTCTATCTCTTCGGGTTCCTCCACTTCTGGTTCGATTTCCTCGACATTAAATTCATGGATCGTTACCGGTAAACCATCCACAACATCCACAGTTTTCTTGTGATGTGTCTTGACCTTCTTTTTGGGCTTCTTGGGCTTGTCGTCCATCTCTGTAGGCTCGTACTGTTCCAACTCCGTTTTGGTAATCTCTTGTTCGATCAGCTCTTGGATGTACTTGTCCAGATCGTCCTTGACGGGTTTCTTCTTCTTTATCTTTTGAACAATCTTTCGGGGTTGCTCTGCCGCGACATCCTTTGGTGCCGTCTCCTCCGAGGGTACCTCAGTTGTTGTGAACTCAATGATTGCCTCGGGATTGTTCTCCTGATACGTTTCTGTGATCTCAATGATGTACTCCTTGGGGCCATCCTTCTTCTTGAGTTTCTTGGTGGTCTTGACCTGCTTCACCTCTTCGCCCTTTTCGTTGATGATATCCTCGATGACGGTTTCAGGGGCCAGCTCCTCAATGCGGACTGTTTGCTGCTCCACGGGTTTCTTCGACGATTTCTTTGGCTTTGGAGTTTTTGGTTTCACTTCAGGAATTTCCTCTGGAACATCAGATTCTACTGATTCCTCCTCAAACTTCTGTGGCTCCACAAACTCTTCCAGGACGTTAATGATGTAGTTTTGAACATCTTCGGGTTTCAGTTTCTTTGGCTTCTTGAGGGGTTTCTTGTCTTTGATTTCTGGAACCTTTTTCTCAGGCTTTTCTTCCTCTGTAATCTCTACAATGGAAACTTCGGCCAGTGGTTCATCATTCGTTATGGTTTCGGTGATCTCGAAGACCTGTTCCTTGGGTCCTTGCTTCCTCGAGACCTTCTTTTTCTTAACTTCCACCTTCTTTTCGGTGCCATCCTCTTCGGTGACCTTGGTGATTTCCACAGTTTCCGAAAGATCTTCAATAATGGGCTCCTCGAACTTGTAGGGTTCCACGAATTCATCGAGAACATTAATCACATATTCCTTCACTTCTTCGGGCTTCAGTTTTTTGGGTTTCTTTATGGGTTTCTTCTCTTTGATCTCTGGGATATCCTCCTTGGGTTGTTCCTCTGTAATTTCTACAATGGAAACCTCCGCCAAAGGTTCATCATTCGTTATGGTTTCGGTGATCTCGAAGACCTGTTCCTTGGGTCCATGTTTTCTCGAGACCTTCTTTTTCTTAACTTCCACCTTCTTTTCGGTGCCATCCTCTTCGGTGACCTTGGTGATTTCCACAGTTTCCGAAAGATCTTCAATGATGGGCTCCTCGAACTTGTAGGGTTCCACGAATTCATCGAGAACATTAATCACATATTCCTTCACTTCTTCGGGCTTCAGTTTTTTGGGTTTTTTGATGGGTTTCTTCTCCGTAAGCTCCGGAATATCCTCCTTGGGTCCTTCCTCAGTAATTTCTACAATGGAAACCTCAGCCAAAGGTTCATCATTCGTTATGGTTTCGGTGATCTCAAAGACCTGTTCTTTGGGGCCCTGTTTTCTTGAAACCTTCTTTTTCTTCACTTCCACCTTCTTTGGAACACCGTCCTCTTCTGTCACTTGTGTAATCTTCACAGTTTCGGGAAGTTCTTCAATGACGGGTTCTTCATTACCGACCTCTTCAAACTTGTAGGGTTCCACAAATTCTTCAAGAACATTGATCACATAATTCTTGACATCTTCAGGTTTCAGTTTCTTTGGTTTCTTAATGGGTTGCTTTTCTTTGATTTCTGGAATATGTTCCTCAGGTTTTTCTTCCTCTGTAATCTCCACTATGGTTACCTCCGCCAGAGGTTCATCATTCGTTTTGGTCTCTGTAATCTCAAAGACCTGTTCTTTTGGTCCCTGTTTTCTGGATATTTTCTTTTTCTTCGTTTCCACCTTCTTTTGTGTGCCATCCTCATCGGTTACCTTGACGATTTCCACAGTTTCGGAGATGTCTTCAATGACTGGTTCAACCTTTTCCACGTTCTCTGGCTTTACGTCAAACTTATAAGGCTCGACGTACTCTTCCAAAACATTAATGATGTAGTTTTTGATCTCTTCTGGCTTGAGTTTCTTGGGTTTCTTAATGGGTTTCGTTTCTTTGATTTCAGGTGCAGCTTCCTTTGGTGTTTCTTCGGTAATTTCAATTATGGTTACCTCCGCCAGAGGTTCATCATTCGTTTTGGTCTCTGTAATCTCAAAGATTTGTTCCCTGGGTCCCTGCTTGCGGGAAACCTTCTTCTTTTTGACCTCAACCTTCTTCTCAATGCCATCCTCTTCGGTGACTTTGGTTATCTCCACGATTTCCGAAAGATCTTCAATGATGGGCTCCTCGAACTTGTATGGTTCCACGAATTCTTCGAGAACATTAATCACATAGTCCTTCACTTCTTCCGGTTTCAGTTTCCTGGGTTTCTTGATGGGTTTCTTTTCCGTAAGCTCCGGAATATCCTCCTTGGGTCCATCCTCTGTAATTTCCACTATGGAAACCTCAGCCAAAGGTTCATCATTCGTTATGGTTTCGGTAATCTCAAAGATCTGTTCTTTCGGTCCTTGTTTCCTCGAGACCTTCTTCTTTCGGACTTCAACCTTCTGTGGGACACCATCCTCTTCGGTGACGCGGACTTCCACCACTTCAGATATGTCTTTAATGATGGGCTCCACCTTTTCCTCTTCCAGAACCTTGACTTTCGCTGATTTCTTTGGCTTGGACTTGGGTTTCTCTTCAACGAGCTTTATTTCCAAATCCTTAGGAGTTTCCTCGATATCTTCATGCTCGCTTTCTTCTACCACATCATATGGTTTAAGATCATCTTGATCTATTTCAAACTCTTGGATGATAACCTCGTACACAGTGGTCGGTACACCATCCACCACTTGAGTGGTTTTCTTGTGTTGTTTCTTGATTTTCTTGGGTTTCTTTACCTCCGATTGTGTGGATTCCTCTACAGTGACCTCGAATTCTTCCAGTTCTGGCTTTGGAATATCCTCTTCGATCAGTTCTTGGATAAAGTTATCCAAACTTTCGGTCTTGGGCTTCTTTTTCTTGACAATCTTTATCTTGTGCTCCTCTTGGGGTTGTTCCTCTGTGACTGGTGTGATTTCTGTGGTCTGTACAACGACTTCTGCTTCAGGTTTATTCTCTTCGTAGGTTTCAATCACTTCGATGAGGTATTCCTTGGGTCCAGCCTTCTTTTTGAGCTTCCGTTTGGTGATGACACGTTCCACGGTCTGTCCCTCTTCATTGATTGTTTCTTCAATGATTGTTTCGGGTGCTAATTCTTCCACTCGAATTGTATATTCACTTATAGGCTCTGCAGGGGCAAGCTCCTTTGGTTTCTTGGCGGGTTTCTTGAGTTTCTTGGGTGTAGAGTCCTTAACTTCCACAGAATATGCCTCGGCTTCCGGGATTTCATCTGTTTCGGTTACAGATATAATGTCCTCTGTTATAGCTGATGCCTCTGGAGTTGATTCTGGTACCGTTTCTGTTATTTTCACCTTCTTCTGCTTCTCCGTTTTCTTTTTCTTGTCCTTGGGAAGGGTACGAACATCTTCTGGTTTCTCCTCTTCCGGCTGAATCTCTTGCGGAGTCTCCTCTTCAACAACTGTCGTGGTAAAGGAGGTAATATCTTCCATTGGTGATTGGTCTCCCTCTGGAACTGGTGTATAATCTTCAGATATCTCGGCAATCAATTCGAGAGGTGCCTCTTCCACAACCTTGACTATGTACTCTTTGAGTTTTTCCTTCTTCACCTTTTTCACTGTTTTCTTGGGTGACTCGGGCTTATCTTCCGCTGGAGCATCCACCGAATCTTCTGTTATCTCTGTTGTTATGACGATGACCTTTGCCTCTTGGGGAATATCCTCGGGTGCCTCGGTTTCAAATATTTCAATCTCATACTGTTTGGAACCCTTCCGAGTCTTGACCTTTCGCTTTTTGGTAATTTTCTCCTCCTTAAGGTCAAGTTCTTCCACGACCAGTGGCACAGATTCCACTTCCTCCACGAGGACAACTATGGGAAGCGTTTCCTGTAGATCAGCAATGATTTCATCCAATTCGGGGACGATTTCCTCCTCTGATTCTTCAACCTCTTCCTGAGGAGCCCGCTCCGAATCGATCTTCTTAATCAGGAATTCATCATACACCGGAATCACCTCCGTTTCAAGAGTGTCCTCTTCTTTTGCGATTTTCTTGGCCTTGGGTTTCTTGGCTTTTGGCTTTTCCTTGGGCTCGTGTTCCGTTACTCCGATTTGATGGGTTTCGCCCTCTGGGAAGATTTCTTCCTTTGGTTTTGGCTTTTGCTTCTTGGCCTTCTTTGGCTTGCCATCCACATCGATTTTCTCGTATTTCTCCAACTCTGTAAGGGGAATCTCTGCGTTGATCAGTTGCTGAATGTACGCATCGAGTTCATCCTTTTTCATTTTCTTTGTTTTCCTCTTGGGCTTTTGTACGGAAGGAGCAACGCCCTCCTCTTCCTTTGTTTCGCTAGAGGTTATGGTTATTTCATATAGAGGTTCTTCGCCTTCAGAAGGCAATGTTTCCACGATTTCAAGTATCTCCGTTTCATTACCCTTTTCATGAAGGATTCTACGCTTTTTGGGCTGCTCTTCGGATGTAACCTCAGGCTGTAGTTCTGTGAGTTTTACCTCAAAGAAGTCTTCTGTGCGGGTTTCATAGAACTTTTGTTCGGGTTCTTCCTTGATTTCAGACACAAATTCCTCAAGTTCTTCTTTGTTCATGCGTTTGACCTTCTTTTTGATTGTTTTCTTGGGCTTTCTTTCATCTTCAATAGTTTCAGAACTTGTGATGGTGATTTCATAGATCTTTTCCTCACTATCTTTCGGTGAAACTTCTACTATTTCTATGGTGTTCTCTTCTAGATCCGTTTTCACCTTAATCTTGCGCTTTTTCTTGGGTTCTTTGATGGGTTTTCTTGGAGTTTCTAATGTTTCCTCGGGTATCACTTCTGGTTCTAGCTCCACAACTTCATATTTGAAGAAGGGCTTCAGTTTTACCTCTGCCTGGAGATCCTCTGGTCTTTCGCCTTGGCGATAGCGTAGCTTTAGATCATCCTCGGGAGTTTCTTCCACATCCTTTGGCTTTCCTGGAGTTATTTTGTGTAGATTTGTATCGGGTAAAGGTGTAACCTTCTTCTTTCGCTTGTGTTTGGGTTTATCTAGTGTTTCAGTTTCTTCAACAATAGATGTATCCGATTCTTCTGGTTTTTCCAAAGTTCTTTCGAAATCTGTGAGTTCTGTGGGCTCAAAGTGGAGTGTGTCCTGCGGTTTGTCCGATTTTTTGGTCTTCTTTTTCTTTGGAACCTCCTCTTCTACTACCTTTTGGGGTTTCGTTTCGATTTCCTCTTCTTGGCCTTCGACTTTCACGGGTTTCAAGTGAACCTCTTCGATTGTTTCGACATTCTGTGGAATCTTTCCCTTGCCAAGTTTTAGTTTACGAACTTCCTCAGGGGTTTCCTCCTTGATCTTCTTGCCCCGCTTGTATTTGGGCTT
Organism: Drosophila bifasciata; assembly: GCA_009664405.1. Taxonomy (NCBI): domain Eukaryota; kingdom Metazoa; phylum Arthropoda; class Insecta; order Diptera; family Drosophilidae; genus Drosophila; species Drosophila bifasciata. Next base: position 43,810,792 of record CM019043.1, read on the forward strand.
GGGTTGCTCCTCGTCGGAGGGTTGGCTCTCCTCCGAATCAAAGGTTTCAAGATCTGGCTGCTCCAGCTCTGCCTTTGAGGGCTTGCGATGCTTGAACTTTTTAGGGCGCAGCCGTAGAACCTCTTCTGCCTCTTCGATATTACGTGAAAGTTCGCCAGTCTCCAGATGGGTGTCCAGCTCGGACAGGACATACGGGAAGCAGTACGGAGAGAATGGTATGAACCGTATCCAACTCTTGAGTTTCTTGTTCTTGAATGAAGCTTCGGTTTTCTTCTTTTTCTCGATCTCAGGGCGTTGCTTGGGCGTTTTGAGTTTCAGCATCTGCGGGAACTCTGCCACGGAACTGATCTCCACCATTTTCGGTCGCTTAATTTCGATTTTTTCGATTTTCATGGGTGTCAGCTTCATGGGTTGCGGCTGCTTGAAGGATGAATCACGACGAGCTCGTTGCGGAAGTTCCATTTCCGTGCGCTGGTATCCCTGAAGGACTGTCTTGGGTATGTCCTGATGTATGAGGAATTGTATATATTCATCCATTTCATCGCGTTTCGATTTAAGGACCTTCTTCTTCTTGGGCTTGTCTTTTTTCTCGGTAGAAACAGTAGAAGGACTCTCCTCAACCTTACCCTCTTCTATGACTACTAATTTCTTTGGCTTGCGTTTCTTAACCCCAGTCTTTTCCCCAGAACCCTCTTCTGTCAGTGTCGCCTCCCCTGTAGGACCCTCCTCTGTTAGTGTCTCCCCAGCAGGAGTCTCTTCCTGTTCCTCTTCTACAATTATCTCTTCCTCAATGGAAGCCTTGGTAGCGGGTTTCTTTTTCTGTCTGGGTTTCTTCTTGTCCTCTCCTGAGTCTCCTGCACTTACAACTTCTTCGGGTTCTGTGATAGTGTACTCTTTGTTGTTCTGTTGGTCTGTTTTCGAGAAAGAATTATGTGTGTTTTTTTGTGTTAGAACTAAACTAATGTTTTTTACAATCTTATATTTGCATTTTATATAATGCTTTAAAACACCTTTAAACCTTGTGAGGCACAAAGTTGTAGTGTTTGGATTCATACCATACGCTTGCAACAAAAATTTGTGTGTGGGTTAGATATATCATTTCAATTGAAAATGTACGTAATTTCGTTTTTGGTTTTCCAGAATTTTTAGATGTCACGTACAGAAACGTGCAGTGTTAGTCATTATTTTGTGAGAATATATGAAGTGTTTTTTATCTCATGTGTTTGTTTTTGTAAAATGTTTAGAGTGTGATTGATTCTTTATCATCTATAGACTGAATGACTGAATGACCTTTGTTTCTTTGAGACGCGGCTTATGGTATAGTATATGGTGTATTCGAGTATGTTGTATATAGTATAGTTTGTTTATTATGTAAAAATCACCTGTTGTCTCGCTGACTTCAACAATTTCTAGGTGTGGTGTTGATTGTGGTGTTGTAGTGTCTTCTGGAATGGGTTCGGTATCACTGAGTACCTCCTCAACAACGATGCCTTGTTCCTCCTGTGAGATTCGTTTCTGTTCGGTTTCTATTGTGGTCTCTCCATCTTCATTTTGTACCGATTTGAATGTCGTTATGTATTCGGTTGTTGTGTTTTCGGGCTTTGCTTGTTTCTCCACTGTGTTTCGTTGTGTTTTTTGTGTGTGTTTTGTTTCGTGTGGAATGTTTAAAGAAAATATGTTATTTACAGATCTAAATATCAGGAGGCTTAAACTACTATATAAGAAAACTTTAAGGAAAACTTTAAGCTGAATAAAATGTTGAAGAAAACTAAGAAATGGTTTTTGCGTATACTTCAATTTGTGTTTTAGAATGAGTGTATAATGAATAGTGTAGATAGTGTTTGTTGTGTTCTTACCCTTGGGTTTTTTGTGTGGTTTTTGTTTGTGTTTATTGATGGGTGAAACCTTTTCATCGTCGCATTTACTAATATCGATTATATCAGCGATGTCTGAGAGATTTTCATCGCTTACAACGCGTATTAAGGAGTAGGGCTCTTTGCCCTCTTCCTCGATGGTTTGTATTTGGAAATATTCTAGATCCTCTTCCTCTGGGCCCTGTTTCTTGAATGTACGTGTTTTCGTCGTCTTCTTCTTTGGCTTCTTATTGCTGTCCAGCTCTTCAGTAAATGTTGTCTCCTCTGGCAATTCCTCAATCGGAATGGGTGCGAAATCATCCGCTGGCACAACCTCCACTTGCACTGTCGTCAGGGGTTCCTTGTCGTCTTCGACGACTGTCTGAACAGTGGTCACTTCATCAAGTTTATCGTCTAGGTTCTTTTTGAAGGCCCTGGACTTGATGGTCTTCTTCTTTTTGGTTCCATCTGGAGAAATATATTCCAGTTCTGCCACTTGTTCCGGCAATTCCAAGGACTTATTTTCCTCTGGTTTCGATTCGGTTAAAGGCTGTTCCATCACTGATATCGAATAAATGGGTTCTCCGTCATCTTGTTCAATGATATCAATCTGAGTAACCTCTTCGGTCTTGTCACTTGTCGGCTTTTTGATCACACGTTTCTTTGTTTTCACAATCTTCGGCGCACCTTCTTCGTCCACAGTTTTCGACTCGTGCACCTCGTCGGGCAGAACCACTACTTCGGAGATCTTTTCTTCTGCAAGTTCAGGGAAGGGCAACTCAAAGTTCTCCACTGTCACCTTTGTCTTCGGGTCCTTCTCGTATTCCTCAACAGTTTGAATTTTAGTTACCTCCATGTTGGAGCCCTTGATCTTTTTGATGATTCGCGTCTTCACAACTGTCTTTGTGGGAGTACCATCTTCCTTCTCTGAGAGAATAACAGACTTTCTTTCAGGCAACTCGACCACGGTTTCCTCCTCTTCAGGCTTTTGTACAATGACTCTCTTCTTAAGCTTCACTTTTCCACCAAATGGAGTCTTTAGATCTGTTTCTTCCACTGTCACTGTTGTCTCTGGTTGCTTGTCATCCTCCTCGACGGTTTCGATCTTGGTGACTTCTTGTTTATCTCCCTTGACCTTCTTGATTACCCGAGTGCGGATCTTCTTCGTCTTAGGTTTGCCGTCTTCTGAAATGGACTCGACAACGCGAACCTCTTCTGGAAGCTCCTGGATCTCCTCTGGTTTCTCTTCTTCGTAAGGAACCTCTTCAACGGTGACAGTTGTTTCCGAAGGCTTGTCATCCTCCTCGACGGTTTCGATCTTGGTGACTTCTTGTTTGTCTCCCTTGACCTTCTTGATTACCCGAGTGCGGATCTTCTTCGTCTTCGGTTTGCCGTCTTCTGAAATGGACTCGACAACGCGAACCTCTTCTGGAAGCTCCTGGATCTCCTCTGGTTTCTCTTCTTCGTAAGGAACCTCTTCAACGGTGACAGTCGTCTCCGAAGGCTTGTCATCCTCCTCGACCGTTTCGATCTTGGTGACTTCTTGTTTTGTCACCCTTGACCTTCTTGATTACACGAGTGCGGATCTTCTTCTTCTTCGGTTTGCCGTCTTCAGAGATGGATTCGACAACGCGAACCTCTTCTGGAAGCTCCTGGATCTCCTCTGGTTTCTCTCTTCTTCGTAAGGAACCTCCTCAACGGTGACAGTTCGTCTCCGAAGGCTTGTCATCCTCCTCGACGGTTTCGATCTTGGTGACTTCTTGTTTGTCTCCCTTGACCTTCTTGATTACGCGAGTGCGGATCTTCTTCTTCTTCGGTTTGCCGTCTTCGGAAATGGATTCGACAACGCGAACCTCTTCTGGAAGCTCCTGGATCTCCTCTGGTTTCTCTTCTTCGTAAGGAACCTCTTCAACGGTGACAGATGTCTCCGAAGGCTTGTCATCCTCCTCGACGGTTTCGATCTTGGTGACTTCTTGTTTGTCTCCCTTGACCTTCTTGATTACGCGAGTGCGGATCTTTTTCTTTTTCGGTTTGCCGTCTTCGGAGATGGATTCGACAACGCGAACCTCTTCTGGAAGCTCCTGGATCTCCTCTGGTTTTCTCTTCTTCGTACGGAACCTCCTCAACGGTGACAGTTGTTTCCGAAGGCTTGTCATCCTCCTCGACGGTTTCGATCTTGGTGACTTCTTGTTTTGTCACCCTTGACCTTCTTGATTACCCGAGTGCGGATCTTCTTCTTCTTCGGTTTGCCGTCTTCAGAGATGGATTCGACAACGCGAACCTCTTCTGGAAGTTCCTGGATCTCCTCTGGTTTCTCTTCTTCGTAAGGAACCTCTTCAACGGTGACAGTTGTCTCCGTCGGCTTGTCATCCTCCTCGACCGTTTCGATCTTGGTGACTTCTTGTTTATCTCCCTTGACCTTCTTGATTACACGAGTGCGGATCTTCTTCTTCTTCGGTTTGCCGTCTTCAGAAATGGATTCGACAACGCGAACCTCTTCTGGAAGCTCCTGGATCTCCTCTGGTTTCTCTTCTTCGTAAGGAACCTCTTCAACGGTGACAGTCGTCTCCGAAGGCTTGTCATCCTCCTCGACGGTTTCGATCTTGGTGACTTCTTGTTTGTCTCCCTTGACCTTCTTGATTACGCGAGTGCGGATCTTCTTCTTCTTGGGTTTGCCGTCTTCGGAGATGGATTCGACAACGCGAACCTCTTCTGGAAGCTCCTGGATCTCCTCTGGTTTCTCTTCTTCGTAAGGAACCTCTTCAACGGTGACAGTTGTTTCCGAAGGCTTGTCATCCTCCTCGACCGTTTCGATCTTGGTGACTTCTTGTTTATCTCCCTTGACCTTCTTGATTACACGAGTGCGGATCTTCTTCTTCTTCGGTTTGCCGTCTTCAGAGATGGATTCGACAACGCGAACCTCTTCTGGAAGCTCCTGGATCTCCTCTGGTTTCTCTTCTTCGTAAGGAACCTCCTCAACGGTGACAGATGTTTCCGAAGGCTTGTCATCCTCCTCGACCGTTTCGATCTTGGTGACTTCTTGTTTGTCTCCCTTGACCTTCTTGATTACACGAGTGCGGATCTTCTTCTTCTTCGGTTTGCCGTCTTCAGAGATGGATTCGACAACGCGAACCTCTTCTGGAAGCTCCTGGATCTCCTCTGGTTTCTCTTCTTCGTACGGAACCTCCTCAACGGTGACAGTTGTCTCCGAAGGCTTGTCATCCTCCTCGACGGTTTCGATCTTGGTGACTTCTTGTTTGTCTCCCTTGACCTTCTTGATTACACGAGTGCGGATCTTCTTCTTCTTCGGTTTGCCGTCTTCAGAGATGGATTCGACAACGCGAACCTCTTCTGGAAGCTCCTGGATCTCCTCTGGTTTCTCTTCTTCGTAAGGAACCTCCTCAACGGTGACAGTTGTCTCCGAAGGCTTGTCATCCTCCTCGACGGTTTCGATCTTGGTGACTTCTTGTTTGTCTCCCTTGACCTTCTTGATTACACGAGTGCGGATCTTTTTCTTCTTCGGTTTGCCGTCTTCAGAGATGGATTCGACAACGCGAACCTCTTCTGGAAGCTCCTGGATCTCCTCTGGTTTTCTCTTCTTCGTAAGGAACCTCTTCAACGGTGACAGTTGTCTCCGTCGGCTTGTCATCCTCCTCGACCGTTTCGATCTTGGTGACTTCTTGTTTGTCTCCCTTGACCTTCTTGATTACGCGAGTGCGGATCTTCTTCTTCTTCGGTTTGCCGTCTTCAGAGATGGATTCGACAACGCGAACCTCTTCTGGAAGCTCCTGGATCTCCTCTGGTTTCTCTTCTTCGTAAGGAACCTCCTCAACGGTGACAGTTGTCTCCGAAGGCTTGTCATCCTCCTCGACCGGTTTCGATCTTGGTGACTTCTTGTTTATCTCCTTGACCTTCTTGATTACGCGAGTGCGGATCTTCTTCTTCTTCGGTTTGCCGTCTTCAGAGATGGATTCGACAACGCGAACCTCTTCTGGAAGCTCCTGGATCTCCTCTGGTTTCTCTTCTTCGTAAGGAACCTCTCCTCAACGGTGACAGTTGTTTCCGAAGGCTTGTCATCCTCCTCGACGGTTTCGATCTTGGTGACTTCTTGTTTATCTCCCTTGACCTTCTTGATTACGCGAGTGCGGATCTTCTTCTTCTTCGGTTTGCCGTCTTCAGAGATGGATTCGACAACGCGAACCTCTTCTGGAAGCTCCTGGATCTCCTCTGGTTTCTCTTCTTCGTACGGAAGCTCCTCAACGGTGACAGTTGTTTCCGAAGGCTTGTCATCCTCCTCGACCGTTTCGATCTTGGTGACTTCTTGTTTATCTCCCTTGACCTTCTTGATTACACGAGTGCGGATCTTCTTCTTCTTCGGTTTTGCCGTCTTCAGAGATGGATTCGACAACGCGAACCTCTTCTGGAAGCTCCTGGATCTCCTCTGGTTTCTCTTCTTCGTAAGGAACCTCCTCAACGGTGACAGTTGTTTCCGAAGGCTTGTCATCCTCCTCGACCGTTTCGATCTTGGTGACTTCTTGTTTATCTCCCTTGACCTTCTTGATTACACGAGTGCGGATCTTCTTCTTCTTCGGTTTGCCGTCTTCAGAGATGGATTCGACAACGCGAACCTCTTCTGGAAGCTCCTGGATCTCCTCTGGTTTCTCTTCTTCGTAAGGAACCTCCTCAACGGTGACAGTTGTTTCCGAAGGCTTGTCATCCTCCTCGACCGTTTCGATCTTGGTGACTTCTTGTTTGTCTCCCTTGACCTTCTTGATTACACGAGTGCGGATCTTCTTCTTCTTCGGTTTGCCGTCTTCGGAGATGGATTCGACAACGCGAACCTCTTCTGGAAGCTCCTGGATCTCCTCTGGTTTCTCTTCTTCGTACGGAAGCTCCTCAACGGTGACAGTTGTCTCGAAGGCTTGTCATCCTCCTCGACGGTTTCGATCTTGGTGACTTCTTGTTTGTCTCCCTTGACCTTCTTGATTACACGAGTGCGGATCTTTTTCTTCTTCGGTTTGCCGTCTTCAGAGATGGATTCGACAACGCGAACCTCTTCTGGAAGCTCCTGGATCTCCTCTGGTTTCTCTTCTTCGTAAGGAACCTCCTCAACGGTGACAGTTGTCTCCGAAGGCTTGTCATCCTCCTCGACGGTTTCGATCTTGGTGACTTCTTGTTTGTCTCCCTTGACCTTCTTGATTACACGAGTGCGGATCTTTTTTCTTCTTCGGTTTGCCGTCTTCGGAAATGGATTCGACAACGCGAACCTCTTCTGGAAGCTCCTGGATCTCCTCTGGTTTCTCTTCTTCGTACGGAACCTCCTCAACGGTGACAGTTGTCTCCGAAGGCTTGTCATCCTCCTCGACGGTTTCGATCTTGGTGACTTCTTGTTTGTCTCCCTTGACCTTCTTGATTACACGAGTGCGGATCTTTTCTTCTTCGGTTTGCCGTCTTCAGAGATGGATTCGACAACGCGAACCTCTTCTGGAAGCTCCTGGATCTCCTCTGGTTTCTCTTCTTCGTATGGAACCTCCTCAACGGTGACAGTGGTCTCCGAAGGCTTGTCATCCTCCTCGACGGTTTCGATCTTGGTGACTTCTTGTTTGTCTCCCTTGACCTTCTTGATTACACAAGTGCGGATCTTTTTCTTCTTCGGTTTTGCCGTCTTCAGAGATGGATTCGACAACGCGAACCTCTTCTGGAAGCTCCTGGATCTCCTCTGGTTTCTCCTCTTCGTAAGGAACCTCTTCAACGGTGACAGTCGTCTCCGAAGGCTTGTCATCCTCCTCGACGGTTTCGATCTTGGTGACTTCTTGTTTTGTCTCCCTTGACCTTCTTGATTACGCGAGTGCGGATCTTCTTCTTCTTCGGTTTGCCTTCTTCGGAGATGGATTCGACAACGCGAACCTCTTCTGGAAGCTCCTGGATCTCCTCTGGTTTCTCTCTTCTTCGTAGGAACCTCCTCAACGGTGACAGTTGTCTCCGAGGCTTTCATCCTCCTCGACGGTTTCGATCTTGGTGACTTCTTGTTTTGTCTCCCTTGACCTTCTTGATTACACGAGTGCGGATCTTCTTCTTCTTCGGTTTGCCGTCTTCGGAGATGGATTCGACAACGCGAACCTCTTCTGGAAGCTCCTGGATCTCCTCTGGTTTCTCTTCTTCGTAAGGAACCTCCTCAACGGTGACAGTTGTCTCCGAAGGCTTGTCATCCTCCTCGACGGTTTCGATCTTGGTGACTTCTTGTTTGTCTCCCTTGACCTTCTTGATTACGCGAGTGCGGATCTTCTTCTTCTTCGGTTTGCCGTCTTCAGAGATGGATTCGACAACGCGAACCTCTTCTGGAAGCTCCTGGATCTCCTCTGGTTTCTCTTCTTCGTAAGGAACCTCTTCAACGGTGACAGTTGTCTCCGAAGGCTTGTCATCCTCCTCGACGGTTTCGATCTTGGTGACTTCTTGTTTGTCTCCCTTGACCTTCTTGATTACACGAGTGCGGATCTTTTCTTCTTCGGTTTGCCGTCTTCGGAGATGGATTCGACAACGCGAACCTCTTCTGGAAGCTCCTGGATCTCCTCTGGTTTCTCTTCTTCGTAAGGAACCTCTTCAACGGTGACAGTAGTCTCTGGTACCTTGTCATCCTCCTCGACGGTTTCGATCTTGGTGACTTCTTGTTTGTCTCCCTTGACCTTCTTGATTACACGAGTGCGGATCTTTTTCTTCTTCGGTTTGCCGTCTTCAGAGATGGATTCGACAACGCGAACCTCTTCTGGAAGCTCCTGGATCTCCTCTGGTTTCTCTTCTTCGTACGGAACCTCCTCAACGGTGACAGTTGTCTCCGAAGGCTTGTCATCCTCCTCGACGGTTTCGATCTTGGTGACTTCTTGTTTGTCTCCCTTGACCTTCTTGATAACGCGAGTGCGGATCTTCTTCTTCTTCGGTTTGCCGTCTTCAGAGATGGATTCGACAACGCGAACCTCTTCTGGAAGCTCCTGGATCTCCTCTGGTTTCTCTTCTTCGTAAGGAACCTCCACAACGGTTACAGTCGTCTCCGAAGGCTTGTCATCCTCCTCGACGGTTTCGATCTTGGTGACTTCTTGTTTGTCTCCCTTGACCTTCTTGATAACGCGAGTACGGATCTTCTTCTTCTTTGGTTTGCCTTCTTCAGAGATGGATTCGACAACACGAACCTCTTCTGGGAGTTCTTGAATCTCCTCTGGTTTCTCTTCTTCGTAAGGAACCTCTTCAACGGTGACAGTTGTCTCCGAAGGCTTGTCATCCTCCTCGACGGTTTCGATCTTGGTGACTTCTTGTTTGTCTCCCTTGACCTTCTTGATTACGCGAGTGCGGATCTTCTTCTTCTTGGGTTTGCCGTCTTCAGAGATGGATTCGACAACGCAAACCTCTTCTGGAAGCTCCTGGATCTCCTCTGGTTTCTCTTCTTCGTAGGAACCTCTTCAACGGTGACAGTAGTCTCGAAGGCTTGTCATCCTCCTCGACGGTTTCGATCTTGGTGACTTCTTGTTTGTCTCCCTTGACCTTCTTGATAACGCGAGTGCGGATCTTCTTCTTCTTCGGTTTGCCGTCTTCAGAGATGGATTCGACAACGCGAACCTCTTCTGGAAGCTCCTGGATCTCCTCTGGTTTCTCTTCTTCGTAAGGAACCTCCTCAACGGTGACAGTTGTCTCCGAAGGCTTGTCATCCTCCTCGACGGTTTCGATCTTGGTGACTTCTTGTTTGTCTCCCTTGACCTTCTTGATAACGCGAGTGCGGATCTTCTTCTTCTTCGGTTTGCCGTCTTCAGAGATGGATTCGACAACGCGAACCTCTTCTGGAAGCTCCTGGATCTCCTCTGGTTTTCTCTTCTTCGTAAGGAACCTCTTCAACGGTGACAGTTGTCTCCGAAGGCTTGTCATCCTCCTCGACGGTTTCGATCTTGGTGACTTCTTGTTTGTCTCCCTTGACCTTCTTGATTACACGAGTGCGGATCTTTTCTTCTTCGGTTTTGCCGTCTTCAGAGATGGATTCGACAACGCGAACCTCTTCTGGAAGCTCCTGGATCTCCTCTGGTTTCTCTTCTTCGTAAGGAACCTCTTCAACGGTGACAGTTGTCTCCGAAGGCTTGTCATCCTCCTCGACGGTTTCGATCTTGGTGACTTCTTGTTTTGTCTCCCTTGACCTTCTTGATAACGCGAGTACGGATCTTCTTCTTCTTTGGTTTGCCGTCTTCAGAGATGGATTCGACAACGCGAACCTCTTCTGGAAGCTCCTGGATCTCCTCTGGTTTCTCTTCTTCGTAAGGAACGTCTTCAACTGTGACAGTTGTCTCTGAAGGCTTGTCGTCCTCCTCGACGGTTTCGATCTTGGTGACTTCTTGTTTGTCTCCCTTGACCTTCTTGATAACGCGAGTACGGATCTTCTTCTTCTTCGGTTTGCCGTCTTCAGAGATGGATTCGACAACTCGAACCTCTTCTGGAAGCTCCTGGATCTCCTCTGGTTTCTCGTCTTCGTAAGGAACCTCTTCAACGGTGACAGTTGTCTCCGAAGGCTTGTCATCCTCCTCGACGGTTTCGATCTTGGTGACTTCTTGTTTGTCTCCCTTGACCTTCTTGATTACACGAGTGCGGATCTTCTTCTTCTTCGGTTTGCCGTCTTCAGAGATGGATTCGACAACGCGAACCTCTTCTGGAAGCTCCTGGATCTCCTCTGGTTTCTCTTCTTCGTAAGGAACCTCCTCAACGGTGACAGTTGTCTCCGAAGGCTTATCATCCTCCTCGACGGTTTCGATCTTGGTGACTTCTTGTTTTGTCTCCCTTGACCTTCTTGATAACGCGAGTACGGATCTTCTTCTTCTTTGGTTTGCCTTCTTCAGAGATAGATTCGACAACACGAACCTCTTCTGGGAGTTCTTGAATTTCCTCTGGTTTCTCTTCTTCGTAAGGAACCTCTTCAACGGTGACAGTTGTCTCGAAGGCTTGTCATCCTCCTCGACGGTTTCGATCTTGGTGACTTCTTGTTTGTCTCCCTTGACCTTCTTGATAACGCGAGTGCGGATCTTCTTCTTCTTCGGTTTGCCGTCTTCAGAGATGGATTCGACAACGCGAACCTCTTCTGGAAGCTCCTGGATCTCCTCTGGTTTCTCTTCTTCGTAAGGAACCTCCTCAACGGTGACAGTTGTCTCGAAGGCTTGTCATCCTCCTCGACGGTTTCGATCTTGGTGACTTCTTGTTTGTCTCCCTTGACCTTCTTGATTACGCGAGTGCGGATCTTCTTCTTCTTGGGCTTGCCTTCTTCAGAGATAGATTCGACAACACGAACCTCTTCTGGGAGTTCTTGAATCTCCTCTGGTTTCTCTTCTTCGTAAGGAACCTCCTCAACGGTGACAGTTGTCTCCGAAGGCTTGTCATCCTCCTCGACGGTTTCGATCTTGGTGACTTCTTGTTTTGTCTCCCTTGACCTTCTTGATTACACGAGTGCGGATCTTCTTCTTCTTGGGTTTTGCCGTCTTCAGAGATGGATTCGACAACGCGAACCTCTTCTGGAAGCTCCTGGATCTCCTCTGGTTTCTCTTCTTCGTAAGGAACCTCTTCAACGGTGACAGTTGTCTCTGAAGGCTTGTCGTCCTCCTCGACGGTTTCGATCTTGGTGACTTCTTGTTTGTCTCCCTTGACCTTCTTGATAACGCGAGTACGGATCTTCTTCTTCTTCGGTTTTGCCGTCTTCAGAGATGGATTCGACAACGCGAACCTCTTCTGGAAGCTCCTGGATCTCCTCTGGTTTCTCTTCTTCGTAAGGAACCTCCTCAACGGTGACAGTTGTCTCCGAAGGCTTGTCATCCTCCTCGACGGTTTCGATCTTGGTGACTTCTTGTTTGTCTCCCTTGACCTTCTTGATAACGCGAGTGCGGATCTTCTTCTTCTTCGGTTTTGCCGTCTTCAGAGATGGATTCGACAACGCGAACCTCTTCTGGAAGCTCCTGGATTTCCTCGGGTTTCTCTTCTTCGTAGGGAACCTCTTCAACGGTGACGGTAGTCTCCGAAGGCTTGTCATCCTCCTCGACGGTTTCGATCTTGGTGACTTCTTGTTTGTCTCCCTTGACCTTCTTGATTACACGAGTGCGGATCTTTTTCTTCTTCGGTTTTGCCGTCTTCAGAGATGGATTCGACAACGCGAACCTCTTCTGGAAGCTCCTGGATCTCCTCTGGTTTCTCTTCTTCGTAGGAACCTCTTCAACGGTGACAGTTGTCTCCGAAGGCTTGTCATCCTCCTCGACGGTTTCGATCTTGGTGACTTCTTGTTTGTCTCCCTTGACCTTCTTGATAACGCGAGTACGGATCTTCTTCTTCTTTGGTTTTCCTTCTTCAGAGATAGATTCGACAACACGAACCTCTTCTGGGAGTTCTTGAATCTCCTCTGGTTTCTCTTCTTCGTAAGGAACCTCTTCAACGGTGACAGTTGTCTCCGAAGGCTTGTCATCCTCCTCGACGGTTTCGATCTTGGTGACTTCTTGTTTGTCTCCCTTGACCTTCTTGATTACACGAGTGCGGATCTTCTTCTTCTTGGGCTTGCCGTCCTCAGAGACGGATTCGACAACGCGAACCTCTTCTGGAAGCTCCTGGATCTCCTCTGGTTTCTCTTCTTCGTATGGAACCTCTTCAACGGTGACAGTCGTCTCCGAAGGCTTGTCATCCTCCTCGACGGTTTCGATCTTGGTGACTTCTTGTTTGTCTCCCTTGACCTTCTTGATAACGCGAGTGCGGATCTTCTTCTTCTTTGGTTTGCCGTCTTCAGAGATGGATTCGACAACACGAACCTCTTCTGGAAGTTCCTGGATCTCCTCTGGTTTCTCTTCTTCGTAAGGAACCTCTTCAACGGTGACAGTTGTCTCCGAAGGCTTGTCATCCTCCTCGACGGTTTCGATCTTGGTGACTTCTTGTTTGTCTCCCTTGACCTTCTTGATTACACGAGTGCGGATCTTCTTCTTCTTCGGTTTGCCGTCTTCAGAGATGGATTCGACAACGCGAACCTCTTCTGGAAGCTCCTGGATCTCCTCTGGTTTCTCTTCTTCGTAAGGAACCTCCTCAACGGTGACAGTTGTCTCCGAAGGCTTGTCATCCTCCTCGACGGTTTCGATCTTGGTGACTTCTTGTTTGTCTCCCTTGACCTTCTTGATTACGCGAGTGCGGATCTTCTTCTTCTTTGGTTTGCCTTCTTCAGAGATAGATTCGACAACGCGAACCTCTTCTGGGAGTTCTTGAATCTCCCTCTGGTTTCTCTTCTTCGTAAGGAACCTCTTCAACGGTGACAGTTGTCTCGAAGGCTTGTCATCCTCCTCGACGGTTTCGATCTTGGTGACTTCTTGTTTGTCTCCCTTGACCTTCTTGATTACACGAGTGCGGATCTTCTTCTTCTTGGGTTTGCCGTCTTCAGAGATGGATTCGACAACGCGAACCTCTTCTGGAAGCTCCTGGATCTCCTCTGGTTTCTCTTCTTCGTATGGAACCTCTTCAACGGTGACTGTAGTTAGGCTTGTCTCCTCGACGGTTTCGATCTTGGGCTTGTTCATCCTCCTCGACGGTTTCGATCTTGGGATTGACTTCTTGTTTTGTCTCCCTTGACCTTCTTGATTACGGTTTCGACGGTTTTCTTGACTTTTGCGGATCTTCTTTTTTCTTCTTCTTCGGTTTGCCGTCTTCAGAGATGGATTCGACAACGCGAACCTCTTCTGGAAGCTCCTGGATCTCCTCTGGTTTCTCTTCTTCGTAAGGAACCTCCTCAACGGTGACAGTTGTCTCCGAAGGCTTGTCATCCTCCTCGACGGTTTCGATCTTGGTGACTTCTTGTTTGTCTCCCTTGACCTTCTTGATAACGCGAGTACGGATCTTCTTCTTCTTCGGTTTGCCGTCTTCAGAGATGGATTCGACAACGCGAACCTCTTCTGGAAGCTCCTGGATCTCCTCTGGTTTCTCTTCTTCGTAAGGAACCTCTTCAACGGTGACAGTTGTCTCCGAAGGCTTGTCATCCTCCTCGACGGTTTCGATCTTGGTGACTTCTTGTTTGTCTCCCTTGACCTTCTTGATTACACGAGTGCGGATCTTTTTTCTTCTTCGGTTTGCCGTCTTCAGAGATGGATTCGACAACGCGAACCTCTTCTGGAAGCTCCTGGATCTCCTCTGGTTTCTCTTCTTCGTAAGGAACCTCTTCAACGGTGACAGTTGTCTCCGAAGGCTTGTCATCCTCCTCGACGGTTTCGATCTTGGTGACTTCTTGTTTGTCTCCCTTGACCTTCTTGATTACACGAGTGCGGATCTTTTCTTCTTCGGTTTGCCGTCTTCAGAGATGGATTCGACAACGCGAACCTCTTCTGGAAGCTCCTGGATCTCCTCTGGTTTCTCTTCTTCGTAAGGAACCTCCTCAACGGTGACAGTTGTCTTTGAAGGCTTGTCATCCTCCTCGACGGTTTCGATCTTGGTGACTTCTTGTTTGTCTCCCTTGACCTTCTTGATTACGCGAGTGCGGATCTTCTTCTTCTTCGGTTTGCCGTCTTCAGAGATGGATTCGACAACGCGAACCTCTTCTGGAAGTTCCTGGATCTCCTCTGGTTTCTCTTCTTCGTAAGGAACCTCTTCAACGGTGACAGTTGTCTCCGAAGGCTTGTCATCCTCCTCGACGGTTTCGATCTTGGTGACTTCTTGTTTGTCTCCCTTGACCTTCTTGATTACACGAGTGCGGATCTTCTTCTTCTTCGGTTTGCCGTCTTCAGAGATGGATTCGACAACGCGAACCTCTTCTGGAAGTTCCTGGATCTCCTCTGGTTTCTCTTCTTCGTAAGGAACCTCTTCAACGGTGACAGTTGTCTCCGAAGGCTTGTCATCCTCCTCGACGGTTTCGATCTTGGTGACTTCTTGTTTGTCTCCTTTGACCTTCTTGATTACACGAGTGCGGATCTTTTTCTTCTTCGGTTTGCCGTCTTCAGAGATGGATTCGACAACGCGAACCTCTTCTGGAAGCTCCTGGATCTCCTCTGGTTTCTCTTCTTCGTAGGAACCTCCTCAACGGTCTTGTCATCCTCCTCGACGGTTTCGATCTTGGTGACTTCTTGTTTGTCTCCCTTGACCTTCTTGATTACACGAGTGCGGATCTTTTTCTTCTTCGGTTTGCCGTCTTCAGAGATGGATTCGACAACGCGAACCTCTTCTGGAAGCTCCTGGATCTCCTCTGGTTTCTCTTCTTCGTAAGGAACCTCCTCAACGGTGACAGTTGTCTCTGGAAGGCTTGTCATCCTCCTCGACGGTTTCGATCTTGGTGACTTCTTGTTTGTCTCCCTTGACCTTCTTGATTACGAACCTCTTCGAGTGCGGATCTGGTTTTCTTCTTCTTCGGTTTGCCGTCTTCACGGTTTCGATCTTGGTGACTTCTTGTTTGGATTCGACAACGCGTACGGACCTCTTCTTTGGTTTGCCTTCTTCTGGATCTCCTCTGGTTCTGGGAGTTCTTCTTCTGGTTTTCTCTTCTTCGTATGGAACCTCTTCAACGGTGACAGTTGTCTCGAAGGCTTGTCATCCTCCTCGACGGTTTCGATCTTGGTGACTTCTTGTTTTGTCTCCTTTGACCTTCTTGATTACACGAGTGCGGATCTTTTTCTTCTTCGGTTTGCCGTCTTCAGAGATGGATTCGACAACGCGAACCTCTTCTGGAAGCTCCTGGATCTCCTCTGGTTTCTCTTCTTCGTAAGGAACCTCTTCAACTGTGACTGTAGTCTCTGGTACCTTGTCATCCTCCTCGACGGTTTCGATCTTGGTGACTTCTTGTTTGTCTCCCTTGACCTTCTTGATTACACGAGTGCGGATCTTTTTCTTCTTCGGTTTGCCGTCTTCAGAGATGGATTCGACAACGCGAACCTCTTCTGGAAGCTCCTGGATCTCCTCTGGTTTCTCTTCTTCATAAGGAACCTCTTCAACTGTGACTGTAGTCTCTGGTACCTTGTCATCCTCCTCGACGGTTTCGATCTTGGTGACTTCTTGTTTGTCTCCCTTGACCTTCTTGATTATTCGAGTGCGGATCTTCTTCTTCTTCGGTTTTCCGTCTTCCGATATTTCCTCGACGACTCTCAGAGTTTCGGGGGTTTCCGTGATTGTTGTTTCGTTAGTTTCTTGTTTGTGTTTGGGTGTCTTTTGTGGTGTTGTGTGTGGTGTGTCTGTGGTTTGTTTTGTATCTGTGTAAAAAAGTGTGCGTTTAATAAAAAGTTCTGTTTGAGGAATGTGGGTTTGGTTTGTTCTGTGTAATATGTGCTTGTGCTTTGGTTCTGGTGGGTCGAAGGGTGGTGGTAATGGAAGTAATACGCCTTTTTTTGCTGAACTTCTTACACTAAACTTAGTTGGATACTTACCCACAGGTCGTGTTACCGTTTTAAATTTTAAAATCTCTTGTGTAAGACTCTCCTCTAATAGTTTCTGTGTGTGGTCTTCATCTTTCGATGTGTAAATTGTGGCTTGTGACTCGTTTGTGGTGGAAAGTGCTACGGTATGTGTTACCCTCTCGGGAAGTGCAGTTTCAGGCATTGATTTTGGTAGGAGAAGGTCAGAGGTATCCTCCGACACAAATTGTGTTGTCTGAAAAGCATTCTTCAGGGTATTCTCAACCAGTGTTGGGTGTATCTTTTCCCCAATGCGTGGGGCATTTGGACTCGTTGTTGTGGTTGTGTTGAATATGTCTGGTTGTTCTGTTGTGGCTATGGATGTTGTGTTTTCTCTGATACGTATACTTGCGTTCTGTGGCTGTATGTGTTTTTCTTCCTTACTATCTAACAGATTGACATTCTCCTGTGCGATTGTTTGCTCATTCAGATACGTACTCTGTGTGGTAATCGAAGCAAGCGCTTGTTTCTCATCTGCTTGAGAGCTTGTGATCGTCGCTCGAATGGTTCCCTTCTCATGCAGCACACTGGTCACGGCTGCAACTCGTGTATCCGCGGGTGCAAGCCTTGCCTGCTCCTTGGATGGGATTCCTTCTTCCAGCAAACTGCTCACAACCTCACAGGGAAGCTGCTCGCTTTGCAGTACATTTTTGTGTGGAACAGTTTCTGGTGTTGCTTTACCCTCCAGGGGTTTCTCAGTCGGAACTCGACCCAAGGATGGCATCACAGACACCTCTTCCACTACCGAAACCTTCAACTCAGAAGTTACAGTGGTATCCGTTGATGGCACCACACTTATTGGCTTAAACTCCCCATGTCCCTCGATATTCTCATAGACATTTACAGTAGAGCTTTCGATGGGTTTCAAGAGCGTTTCTACAGTACTTGGTTCTGTGCGGATACGCCTATCGTCCTGCTCTAAGACCATCTCTGGCGACTGTTCGTAGGTCTGTTGTTCGGCCACACTGGCAGTCTCATGTGGCGCCTGGCGCGTGACATGGGCCTTGCTCTCGTTTGGCATTTGCAGGTCATACGATTCCTGAATGGAACTGATGCCCAGAATTTCTTCGGTTACCAGAGATTTTTGCTTCACTTCAACGTTGGACACTCGTGCGGTGTCCCCATGGCGAATGGGCTCCAGCGGGAGATTTTCTTCTTTAAGAAGCGTTGATTGTATTGTTGTCACATGGGCACGATTGATGTCGGAATCCTCTACAATATTTATAAACTGACCTTCTTGTTCGGACATTTCTTTAATATCTTTTGTGATCTCATAAATATTGACCTCTGATATGGTGGTATGGACATTCGTTTCATCGGATTTGACCTTTGCTTGGGCAAGATTTTCATATTCAATGATGGCTTCACTCTCCAGTTCCAGTGGTAATTGCGTTTCCACCATGTGCGATTGAGTGATTCTTTCGCTGGCGGTAGGCCTGACTTGGAATGTGGCAGGACCTTGTGGCGTCTCTATTTGGTTAACATTTTCCATAGGAATCACTTGAGTGATGAGTGTCTCCCTCTGTGTGCCCTCAATGAAGGGTTTGCCATAAAATTCTTGAAGGCTCTGCTCTAGGGTCTCTTCCTTATCCATAATTAAGTCATCGAATCGGACCTGCACCTTGCCGGACTCCACCCCAGTGACTAGTTGTCTCTGTGCCTCTTGTGGCGCTGTCGTCTGTGTATCTGGGATCCGTTCGGATGATTCCATAGCCAAAACATCGGATGTTGTGGTGCTTTGGAGGAGATCTATCACAGGTTTTGCGGTGGCCTCTTGGGGTTTGAGACCTTCAATTGTGGACTCCTTTTGGAAGACACTCGGCTGGGTGTCCACCGAGGTAGCCTTGAACATGACATCCATCGACTCGGCAGCGCTAACGGGTGTTATATTTGTAGATTTCTGTAGCTTCTCAGACTTCTCGATACCCTGGACTTCGCTGACTGTTAGCTCGTGCTGCCTGCCTTCATAGGTGGACTCTGCTACTCGTGCGTCTGTTGGCAGAGTGACCAAATCATCGACATCCTCGACAATCTGTGCGCTCGTGGTAATCGGTAATCCGAGCTGTGACGCTATCCCATCTGGTGTGGCCACTGCATAGGTTTGTTCAGGCGTTGCAAACATTTTCTCTGCCTCCACAAGCTGCTCCAGTTCGGTGGCATGTGTGTGTGCCAATTGGTGGGTGACTTGTGCCTGTTGCGCGCTGCATTTGTCTGTTGGACGATCCTCGCCCATGGATTCGTAGACGTTTGTGGTATCTATCATTTTAGCATGCTGATTGGTGGCATCATCCATTAGCTTAGCCTTCTGTTGTGGAGTACTTTCCTTGGCCAGCAGGATTCTCCGATTCCAGCACCCTCTGATCCTCAAGGATGATTGAGTGGCTTAGATTATCCTGAACTTTAAAGGCTGTTCGCTGATCTGCTGGTTTTTCGTCGAAAGGTTGTGTTCCATCAACGACAAGACACTCGGTGACCGTTGTATGTTCGTGTGGCAGCATCGACTGTTGAGGGCTTAATAACTCTGGTTGTATGGAGTCCAGAGATTTCGATACAGTATCATACACTGTGGTCTCTGTGGATTTTGTTTCATTCAAAAGATCCATTCGAGGGGAGGCATATTTATCCGATATGCTAAAGTCCTCCAGCTTTCCAGTGCTTTGGTTTTCGATTACTCCTTCGGTGAGTGCTGCCTTCAAAAGATCTGCAGATACGGGTCTGGCCTGCTCTTCCTCTGGGGCGAGAACTCTCAGCTCATCCTCATGCTCGAAGGTATCTTCCTGTCGAGCCAAGGCCAATCCTGTGGTGGAGTCCAAGGCAATCTTCACGAGTTGTTCGCTGGGCTGTGGCACACCTTCCAGCAGCTCCTCTCTCTCCAGAACTTCTGTTTCACGCACATTTATCTCGTGGCAGCTAGTGATAGTGGATTGCCCCACGGCCGCATGTGGCTGGTGGCTACTCAATTCTGAAACTTGATCCAATATATTGACACTCTCCGAGAGTGGAGTTTTATGTGAGAATTCGTTGAGTTTTGGTTGAATCTGAACCTCCTGTTGGACATCTTGATCCCTCAACTTCTCTGTCCTTTCACTCACAATTGCTGTGGTGTTGCTTAAAGCTGAAGTTGTCTCCATTATTTCTATATTCGGGACTGCTGATTTCTGATATTCCGGTGAGGCATATTCCTGCAAGCCCTCGAGTGGAGTGATTTCCTCGACCTTTGGCAATGTGATTTCTCCAATTTTCAAATGTGCCTGCTGTTGTGGCAGTCTCTGCTGCTCTTCGATACCCTGCACCGATTCCATATGCTGTGATCTTTCAGTATTTGCCACCTGCAGGGCATTGGCTGCTCCAATGGCGGCAGATTGCGCTGGATGTGGTTCTGCCAAGGGGATTTCAGTTTCTTGCTCTAAGGTCACACACGAACTGGTCTCCAATTGTGGCAACAAATCAAATTGTGATTCGGTTTGCTGTTCCTGTGGCTGGACATCCTGTGGACGTGACTGGAGCGTCTCCAGAGGCGACTGTTCCATGACATTGGTGCCATATTGCTGCGGCATGCTGACATCTGCACGGGCTGCCGTGGGTTTTCCGTCCTCTGGTTGTTGCCCCGTAGACTCCATGGGAATGATCTCAGTTCCCTCGGCATGCCTAAAGTCTTCTGTGGCGGTATGGGCCTTCGTTTCCTGTTGTTTTGGCAGGGTATCTGCCAGTTCGGTGCTCGTTTCACTGATCTGTACATTCGTTACTTCCAGAGGGTGTTGTGTTTCATCCATTAAGACGGTGCCACTCTTGAGTTCGGGTTGTGGCAATGCCTCGAGGTAGCTGGTTCCTTCCATTAGATCGGGCTTGGATGCCACTCCTATGGGCATTGTATCTAGAACCTGAACTGCAGACACGGAACGTGTATCTGCCGGAGCAATATCCCCTGAAGTTTGTCCTGGATGAACTTCAAAGACAGTGGATACTCTGAGATCCACAGGAATCATCTTTTCTATAGCTGATTGTTCAACTGGCGACACATCCTGGGGGAATAGTTGCTCCTTTTCGGCCACTGTATCCTGCTTGATCTCCAGTGCGCCAGTCTCCTCCACGATATTCATGGTGGCATCCATAAACTCCGGCACCACCGATAGGAGCTCCTCTTCCGTGTGAATGACAGTGGGAGCTGCTTGTACCTCTGCCACGAGTTCGCCATCTGAGATGTTGATCTTTCCCTGTCCTTTGGGGTGTTCCACATCTGGAATAGAACCCAAGGTGTCGTAGAGAGTCTCCTGCTTGCTTTCCGCTGTGCCATAAGTCTTGGTAAGTGTTTCCTTTGCTGGTTTTGTCGATTCTTCATGGGGTTCTATCAGATCCTGGGCCATTTCTACGAAATTTGTCTCTAAAGTTTCGCCAATTGTCAGGGCACTCGATTGTCCGAGGGTGCCTTCAACGCTCTTTGGTGTCTCCTGTACACCCAAATCACTTGGTGCCTCCTCATTTGAGATGGTTTCCTGTGTTACAACATGGAACTGGGTTTCCATTTCCATTACGGCTTTCTTTTTATCTACTTTGAAGTTTGGTATTTGTTCTTCCAATGGACTCTGGGCATCTGCTGTGATGTTAAGCAATCCTTCGGTTAGTACAAACTGTTGCATGGCTTTTGTGTCTGCCACGCGTGGCTTGGCTTCACTTTCTGCCACAGACTCAAATGTTTCTGTTTCTTGAGTGATGAGTGGAATTTCTTCTGGCTTAACTGTGACATCGGCAATACCTTTGTTGGGTTGTGTTTCTGGGGCTATTGTGTCGACACTTTCTAGAACCTCCGAGGCACTGGTGCTGACCGATTTGTGCTTCAGAATTGTCCTCGATGATGTCTCCCTGCGAACCTCTGTCAAGGGCTTTAATTCCCCCACAGAATCCTCCGGTTGGCATTCGCTTATGGCTAGACTTACATTTGATGTCAATTCTGGATAAATCTTCTCAGTTGTTGGCTCGATCTGAACGATATCATTGCCTAAAGTTTCACGAATAGTTTCTTCGGTTATCAAAAGACCCTCCTGATCCAGGAAATGCGATTCAATAGTCTCCTGCTTCATGGATTTGCCCTGCCTAAGCTGCTCAATGCCCTCTAGAATCTGTGGATGCTCCTCTGTGAGCTCATGGGACAACAGAATGTCACCATGCGCCTGCTGACCTACAGTTTTCAATGGCTGCAGATCGTCAATGGCCTCTTCGATGCTTGTGGCTTCCACCAGCAAAGGACGCGATTCCTTGACCTTCCGCTGGGCCTTGACGCTCTTGGGGATCTTTGAGGGTTTCAGTTCTTTGGGCGAGGCCTCACGTGCCTCTGTTTCGGTGACATCTACAGCATGTTGATGCCGCACTTCGATTTGTTCACTCAGACGGGTTTCTTTTGGCTTTACAGACTCCTCGGGGACTGCCACATCGAGTGGCACACACTCCTCACTGATGGCCAATATCTTTTGGGGCAGTATATCGTCGTGTACTTTTGCGGGCTGCGGTTTCGGTGTTGAAAGTTCTGTGGTTTCTGCACTGGCAATGGTTTCGACCGTGTCTTTGGGTACGTGTTGCATGGATAGTGTTTCGTATGGCAGTGTAAGCTCTTTCAATTGCTCGACAGTTTCTTCCTCTGCGATGGGTGTGCTTTCTTCCTGTATCTGTATCTGTATCTGTTGCTGTATCTCTTCCTGTATCTGTGTTTGTTCTGTATGTTTCTTGTGCTTTTTATGCGTTTTCTTTTTCACAATTTGCTGTTGGACAACAGCCACCTCCACTTCTTCTTCTGCTAATGCTGCTGCTGTTGACTGTATGTGCACTTGTTCTTGTTGTACGAGTATCTGTTCTTGTTGCTGTATGAATTTTTTATCCACTTTTGTGGTTGCTGTTTCTGTGAATGTAATGTTTATTAAACAATGACAATGTCTTGACCTCTCTACTTGTATTTGTTGTGTAGTGCTGTGGTTGTGTTGCACAGAACAATAAATGAGTTTTCAAAAATGTGCCGAAAGCCAAACCAAAAGCGTTTAGTATCTGTATTTAGTATACGAGTAATATTTACATATCTTACATATAGCCAGTGCCGTAAAGCGGTGTAGAATGAGTTCCACAGAAAAACATGAATCATATTGAAGTGGGATCATAGAGAATATCTTACCTCATGGTGGCATGGGTTGGTGCATCATCTGGGGGTGCATTTCGTGCATATTGATTGAAGCAACTCTTCTCAGTGTACTCTTGTCATCGAATGAGCATTTTGAAGAAGCAAAAGCATTATAGTGGGCATGAAAATCAATAGTTATATCGCTTATATGGTATTTGTAGCTGCAGCAAGATATACATACATATACGATATATATATAGCTTTGTTTCTTTTTTTTGGTTTAGTGATGGTTGATTAGATGTTAATGGGGAATACTACTTCAAAGACTTCAATACTCTTTAGAATATACACATGATTTGTTGTTTGTTTTTTTTAATTGTTATATTTGTTGTAAATTATTTAGTTTCTCAATGTCATAAATATTAATAATTTTCATATATGGTGGGATCGTGGTGTTGGTTGTTTTGGTGGTATACATCGTTACTGGTGGTGGTAGGATTTCGTTATATATTGGTGGTGGTTTATTTTGTTTCTTTCACAGATCATCTGTGTGTATGTTCAAACCTTCTTCAACAATTATCGTTCGTTCCTCAATAAATGTTTCCTCTACACGAGGGTTTATTGTTTCGATGGATTTTATGGAATTGTTTTTTTTTTTTTTTTGGTGCACGCAAAGGTAAATTTTGTTTACAAAGCAGATTTGACATGTTAAAAAAAATAAAAAAAAAAAAGATAAATAGTTTTACATTTTCTTATCGCATACAACTACTTAAAGCTTTTTGCGCATTATACTCACCGATTTTTACATGCGTTATAGCCTCGTGACTTTCAATAATTTGCGATGTCTCTACTATTCTCTAGATTTCCGATATCACAAATCCGAAAGTATACAAAGAAATTGTTGAAAAAAATGTGAATACGTCAATCATTCATCTGACCTAATCAGAGCTAGCAAAAAAACCCTCAAAAACAAATGGAAAAATTATCGATAACTGCTCACAAAATGTAAGTAGAAAAACCAAACCAATAACAAAATAAATAATAAAATAAAAACCTATATATTTTTTGTATTTTTCATTTTATATAATTTTTTTTCTATTGCTCCTAAAAGTCTTGAGGGTTTTTTTGTCCCTAAATATTTTTCAATAAATACAATTTTGACCCAATTTAAACACGGAATTAAAATTTTAAAATGTTTTTCTTGAAAAAAAAAAAAATCAACGAGAAACGACAAACGAGTAACAGAAATTCAAACCTCCTTTCCGCATATCTTCCAGTCCTGCGATATGAAATCCTCCCTAACAAACTTTCGTATGACAATCTCGATCGTTATCTCGTATGTCTGTATCATACGGATAAAGGCCTTAAAGCCCACGGTGGCAGCCAGAATGGTCTCATCCTCATTGGAAGATTCGCTAAGGATTTGGGTGATCAACTCCTCGTGTCCTTCGCGCTCTACCAGCTGCACGAGAGCTGCCTGAGATTCGGGTTTCTTCAGGGATATAAAGATATTCTGCTCGTACATGTACGTGATCTCGTAGTGAGTGCAGCCATAGCGCAGAAGGAGGCCAATTGTGGCCAGATCTCTGAGTGCTGCCTCACCCGAGGCACCAAAGGAAACGGCCTCCACGGATTCGAGCAGCCACTGGACCTCTTCGTGCTGCGATATCACATGTATATCCTCGATGGTGATGGTCTTTTGGGTGATTTTCGTACGTATCAGCTCGACGGTTTTGGTCAGTTCAATCGTTTTGCTGGATGTGTATTTGGTTTCTTCTTTGGCAGACTTTTCTTCTTTGATTTCTTCCTTGATCTCTTCTTTGATTACTTCTTTGATTTCTTCCACCTCTTCGATTTCTTCTTCAATCTCTGATTCAGAGTCTTCTATGACTTGACTTCTGCGTATCTCTGCATCTGCAATCTTACGATCCTTCACCTGCATCACCTCGGAAATCTCACTCTTCTCTACGAGTATAGAGACAGGTTGTTTCACTTTGTAGACATTCATTGTCGTTGTGGCCGCAGGAACTATTCGTACCTCCGTCTTTTGCATCGCCGAAGCACCCGTTCTCTTCACCATAGAGGAGGTCTTCCTGCCGCCAGCTTTCTTTCTGATAACCCTTTTTGGTTTCGACAACCTCCTCAACATTGGATGTTGATGATATTTCGAATTGGGCACGCGACATTGTCATGCCAATCTCATTGATTAGCTTGCAAGTGTAGTAGCCGCAGTCGTCCTGTGTGGTTTTCACAATTTCTAATGTGGCCTCGTGCTCCTCGACTACCATGCGATACCTTTCGGATGCCCTAAGCTGTACATTGTTGAAATACCATTGAATATCTATAGAGTGAGAGAGAGACGACTGTCAGATCTCCCCCGTTGATCTCTCTCTCTCTCAATGTCTCATACTATACCTGGCACTGGATTGCCTGCAAATTGTATGTGAAACTTTGCCGTTTCGCCCAAGGCACAGCGGCTGTCGCGCATTTCATTAAGTAGCGATGGCGAGCATTTAGCGGCTAAAAAGCGAGATATAAAGAATAGCATACATCTATGGATTAGAGAACTACAGATAGTATCTAAAAGCAGTGCAATGGCTGGAATGGAATGATTGATTGTACTATCTTTGCGCTAGTGTACTTACACTTACTGATTGTTTTTTCTTGTCTGTTTCTTTTATTTGAGTTTTTTGTTTTAAATGATTTAAACAAAACATAGAACACAAAATATGGGTTAATAGTGTGCATGCAACAAGTGGTGGTGGTTTGGTGGTTATAGAGATCTACATATAACGTGAAGAGTGCAAGCAGCGTTCTGAAGGGGAATGTTATACGAATTTCTTTGGTTTTCAGATAGAACACTTTTTGGAATAATTTTTAAATATTTTTTTTGTTGTTAGTTTTTGTTGGTGTAAAATTTGGAATAAAATGTAGGAATTGAAACAGGAACATGTAACCAATTATTCGATGTATTACTTTCAGATGAAAGATACACAGATACAATGATACTGTGCTACTGTAAGAGATACATTTTTGGATATACAAAGAGATAGATTATAGTACTAAAAAAAAAATAGGCGTTTACTAATTTTAAAGTTCAGATAGGGTTTCAGCTGGGGTTCAGTTGGTGCTTAGATTTGGGGGTGGGTGGGGTAAGCCTTAGAGCTGTAGGAGTAAGAGGGACAGAGCCACAAATATATCTTTGTGTGTGTGTGTGGCAACACTATACATTGGGACAAATACAATAGATAGAGATAGATATAAAAGACAGACGAAATATAAGACATTGGACAAGAATTTTGTATGTGAATTTTTGTTGTTTGTTTGTTTGTTTTTGTTTTTTGTGGTTTTAAGACAAAATTACAGACAAGAGACAGAAATTGATTGTTGTGTGTTTTTTTTGTTTGGAGAACACGAAAGATTATAAAACACATATACACATAACAGTGGAACAAACGAGAGAGAGAGATAGAAAGAGAGCGGCTGAAAGAGAGGGATACATACCTTTGAGTGCCACCTGCATTTCCTCCATTTGTGTGACCCATTCCGGCTTACGATAATCCTTTGATCCAACAATGCCTTATATGAGATATAGATATGGTAGAATCATTAAATATCCCTCAGCATATATATATATATACCGACAAAAAGATACATTTTACAGCCTGCAAAAGATACATTTTTGTTTAAACTTAAACTTAAACTAAGTAAAGTGTTGTGTGTGCCTCAAAAAATAAAGTGTATCTTTTTTTAGGGATATTTTTGGGAGGTAGAGGGAAAAGGGATAAGGAATGTTTTTTAATGCTGCCACAACCTGTAAAAGAATTTTAACTAACAAAATTCCATAAAAATATAGTAAATATTTATACATAGTATATGTAGATATCCTATAGATAGAACCTGTATACATATATGATAGTACCTTCCACGGAAAATAGAGCCGTTGTCACTGCCACGCCCAATGGATTGTATGCCTCAAAACTGATGGTGCCCCAATCATCGGGATACACATGATTGATCACCAGCACCGATGTGCCATCCTCGAAATTCTCAATTTGATATTCCTCGGAGGCAAAGATTTGCTCATCGTCGCGCAGCCATTTGATTTTTGGTTTGGGTCGACCAATGACCTTGACCTCCAGCTTGGGCTGTTCACCCTCTTTGGGTTCGATTTTCTCTGGTAGTTTTTAATGATTTTCGGTGCTTGTTCGTCGATTGAGAGGGTCTACAGAAAAGGGGGGAATATCGATTGATGCTCACTCTTTCTCGCTCTGTGTGAAAAGGAGAACACTCTCTGGGTTCTGGGTTCTTACTCTATCAAGTAGATCCTCCTCAGATCCAGTGAGTCCAGTGATTTCAGAATCGGGGATATATTCAAATGCTAAAAGATACATACAGTCGAAAGAGCATTATCCACAGGGAACAAGGAACAACCGAATGCAGAAACAGAAACCGAAACAGAAACGAGGAAAACGGAGAAAACGAAGCAAACGTGGAAGAAATTATTTACAAAAGGATGTGGGAGTGGAATTTCCCAGTAGAGAAATTAGAGAGGAAAAACATCACATGCAGGGGTGAGAAAGGGGAGAGTAATTATTTTGGGGAAAGGAAACAAGACCTAAAAGTATCTAAGTATCTTTTGGGTTTTTGGGGATGCATTGTAGTGTTTGTGTATCTGTTGAGAGTGCAGCAGCTACTTTCACACTACTTTCTAGTACTTTCTGCTGGCTATACTAGTAGAACAAACGTTAGAGATGATGATGATGTAGTACCTTGAATTTTAACGTTTGTCTTGGTCACAGTCTTGCCAATCTTATTGCTGGCCACGGCCTTGTATTGGCCCTCATTCTCGGGGAACACTTCGGTAATCTGCAGCTGGCAATTGCCTTGCAAGTCCTGCGATATCGTAGTTTCCTTCGTCTCCACAATCTTCTCCTCATTGTGATACCATTCCACCTTGGGTGTGGGCTTACCCCGCACCTTGCACTGCAGCAGCAGCGCCTCGCCATCCATCACCTCGACGGGTTGCAGCAGCTCCTCGATGAAGCGTGGCGATTCAAATTCCACTGCCTCCTCCTGGGGCAGGGCCTCCAAGAGATTAACAGTCGCGGTGGACGTTACCGAGCCACCCACATTCTCCGCGCGACACGTAAAGGGTCCAATGAACTTTCGCTGGAAATCCTCAATCAACAGAGTGGACTTGTTGGCCTCGCTAACAATGCGACACTCGGTGGAGCTCTTGATGGGCTCATTGTGAACGAACCATTGGAAGGAGGACAGGGGCTCCGATTGCACGACTGCCTCTAGAATGGCCACCTCGTGCTCCCCAAAGTACTTGGGCTCCAGGGGTTGCACAAAACGTGGCGGTTGGATTTGCTGATCGGGTTTGGAGTCGGAGACAACCACCGAACCCGAGGATTTGGCCTCTCCCACCTTGTTCTTGGCCCAAACCTCGTATTTGCCGGTGCGCTTGCGTGTCATATTGATGACCGTGATGATGGTTGTCGTCTCTGTTGTCTCCACAATGATTTCCTCGTTCTCCACGATCTCACGGCCATTGCGCATCCATTTGATCTCTGGACGGGGCAGACCATCGTATTGGACCTCAAAGCGGAGAGTGCCTCCTGTGGGTACCACCACAGCATTCAAGGGAGTGACTGTGGGTGGCTTGAGTATTTCTTTGGGCTCCTCCTGCTCATCCAAGCGACTCATGATGTTGGCATTGCCAATGGCACGTCCAAATTGATTCTGTGCCTGCACCGAGTACGTGATTGCCTCATTTGGTGGCGGATTAAACACCTCCAGGGCCACCTCACCCGTCTGCTGATCGTAGAACATTTGTACGGTTTCGCTGGGCAGAACCTCTTCGATGCCGCGATACCATTTGACCTGTGGATGGGGTTTACCGGTCACCTGACAGGTCACCGTGACCTTTAGCCTCTCGGGCTGCTTCTCTTCGGTGAATTCGATCTTGAGGGGTCGCGTAAACTGTGGCGCAACGCCTTGTTCTTTTTCTAAATGGGGAGTTGGATCCAAATCATAAATATTTTGTGTGTGTTTTGTTTTGTAGAGGATACAGTTGGGGGAGGATTATATACAAAAGGGTTGGGGGTGGGTTGTGGATGGGAGGATAAGTCGGGGATAGAATGTAACTAAATGCAAAGTAAAAACTAATATAGAACTCACCTAAGATAATATTCGTACGACTTGTGGCCACTCCTGCCTCGTTCTTGGCCTCGCACGTGTAGACACCCACATCGCTGGGCGTGACCTTGGCTATCTTCAGCTGTGCCACCTGCTCCACCACGGTAATCTCGTACTTCTCGGAGGCAAAGAGCAGTATGTCATTGAAGTACCAGTTGATTTCGGGGAAGGGTACACCGTCCACTTTGCACTCCAGGACAGTGGGCTCCTCGGGCACACATTGGCGGGGGCGTAGCTTCTCCGTGATGCGCGGAGGCTTGATTTCCTTCTTCTTTTTCTTCACCAGCTTTCGCTCCTGACCAATCACCTCGGAGGTGGTGGTCTCCTGCTGATTCTGTGTGAGTTGCTGATCCTCGATGAGCTCTTCATCGGCCATTCGATCGATGCCCTCCTGGATGCGTTTCTGTGTGATGAGCTCCAGCTCGGGCAGCGGTTGACTGTCGTCGAGCACCACCCGCCTCTTCTCCTTCTTGATGATATTCGAGGTGACCTTCATCTCGAGATCCCTGCGCACATCCTCCACATCCAGTTCGATCAGCTGTTCCGTGGTAATGAACTGCGGTCGCGTATCCTCAGTCTTTTTGAGTAAAGTGATGGTTTTCTGTGAGATCTCTTGGAATACTTCATCCACCTTTTCGATTTCCGCAATGGCTGCCTCCAGCAGCTGCGGCTGTCCCTCGATGGAGGCCTGCTTAAGGCGCTTTGTGCGCTTCTTTTGGGCCTTCTGCTTCGCTTCGGGGGTAGTCTCCTCCGTGGGCGCGAGCTCCTCTTCGGGCAGGACATCTTCAGAGACGGCCACCACCTTGTCATCTTCCACGGGCAGAATCTGTTCGACCTCATCTTCCTCGGCAATCGGTTCGGCAAATGGCTCGGCCATCTCCTCAGAGACCTCATCCACCGAGGGCGTGGCCTTCTTTAGCTTGGGCTTCTTTTTCTTTTCCTTTTTGACCTTGGGCGCAGCATCCTCGGGCACTTTGAGGGGTTCCAGTTCCAGTTCCTCCTCTTCGCTTTCGGGCTTCTCTTGGGGCTGCAGCTGGGGACCGGGAATGGCCTTTTCTGGCTGCTGTGGCGTCTCCGCTGGCTTTGCGGGTATGGGCTTGAGCTGCACCTCCTCGGGCTGCTCGGCGGGCAGTAGATGCCGCTTGCCCTTGGGCCATTGCTTCTCCTCGAGGACCTCCTCCACGGGCTTTTTCTTTTCCCCTCGCTTCCATGGCACCTGCGGTTGTTCCTCCTCCAACTTGGGTTCCTTCTCCAAGTCCAGGTGCTCCGCTTCCTCCAATTGCGTGGGCTCTGCATCTTCGATCTCTGGCAGATCCTCGTGCTTGGGTTTCTTCACCTTTTTGGTTTTGCGCTTCTCCTCTTGGATGAGCTCTTCTTCGACCTTTTCCACATGCTGCAGATCCACCGCTTCCAGTGTCATTTCTTCGGGTTTGATGGATTTCCTGGTGGTCGGCTTGAGACGCACTTCCTCGATGGTGGCCTCCTCCGGTAGCGGTTTCTTTGGTCGTGAAACACGCTTGAGGGCCACCTCTTCCACCTTTTCGATGATTTCTTCTCGCTTGGGCTTGGGTTTGGGTGCTGCCTTTGGCTCCACAGGTTGTTCCTCCTCTGGGATCGGCTGCTGAACCTCTTCCTGTGGCTGTGGTTCTTCTACCTCTGGCTGTGGCTGCTCTTCCTCGAGTTCTTCGATGAGTTCTTCCTCTGGCTCTTCTGTGGCCTCCTCCTCTGTGTCAGTCTTTGGCTTGGGCTTCTTTTTCTTCACCCGCTTCTTGGTGACATCCACAATCTGCTCTTCTGTGGTGATCAACTGCACCGTTTCGAGAACTTCTGGTTGTGGTGTCTCCTGCGAGACAATTGCAGTCTTTTTCAGTGGCTTCAAGGTCACCTCCTCCACTTGTTCCTTCTCGGGCAGAGGCTGTTGCTTGCGGGGAGTCCGCTTGAGTTCCACCTTTTCCACTTGCTCAACCACTTCTTGGGGCTTTGGCTTGGGTTTCTTTGGTTCTTCTGTTGGGAGAGGTTCCTCTACTTCTGGTTCCTCTACTTCTGGTTCCTCCACCTCTGGTTCCTCCACCTCTTCTACGGGTTGCTCTTCTTCGGTTTCCTCTGCGGTAGTTATCTTCTTCTTGGGTTTCTTGACCTTTTTCACCTTTTTCTTTTCTTCTACGATCTCTTCTTGTTCTTCTATGATCTCTTCTAGTTCTTCGATGAGTTCCTCTTCCTGTGGTGCCTCTTTTTCGGGCTGCTCCTCCGCGATTTCAACCGTTTCTGCAGTCTTTTTGGGCTTCTTGACCTTTTTCACCTTACGTTTTTCTTCCACAATTTCCTCTTGAACTGCTATGATCTCTTCCTGTTCTTCTACGATCTCTTCGGGTTCTTCGATAGCCTCTTCTTCGGGAACCTCCTCTTCGGGGGCCTCCTCTTCAGTCTTTTCAACAATTTTCTTTGATTTCTTGACCTTTTTCACCTTTTTCTTTTCTTCCACGATCTCTGATTGTTCTTCCAGGATCTCTTCGACAACCTCTTCTGGGACTTCTTCCTCTGGAATTTCCTCCACAATCTCTTCGGACACCTCCTCCGTTGCCTTGGGTTTCTTGGCCTTTTTGATCTTGCGCCTTTCTTGGACAATTTCCACCTCCTCTTCCACTTGAACCTTTTCAATTTGTGCATCAACCTCATCGGGATGCTGCACCTCTTCCACAGGCTCTTCTGGCTTTGGCTCTGTTGCTGCTGGCTTCTTCTTGCCACGCTGCCACAGAACTGGCTGTGGCGTTTCCTCCACTTTGGGCTCTTCGGGCAGGACATCGACAGCCTCTTCGTAGGTCTTCACTGGTGTCTCTTCTAGCTTTTCCTCGACAACTTCTTGGGGCTGGGGTTGGGGTTTCTTCTTCTTTCCACGCTCCCACAGTTGGGGCTGTGGCTGTGGTTGAATCTTCTGCTCCTCCTCTTCCAGCGTGTCCACTGCCACTTCGAGCGTTTTCGGAGCTGCTTCCTCGACAACTGCCGCTGCCTTGGGTGCTGGCTTCTTCTTTCCACGCTCCCATAGCACGGGCTGCGGTTGTGGCTCTGTGGGTGCAACCTTTTCCTCCTCCAACGTGTCGACTGCTACCTCTAGAGTCGGGGCTACATCTTGTGCCACTGTCTGTTGGGGCTTCTGCTTCTTGCCGCGCTCCCACAGCACAGGCTGTGGTTGTGCCTCCACTTGGGGCACAGGTGCCTCTTCGGGCAGCTCATCAGTGGCCTCTTCGTAGGCCTTTTGTGCCGGCTGCTGCTCCACCGACTGCTGCACGGGTCTGATGGTTTTCAGGGGCTTCAACTGGAAGTCCTCCGCCTTTTCCGCTTGTTTGGGGCGCGGTCTGGGCGTGGGCTTCAGTTGCACCTGCTCGACCTTTTGTTCGGGTTCCCGTGGGGGAATCACCCGGCGGACGGCTGTCTTTTTGGTCTCCTCCACAATCTGTTGCTGCTGCTGCACCACCTGGGAGGTCTGTTGCACCACCTCTTGAGTGTCAATCACTTGGGTGGTTTGCTGCAACACCTCTTGTGTGGTCACCTGCTCCTGCACGACCTTTTTCTTGCCACGTTCCCATAGGACAGGCACCGGTTCGGGCTGTTGCACTGGCAGAGGTTCCTGCAACACGTCATGCAACTCCTCGTAGGTTTGAGCGGCAGGCTTTTGCTTCTTGCCACGTTCCCACAGAAAAGGCTGCTGCTGTGGCTGTGCCACAGGCAGAGGTTCCTGCAACACATCGTGCATTTCCTCGTAGGTCTTTGGTTTCTCCACAAACTCTGGTTGCGGCTCCTGGACGGGTGCCTGCGGATGTGGCTGTGCCTGTTCGGGCTTCTTCTTTCCACGATCCCACAGGACGGGCTGCTGTTGCAGCAACTGCTGCTCCTGCGTGTCCTGACGCTCCTGCAAATGCATGAGGGAGGAGTCCTCGACTTGAATGAACTTTTGGGGCTCGCGTGGCTGTCGCCAGTCGTAGGCCTCCTGCTGTGTGCGCTGATTGATGATCTTCTGGTGCTCGTACTGCTCGAGGCTCATCATCTGGGAGTCCTCGATCTGCACGAACTGCTGCCGCTGTGCCTCCTCGATGAGGCTCTGCTGTTGCACCAGTCTCTGGCGATCGCTTGCCTGCGAAATGGTGTCCTCCACGGAGGTGAGTGGCTGCAGCTGGGGCCGCTGTTGTTGCTGCTGCCGCCAATTGACGGCCTGCTGCTCGCGGATCAGACGCTGTGCCTCCAGTTTCTCCCGCTCGGAGACATGCATGATGTTGACATCTTCGGTGGTGATGAACTGCTGCTTGTAGATGCCCGACTGGTCCTGCTCGTAGTGCTGCAGATCCTGGCGTTGAACGATCTTGGAGATGGAACCCTTGGAGCTCTCATCGATGGTGAGGAGAACCTCCTCAGCGATGGACTGCTGTGCCTGCAAATGCTTCAGTTCCACTTCTTCGATCTTGAACTTGTCAATCTGCTTGGTCACACGCTGCACGCTCTTCAGCTGCTGCCGCATCTCCTTCCAGGGTATCAGATCCTTGTTGTTCTGCTGCTGGGTGATCAGCTGATCGATCTGATCCGTCATCTCCATGATCTCCACGCTCTCCATGCTCTTCAGTCGCTGTATCTCCTTTGTGCGCTGCTCCTGCTCCACTTGCGCCTGCTGGGGCAGTGGCTCCTCTGTCTCGATGGCGCCCTCGAGGGGACGCAGGTAAACCTCATCGATGTCGAATTTGTTCAGCTGCTCCGAGACGCTCTCCACTTGCTTGAGCTTTTCCCGCATGGTGATCCATGGCACTGCCTCCTTTTCCGTCTTCCCTGCAATGATCTGCTCCAGTGTGGCGCCCAGACTCATGATGCCCTGATCCCGCTCCGTTTTGATGGACTTGAGGACCACTGTGGCAGCCTCTAGCTTCGGCGTGGGCTTCTTCTTTTCAATGGGCGTGGCCTTCAGGCTGATGGTCTCCTCGGTCCAGGACTTCACCGGCTCTGGCTTGAAGCCAGGCAGGAAGACACCCTTGTCCAGAGAACGTCCGCGAGTCGGACGTGAGGACTTGCGCCAGGGAATCACCTTTGTGGCAGGTTGCAGGGACTTGCTTCTCACTTTGGGTTTCTTTGTGCGGGATCTACCCTCATGCCCATTGACCCCTAGGTATTGCCCAAACTGTTGTTGTTGCTGCTGCCCTGCTGGCCGCTGTTGTCCTGGCTGCAGGGGCGAATCGGGTGCACTGTCCTCCCGGCCAGAGGATGAGGACTCATCTTCGGCGGAATCAATTGTGCGCAATTGAAAGGCCGAGATGCGTCGCTCTAAACGTTGAGAATGGGTTCAAGCAAAAAGATTCCATCTTTAGTAAAGGGATCTCTCCATAGACAGCGGCATAAAGGGTATCCAGAGTTCGATGGAAGCAAAAGGGGGAGGCTTATTTCTTCTACTTACCTTTTGGCTATGCAAATAATACGATATATAAGTAAAATCAGACATTTTTTGTTGGCGCATATGCAAAACAATGAACTTGAAACAAAACATAAATTTATATTTTTAGTGGATTTATGGACAGAGCAGCAGAGCAGATGAAACCAAAAACCCACCCACTGAAATTTCCCCTTACCGCCCTACTCACACACACTCCGCGAGAGGCATGGCCTCAGCATCGATGACCCTGAATATTGGCCAAGCATACACTCAGAGAAAAATTTCACAGTGCAAAACAAACACACCCATATTTAAATTTAATATTCAGGTTTAATTAAAAAAAAGTAATTAAAGCAAAAGTGTTTTAATGTATTTTAATATTTTAAAATTAAAAATATAAAAATGTAAGTGAAAACACTTTCTGTTTTCATTTCATTTTTAAATCTGATGTCTCCCAATGCACACTTTTGTTCTCTGAGTGTATGAGATCATGAAAAATGGGATTTTGGGCCTAGGTATACCTCTAGGTCAGATCTAAGACTATTTTGAAATGCATATTTTAGCTAATTGGCATTGATAAAAATAGTCGAAAACAGTCAGTCACATAGTCACAAGTCTTCTACTTTGAGGTGACACTATGGTTTATCTATGTGTCTTATGATTCATTAATCGGGCATGACGGAGCAGCACCAGTCCTACACATGGATGTGCGATGATTAAAACTGCATTAGCCTGCACCTAAATCCAATCTATATCTGGCTGAGGGCTGTGGCACATTGTCATGACAAAACAAAGTGTCTCTTCGACTCATCATCATTACGACGATCATTAAATGGCTGGCATATGGCTGTGGCCTCTGTGTGGCAAGTACAATTGAGAGCAAACAATTTGAAATGTGTTGTTGCCTCCAAAAATAGGCATCTGATTAGTGGCGGCTACGTCACCAGGTGGGGCTGCTGGCTGCGGCAACTATAGAGCGGCTACAGACAGATTTATGGGCGGGGTGTGTCTGCCTGCGCCGTATTTTCAGAGCGAGCGCAGCAGCAGCAGCAGCAGCGTACTGCATAGATCCAAACGAGAGACCCCGCTTCTCATTCCGTTATAGACAACAAGCGGGCAATGTTCTGCCCGAGAAAAAGAGCAGTTCTACTCTGCAAAAAACATTACCTGTGTGATTTTTACCTGTGTGTTCATTCTGATTGATGGCATGCATGCAACAGCAGTTGGCAACAATAGCAACAGGAGCAGTGTGGCATTGTGGCAGTGTTTTGTGGCATGTGTGGCAGGGAGCAGGAGTTATCAAAAACAAAGTTTTTTTCAAATTAATGCATTTTGATTGAATTTATTTATAGACGCGATCAGATTTGGTTTTTAAGTATTAAATACATGATAAAAAATACAATTAAAAAACAACAAAAATGTGGAGAGTGGTGGATAGTGGTGTGTGAATAGTCTATCGGTATCGGTAAATCGAAAAGTCATCGATAAATGATAAACGTAAACATTCAATTACAAATCGGAAATCGTATCGGTACTTAAAAACGAAAAGAGTCGCATGAGTTTTTATGATTAATTTTTTAGTAAAGCTCACAAGCGGCAAATAGTCATCGATTTGTAATCGATTTTTCTTCATTTTTTTTTGGATTTGGACAAATTTTTGGAAATTCTTTAACAACAAATGATTGATGATTGAGAGTGTGTGGTTGACAGAACAAAATGGAAAACAAAATTAGTAAAGAAAACAGAAGAAGAAGAAGCGGTAATAAAAAATGAATAATAAAATCTCATGCAACATCACTACAAAAATAAATAAATTTTAAATTAATATATAAACAATACATAAATCATTATCATTATAATCATCATCAACAATCGATGTGAGGATATACACAGATATAAACATATTTGAAGGGACACTGTCAGAGGAGGATCGTCGTACGTTTGGGTTTTTATTTTGGTAAGAGTTTTGATCATGAAGAAGTATCTTAAAGCGCATCTTAAACCTCTCTAATATGAAATTTCTTTTGCAGCATCGAACAGAGGATCATCATTGCTTGGAAACAACAAAACAACCGCTTTGGGCCTGGCAGCTAAATATATCTAGAAAATCTACATGGGGGCCAAGAGATGATTCATCTAAAGGTCCCTCCGTTGCTCGATGAGTGAACAGCCGTAACTGATTAATCTAATTAAATTCATTTCTGCATCATAAACAGAATCATCAATTCATGTTCTTGTCTAATGAGTAAATGGCCAAGTGCTGCTGTTGGCCAACATCTTTTTTCGGCTATAAGATCTCTAAAACCCCTGGGGATCATCTCTTTTAGGTAATTTATCTAATTTATTTTCTGTACTTTTCTACCCCCACGCCGAACTATAGAAAGTTCTTTCTTTTTTTTGTTTTTTTTGTGCCTTTTTATTGAAAATAAATTTCAAGATTCTCTTGAAGCGAAAAGCGGAAAATACATAAAATGTTTTTCAATTTGTTTTCCCAAACGAAAGAACACCAGATATCCAGACAGCGGCTGGCCCCAAAAATAGACCCCCGCCGAACGGCACGGATTTTTTTAACGCTAATCTATTGGAAATTAGTTTACTCGAAAGCAAAACATTCTCCAAAAAGAAAAATGAAAATAGAACAAATTGGGGAGAGAAAAAGTAGGTACATATAGAAGAATATCTATTGGGAACATTTTCAGAGGGAAAAATATAGAGGTTCATTCGAATGGCAAGATGAAAAGCCCATGGCTGAATGGCTTTCGATATTTTTGTGTTCTAGTTTTTTGGCTAAAGATCCCTCCCGTTTATGTGTGTGTATCTGGCAAGATACAAGATACCAGAAACAGAACACAGAACACAGAGCGAGCTGTGCAAGAACCAGCAACTGCAGTGTGTGCGCTAGATGTGTCATCCATAATATTTTATGCTAATATTCACATGAAAATATAACAACTTTCACGCTCGAGCGGAGGCGGTTGAAATGTGCGTTTTGTTTGCACACGGCCCCCTAAAAACTACACACAAATGATGATTGTTGGGAGATGCTATATATAGTATCTATGGGATACTGTTGAAAATATTATATACACGACCGAGTATTCTTAAAGTGGCCTGCCTTTTACATACATGTATGTACTACAATATGTATGCTCTAGTGTTCGGACATAATTCGTTCGAAAGTATTGTTGTACATAAGCTGGCTGCCTTATTTATAAAACGACTCATCGGGGGGCCTAGAGATCTATCTATCTATCTATCTACATGAATATTCTTTGAGTCATTTTCAATTTCACTCATTTTCTGTTGCTAGAGAAATTTCAATTTCAATTTTAAATTTGAAATTTTGTAGGTTGTTTTTTGTTGCTGCTGCTGCCAGCAAAATGCTTTGCTTCTTGAATAAATGTTCTATAAATATTTATAGTTTTGCAAAATACTTGTAATTATTTTTATTATTTTTTCAATTAAAATTGTTCTTTAATTTTTTTTTTTTTTTTTTTGTTCGTTGCGATTTTTTGTTCTTTGGTTAATTGTTTTTTTTTCCTGTTAAACATTATTGTATATATTTTTGTTGTTGTGGGTTTCACATTTTGCAAAAATTGTTAGTAAAAATTGAAAAACTCGTTCGTTCGGAAAATGTTTAGAAAAGGTTCCTTCGCTTTTAAATATTCTTCACTCTCAAACTTTTACGACTAGTAGTTGATGAATATCGACAATTATCGATATGTATCGATAGGTTTTGGGTAGTACGATCGTACGAGTAGGTAGTTATAGGGTTCTTTACGTTCGTAGCTTTCTGGGGATTCGTTGTGTCAGTTATTTTTATAGTACTTTTCAGTATTTTAATTATGTTCAGTAATTGTCAGTATTTTAAGTTTTTTTTCGTACTGAAAATATTTGTCGGTATTTTCTAGTATTTTTTGAGCATTCTTTGGAGTTGGTTTTGTTTCTGTTGGTTGTTTAATTTTAGTTTTTTTTTGTTGATTGATGTTTTCTTTTGTTTTTGTTTTGAACACGGTTCGCTTACGTTTGGTTGTGTGTTTGCTTGGTATTTTGTCGAACTCTGGTTTCGGTTTTGGCTTAGTTTTTAGATTTAATCCTTACTTTTAACAGTCAGTTTGGCCGAGGACTCGACCTGGCCGGTGGACGAAGTCACACGTACTGTAAAGATGCCCGAATCCTCCTCGTAGGTGGTTCCAATCAAAAGCACAGCGCTGTTGCCATCAAAGATCATCTGTAACGAGCCCGAAACAGTATTATTTATCACGATTGAAACAATCAGAGCCCTAAAATCATGAAATTTGAGATCTATAATTGAAAACCCACCTGGAAATCTGGTGTCTCGGGTATCAGCTGTCCCTCGCGGAACCACTGAACACTGGTGGCCTTCACCTTGCCCGTCACCGTCGTCTTGAATTGTGCGGGCATGCCCTCCGTAACGGAGACATCCTTCAGGGCCGTAATAGTGGGTGGGGCATCCAAATTCTCGATGGGACGCACCTTCAGCTGGGCGCTGGTCTGAATGCTGCCCAACTTATTCTCGGCCACACACTTGTAGGTGCCCTCGTCCTCGGGGAAGGCCTCCGAGATGATCAACTGGTAGTACTCGCCCTGTCGCGACATTTGGAAGTAGCGCGACGGCTTGACAAAGTTCTCACCGCGCATCCAGCGGGCTGTGGGCGTGGGCTTGCCATCCACGCGACAGCGGAAGATCACCTTGCTGCCCTCCTCGACGGACTGGCTCTTCAGCTGCTCCACAATGTGTGGCGCCTTCTCGCTGCCGGGTGTCGTGGGCTTCTCCGGCTTAGTGGGCGACTGGACAACGCAATCGCCATCGCAACGCGCCTCTCCAGCCGAATTGACGGCCACACACTCGTACCGGCCCGAGTCCTCAGCGAAGGGCTCGATGATGAGCAAAGTGTGGACTGAATCCTCCTCGAGCATCTTGAATTTGATGCTTGGATGGATCTTCTGGCCGTTCTTCAGCCAGTAGACATCCATGGGCTTGGTGCCGGTGACCTTGGCATCGAAGCGTGCCAGCTGCCCGGTGGCCACGGTGGTGCTCTGAATGGTGGTCACAAAGCTCGGGGGCTGGATGCCACCCTTGCCAGCACGACGACGCTCCTCGACCACGAGATTGGCACTGCACTTGGCGGTGCCTCCGCGATTCTCAGCCACGCACGAAAAGACCGCCGAATCCTCGACAAACACCTGGCGGATAATCAGAATCGATT
This sequence comes from Drosophila bifasciata, assembly GCA_009664405.1. NCBI lineage: Eukaryota > Metazoa > Arthropoda > Insecta > Diptera > Drosophilidae > Drosophila > Drosophila bifasciata. Next base: position 43,850,001 of record CM019043.1, read on the forward strand.
TGCCGCTGAACGTGTGGATCTGCAGATCGGGCGAGTTCTGGATGGGGAAGCTCTCGCGGTACCATTTGACCGTCGGATTGGGCTCTCCATCGAATTCCACCTCGAACTTGGCCTGTTCGTTCTCAAACACGCGGCAGGGTTGGATCTTCTTGGTGAAGACAGGTGCCTTGGCGGGCGCCACGGGTCCCTTGACGACACGCTCCTGAATGGTGCCCTTGTGCTCCACTTCGGTGGTTTCGGTGGCGGTAATCTTGCGCGTGATCTCGAGATCACCTTGGATCTCCTTCTGCACTTGCTGTTGCTTGTTCATGTGCACCTCACGGCCATGAACCGACGACTCTGAGGGTTCAGCGGTGCCCTTTGGTGGGGCAGGCTTCACCTGAGCGGTGCTCGTTTGCTCTTGACTACAAAGGGGGTAAATCAAAGCTCTCTTAGTGGAATTTTCTTAGGGGTTTTGCTGGTTTTACTTACAGATTCTCCTCGTAGGAGTGGGCCATGCCCTTGGCCGCTGAACTACTGACAACCTTCTCGCCGGGAATGGCATACTGATGATTGTCCCTCCTCAGATTGGTTTCCTTGAGCAGCTGTTCCACCTCCAGGCTCTGCAGCTTGTTGTAGTACTCCTCGCTCTTCTTGGCCTTGACATTCTGCTGCCAATCGGGTGTCTGTGGCTTGTACTGCTTGGGCTTCAGATGCTCCACGCCCTTGAGCGTGTGGGCACTCTGCTCGGACAAATATTGCTTACGTTCATCGAATACCTTTTCCAGTTCATTATCCTGGCGCTCCTTCTGATAGGCGGCTAGCTCGTAATCATACCAGGCTATACATTCAAAAGGGGAACAAATTTTGGGGTTCAATTGGTGGGATCACACATATGTGTACATAGGAAGAACGATCTAAAGGTTGTTTAGACAACAACTACATGCTTGTACAGGAATGATAAAAGTTAGTATTTCTAGTAGAAGAAATATTATGGAACACAAAGATGAGGCATTGAGTTTTTCTCTCAGCAGTGAGACATTTGAACTGTTCCGCTATCTTCGTTACTTTTTGTTGAATGCCCGCTTCAGTGTCAAAGACGAACTGATTACTCTTTCATTTTCTTTGCTAGATTTTATTTCCATACATTTATTTCTTTTCTTACCTACCATCCATGAATAAATATATACAAATGGCTCTAGATCAATGCATCATTTCTATGTGGTTCCATAATATTTGATAACAAAATGCATGCCTTAGATTTTAAAATTTTAGTCACTGGGAAATCGATTTAGTACAAAGAATATATGTTTATTGGATTAGTTTTATTTTTTAGAGGTCTACTAGCTCCTTTTAATGATGAATAAAGACAGACAGAGAGTAGGAAAGATAGAGAGAGAGGTGTAGATACAGAGAGTTTCAATGACAAGCGGATGATGACCACAGTTTTAAAAAAACAGACGGAAAAATTGCACACAGACACGAAGAAAAACTATCATAACCACACCATATTACCCATGGCTCCAAATGGCAAATACTTAGAACGATATATACAGAAAGCGTGAGATTGGAGAGTCCATTCTGGGTCCTCTGGGGCGGGCTGTTTCCATCCACAAAGCGCTCTCCTACAGCATAGGATCCGATCTCTTGGGAGTGGCGGTTGGGGGGGAATAATAGGGGGACGGATCTTTGGGATTCTTGTGGGATTTTCTCGTGGGGTATTTTTTTGTGGATTGTTTTTCTAAATTGTTTGCTACTTTTAAAACGTGGTTGCATCTACGGGCTGTATCTATGTATGTATGTATGTATTTTTGTGGCATGTTGTCATGTATAAATATTTACAAATGAGTTTTTTTATGTGAGAGTTTTTTCATGTGCGAGTATGTGTGTGGTTTTTTTCTACTGCATTTTCTTTGTAAAATTTGTTAAGTTCTAAATAGCTTTTACCATAAATTGCAAATAGATTGAAATTTGTGTGTTTGAGTGTTGAACTTACGGCGTGGCGAGTTCTTCAGGACATTGCGATAATCATCGGAGCGTGAGACAACCTTCAGTTCGGTTTGGGTGATGGATTCACCCACAGAATTGCGAGCAATGACCTCCACCTTGCCAGTGTCATATTGACGGGTCTTCGGGATATCCAAATGGAACATGCCATCGTTGGTGAGCTTATAGCGGGAACCCTACAGCGTAGGAAGAGAGACAGAGAGTATTACAATTGAGTTTATAGAGATCTCTTTCATACGTACATGGACCACGGTATGGCCATTGACCAACCACATGACCCTGGGACGTGGATGTCCAGTCACACGGACACAGAATCTAGCGGGTTCGCCTTCTTCCACAGTCTGGGGTTCGATTTTGCTGACAAAAACAGGCTTAGATCGGGGCTTGGCATCGGGATCAGCCTCCTCAGGGACACTAAATTAAGCATAAATTAATTTCTGCTGTGGATTTCCCCTTTTTTGGAATACTTACACCTGCCATGAGGCCTCCATTTCACGAATGCGATCAATGCTCTGCATATGTGCAGGCAGCTGCGAATCATAGACAATGCCAGGCTTGCCAGAGACCTTGATGAAGGCTCGGGTCTCGTCCTTGCCATACAAATTGGTGGCACGGCAGACATACTCGCCCGAATCCTCGGGATATACCCAACCAAAGTTCATGGCCACATAACCAAAATCGTAAATAGGTTGAAAGCGGTTCTCTATAGATAGGAGAGAATATACTTTTAGCATGGGCATAGATGGCTTAGATATTTGAATACTTACTGTACAGCAATGGCTTGCCATTGAAGAACCATTCAACCTTCATATTGGGATCACCCACTGGCGCCAATTGGCATTCGAATTTCGTGACGGCCATTTCCGTGAGCGTCAGCTGTTCCTTGATTTGGGTCACAAATCGTGGGGGCTGCTTGCGATCCGGATCGAAGAGATCATCTTCTGTCAGATGCACCTCCGAGGTGTACTTTTTGATGGTGGCCTCCATTTGAGTCAAAGCATCGGAGCGTTTCATGCCGCGTGGCACTTGATTTTGCAACAGAATTGTGGGCAGTTCTAAGGGAAACAAAAGTAAAATTATTAAAATGAAGGAAAGAACTTAAAGGATGAGGGAAACTTACTTTTGCAGGACACTGTAGCTCTAGTGCGATCCTCGCCATGATTGTTAATGGCACGGCACACATACTCCCCAGAATCCTCGCCATACACATACAGAATATCCAGAGAAACGAAACCCATGTCAAAGATGTTCCTATAGCGATGACCCGAGGGCAGAGGCTTGCCATTGCGATACCATTCGACGCGCAGGCTGGGATCCGTTTTGGGTTCCACCTGGCACTCGAAACGCACAGCCTCAGCCTCCTCCACGGTAACGTTGGTGATTTGTGTGACAAACTTGGGGGGTCCGTACTCCTGTTCGACGACCTTGGGTGCCTCGGGTATGCGTCCGCGCTCGAGTTCCTTGAGCTTATCGGAGGTCATGCCCTCGGGCAGCTGCGATTCGTAGACAATGTTGTGCTTACCCTTGCACGTGACCTTGGCAGTGGTGGTGGCAGTGCCCCACTTGTTGGTGGCACGACACGTGTACTCTCCAGAGTCCCGAGCATAGATGTAGTCCACATCCAGAGCAATGAATCCGAAATCATTCAACTGATGCACCCTTGAGCCGGTGGCCATCACACGACCATTGTAGAACCATTCGATGCGCATCGACGGATCACCCACGGGCTCCACGCGGCAATCAAAGTGTATGGGTCCGCCCTCGGGCACATCCAGATTGTCCTTGATGTCCTCGGTGAATTTGGGCGGATTGGGCTGCTCCTCATCGATGACGATCTCCTCCCGCTTGTGCATGCTCTCCTCCAGCTTCTGGAGGCTCTCGGTGCCGGTGCGGAAGTTCGAGGGCAGCTGCGGCTCCATGATGATGCCCTGGCGGCCCTTGACCTGCAGCTTACACGAGACAGTGGCCTCGCCATGCTTATTGGTGGCCTTGCACGTGTACAGCCCAGTGTCGCGCTGATAGCAGCCCGCAATCTCGAGAATTACAAAGCCAAAATCATTGATGGTCTTGATGCGAGAGCCGGCCCACAGGGCCTTGCCATTGTGGAACCAATCCACGCGCATCGACGGATCGTTGATGGGCTGCAGACGGCACTCAAAGTGCGCCAGCGAGTTCTCCGTGATGACCATGTCGAAGGGCGTCGTAATGAACTCTGGCGGCTTGCCAGTGTCATCGTCGGGCACAAACTCGGTGCTGCGCGAGCCCAAACCCTCCAGCTCGGCAATGCGATCGATGGTGCCCTCCATGCCCTTGGGCAGCTGCGACTCCATGATGATCGAACGCTTGCCCTGGATCTTCATCGTTGATGTGGTCACGGCCTCGCCATACTCGTTGATGGCACGGCACGAGTACTCGCCAGAGTCCTCCGGGTATACGGGTGAAATCTCAAGGATAACAAAGCCAAAGTCACAGAAAGTGCGGAAGCGAGAGCCCGCCTTGAGGGGGCGTCCATTCCAGAACCATTCGACCTTCAGTTTGGGATCATCCGCTGGGGTTATCCTTGCCTCAAAGTGCGCGTTCTCGCCCTCACGCATGTTGTCGATGTTCTCGAGGGGCACCGTGAAGACGGGAGCCTTGCCCTTGGTCTCTTCGGTGGTGTCGTCGCGTGTGCGCACCATGCTGTACTCCAAATTGGCGATCTTCTCCAGGCCACCCTCCATGCCGCGTGGCAGCTGCGAGTCCAGAATGAGGCTCGCCTTTGAGGCGCACTTGAGCGAGGCCCGGGTGGAGTCCTCGCCGTATTTGTTGACCGCCCGGCACTCGTAAACGCCAGAGTTCTCCTCGTAACAGTACAGGATGTCCAGGATAACGATGCCAAAGTCATGGAAAGTGCGGAACCGATGGCCATGTGGCAGTTTCTTGCCATTGAAGTACCATTCGACCACCAGATCGGGATCTGTGATGGGCGTGAGACGTGCCTCAAAGTGGGCGCTCTGTCCCTCCACCAATTTGGTGACATCCGCAATCTGAGTGATGAACTTCGGTGGCTCTGCCACTACAGGGGCACTGGTGTCGCCCTGCTGGCCCTGTGGGCACTCCAATTCGCGGATACGCTGCAACGAATCAGGCTGCAGGCTGTCGTAGAAGACGCCTCCGCGTCCGCCACAGTTGAGGGTGGTGCGGGTGAAGTCTTCGCCGTATTTGTTCCACGCACGGCACACATACTCCCCGGAGTCGTGATCCTGCAGGTAGGCAATGTCCAGGACAACGTAGCCAAAATCGGAGACGGTCTTGATGCGATTCGAGTGGCGCAACAGGGTGCCGTTGTGGTACCATTCGACCTTCAGCTCGGGATCGTTCACGGGTATCAACGTGCACTCGAAATGTGCCGACTGACCGTCCTTGAGGCCCTGCAGCGGCTGGATGTGGGAGGTGAAGTGCGGCTTCTGGCCACGTGGCTTGTCCACGCACTCTAATGTGCAACTGATTTCGGCAGTGCCATGCTTGTTGGTGGCACGGCACGTATAGGTGCCAGTGTCCTCGATCTTGGTGCCCAGCACCTCCAATGCGACCGTTCCAAAAGCGTAGATGGTGCGCACGCGATGGCTGGCCTCCAGCACTTTGCCATTGTAGAACCACTCGATGATCATGCTCTGATCCCCGACAGGAATGAGATTTGCCTCGAAATGGGCCAACTCTCCCTCCCCAATGTCCGCAATGTTCACAAATTCCGTGGTGAAACGCGGCGCTATGCCGAGATCGGGCTGCTCCGGCCTGGAGCCGTCCTTACGCAGTGAATCCTCCAGATCCTGGATCTGTTCGAGACCCTCGGCGCCCTTCGGGTGCTGTGTGGACTCAATGATGCTCTCCTTTGTGGAGCAGAAGATGGTCGTGGAGGTGAATGCCTCTCCGGCCTTGTTGTACGCTTTGCACGTGTAGATGCCCTGATCCCGGGCATACACCTCGATCATGTCCATTGTCACGAATCCAAATTCGGTGGTCATCTTGAAGCGAGAGCCATGCTGAAGCATTTTGCCATTGAAGTACCATTCGATGAACAGATTGGGGTCCTCCTTGGGCTCCACATTCGCCTCCAAATGGATGGGCTGGGCCTCCGACAGATGGAACTCTGCCTGCAGCGGCTTTGTCCAGACGGGTGGTGGATATTGGGTCTCGGGTTTGCTCGATTTCTGGGCATACCGATTGGCCAGCGCCTCCTCTGTCTCTTGGACTGCCTCCAGTCCGCTCTCTCCCTGGGGATGTTGCGTGTCCAGGAACATGGTCTTGCCACCGGTGCACTTGAGCGTGCCCGATGTGGTGGCCGATCCCCGGCTATTGGTGGCCTTGCACGTGTAGATGCCGCTGTTCTCCGCATACGAGTTGGTCAGATCCAAGGCGCAGTAGCCAAAGTCATAGATGGACTTGAATTTGGCTGCCGCCTGCAGCGGCTGTCCATTGTAGAACCATTCGATCTGCATGGTGGGATCCCGGGCGGGCTCCACATTGCACTCGAAGCGCACATTGTCCGACTCCTTGCACTCGATGTTGTTCAGATGCGTAATGAACACGGGCGTCTCGTAGGTGGGCTCTGGGGCCGCAGGGCGATCCGCCTTGGGCGCCTCCAATGCGCCAATGCGTGGCAGGGCATCGGGATGCAGAGAGTCTGCCTGCAGCCAGTGACGATCTTCGATCTTCAGCGAGGAAGTGGACACGGCCTCGCCGATTTGATTGGTGGCCTTGCACGTGTAAATGGCCGAATCATCCTCTCGCAGACCGTTGATGGAGAGCGTCACCAGACCAAAATCGAAGGTGCTGCGTATTCTCGAGCCAGTGGTCAGAGAGATGCCATTCTTGAACCACTCGATGCGGAGGTTGGGATCCGCCCGTGGCTCCACCTGAGCCTCCAGCAGGACATGCTGTCCCTCGTGCAACTTGTCGTACGATTGCAGATGCGTCGTGAACACGGGCGCCTGCTGTGGCGTGGAGTCCACAAACATTTCGGGTACGCGGTTCATGGCGGCCTCCTTCAGGCGAATGGCCTCCCACGATTCGGGAATCAACGGTTGTCCATCGATGTTGGCCCTGGTTTTGACCTTCATGGCCGTTGAGGAGACAGCCTCCCCGGCGGCATTGTAGGCGCGGCACATGTAAACGCCGGCATCCTCTGGCACCACAGCGGCAATGTCGAGGGTCACGAAACCAAAGTCGTGGGTGGTGCGCAGGCGGGAGCCCATTTGCAGCTCCACGCCATTGATGAACCACTCGAAACGGAGAGATGGATCTCCCACGGGCACAACCCTCGCCTCGAAGTGCGCATGGGCGCCCTCCCACAGCTCCGAGGGTCCCGTGAGCAGCTGCGTGAATATGGGCTTCTCGAAGAGACGCTCCGGCTCAGTGGGACGTGGCGCCAAGGGTTTCTCCAGCTGATGGATGCGACTAATGCTGTCCGGATGTTGGGTGTCCATCAGGATGCTGGCCTCGGACACAACCCTCATGGAGGCGGTGGTTACGGCCTCGCCCAGAGGATTGACGGCACGGCACATGTAGACGCCCTCGTCCTCCTTCCGAATGTGGGAAATGTCGAGGGAAACAAAGCCAAAGTCGTGCTGCTTGGTGATGCGAGAGCTGTCCTCGATGATCTTCTCGTTGCGGTACCATTCGACCTTCAGGTTGGGATCACCCACGGGTATCAGACGCGCCTCAAAGTGCGCCGTCTGGTGCTCATTGATCCTGTCGATGTTCTGCAGCGGCTGCGTGAACACGGGACGCTGGCGAGTGCCCGGTGTCTCCACCTCCTGGCGCTGATGCGGCGCCGTGGACTCCAGTTTGCGGATTTTCTCCAGACCCTCCGGATGCTGTGTGTCCGAGATGATGGTGCCGCGGGCAATCACACGCAAATTGGTGGCCGACACGGCCTGTCCCATGGCATTGACGGCACGCACGGAGTACTCGCCGGCATCTTCTGCCACGGCGTGGGTGATGTCCAGCGACACATAGCCAAAGTCGAAGGTGATGTGGAAGCGGGCAGCCGATGGCAGTGGCTTTCCGTTGTGATAGAACTCGATGCGCAGATTGGGATCGTGCACCGGTGCCACCTGTGCCTCAAAGTGCGCCGTCTGTCCCTCGTAGATCTCCGTGGAGCCGCGCAACTCCGCCGTAAAGTGTGGCGGACTAATGGGATGATCACCGACCTCAGTGCGGGCATTCACGACCTTCGACTCCAGTTTCTGGATCTTCTCCAGCGCGTCGGGATGTTGGGTGTCCAGGATCATGCTGCGACGATTCAACACGCGCACATTGCAGGTGTTTACCGCCTCGCCCAACAGATTGGTGGCCTTGCACATGTACGTGCCGGTGTCCTCGCCATAGACATACAGAATGTCCAGGGCCACATAGCCAAAGTCGTGGGTGGTGCGGAAGCGATGGCCCATGGGCAGTTGCTTGCCATTGCAGAACCATTCGATCTTCAGATTCGGATCATTGATCGGCTCCACACGGCACTCGAGATGGGCATGTTCGCCCTCCTTCAGGTGCTCCAAATTGCTGAGGGGCGTGAGGAAAATGGGCTTGGAGCCCTTCTCCTCCACCACGGGCTTGGTGGGTGGGGCATAGCTCTCCAGTTGGCGAATCTTTTCCAGTCTCTCAGCATCCATAGTGTCCAGATCGAGGGTTTTGTTTGCTAGAAAAGAGAAATCCAAGAGATTAAGGAAGGGATTCTAGGGAGGGGATTCGTGTTTGGGGGATCCTTTGTACCTGTTACGTTTACAGCACATGTCGTGACTGCCTCTCCAATTGCATTCTTGGCCTTGCACATGTACGTGCCAGTGTCCTCGGCATGCGCATACAGGATATCCAGGGCGACAAAACCAAAATCGTAGGTGGTCTTGAAACGATGTCCTGTCTGGATGGGTGTGCCATTGCAATACCACTCGACCTTCATTGTGGGATCATTCACGGGTATCAGTGTGGCCTCCAGATGTACTGGCGATCCCTCGTTGACCTTGGCATTGCGCAGAGAACGTCCGAACTGGGGACGCTCCGCATGGAACTGCTCCTCGTCCGTCTTGCGCTGGAAGCGTGAGGCATCCTCCAGATGGGCAATCTTCGATAGAGCATCCTCGTGTTGCGTCTCATGGATGATGGAGGAGCGCGAGGTGACATTCAGGTTTATCGAATTGATGGCCTCGCCCAGATTGTTGGTCACACGGCAGGTGTACTCGCCGGAGTCTTCGGCATATACGGTGAGGATGTCCAAGGCGGCAAAACCAAAGTCGTAGGTGGTGCGGAACCTGTGGCCCGTGCTCAGGGGTTTGCCATTGTGGAACCACTCGACCTTGAGATTGGGATCCGGATACGGTTCAATGCGGCACTCGTAGTGGGCGCTTTGGCCCTCCTTCAGATTGGTGGGACCAATCAACTTTGTCACAAACACGGGGGCAGTGGTGACCGTGTATTCCTCCTCCTCGCGTCGCTGGTAGCGGCTGTGATCCTCCAGTTGATGGATCTTGTGCATCGCAGCCTCGTGTTGGGTCTCCAGCTGAATGGCCGTCTTTGATTGGACAATCAGCGAGGCTGAGGTGACCGCTTGACCCAGCTCATTGATGGCACGGCAGCTGTAGCTGCCTGAATCCTCGGGATTCACATACTTCATGTTCAGAGCCACATAGCCAAAGTCATGCATGGTGGTGGTGCGATTGGAGGCCTCAATGGGCTGGCCGTTGCGCAGCCACTCAACCTTCAGGTTGGGATCACCCACTGGGATCAAACGTGCCTCAAAGTGCACAGCCTGGTTCTCGGCGACACGCACATCCCGCACGGGCATCGTAAAGACGGGAGCCTGGGACACGAACTCATCCTGGACACTGATGCGCTGACGCTTGGATCCATCCTCCAGATGCTGCAGACGCGGCAGAGCCGTCTCGTGCTGCGATTCCAAGTAAATTGATTTCTTGGTATGCACCACAGCCACAGCGGAGGTGATGGCCTCGCCAACGGCATTGAAGGCGCGACAGGTGTAGGTGCCGGCATCCTCTGGCAGCGTGGACATGATATCCAATGCCACAAAGCCAAAGTTGGAGGTTTCCGTGAAGCGGGAGCCCGACTTGAGGGGCAGATTGTTGTGGTACCATTCCACGCGCATCGATGGATCCGAAACGGGTATCAGGCGGCACTCAAAGTGCGCCCGCTGGTTCTCCTTGATCTCAATGTTCTTCAGGGATGTGGTGAAGACAGGCGCCTGCTTGGTGCTCTCATCGATCTCCTCGCGGCGGCTGTACCTCGAACGATCCTCCAAATAGTGAATCTGCTCGAGTCCCGCCTCGTTTTGGGTCACGGTGACAATCTGCTCGCTGCTGCGGCACTGCAGTTCCACTTGGGTCTCATCGGAGCCAATCAGATTGACGGCCCGGCAGGTGTAGATGCCCGAATCCTCGGCAATCAAATGGACAATATCCAAGGCGACGTAGCCAAAATCGTGTATGGGACGGAAGCGATGACCCACCGTGATGGGGCGTCCGTTCTTGAACCATTCCACCTTCAGATTGGGATCCGTGACGGGTTCGATTTTGCACTCGAAATGGGCGTGTCCACCCTCGCGGGTGTTGTTGAGGCTCTTCGGTTGGGTGAGGAACCGCGGACGAATGTTGACAACCTCATCCACCTCTTCGTGGCGGCGATAGCGCGAGCTATCCTCCAGATAGGCAATCTTTTGCAGTCCCGACTCGTTCTGCGTCTCCAGTATCAGATCGTTCTTCGAGGTGATCCTCACGGAGCAGGAGGTGACGGCCTCGCCGAGTTGATTCCTGGCCTGGCACGTGTACACCCCCGAATCGATGGCATAGCAGCCGAGAAGATCCAAGGCCACATAATCGAATTCGTAGGCGGGACGGAAGCGATGGCCCGTCTTGACGGGTTTGCCGTTCACGAACCATTCGATGCGCATAGAGGGATCCCCTACGGGCTGCAGGCGGCACTCCAGATGGACATTGGTGCCCTCCACAGTCTCGATGTTGTGCAGCGCACGCGTGAACTGCGGTGCCTGCATCACGGTGATATCCTCCTCGCGGTTCTGTCGGCGACGCGAATCCTCGAGCAGTTGGATCTGCTCCAGGGACTGCTCGTTCTGCGTCTCCGTGACGACATCCGTGCGATCGATGACCCGCACACAGGCCGAGGTGTGGGCAGTGCCCAGATGATTGGTGGCACGCACCGTATACTCCCCGGAATCCGCGGCCGTGGCCTTGATAATGTCCAGAGCCACAAAGCCAAAGTCGTAGTAGGTCCTGAAGCGAGAGCCCACTGTCACGGGGCGGCCATTGTGGAACCACTCGACGCGCATGGTGGGATCACCCATGGGCTCCAGACGGCACTCCAGATGGATATTTTGCCATCGTGTATGGGCTTGGGATCGGCCAGGGGCTGGACGAACACTGGCTTCGACTTGGAGATCTCCTCAATGTCATATTGGGGCTCCACAAACGGTTTGTTCTCCAGATTTTGGGTCTTCTCGTAGAGGCCGCGATGCATGCTAGATGTGTCGATATTGGAACGAGCTGGAAAAAAGGTACAAGGAGAGATGATTAGGAGAGGATCCGAAAGAGATTTGGGGACTGTTTTTGTACATACTTTCCACTACCATCGTTGCCTGCAACTGAGCTTCACCTAGCTTGTTCCTGGCCACCACCAGATAGACGCCCGCATCCTCGGCCCTCACTTGGGATATATCCAGAGCCACATAGCCAAAGTCGTAGTACGTTTGAATGCGATTGGCGGCCGTGATGGAGCGTCCGTTGTGATACCATTCAATCTGCATGCCCAGATCCGACTGTGGCTCCACGCGCGCCTCGAAGTGAGCGCGCTGCCCCTCCGCAATCTTGGTGGTGCCCTTCATGGGCCCCAGGAAACGGGGAGCCTGATTTATGCAGATCTCCTCCTCCTCGCGTCGCCCGTAGCGTGAAGAGTCCTCCAGATGTTGGATCTTCTGCAGACCGCCGGGATGCTGCGACTCGGAGACAATCTCATTCTTTGAGATGACCGTCAACTGGGCTACGGTGGTGTCCTGGCCCATGGCATTGTAGGCGCGGCAGGTGTAGGTGCCCGCATCGTAGATGGTCAGCTGCTTGATGGTCAGCGCCACGTAGCCAAAGTTGTGGTAGGTGGTGATGCGGCTGCTCGCCTCCAGGGGTTGGCCATCCTTCAGCCACTCGACGCGCATCGTGGAGTCGCCGACGGGCTCGAGACGCGCCTCAAAGTGCGCATGCGCGTGCTCGCGCAGATCGAGCTGATTCTGGATGGGGGTCTTGAACTGCGGCGGGGCAATGGCCTCGGGCGCCTCCTGGACATGGCGACGCTGCTGGGACTTGCTGCGATAATCCTCCAGCTGCTCGGTCTTTTCGATGTAACGCTGCTGTTCGGGTATGCCCAGATCGGCGGTGACTTGGGAGCGCACATGGACACGGATGATGGACTGACTGATGGCCTCGCCAATGCGATTGACGGCGCGCACAGTGTAGGTGCCCGAATCCTCGGCTCTCAGGTGCAGGATGTTCAGGGAGACGTAGCCAAAGTTGAAGATGGCCGTGATCCTGGAACTGGCCGTAATGGGCAGGCCATCCTTGTACCACTCCACGCGCATCGACGGGTCATTGACGGGCGTCACCTGTGCCTCGAAATGCACATTCTTGCCCTCCTCAAACTCGCCCAGATCACGCAGTGGGCGTATGAATTGTGGAGCCTGATTCAGCTGCTCCTCGGAGCTCTCCTGGCGCTGATAGCGCGAATAATCCTCCAGCTGTGAGATGTACTGCACGCTATTCGGATTCTGCGACGTCTGGTCAATGGACGGACGCTGAACGACGGAGAGAATGGCACGGGACTCGGCCACGCCACTGGCATTGCTGACGCGGCACATGTACTCCAGAATCATGGCCCATGATGCTCAGCAGATCCAAGGCGATGAAGCCAAACTTGAAGACAGATGTGGCACGGGCACCTAAAGAGGGAAAGGGCATTAGAAGGAGTGTTATTGCAGGAGTAATCGATGGACTTACTGGCTGCCAGGGGACGTCCGTTGAGGTACCATTCGACGACCATTGTGGGATCACCCACGGGCTCAATGCGCGCCTCCATATGGACGCGACCGCCTTCGGTCTGCTGCACATTCTGCAGCGGTATAATAAACTGTGGCGGCGGATATACGCGATCCTCCTCGCCAGGACGCAGATGGGGCTTGGCGCGCTCCACATGGCGCAAGTAGATGATTTCGGGGCCAGGAATGGGTCTGCAATAAACGAAAGTAATGAGTATCTATAGCATCTGGCAGATGTGTATCTTTAGTACTCACTCTGGCTCAATAACTTTCGTGGGTCGGGGCAGATTCAAACGCCTTTGTTCCTGCGATGGCTGCTCCCTGGGCACTTCCACATAGAGGCGTGCACGATTGGCCGTCGAACCGGCAATGTTCTGAGCCGTGCACTGATACCAACCGGCATCCGAGGCCTGGACACGCGGTATCTCCAGACAGGTAGCGCCCCCATCAATGCCCACAAATCGCTCGGCGGTGGATGAGATCTGAACGCCATCCTTCTGCCAGGTGATGCGCGGCAGTGGCGTGCCAATGGCATTGGCACTCATCGTAATGGGCTCACCCTCGCGCACAGTCATCGTGCTGAAGCGTTGAACAAATTGCGGTGCAACAACCTGTTCCTTCTCCAGCACATTCAACTGTGCCTCGATGGCCACCTCACCGGCCTTGTTGCGAGCCAGACACTGCACAGCGCCGCCATCCAGACGGGTCACATTCGTGATCATCAGCGAATGGCTGCCCGATTCATTGACAAGAATCTTGTGGGAGGCATCGTCCCTCACCTGGCGGCCATTGATGAACCAGAAGACCTCCGGATAGGGATTTCCAGTCACCCGACAATCGAATCGCGTCATGCGTCCCTCGGTGACCTCGCGATCGGCAAAGGCCTTGACAAACGCAGGGGGCAGAGCCTTGCCCGCCTCCAGCTGCTCGGCCATCACGTCCACGGGTTTCGGTTCGTAGGCAGACTCCGCCGCAGGCTCCACGGCCAGGACGGCAGAGGAGACGACACAACCCTGGAAATTCTCAGCGAGAAGGGTATAATGGCCGCCATCCTTGGCGGTGGCATTCTTCACGCGCAGCGTGGCCACGCCGCTTGAATAGGAGATCTCGTACTTCTGGGATGCCACCAGACGCTGCCCGTTGTGGAACCACGTGAGACGGGGCTTCGGATTGGAGCCCACGCGGGCGGTGAACACCGCATCGGAGCCTTCGATCAACTTGGAGCTGCGCGGCTTCTGCGAGATTTGTGGGGCATGCGCAGGTCCCAGGGAGCGGTCGAGCTCTTGGGACAGCTGGGAGTCCAGCTCGTAGCCAGAGCGACGGGTGATGGCCTCCCGGAAGGAGACCTCGCGCAGCAGTCTATACTCAAAGGTGTCCACGCGGAACTCCTCCTCGATGGACGTGTACGAGTACCCATTCGAATAGATGTTCTTCTCCAGATTCTGGATGCTGGGCTGCTGCAACGCTGGCATTGGGGCGCCCTCCGGCTGGATGTAGACACTGCAGATGGCCTCCCCATACTGATTGCGGGCGGTGCAGGTGTACTCGCCCTCATCCCCGGGTCCGATCTGATTGATCAGCAGCGACACATCGCCGGTGGCCTCGTTGTAGCTCATTCGAAACTTCTGCGACTCGAGAAGTGGTGCGCCTTTTCGGGTCCATGTCACGAATGGCTTCGGGTTGCCACGCAGCCGTCCCTCGAACAGGGCATTGCCGCCCTGGGCGAAGCGAGCATTCTTGAAGATCTGCTCGAACACCGGCGGCGAGATGTCGCCCTGGGCATAGACGTGTGTCAATGCGGGTGGCACATAGTTGATGCCACCGCCAGTGATGGTGCCACCGCCAGAATGTTGTTGGACTGTAAAAATAATTCAAATTAGAAACTAATTTGGGTAATTTTGTAAAAGCGAAGAGTAAATGAATGAGAGCAACGCAAAATGATTTGGGTTCAAGGCGTAAGTTTGAGTATTTATGGCAAAAATAAAAATTAAAGGGTTTAAAGTAGGATCTTAAATCTAAAAAGGTCTTTCTGTTTGAGTTGCAATAAAACAAAATCCACAAAGAAAGACTATAACTAAGCCTTCTTCTAGCACTATAATTTCTATGGATTGTAGTTTTGTTGTTTCAAAAAAGATATAAGAAATATTCATAGTCTGTATCTATCTTTTATCCAATTAAACGTCCACCAAAATATCCTTAAAAAGAATTTTAAATTGATGAACTAATCTTGAAGTATCTGCTATCAACTAAAGTTTACTTAAAGTGCATTGACTTCAAGATAATTTTCTCTGAACAAAAATAATTTTAGATAAACTTCAATGTTAATTTATTTGAAGATTACTTGAAAAGTTGGCTCGTGAATGAAACTATTTATATTATAAATTAGCCATAAATAAACACTTTCTAAATGTAAACACCAAACTATAAGTAGAAACAATCTATAAGTAATCATATATC
Organism: Drosophila bifasciata; assembly: GCA_009664405.1. NCBI lineage: Eukaryota > Metazoa > Arthropoda > Insecta > Diptera > Drosophilidae > Drosophila > Drosophila bifasciata. The sequence goes on from CM019043.1 coordinate 43,865,530, forward strand.
TATATATATTCGCAACTGTATGCTATCTATAAGCATTTGTTTATCAATTGTATCTCTAGGAAGTGTGTCATTAACGTAAGGTACTTGTAGATGCTTTTGTTTGTATGTATCTATAGGTTGACGACTTTCCGAAAACAGCTGATTGTAAGAAATCGTCCGAAAGATAAACAAATTGAGGAGAAACAGCTGTCTTCTTGTGTCTCTTTATCCATCCTTCTTCTTAGCTTTTTATTCCTCTCTCTCTTTATCTCTCTCTCGTTGCTCACGCATGCTCCGAATGATCGTATAAGAGATGAGAGAGCTGAACATATATCCCATTCACTCTAACTAATGGCTAACTCAAGTACCCACAAAATGTAAACAAATTTCTACTCTTATACGTCTTAGACATGGATATATTATCTATATAGTATACGTATATGTATGTCAGTGCAGTCTTAGGGGATTTTGGCAGATGAATAGATAAACCTAAAAATAGTATCCCGAATTTTGTTCCGAATTTCGCCTGCCTGATCATCAATTAAGATTTAAATGATGAAACACAAGTTGACACATTAAAAAATATGTATGTATGTTGGAAAATATTTTTGGCTTTCTTTTGGGGGAAATTTTAATGATGACACATGTCTGTGGACACATCCGTGCTTATGGTATATTTATTTGAGGAAATGTTTGAAGTGTAGAGAAATATTTATGAATATTTTCTTTAGATTTCTTTTACTGTATTTATTGGTTTTAATTGTAGGGACTAAGATTTATTTTCACTTTATGATTTAATAAACAATACTTATTCTCTGTATTTATCGCATTTTTCAGATATTTCTTTGTCTGAATTTTTCATGAATTTGTTTATTTCAATGGATACGTATCCGCAGTCTGGTAAGCTTTACTGATCTGTTTACATTTATATTACAGAATAAATAAATCCATAATTTGCTGAATTGTTTCTGAAGAAGATTACGTTGTTGGTTTTCCACTGAATTCAATAATTCTTTTTCATGAATTCATACAAAATGGATGTGCAAAAGGAATGTAGAATGGGGGACCTACCATAGTGAAGTCAGGGCAGTTTAAGTCATTTATTACGTTAAAGTAAGAAAATCCATTACCGTCTGTTTTAAAGAGTGTGTTTTCAATATGTACTAAAAAAAATTTACCTTTAAGGGCCAAATTCGTATTTAAAAGGTCTCAAAGAGAACAATTAAAATCGAAGAAATTACAACATTTTTTTTGACTAAAATTCAGCGCTAAGATCCAGAGTAAAATCGAATAAATTTCCTATGAGTTTAAAACATATTTGCCCCTTTTTCATGGAAATTATTCTATTACTGAGATCAGAACCCATCTTATATGATGATATCCAGTGATATGATATAATCACTGCAAAGGATTTCTTTGTTTTAAAATTTTTTTTTTACAAAACCTGTACCAAAATATATTATTTAATGGTTCCACAAATATCTCAACATACGTACATAGACGTAAATAATTGAATAGATAAATTCCCTAAACAAATGCCAGGCAAAAAACGACTTTTGGCCAGGAGAGCTGTCACATGACGGGGGTAAAATTTGTTTGACTAAATGCAGTAAAGGACATTTTCAAGGTCATTTTGGATGAAATTTCAAGCAGGATGATGAAAAGCTTGGCGTGCGCATCTGCGTTTTTCTGCGGGAATAGTTCGCCCATTTTGGTACAGTGAGGATTCTAAATCCACGGTGTGAATCCCCACTGAAACCTTTAGGGGTTGAACCATCCCCTGAAACTGTATCCTTCGACTTGACTGACCTCGTTGTTGAGTGCTGGTGATTTGACTCCTTTGAACATGCTGTTCGGTGCGGCTAATCCTTTGCTGCTGATGCTGCTCCTGGCTGGAGTGCGAGTACTCCTGAGTGGAGTATTGCTGCTGCTGCACTTGTTGTTGCTGCTGCTGCTGCTGCTGGTACGGGTTCGGATTTTGTCGTTGCATTTTGTTGCTTCGTTATATATATCACTGATATACTATCATTTGACAAATGACAACCAAATCAGATATGCAGATGAAACTGCACTTTAAAGAATGGAACACCTCTCGATCACTTTTCTCTTTTTTGATTTGCTTCTTCACTTGATATACTTTTTTTACTTTTTATATATATTTATCTATCTTTGATCTCGCTTCTGTATGATGCTGAAATTGAATACGCAGGGTGGGGCAGGCCGGAACAGTGGCAGCGGCACGACAAGATAGAGAAAGAAAATCACATTAAATTTTTATGCATTTTCACTTGTGAATTCGAGTTTCGAGAGATTCACGAGAGATTAATCACTGCCACTTCTTGGCAAACATTTATTATGTCGCTCGGTGTTTGTATCTTTTACTTGATTTACTTTTATGTATGAACCTGTCACACGGTCTTTCTCTCTATTTTCTCTTTTCTGACAAACACACACCCACACACACTTTAATTTTCTTTCGATATAAATCAGATCTAAAGATCCTTCTTCTTCATATTCATATTCTTTGGGCTATGAGGCATTTTCCCTCAACTATTTTTAGCAACACTGCGACACATACACTCTCGCCCAAAAGCACACGCACAGGCGCACACAAAAACACACACACACACAGTATCTTCGTGTACGATGGGTGGATCGGATCGGTTGTTCGGTGGTAGCTTCTTATTTTTCACTGGTGCTATTTATAAACGTTTTTTCTTTCACAGAAAACTTTGTTCGAACTCCGCTTTTTCACAGATAGAGATATATATAGTAGAGAGAGAGAAAGATAGGAGCATTATCCCAGCACGATCAGCGTGTAATCCTTGCCAGGATCAGCCAGGATAATATCTATACAATCCCTGATATCTACATACTTATGCTCTTTGTTCATATATCTATAGAATATATATAGAATATCTCTTGATATCTGTGTTTGCACACGATTTCACAGTCCATTCGTTGGATTGGGTGCGGACCACCACCGAAAACCGAAACGATACGAAACGATCCGATACGAATCGGAATACGAATCCCCACCGAAGGCACCACCGCGCTCGCTCGTGTGATATTTTTAGATATTTAGCGCACTGAAAAATTCTTTCGGAATTTCTGAAATTTTTTTTCTTGCTTCTTTTTCGAAAAGTGGTTTCGTAACCAGAGAAAATTTTCATGAACACTTTTTTCTTTTCATTCCATTCACTTGATTTTGATCCTTACTTTATGATTTCGTTATCCTTACGAGGTTCGTGTGTGTGTGCGTATGTGAGTGTGTATGTTGCGGGCGTACAAAAAAAACTCTATATAGATGTATTCCGTACCGTATGTGTGCGCGTATATATACGATATATATATAGATATATGTATATTCTTTTTCTAAAAAATATCTATTTTCAAACTGTTTCAAGTCATAATCCCCGAGACTGAAACCAAGACACGTCGATCGTTTGTGAGGTGCGAGCGAAGAATGACAAAATCTTGTTGAGAATGCGATCAAATAGCTCTGCTCGCTGCTCGCTGCAGCTCGGCACACGATCTCCTCGAACCGAAGCGATGCGACGGGCGACCAGAGAGCAATCTTCGCCCCGAAGCGAGGAGAGCGCCGTTTACGAAGCAAGGTTCGGTGGGGTTGGCCGCTCCACACGATATATATTTTTGCACTTTCCATGCGCCTATCGTTGTTGTTGTTGTTGTGGTGGTGGTGATGGGGAAAACGCTCTCTGGGATGATGCGCTCTGCGTTGGATGATGCACTACACATGCCAGTGGGGGGAAGCATATCATTTTGTGAGAGTGGGATGGGAGAGTGGATGAGAGTTTCGATCGAGTTAGGGTATATCTTAGGGTGTATTCGTTGCAGATCCTTAAAGATTGCGGATCGTTTTAGAAAAGTATTAATAGTAGTATTATATTCAGTCTTGGAATCCCAAAAGAGTTCTTAGAAATTATAATTAATTAATTCTCCAAGCTTAGAAGATTCTCTTCGGATTCTGAATCAAAGATCAATTCATTGCAAAGTTTTTTTTTCATTTTCAAATCTAGTGTACAGATTTCTCTAATCTGAAGTCCCTCAATAATGCCCCAAGCAATCTTCGAATAGTTTTTAGACTTTACTCTGCTTCATGCAACATATTTTAAAAGTCAAATTGCTGTGAGTAGTATTTTACACCAAAAAACAGATCCACTGAATACCATATGCCACACAGCCATTTGGCTTTCGGTCTTCCCACAAGAGAATCTCCACTTGCTTGAGAGAGATCTCTTTTTCTTTCCCTCCCTCTCTTTAGATTACTCTCTGGTGTGGTTCTCCTGGTTGGGATTTGTTCGGAAAGTGTTCGGGTTTTGAGTAAGTTGGCTAAAAATATATGGCGATTTATTTTTGACACGTATTTTTCAACATTGTCTGCACAAAACGAAGAAAATAAAAGAAGATCCATCCCAGAGAAATTCTAGATACAAATGCATACACACGGCACAGATACACATGTATCTACATATCTATTGATTCCAGATAAAAGCGTATATATATAATATATATATAGGTGCAAAGTTAGATGCAATCCTTATGTTCTTTTCTGCATATAGATGCGAGAGGATGTATCCAACAGATTGAATAAATAAATAAATATTCGTTGCATTCTTATTTTTGTGGAAAAATTATTTTATAATTTAGATTTTGATTCTCACCCTCAAATTTTCCACATTATTTAATTTATTTATCTAAAATTAAAACCACATACTATAGATAGATGGATAGATAGATATAAGATGTTGGCTCATTTCGTCCCCTGATGTACATATGTACATATATATATATATATATATATACCCACTTCTTGATTATTCATTCTCGTGTGTCTTAATCATCAGCATAGAGATGTTTCGTGTGAGCAATTGGTCACAAATGTTGCAACTTTCTATTTCTTTTTAGCCAATTCAGAAATAACACTCGCTTTAGATACAAATTGCAACTAAAATGTTTGCTGCTTGGTTTTGGTTTTGGTTTTGGCTTTGGCTTTGGGTCCATTTATGGTCAACAGACAGAGAGACAGACAGAGCAGAGCAGAGCAGGGGGCCAGCCTTTGGCTATGCTTTTTACGGCAACCCGGTTTTCAATGGTCATGCAATATTGTTTTATTTTTTTTTATTTTTTATTGTTGCACTCAAATTAATTGTTAACATGGACACACACAACACTACAACTTGTACTCGTACTCGTACTGTTGTCAGTGGCATGCTACCAGTGGCACAGTCATTAAATTACACAAAAAAAAAAAAATAGCAACAAAGTGCTGTGTGAGAATCTACGAGACGAGAACTAAGTATCTTAGAAGTAGTCGAAAGGCAGGCGGAGTGGCGCAGCCAGCCAGGCGCAGCAGAAGGCAAAGTTTCGACTGTCAACGACAGCAGATACAAATGTATCTATCTACCCCATTAAAGTGCTAGTGAGAGATAAGCTGCAGTCAGCTCGCAGCTACACGCATCTTCTTCTTGGCCAGCTTTTACTTCATCTTCTGGTTTTTAGACAGTTAGAGGCCGGCCGGTTCTGCAAAAAGCCAGCGATGCGCCACGATCTCCACCGCACTGGCAGCTGTCTTCTAAGATTAACAGCACTTATCTGTCCACAACCAGAACGAAAGCTGTATCTACGCGTACCGTAGAATCTGTATCTTATCTGCATTGTATCTGGCAAGGGAGAGAGAAAGAGATGCTGGCGAAAAATACCCATCCCATTATGTCATTTTCTGCTTCAAGAAAGAATTTCAAGGAAAAAAACATTTCACTTTGCCTTTAATTAGTATTATTAATTGTTTAGTAAACATAATTAGACAGCTGCTGGGACTCTGCACTGTGGATAGGATAGTAGGTAGATATACATATATATATTAGTTAGTTGGTTCAATAATTAGTAGGGATTCACGCGTTTCTCTCTGTCGTGCGTGTGTGTGGGGCGGGGCTCTGATCTGGCATTCAATTTACTGCAAACAAGAGAAAGAATTCAAGTTCAATTAACGTCAAAGAAGAACATCAAAGCGATGATGATCACAACAGATGCAGATGCTGATGCAGATGCAAAGATGAGTTGACACTGGAGTAGAGTTGAGAGAGTCGCTTATGTGTATGAGAGGAATCATGCAACATGCAGCAGTGTGGGACCCCAAGCAAAGCCCCCCAAAGCCATCTTAAAGTTATAAATACACACACACACATACATACATACATGTACACACTGTTTGTGGCAGGCAACGGCATCCCAGAGATGTAATGAGTCGCATAAGCAGAGCAAAGCAGCAAAGCAACCAGCAAGCTGGCCCCACAAGAGTCGCAGTCTTGTTTTGGCATCAAATTTCGCGACCACTGCAGTTTGCCCCTCCCCCCAGCCTACAGTCTCTCTGCCACCGAGTCTTGGTAGTACTAGTGGCTCTGCCCCCCAATTCCATACCCAATCCATTCAGCAAAACCATAAAACCGAAACGAAACGTTGACGATGTTGTGGGGCAAAGAGACGACTGAGATACTGAGAGACCAGACCCGAGACCCAAGCTGCATGCCAAGCGGCAATTTGGGTATAAAATGTCCAAATGTGTGTGGTTGACTTTAACTCCACAGAAAAGCCTCACAAGACCCTACCAAATGGGTGGCATAAACTAATTTTACTCAATTTTAAAGATTTATGCTCAAAGTTAAGACTAAAGAATGTATTCAATGGAAAGGCTTAAAGCATGTATTTAAATAACCAATTTAAGTGTTTCTAAACTCACGAAAGATGCTCTATTCGTTATCAAAATTAATCAGAATAAGTGACTAATACTGAAATCAAGTGTTAAATGGTAGAAAACCTTTATCAGTTTCCTAATCTTTTCACTGACATTTTACAAATACTTTCATAGAAATAATTGAATTACTTAACATAAGAAAACCTCTTGTAGTTTTGACAACTATTCCATGATTTATAGATCGACCTTTCTCCATACTTAGCTGTATGAATAGTTCCATATCTTCTTTGAAAAGGGTATTCCCTCAATCGACCTACTCTCAAAATCTGACTCGTTGTCGTTTTTCTATCAATTGTTTATACAATTAGACACACGAGCCGCAGAGGCGCCCCATCCCCCTCCCCCCTTTTGCTTGTGTGTGTCTCCCTTTCTGGTAAATGAAAGTTGCAATGTGGTGCAGATTCGAGAGATAAACAGAGATCCGAAAGAGATGCAGAGATGCAGAGCGGCGGTGGTGCGGTGCGTGTGGTTGTAATCTATATTTAGTGATTTTACATGCGGTACCTCAAAGATATTTGAAATATGTTTGTCTACTATATGCGATGGTATTTCATGGCATGGGGCATGGCTAGGAGATGGGAGATGGCCCCTGCTGCCCCATTTTGTAGTAAGCAATTCTCCAGATTGCTTGCTTATGATTTACAAAATGTTTTAAACTAAACAAATGATTTTAAAAATGATTTAGAAAATGTTTAAACAAAAACCAAAGCACCACAAAATATTGTATATTTTACCTGTTTGTTCGCGTAGTTGCGGCTCCTCGTTAAAGTCCGAGATGGACACCGTTTTGGTGCTCACATAGCTGATGGACTCGATGGTCGTTTCCCACTTTTGGAACGTGTTGATGGTGTCGCTCCTCAAGGCTCTCGTTGAAGCGGAATGCTGATTGTTGCGCAGCGGCGTGGAGGAGCGCAGCGACATGGTCGATGTGGCCGAACCCAAGGAGGAACTGGCCGGCGATTGGGATTGGGATGTCGATGTTGAGGAGGAGCTGAATGAGGCTGATTTGCGTAGGGGCGTTTTTCCTACACCATTATCCAGGGGCTCTGCCTTACGTTGATCCTCCTCTTCGGTTATTAGTAGACTATCCGTTTGAGTGCCCTGATCTGTAGAGAGAGATAGAGAGTGGGGTGGTGAAACTTTGGCAAAATTAGAAACGCGGAAATGATTGGTATAGTTTTTTTTTTTTTTTTTAGTTTTTATTGCTGCACTGCGGCTGTGCGGCTATGGCTGCGTCTGTGTGGTTTTATATTCCTGTTCAATTAGCTGAAAACAATTAAATTGTTGCGCCTTGCGATTGCTGCTGCTGCGGCTGCTGCTGCTCCTTTGGCCATTAACGGCATTCGTGTTTATGCTAAAAACTTGGCCCCATTATCATCATCAGCAAAACAGCATTATCATTAGCACCATCATCATCATCTTCAAGCTTTAGAATTGCTGCAAAATTTTCAGCTCAGTGAATTTTCTATTGCTTTCCTCCTGCGTATACCCCTTGAAGAAAATGGCATGATGAACCAAAGCAAATCTTAAGATATGGGAAAGATTGAGAGGACAGATGGAATTCTATTATCCGTTTTCTATGATACTTCTTTTCGCTTCAGGAACTATCTCTGATGGGCTAAAAACTAAGCTTTAAATTCTATACCACCACAAGATTCTTAACGCTTATATCTATACGAAGAAGAACCCATATGCTAGGGTATCAATTACTTCGTTTCGCCTACCTATATTTCTCTATCAAGTATTTCTTGATTATATTTGCAGCAGGCAAATTTTCTGTTGTTTTCTTTGCTAATTTACAGCGTGCGTATAAATAAATTTGCTGCCAAGATTCTTTTTGCGGGCCAGAACGAACGAGAAAGAACGAGCGACTGACTGACTGCCTGCCTGCCTGCCACTTGGTGGCAGGGTCAACGCGTGGCAGTCAGGAGCAGCATGTTCTGCTATGTAGAGAGGGAGAAAGAGTAGACCCTGTCATCGGGTCTTATGCAACTGAATTTGTGTGTGGTGCCACCGTGGGGATTTCAATGTTGCGCCCAATTAAATTAAATCTATAGATCTGTATATATATAGACATTAAAATATTATAATGCTCGAAAAGTAGCAACAAATTTTGAATAGATTTCGAAGTGCTAAATGGTTGTACATTCCCCAAAATCTAGCCGGCATTTGCGTAGTTCTCTATAGTTCTGTAGTTCTGTAGATCTGCTGCTGCTTTATTACACTTTTGAATGGACCAGAACGGATAGACAGATAGATGTAGATATAGATTCCGTGGGTTGTGGGTGGGAAAACAATTTTACGATTCTCTGGGAACTAGTTTATAATATCAAATTCTCAAGTGTGATGCTCTGATGTTGGCTCTTATCCATGTATATCTATCGAAGGAGCTCAACGATATATGTACATATGTATATAGTGTATTTTGTTGTTGCATCGCAAGCGGAAATATTTGTATTATTATTTATATGCGACAAGTGCCGGCCCAGGGCCACAGAAATTACCATTTCACACACAAAAATTAATATAAAAACTATTTGCAATAAATATATATACCTTTTTCGTTAGGAAAAATGGCAACGTAGTTGCTTAACGATCCCAATTTACATATCGTACCCCCTATAAATTACCAATAATATATATCCCTAATGAAAAGTGTGACCACGCCTTTCCTCTGTTGAGCAATTGAACTATCAATAAACCACCAATAAACCACTCATGAGAGATCTAATGCCCCCGCATCTAATGGATCTCAAAACAAAGACAAAACAAAAGGAAAGAATTAAAACCCAATAGAAAATCTTAACGAAAATATGAAAGAAATATTTTAAAGTAGCAAAGTAGGAAAAATCTCACTTCTGTTTGTGTGTGTGTGAGTGTGTGACTCTTGTCTTGGCGCTGAGTTCATTTTGTTATATTTAGAAAATTGCCTAATTAATTTAGAAAAACTCTCGAGACCCAAAGAGCATCGCACACCACAAAATGCGAATGTTTGCCTAGAAGCTATTCATCACGAAAAAATGTACAATATTTTTGTGCGGAGAAAGCGACAATTTTTTTGTGGTCGAAAAGGAAGGGAAAAAAAATTGTTGCATTTTTGAGGGATATTTCGTGATTTTTGTTTTAAAAAAAATATGCTGAAAATATTCCTGCAAGAGGAAAGCAAATAGAAGACACTTTTGTGGTCAGAATTGTTCATAAAGTCTAGTAAGATGAAAAATATTGGGATAGGGATCCAGTACTATATATATAGCAAGTGAATTCAGAAATTAATTTTTTAAAACAATCAAAAAGATGTTCCATCAAAACTCTTCTCCCCATTTAAGCAGTTTTTCCCAGATGTATATGTTTAAATAATACTTCTACCCTTCTCTACCCTGAATTGGGGAGTAATATTCCTAAAGGAATGTTCCTCCAAACCAGGGTCTAAAGTTACCCATTTTTCCACATTATTAGCAGCATTTCTGATACAGAAAATACTTTCATAAAAAATTATCAGACGTCCAAGAAATTAGACTTTGAACTGAGATTATCCCAAAAACGTTCAGATGCAGAAATACTCGTAATATGCAAAAAAAAAGGAAATTTTTTTCCATTAAGTTCTACTCTTATGTTCTCCATAGTTTTCAATTTTCCCAAAAGTTCACCCTACATTCTATATCAGAAATATCATAACAAACATATATAAAACCGTGGAATTTTTATCCATGGGCATACATTGGGGCGTGTGTAACATCTACCAAAATATTGATACTGTGGCACGACATTTGCCACACGATACGCACAGATTGTGTTTGTCCTAGCGATGGGGCATGGGGTTTGGGGCATGAAGGCGGGAAAAAAAACTGATGCTAGAGCGAAAGAAATTTTGCAAATGTGCCAAACAGTATACAAAAAAAAAATAAATAAGAAATGGCCAAATAAAAAAATAAATATACAAGAAAAAGCAGCCAGCACAAGGCCGGACACGGGCCCCAGGCCCCATACGCGAAATGTTTTTCATGTTTCTCTTGTTTTCTTTCCATCTTTATTAATTTTTGTGTGTATTTTGACAAAGTTTTTGGGAATATATTTGTCGAATTTTATAAGCAATTTAATGAGTCATTAATATATATGTGGATACAAATCAAGATCCGAGCCATATGTTTGATTTCAATGAGAACCATTCGTGTTGAATCGCAAACGAGATGCAGTGCAAATGATTCAGAAAGTTTTTTGGGATATTTCGGCTGCTGAGCAACATAACATGCAATTGGGACACTTGGACCACTGCCTAATGGCCTAAACACCACCGAACACTTTGGCCCACAATACGAAATTGGCAGATTGGCAGGCGGTACATGCTGTACACCCACCCATGAACCACCCACCAACCCACAACTAATCATCGACAGAAGTGTGTCATCTATCCCAAAATTAGTGGACCCAGTGGGTGGGCCCCGGCAGTAAAACGAGGGCACTGGCGTCGGCTACATTCAGGTATTGCCTGCCATAGATTTCCGTGTCAGTGTCAAGGACTTGCCTGCCACAGAGGTAGAGGAGACATTCTGCTGGGCCTTCTCTCTGTGTGGACGTGGACCCATTACCTTGACTTGACAGCCGCCAGCACCCAGGCCCCTCGAAGAGTGTTTATGTCTGGGTGCCGTCCGTTGCCGTCTCGTAGCGAATTTCTCGCATTTTGCGCCATTCGATTCTTGGCAAGCGATCGCGACAAAAGGAAGAGCAACGCGAGATGCCAAGAAAATTTGGATGATAAATAAACGTTGCCGAAAAACCCAAATAAATCATTTATGAGCCAACAAAGCGAACGAAAATATCCTAAACATTTTCATTCCACACAAATCCAAACATTTGTTTAGCCAATTCCTCTACTATATATCGTATCTCTGACCTGATTTTCTATAGGAATTAGAGGGAAATACTCAGTATATTAGGGGCAATGAGTAATGATTGAAATTTGTGTGAAGAAAAATAAAAATTAGTTTTTAAGTTTTGTAATTCATTCAGAATATCATTCGGAAGATCATTTTTCTCCGTTGGCAGCACCACAAATTGTACGATAAAGCAATAATTACTAACGAATATACCCACCATCAAAGTTTATCAAAGAAAAATATTATTAATGTCCAAATCAATCTGCCAGAATATATATCCCAAAAAAGATCTAACGAATGGGTTATAGTTTATCGGAATGTAAACATTTTTCAAATGTTCAATAAACTTTTGCTTATAAGGAAAAATATTTCTTTGGAATTTTTCAAATTTTTGTTTTTTCAAATGGAAAATATTTTCAAAATACTTTCAAAATATTTTCTACGACTTTTTCAATATTTTCTTTTGAAAATACAAAAAAATATCCCAAAATTCTTAAGTTTGGGAAAAATCAACGATCAGTTGGCGCCACCTAGCGACTGAGTTTTCCCAAAAAGCTTTTTCGAAAACGAGAAAGAGAGCTTTTTCGAACAACAATTACGAATTTTCACTATAGAGAGCGCCAGTGCAAAAGATTTTTCGCGATCTTATGGGAAAACCTTTAAAATAACGTCAAAATTAAATAGAAAAAGGATCGATCGGAATTCGTAAAAAAATTGCTTAAAATGTAAAAAATTAAAACGAAAAAAACCATTAAATTTTAAGCATAATATAAAAATTCTGTCGCCTTCTAAAATTTAATGCAAATACAATTAAATAAGTAATTGATAAAAACGTCTTAAAAACTGGTTATTGAGGATTGAAAAACTAGTGAAAATCTAGAAAAAAGTAGGAATCTAAATAAAAATAGCTATGCAATCTACAGAAATCATCTAAAATCTAATTTTATAATTTTTAATGTATTTATTCAATTAAAATTCCACTTTAAATAAAAAACGTTTTTCCATGCTTCGTTTTCATATTGATTTATTTTGATATTTCGACAAAAACACAAGTAATACTATAATTCCTTTTTGTTATATGCAAGCATCCTCGATAATGGCCTTCCTTTTTGGCCGATCTGATGAATCAAAGATAGCGTTGTAGTATAGTTTTTAGGAGTCACACTTGAACCACAAACGAATACAGTTTACAATAGTACAATAAGGCAAAACTTTGGCATTGAACAAATCATAAATTAAATAAATAAATACAGTAATAGTAGTAGTAGTGTATGTGTAGTGTATGCCACTTAATATCTAAATCCACGATTTGTGCTCGAAACATTCAAATTTCCGCTTGTGCTAGCGGCTCCCAGCGGATTCATGGCGGTGCAAACGTAGCTCCCATTGTCGTCTGCAAAATGAATCAAAATTAGAGTGGATGGGGTGGGCGGGATAATGAGCTTGGACGCCCCCCCGATTATGCGATGTACACTCACCCGGATAGGCCTGGGGCAGTGTCAGGCGGCACACGCCGTTCCGGTACTCAATGAAATGCCGACTGCCGTGCCCCAAATGGCTGCCGTTGTGGCTCCAGTTGACCTGCGGTTGCGGATGGGCCTGGACAATGCATTCGAAACGGGCTGTGCCCCCCACGCCCACTGCAATGTCTTTCAGGGGCTTCGGAGAGCAGTTAGCAGAGATAGAGGAGAGATTACAGAGTGGAAACCGTTTGAGGTCAAAGGTAAATGACTCGCTCTTACCGTTATGAATAATGGCTGCCTTTGTGCCTGCTCATCGCGGCTCAAATGGGCATTGACGGGCTCCGTATTGGGCAGTTCCGGCACTGCGGAGTGGGCGGATGAGAGAAACCATTAGAAAATCTCTTTGCTTTCTGGGCATTTCTCAAAGCGTGGGCCATCCATTAGTGGGATTAGCAGACAAAACGCGAGCGGTAGCGGCAGCGGCACAACAACTTTTTTTTTATATATATTCTTTCACTTTTTTTTTTATACAATTTTTAAAAACACACACAAGAATTTTTCATGCAACAAACACAAACAAACAAACGAGGCAGAGGCGAGCAAAATAACAAAACAAAAATAAGAGAGAATACCTCTCTGTTGAGGGTTAAGATAACATGCTTTTTGGGGTTAAGGATATGCCTATATGGCTATATGCTATATGGTATATATACACAGAGATATTTCCATGGCTATGGCTGATCAGGGTTATTCACAAAAAATTGAGTAAAACAACAGCAGCAGCAAAATGTGTTCCTAACTGACTAATACTATACAAATTGACAACATCGATAGCAAAATGGTGTGATTTTTGGCATTAGATCAACGATTGCTTGATTGATTGATGGAGTGCGCATCCTGTTGTGCATTCAATCGTTTTCTCCATTTGGCTATACCTGTGCGGATGAGCTGCTGTTCGGTTGGCAGACGCGGCGCCTGAACGTGCAACCGATCGAGATGTATGTCAAGGCTGTGGCTGTGGCTGCTGGGCAGACTGTACCGCTTCTGGGCATTGTAGCGCGGTGCCAGACGCACGCCAGCTGGTCCAACATTGCGACGTTGTGTTTCATTATCGGAACTATAGCCAGGAGTGGCGCTATATACGGGTGTGGTAGAGCCATAGCCAGAAGTGGCAGAGCCATAGCCTGCTGCTGGTGTAGTCCTACCCGTTCGCTCATGTTGCACGGGTATAACCAGCTCATTTCCAGGCGCCAATTTCAAGGGATACGGCGAATGGCGTCCACCATTTTGGATGGGTGCCACATGGGTGCCCCCGTGGCTATTCCCCTTGCTGTTCCACTGGCTACTGACAAACTTGTGACCCTCGCCGGGAAAGAGTATACCAAATTCGTAGCCAAAATCGTATTTGAAATAGATCAAACCGGTGTTGGGATCGATGCATTTGGTGCCTGATTTTATAGCATATTTTTTAGAGAGGAAAGTTTTAGAGATAAATGGAATCTTATAGATACATTGGAGAGCATACACATAGAATACTATAAATACTTTAACGATGAAAAACGAAATGGAGTTTCAGGGGGATTAGTATGGTATTTGGTATCAAATGGGTTTTTTTTTTTGTTGTTCAGGCGTAACAAAATAAAAGAATTTCTCAAACCAATTTTAAATCGCAAAATTTTGCGAAACTTTCAAAAAAATTCAAATTCAAATTAAATAAAAATTCCCAATTCAAAATGGAGAGTACGAGTATCTTGTAACTACGTATATCTACTGCTGGATTAGTCTTATGATTGTTAGCAAACGAAACTGAAGCACTCACCGTATTGGGAGACACGCGACTCATCGCGATAGGCCTGTGGCTGGTTGCTGCCTTCGCTGGGGGCACGCTTGAATCCTGGTCGCAGGACATGGCCATGGCCATTCCTCTGTTGCTGCTGCTGCTGTTGCACATCCCTGCTGACATCCTCGATGAATTGATGGGATTTCTGTAGGAACGTGGAGCCCATGCGTTTGCCCTGGCCCTCCGCATGCTGCTGCAGGCTGTTGCTGCCGTATCCACAGCGTGGCAGGGTACCAGCCCTATCTATCTGATCCATGGACTGCTGTTGCTGTTGCTGCTGCTGTTGCTGCTGTTGCTGTTGCTGTCCCCTCATGGTTGTGTTTCTGTTCAAGGACTGGGTGCTGTGCTGTGTGGTCACCGTGCTGCCGCCACGCTGCTCCTTCCTGAGCGTATTCACATCCACATAGATTTTGGTGGGCATTTCGGGTCCCCGATCAAACTCCATGGGGGAGAGAACCCGCTCGTAGGCGCGTGGCAGGCTGCAGGAGCGTGCCGAGCCCTGGGGCGGTGCCACACGACGATATCCGCGGGTCATGCCATCGCCATAGGGCGACCAAAGCGGTTGGATACGCGAACCAGCCTCCACCTCGCTCTCGTAGTCGCTCTCCCGGTACTCGCCGGGTATGAATTTGGTGGGCGTGGCCGGCGGTGGCAGATGCGATTGCCGCGAAGGCGTGCGACTTGGGGCAGGACTATAGGGGAAGGGCTCCAACTGTTGCTGTTGCTGCTGCTGCTGGTGCTGCTGCTGTTGGCTGTCAAAGTGAATGATCCGCTTTGTCTGCTGCATATTGACCACCCGCTGAGAGCTCTCCGTGGACTCGTGCATCTGCATCGAGTTCTTGGTCTCTGTGGCAACCTTTGCCAGGTGCATGGGGGCACCAGCAACAGCATTGTAGTACATGGTCGGACGAGAAGGGAAGTGCTGCTGCTGCTGCTGCTGTTGTTGCTGTGTGGCAGCTATAAACTTTGCTGCCACAGGCTTGGGCTTGAACAGGGGCTGCTGCTGTTGCTGTTGGGAGAACTTTGATTGCTGCTTCGAGGTGCTGCTGCTGCTGCTAGTCTCCGTTTTGATCTCATGTCGAATCTCCTTGCCAATTGGCTCGAATTTGGGGCGAGTCTCGTGGGGCATTGGTTCGAATTCCATGGGCGAGGGTGTGATCACCACCACTGGCGACTTGTGGCCATTTGTGGCCACATTCGTGCGTGGCGTGGGTGTGGGCGGAAAGACCACACGATAACCCTTGATGTCCGCATCCGATTCGTTGGTACGCGACACAGAACGGAAACGTTCATCCACCTCGCTGCTGTAATCACTGAACTCTGCCGCTGGGGTTTTCCTCTGCGCGGGCACAGGACTCGGTTGTGGCAGCACCAGAGGCACTTGGCTCGGTTGTGGCAGCACCACTGGCACCGAGGATGAGTACTTGGTCTCCTGATGATGCGTGGAACTGCTGCTGCTGCTCTGCTGCATGTTGTGCGAGTAATTGCTGCTGAGCTTCGAGGTGGCAAAGAAGTCCTAAAGGAAGAGATTAAATGAAATAAAATTGGTTTAATTTATGGGTTATATATTGGAGCAATACACATAGGAAATGGCATGTTAGGTGGGTGGAACTGTTTTTAAAGATCAGGCAAATGCTCAGGCGAACGTGGCTAAAGGTTTAGGAACGAAAAATGAACACTTAAAATGAAGGTTAAGGGTCAATGTTTTTAGTGGCAGTTTTGCAGTTTTATATCTTTTCTTTTTGGGAGCTATAACAACTCTCCCCAAAAGTGCTAGCAATAACAACAACAACAACAAACAACGAACAACACACAGATATAGTGACAGACACAAGTACATAGAGAAATATATATATATTTTTGTATCTAAATGCGAACCTTCGCCTCTTGGGATTGCTTTTGTTGTGGCTGTGGCTGTTGTGGAGCCTGTTGCGCCTGTGCCTGAGGGGTATAGTAAAATGTTGCCGGTGGCTCTGGCTGCAACTGTTGCAACTGTGGCGCTGTGGTAGTCGATGACGATGACTTTGTTTCGTAGTAGCTGCTCGTCTCCGATTTCCTATAATTAGAATGCTCTTCGGTATCCGCGGCATAGCCACTGGACTTGAAGGACGATGTCTCCGTGGTGATGGGCTTCTGTGGCCGGGGCTCCGCATCGCTCTCGCTGCCACTGTACTTGTAGCGATCGCTCTCATAGTCGCTCTCGTACAGGCCCAAACGTGTGGGCAACACTGGCGGCGGTGGGCGGTAGGCACTCGCAACTGGCGGCGTTAGTGTCGGCACCGAGTGGGGCAACACCTTGCGTGGACCCTGCAGCAGATTCTGTTCCAGTTTCTGCTCCATGCTCTCCACCAGTGAACGACGACGGATCACCTCCTCCGTTTTGGGCGCAAAACAGATCTCGGGCGGTGTGCCCGGCTCCAGATCCACATTCACCAAGTGCGTCACCGCCTGGGGTGGCGGTATACTCTTGGCTATCTGTTGCACCAGGAAGGGAGCATTCAGCTCCTTTGTGGGCGTGGCTGCTGGCGCCGCTGCCGCTGCTGGTGGTGGGGCTGCGACACCCGCGGGTGTCCATAGCTTGGACATGGCCACACCCTCGGCTGAGGGCTTGGGCGAGGGCGAGCGTGGATTCTGCTGTGCGGGCGTGGCCAGGACCGCTGCAGGACGCACAATCGGTTGACCATACTCCACCTTGACCTCCTTCGTCAGAGTTGTCTCATGTTGCACGCTCTGCAACGCTCCCAGCGGTGGCGGAAACACTGGCACACCGCCCTGCGGTGGCGGCTCCATGGGCTGCACTTCCGACAGGATCTTGATCTTCTCATTGATCAGTGGCACCTTGGGCTCCTTTCGCTCTGTCTTTGGTTCGTATAGAAATTCGGGTGCATCGCCTGGTATCAGATTGAGGCTACGCAGCTCCTCCGCGAGGCTCTGGGCTTGCGGCTGACGCACCACCGTCTCCAGTGGCTTGAAGGCCAGTGCCTTGGGTCGCTGTGTGATGGTCTCTTCATCGATCTTCTTGAAGTAATCAAAGGACGATGAGGTCTTGGAAGACTTGTGTTCACTCTGCTCGTATCTGGTGTTGGTCTGCGTTTGCATCTGTGGCTGTGGCTGCTGCTGCTGCTGTTGGCCATAAAGTGTGGCCACCACTGGCGTACAGGGTTTGGGCGGCACTGGTGGTGGGGTTTGTGTTATTCCAGTCTTGAAGCTGGCCGTGAATGGTGTCTGGATCGGTGTCTGTGTCTGTGTTGTGGGGGCGGCAGTGTTTGCGGTATGGAAGGTGGTTGTATCGGTGGTTGAATCGGTGGTTGTTGGTGTCTTGGGGCGCGTTGTCAGCTGTGGCAGTTCCAGATTAAAGGCCGATTTGTGCTCTAGACGCATGGTTGCCTCGGTGGTGCAACGATGCTCAGTGATCACTTTCGATTCGGATAAGCCATGCAGATCATTTGCATGTGTCACATCGCTTTGTGTGCTCTGATATGATTGTGGCTCCTGTGGCTGCGGCTGCTGCTTCAGATACAGAATGTGTGGCATGATGAATGGTTGGTTGGTTGGACAAACCCAAAGGTATGTATCGATTTGTGTGTGTGTGTGTGTGTGTGGAATGATCAAAGCGAAAACCAACGAGCGAGCGGAGGAAGGACACACGAGCGACGTTGATTGATTGAGAGAAGAGAAAATTCACAAAGAGAAAGGTTTTTGTTTATTAAATAATTGATCAAATCAAAACGTTTGTATGATAAAACTTAACAGAGTCGATAGAAGAGTAGAATAGAGTTTTAGAATAGAGTTTAGAATAGTTTTTAGCATCGAAGTAGATCGAATTAAAGAAGAAATATGTGATATTTTGTTGTAGGATAATGCATAAATCAATGGATCGATGGATCGATTGGTTGGTTGGTTGATTGTTTTTTGTTAAATATTGAGCACATGCACACTTACTTCAGTTTTATAATCGCTCTGGGCTGCCGTCGCTATAGCGGTCGTGGGTGTTGTCTCATAAACAATTGTCTTGACAACCTCTTGGAGTCGCTCTGGCGAGGGTTCCAATATCGCACAATCGGCAATACTTTTTGCCTCACCGCCAGCATTTGTGGCCCTCACCATATACTTGCCAGAGTCTGAGGTTTGTGCTGTAATAAAGAGAAGGGATTAGATCCCTAAACATTATAGAAGCTATTTCTTACCTTTCTCAATGATCAGACGATAGGAGTTGCCCTGGGCAAGCAATCGATGTGGGGATATGCCAGCATCCTGTATGGGTTTATCGTCCTTTAGCCAGAGCACCGTGGGATCTGGCAGACCGGTGACCTCCACTTCCATTATTAATTTCTCACCCTTTTTGGCGACCTGTGCCTGCAAACGTCTGCCAAAGACTGGCGGAAAGATGGTAAAATAAAAAAAAATGGAAAAGAAAAGATGGAAATCACAAAGATGGGAGCCATATGAACAAATCTTTAAGATTGGGTTGACCGCAAGACGAATGGCACACTCAATGAGCATAAACATTATAGCCTCCACTTTTTTTGTTTTTGGTGTCATTGCAAAACTTAATGAGATCTGTGTAGAACTGTGTGGATTTGTGGATCTGTCTTTATGTTTACTTGAAACAGCCGTTCCCCAACAATCAGCAGCCATTATGAATAATTCGCTTAGACATCCGACATCAGGCAGGCAGTAAAAATAAATACATATACATACATATATATATCGTATAATCCCCCAAAGATGAAACCACACAAGACGACAAAAATCTGCTAAAATTTCGAGTAAATAAACGATCGCCATTTACATAATAATAATTGCAGACATCAGACATACCCCATCCGCTGCATACATCCCACATCCACATCCTATAGCAACCCCCAACCCACAGCCATCAAGACAGTCCCCACCCACAACGAAGAATATTTATAAATTTCGTGTAAGCAAATCTTTTTTGCATCTTTGGCCAAGATTTTCCTTCGTTTTTTTGCTTTTTCCCCGGGACCCCAAACTATTGAAATTTCAGCAAAAAGAAAAGCAAAAACAACAATCGAGACCCCACTAAAAACTCATCAATATTCCGCCAAGGGAGCCTGCTGCCTGCCTGCCTGCCTCACTGACTGGGTGGCTGGCTGGCTGGTGTTTTTTTTTTGCCCCTCCAAAGGCATTGACGTTTGAAGATCCATACAATGACACTTTAATGCTCTACGCTGATTGATGTGTGGCACGAACGGACAAGCGGACGGGTAACATATGATATAGGGTCTATCTGGGCTAGCTGGCTGGCTGGCTAGAACATGTGTATTCTTTATACTATACTACATACATATGTATGTATATTCTATGTTTGTGATTTTTGTACACTTTTCGGCAGTTCATTAATTCTGGGAATTGCTTTTTATAGAATATATTTATGTATGTATTTTCTATGGGAATCACGAAAATTAATCTCCACAGGAAACATATTTAATATTTATATTATAGATCCGTAAGTTGTAAAATCTGCATTATATCTGTAACTCCTTTCGATATGTAAAAATGCGTATGAAATTGTGAGTAGCATTAAGGATAACATAGAAGATCATTTCATAAATTTGGAAGGAATTCTAACGAATTACTATATATAGGATCTTTGATCAGGGATATTTGATCTGAAATTACGTTTTTCAAAATGATTTTTCCTCTTCTTTTTAATAGTTTTAAGATAATAAATTGGGTGGTCCTTAAGGACTGTCCCATAGTAATGTTCCATAAATCCTTAAAGTTTTGAACCTTCCTTCAGAATATTTGCTCCCAAAATTTTTCTTGAAGGGAAACACAAACTTTGGGATAATATTTGTACCATTATTTTTCTAAGAAGACTACTGAGAAGAACCTGAATTTTCTTATATTCTCAGAAGTCAACAAATTAAGAAAAATTCCCATAGAATTGATGTCCAAAATGATTGGCATTTATTTTAATTGTTTAGCTATGGGGAAATGTCTTGTTCAGGGAAATAGCTGAAAATGTATGGCCATCCCCTTCAGCCTTGAACCCATAAAATCCCATAAAATAATTCAGAAAAAATCACAAGAAAATGCTATAGTACTCACTTTTAACCACCAAATCGGCGGTGCTTGTCGATTGACCCACCGCATTGGAGGCTGTCACTGCATAGCGTCCCGCATCGGCCACGCCCACCTGCTTGAGTTCGATGGTGACGCGATTGAATTTATTGGAAATCTTTGTGTGGGCATCATCGAACAGCTGGCCGCCGTTCTTCTCCACCTTGATCTCGGGCGATGGATAGCCATCGTAGATGGCCTCCATGCTGACATCGGCGCCCTGATCCACAATCTTGCCAGTGAGGGGAGTGGTGAAGCGGGGCGGAATCTCCTTGCGCAGGCGAGTGGGTGAGTCGGGGATGGTTATGGCAGCAGGAAGAGGCGAGGGACCGCCGCCATTGGAGGCAGATTGCACGACAGTGAAGGACTTTTGCTGCACACTGGGAGTGCTCATCTCCTTGCTCTTGTGCAGCTCCTGGTAATGATGGCTCTCCATGATCTCGGGCCGTTGCTGTCCCAACTGCTTGAGCGACTGATCGATGTGTGCGGAAGAGTGATGCACCTCTGTCTGGGGCACATTGCCCTCGTAGGAGTTCACCTGAGAGGTGGAGGTGGTGGTAAATGTCTGCTTCTTGATGGTCACACGCGAGGATTCGGTATTGTGCTCCTGGGTCATGGTCTGCAGATCGCTGGACGCTGGCAAACCACTGCCAATGATGTTCAGAAAAGCCACACAGGTGGCCCGGCCAGCCTCGTTCTCGGCCACACAGCTGATCTTGCCCACGGCATCATGGGTGAGCTTCTGGATGGTCAGCACCTGGCGATCGCCGCTCGTCGAGACAAGGAAGTTGTGTCCATGGACGGGCTGATCGTTGAAGAACCAAT
Organism: Drosophila bifasciata; assembly: GCA_009664405.1. Classification (NCBI taxonomy): domain Eukaryota; kingdom Metazoa; phylum Arthropoda; class Insecta; order Diptera; family Drosophilidae; genus Drosophila; species Drosophila bifasciata. Next base: position 43,887,376 of record CM019043.1, read on the forward strand.
GGACCTTGGGTGTGGGCCTGCCCTTGACAATGCACTCGAACTTGACCACATCATCGATGCCGCCCTGCTTGTCGCTGAAGAGCTCCTTGAACTCGGGACAGGCATGCCGCTCCACGATCTCCACGGAGGATTGACTGCTGCGACGATTCTCGGGTGCATTCACTGACTTAACAATCAGATGGGAGAAGCATTTGGCATCCCCCGCCTGATTGGAGACCTTCACCGTGTACACACCCTTGTCATCGACACTGGCATTGTTCAGGATCAGCTTGAAGATGCCCGATTCGGCATCGCCGATGGCCGTGACTCGATCGTCCAGCTGCAGCTCCTTGTTGGTCAGATACCACTGAGCGCTCAGCGGCTGATCACCGCTGGCCTGCACCTCCAGCACCACCTGTTCGCCCTCGTCCGCCAATACATCGGACAGCAGCCGCTCGAACTTTGGCTGCGCATCCTTGGGCAGGCTCTGCCTCTCCACCTGAGCGCGGGTGGCAGGCTCTGACTGGTTCAAGGGCGTGACCTTCAGCTCACAGCTGCTCGAAGTCTCGCCCGCCGAATTGATGGCCACCACCTTGTAGTGGCCGGCATCCTCCTGGTACACCTCCTGGACGATCAGCGAACAGCGATCGCCCTGGAACAGCAGCTGCACATCGGCAGACTCTTTGACGGGTCGCTCGTTGTGATACCAAATGACCTCCGGCTCGGGCTGGCCCACAATCACGCAGTCCAGCCGCACAGGCTTGCCCTCGAAAATGGAGACATCCTTCAGGGGCAGATGGACGGCCGGCTTGATCGGTTCTATGTCGCTGGCCATCTCGGAATCGGACGTTTCGTTGGGCAGGCGACCCTTGACAATGACGTTGCAGCTAGTGTATGCCTCTCCGGCTAGATTCTTGGCGCTCAGCACGTACGATCCGGCGTCGTTGGGATAAGCTTGGGGGATTATCAGCGTTACGCGGCCGTATTCATACTGAAAGTACAGAGGAAAAATCATTGGAAAAATCATCATCAACGCGCTAGCATGGCTGGCATGGCATTCATTCAGTATTCAGTATTTGTATTCGGCATTCGTATTCACCACACCCGAAACGAAACGATCCCCCAACCCGAACCCGATGCCGAGGCTAATGCTTTCGGTTTTTGTTCTAGTTTTTGTTTCATTTGTTTTTTTTTGATTTTACTTTTCTTTTCTTGTGTTTCTTTTTTTGCAATTGAACAAATTTTCAATCTTATTTATATGATTTTTTGTTGTTTTTTTTTTTTTGTATTTTGTGTGTGTTTGTGTTTTGCGTGTGCTGCGCGGATGTGCCACAGCAATTGCGATCTTTGGTGGCGCATCCGGCGGAGGCCTAAGAACAGGCTTTTGTTTATTTGCTCGCTTTTGTTTTTTGGGCCCCAAATTGCAGGAAGCGACTGAGTACTGAGGTGTTCAATGGAACAAAGATCAATTTTCAATTAACTACTTAAATTAAATTACTAAAAAAAAGAAAGGAAATGTTTTAATCTATTGATTGAAACCCAAAGTGAGATCATGTTTTTTGGAAATATAAAAAGAGCATAAAAACGGAATGACAGAATGGCAATTAAAAAATGTGTGTCTGTGGGTTCGGGCCAATGAAATCATTTTGCAAATTTGTTTCATATTTTCTTTTTGGCAATTTGTTGGCTACTTTTTCGATGGATATACGTGTGCATGTATCTATATATCTTTTTTTTTCATATTTGTATATACAATGTTGGCGCCCACAATAAACAAATTGCCTGACGCGCAGCATCCCGGGATTGGGCATCATTTTTGGATGAGATGATATGAGATTTGTTGGACAGAGGGAGACAGGGAGTGAGAGGGGTTTAGACTGACTGTGACTGTGGTGAATTGAATTCGCCTTGCACCACGCTACGCTACGCCACGCCACGCTGCACGGCTCGTTGCAACACATAGCAGCGGCAGCAGCAGTGGTAGTGCAACGAGTGTTAGCTGCCAAAAAAAAGTTGCAACTATTAGATATTATATGGCAGCTATATGTTCGGCTGTGCTGCTAAATTGCATCGAAAGATAAAGTGCGTTGGCGTATTTTCAGAAATGTTTGCCTTGAATTATCTGCGTTTGTCTCGGAGTGTTTGCAATCCCAAATGATGATGATCGCTTGAATGTGGCAGTGACCAGGGTGCAGAGGATGTTGTCTATGTGTACTATAGATTAGATCAACATCATTCAAGGGAGCATCTGATGCGTCTACGCATTCACCAACATCAGGACTGACGTCAGTCAGCCCAATCTGTGATCTGAGAAACTAAAACATGATGATATTTTCTTTTCCAAATTTTGGAAAACGCCCACCAACCAACCACAAAATATAGAATATTTTTGATATTCTTTTGGTTGCTGCGCTCTTTTCTTTCCAGCCAGCAAATTTGGTACATACAGATTCGCGAATGAATATATCTGTATATATGTACATATCTGCTATATTCTATGGCACTGTCTATATGGAAAGTACCAATCGCCAGACAGATGCCAACGGGGGGCACCAATTGAGGTGGAATGGAAATTTGGGGAATTGTACTTGCTGGGATTTTCTTTTACTTGTAATTTTGGTTTACCCCTTGCTTTGCTTTGGATGGTCTAACAAAATTGATCAGAAATTCTGGTAGGGAAATGGATGAGAAAGAAAGTTTTTCTGAGGCAAAAATGGGTCAACATTTTTTTGAGATGAAATGGGAAGATTTCGCAAGTTAAATACTTTTAGTGAATTCTGATAGTACTATATCTTTTGTATTTTTAGGTAGTACTTAGAGTAATTTTGGGAATTAACGAAAATATTTTGAAAATATTTGAAAATTATTAAAAGTATTTTTTTTTTTTTTTTTTTTTTTTTTTTTCATTATTATACAATATAACAAAAAGCTATTTTATAATAGTTTTATTTTTATAATATTTACTTTTTAATAATTTTGTGCTATTTTTTTTGTGATTTCTGAAATGATCGTTGATATTGAAAGAATCCCTAAGGAAACTAAAAGTATTTGTATTTTGTAATTGAATTTTAAGTCTTCGCCTTGTATTTTTATAGTATTTTTCGGTAGTTTTTCTAATATCCACTACTATTCGGTAATTTTTTTTTTATAATTTTTTTGATATTTTTATCTTATTGTTTTCAAAATTCTGATTGAATTTCCTTTATAAAATCACATCTAAAAAAATGATTAATATAGTACTTCCTTAAATCTTCTTGTTAAATTCATCGTTTAAACTTTGAAAATAATTTTCAACCTTCCTGATCTTTGCCCGCATCCACCCTAATATTCCCTACAGTGTATCTCCTTCTTCTGTGTGTTAAAAAATCACTTAACACTTTCTCCCTCAATATACAAACAAATTTGTTCAATTTTGCATGCAAAAAAAGATGGCATTTCAAAAAAATTACAAAGAAAAGACAAAGAGAAATTCCAATAAATTGTATAAAATAAGATCTTGCATATCATTTGATTATTTGCAAAGATATATAGAAGTATCCCATATATTTAATGGGATTTTTACCCTCCCATGCCATGGTAGAAATCGGTAGAACTCACCTTTGCATCGCGTGGCTGGAACGGTTTGCCATTGTGCACCCAGCAGATGTCCGGTCGTGGTATGCCACTCACGATGGCCTCCAGTTTGATCTTTTGGCCCACACGAGCCATGGCATTGGACAGGGGAACCTTGAAGCTAGGCAGTTCTGTGGGTTCCAAAGCTGTAAATGAAGGAAGATTCTGCTTAAAGATCGATCTGTTGGATTGTGATTGGGTACGGTGTAGGCCCAACTTACGTTCAACAATCAGGCTGGCGGAACAGTGTTCGATTCCCGCTGGATTGGAGGCACTGCAGGTGTACACGGCATCATCCTCGAGGAAGACCTCCTCGAAGCGGAGCGTCGCCTCGCCATTGTTGTAGCTGATGACATAGTCCGGCGAGTCGTCGATGCATTTGTCGTTCTTGAACCACTGCACCGTGGGCAGGGGCACCCCGTGACGATGCAACCGAACTGGAAGGAGCTGCCCTCGGTGGCCTTGCCGCTCTCCAGGAAGCGCAGTATGCGTGGCGGCACCAGCTGCACCTCTGCGGCATTCTCGCGCACTGCCAGCGTTGCATTGGTGTCGCAGGTGCCCACCAGATTGGAGGCACGGCAGCTGAAGCGCGCCGTGTCGGCGGCAAAGGTCTCCTCGATGACCAGGCGACAGATGCCCTTGTCAAAGCTCGTCTTGTAGTCGGCGTGGCTGAGGATGCTGATGCCATCCTTGAACCACTCGACGGTGGGCTCCGGTGTGCCCGTGACCTCGCACTCGAACACGAATCGATCGCCCTCGCGGGTCACCGCATCCTTGAGGGGACGCACAAACAGGGGCGAGGCATAGCGCAGCTCCGTGAAGATGGAATTCACCTGGATGTCCTTGCGGATGTTCTCGGTGACGATGCGCTGCTGGTCCACCTGATCGCGTAGCGTTTGCAGTCGCGTAATCTCCTCGCGCTGAATGCGTGCCTCCTCCTCCCGCTTGGCCCGGGATTCATCCTCGCGCTTGATGCGGATCTCCTCCTCGCGTTTGCTATGCAGACGGGCCTCCTCCTCCCGCTTGGCAATCTCCCGCAGCGTTTGAATGCGCTGCTCCTCCTCGCGTGCCGCCTGCTCCCTGGCCAGTTGCTCGCGGGCGGCCTGTTCCCGCACGGCCTTCAGGCGGGACTCCTCCTCGCGAACGGCCTGCTCTCGGAGGGCCAGTTCGCGGGCCACCAGCTCCCTTTGGGCCTGCTCGATGGCCGCCTGCTGTCGCTGATTCTCGAGGCGGGACTGCTCCTCCCTGGCCAGCCGCTCCCTGGCCTCTGCCTCGCGCATGGCCTTCTCCCGCTCCGCCTGATCGCGGGAGTCACGTTCCCGCTGCTCCCGCTGTCGCTGCTCCTGATTGAGACGCTCCTGGACCACGTTGATGTCCATTTTGAGCTTGATGAAGGCCTGAAAGATGTTCATGACATCGTTGTACAGCGACGACACCTTGCTCATGTCGTGGGCACACTGCGAGGCGCTGTCCAGCTTCGAGCGCAGTCCTGGCTCCCGACTTGTCACATAGTTCTCGATGTCATTGACCAGATTGGCCGCCTCCACAGAGTCGCGCAGATATGGAACCTTATTGGAGACGCTGCTATAGAAATAGCTAATCTCACGATATTCGGCATCGATCTAGTCAGAGAAAATCGACAGATTATCATGGGTTTTTCGTAAGAGTTTTGTTTTGTGGGAGTGTCTTACCTTTTCGACAACTTCAAAGAAATCGGTGGCCTGATTGAGGCTCTTTCGTTTCTGCTTCACCTGATCCTTGAAGCCCTGCCATTTGTCGTTGAGTTTACGGAGCTCCTCCTTTAACATATTGTTCGCTTTCGGGATTTGTAATCAGCAGCTGCTGACTCGTTGACTCGGTGAATTTTTCAATGCGTTTCTCGAGCAACTAAATGGTTGGAAAATATACGGAAAAAAAGTTGCTTAAAATACTATAAAGGAAATCCAAAACAGGGGATGCAGCCAAGCAACGGATCTCCTTCATCTAAAAGTATTCATTTAAAGTATCTCAAATGCCAAAAAAGCAGACAAAAAAAATATACATGAAGAAAGTGCAATAAAAAGTGGGCTGAATGTTGTGTGTATCCGTAGCTGTATCTCTCGTTATGCAAAGATGTATTTCAAAAGTTTTTAATTACAAACTAACGACAGCTGCCGCTGTCTATCTGTGTGGCATAAGTCTTCCCCCGTGCCCGTGCCTGTGCCCCATCTTTCGCTGACAGCTACAACATTTTCAAAGTTGCGAGGCGCGTGCACGCCTCGAAAAATGTCATCCATGGCGCAGTATTTGGAAATTTGATGAATGTTTTGGGGAGGGTATTCAGAACTCTGTTTTGCTCATGCACAGGAGGCTGGGGTAGAGTATTTCTATCTATCTATCTAGATATATATGCTACAAGTGTACATATCTATGAGTTTTGGCTACCTCGAGTGTGTGGGCTGTTTGGCCCCAACGTTGCTGATGGCGCGTCGATTTCAATTGCTTGGGCATTGAACACTATAGATAAACGGATCATTAAATTATGCATACTCTGCTCTCTGTTGTTGTTCTGCTCTCCATATTCTATTCTATAAACAACAACATAACCCACCTCAACAAGACAACACCCAGGGGAGGTTGGTTCTAGGCTAGTTCACTCACCTCAATGGTACGTTCAAAATACTCAAATGCCAGCGATGTGGTCTTTGCCGCCGCCAGACTATCGACACTCTGGCCATTGATGTCGTGCAGCTGCTTGCTAACGCTGTCCAGACTCCGATCAATATCCTCCAGATCGTTGCGGAACTGTTCGATCTTCTCGAGACGCTCGAGCGACGACATTCTGGCACTGCACTGCGTCTCGAAGTGAATGCGCAGTTGCTCCAACAACTTTAAAATGCGATCGGTGTCGATTTCGCGTGCTCCCGGCGGCTCCAGTACGCGCACACGATCGATCAGCAGTTCGGATTGTGTGATTAACGATCTAAATTTATCCATGCAATGATCGCGGAATTTCTCATGCTCTGCAATGCTGCGCTCCACTCCAACCGAAGATGAGGATGGGTGTTGCTGCCTCGCAAAGTACTCATCGATCTCGTGCCGCAGCTGCGCAATGTTCTCCAGGAAGAGCAGCACGCTCTCAATCAACGTACGATAGTCGTACTTGATGCCATCCAGGCGGGCCTTCAGCATGCGCAGATTGTTGATCACCTGCTCGATTTTGGCCAGCGATGGTTGATCCTTGGTCTGAATGCTGAGCGTTGTTTGCACGCGATGTTGGATCTCCTCCTGGGCCCGCTCAATGTCCTGCGTGACAAAATTGAGCTTCTCCCGTATGCCCGAAAGCAGCTGCTTGATATCCATTGAGGGTGAACCAAACACCGGATACAATTGGGTGTCCACTTGGGTGCTTTTGGCAACCGTCTAGAAACAACAAAAAAAAAATGTTCGATTTGGAGGTTTTTGGAGGGATTACTGTACATACCTCTTCATTATCACTCATGACTTTCTCTAGCAGATATTCAACTTCTCGCTTCTCTTGTATAGTCGTTGTCCAATTCTCCAAACTGCTCGTCACGTCGCACTGCCGCTTACTGAAACCGTTCAGCGTCTCTTCCACTGCCTGCCTCGAGGATTTTGTCTCAAGATATGGATCCACAATCTGTGTGTATGCGTTCGTGTGTATGTGCAGCACCAAAAATAGCAGAGACACAAAATAAATTGAAAAATTAGTTTGGTTCTTCTACTGCTTCGTCAAGTGTCGCAAAGTTTTCTAAGAAAAATTACAACGACGCGTGCCACAACGCATCTGCCTTTGGCCAGGGTCTGGTGCGTTCTGGCCACAACACAGCACCAAATCCAAATCCGAGTCGAGTCGGGGCGAGTCCAGGCCATGCCAGAAGACCAGACCAGAGACACGAGACCTATCTATAGCCCTGGCAGCGCGCAAATTGCTTTGCTTTTATTTATGGACTCAACTCGAGAGGGAAAACTCGAACCAGAAACAGAAACATCGAAGGAAAACTCGAAATACAGCCAGCAGCAGCAGCAGCAGCAGCAGCAGCGAAATTTTCTAATTTCAAAATTTTTCTTTCTTTTGCGGCTGTTGATTCTCTTTTTTCATTTCATTTTCTTCCCGGTTTTATGTACTACTCGTACATAAACATATGTACATACATACATACATATAGTATAGTATAGAGACGAAGAGTGTGTTGATGTGCTGATGTTGTGGCAAAATGACGACGTTGTCGTTTTGAATAGATGTTTATGGCCAAACCCAATCATATTGTTGATAATTTATGGGCCACAACAAGCAAAAGGATCTGCAATCTTCGGTATGAAAATTTCAAGTTGGGAATACTCTTTCGGAGATCTAATACCATTTTGGAGATGAAAACTAAACCTGGAATCTATGGATATCTTCAATAGGAAAACTTGAAGTGTAAACTCTATAGGGTATTAATGGGAATCTGTAGATCTCTGTTGATAATTGGAATACTCATTCACTGCAGTCTATTTGCAGCTACTTATCATTAGAATTTCATTAGAATACGCTGAAACTTCAATCTATTGGGATCCCTACGCTGAATTTGTACGTTTTTCTTCAAGGAAGTGAATTTCGAAGACTTGATGGATGATCGAATGCATCTTTGGAGTCTGAAAAGCTTTTTGGATGCCTTATTACATATGAATACGCAGTGAAAATACTATACAGATCATATTTCTACCATCTTTGGCATTCGATCTTCAGATACTTCTCAAGAAAATTGATTTGGGAATCGTATTTTAGTTCATACAGAAATTTAAATATTCTATTTGGGTATGTTGTTCATCTTTAGAGATAATAAATCTTATTGAATTTGATATGGGAACACGTTGGAGTGTAAACGTTCTTTTGAAAATATTCTTGATATTAGATTTAGGTATGGAAGACTAAAAAATAATCTCTGCAAACGATTTCCAGCTGCTTTTTAAAGCAGTTTAAGTGAAGAATACTGTAGAAATAATCCATAAATGATCTTTCACTTGATCTAAAGCATTCTTCAATTGAATTTTTACTCTCTAAACATATAAAAAAATATATTGAAAATCCTCTTGTAGTTCTTCCCTCGTATATCTCCTTCATTCTTTATGTTTCAAGTTCTGTTTTCCATAGATATTGAACATCTAAATCTCTCCTTCGACAGTTCTTTCTGATCTCTTGCATTTGTGTAGCTTTTGCTACATATAGCCAAGGGACCCCTAGTCTAGACAGATACTTTTATGCCAACACAGCTATTGTATCTTTTAGTATATACGATATTCTATGCTTGCAGCAAATGTGCAAATGTGGCAGCTGTCAGCAGCTGCAAGTGCAGCATTTAGCAAAGATTCTGCAGGCAAGCGGAACGAACATGCAAAAATCGCGCCAAAGCTCTTAGAGAATTCCAAAAAGTACTTAGATATATAGAGGAGATGTGATTTTAAACTTAAAAGGGGCAGATTGCCCTGCCCCGTGCCACATTCGGATACCGACTTTCAAGTTGATGAATCGCTGTCCCCGGGCCTTGAGTTCGCTGAAGGTGAGAATAATGTTGGACCATGTGGCCTGGAGGAACTGCAGCTTGTGCTCGTCGGGGGTTTGCTGCAGCTGGCGCTGCATGTGATCCAGCTGACTAGAGAGCTCGTTGGCCTGCTCGAAGAATTCAATCAACAGGGAGACATGGTCGACGCGCTTCAGCACCAGATCCTTGAGCTCGATCCAGTGTTTGTGCAGGGACTCGGCCTTGGAGTCAACATCGTAGCGCTGCTGCGGACTCAGCGACTCCAAATGGACCTTGATGGACTCCAGCAGTAGATTGATGAGTTCTCCTTTGATCTGGGAAAGGGAAGAAGGGGTTACTTTACATCCTGATTACAGTGTTGGCTTTACTTACCTCCAAATCCTGCATTAGTTCGTGATGCTGCAGCAGGAACTGCTTCGACTGTTGCAGATTGCGACCCATGTCCACGCTCTGTTGCAGATGCAATTGGCTGGAGGCCCGCAGCCAGGCCAGAAGTTCGTTGTGCTGCGTGAGGAACTCGCTCAGGGCACGCTGCACCTTCTGCTGATCCTCGCTGCTGTGCGCACAGATGCCCTCAATGTAGGCCTTGCGGTTCTCCAGCTCATCCAGGACCCGCTTGACGCCCTGCGTCTCGGGTTGAGTGCGTCCCACCTCATCGAGGATGCCATAGCCGAGACGCAGTGGCTCCTCGGTGAAGCTGCGCACATCGCGCTCCACTTTGGAGAACATCGCATAGCTTTCGGGCGAGTTCGGTGGCAGCTTAACGCTCGCCAGCTCCAGTTCCAGCTTCTCCAGGACACTCAGCGTGTGCTCGGCCTTGGCGAAGAACTCACGCGACTGATGCAGCCAATGTTCTCGCTGATCCACCAGATCCAAGTGCTCCGTGCAGCCACTAAGCACAGCATAGGCCCTGGCACATGCCTCATCGCTGGAAAAGAGACCCGCGGACTGGACCTTCTCCTTGGCTCGAGTTATCTTCAGTGCACGATCGCGCAGGAGCAGCGCCTGCTGTTTCCACTCTCTGTATCTGGCCAACATCTCATTGGCCGTGTGCTCGCACTCGCCCAGGCTGTACATGGTGTTAAGATCCATCCTGGCCTTTTGCAGCGCCGCCTCCAGGTCGATGAGCTCTCTTCCGAGCAGCCCTAAGGCCAGGCACTGCTCCATCTGTGTCTTGCGCGTCTGCCAAGCGAGCTCCAGATCGTTCCTTCGATCGTGCAGTGCCTCCAGCCACTGTTGCACTTGGTGCACGGCCCGTGTGGCATCTCGCTTGATGTGTTCGGGTCTTGTGTCCAGAGTCTCCAGCTTTTCCAGCTCCTCCAGCTGCGAGAGCAGCTCGTTGCCGTCCTTCAGGGCAGCCATCACACCCGTGAGCATGTCGATCCTCAGCTGCTTGAATCTGTTGAGGAACTCCTGCACCTGCGGCACATCCATCGGCTGCAGTGGCTCGCTGCAGGCCATCTCCAGCTGGTCCATGCGCCTGAAGCACTGTGTCATTTTGTCGTGGAACTGTGTGCAGAGCAGCAGAATGTGTTGCCGATCCTGCAGCAGATTCAGTATATCCTGCCAGATGATGTTCAAAGTGTCGGCCATGGCATTGACTAGCTCCGAGCTGATCCTCTTGCTGGCCAGCAATTTATCGGCCTTCTGCACAAACTCATCCATGGGTCCAGGCAGGCTCTAAAAGGGGGCGTGTCAGGTGGGGGTTTCCTCTTTGGCGGTTCATCTATGGCTTACCTGTAGATTTCGTAGGGTATCATCATGCTCTCTTTGCATGCGCACAGACTCCTCCAGATTCTCGCCCAGCGACGTGATCTTTGGCTCTAGTTCGACCACTTTGATGTAGATCTTCTCGGGACTCTGCAAAAGGGTTCAGAAAAGATGAAATCAAACGATGAAGAAAGCTGCGTGAATAAATATTTGAAGTAAGTTTTGTGATCCCACAACTTTTGGCTCAAGGAATTCTGTTCGCCCTGCTTTTTTTGGAGTCACGTTCCGTTCCGATCCGTTGCTGTGCCAGCAGCCAGCAGGGGCAGGGGCAGCTCTGTCTGCATTTCTCATTCATGAAAACTTGTCGCCAAAAACCTGCTTAAGAGCATAAACGACAATGCTGCACAGCAGCTTCTAATTTTGGTAAGGCCACCACCAACCACCGCCACCAGAAGTAGCAGCAGCAACAGGAGGAGGAGGAGGAGGAGCAGCACCACTGGTGGCAGCAGGAGGAGAAGCAGCACCACTCGTGGCAGTGGCAATAGCAGTCTCTTCTCTTCTCTAGTGTGTTCTGTTTGATTGCAATGAAGGTCAACATTGGCTGTTTATGGTAATGGCATCCGTTAGGTTTTCCTGTTGGGATGAGCATGTGTCGATACATGGAGGAACACAGCACAGAACAGAGCAGAACAGAAGCGCTTGCTGTGTATGTAGAAAGTGCCACATGCCACAGTAGTAGATACAGAACTTTGCTTCTACTTCTCGACTTCTACTAGTTTGGGTTTTTTTTCATTTCTTTCCAGTGAAAGCCGCTTGCGTGGGTGCAAATGGTTTGTGGCTGCCCTCTCCTCCAAATTGATTAACAATTTATTTGTGGTTCTGTCCCTTTGTGGATGCCATTGGATTTAATGATCCCAAATGACCGACAATCAATCAATTTAGAAAAACAATTTAATAATCAAACGATTAAAATAAATGTTTGAGCCCCGTTCCAATCAGATCATAGATCATCATTCGATCAATCGAATGGAGTCACTGACTCAATGCTACGTGAGTGAGTTTTCAATATGCAAAATGATAATTTTCTCGTATATAAATTGAATAAATTAAAGCTAAAATAAGCAGCGGGGCTGCATAGCGGCACAGAGACGTCAGCGGGTAAACGTCTAACTGAAATATGAACCATAAATGGTATGACATCACTATATATGCTATATAGAGCCCCAGCCAGTGCCCCGTGCCCCACAGCCTGGCCATAACGAGACGATGCCTCGTCTCGTACTTTTATGCATCACTCGTAAACCATTATGCATATGGCAAGGCGCCTGCCCCTGCCTCTGCCACACTGCTGCTAAATCTGAATCGTATTTCAAGTGTGTGCACGCACCGAGCCGTTAAGACTGCATTTTGAAGACATTTTGAGCAGAAGACATTTCGATGGGGCACAGGCACTTGTGCAATCCTCAAAGTATGAGGCGGAAGTAGAAGATACTTTTGTGCGGCTGAGTCGATGATATAATGCCCCCAAAAGCCCCACAGCAGCGGCAGCGGCAGCAGCAACAGCGGCTCTAACAACAAAACTCAATCGACAGGGAACAAGATCAAGCGGAGGAGGTTGGATGGTTAGGGGGGAGGAGGAAGTCCGCCGTCCATCGTCCACTTTCAGAGGCGCTTAAATCCAAACACGTTTTTGGCTTTTAAATTAATACTTTGTGGCAGCGGATAGAACACGATTTCGATATGAAATTACCTTCGTTCAGTCAGTCTCTCTCACTCGCTCGCTCTGGTCTGTTCTTATCGTTTTGTATGAAATCATTGCGCATTTTTATGGAGCGCCGCAATGCCCCACAATGCCGCCGTAGCCGCTCTTTCATTACGTACCTGCCCATTCGACCCTCAAACCATTTGGCCACACGTAATCCGTGAGTGCCGCCTGCCTGCCTTCCCGATCCGATCGATCCGATTTAATTGGGGGAATTGCAATTTTTGCGAAGGCGTTGGCTTGATTTTTCAGGATTTATTTGCCGTACTAAGGGGAAGATGAAAACTTTTTATGATCCTTTTGTTTGTGTGGGGAAACTATCTTTTTATTGATTTATGATAATGCGATTCAAAGTGTACCGAAAGACACTATATATAGCTATATCTATATATGTTTGGTTTACTTTTTGGTGGGATTTTCTGACACCTTCGATGATTTTTATTCATTAATTTGAAGAAACATTTCATGAAGAATTATAATCTCCCCTCTTGAACCTCCTAGATTAACATTTTAAGTAGCATTTGATGATGATTTTGCTGGCTTTTATTGCAGGAGCAGCACTGCCTGATTAGGGATCACAATCCAGCTAGTTTGACAGTGTGACTCTATTTAATATTTGTTGTTTTCCTAATTGCAGCTAAGCATTATTTGCAAAATCTCATTTAATCATGCCAAGAGCAAAATCAAAATAAATTTTGGTAATTAATTTCCCACATGCAAAGTTTAGAGTTCATCGACCGAACCTTGACCTAATATTTGCAGACATTTTGTGTGAAAATCACAAAATGAACAAACTGAATACACACTCAAATGTGTGTTTGTTTCTCTGTCTGTTTTTGTGGGATAGAGAGAACAGAACCATTTTTATGGGTCCGCTTGTGCTCTCGATTAAAAGGTAAAAGCTAATTGAATACATGATTGAATACATGGGCTCATTAAAATGACATAAATCAAATGACTGTCTGTCTGTGTGTCTGTCTGTCTGTTTATATAGAGAGAAATGTCTGCCATAAAAAAGTTTATACAAATATAAGGCCAAAAACTAATAAAAGTTCGTATTAACATTAACATTTGCATGTGTCGTGTGTGTGTGTGTGTGTGTGCCTCCGATACAGAGAGCAAATATTATACCCATCGTGACAGCATTAATGTATTGTACAAATACGAGCAGAGAATATGCAAATGAGTATTTTGAGTATTTACTTTGGGGGCTAACCAACTGCTCCTCTACACCTCCTCTACGCTCTGACGCGCGTTCCATTAAAGCCCCAACTTGATTTTGTCATAAAACAAAGCACAACAAAAAGCAACAAATAAATGTAGTGTGGCTTGCAATCTCAGATCATCATCACAGCACAGCAGCAGCGCGTCATCATCCATCACATTCGCAACGCATCGGATGGCATGGGGTATGGGGTATGGGGCATGTTTCATGAGCATTCGTGTGCTTTACCAAGTGATGTCAGACTTTTGAGTTCTATAAATATATAACGTAATAAACATAATACAACAAATTTCTGTTCAGGTTCTGTTGGGCATATTTTGTAGGTCGCACTTTCCCAGGCCACAAAGATACGTACAAGATACGCGATTATGGTAGGCCGCCATCCGCCATCGAGTGCAATTTAAATTTCAATTTAATTCACAAAAATAAAACAAGACTTAAAAAAAAAGAAAGAGATAATTTCTATAATTGTTTCTACAAATTGTTGGCCACGACTCAACAGAAGAAGGAGGAAGGAGGAGGAGGGATGGGAGGAGTCTCGACTCTGCCACGCTGCACACTGCGCAGCGCGACTTTCATTGAACGTTTATCGGCGAATATCAGTTTTCATGTAAACATGCAATATATTTCGCGTCTCTAGAGCTCTGCAAAAACGTGCCTCCGCCTTGTGTCTTGTGCGCCTTGGTGCCACGGTGCCTCTCCATCTTCAGATCTGCTGCTGCGCCTGCGCCTTCGCCTTCGCCTTTTGCCTGTGCGCGGTAATTACAGCAGCTGGCTGTGGCGAAATTTATGCCCCACTGGAGGCAGATTCACCTCCTCCTTGACTCCGCTGCGGACTTAGACCCGTTTCCCGTTGGCTTATCAATCAGTGCGTGCCAAACTGTTTTGTCAGTTTTTCGCTAAGTAGCAGCTGTGCATTAAAGCCACTACCGAAAGAGACAGTACACACACACATACTATATGTGTGTATGCCCCAAGCCATGGCTTTGGATGGTCGTCGCCAGTCGACTCCAATCCGATCGGAGATCCCCATGCCCCAAGAGTTGGATTGCGCCTCCGACTGCGTCTGCGCATAGAATACATTATTTTTTAGCGCTTGAAAATGTTGACATTCCCTCTAGTTCCAGCTCCAGCTCTTGGCCGGACGGTTAGGGCTGGAATTTTTCAATTACTGATAAGATTTACAGCCCCATTCACGGGTGACACGACATCAAGCGAGGATGTTGGATGTGATTTACATTGGAAGAAAACAGTGACTGCAAAGAGGTGATTGCTCAGAGGATGGATTGAAGTTCAAGAAAGTGTGACGAAATAGACCGAAATTCCTTATGATTTTTATAGATTTTTGGTATTATAATGGAAATATGTACATACTGTTATGATTTAAATAGATTTTCGGTTAAGAGTTCAAGTTTTTTCGACTATTTTTATATCAATTAGTGATAAGTTTACAATGAATCACTGCTAGCCACATTCTCTTTAGTGATTTCCTGAGTGTGAGCATTTCTGTTCAAGGGAAAATTCCAAGACACGCCTCCGCACCATAAACTTCTCTCAGCAAAAGGGGCCATAAATCACAGTGACAAATCACAAAAAGCAGTGACTTGATTGCAACCCTGTGACGTGACGTGAAGTCCTGCCCCATCTGCACCATGCGAACACATCTCGGCGGCACTGTCTGCTTGTGCTTGTGTGTCAGTGAGAGGAATGCGCAAGCTTTTCCATGCGTAAATTTATATGCCTGCCAGGCGTCGTAAACATTTCTTTTAGCCGCCGCACGGCTTTCTCAGCTCTCTCTCTCTCTCATTCATTTTCTTTCTCTCACTGTCTTTCTCCCTCTCTCTCTCTCTTTTGGCACTGCGCAGCTGCAGCCGTTTCACCCACGCCAGGCCCAAAGCCAAAGCACATAACTCTTACAAAAAGAGACAGACAAACGGGACGAGACAGACAGTCAGACAGACAGACAGTGCCGTGCATAAGTACACGCTCATATGTCTATGCAATTTATGAGTGAAAAGCTGTGTGCGACTTTTACAAATGAAAATGCCATAAATTCAATTAGAGTTTTTTCTCGCTTTTGCCTGGCTTTTCCTCGATTGCAAATCAGAGCAGATCGTCGTCCCCCCAAAAAGCAGGTCGCCTGTTGCGCCCCAATTCCTTCATTAGCCTTCACTCCTGCCTCCACATGGATGCGGCACTCAAATTAGTTTCGCGCATTTGATTCAATTAAAGTTTCATTGGGTTCGGGGGAGGCAGAAGAGGGTGGTGGTGGAAAACTACTCATGCGATGGTGGCACACGCAGGGAAAATCTATTTATTTAGAGAGCATCGCTAAACAAATATGTAAATCTTCGCTCCAGGCCTTTGATGTTTTTGCTGCTTAGGTTTTTCTCCATTTAATTGGCTTTCCGAGTTAATTTTTGTTTCCATTTTGGCCAGCAACAGGCGGAACCATAAAACGAAATATTTTGTAACCAGGCCAAGAAGAAGAAGCAGAAAAAGAATCCATTCCCCCCGCCCCTTCTTAGCTTGAAAGAAACACTTGTAAATATTTTCGATGTTGCATCAACAAACATTGTAATCGAGTGAATTTTCTGCGTCAGAGATGGATGTTCCCAAATGTATCTTTGGGGTATTGGTCATTCGTTGATGGGATTTTTGTTAATCGAAAGAGGGAGGGGGGATTATGTAAATCATGTCAACATGTGGACTAAGGGATTTTATGGTGATTTTGGGTGTGTTCTTTCCATGTTGGTCAAGGCTATAAAGTTGCCAGTCAAGCTATTTGCTGACTAGAAAATTCATTGAGGAATGAATGAAATGGCTAGAATGGAATGGGAGGAGGAGGTATCATTTCTCATTCTTTGTATGCATCAATGGGATGTTTCCACACATCTTCAATTATCTTAAAACATCTCAATTATCGTGCAACATATTGTAGAATTTGTGAGGCAGCCAGCAACAGTGAAAGCTACTTTGGCGGAACGACTACACACACACTCACTCCCTCACTCAACCGTTCATCACTCATTGGGAATCTCAATTGGAAATCGTGTGTGTACGCCGATGAGAGCTTTCACTATTTCGCTATGGATTGAAGAATGAGACAGACACTACCCATGGGTGGAGATTGCTCTATAAAGTTTGAATAATTATAGAATTTTTAGATGTAAAATAAACTAAAGAAGAATTTCCGGCTAGACCACGATCAAAACTTTCAAAGATACGCACAAATTTTCCACACCACTTAACATTCAAAATCTTGCGAGTAATATCGCAACTTTTGGGAGTTTTGGGAGTTGGACAAAGAAAACCAAACCAAAAGTTTCATATTATTCTCTGTATAATAAACCCCACACCACCCTGCACCAAAATGAAAGGAAACTTTTGACATATTTGCATAGTTTTAAACACACACACACATAGAGAGTTTGCAGGGGGGTTGGATAGGGAGGGGGGGTAGTTCCTTTAATCTTATGCAGCAGCAACATAAATTTTCAACTAGCAAGCGCATCCGGTAGCAGCTCTGCCTCCATGCCTCCAAGCCTGCCACATCCCCCCAGAACCACCGCCCCCACATGGAATTTATAACAATAACAGAAACTGAGCTCATCGAAATATATATTCTTTTCTTTTCTCATATGTTTCTTTGTATTTCTCTTGTGCTTTTTTTTTTGTTAACTTTTTTGTTGTTGTTGTTGCACATCTGTTTGCTTTTGTTTGTGTGGAATATTGTGTATTTATTTCCATGGCTTTTGTTGTTGGTTTCTTTTTTTTTCAGTTTTAATTTTTTGTTTCAATTTTGGTTTATTTTTTTGGGTCTCTGCTAATTTGTTTACCTGAGAGAGAGAGAAAGAATAAGAGAGTGATATTTATATAGATCTGCGTGTGTCACTCTCTCTCTCTTTCTCTGTAACTCGTGTTTTTTTTTTTGCTTTTTCTGATTGTCTTGGGACCCCGAATTAAACATCCAACAGGTAAGAAGAATATTGTTTATTTTGTTGTTGTGCGCCGACAAAAATCAATGGAATAACTGTTGCCTGGAATGAGCGGAAATTTTGAATTTCGATCTAAATTTACATATTTTGTGGGGGGGTCGCTGAATTTAAATTTTCATGGGAAATGGCCGAAAAACGTGTTGAAAGAATGGAAGCAAAATGTTTTTGCATAATTTGCAGACGCGTTAGAAAACAACAAAAACAAAAGCAAAAGAGATATTTAATAATGAAGAATACAGAATACCCTACAAATAGAGAGAGAGAATTTAGAATTTAGAGAGAATTTTCTTTTATTCAGTAAAGGATTTTTAAAGTTTTAAATGATTTGTAAACGATCAAATCATTATTTTGTGGATGCCACAAGATTTACAAATCCATGAAACTATATCTTTTAAACCCATCAAAATTCTCTTGAATTTTTTTACTGAGAGCGACAGTGAGTAGATCCCATCATACCCCATCGCCATGCCACATACCTATTACTACAAAAAGTATCAGAAATAAATTGTAAATCAAATCGAAATGTTTAACACATGGAGCGCACAACTCTGGGGCACCACTCGAGAATGGGGCAGCCGAGGCAAGAATTATGTACATATACTATAGTAAATTCTGTATGGGCGAAAAAAAGTGGCACAAAGTGTGCAGAGCACACACAAATTTCAATGGCTTTCGCTGCTTGAATGAACAGAACAGTGGAGAAATGAAAGACAAGAAGGAGAGCAAGGGAGAGAGGCGGAGCTATAGAGTTGGAGATCTCCAAAACCAAAAAAATAAAGCCCATGCTGCCAATAATTATTGAATGGTGGAGTGTTGCTTGTTGGGCATGCAACTTGTAGCGCTTCTCCATCCCCTCCCCATTCTCTCTCATCATTGAAATGATTCTGTTTCTCAATTTCAAGTTCGAGCGAGACCCAAAAACAACAACAAAAGTTCCGTCTTTGTGTTGCGGTTTTGTTTTTCTCGTTGGATCCCTCCAGACAGGTAGCAGCTGCTGCTGCTGCGCCTAATTGTTGAAAGTATCTCTTGTCTCTTGTGCAGATACATTTCTTTTTGTCACGTTTACTATGTTTTAGTCTCTCTCTCTTTCGCTCTCTGGTTCTCTGGTTCTCTGTTCTGTGTGATGTCAGACAACCTTGAACCTTTTTAATGTTGTTTTTCAAATATTTATAACTGGCATCCAACAATCCACAACTTTTGCTTTCGTTGTTCTCGTCGTCGTCGGTCGTTTGGGGCCGCTAATTGGCGCGGAAATTGAGCTGGGGCTGGAACTGCTGGGAGGGGGGTAAGCCGGTTTAAACAATCATCGAACGAACTGTAAACCAGTTTTGGGCATTAGACACCCATGAATTTTTCAGTGTTAAAGTCAAATGTTTGTCTTGGTTCAGAAGGCGGTGGGGGGGGAGGGCATGTAGAGCATTCCATTGGCTAATACCAATATTATCGCAAACGTAATTATATATATTTTTCAATTTAATGATTGAATGATTTGAAAAGTTTTGATTTGACATCTATTCGGGCGTAGTTTTCAATTGTGAAATTATGTTTATGTTTAGATGATAAGATAATTGATTGATAGTTGGGCTGCTGATAGGCCTGGGACAGGCCTTTTTACTCTTTATTTTTCAACAATTTAATGCACTTTTGTGGGGAAGATTTTTAGCTTTAAATAAAACACTTTTTTAGGCATTTTAGGCAAATTGTGGGAATATATTTCTGCTACAGATTGTAAGTGATTCTTCTGGATGAATTAAGTTATTTTTACACAGTGATTCCGGTATGTAAATGATATTTTTGTTATTCGAAATAGAAAACGAATACCTCCGTTTCCTCTAGATATAGAAAACATTCTCCCTCAACTCTTTCACCTTCGTAGCCTTCTGAGCTTTTGGTTTATCTTGAAACCATACAATCTGAATACC
Source organism: Drosophila bifasciata (assembly GCA_009664405.1). Taxonomy (NCBI): domain Eukaryota; kingdom Metazoa; phylum Arthropoda; class Insecta; order Diptera; family Drosophilidae; genus Drosophila; species Drosophila bifasciata. The sequence continues at coordinate 43,907,109 of CM019043.1, forward strand.
AAATCGTATATCTGACAGTCCGTAAGTTCATCTAGAGTGGAAATTTATGGAACCCAACCCCTCAAACTCAAATCTATGTAGATGTCCTCCCCGATCGCTTTTCGCATTTTCGCTGCACATCTCAAAACACTTCAAGAGCTTTCTCTCTCTATCTCTATCCATCTTTTCCCTGACTGCAAACACCTTCTCCCGTATCTAGATATATGTATCTCTATATTCCCCATTTCTTGGTCTCCTTTTTGTGCCTATGTATTGTCTGTGTGTGTATTTGTTTCTGTAAGTACAACTCACTTGTAAGAGCGCTATCACCAGCTGGATGGGTCCACAGCGGACGACAACGGTGCCGATGGTTGTGGCACGCAGCGAGGGGGCGGCAGCGGTGGCTGTGGCAGTGGTAGTGCCTGTGGACAGGGCCTGGCTTGGAGTTGGCGATGATGATGACATTGTTGCTGAATAATTGAAGGCGTCTAGCTGCGATGGGGACGGATGGGACTGCTGTGACTGCTGTGATAGCTGTGACTGGAGCTGTAGCTGTGTCTGCGGCTGTGACTGCGGCTGTGACTGCGGCTGTGACTGCGACTGGATCTGGCGACTCGAGGAGGCAGCCGAATAGAGCGAAGACATCGATGAGTCTAGGGTTTGGCGGCGTTCCATGGCGGCTAACTGTTTTTAGTGATGGAAGCGGGCAACGGGAACGGGAACGGGAGCGGGTGGTGCTTGGTGGTGCTGGTGATGTCTCTTGTTGGGGGTTTTCGTCGTCTGGGCTGGGATTGAGGTATGGGGACGAACGCGGACGGACTCCTCTTGTTGTCGGCTTAGCGGCTACGTGTAGTATTTTTTTTTCTTTCTCTCTTTCTTTTTGTTGTGTGTGTGGGCGTTTATAATCTTTCTCGTTTAGGTTGCTTCTTTCTTTTATTTTAGTGTCGATTCGCTTCTCCCTCTCTCTCCTTTATTTATTTTTTATTGTTTTAGCTTGTTGTACATTTTGAACTCTACACGGAACACGAAAGACACGACAGAGATAGATAGAGAGACGCGTTTTGTCGGGGTTTTGTTTGGGGGTTTTTTGTTTTTGGTGGGTTAGTTATGGAGGGGTTTCGTTCGCGGATTTTGTCGTTCGAGTTATAGCTACAATATAGCAGTTCCTACTATTTGCTTCGATTTGTGTTCCTATTTCGTTGCGAGCGCTATCAACGCCAGCGATCGTCTGACTACGAGCAACTATGGGTACAATACTACGGGTTCTACGGATCTCGGTACTCGCATAAAATTTTGAGAAAAATAAGCATACGACTCGACTATGACTTCATGCCTTGCTCTGCACTGTTTTGCTCTCTCTCTCTTTGAAGATCTCTCGGTTTGCCTGTTTATTATTGTACAGGCAGCACAACAATTGCTATATATATACCTACGATCTACTATATAGCGAGAGATATTCGCATATTGAGCCTGAGAATAATTGCCTTTGATGCGTGTGTGCACAAAGATCACAAAATACTCGTGCTAGTTGGTAGTCTCTCTCTCTCTCTCTCTCTCTCTACCTCTCTCTATCTTCTCTCCCATTGATGACAATGCTCGATTTGTGCTTATTTTTAAACATTAAAACTATTGAGTAATTTTGCTGTGGCGAATCCGCAAAACTGTTGTTCTAGCCTAGATACGATTCGATTCCTCCGACAGATATTCGCACACGGATGTGGATGTGCGTCAACAAAAAAGATACATTCTCCATTGATGGATGTACCAAATGCATTGGCAGCAGCATCGAACAGATCTCATAGTCGTCACGATTGTTTCCCCTTTCCTTTCCATCTTCTAGCTAGATATGGTTTATATTTTTGACTATATTACGTATACGCCATGGAGGAGGGCTGTTCCTCTACCTCTGCCTGTGGCTGTGGCTGCAGCCAGCTGCTGTTGCCGCCTCGATTAGGTAATTTTTGGTATTCTCTCAATTTTTAATAGCCGCCTGACTCTGGCCGCTGGGCGTAATGTAAACTATTTTAATTGTACTTTTCCTCAAATCTATAAATAAAACAAGATCCAACAGAATTTTTGTTCTGTTTTGGGAGAAAACTTTGAAACGTTTTACACTAACAAAATTTGATAGTTTTGTCCAAAAGAAACATTTAATGGAGCGTTTCAGAAAGAATTCTCCCAACATTTGGGCACCAGAGAGAATAGATCTTTTCGATCTTTCACTGCCTCTACACATGACTCAATGTTTTGCATGAATTCCCCCCGAAAACTTTTGAAGGGAACCTGAGAACAAATCTTTCCATCTACGAGAACAGCTAATGACTCAAAATCACGTAGTGTTCGGCAACTTTTAGGCCAAGCATAAATTTGTTTGGCTTTTCAACAATTTTTTTTTGCAAAAATCTATTTTCTTTAATAATGTTTCAAAATACATTTCGCTTTTTGTTTTTCGTATTTCTATGTCAGAATCTTTTCTGTTTTTGCGTATAGTATTTGTTTGGTCTAGGAGATTTTACGCTTTTGAGGGTCGTCCCACCAACTAGAATTCTGACAGAAACAACAATAAATTTAGAACGAAATTTGTGGCTTTCGAACGACAAAAAACACACATACACAAAATAACAACAAACTAGCGCCAAGAATTTTAAATGGCAATATTAAACATATTCTTGAGTAAATTATGGCTTATTAAAGGTTTTCTTTTATTTTTTATATTTATCACGAGCTTCTGTGTTATTGTTGTTATTTAGCTTTTGGTTGAATATTTGCTTTAATTTAATTTACATAGATATGTTTTTATATTCGCAAAGTGTGGAAGAGATGTGATCACATCGGAGTGAAGAGTTAAACAAAGCGAGCGCGTGCCGCCTGCCGAACAACCGTACGACGCGAACTTCGGACCAAGACTGACCCGTCGGTTCGCGAAGACACAGTCTTCAGTCTGCAGCCACCAGTGGCAGCGGCAGCGGCGTCTGATCGCAGGAGAGAGCGCGACAGCAGCAACAGATGGGAAGTATAACCGATTCGCTCAATTGCAATAATATTCTGTTGCGGCGCTCTCTCTCTCTCAGTCTCTGCCGCTTGCGCTCTTGGCGCTCGCTAAGCTCAGTTTATGAAAAAAAAGCCGGCTCGGGCCTCGGGTGCTGGGTGGTGTGAGAATGCGAGAGCGAGAGCCACCCTATCAGAGCATGGATAGAGCGGGGAGGGTAGGAGATCGGGAGGGCCGGCGACATAAATAAACAAGTGCTCTTGGCATTCGGTGCGTCGTTAATTCATGATTTCAATTTTTAATGCCCTGCGCCCGGCTTTTCAGCAATTACAATACCAACATAAAAGGTGGAGAGTGAGAATGATGCATCCAGAGAGGGTCGTTCTTTTGGTACCCTGTAAGACTGTTGCTGCTTTGGTTGTAGGAACTTTATAAAAATGGTAGAAGCAATGCTAATGGAAGAGTCGTAGCATAGAAAGAGAAATCGAGTTTTGCAGTTAGGTGGATATTTTCTTCATTGTTCTCTTCGTGTGCACAACTCCTACTTCCAATCCGTATACACCCCTACAAGTAGAGGGTAACAGCAACTGCAATGTGCTCAAGTGCCGCTTTGGGTACTTTAATAATATAGCAAAACAGAAAAGACGAGAAAAGATGAGTTGGGCAGAGAAGAGAGAGAAAAAGCAACGCAACAACCTGACTGCAACGCGTCATAATATACGATAGTAGGGGGGAAGCAGGGGAACGGCCCTGAAACCCTGACCGACCGCCCGCATTCTGAGAAATACAGCCCTTCGATACCCTATACCCCTCCCACCCCCTCTCTTGACTGCTACTCTTTCCCAATGATGTACCCCCCACTCTCTCTCCCACTTTATTGAAGTATTTTCCGCTACTTGAGAGCAGCACAAAATGCGTGTGGAGCGGCCAGGGGAACCCTCAAGCTCGACTTTAGTTTCAACTTTCAGCTTGCAGCGCAGTTCGTGCCACACGTTGCATGCCGCACAGCTGCAGCAATCATTGATTCCTTCGCCAGCAGCCTTATTATCTTTCCGTACGAATTTATGGAATCATTCTTGCTTTCCCTCACGAAATCTGATCAAATTGTGTGAAAATTATCTCAAAGATACGATTATCTTTCACTTTTTGTAGATGATTTCGCTAGTAGATGAATTCCTGGGGATCTCTTTCACACCCAAACAACACACAACATACTTGATAATTTTATTTATTTATTTTTAATTGAAATTAATGAGGCACTTGAGACAGTCACAGGGGCAGAGCGCCACTTCCCCATCCAGAATGGAACTCCCCCTACCAGATTGTTTCGATTCGTAACCCCTTCTGACAGCTGTGCTACCCTACCCTGCCTCTCTTGACAGCTAACATTTCACATAATTGAAATCACTTGAGGGACAGACCGCGGACCCCCTTAAATGCTTAGAGAGCGATAAGGCGGGGGCGGGCGATCGACAAAAAAGTTCTCTAAAAATAGTACCAGAGAACGCCAAAGGGTTAATGGAGATCTTCAGTTCTTCAGAGAACAGCCTACAAGTATGCAATAACAAGTTTCTCAACAAAAAAAAATCATCTGAGGAATTTTTTCACTGAAAAAAATTAAATAAAATATTCTACAAAATAAACATTTCCCGCTTTACTTACTTGACAAAACATGCTACAAAATTATTTAAAAATCTTAATAAAAACTGAGCTGAAATTTGAGGTAAAAATATTAATCAAAAACATTCCAAATGATTAGTTTTATTTGTTTGTGGGGTAAAACATTCATCAAATATTCATTATAATTGCACTATATTTGTTGTGACTAAATTGGAAAAAAAATTATAAATAAATATATATATTGTATAATTTATATAATTAATGGCAAAATTTTGACTTGATGGGGTGGAATTTTCAACCAGCATTAATTTAGAACTAATTTTCATTTCATTTATCTGAAGCATTTTGGAATTCTCTAATTTTGCCAAAGCCTTAAACTAAATTTCAACTAAAAAATAATAAATAAATAAAAGTAATGGAAAACTCATGCAAAGTAAAAGTGGAAAAACAAACAAAAACGAAAGGGAAAACCGCATTTTAGCTCATGAGCAAAAATAAATTTAGAGAGAGAGAGAGAGAGGGAAAGAGAACAATCATCATAAATAAGAGACGCTAACTAATTTTTGTCGTAATTAAGCAAGCATTTTCAGAGCAGCAAATGGCGCATATTAATTGGTGGGACAGACACACAGATCTCTGTGGTGGGGTACTGGGTACTGGGGAGGATCAGAGGAATCCCTTGATCGTTTGTTTCGTTATATTCTCGTAGTATTTGCTGCGCCGCCAGGAAGCTGGCGGTTTCGGTTCGTTGGGGTTAGTGGAATCTGGATCGAAAGCAGCGGCAGAAGCAGCAGCAGCAGCAGCAGCGGCAGCAGAGGAGGATGCATACCTCGTGGCACTCACCTCCGGCGTGTGGGCAGTGGATGAGCGTGGACCCAGCTCTGTGGTGATGCCTGTGGCCAGGCTGAAGCCCTCCACTTCGCTGTCCGATTCGATGGCTTGGGGCAAGGGCAGGGGCAGCAAAAACTCCTGCTGTTGCTGCTGATCCTCATCCGGCGTGGGGGTGACACTCTGACTGTGCAACTCGGCCACACCCACCACACTATCTTGATCCTCGCTCTTGTGGGTCTGCTGCTGCTGATGGGCGGAGAAATAACTCAATTCGGAGCTGTCAAAGGACATGTTCACTGGCGATGGCGGCAGTTCGGGTATCTCAAAGGTGCTCAGCGTGGAATCATCGGCCTCATCGAAGGAGTTCTTGGCAGAGCCTATGTAGGAGGCCGTTTGGAAGGAGGATGAATGCGAGTTGGGTGTAAAGTTGCCCTCGGAGGCAGTGGCAAAGGATTCATCCTCCGTAGAACGCGATTGCCAGTCCTGAAAAGCGGAAGGGGGATTTATTAGAATGTTTTCTCTTATTGGAAACTTCTTCCCTCTTACCTCAATGCTGCCCAATTTCTTGTGACCATGCCCACCACTGCTGCCATTCGTCATGGACATGCCAGTGGGGCCACCGCCGCCAACTCCCTGCTCCTGCTGTTGGACATCCCGAATGACGGCATCCAGGGACTCGGCCATTTCGGCAATGGCCCCCAACTTGTGGGAGATGGCAGCGCAGGCCAGCTCATTGCTTCCTGTGGGCACAATCCTCAAAGTGGCTGCTGGCGTGGATTCTCCGGGGACTTCGCTGCCACTGGCACTGCTGGTCCGTCCGCTGTCGTGCAGCAGGGGACTGGGGCTGCTGTCCAGGGGCAGTTCATCGGCCACAACACTGAAATCACCAGAGAGACGGGGATTAGCATCTGGGGGGGCTGCTCCCGAATCCAATGAGGCAGTGCGTGAGTGCGAGGGCGTCGGCTCTTCCGTTTCGTTGTCGTTGTCGTCGGTGTAGTCGCTCTGGGGATATGTTTCACTGTCGTTCCGAATGAGGGCTTTTATCTTGTCCAGACTCTTGAGGGGTTGCTGTCCTTGATTGTGCTCCTCCTCATCCTGTTCCGCCTCCTCTTCGGATTCCTCAAAAATAATATCACGCTCTATGGAGGCTTTGGCTATCTTTGTCTTTACACTGGAAGTGCTGGCCGTCTCATCGTCATCGTCTTCGTCCTCATCCTCTTCGGCATCTTCGCTGCTCATCTCCGAGAGCTTGCTGGCCTCATTGATGGCCTCCAGCAGTTTGCTCAACTCCTGGCTGGAACCACTGATTGCATCCCCATTGGCAAGATCCTCCTCTTCACTGGCCAAAGGAGCAGCGGCGGTAATTGTTTCGGATTCGGTTTCGGTTTCAGTTTTCACCTTTCGGGCAGCTCTTCCACATCGGGCGCTTCATCTACCACAATGCTGGGCACTTCCGGTCGATTGGGGGACACAAACTGCTCCTCCTCTCCTTCCTCTCCATCGCCCTTTGATTTGGCAAACAAATTACGAAATCGGGCAAACATATTCGCGATTTGGATTTGGGTATGAGTTCGTTTTGTCTGGGATGCTGTGGCGCCTCTCACTGGGAGGAACAATTAGTTTGACGTAAGACTGGGGGAACACGCGTTTGGCTCGAGGCCAGGGTGGCACAGGAGGAGCACAGGGGAGATTTGTCTGTCTCTCTCTCTCTTTCACAGATAATTGTAGTCTCTAATTATTCACTTTGCCAGGATTAGCATGGGAGCCTCATCACCAAATACCGAAACAGCGAGAGTGCGAAAGAGCGAGATAGAGAGCTACCCATGAAGACACTTCTAAAATTATCAATTTCCTCACTTTTGACCCACTTCGTTGCGTGTCTCTGTCTTCTCCAGCCGGCAAAAGATTGGATTGAAATTCTCTAGATATTCTTCCCGTTTCTACTAAACATATATGTATAGTATGTATATATGTATATTCTCGTATATACTATGTAGAATTCTGTGTGGTTGCGTGTTTCATTAATTTGACAAGCTGACAGTTGCTCGCGCGCCTTCAAAACTTTTTCCCGCTCCGAACAGATCCCGAAAAACGAACGATGAACCGCACTGGACCACGCACTTAAATAGACTGGTGGGATGGATCTCTTTTTGGGTTCTTAGTTAGTTCTGATAGATCTTTTAGTCTGTATATATATATTGAAGTGGTTGTTGTAGTTTTACTTATTTGTCGGCACTGCCTGTTGGCAGAACTTTTTTGAGTGCGTCGCTCTGTCGCTTGACATTTGTTTTATTCTGTCAAAAATGTATTTTTGATATTTCTTTGGGAATTTCGTGGGTTATTTAGATATTGTTGTGTGGTTTGTTATTTCTAAAGCTGCCTGTTTTTGTTTAAAGAGTTCTGGAATACTTTCGGGAATAAAGTTGTTGGGATTATCTTCCATTTTCATTAGTATTCTTATAGTTTTGATAGTTTATACTACCAAATATCTTCTCTTTAATTTGTTAGAGCATTCAAATTTCGTTCTGTTTCTGTTAAGTACATTCCAATTTGTCATTTCTTTTAGTTTTATGTCTTACAAGTTATTAGTTCTTAGTTGTTTGTTGCTGTATTTAGTGGTTTTGTTGTCTCTTTGTGGCTAGCGGCGTGAACTCGTGGGATTTAAGTGGAAATCTTTACCCTTTCCATAGTTTATATGCAGAACGCTTTTTCCTCCCGACTTTTATGCGTTGATGGCATGCTCAAAGTCCGATGTCCAGGCACTCACGCAACTGCTACAAAGCGGGAAAAACAAAGTGGTGGTGCGGGGGTAACCCTGGAAACACTCACCTCTTGCCCGTGAGGGCATCCAAGACGAACGGCTCCTTCAGTCGCTTTTTCAGCAGCCTGCCCAGCCGCACCATGCGTCCCACCTCCACCAGCAGCTGCTCCCTGGCCATCAGGTGACGCTGCAGTCGCGGCGGCAGCTCCCCCAACGAGGGGCCGCCCGGCGACAGTTCCGCCTCTGTTTCGGCCTCGGCATCGCTGCTGATCCCACTGCTGCTGCGGTTGTGCTGCTGTCGCTGCTGCTGCTGCAGCTGGGCAGACAGTTCCTTCGTCAGCAGTGGGCGGAGTTCCCTTAGCTGGCGGTAGTAGGCCTCGACGCTGCGATGGAAGACGGCAGAGACGCGCAGCCGGGTCATCTGCTCCTGGGCTATCGACTGGAGGCTGTGCCAGATATGTTGCAGTTGGTGGGAGATATGCCCGGGCTCAGCCTCGTTTCCGGTTCCAGTCGCGTTTCGCTCCAGTTTGCAGCAAAGACGCAAAGTCTGGGAGGCCTCCACCAATTGGCAGCCATAGTTGTAGATGCTCTGAATGGCGACAAAGGGAAATATTCAAATTTAATAAAATATAAAATGAAAATTTCTTTAAAAATACAAAATAAACGGTTGTGCTACAGTTGAGTAACGGTTCTGGAACGGTTGTGGAACAGTTGAGTAAGGGTTGTGGAACAGTTCAGTAAGAGTTTTGGAACGGTTGTGCAACAGTTGAGTAACGGTTCTGGAACGGTTCTGCAACGGTTGTGAAACAGTTGAGTAAGGGTAGTGGAACAGTTCAGTAACAGTTCTGTAACGGTTGTAGAACAGTTGAGTAGCAGTTGTGGAACAGCTCAGTAACGGTTCTGCATGGCTTGTGAAGCCGTTGAGGAACAGTTGTGGAACAGATCAGTAGCGGTTCTGCAACGGTTATGGAACAGTTGAGTATTGGTTGTGGAACGGTTCAATAACTATTCTAGTAACAGAATAGTGTTCTAGTGTTGGTCAAGTCTTTGAGAGCTAGGCGCCAAACATGACGGACAGACAGACATGGCTATATCAACTTGGCTACTGACGCTGATCAATAATGAATTATCTAAAATAAGGAACAACAAAATATTAAAAATAAATAAATAAATAGAATAAATCCACCAATCTACAAAAAATACCACAGTTTACGAAAAAATACCACAACCGGACACACTGCCGTTGGTCAAAACTGTCCCTGTATTCCCCCTACCAATCTCTCTCTCTCTCTCTCTCTCTCTCGCTCTCATTTCTCTTGAAAGCTTTTTCCCCAAAATTATACACACTCAAAAAGAAAAGGAAAGAAAAATAAAACTCACTCGACCGGTTTCCTCGAACCCCTGCAGCTCGTCCTTCTGCAGCTGGATCTCGTGTATGTTGCAGCCGACATGGGAGTGACACCGCAACAAGACCGCATAGAGCTCGCCCAGCCAGTCTCGGGCCCGTCGCGCGTCCTCCTCGTACGCATGGATGTGGGTCACCTGCTCCAAGGTGAGCCGCTGCAGCGCCAGCCGCTGCCCGCACACCTGACGTCTGGTGCGGCTAGCGTCGAGTTGGCGTCGCAGTCGGGCGATATCGGGGCTGTAGTCCAGCTGGAGGTCACGGCCCAGGGCGTCTTTCACCGGCATGGCCAACATGTCGCTGAGCTTCTCGCCCTCTCGCACAAGTTCGAGTTCGATGTTGTCTGTGGGTGTGTTTGTTCGTGTGTGGGGAAGTTCGATCGATGTTTGATATGTGAAATGTTCGATGTTGGATCCCACTCACCCAACATGTTTTGGTTAGTCTTCAGCTGCAGCAGCAGCTGCTCTGCTTCGTGCCACTCCAGGGAGCGACTGTCCACCTCCACGACATGGTTTCCAGTGGTCAGCAGCTCCTCGAAGTGTTCCAGCAGGCGATGGTACCTCAAGGCTGTCATTAGGATGTTCCTCCTTCGCTCCAGGCGCTTGGCAAACGAGCGGCACACAAACTGCATGAAGTCGCGTTGGGAGTGCAGATCCTGCACCAGATCACCCTGCCGATCCTTGGAGAATCTCTCGATCTTGTACAGCAGCTCTGCATAGCAGCCGTAGGTGTCGCGGCACTCGAGCTCCAGCTGATCGTGGGCGGAGCGAAGGTTTTCGCATTCGCGAACATCCCCACCCACACTCCGTTGGCGGCCCAGCAGCTGCTCCGCCTCCTGCAGGATCCAATTCGTGACGAAGGCCACACCCTCCTCGAGCGTACCCCTTTCGCGTGCCTCCCGCAGAGATCGCAGCAGCTCCAGCCAGGCAGTGCGTATAGCCGTCTGCTTCTTTTCGATTTCGTTTAGCCGCAGCTCGATGCGGGTTCGCTCGCAGCACAGATCCGGCGGCAGCGGGGGACCTCTCTGCGTAGGAGGAGGGGCTATTGTGGCTGTGGCTGATGCAGGGGCAGCGGCAGCGGCAGCGGCTGGGGTCTCGAGTGCAACAGGTGCGGCCGCTTGTGGCACTGTGGACTGGGGCTCGTAGACCTCGTTGAAGCGCGCCAAGATCGCGTTACCTAAACAATGGGGCAAAGGAGAGAGAGAAAGAAATGTATCTTGTATCACTCTGGGGGCTCCCATTGAGGGGAATCTCTGCCGCATATCTCTCTCTATCGCTGTTCACACACAAAAGTGAAACCTCTCATTTCATTCTGTAGATTGGATTGTGGCATGTGCCACCATTTCGTTGCGCATCAACGACTTTTGTGGCTTTAAGTGAAAGGTCACGTTTTTTCGCTATGTCTGCGTCTGCCAGTGCGTGGGATACTCACACGAATCTCCCCCATTCCCCATGCCAGAACTCGGTTAAAGTTGTTGAAATTAAAGTCGAAAGAAACACTGTCGCACACAGTTTAAGATGATCCGCAAGAAACCGCAAAAGAACGAATCAAAAATAACTTTAAGAAGCCAACAAAAAAAGTATAAAATTCCCTTCCTTGGAGCAATGTATCATATATTTTCAAGGCCAACAATTCCTTAAAAAGGAATTTTGAAATAATTTTCATTTGAGATCTAAATTTAGGCTCCCAGTAATACGGGTACGATAATCTCTTCAGAATGACATTTCCAATAATAAAGACAAAATACTTTTACTGAGAAATATCTCAATTTATCACGAGATAATTTCTTCAGAAAACATGAGCCAAAGCTTCTTGGAATCTTTTAGATAAATCTTTTAATGTTTTCTCCAAGTAAATTCGATTTCAAGAAGAATTCATTCCCCGAAAGAATTCTTGGGATTATTCCTTAAATATTCTCACAAAAAATTAACTTGAAAGAAATTAAAAATGTGTCACAATTTGTATATTATTGATCGATATTTTTGATCTCCATTAGGGCCTTCGGTAGGCCTCAAATCTATAAGCTCTCCATTTGGCATTATTTCAATGTTATTTAGTGTCGTTAAAGCCAACCCACAAGCCAAAAAATAAAACAAACGCGAAAAACGAGTTTGCCAAACGTGGAGCACAATTTTAATTGAAAAATATACTCAAAATTGAATGATTTTACTTGTCACATATGTCTCTCAGCTCTCTCTCTCATCTCTTTTTCTTCGCCTCTCTTTCCATCTCTTCTCAACTCTGTTTCTGCCTCTCCATCAACCAACACGTTTCGAGGGCACTTTGAATTATGTTAATTGCTCGACGCAAAAAACACTCACATAAAAAACAAATGACTTGAGCCACAAACTCGATTCGTAACAGCACGATTTCGAAATTCGGATTCGGAAACGAGAACTCACCCATGTCTATGGCTGCCTCGATGCTGCCTTGGACTCGGGCATGCAATTGGGCGCACTTCTTGAGCTCCACATCCGCTTCCGTTGGTCGCATCGCCTTGTTGCCCCGCAGCAAAGTCAGCAGCTGTTCCATGGCACCCAGCGTCTGGACATGCGATTTGGTGAACTCATCAATGGACTGGCAAAATGAAGAGAATTAATGTTGATAGACTCGAACTAATTTGATTCGAATGTGGTGGCACTTACCTTGCGCTGTTGCAGCCACAGATCGTAGTTGAATTGCAGTGTGCCGCCCAGTTCCTCGGGCAGATTGTGCAAATCAATGAACTTGACCAGACGCGATTTCGATAGAACCAGAGGCTATAGATAGTAAAGGGTATTAAAGTGTTTCCTGGGGTGTTTTTGGAGGGTGTACGATATTACCTCTCCTTTTGTTTGCGATTTGGCGCATGGCTCCACATGCTTCTCCCAGAATCCCTCAGCCCTGACTAGATACAGATCCACACTGATGTCGCCACCAAAGAGGTTGTAGATTTGTCGCACCTGCTGGCGGCCAATGCGACTGCTGCTCTCCTGGGCATTCACGATCACGCTGACTCCATTCTGCAACACCGAAGCGCTGAGGCAAAAAGATTGACGCAAGATTCAGGTTACAATGGAGAAGATCCGTAGTTAAATGCTTCATTAGTCTGCCAGTTAAGTTTTCCCTCTTTTAATTAAAGACTCTATTTTTTGTTATCGCTGGTGACCCATTGGCTGGTTGATTGATCACGATCAATATATCCATAATTCATAAGGTTTTTGGCGTCTCTTTCTGTTTGATTGCTGCCTCGTAAAATGTTTAACAATTTGCTTGTTTTGGGGGGGAAAACAAAAGAGAGGGGCGTTAAACGGCCCTAAAGGTAGGAGGGAGATACTTTCAGTTGTGTTTTTGATTGATTGCTGTTAACTACACTTTGCTTTCCCTATCTTTAGATAGCTCAAAACTTAAAAGAAATACCGAAATATGTAACATGGAAAAATGTAAGTAAAGGAATTTTAATAAAAAGAATTTATTTTTTTAAGAAAATATCTTATTAAAATCAAGTTTGGGACTTAGCCTCTGATGGAAAACCCTCTACACCATGTAAATCTATTAATTTTCCTCCTCACTTGTCAATCCATCAATCATCAAAGACATTCCTCCCCCCCTTATGACATTTTAACAAGCCACTCCCCAATATTTCGTACAAAAGAGCATTCCGCAGTCGACCTTTGAAGCAGTTTTACCTTGAAGACAGTTCCGCTTAATGCCACACAATAACCGAGCATCATCAGAGCAGCTTTTAAACATTTACTTAGCCCAAAGAACTGTGACACTTTGCATATAAATAACCAGATATTGTCAAGCCTATAGACCCATCCCCAAATCAAAAGTAATGAAGAAGAGAGAGAGAGAGAAAAGAAACCTATATCATCTGCGGGTTATTTGCATATTTCGGCCATATGCTAATTAGTTGGCGGCATTTCCACACACATCTTCTGTTCTTTCTGTTCTGTGTGGAGAGTGTAATACTCGGGTATACTCTCACCTGAGCGAACGCTTAAGATAGTCGAGAGTCAGCTGGAGATAGCGACGATTCCACAGCTGTAGATCGTTGAAGGCATTCACAACGAATATGATGCGCTTCTGGCGATCGAAGCCGCCGGATAGATAGGCACTGCGCGTCTGCAGGGCATTCAACACATCCTCCTCCATGTCTTCAAGGGATTACGATCGGAGCGATGGGATGGGATGATGGTGATGATGATGCGGATGATGTTGGGTTCTTCGGGATGATGCGGCTTCTCTTTAATTGTTAATTGAAGCTTTTGTGTCTCCAGCAGGCAGCAGTCATTTCTACAATACGTAGAATATACATTTACTATATAGGAAAATGCTGTTTAAGATTTTCTTTTTGTTTGCTGGAAAATTAATACAAGTCACAGTTATGTGAGGTTGCCTCTGCCTCTGCTGCTGCTGCTGCCACTGCTGCACAATGCTGCACATTTTCAAATGCCGCGCGACTTTGTTGGGGAACACGTTTGACAAGTTGCAGCTGCCTGAAGTTTGCCTTTAGCCAGAGTCAGAGCCAAAGCCATAGCCATAGCCAGAGCCAGTCTCTCCACATGATTTTCACTATTTTCATGTTAGTTTAAGAGTTTTTGTTGTAGTTTGTTGTTTATATGCCCTAACAGAAGGGGGTATTTTTGTTATAAAGAAGAACTTGGAATGCAGTGACAGATATATTTGAAATAGGGACAGGCACAGTCTTTTAGTAATTAGCATTAATGATATCGCAATCTTTGCAAAATTCACACTTTGGGACAGAGTAACATCTGCATATCTTGAAGGAACGTTAACTTGGGAACTTCTAATTGAATTTGGAAATATTTAAAACTGTTACTATTGATTAAATCGTATGCAAATTTAATTTAGAATCCAACTTGACATTATTTAAATAAGAAACAAAATGTTTTAGCTGCCCCAGCCTATGGTACCATGATCGTATCCACAAGGGTATCCCAAGCGTCGTTGCTAATTTTTATTTGGGTATAGTCTCCTCTCTCTCTCTCTCTCTCTCAAACTGCTTCTGCCTCTCTGAGACTAATGGAAAAATTCCATTTTAGCGCATGAGTATTTTGACACAAATTGAAGTTAAATTTTTTTTTCTATGCCAGAGAGGCAGGGAAGCAGAGCGCTGCAGCAGCGGCAGTTTGAACTTAATTTCCCGACTGATAAGGGGCGCGGCATATATACTCAAACGCAACACACACACACACATACATAGTAGAATGAGAGAGTAAGAGAGAGACAGCTGAAGAGTATGCAGTAATTCTTTCACTTGAATGTACGTGTACGTGTACGTGTAGTGCAACAACAAAAATCCTGTTTGCTTGAAAGTCCGTCTATCTTACAGTTATGCGTAAGTGGTCTCTCCTGCTACAGACTCAGACCCAGACCCAGACCCGACCTTCTCTTTTCCTCTCCCGCTCTCTTACTGAGTCTCTATCTCTTTTTCTCCCTCTTACAAACTTGCTCTGCTTTTTTTTATGTTCTATGCCTGGTCGAGCAATTTGCACTGCTTTGGTTCGATGGAATGGAGTTGGGGTTGGGGCTTGGGGTTGGGGTTGGGTTGGGTTTGATGGAGTGGCAACGTAGCAACCTGTTCCTTTGAGTAGCTTTTAGGAGAGGAAGCTGTAATATAATTGTCATAGCTGTAGATAGGTAGCGGTTTTCCCCCACCCATCTTCATGCCCACTTCCCCTTCTGTAACTGCAGCTTCTTCTACTTCCCCTCCCCGCTCTTCCGCATTGAATTTCAATTAATGGCAAAAAAAAACCTTGCAGAAGCAACTTTCCGGCTTGAGCATGAAAATATTTTCTGGTTTCAAATGTCAGTCTAAAAATTACTTGCAAATAAATATGGCATGGAAGAGTTATGTCTATATGAGGATTCAGCAGAAAAAGAAACATACAAAGAAGTGGCAGAAAAACATGAAAGAATGCTCATGGCGAGTATTCATGCTATGGGATACCCATTATTCACATTTTGTTCTTGGAAGATTCACTAATTGGAAGTTCATTTGAGTTTGAGTTTGAGTTTAAGATGGGAAGATAAATACACAAAGCCAAGTGCCTGAACATGAGTAAATTCCTAGATTCATCCTGATGGAATGCCTTTTGTGTATATTTGAGATTCCTCTCGGCTCTGCCTTAAACTATATACCCCTAGTACCCTCCAAATACCGGCCATCGAAAAGGGGTAGCTGAAAATTGCGACCCCCGCAGGGCACGTAATGCTCCGCTTTGCGCTAACTTTGAAGCGGTAACGGGGCACACCTTTTAGGCTCCAACTGCGTCTACATCTACTTCTACATCTACGTCTGTGGCTGCTGCTGCTGCTGCTGCTGGTGGCACGTAAAAATGCTACTAAAATAGACAGCAGAAGCAGCAGCAGCAGCAACAATCAACCGTTTGAGTTTCGTTTCTGTTTTGTTTTCTTTCAATTTGGTTTGAGAACTTTCTTGAGAACTTTTTTTTCTGCTGGCATTTCTCCTCTCTTTCTCCACAGACTGCGGGACGGCGACTTCGACTTCAACTTCGACATTGACGTTGACGTTGCCTCTTTGGGGCAGCGGCTTTTATTTTGTTTTATGATATGACGATAAGATCTATGCGGGGCAGGCGAAAATGAACAACGGCAACGGGCTGTTAAATTAATTGAAAAGTTCAACTGGCAGCAACAGCAGCAACAACAACAACAGCAGGAACAACAAAAAGTCATTAACATTTCTCCACAAAATTTGTTTTAACAGCTGACAAATGTTTTTTTGTTTTGTTTTTTTGGTGTTTCCAAATGAGTTTTGCAGTTCATTCCCGCCGTATTCTTTGGTTTTGGTGTTTATTTCATGGGGTATTTTGTAATTTGACTTGAATTATGTTCCAAAGTTTCACGTAAATGAGTTCTCAAGAACCAACTCCTTCTCTATCGATACTTGATTCTTGATTCTCGATATGCCGAACATTTGTTGTTGGTGTCTTACTTTCGAATTCCTAAACGGATTAATTTTTATTACGAGTATCTCCACCGTACCGCACCGCAACCGCAAAACCGCACGCAATCATCCGCCTCGACCGTCCGCACAATTCACGCGTTCAACTTGAAGTTTGGGGCTCGCAACTGTTGAAGATCTGCGGCTGCGTGAAAAGCTTAAATGGAACTTGGTTTGAGTTGGGGCCTCTCGAACATGTTCGAACTCGAGCTGGGTTCGATCTCGAGCTTGGTTTGATCTCCATTTGTGTTCGTTTTATTGAGGTTCGGTGCTGCAGTTCGTTTTTCCGAATGTATGGGCTGGTTGTTGCAGTTCGAGCTGGTCGCGTGTCAGCTGTTTTTTGTTGTTTCTCTGCATATCAATTGAAGCCATTTGTTTTTGCTGCTGCCTGCTGCCCCCCTCCCGCTGATCAAGCTGATTACTTGCACGTTTTGCCCTTTTTTATGGGCCGCATAAAACCTGTTCGCATGTGTTGGTTCGTCTGCAGTTGGGTCTTTGGTTGTGGTGTGGGGTGGGGGGCGACGTCTGGAGTTTCTTTTCCGTCAAGTGCGCAAAATTAAAACAAAACATGCGTTTTGTTCGCTGATGGAGATATCGGGATCGGAAGATTCTGCGGCAGCTCTCTACCAATTTCCTACCCTCTCTCTTTTTCTCTCATTGTCTGCTTTTATCTTTCTTCTTACTGTTTTTATGGATTTGTACTTAATTTTGTGTTGAATGGGGCATTCCCATGGGTATTTTGTGTTGAGTGGGGAGTTTCAGCCTTGACCTGTGAAATATTTCAAAGGAAATAAAAGACTTTTTCTTTTAACTTTCCCCCCTCAAAACCTCTCTCTCTCTCTTTCAACTTGAACTCTGTATAGGGTATCTGGTATTCGTATATTTCAACCAGCATCTCTTTGTTGTTTTATTCATGTATCGCACAACGTGGGAACTTTTATAATTGTGTTGTGTTCATGGGATTTCAGAAGATACTCCTCGTACTCCAATACCAGGAATTGTTGTCCACTTTTCTCTCTTCTCAAAAACAACAACAACAGAGACGGAGGTAAGGTACGGAAAAAGTACTTGAAAATGCAAAAAGGATATTTAGTATGCTCCTCTGGCAGGGCAAATATCAAAGATTTATTTGTGTGTGATGGAAGAAAATAAAAACCAGAACCGTTTCAGGCTTCACTTCACATTCTTATGAAAATTGGGGGGCCAGACCAAAGCAAATATTGTGCCACTCAGCACAGAAAAAAAAAAAAAAAAAGAAAAGAAAAAAAAAGGGTCCACTCTGGTCTGCTGCAAAGGGGTAGTAACAGTGTGGATGGTGGGGTGGTCACGACCCTTATAAACATGTCAATCACAAGTAAATTGTAGCAGATTTAATGGGCCCATCGGCCTGTCCAACGGAATGTGGGTCCTCTCCGATTTGCAGTGAAATTCCGAGCCTCTGGTTCGGGTGAGAAATGCAAATGGCGGTTGATGGGGGCGGCTGAGAGACAGCGGCAGCCTGTCATAGATTTCCCGCCTTTCCATTTCACTGCTTAGCAGGAATTTATGCTCAGGCCTGGGATACTCGTATTTGGAGGCCTAGGCCGACTATTTTGGAGGCGCGCGCGATGGATTGTTTAATGAAACTTTAAGTGCGTGCCCGTCCAGTGAGGCACGTACCACAGTAGGAATGGGCAGGGCAGAGCAGAGAGCCAGTGTGGCAGGATGTGGAGTGAAGGACTAGTGCCTGCACTCAATTGCAGTATGGCCGGCCGACCACAAAATGGCGTCGAAAGCACTTCCGCTCGAGTTAAAAACAAAAAGTCATGCAAGAAGCAGCAGCATGGAGCAGAGGGGGCAGTAGTACGTACCAGCATCATCATCGTACGTGAAATGTAGCCTGACTTGTTTTTTTAATAACAGCCGTCCGAGAAAAACGAAACCCGCACCCCATCCCCAGACACAGAATCGCCCCCCTTGACAGCTTTAGCGGCTATTAGAAAATTGCGAAAATTGCGCACACGTTTTCGCACGAGAGAGAGAGAGAGACGTCCAGAGACGACGACGACGTTGCATGCCCCCGGGCAATCGAGTGCAGTTTGTGGCTTCAGATTTATTGCAGACTCGGAGTACCGTTCGAATTTTAAACAGTTTTTCGTTAAGTTTGGTTTATTAAGCCTCGTGCCACAAGCCAGAAGAAACCAGGAGGCGGCGGCAGGAGGCCTCTGCATAATTCATCTGGTTTAAGGGTTTTCCACCATTTCATTTTCCACAGAAACACACACACACAGAGAGATTGAAAGAGAGAGAGAGCGCGTCAGAGGGGGTGTCCTGCGATCCTTGTGGGTCGTTTTAAATCATTTGGCTGGATGGCTGCTGGCCTGGCTGGCAGTAGTAGTTTTTGGCCATTTTATGGGCAGAGCAATAGGTGTGGCCATTGATGTTTATTGGATGGACAAATGGATGGATGCTCGCAGTAGTGCTTGCCTTGGGGATTACTCTCAGTCATATCCTAGTCCTAGTTTTTGTGGGTAATTTTGTTAATTTATGGTTAGTTTCTCCTTGGGGAGAATCCAAAGTTGAAGATGTAGTTTTATGATTTCGAACGTTTCGATTGGTTTATGCTTCGTTTATTGGTTTCCAAAGAGCTGAAATTATCGAGTTTTTAAGCGGCTCCGAGCAATAACAAATTTAAAGATATTCGAAAGAATTTACAAGAAAATATAACAGATGTATAGGCTAAAGAGAAACCTTCAAAGGAAGGAATGGAGCAAATAACTCAGATTTGCTTATAAATTTTTAAAGAAAACGAGAAAGAACGTACGGAGTCGCTGTTGCCGCGACTCTACTTTTATACCCGTACTCAGTCAAGCACACATGTGATTTATGTGGAATTTTCAAATGTTTTTTACATTTTTTTACCAGATTTTGATTGAAACTGGTTGAATCATGAATAAATGAAGAAATGAATGAATGAATCACTATATGAAAATATGAATCAATGAATGAATAAATATATATATAAAATGAATCTATGAATGAATCATATCAAGTTCCAATCCCTTTCAACCAGTTTCAATCAGTTTCAACCAGTTTCAACCAGTTTCAATCAATTTCAATCAGGTTCAATCATTTTCAATTAATCAACCAGTTTCAATCAGTTTCAATCAGGTTCCAGTTTCAATCATGAATGTATTATGAATAAATGAAGAAATGAATGAATAAATATATATTTCTATGAATGAATCATATCAAACCAGGTTCAATTAGTTTCAATCTGTTTCAATCAGTTTCAATCAGTTTCAATCATTTTCAATCAGTTTCAATCAGGTTCAATCAGGTCCAATCACTTTCAACCAGTTTCAACCAGTTTCAATCAGTTTCAATCAGGTTCAATCAGTTTCAATCAGATTCAATTAGATTCAACCAGTTTCAATCAGGTTCAATCAGTTTCAATCATGAATGAATATGAATAAATGAAGACATGAATGAATGAATATATATAAAAATTAAATGAATGAATCATATCAAGTTATCGGTTCAATTATTTTCAATCCGTTTCAATCAGGTTCAAGTTTCAATCATTTTCAATCAGTTTCAATCAGGTTCAATCAGGTTCAATCACTTTCAACCAGTTTCAATCAGGTTTAATCAGTTTCAATCAGGTTTAATCACTTTTTTTCAATCAGTTTCAACCAGTTTCAATCAGGTTCAATCAGGTTTCAATCAACCAGTTTCAATCAGGTTCAATCAGTTTCAACCAGTTTCAATCAGTTTCAATCAGGTTCAATCACTTTCAACCAGTTTCAATCAGTTTCAACCAGTTTCAATCAGGCTGCAATCAGTTTCAATCAGTTTCAATTAGATTCAACCAGTTTCAGTCAGATTCAATCAGTTACAATCAGGTTCAATCAGATTCAATCAGTTTCAATCATGAATGAATCATGAATAAATGAAGAAATGAATGAATGAATATATATAAAAAATTAATTTATGAATGAATCATATCAAGTTCACTTCGGTTCAATTAGTTTCAATCAGGTTCAATCCGTTTCAATCATTTTCAATCAGTTTCAATCAGGTTCAATCAGGTTCAATCAGTTAAAATTAGTTTCAATCCGTTTCAATCAGGTTCAATCAGTTTCAATCATTTTCAATCATTTTCAATCAGTTTCAATCATTTTCAATCAGTTTCAATCATTTTTAATCAGTATCAATCAGTTTCAAATTTTCAAAGTTTCAATCAGGTTCAATGAGTTAAATCAGTGATTGAAAAATTGAATCATGAATAAATGAAGAAATGAATGAATGAATCAAAATCATAAAGTTGAATCAATGAATGAATAAATATATATAAAGTTTTAATCTATGAATGAATCATATCAAGTTCCAATCAGGTTCAATCAGTTTAAGCCAGTTTCAATTAGCATCAATCAGGTTTCAATCAGTTTCAACCAGTTTCAATCCGTTTCAAGCAGGTTCAATCCGTTTCAATCAGTTTCAACCAGGTTTCAATCAGTTTCAATCAGGTTCAATCAGGTTCAATCCGTTTCAACCAGTTTCAATCATTTTCAACCATCATTCATAGATTCATTTTTTTTATATATTGATTCATTCATGATTCATTCATTGATTCATTCATTGATTCATTCATGATTCATTCAATCATGATTGTTCAATGTTCAATCATGTTCATTCATGATCATGATGATGATTCATTCATAGATTCATTGTACCCGTACTCGAAGAGTAAAAGGGTATATTGTATGTGTGGTAAAGGGGATATGTGTAACATAGAGAAGGAATAATTTCCGACCCTATAAAGTATATATATTCTTGATCAGCATCAATAGCCGAGTCGATATATCCGTATGTCCGTATGTCTGTCCGTCCGTATGTCTGTCCGTCTTGTTTGTCGCCCATTGCTCGGAGGCTATAAGACCTAGAGCAAACCAAATTTTGTTTCCAAGCTTATGTGATGATATCTCACTCCTAGAAAAATGTTTCAAAATTTCACCAAGCCCACTTCCGACCCCACAGAGGGCGCACCTCTGTGGCGTGCACAATTTTGAAGATAGCAAAAAAACGAAAAATGCATAATCATAGAAAAACCCATATCTATCAGTGGCCCGAATCTGAATCGGATCGGATCATTATTATAGCCACAATAGCGAAAACCATACGAAACGAGAGAGAACGTATGGAGTCGCTGTGAACGCGACTCTTCTTTTATGCCCATACTCAGTCAGTACACATGTGATTTATGTGGAATTTTCAAATGTTTTTACATTTTACAAAATTTGGTTGCTCTAGCTCTTATATTGCTCTTCGAGCAATGAGTGAAAAACAAGACGGACGGACAGACAGACGGACATTTACCACAAATAGAATATACCCTTTTACTCTTCGAGTACGGGTATAAAAAAACAAATTTTTACTCAAACAAACTCAAAATTAAAGCTCCTTTTTCCCCCAAAAAATTGAATTAATAAACTTTGCGGAAAACAAAACACCCCAAAGAAATATTAAATTTATCTTCAAAATTTTGCATTTACTTGAACGCTTTATGAAATATCACACCCAAAAGCCAAAACGCCCAAAAATGTTGCGCAGAAATTGGAACTGAAAATGGGTTGAGGGTTAACCCTTGGCCCCACGCTCATGGCCATATCTATGCCCTTTCCCCTGAGAGGGGAAAAAGGAACATTTAAGTGCTCGTACCATTCGCAACCCCAAAAATCCGAATACCCACTTTAATTTGGCAAAAATCTAGGCATATGCCGTCAAGGCTTTATGGTTTCACCTTCAAAATTGCCGAAAAATGAACGGAATGAAAGGAAACCCTGCGGCGTCTCTGATTACACATACACAGAGAGAATATATGCCACGTGTACGTGGCGTGTATGTGGCAGTGGCAGCAGCAACAGCACCTCTCTAAAATGGCAAAATCGATAGTGTTGCCAGAATACAAAATAAAAAAAGAACCAGAAAGTTTTCAGAGGAGGAATATGCCTGCCATTTGGCAACATTAATTGATTGAATTTCCGAGGCGCAACGAAGTGCGAAGACAAAGGCGAAAAGTTTCTCTTGGGGGTGGCATAAATATTAATATGACAGCAAAATTATGCGTGGCACAAACAAATGTTTAAAATTCAAACAAGACACACCCCCCCCCAACCAGCACCCATCCAACCAAACGTTTGTCCCCAAAGAAAATCCATTCAAGGACACAGCAGGAAGGCGGCCTGAAAGTGTAACAACAAGGACAACGACAAGTGTTTAAATTAATAAGTATGACGGAAGGACTTGCCATTTGCCCAAAACCCACTTTTCCAACTCCATTGCCTTTCCTGCGTTCCGTTGCCAGGCGTCGGCCTAAAAGCAGGCTATGAAAATTGTATGCGGCTGCGGGAAATTAATTTTCATTGAAGCAGAGCAGAGCAGAGCGAAGCGTGCTTTTCCCTAGTACTACAATAACTCAACGTTAACTTTTGCCTAACAATTGTTTAGATTTTCAGCGCATCTCATTTGCATTCATTTACTAATTACGAGAATATTAATTCTCAATGATTCTCTTGAAAACTATTTCTAGTATTCTTATTAATTAACATTCGAAGAAGGACTTTTGCAGGACACTTTCCCCCATTGACTTTCTGCCGCTGCTGTACTTAACTTTTCGAGCTTTTCGTGCAAATCTCCGGGAATCTATGGCACTGAAGATAGCGCTAATTGTTCTAATGCGCTCAAGCGGTAAGCTGCTTAAAATTGCTGCTCAGAAATTGCAGGAAACGACTTGAGGCTCCTCCTGTGGAAAGAAGTAGGACACACATACAGATGGAGGGAGGGTAGGGTAGAATGGGTGCGCCTGCCACTGTGTGGATATTAACCGAACTCTGGCATTGACAACGCCGTGGGCAAAGGTTGATAAATACCTCACAAATTATCATGATATTGGTCCAAAAAATGTATATAAGCCAAAGATTAAAAAGAGGGGAGATTGTAAAGCAAGGGAAATTGATTTGTAAGCTATAGAAACTAGGGAAATCTATGGGATATATACTTCTTCAGGGCTGGCTATGAAATGGTTCCTTAAAAAAAGTTCCCTTGATGGAATGGCCTTCGCTGTCTACAGCCTTAAATCAATTGAGCACCTTTTGGGAGATATTAGAGAAAAGAATTGAAGGGTATAAGTCTAAAAAAATGAAGGGTTTGTGGGAAAATCGGAGTCCGACTGGTACTCTATAGATCCATCATACTATAACAACAATATTAAAAAAAAGTAAGAAATTATTATAATAATAATAATAATAAAACAATCAATAAACCAGACAGACAACAAAGAACCTAATTTATTAATCTTTATACCTTGCATTCACGCTATCAATATTTTTGGCAAGTGCCAAAGATTATGCCAGTCTTAAGATAAGTTAGCGCTCCGTTAATCTAGAGTTACCCCACTTGTTACTTGCACTTTCCTCCTACGTATAATTAATCTTTTTTTTTTTAATTGAACAATCTATCGATTCACCCACGCTGCACAGCTCTACAGCTGTCGAGGCACAGCAACAGCAAAAAGAATTATCAGAAATATCATAATCATTCCCCCCGTCTAGTAATAGCATAAGTACATTTATGAGTGTAATTTTTAAGGACACTTCACAGTTTGCTCTTTGAATGTTTGTCGCTGGCAAAGAATATATTTTTGCCATTCAAATTCCGCTCCGTGGACATGCTATTGAGTGTGGGAGGACGATGTCGCATGATAAAGGGCACAATATACTGGGCACACTTCTCGGGTTCGTTGAGATGCACATGATGGGTGCCCTCCACTTCGTAGAGCTCAAAGTTTGGATTATTTTTACTTAGAATAGAGAAGGCCTCGCTGTCCCCCACAAATGGCGAACCGGAGGCCTTGATGATGAGGTAGGGATTCGTTTCGATGCGCCGTGCCATTTCCGCAAACAATGCCTCATCGAGGTATGGGTGGTTTATGAACTTTGTCCTGCCATCCCGTGAAAAGTAATACTTTCCCGGATACAGCTGCGACCTGGTCACCTGGCGATGCAGCAAGTGATGGGCCACTTCGTAGCGAATCGAATTGAAGCTGAACTTGGGCATGGTACGGCACATCTTCTCCAGCGTGTAGGCGGTCGGCTCGCGTCCATCCATGCCTGCCATCAGTCGCTCGTCCTCCGCCAAAAGCTTCTCTATATTGTGGGCCGTCAGCCGCAGATTGTTACCCTCGGGCTCCATGGTCATGGATATTAAAATGTCCAGCGATATGACCATGTCCACAGTATGCGGCGCAAGGGCCGCGTAGACGAAGCACATAAAGCCGCCCATGGAGTGACCCAAAAGCGAGACCTTTTGCCAGCCATATTCCCTCATTACTCGCGGAATGATGTACATGTAATCGTCGACGCTGTAATGATTGCCAGGCTGCTGGTGGGAGGACCTTCCATGTCCAGGCAGATCGATGCACAGCACACCCAAATAGTCGGGCAGCAGCGGTATCAGTCGGTCAAAGGTACCCAGATTATCCAGCCATCCGTGAATCGCCAGAATGGGTCGTTCCGTTCGATTGCCATACCAGCGACCTGCAATGTAACCCCACGGCACTAGAATTTTCACATCTTTGAACTGCAAAAATATAAGAAGTGTATGAAAATTGTCACTTGTTTGTTCATTCTATATTCCACTCACATCCTTAAGCGATAACGAGCCCATCCTCACAGACCAGAGTGCACACAGAGTGGCAGTGTTAAAGTCAGTGCAGCAGTCTCTTCCCTATATGCACGATCGCTGAATAATTTTTGCTATCTTGGGCGACTGTTCGCTCGAAGATCTATGCACGGAATGATTCCGTCTTCGGTTTCACTTGGAAAACAAACACCAAAAAGTGAATGCCAGCGCAATGTGGAATCTATTGCGTAAGGAAAACGTTTGAAACGTTAAAAGCTATAACAACGTAATGACAATAACACAAATAGTCTAGAACTAAAGAGAAAGAGAGCCGGGTAGATGCCGTCTACATTTTTCTTATCTTCTGCTCCCACAAACTCTTTTTTTGGAGACCCTTTAAATTTTGTGTTCTCAATAGTGTTTCAGCAGTAAAACGCTTAAGAGAGAGGTAGAGGTATTTATAGAGCAGATTATACCCTAGGAATCGATGGATCGAAAGACAAGGATCACAGCTCAGTACGGTTCCCATTAACATTACAGTAACAATACTTGAATCAATGAATGCTTCAAATCCAGTGTCTTATCTGTAGTATTTTACTTTTCAAAAACAAACGTTGAATGATTCGCAAATTGTACTATTTTTAGGTATTATTCTTTAATACTTGAATACAAATCTCCTGGTATATATTTCTGGCACTTTTTAAAGCTACCTTTTTCACAGTTTGCTTCTCTGTTTGCTATGCTTCTTCCTCGCGAAGAACTGCTCCTGCGCAAGTCGTCGCTCCTTGGAGCTGAGCTGCGCCTCTTGCCCCGCCAGAGACCAGCTATTCAAAGTGGGAGGACGATGGTGTCTAATGAAGGGCACAATGTACTTGGCGCACTCTTCGGCAGCATGGAGATGGACATGATGGGTGCCCTCCACTTCGTGCAGCTCAAAGTGTGGATTGTCTTGGCCCAGAATGGACATGGCCTCGTCACAGTGGCGTCCCACATATGGCGACAGGGAACCCTTAATGATGAGATAGGGCTTTCGCTTGATACGTCTGGCCATCTCCGCTGCGAGTCCGTCTTCGAGGAAGATGTGGGTGTAGAACTTGACCCGTGCATCCCGTGAGAAGAAGAATCTGTCCGGGTAGAGCTGCGACTTGGCCACCTGGCGATAAAGCAGGTGCTGTGCATGCTTGGGGGGCACCGAGTTGTAGCTGCCCTTCGAGAGTACTTTGCGCAGTTCGGGCAGCGTGTAGGCGGGCGGCTCGCGCAGGTTGCCTGCCTCCTGGCGCTCATCCTCCACCAGATGCTTTTCCAGGCTCCTGCCAAAATTATCCACGTCACCTTCCCTGGCATCGATGGGTATCGGCAGCAGTATGTCCAGCGAGATGATCATGTCCACAGTGTGTGGCGCAAGGGTCGCGTAGACGAAGCACATAATGCCGCCCAAGGAGTGGCCCATCAGCGAGACCTTGTGCCATCCGTATTCCTTCATAACTCGCGGAATAATGAACACGTAATCGTAGACGGAGTAATGCATTCCCGGGGGCAGGCGGGACGACTTTCCGTGGCCGGGCAGATCGATGCACAACACTCCCACGTAGTCGGGCAGCAGCGGTATCAGTCGGTCAAAGGTACCCAAATTGTCCAGCCAGCCGTGAATCGCCAGAATGGGTCGCTCCGTTCGATTGCCATGCCAGCGACCCGATATGTGACCCCAGGGCACTGGAATTCTCACCTCTTCGTACTGCAAGAGAGAAACAGTTAATTAAATTGTGTTTTAATTTCAAGAAGAGGTTAGTGTAAAAAATCGATCAATGCCGGTTTTTACTGATTTTATTTCGCCAACTCACATCTGTCAGGGACAATGTTCCCATCACGACCGTCGGCCTATTGAACTTTGAACGGCGAGGGTAACTTTTGTTCTTGATCCAGTACTAATTGCTGCGGCGGCGGCACCCACAGTATTATCTTGAGGCAAACGTGGAGTGATTAGTCTTTTCCGACTCTCTTTGGGTTCTTACAACCCAACAAGCCGAACAGCTGTGCGTGGAATGAAACGAAATCCAATTGTTGGAGCAGACATAATGCCAAAGAGAGAGCGCTAGCTAGCGGCTGTTTTCAAGAGAGCCATTAAGCTAAATGCACGAAGAGAGCAAGTTCTAGCGAGCGCGAGAATGAGAGATAACGAATAAGAGAGCAAGTCAAACACAATCAAAGCTTTCTCCATGCGCTTCTCACATTTGCTTGAACGAATACATTTTTGTTTTCTTTTTTAGTTTGTTTTAATTTATTTATGCATCTTTCACATGTTTTTTGAATCGATCTTCCATTCTAAGGAATATTATACGCTTTTATTGTTTTGTTTTCCATTAATTTGTAGCTTAGTAAATGATTTTTCCGACTGAAACACTTTTAGCTGCTGCCAGTCGGAAGTTTGAGAGAATACTGAGCTGTAAAACGAGCTTTAAGTCAGCCGAAAAGATCGCGGTGAGAGCGAGCGCAAAAAGCTTTGAAGCATTAGAGAGGGTTCTTGCGTTGCATTTTAGAAAGCTTTCGTTTTGTTGCTAATTTACATTGCTTTAATATTGTAATTTAAACTAAAACATATGAATACCCATCGATAATAAGTCTTGCGTCTAGAGATGACTATGATTACGTGAATCTTTACCTGAAGGAGGTCTATATCGCTGGATGAAGGGCACAATATACTTGGCGCATTCCTCTGGAGAGTGGAGATGAACATGATGGGTGCCCTCCACCTCGTGAAGCTCAAAGTTTGGATTATTTGTGGCCAACAGGGAAATGACTTCGTCACAATGGGATCCAATGAACTTCGATTGGGTTGCTTTAATGATCAGGTAGGGCTTCGATTGGATCCGACTTGCCAGTGCCGCAGCGAGACCAGAGTCCACGATGTGCAACTTGTGGAAACACTTGGCCCGATCATCCCTGCTCGAGTATAGCTTGTCCGGGAATGTCTTCGATCTGATGGCCGTTCTGTGGGTCAAATGATGGGCCAGGGAGGGGGCCACAGAGTTCAAAGTTTCCTTTGAAACCAAATTACAAAGTTCCTCTTGAGTGAGGAGTGCCGGCTCCTGCTTCTCCCGCATCTCCTCATGCCAGTCGTGCCTCTCCAGGCTGCGGCTCAACCACTCGATGGCTCCACGAGGATTGTTTAGCTGCAGCAAGAGGATGTCCAGACAGATGTTCATGTCTACGGTGACTGGTGCCAGACAGGTGTACAGGTGGGACAGAAATCCTCCCAGAGAATGACCGATCAGAGAGACCTTAGTCCATTCGTATTCCCGCATTATCAGCGGTATCACGAGCATGTAATCCATTATGCTATAGCGCATTCCTGGTGGCAGGTGGGAGGACCTTCCATGTCCAGGCAGATCAATGCACAGTACACTCAAATAGTCTGGCAGCAGCGGTATCAGTCGGTCAAAGGTACCCAAATTGTCCAGCCATCCGTGAATTGCCAGAATGGGTCGCTCCTTTCGATTGCCATACCAGAGACCTGCAATGTGACCCCACGGCGCTGGAATCTTCACTTCTTTGCACTGCAAGAGAGTAATAGACTTGAGCAATCGATCGATGCCGATCCACAGACTTACATCCTTCAGGGACAATGTTCCCATTTCGGCCGTTGGCCCTTTGAACTTTGAACGGCGGGGCTTACTTTAAGACTTAATCCAGTTGAGTGTTATCTGCGCTGTTGACTAAACAAACGAAATGAAATGATGAAATTAGTGTCTCTTACAAGCCAAACAGCTGTGCATGAAATGAATCCGACTCACAACTTGCCAGCAGTCGTAATGCCAAAGAGAATACTTGCCTGACCGTGAAAGAAAGTATCTAGTATCAAAGCTACTCAAAGCTTTCTCCATGCGGCTAGACAACACTGTGAGTATATCGGCAAATCAAATAAGTATCGAGAATCGAGCTTTAACTTAGTCAAACAGATTGGCAGTGAAGTATTAATATCCCTCAGTATATCAGTGAAAAGTTACACCTTTCATATTTCTGATATTCTTCTTTGATGATTCATGTCTTTCCCCCCTTGGGCTCAATCATCCAATTTGCCTTTTCAGGGGAAGGCATGGGGGCAGAGTCCGGTGCCGAGTCAATAAACTGCCGAGAGATTTGGGGAATGTGTCGATTACTACGTGACTCTCGAAACGAGTTGTCCTGCTGCTGCTGCTGCTGCTCCTGCTGGTCGCACCGTTGCACACCGATACGCTGGGATGACCATGACTCGCCGTGGTGTCCTTTCAAACTGCATTGAGCACGTGCCACTTCTCTCTGGTCTCCTTTTTGATGGTTTCGTTTCGCCGGCGAACTGAAGCAAAATGTGGTTGCATGCAACTTAAATGGGAGCGCTAAAGGGTGTGCTGTGGGTGTGGTATGGATTCTTTGCCAACTTTAAGCTTCTCCTGCTGCTGTCTGATCGATGACTTAACGATGTCCCAAGCCCCTTTTCGGGTAATCCTTAAGCGGTAAACTCCTCCAAGTGCAAGTCCCCTCCTCCAGCTGTCAGCCAAGTCAGCTAGTTGCGGATTATGTACCTTCCGCTGTCTTTATCCTTGACTAAATATAACTACCAACCTTTGGGAGCCCCTAATTTGGTTGTGTGCAGGAGGGGGCTGTGTGCATTTCCTTGTGCATTTCCATCTCGTGTGCAGCCATGATTTATCTTTAATTTATGTTTGAGTAATTTATCATGTCTGTGTGTGTGTTTTGGGGTCACACAGTCCCACGGCAAGGGGCTCCTTTCCTTAGAGCTGCTTTCCTTTTCCTGCCTTGGCACAAAATGCTATGCAAATTGTCTTGAGCATTCCCCAAAGTGAAAGTGCCATATCCGAAGCACACACACACACAGAGAGAGAGAGAGTCATGCTATTGTGTGCGTGTGTGTATTTGGCCTTGAATCCATAATTTGCTTGTCAACGGCAGCCGCTCGTGCCACGGTTGCTGCGCTGCTGCTGCTGCTGCTGGGTGCCCCCACACCCCAAAAATTGTGCTCACATAATTGAGTTCAAGCATTTGGAAGCCAATTATGATTTCCACATTTTCACCCAATTTTCGCCGCTCTCTCTCGCGTCTTTCCACGCGCTTTTTGTGCTGCCTTTTTCAGGCCGTGTGCCTTTCGTCCTTCTTGCCCCGCCTCTTGCCGCTTGATGTGTCCTTCCTTCCCTTTGGCACTCACTTGCTGCTTGCTTGATGTGTCCTGTACACCCTGCCTTTGGAGGGTACTTTTCTTTTGTCCTTTTTGCTTTTGCTCTTTTCACATCTCAATCAAGTGGGAGGTGGCCTTGGTGCTTTTGCCTTTGCTGGCTCCTGGCTGAGTTCGTGTATTGAACTGTAACTCCAGCTCCCATTTGGCCTGCTTTAAATTCCAGCTACTGACTGGCTGTAATGGAATGTCTTTAAGCTTCAGCTTCGACATGTTCCTGTTTGTGCTGCCTGTTCCTGCCACTGCCACTCCACTTATCATACCGATGTTCCTTTAATTGCTTCTGTTCTGCCACTTAACATATGCAAATTGAATTAAATTCTTTTTCCCTTAACCAGCTTTCCTCAAGTGGTTGCGGCACGGGGCGGGGATGGGCCACTCACCTTTAGTTTGATAAATATTTATGATTGCTAATGATAGTGGGTTGAACAAAGCAAAAAAGGGTTCCGTGTGTGTGCCCCCCACTACACTCCATTTCCCCGGCAAAGGAAAAGCGGCAAAAGAAAAGAACAATAAACAATACAGTGGCCCAGGCAGGCAGTGAGGCACTCAACGCAACGGAACTCCACGCATGGACTCTGATGAAGCTCTCAACCTGTCGGCATGGATCGCTTGAAGCGCGGGGGTACGGGTTGGGGGCGAGGGGATGAATGGCTTGGGCTAAGTGTGTGCCGCATCCCGCCCTAAAGGAGCTTGGCGCTTGAGCCGGGGCTCAGGCCAACAAAAGATACCGCCGGAAGTCTCGAGCTGATACGCCATGCAACTTCCAGACCTTCCAACCTTTAGCAACAACAGAGCGAAAAAACCAGTGAAAAACCCAGGAAAATGGTTGTGGAAAACTTTGCAACTACTCCCCCCACCCACTCCCCTGGCTATTCTTCTTTATGTGTTGCTATTTTTTGGCCGGATTCTCTGTCGGAGACCAAAAGTGCGAGAGAGATTTAAGCGCGAACAATGGTTGCAGCTAGCGGGAGGGGTGCTCAGAGGTGCGTGGGGGCAGGGGCATCACCCACCGAAGGTGATGAAGAAGAATGTGTGTGGAATATGTGGAATTGCATTAAGAAATCATTTTCATTGCGCGGGAGGAGGGGGAAGCCACTAATTCAAACAATTCTTTGCTGCATTTGCCACCAGCCACGAGTCATGTGTGGTGGGGTGTACGTGTTGTGAGTGTGTGTGTGGTTTTTGGCCGCAATGCTTTAACTAATGAATTTGACTATTATATAAGGTAAGGTGCTCCCCCCTGCTCCTCCTGCTCCCTCCTGCTGTGTGCATTTAATTGTATTTCTTCTAATTATACAGCAGCAGCAGCAGCCACATTTGCATTTGAATACATTTGCATACTCGTATGAGCTCTACTAACGTGGCCAACACAAACACACACATACATGTGAGATTGTATATGTATAATACACATGTATACAATTTGTACTTTTGCATATTACAATTAGAAATTCCAGAAAATTACGAATGTAAACCCAGAGAATTGTGTTGTTGCCATGAAAATTTAATGCTGCTGCTGCACCCCCCAGACCAGCCCAGCCCAGCTCAGCCTCCTTTTTTCGCAGCTTTGGATTTTTTTTTAATTGAAGGTGAGGGTTTCCCCAGTTGCAACCTCCAAACTTTAGAAATTGGATTAGGCAAATGAGGAAAAAGATCTTGAAAAAGGGGAATTTGTGGCATGTGGAACGCAGGGGAGAAATGTGTGTAAAATATCGGCCATACTAAAAGAGTTAAAGATTATTTTTTGCTAGAGATAAATAGAAAGAAAGATATAAGTTTTGGCTACAAGTTGTCTGGTTGTAGCCTTGGAAGGGGAAATCGTTTTGGTGACCAAGTAGATCAGCGGTTGGGGCACCCCTTAGAATTTGGAAGAAGTCCAAAAATAACGAGCAAGATCAGTCACACTGCATCAATTTTATCTGGACTCTGGATCACCATAGACAACACCATACACAACACCATAGACAACACCATAGACAACACCATAGACCATAACTCATTTACATTTACTCATTTAAGCAACTAAATTTCCACTAGCTAATAATTCAATTCGATATAAATTAGTTATCTCTTCCATTCACTATATATTTTCACTAATTTGTCATTAATTTTCAAAATGAAACTAAACTATATATAGCCTATGTAGATATATCCACCCAGCGACACGATAATCGTACAGGAATACAAATGATTTTGTGGGTTGTACACATTTCCATTTGGTTTCACTTCAGAAGTTCATTAATCCACTTGATTTCCAGGCTCACGCCTACTCCTCCTCCTCCTACACACACACAAAGCACAAAACAGGCCAATGATTTATGAATAATCCGAATACTCTGCCACTTTCCACCCTGCTCTGCTCTCTCTCTCACACATAATGTCTAAAGCACTTAATGTAATTTAATTGGGCCATGCAATTGCTTAGGCTGATATTTGGTTAATCAAGTGTCCACCTCAGCTGCTGAAGTCTCTCCTCCGGCAAGCAGGCAATCAGAAATCAAGCCGGACACGTGCCCCAAGAGTTCCCCCAGTCCAATCCCATTCCAATAAATTAATTAGCCACAAAATTTATGATTATTGCCACAAATGATTTCCGCTTTTTCTTTTCGGACTTTTGTTTCCATTTTGGTTTTTGGCTTTGGCTTTTGGTATTTGTTTGTTGTTTTTTGGCAGGCAGTTCATAAATAATTCTTATAATTTATGCACTGTCATTGTGAATACTATATATTGGCTAATGGCAGGAAGGCGTGGCATTTGTTAGGCCATATAAACCGCCCCCCCTTTCACTCCTACCCAGAAAATCGTCTACTCAATTGCCTGGCACTCAATTTGCAATGGAAGGAAAAGCTGATGGCATGGACTGTATGTATACGGGTGGGGAGGGGATTGAAGGTATTGGCGTACGATTTCATAATTCAAATTCTTCGATTTATGGGGCCAAAAACTGGCGAAATTCCCCTTGGGGGGTTTATCTCTGCTTCGTTGCCAGCCTTCTTCTCCTACTTCTCCCATTTGTGTGCACTTGAGACCCACCCCCATTGCAATGCTCTTGGCAATCGTAATTTACGATTTACGGCCAAGCCCCACCACACTCCCTTCCCTGCCCCAAAAACGCACTTCACTTGTGCGTAATGCCAAGACAATTGTGTGCAAGGATACTCTAGGGCAGAGCAGGAGCAGCAGCAGCAGCACTACTACCTCGTATCGCAATCCCCACCTCCGTTCCACCCCTTTAGCAAGTGCATTGCTGTTTGCAGTATATCGGATCGTGTCTGGTCATAAATTTCGGTTTTTCTGGTTAACTGCTGCTCCTGTTTTCTGGCCCAAATATCCAACTTTAGTAGTGTTTCGTTTTGTTTTTATCCCCCCTCAGAAAATCCCTCCAGGGTGTGCCTGCTCCCTGGCCACAGATTGAGAGAGAATTGGATTCTCTTCTCGGCATTTTTGTAATTGGAGATTGAAGTTGCAGCAGCAACAAAGTTTGCCATTCCAAAAAAAAGTTTACTATTTGATTCAGTTTTCAACTGTATCTGTATCTACGAGTACTGCTACTCGTATTCGTATTCGTACTTGTAGCTCTGTCTGAATGTTTGTCCGACAGGTAAAAGTTTGAAACATTTTTGACCAGTAATTGAACTCTGTAAAATGTCACAAAATAAACACACACACACGAACACAAGTGAGCTTCTAATTACCCGTACAATCTGTCATTTGTCCATTGTGTCTGTTGGCTGGAAATTTGAGTCTGCCCCTGAGAAGGCAGCCATAAATCCATTGCATGGCCTGCGGGTGCGAAACATTTTCTCTGATAGAAAGTCACTTAGTAGATGTGCAAATATCCTGCACTCTCCTTCATATTCATAGTTATTTTTAGTTTTCGGGGCTCGGGTTCGGGTTCGCAACTTTGGTAGGCAAATTTTTTAATTAAAAACAAATTCATGAATGCAATTTGCATGAAATTCAATTAAAGTTTTTATCATCTGTGGGGCATCTTTGGGTACGTACGTACATAAGTACTCGGGTTGCACACAAGATGCTCTGAATATTAATCATACGCACTGTTGTCCAATCAAGATGAAATCTAAGCCAGTGGACAAGCAGAACATAAATTTGATTGGAATCAAATGGAGAGGAGACTGACTGAAAGGGTAGAGTAGCTTTTGAGGCCAAAGATGTGAATACCCTTTGTACAGATCTATATGAAATCCTTATACCCTCTCTAAAGAGTACACTGAATAAATGAATGACTGAATAAATGAACAGAGCCGCAAGTACCAGTATTTGAGCATCGAACGTGCCACAGTAGCGTGCCACAAAAAAGTTGCACGTACTGCAGTTGCATTCAGCTCTCCAGCTGTGCTGTGCAGCTCCCTCTCGTTTGTTTGTGTTTGTGTTTGCATTTGCATTTGCATTTACTTTTCTTGCACTTTTTGGCTTGCACTTCCACTTCCGCTCATTCCTGCCACATTCCTCTGGCACATTCCTCCGCTGTGTTTGCCAATGGCGATGGCCGTGTAATTTCTCTCAAAAACATCAACATCAAGAAGGAAAAAGGAAAGAACAACTTTTCTGGTTGTTTCTCCGCTCCGTTCCTCTTTTTTTTTATTCATTCAAGTGTTCGTTCATTCGTTTCGTTGGTTCGTTGATTCGTTTATTCGTTGGTTTATTTCGGTATCAATGTAAATTTTAATTTGTTTGGCAAATATTTTCTTACACGAGTGCAGCAGAACGGTTGTACCTCGGGAGGCGGCCAGGAATGAGCAAAGATACAAGTATTTGGTTCGCTAATTTGGCTGGAAAAGATGTGTGTGGTGGGGGTACGAAAAACGAAGTGAATTTTGGCAGCTGTGGTATGTAAAGCATACAGGATAAGACAGGATATAAAAGGGAAGCAAAGGGAGCATAAAGGGTATCTATCTTAAGGCAAATCTTTTCATTTTAATATCTAAATTTCTTGTTACACTTTTCCTTCAGGATATTTTCCTTTTTGATATTCAATTTTGTGCTCTTGATGTTACCAACCAAACAACCAAACTTTTCTAAGGCAACCGCAGCCAAAAACCTAACGTAAGGCAAGAAGGGCTCTTGCCACACCCTCCTCCCTGTGTGTGTGTGTGTGTGTGTGTGCCACATTCTGAAATTCCTAAACTTATACTAAAAATAAAAGCAGAGGAAGCGGAGGCAAGAAAGTTAGTCACTTTTTATTGTCGGCAAAACATTTAAGTGGAGAGAAACGAGAATGTAAAGTTCCGGTTCTCGCAACTTGATCAGAACTAAGTAAGTGGCAAGACATTTGCACGCATGCCACAACCAGTTCGTTTTCTGTTGCTTGTCAGTCAGTTGGTGTTGCCACCGTTTCATTTCCTTACATACCCAACCCCCGCTTTCTGACTGGCAACGATTTTCTTTTTCAATTTGTGTGTAATTTTTACTTAGGCAGCGGCGACGCCTGCTGTACCTCGTGTGAGTTTCCCCTCCGCTTGGCGACAGTTTCCAAAAGTGACGATGACAGGCAGAGGAGGTCGTCTCCTCTCTGATGTCTGCTGCTGCTGCTACTGTCAGCCACGTGTGAAGGGACTATAGTCACTGGGATCCTGTCCAAGGGTTTTGGTGTTGCCCAAAGTCTAGACGTATAAGGGACACCATGCTGCGAAGCAGTTTCCCTCTAGAAAGTTTCATCGTTTGTCGTTTGCCAAGAATTCACATATTTTTTATACACTTTCAATTCATTAAACTTTAAATTTAAAGTGACATTGTGATGAAAGAGATAACCCGAGTACGAGTACGAGCACGAGTAAATTTCCACAATTTTCTTTCCGTTTTTTTTTGTTTTTTTGTGCTGACAAAAACTTAAATGACCATTGTTCCAATCGCCATATCTCTTTTGGCATTATTGTTCCGGGTTGGCTATAAAATAAATAAAATTGAAATTTTATGCAAATCACTGAAATGCTGTTTGTTGTTGTTGTTGTTGTGTGTGTGGCATGTGAAGCGGCAAAGCCGAATGACAACGATAATGTTTGGTGGGGGCAATGGAAGGAGAAGGAGTTGGAGGGAGAGCAAACCAAAGGGAATATGTTCGAAATGAGACAAGAAGTTAATTTAGGGAATCGCATGGGGAATGGAGCCTTGGGGTGCTCTGCCTGGGAAGCCATTTCAATTTGTTGAACAGATTTTTTGGTTTTGTTTTTGGCGCAAAAGTTTTATGTCACTTTTTTTTGTGTTTGTTTTGTTTTTTGAAGTTTTGTAAAACTCTTTTTGCGGGGGCTTTAAAAGCAATCTAACAATGAGTACTGGAGGTCACAGTCTACCAATGATTACAAAGAATTCTAGATGAAATCAATTAAAAGTAAAATATAAATTAAAATACAAAATAATCCGTATATTCCCTATTGGTTTTTGACTGCATCTACATCCATTTATTACTCATTTCTTACACTTTTGAAACGCACTTTAATCAGAAATATCTTTCCCCCAAAGATATGTGTCAAATTTCAACTTGAATGTTCATTTCTGTTCAAAGAAAATGGTCGTATTCTATGTGCTTGGCTAACATTTTCCTAGCCCATCTTTCAACTGAAGTTTAAATGCCAAATGAGCTTCCATTATGGCACATAGATAGAAACCCCGCTCCTGCAACTTGAGTGGCAAATGAATCCCAAAGCCAAATAGAATTCTGGCTCAGCAAATGTCCATCCATTCGACTTATTACATAATTAATAATTAGAACAGATCCAGAGAGCCGCTGCTGAGGCCCCCATCCGCCTCGGGAAAGTATTTTAATAACCCATCACATCACATGCTCCACTCAAGTTTCCAATGCTGGCACATGCCACAGCAGCAAGGATGGCAGTAGGAGTGCCACTGGGCAGTGGCAGAGTGAGGCAAGTGGCAGAGAGAGGGAGACGCATGGCAACTCAAATCAATGTGCGAAACGTGCTAATTGCGGTAGCTGTGCAAATGTGTGCCCGGGCCCGGCCATTTGATAGTTGACCATCATTTTGATGGCTCAAATGGTTGATAGAGGCAGGGCCAATGCGGATGGGGGCAGGGTCAGGATATCTTTAATGTGTGCAGAACCCACAAAAGATGGAAAGAGACGGACAGAGAGAGAGGGAAAGAAATGGAGATGGAGAGCACATGGAAAAAATACTAATTGCCAAAGAGCAATGCCATGAAAGTGAGCCAAAGGAAGGAGAAACTTTTGCATAAATGGCTATGCCGAAACCTCAAACTACTCAAGAGGGTGTGTGGGAGAGGGATGGGTAGAAGGAGAAGTATGGGTAAGGGTGCGTCATAAAAAATGGCAGCAGAAGAGCACTCATAGCCGCCGTAACACCTAATGAGATACTTCAAAATGATGTTTATTGCTTTATTTATAGCGTTGCATAAAAAGACAAAAAACCTACAAAAAACGAAACAGAAGAAGACGAAGGTGCAGATTGGAGGTGGCATAGATTTTTGGCAGTGTTTTTTTTTACCCCGTTGCGTGGTGCGTTCAACCTCGTTTTATGCCCACGTGGATGGCCGTAGTTTCTCTGCTGCTACTGCGACTCGACTCTCCTTTCGCACTTTTACAGCTGTTTTGTTTCGTTTATTAAGTTTCATCTGTCACAAACACACATACGCATACACAGGGACAGAATATCAGCTATACAGTCGTACTTTGTATGTTTGGTGTGATGTTTGGTGTTTGGTGTGTGATGGGTGCATAAATCTTATCTGCTGGCAAATAAAACCTGCAGCCTGTCGTCGTCATCTCGCAGTCGTTCTCTCTCGCTATCCCGCTGGTCCCGCTAACTGCCTGCTGTCTTATTGGTGTCTGTGTCACTTCTGTCCGCTTTCCGCTGCTGGCCCATGTTGGCCCAAGGTGAATTTTGTGTTGTGGTGAGGAACACGTATAATCGTGGGACACTCTCTGGCAAAGCACTTCACCTTGCATAAATACTCCCTGTTGGCTGCTCTGCGTGCCCTTTCCTTGGCTTTTGCTTTTCTTCTTTTCTAGCTTCTTTTTTTCTGCGTTTTTCTAGCCCATCTCTTGGATTGGCTAATAATTTTCTTGGATCTCGTTGAACTTGAGTAATTGCCCCTCGGGGGGCATGGCTGGTCTGACTGCTGCGGCTGCCACTGACATTGTTTAGATAAAAATAATTCGTGTTCATAAAATTATTCATAGCCCGCTATTTGATTAAAGGACACAGCACAGACGCTTGACAATCATAAAGCAACGAAAAAGGAGATGGAGATGGCGAAAGGAAATAAAGTTGAGTGGTGAGAATAAAAATAGATGTTTTTTCTGGACTAATAATAGATGGTAGGGTTTCGCATTGCTCTGTCTCTCTCTCTCTCTCTGTCTTTTCTGAAAGCACAAAATTTTAATTGAAAGCTAACACCAAAAAAAAAAAAAAAAGGAAATTCAATTTTCCCAATTATCAGAAGCAGTGGATGAAAATTTTGTGCAATTTTCTCAATAGTCAGTCAGTCAGCCATCAGCAGAGGATGAAAGAAGATCGTCAAAGGGTTAATTTAATGGCTCTGGGCTTTGGTCTCCGCCTGACCCTCCCCTCCACTGTACCGCTCTTTCTCACTTTCTCTACTACTCTCTTTTAATGGGTCTTCTCTTATTTTCCGGCCAACTCCTGCTGACTGCTGACTCATGAAAAATTAACACACAAATCGCATGGGGCAGACATTTAAAATGCACTTTGTTGCAGCTGCATTGCATAAAATTATTGCAGAAAACAAAAATGGTCGGCGATAAGAAAGCAACAACAGCGAAAAGCAACAAAACAAACTAAGAGAAAATTATAAAAATTCACGAAGAAAGCAACGACAGAGGGGATACCTCAGTAGAATAATATAAATGATTCGCGGATTCCGCGAGGATAACTTTAACTTCTTTTTTTTCGTGTACAATATGTACTGTCACTTAAGATTTTCTTCACATGAACTTTTCTTTCTTTAGGTCACTCTGTTGCACCTAGACCCCTGTACCTTGCCCCCATTGCAGGGTATTTGGCAATGCCTTTACCCCCCCGGCGAATGCTTTAAAGTGCATCAATTTTAATGCAAATATGCAGCAAGCAGCATTAACTTTTGCTGCGCTCTTAAAAATTTACATAATTGCTGAAAGTCAGGAAAAAGAGCGAAAGAGGCGCCGCCAGAGCTGCCAAAGCTCCCCTCCCACTCCCTCGTTCACTTATGCATATGCGTGTGTGTGTGTGTGTGTGAGAAATGTGCAAGAGGAAAAGCAAAGGAAAACTTTAATGAAAAACGTCCAGCACTTTGCACAATTAACGATTTTTCATGATTTCTCTCCTCCTCGTTCACGCTGGTCAGGCAATTTGCATAAATCAGTGCAAAGTATCTGTGACACATGGAGAGCACGCGCTCCTGCCACTGCTGCTGCTATTGCTACTCCCTCTCACTATGCACTCCACTCCGCTACACTCATCCCCTCCCCAGCGTAAGTGTGACCAGGCGGCGGGGGCTTTGAAAAATGTTTACACATTTGCAAATGTCTGAAGGTCAGAGAAGGCGGTGTGCGGCATGCGGCATGCGGCACCGTGCAACATGATTTAGGCGTTTGTTCGCTGAGTAATTGTTGTGCGGCAGTGTGGCATCATAGTAAGGCCGTGTGGCGGTGTGGCCGATGTGGCCGTGGCTCAGTAGCGGCGCACTAGCTTTAATTTAATTTATGCAGCACCACAACAGGAACAACCGACGAAGCAACAAAGTAACAACAACTGCAACAACAACAACAATGGGCAACCAGCAGCAGGAACAACACTAGCTATGGGAACGGAAGGAAGGAAGGAAGGAAGGAGGGAGTGCGCCCCAACGCCGCCTTGTCGAGAGCCACTAAGTGGCCGCTTCAGCAAAATTAAATGCACTCTCCCCGCCTCCAGAGAGAGACGGAGTTTGTTGTGTCGTCATCACAGTTGTTGCAAGGGTACAGACAGGGTATGCAGGGCTATTCTGGGCATATAATGCGGAAGATCAATGAAGATCAAGCTGCTGTAGGGTAAGCCATCGATCAAACGTCACTTTGGTTAAGCTCTCTTGCGCAAAAATTATATCTGTAAGAGCGAAGCTTTTGAAAGCTTTCGTCTGATAATCGCGAGAACCTTCGGCTCGAAATTGCAAGCTTCTTCGGCTGGAATGAGAGCAGGAGAGAGTCAAAGGGGAACAATATTCATTCCGCGACTGTAGTAAGCTTGAGAGAGCGATCCTATGCACATTCAAGAGTATCAATATAACGGCATTTGGCATACATTTTGTTGCTATCTCCAGCACAGTGGCGTCCCCCCCGCGTTGTCGCGCTGTTCAAATGACATTAGTGGCCATCAAATGGTCGATTCGCGGCCATTAGAAAGTAATTCCATTTTGCTATTACATATTTGCACAGGCTGCGCATCTTCTTGCAGCTGCTTCTAAGCTGAATTTATTATTATGGCCAGCCCAATGTGTTTAGTTTTATGGGCCAAAGAGACGTGAAATGTTTATGCAACAGCAGGCAGCAGCAAAAGCAACAAAAGGAGACTGCATTATGTCCATGAAACAGCAGAAGCAGAGAGTTATTTAATGCGTAATTACAGCGCAAATCTTGTTAAGAAGTCAAAGGAGAAACGGGATACGATGAGCTAAAAGGAAATGAAAAGATAGATAGTCCTCCTCTCCAACTGGTAACACTTTAAGCTTTTGCCACAGATAAAGCGAAAGACAGTGAGAGAGAGAGAGAGGGAAAGACTAGTGGGGAGGGTAGTAGAATGAGCAACGCTGCTGAGAGGCAGCTTAGTGTTTGCTTCATTGAATTCATAAGCGTCTCAAAAAGTAAATCCGAATGAACTTTAGCCAAAGTCGGGAAAGCAGAAACAAAACACAAAAAATGCAGCCAAAGAGAATCTCTCGCATAAAAAGCTACGACTTGGCGGATATAACGGGTAAACCAAGGATTTAACTCGACCCCAGCCCCAGGCAAAGCTCTCCACCAAGAAGATAAAAAACATAGAGAGAGAGAGAGAGAGGCGAGGCAG
Source organism: Drosophila bifasciata (assembly GCA_009664405.1). Classification (NCBI taxonomy): domain Eukaryota; kingdom Metazoa; phylum Arthropoda; class Insecta; order Diptera; family Drosophilidae; genus Drosophila; species Drosophila bifasciata. The sequence continues at coordinate 43,948,591 of CM019043.1, forward strand.
CGACAACGGGTCGTCAAAAGTCAATTAACTGCAACACTTGCAGCACAACTTCAACTAATTAGCGTACCGCTGCTGCTGCTCTCTCTATCTCTCTATTCAAAGCATGGGCAGAGGCATGTTGCAACCACTTTAAGGGGTGGGGAAAGGTGCAACTACTACGCACACACACACAAAAAAACGTGTAGCATGCTTTTGGGTTTGCGGTAAATAAGAATGCACTTAACGCGGGTTTTTAGATGGAGGATTCACCACGAAGAGCGAGATTGCCCAGCGAGAGAGAGAGAGAGAGGCAATGAGAATGGGTGGGTGGTAGCTGAAGGGGGAGCACCACAGACTTTTACGAGACAGAAAGTGTGTCATGCTCTCCTTGTGGGTTAATTTGGGTTAGTTATGGAGTGCAGGTGCAGAGCACAGAGAATGCTCACAGCAGATTCACTTACACATAGTAGCTGTGGATGCAACCATTCCGGTTGAATCTTTCATTTCTCATTTGAATAATTCAGTACAATAGTTATGTGAGGGAGAGATTCCTTTCGGAGGGAATTATCTTAACACAAGAACTATAACTGAATTTGAAACTTTATTGTATGATTCTTTCAATAGAACAACAAACTTGCAACTATATTTAGGTTTTAATACACGAAACAAAAGTTATATATAACTTTTTGTCGCTCTTTAATCATTCATTGACTTTCAAACAAAATCTTTTGCTATAAATAATTTCTTCATCTGCTGCTTCTGTCTTTTGCAATTCCATTGACTTTCTGCTATCAATCCACACCCATTTTCTATACCATTCCACAACAGGTGTGCTGTTCCCTCTCTCTCTCTTCTTTGGACCAAAATCTCCCAAACATCATCATCATCATCATCAGAGTTGTTGTTTAATTAGTGTGTCGCTTGTTCTGCCTACGACATTTATCTTATCTGAAGCGATTGGAGACATTCGTGACAAGATGCGCTATCGGCGCTGTGCCATTGATAACCAATAAACCACACAAGGCTCCCCACCGGCGGGGGATTGCATCTCGATTTCCATTTCAATTTCAATTCCCCAACGGAGTAGATGTGACAGCGAGCGATGAAGCTGCCCTCGAAGGTGGATAACGTGTGGACACGTTTCGTGGCAATATTCTCGCTGCCCGATTTACTGGGTATGTTATCGTTCGATACGCTTCAAGTGGTTGTGTGTGTGTGTCTATCTCTGTTTCATGTGTGTGTGTGTGTCGTTTCTATTCAAGTGTTGGCCTGCCTATGGGCCAGTGGCTTCTCCTTTGGCTACTACTCAAAGTCCGCCTATGCGTACGACAATCTCTGGCCACACTGGTATGCTCTGGTCGGTGGCGCAGTGACCCTCTGCCTGGCCCTCGGCTGGACCCTGCGGAAGCACAAGAGGCAGCAGTACAGCTACGATCATTACTATATCATCTTCTATGGGCTGTTGTGTTCGCTGATGGGTAGCTGCTTCATGCTCACCAAACAGTTGGGTGAGTCATCCATCACACGCATATCTTTGCAATGGAAACACCCCTTACCATGACTAATTTCCACTCTCTTAGCTGTTAGCTACTACTTTAGTTTTGTGGGCCTGAGTGTCGTGTATCTGTCGGGTTTTAGCTATGTGAGCCTGCGATCCGATGCCTCGGGATTACGACCCGCCAGGATCGCCTTGGCGAATGCTCTGCATGCCTGCGGCCTGGCCACTGGATTTGTGATCTTCAACGAGATGGAACCGCAGCGCTGTGGGCTAATTACTCTGGGTGTCAACCTGCTGTTGGTTTCCTTGGTATGCCTCAACGAACTGCTGCAGCACGTGGGCTGCCACAACTACAAGGAGTCGCGGGATTTGGTCTTCAATCTGCTGAACGAGGAACGGATGGTGTTCCTGCCCCGACAGGCAGTGTTCGCCCAGTTTGTGGGACGCACGGACTACGAGCTGGTGGACAGCAGGCAGTGGCTGGTTCTGATCCTCGGCGGATGCCTGGTGACGCTGCAGCGGAACTGCCTGCTCTTCTCCCCCACCTACCTGCAGCTGATGTGGAGTGCCACCACGGGATATGTGCAGCGGACGCATCTCTTTGCGCCGTTCGTCCTGTACGCAGGAGGATGTGGACTGGGGGCGCTCTTGCTGCTGCGATACACCCCGAAGCTGGTGTACCTCCTCTTTGGGGTCATCCAGATGACGCTGATCGTGGCCCTGCTGTGCATCTACAGCGAGGAGCAGTCGGAGCATTGTTTCCTCTTCCTGTGCCTCATCTATGCCACCACGGGCGTCCTTTCCAGCCAGGCCCTCCACTGGCTGCTCGAGTGCTCGCCCTTCCTCTACACGGAGCTCGCTCTGGCCACCGGATTCGTGTTGCAGTTGGCCATCCTCGAGGGCTACAAGTACGAGGCGAATGTGGATGACACTTGGACGGCTCTGCTAGCGGGTAGTGTGGTCACGTTGGTGCTCACAGCCCTGGCCATTCCCGTGGTCCAGTGGCTGCAGCCGCACTCCGCCAGCCTCGTGGATGTCCGTAATCGACTGCTGGGCATACACCGACAGTCCTCTGCTGGGGAACAGACACAGTTCTGGCAAACAAATCACTTTCTGGCACACAACAAGCCGCCACACGAGCTGCAGTCCGTGCGGCTGTCCAAGAGTCGCATCTTTCAGCAGTATCCGATTAGTGGCCTCAACGACACTACCGACAATCCCAAGCAGAAGTTTTGATAATAAAATCCCCCACGCCCCCTCAGATATTTCCATTCATTACTCATCAATGGCTTCCCCCTTTTTTACTCCTTTTTTTCCTCCGTTTTCCTCATTGTCTTTGGTGGAAACTGAAGCATTATGAAGCTAATTCCTTGGAAAACTAATTTCCTTCGAACGCAAAACGCGGACTTTCGGTTAATTATAATTCTTTTTTTCCCATAAAATATTTACGAACATTATCTGCAGCTGCGATACCGGGATACTAGGGATTGGGTTCCAAATCTGTTGTAAGCCTTTACCCACCAAAAGATTATTAATTATTTATGAGCAGCATTATACATTTTCAAGCGTGTCTTAAGGGCCAGGGAAAGCCAAAAGCCTCTCCTCCAAAACCTTCTCGCTGAAACGAAACAATGTTAATGATTTTTATTGATTTTTAAGCAAATTAAATTGTGCGTAAAACCGCAAACTGAATTTATCATAAAGTCGCTTTATCAGTGGGAGAGATGCCATACTCTTCCCTCTCTCTCTCTCTCTGTAGCTACTCTGCTGATGCTCCTACTATGGTGTGGTGTGTACCCTTACATTTTTATTGCCAAAACATTAAACATTTATATCCGCTATCAATTTCGTAACGACGGGAAAAAGCGTAATCGCATCTTTGGCTGCTTCGGAACATTTTTCCGGTTCTACCTAATTTAATTTACGTAGAAAACTGAATACGGGGAACCAAGGTGTGGGGAGCGGTAGAGACCTTGCCTGGAGTCGGATCCGCAACGTGCAAAGGCAATAAAAGCGTTAAATTTGTTTATTTTTTCAAGCCTCGTGAGTCCCGCAGGGGTTTCCTACTCCGGACGTACCCCACTGCCACTGCCTCTGCCTGCCTGCCTTTTCCCATCCATATGGATGCGATGCGATTCGGTTTTGGGTTCGATTTCTCTCGCACTCTCTCTCTTTCTCTCTCTCTTGTCTGGGTGCTTAGAGTATAGCATACCTTCCGGCAGCCACTGGGGAAATCCACCCACAAACACACACAGCGGATGGGAGAGGGGGCATAGAGGAAGAGCTTTTTCCGAACAAGGTTCTTTTGTTTTTGCCTCGCCATTGTTTTTAAGTGGATGCCGGGACATCCTTTGTTGTGGGGTTCATTCCCAGCCAGCCAGGAGGAGGAGGAGGAGTCGGTGGCAGCCAGGAGCCAGCAGCCAGCAGCATTTCCGATCCCCTTATCACTAATGAAGTGGCCAATGAACTGCGTCCCGAAAGATTAAAGCGAAATTAAATGGCCAAAACCCTAAACGAAAATTGATTGATCGAAAAAAGGTGCACCACCTACACCCCACCCACCTACACACCATAAGCGTCAGCATCACCAGAGCAAAGCCCCAAAAGCAAACCCAAACGTAACAAAGAGCGCAGCAAAGAAAAATAAATGGGGAAAATTATTTAAACCAATTTAGGTTGCGGTTTGGGCGGCAGTTCAATATGTTGTGCGGTCAGGCAGAAACCACAGATACTCGTAGAGAGATACGGGGGGGATAAAGGTGTGTGTGTGTAAGAGGGGGAATGTAGGCACATGCACTTCAACAAAATACGAATGTTGCCTGAAAATTAAATTCAATTAAAGTAAAGAAGAATTAGCTTTGAGGTTGAAACCCCTTTTGGTGCCATTGAAGCTAATTTTAATGCGATTATTTTATGACCAATTTGTGAATTGTAAGACCAAAAGTTGACATTTAATCGAAGATAAATTAAAGTAAAACCTGTCATAATTTTCTTCGAGTGCAGTTTCCCCCCCTTGCATGGCTGACAATTAAAACACACACAGCAAGCGCTTGAATTTGTAATAAAATTATGGTTTAATTAAAACTATATTTTCACACAAAATTATCGCTTAAAGCATCACACAATCACAATCAATCAAAATCAAATATCATTTTTTTACAATATATAGTATATATTCTCTTTTCGCGCTGCAAATCAGAGATGCCGACAGCAGCTATAGGTTACTTTTTCTCTTTCTCCGCTTGACATTCTCTGAGTCCTCCACTGCGAGTTTGAACTCCTTGATGGCATCGGGCAGCTCCTCGCTCTTGTCGTTGTCATTGTCCACCGTCCAAGTCTCCAGCTGCGGCGGCCGGTGACGCATGATGAAGGGATTGATGATGGCCGCCACACCGGGGGCATTGTTGAGATGCACATGATGGGTGCCCTGCACTTCGTGGAGCTCAAAGTGCGGATTGTTCTCGCGCAGAATGTCAATGACCTCGTGGCTCTGCTCATCGATGAAGTTCGACTCGGAGCCCTTGATCACGCAGTAGGGAACATTGCGGATGGTGCGCGCCAGCTCAGCGGCAAAGGGGGGACTCGTGTGGAATTCGTTGTAGTATTTGCAGCGTCCGTCACGGGAGAAGAAGTACTTGTCCGGGTACTTGGTAGACTTGGCCACGTTCCGCTCGAGTATGTGGTGGCAGTTCTCGAGGAGCACCGACCGATCGGAGCCCTTGTGCAGGACCTGCTCCAGCTCCGCGTACGTGTAGGAGGGGGGCTCCTGCCGCTTGGCATTGGCGAAGCGCTCATCCTCCAGCATGTAGCCCTCGATGTTGGTGCGCAGGTAATCAATCTGCGAGGCAGGCTTGCGGTAGCGCGTCTTCACGATATCCACGCTGATGAGCAGGTCCATGCGGTGTGGATAGAGCGAGGCAAAGATGAAGCACAGCATGGCGCTCATGGAGTGGGCCATTAGCGACACCTTCTGCCAGCCGTACTCCTCCATGATGCGCAGGATCACGCACAGGTAGTCCACAAAGTGGTAGGCAATCCCCTCGGGCAGCTTCGAGGAGTAGCCGTGGCCGGGCAGGTCAATGCAGAGCACGCCCAGGTGCGTGGGCAGCAGCGGCAGCAGCTCGTTCCACGTTCCTAAATTGTCCAGCCAGCCGTGGAGGGCCAGGATGGGACGTACCTGTCGATTGCCATACCAGCGGCCGACCACATAACCCCACGGCATATCGATGCGCACATCCACGGGTTCCTACAACGAACAGAACAGGGAGAGACATAGAAAGTGAGAGTGAGAGAGAGATGGAGCAAAGGGTTCGAGAGGGGTTTGTTCTCCTTGTTAGCTGTTAATTGCCAGTGGGGAAGCTGGTAGCTGGTCGGCAGCCTGGTCGCTGCCTGTTGGTGCCTGTCGGCCTGCTGTTCTCTCCTGTCCGTGTCCCGTGGCCGTGTCTGTTCTGTCCTGTCAGCTGGCGGCAGGAAAACCAGCCTGGTTATGGGTGGAAAATGTACCTCTGGCATTTCCCCGCCCACTCGAAACCATTTCCACCACCTCATCTACTGGGGCTCGGTTTGATCAATCGCTTTGTGTGAAAAAGTTGAATCGGTTGACAACTGAGTTGGGGCCCAGGTGTCAATTGATGGACAGGCGGCCCGGCCCGGCCCCCACAGCGCATTTTCCCTTGCAACAATTTATCATCTAGTTTTTCTTTTTTGTGGATGGTGCATGGTTCCCCAGGCGAAACCAATCGATAGGGGTACTACAGTGGAGGTTCTACTAAGAGAACAATAGGTTTATCAAGAGTAACAGTAGATAGATTAAAGAGGCAAAAGAGTACCGAAGAATGGGAGAGACTGTCTCTGCAATTGACGGGTTGCTGCACATGCAAAACTTTACCAATTTTCGACAACAAATGGTTTTTGTGTAGTTTAGCAAATTTTTGTTCGCTCGCTCAGCTTGAAAATTATCGCCAAAACACGCTCAAGTGTAACGATAGCGAGAGAGAGAGAGGGAGCGAAAGAGAGCGTTAAGCTTTGCCTGTAAAACTTTTACGGTAAGCAAAGTTTCCTAGGCCAACCAACACTTTGATGAACTCCTCTAATGAGCTCCATAACACACAAAAGAAAGCGCCCCCCTCTCTTCCACTTTAGTCGTGTGGTCGTGCGTCCCAGGGTTTTGTTTCGTACCCAAACAAAAACAAATCACTCCACTTTGCACATTCCATCGGTAGCTGGCCCAAGTGTAGGCAGGCAGGCATTGACTTTGATTCCGCTTCGAGGGCGGTGGATGGATAGGAATCTTATCACGAGAGTCCAAGGCGATAAGAGTGCAGTTCCGTCCAAAGGTAGAGGGGCGTGCTATGTCTGTGGATTTTCATGGGAAATCTACTTAGCCGCCCCGTGCGATAAGGTCGTCGTATAGCATTCAATAACTTTATATGACACGACAGCACACACTCAGTCCCCCCCCAGTTCGCACACTCCAAACGTAAGTATATGTATGTAGTATAATTACCTGTTCATGTTGCTCAATCTGTTTTCCATCAATGCCGCCAGCTCCACCCGCCTCACCCGCTGTGGATGTCATTGTGTATTGGGGATTTCGTACGTAATAAATGACACAATCTCTCAACTAAATCCGACACACGCGTGTCATTAAGCAGTGGGGAAAACTTTTCTATTTTTATGCAATAACTAAATTAGTAGGAGACCAAAGCAGAAAAATAATGGCCGGGGAAGTGGCAAGTGAACGCCACTAGCGCGTAAACAAAACTAAAGCGTGTTTGGCCCCAGAGGCCGATTAAATCCCACTCGACTCGGACGATGTCGAGGCGCAGACACGGGACTGAACTTTAATCAGCCATTCAGCCGGCAAGAACAACAACAAAGAGTCGCTAAGGTGGAGAGCACACGCCAGACACATCGCGGAAGCAGATGGAATGAGAGCGAAACGAACAGCAGAGAGAGTGGAGGGACAGCGATAGAACGAACTATAATAACAGATGGGTGGGGACAGTGGAATAGAACGAACTATAATAACAGATCGCTGGGGAGCTTTTGCTGGCTTTGTGCGGAAGAGACAGCAAGACAGAAAGATATACAGAAGAGCAGTCAAATGCAAATAAGCGAAAAGATACTGGAACGGATCACCTTGACAAATTGTGAAAGAGAGATATACATATGCAGAGTGATAAATGTGTGGGAAAACGGTTGATGAAATGTGCCAAAGCTCTCACATGTATTCCGATAGCATGAATAAACAAAAAGAACTTTGGCAAGGGCAAAAAATCAAAGGGGTCAAAGTATACAAAATATATCTGTGAATTCAATTGAATATAGAGATCTATACTATTTTCCAATTTGTATTTAACTATTTATGTTCACTTGTTATTCAAATGTTAGTAATTACTACCATTTAATATACCCTGAGATTTAATTTGAACGTTTGACATAGAAAACCTTTTGCTCTTATAGCAAAAAAAAAAATCAACAATTTTCCATTGAAAATATTTAAATTTCCTTTATAGATTACATTTCCCAAAAACCATTTTGTGGTCAAATGCAGCCATCAAATAATTGATGCAATCATGTTACTATGTAGAACTCAAATTACAAAAACCAGAAAATAAAATTTCAACTCTTCATAAAAAATAAAAGTACTTTTCGATGACAGGGCAGACAGAAGACACACACAAAGAGAGAGAAAGAAGGAGAGTGGAAAAAAAGTACAATTTTCATATTTTATATTTAATTTTTATGAGATTTTTCAAATGGCAAAACGAGAATATGCAACAAATGCGAAATAAACATAAAAAAATAACATACTGGCAATAAAATTCAAATGAATACGTTTTTTGTGTGCTTTTTGTTTGTTGCTTCAATTGGTTCAAAAAATTAATACACGAAAGCAAATCAATAAGAATTTATTTACCACTTTTTGTGGACAAGTCAACATCGATACAAAAAAAAAAAAATGCTTAGCTGAGTGGGTTTTTAGGCGAGGGGGTGGGGTAGATAACACACAAAATATATTCCAAAATCCATTTGAATCGAATAAGCTGCGCGCTAACAACAATTTACGCAAAATAGTAGAAATATTTGTTTAGTTTGTTGGCCAAATGAAAACTGTTTGAAAGTGGCCAGCGAATGAAAGGCGCCTCGAGCTGTGTGGCGGCGGCACATTCAACACATACATAAATCTTCATGGAGTGCGAAATTGAATATTGTTTCGCTGCCCCACCACTCCACACCACTCCACTCTGCTATGTTCCTAGCAATAAATAACAAATTGCAATCATAAATCTGGCAATCGCTGAAAAGTATGCAAAGCCTTTTTAATTTCCAATGCAATGAAAATAGCAACAGAAAGAGTGTGTGGCATCTTCTGGCCTCCAAAAGTGGCCCCAGGATGTGCTGCTGCTGCTGCTACTTCTACTGGTTCAACGTTTAATCAAATGCAGCTGACGCCTTGCCAAGTGGCGGAATCCTGTTAGCGACTTCCTTGGCCCTCAATTTGGTGTGGCGCCTGGAAATCAAATTGCGATGCATGCACCTCTGTAGCTCTGCTATGCCACCTGCAATACCCTGCTGCCCTGCTGTGCATCCGTGTCACTAATGACATTTGAATGACACTCACACCCCACTCCATTCCCCTGCCCTGCAGCCAGACAGCTGCTGTGGCTATGGAGCATCGCCCAGTCAGTCAACCAAAGGTGGCTAATGACCCGAACCCAAACTGGAGCTGGCATCCTCTCTCTCTCTCTCTCTCTTACTGCCTCTCTGCTTGATGATGCGATGGCAATGGTGGCGCCTCCCGATAAACGATTTATGCTTTTTTTCGTAACTTTACTTGGGACATGCTGTGTGGAACGTGTTCTATCTTTAAATTGGTCTCTTGGGTCTCTTTTTCAAACACACAAACTATAAAGGGTTGGAAATTTCAACACATAACATTCTGAAAACATTGCCATAATTTGATAGGTACTATATATCGATTCAGGTTTCCGTTGAACTACTCCAAGGGTTAATACATTGAATATTTCAGAATTTAATTCTCGAAAAACCCAACATTTCAGAGCAAAATCGGTTATGGCTGCTGTTATTATTATATAGACCTTTCGCGTTTCTTACCAAAATTTATTCGTGTGTGTTTTCCCGTGCTCCTCTGCCAATGCAAATATATATACTCAGTATTTGCTGGATTTATGCCAAAAGCAAAAGACAGCAGCAGCCACGCCCAGCGAGACATGTTCCCCGGCCTGACTGTACACCGTCTCAATCCTCGATCCTCTGGCGTGGCCCTAATATTGTTGCAAGGTGTAAAACGCAAAGTAATGGCTTTGAATATGCCTGCTAAGGAGATGCCAGAAGACAGTATCAGGCAGACAGGCAAGCAGGCAGCCAAGCAGCCAGGCCAGCAAAGAGGTAGCCTCGACTGATGGAGTACCCTGTAAATGGAGTGCAGAAAAGCCTGGCAATTATAAATGTATCTTTCATTTGAGTAGCCCCAATCCTTTGGCTGCTTTCAAGCCACTCTCTGAAGCAACTCGTGCCAGAGATTTAATCCCCCCTAATTGGCTGCCAATATGAAGAGTATATAAACTTCGTTTACATTTGAATTTTAGTGCCATGACTGGATGCTTGATGGGTGGGTGGCTGACTGGAGCTGCTTTGCCATAGGATGGGTCTCGGGCGGTGGAGCGGGGACTTTTGTCTGGCACTCAAGTGAAAAGCTTTTGTCGGCGCATGGAAATTTGACGGAAATTGTTTGGTCTGATGGATGCTGCAGATGCAGATTGAGATTCAGAAAGAGAGCGAGAGAGAGATGCTGCTGGCTGGCTGCAGGTTGCCACTGTTTCAGTAGCAGCAGCAGGTCCTTCTGCCTTCTGCTGTTGTTTTCTTGTACCTTTCCCTAATGGTCTCTGTGCCTGGCTCCCTGCCTCTTGGTTGTGTCAATCCTTCAGCTAAGTAAACGGACAGTTTTTAGCATTATGGTCAGTAAAAGGCCATAAACTGGCATCGTTCTGTGGATACAGGACCCACGACGACGACGAGCACCTGTCCACAGAATGGGCAATTTCAGTAGAATTTAAAGTTAATTCTGTTCCATTGTGGAGGATGTTCTTTAGAGCAGGCGGAAAGGCAGCACAGATTATGCCAAGCGAAATAAATGCAAATCGCATTAGAATAAATTGTACTGCCAAGCGTTGTCCTGGCGCTCTCGTCTTGGTTTTGGATTTCGTTCTAGTTCGAGACGGAGACGGAGTCTGTGACTGCAGCATAATGTCCTTAAAATGGCCAGCCAGACGAAATCCTCAGCTGAAAAACTTTGGCGACAGGTAGTCCAGATATAGCCAGCCTGAAGTGGGGTGGTCTGGAGACTCCCCACCCCCCTATAAGGTTGAAGGAGCAATTGCCGCCCTAGAGAACACAATCAGAATCAAGTTGAACGCTGAACGTTGAACTTTTTAATGCATAATTTATTATGGGGCCAAAGCGCTGCTGCTGCTACTGCTGCCGGGGGTTAACCTTAGAGTCACTAGTGGGTTAAAGCAACATTTTTTTTCGTACATTTTTTTGTACATTTTTTGTTGTATTTTGTTGATTTTACGCGTTATTTTTTATGCGCAACGCGAAAAAAATCAGTTATAACAATAAAAGAGAAGGCCAGAGAGTAAAAAGAGAGAGAGAGGGAGACAGTGCTGTTGCTGTTGATGCAGAGCAGCAGATCTTCCTGTGGCAAGCAGCATATCATAAATATTTATGAAGCATGCCCCTGCCCCCCCCATACGCCCTGCCATACTGACGCAGCACGAAGTCTGTCCAAGCACGTACCCCGTACGCGGTGGCACACCTCAATACCTCAATGGGTGAGGTGGGTGGTGGGGCATGTGGCGGCCAGAGGGGGTCCATCGTTCATGGCCGTCCTGCCATTTATGAAATTTATTTGGTTTCATCAAAAACTCATCTTAAATGCCAGCACACATGCGGCACATAAATATGGAGCAGAAATATTTATTTTCAATTGATTTGCGGCTCAGAGCACAGCACAGCAGAGCAGAGCAGAGCTGTGCGGAAAAACGAAGCTTATTGTATATCTCATATATCAAAATTTAATAGGAAAAGATTCGTAACGAAAAAAATACAGAGAATACTGGAAAAAAAAACACAGAGAATATGAAATTTCAATCGAATCAGAAGCTAACAGAATCGTCACAAAATTTCGACAGAATTTATTAATTGGAAATACCTTTGGCATGGTTACCTTAGCCACAGTTTCGTCTTGTTTTAGGCATACAAAAAATGTTATATAATTTTTTAATATCCATCATTATACTTCCCATCTTTCAGTTGTGATATTTCCTTAATTTTCCCAACACGCTCAAAACGAACTCCAACTGTCCAGACCTTTTGTTGTGTTTTTCTTTTACTGCCAAAAAGAACAAAACAAAAAACTTTGCGTGTTTGGCTGCAACCAAATCGCCGCATGGCCCAAAATCATGCCCACAACTATCAATTAAACTAATTAGCTTAATTTCCCCAGATGGCGTTGGGGAGGGTGGCAAAGCAGACCAAAAATTGAGAACAGAAAACCCAAGACTGGGACACGCCCAAAACTTTCGCCTTGGCTGCAAAAATTCAATCAGCGCGTGCAGAAAAACGCAATCAAATGATTAAGTCAACAAATGAAGGCAAATTGCTGGGGCCGCATCAGCTGCTGCAGCTGCTTCTGCTGCCTGCTTCTGGTCGTGGACATTTGGGATGCACTGTGTGTGGCCGCGCGAATATCGAAACCAGAAGGCAAAAAGTCACTCCCCGCCTGCGTCCAATGAGGATGTTCCATTGGAGGTCTTCCTTTCGTAAACTTTTGGGCCAACTTCTCCTCGGGGGAGCTCTCTTTTTTTCCCACTTTTTCTCTGTCTGTGTCACTCCCCCCCCTTTGCACCGCCCCAGAGAATTTAAAGCAGGTGAACAGCAGGAGCACAGGAAAAAAGTTTCCTTCGCCCCTAATGAGTGCGGTGGCAGCTTCATTGATTAGTTTGTGGTTTGGTGGCATTGGTGGCTACCAGCCAGCCAGCCAGCCAACGTTTTTCTATCGACCCGACCATCTTTTCCTGTTGGCCAACATATTTTCGCCATTTTTATGGCACAGTTTTTCTACTTTCCTGCTGATTCCTGGCGTATGGAGTGGAGTGGAGTGGAGTCTGGTCCACATTCAAATTCAATTGACTCGGCGGCATCTATGGACGGGGCGTGGCACGTGCCACACACACAGTCGCACACAATCGCATACGAATATGAGTAGTGGATGTATGGGAGCCTTCCAGGATATTTATTCCACTCTTCTCCGTTTTTTCGGTGCGATTGCCTGGCAGGAAATTTATTTATATTCAATTTGTGGATTTATGCCACTTTTTTCCAGCAATGGAAGCAGCTGGCACGGGATGGCGGAGGGGAAATTCAGTTTGCTGCAGTTGCAGAAACGTGAAAAAGGATGCAGCAGGCGGCAGTGTGAAAAGTGCACTGGGAGAAAAGTTTCACCGAAGGAACGTTGAGAGTTTCCAAGAAGAATTGTGCCATCAGGGTGCAGCTAAATAGCGGACTGAAAGGTAGTTTCAGGGATACAGAAAATGTAAGAGAAATAATAGAATCAGTTAAGATTTCAAGGGGATAATTGTAGTACCTTTACTTTTGAAGATCACTGAGAAGTTGGGCTGAGAGTGAAGGCAAAAAGTTTCTTGAAAAAGTGAAATAAACTTCAGGATATGTACGATTATGCTGTGAATTTTTTGAGCTAACAAAAAGATTTACTTTCTATTTACTCGTACAGAATAATTCTTTGACTAGATTAAAGATAAATCACACTAGAAGAGCTGTAAGAGGAGGCTTAAATGAAAGACTATCCAGTGGGTTTCCCATAGGAAGATTGATTTCAGGTGCAAAGTTAAGATGAGTTCGTTGAATACAATCCAAGTATGAACTAAGCCCTAAGAAATTTCACTAGATCCATAATGATTTATACAGATTTTCCACAGAATTTTTAATATATTTTAAATTGAATTTGAGTGCATATAAAAATCCTCCATTTTCCCCTCGAATTTTTCGTCGAGTGTGCGCCTGTCTGTCTCCCATCTTCTTTCGGTGGAAGAGGAAACTTACTGCTGTATTTACAGCCACAGATGCCACAGACGGAAAATGGTCTGTTGATGTGTGTTTGCTGCCTGACGATTCTGGACATTTTCCGCAAAATCATAAACACCGTCGCTGTCGTTCAGGCCTGTCGCTGTCGCCTTTGCGATGATTACCTAATCTGAAGGACTAGCCAAATATTAGGTATATCCTAGGAAAAGGTACAGTCTGACCCAAAAGAAACCCACGAAATCTACCTCTGGTGTGGGTGGGATCACTACCTAAGGTTAGGTAGAGGTAGATCAGTCCATCAGGCATATAAATACTGTGTGTAGAGGCATCAGGATCCTTCATTCGAGCGTCGTCTGTCAGCAGTGATAGTCAGCCATAGTATTTGCAGTCCCAGAAGTCCAGTGTGCGTGTGTGATAGAGTGAGTTGTTGTGTCTGTGATAGATATAGACCCAGTGAGTGCCAAGTGCTTAGGATGTTGTTCCTGGCGCCGCGCAAACATCTGTTTGCCACCAATCTGATCATCCTGCTGATGATCTATGTGATGCGCAAGTGCCTGCAGCTCTTTTGCATACTCGAGAATCGCACCGCCCCATGCAAGAAGCCCGACTGTGACTGCGAGGAGAAGGATAACGAGAAGGAGGAGGAGCAGGAGGATTCCCCATTGATGGAGCGACGCGGTGGCTTCAAGTTCATACCCGATGCCATGCACAAGAGCATGCATGGCTTTGGCTATGGCGAGGGCCACTACCAGATCTTCGTGGAGAAGAAGGAGCGAAATCTGCCCACCCATTCGCGCCTCAATGCGGCCACAGCTGAAGTGAAGCTGAATCCCAATTAGAGGACAATGCCACCCCCACGATCCCCCAAATTCCTGGGGGAGGGGCCACTGGCATCTTCTGGCCACAGAATGATGCCAACACAATGAGCCAATTGCCAGCCAGACAGCAGACCAGCCAGACCAGCCAGACCAGCCAGAGACACACAGCAATCAAGCAACCAGCACAATATATAATCATAATATATAATATATATTCACACATACACATATATATCCACATGTCTGCTTCCACAGAGCCTTTGATTAATCATTAATATATGCAGTAGATAGATATTCATATTTTTATAACCAAACAAAAGCGCACTTTTGGCCATTAATAAAAAATTCATAAAAAAAAAACACAAAAATACGAGAGAAAAGTGGGAAAAATCTGTGCGGGCTCTCTGCCCTGCAGCACTTTGATTGATGCTGCGTTTGCTCCTGGCCTAGTTATATGATCTGCTTGCTGGGATTTCCACACTTGGAGACAGTCGGTGTCCGAGAGTCCTCGGTCCTTGCCATGTCGCTGGCGGCGCCTGCTGCTGCTTGAAAAATTATCTCCAGCCTTGGGAGGCCGCTCTCCTCTGATCGCGTGGGTGTTGCTGCAACATTAAATGGCAACGAATTTATCACAAAGTAGTAGCAACAACAACAACGCACATGGGGAAGAGAGGGGAGGGGCAGTGCGGCAAGGCAGAGCCAACCAGCAGCAAAAGCAACAATGTCAGGCAATATGCTCGAGTAATTTGCAAATACTCTCACCCAAAAAGAGCAACTTGTGATGGGGTATATCCGTTTTTGGGTGCTCTGAATGTGAGGGAATTTCTGTGGATATGTATGTAAGAAAAACATAAGCAAAGGTCAGAATAATAAAGAAAATACTCAAAGAATCTTAGACAAATATGACTGCCATTTCAATACTTTATTTACTGATATAGTAGATCATATTATAGACAGTTCTCAGGGGGTTTTCCGTATTCTATATATAGGTATAAAATATGTTTTAGTTTTCATAGCTTTATTAATGATTCAGTGCCTTAGTTCTTTGATGACTGCACTTAAAATCTGTCGTATCTTTTAGGTGACTTCCAGGAAACTAATCACTTAGAGAAAGGTTTAAGATCTATAATATATATCTGTTGGTTTCCATATCTCATTTGCACTACTTCTTACACATCCTTCATCTTGCACTTCTTCCCCTATCATTTCTCTCTCTATATGTAAGAGCATTCCCATGTTCGTTGTGGCATTCCTGCACGCCAGCAGCAGCAGCAGCAGCACTTCCATTGTTCGGCATTGGCCAAGATAAGAAGGACAGAGAGCCCAGAACTGGCTCAGCTTGAGCGCAGCAATTGTTCGCAAATCTATCATCATCATCTGCTTAAGCACGTGTCTGTAATGCGTGTGCTGTCCTCTCTCTCTCGCACTCTCTCTCTCTCTCTCTCCCTCCTCTCTGTCTCTCACAGAGGGAGACAATGTCTGTGTATGTGTGCAACATTTTCTGCATTGCATTATAAATGAGGAGAAATTTTTAGTTGTAAGCTTGCATCATCACTTGAGCTGCATATAAATTATACCCCCACCAAATCCTATACACCCCACCCACCCATCCACAGTCCCCCCTGCTCCTGCTGCTACTATTCCTAACGAGTTCGTTGTCATTATAATCGTGATTGTTATCGCTGTAATTCTAATTCCATATCTCGTCTATGCTCGTGTATTATGGCCGCAGGGGGTCGTGTGGGTACGTGTCCTCTCTCCACTCCACTCCACTCCTCTCCGTTCCACTCCTTAGTGCTGCTGCTGTGCTGCTGCTTCGGCAGCTGTTGATGTGTAAAAATGAAATGTCAGTCGGATAAGCGCGCCCAAAGGCAACATCCTGGCTCACAGACACACACACACACAGAGCATCCTGGCCATAATGAGGTACAGCGACTGGCGATGGCCATGGCTTCTCATATCCAATGGGGGTGGGTGGCGGTGGGGGTTATGCCACAGACTCGTAGCTGGTTGGACCTCCTTCTGCTACTGCCATTTCTGAACTAGTTTTGCCCGCATAGTAATACCGTTAAGCTCTCATGTAAATCATGTCGCTATTGTTACTGGAACTCTCTCTCTCTCCCGCTCTCACTATCTTGCTGGACTCATTATAATTAACAATTTATAAAGCGTTAATCCACACACACACACACACACACAGAGAGAAACTTGGCTTTCCACTGCTCCACTCTGCTCCTGCCGCCCATTCTCCCCCCCACTTCCATTGACGGTAATTTGCCAAGGCAGCCAAAAGAGCATGTTCAGCAACAGCTATGGGGAAAATCCAAGCCAAACAAACAAGTCAACAGAGAGAGAGGGCAGAGGCAGTGGCAGGATAGGCATGGATTCGGCAAGGGTTCGTGGGAGGGGCGGTGTGACTAAGCAGCACCCATTCGGTTGTAAGCTGCTTTCATTGCTCGTACTCCTCGTGCTCCTCTCCGTTCCCCTGCTAACTGCCCCCCCCTCCTGCTCCTGCTGCTGCTGCCGTGGCACGTCGCGTGCATTAAGAAGATGAGCTGCATTTTTCATGCATGTGAAGTTGAGATTGCAGCTGCTCCCTCTGCTGCACCACCCGAACGAAGTGACGCTCTTTTCGTTGCTCCATTCCCCATTTCATTTTGGCCTGGCTTTCAGTTGCAGTTTGCCTTTTCCCACTGCGGGCGGCAGGCATCCCGTCGCAGCTTCTTTTGCTGCTGCATCATCCTCATCCCGCATCCGCAGCATCATCATCATCCTCCCACTGCTCATCAGCGTCATTTGTATTAATTGCCCAAGCATTTTGCTCTGCGCAATGATACCGAAAATAGGAGGCGACTCCATTGTGGCTGCAGCAGCAGCACCTCCTGCCATGATGTTGCCACAGTTTGCCGGAATGTGCCGCCACACAAGTGCACAAATGAGCGCACAAAAGAGTTAACAAATGCTTCAAGGAAATGCGAATTTTCAGTGTTTTCTTTAAGCGAATAATGGGTGATAAATCAGCAATAAATGCCACCTGGACATGGATCATGGGGTGGTGCTCTTAGCTGATGCTGAAGGAAGTCTTTTCTGTTCTGGAAATCTTTTTTTTAAGTTAAAGTTAATCGTCATTGAATTCCACTGCTCTTAGACTTCCCATTCGAAATCGTATCCCTTTTTTATTTAAGGCAATATCTTGCCTAATTTTATTGCTGCAGTTTCTACCCTGTTATACCCGCTGCCAAAAGACTTTGCCCCGTTTTCAATTTCCAACTCAAATACTCGTTTAATTGTCTCCCTCCCCCAGTTCCAGCATCCATTTATATGGCATATTGTTCTTCAATTTTCCATTTTCCACATTCTCAATGCCATCAGCATTTTGTTTTTTTTGTTATTGCAAACCATCCAACCTCCACTCCAATCTGCGACAGCATCCGCAAAAACAAATTGACAATTTTTGCAGTTTGGCCAAACAGTTTGACAGTCACTGGCTCAATGCTAGTTAAACCGCATCGAAACGACTTTTATCGACGTTCAATTAGTGGCTCAATCGGAGAGACAGAGACACAGCAGAGACAGAGACAGAGACAGAGCACAGAGAATTCAATTGAATTTTATTGAGTCTTTAATTGATGCCTGTGATGATGGCACTGCAGCAGCAGCGGTGGTGGGGATTGCCGAAAACAATAGTAGTAACAATTGCAGTGGAATTTCCTGCGAATTTCAGCGCACATTTTCTCACCCACCCCACACTCCCACAGCAGCGATGATAATTAGCAAACGTTTTGCCAGGGAATGTGGGAATGTAAATGATTTACAAAATGACAGCAAATTGCCTGACTGCCGACTGCCTGCCTGCCTTCGTTGCTTGCCTCTTTACTTGGTTCCTTCCTGTGTGAATGCCTGTTTTCCCAGCCATTTGGCACGCATTTTCCCTCTACCATATCATTATCATTTGTGCTCCGACAATTGCTTGAGGCGGCAAGCGGCCAAAAAACAAAGGAAACCATTTGAAAACCGTTCAGCACTGAATACACTCTGAACACACTGAATGCGAAGGCAATTAAGCAGCGCTAATGAAGCGACTGACTGCCGCCAAAATGAATTTTACCCGCCACATATTCCAGCCAAAAACTCTGCATTTATGCCATTTTTTGATGCATTTAAAACGCACAAAAACCCCAACTGTTGAAAGGGGGGAAAAAGGAATACAAAATACAGAATAAATTTTAATCAAATTGCCAAACGATGCGGGAGAGCCAGAGGAGGAGAGGAGAGATCTCTCGCATAATAAATAATAAATAAATATTCGAATTTAAATCAAGCGAAAATGAAGCAAAATAAAACCGAATCGAAACCGTAACGAAAACGAATACGAAAATGAAATTATCAATGGCCAGTAAATACAATAAAAAAAATATCAATATAATATAAATGTATTCCCATTGTGCCATACATCACAAATATGTACATACATATATATTCGTATATATTTTTAAGCGGATTTCAAGTCGACAATTTTTGTGGCCACACACACACACAGAAAAAAATATATGACAACCATTTGGATTTTTTTGGTTTTTTTGTGGAATTCGATTAAATAAAACAAGCCACAAAATATCATCAATAAAAAACCATTAGAAATGTATACTCGTATAACTTTTCAATTAAAAATTAAAAATTCAAAAATCAATTAAGTTGAGCAAACTTTCTTTGGAAATTCTGTAGATTTTGCTGTGGCTTGGACTTGTTTGGGGCCTTGGCCCCCAGTAGAGTCCATTCGGAGCAGGACAGCCAGGCGCCACATGCCTCACATGCCATTTGCCTGTATGTAGATAATGCGCATACGACATGTAGTCTGTCTGTCTGTCTGCCTGTTCGTTGGAGTCTGTTCCAGAGGCCAAACCTCTGAAAATGTTTATTACAAGCCACTCAATAAACTATCGAAAGCCTATAAATTTTTATTTTTGGGGTGGCCCAAACAATATAATCACACACTGGCCACTGGACACTGTCTGCCGGCAGTATGTGAACGTATCTGCTTCACAGCTTTTGCTGTGGAATACTGCTACGGGTAACTGTGCTGGGGGGGGAACTTTCAATTCGTTTACGACTCGTTTCGCATCCATGCAAATGGATGTCGAGTCGAATGGCAAGTCAAATGCCGTGTGGCATTTGCTCGACTGCTGGCTGCTTGGCCCCTGCCAAATGGGTCAAAGTGGCAGTCAGCCAGGCGGGGCAAAACGTTTGCCAGCAGAGCACACACTCACACAGCCACACACACACTCTCAAGTGAATGCCTCAAAGTATGCAACGCAAAAAAAACTGAAATTGTGCGCGCTAAATTCAAAATCAAACACACACAGAAAAAAAAAGAAAAAAATACGAAATGAAATGCAAGTAAATAAAGCGAAATGTAAGCGAAATGTGTGTGTGTGTGTGCGACTGCGTGGAGCCAAAGGCAAACAGGGATCCCCAAATGTTGGCTTAAAGAACCAACACACACATATGTACAAACATATATATACAAATGTATGTATATATGGGAGAGCACACATTGATTGAGGGGTGCTTGGGGCTGGGGGGAAAAGGCACTGCTTGGCTAAACATTTGTCCAATGCCACGAATTCCTCCCGGTTCATTTCCATTTGGTATCCCGGTTTCTGGCGGCACGTACAAATCCGTTTCGCACAATTCAAATAGCACCCAAAATGCATTACATATTTGCTGATATGCTACATACAATGTACGTATGTACATATTTATGTGGGTATGTATGTATTTGTATGTATGCCCCACAGTCATCAGATGCAGCAGCAGCAGCATCATCATCCAAATGAGTTGGTCATGTTTCCTTCTACTTTATGCATCGCTTGATCCATGTCCTGCTGTTCTCTCTCTCTCTTTCTGTGTCTCTGGGGGAAATGTTTAAATAATTTTAATTAATTTTCTGCGGTCTGCAGCTTAAATCTTTCGTTACGTCTCGCGTATCGCGTAGCCGTAAAGAAAAACCAAGAACCGCAGACATCAGATATGGCAGGCAGCTAGCGGCTTCTCTTCGTCTCACTCTCTCTCTGTTTCTTGCATTTCCCTAAAGCTCTCAACATTGCTTTCATTTTAATTAAAAATGCGCTTTTAATGCGCTTTTCCTTGACCTCCGCGCTCGCTTTTCGTTCCCCTTCAACGGACAAGTTCAAGGCAGAATGCACTCAAATTACAACTTATTTTAATGCACAATCGCCTGTTGCAACATGTTGCATGCAGCTCTGGGGCAAAACACACACACACACATTAAGCGTCAACAGTCGCGCCTTCCAAAAAGTCGAAAAAGGAAAAGATTACTCTGGATGCATATGAAGCATGTGAAATGCAATAAATTGTGAACAGCAGAGCTTGAAATATGCCACCAAATGCCATTAAATGTCAAATAAAAATTCAAAACAAAGCAGAACACACAAAACGGGGGCACAACACACACACAACACACAATGCACAATCAACAATGAAAATGAAAGACAAATGTGGGGCGGCACACACATTGCACAGATTTTCCGGACAGACTTTCACTTCCACTACGACAAATTGGCAAAAGGAGGGACTGAGTGTGCAGTGGAGGGGAAAGAAGTGTGCCCTTCCTTGCTCACTGAACTCAGTCTCGGTGCTGTGGGATATTTCAATATCAAATACCAGGAAAGCGAATCAAATGCCAGACGAAGATTGAATGCACTTTTGGGGAATGTGGAAAGGGAAAGCTATTTCCGTGCCTGGTATATTTCCCAGAAAAATGCACCCAAAGACGTAATGATTTCGAATGTCACAGAGCCTGCGGCGTACCACAGTTAATATACCCATGCCACACCCCTCTCCGACCCTTCTGAAACACTACAAAGCACCCACACACACACGCACATACAATGTTGACAAGTCGGCTCTGAGGGTCATAGAGAAGAAGTGCCTCTGCCTCTGCGCCTGCCCCTGCACTGGTCCCAAGAGTGGAAAATTTAAGGACTGGGCGCTCAGTGCTTTATGCAGAGAGCAATTTTTAGCCACTGCAGCTGCCTGCTGCCTGCTGCTGCTGTACGAGTAGAGTAACTCTTGCCAGAAATTAAGTTGCATGTAGAAATCTCATAGCCTCATGCAGCATGCATGCCACACAGCTTATGCAGCAGGTCCGGTTTATGAGGCAAGCCATAAGGCTGTAAAACTGTTGGGGAGGGGGGAAAGTGTTTTGAGTGTCGGGCATTAGATCTCTCGTTATTATCACACAACTTTTATGCTCAGCACCCTCTCTCCCTCTCCCTCTCTCTCTCTCTTTGCCCACAGTGTGTCCTTTGCAAGGGACGAGGCTCCAATAAACACATAGTTCTGTGGCCCTTCGCCCCGTTCTGGGCACTTCTCGTAAATTGCGCATACGCCATGTGGCATGCTTCAGCAGACAACGCAGATAACTTAACCCTGAAGCATTTTTTATGCTCATATTTTTCGTTGTTCTTGCTGCTGCTGCTGCTACTACTATGGTGATGGTTGCCTGCAAAAAATAACACTAAAGAATGCACCCAAAAGAGAGCAAAAAGAGAGAGAGGGGGGGCACAACGAGTAGAGCTTAAGAGCAATATAATGTAAGTGCGTCACTCGCGGCGTATACGTAATAAGCTTGCCTAGGGTCTGGATCTGAGTCTGAGTCTGGGTCTGGCGTAAGCAGCCATTGATTTATGTTCACTTTGTCACCCAGTTGATACGCTTATCAGGATGAGAAAGGATTCTCCTAAATGGCACTTGCAATGGGAATTTAGTTGGAAGTGAAGATAGAAACGTTGTGGAAACTTGGCTGGAAGAAATACTATTTCCACACACAATTATACCCATAATTATTTGCTACTCCTAAGGTCTACTATCATTCATTTTAGTCGCTTTAATTGCCATAATCTGTAACTAATTTGTGTGGGAAATTCAATTTGAATACTTTGCTGCAAGATTTCACTTAGCTTAAGCCCTTGCAAAACCTTCAAACGCTTCAACTCAAAATGTTTTCATTACGGAAATTAATTTCAAATATATTTATGGCCATATTTCTGTGCAGTTTTATTTTATTTGTGCAAAAATGGATACTGTCGCGTCCTCAAAAGAGCTATGATTAATGAAGAATTAAATGAAACAATAACGAAAGCGATTCCAAAAGCCAAGCTCTCTCTGTATAAATCCCCAAACATTTGATAACTTTAGACACACCAAAGTTTCGAATGCAACTAAAATCCAATTAGTTGCCCCACCACAGAGTGTCCCGTACCTTACAGATAGAGAATTCCATGAGCATGTCCCCCGAAAAACTACTAAGCAAAAACAAAGCTCAACTCGAGGCAAGGCCGCTTCTCGTACTCATTTCGAGTCAATAAATATTGAACCCCAAGCGGAAACAAGTTGCTCGGCGAAGTGAGTTTTATTTGGCGTATAATTAGAGTTGGTTCGGCCCCAGAGATTAGACGCCACAGAATGCCAAGAGGAGGTTGTGGGGCAGGCAGGGATACCCATTCAAGTTAATTTGCCCACCAATGTGGCCTTCTGTTTATTAGTATCTGTATGTATGTGTGTGTGTGATGGTGAGGGCGTGGCAGCCGCAGAAGGTCGAAGTAATTGAGATTGTAATCGTTACTTATTGGTGGGGTGTGGGTAGTATATCCATATACACTACCTCCCCCCATCCATTCCCTCTGTAGCTATCTCTTGTATAGCTTACTCTCTGCGGGTGTGAAACTTTTCCGGGCATTAAGTTATTAAGCTGTTTGGCCCTGCCCTGCCCTGCCCCTTCCTGATGGTCAAACTTTATGCCAGGGGCAGGGCAAGGCAGTGCAGAGCATGGATTATGGCATCACATATTGAAATATGCTGTTAGCAATTAATAGCACAAGAATGGCAGCCACACACAGTCTGTGTAGGAGGGTAGTGGGTTTTGGCATCATCGATGGAGAATCAATGTGTGGAAGTAAGCATTTTCAATGCCATGGCACGTAATAATCACAATGAATTGCACTTGAATAGTCAGAGTGGAACACACAGTCGATCCTACCTACCTACTCATCCACCTACGACCCTGACTTGGCTTGGCTTGGCTTAGATTCCTGAGAGTATGCAGCATACCGTGGCATGGCATCCTCCAATGTTGCGTGGTGGAATGATTGAGGGTGTGGCTTAATCCGACCAACCATCCTGTCTGTCTGTCTGTCGGTCTGTTCCTGTGGCAAACGGGGCAACGTTTTTCAATATCAGACAAATAGACAACGAATTACATTGTAAGTAGCTCACGTGCTTTGGATTATGCGTGATATGCCTGGAAATTACTTCATTAGCAGCCACAAATGGCGTTCTGCATTCTAAACAAGTGCAGAAAAGGGACAAACACACAGACATAGAGAGAGAGAGAGAGAGAGAGATGACAATAGATAGACAGAGAGACAGACAGTGCCCATGGATTGTCACTTTTGTTATGCAAAGCAGCAGAGCACAACAAAAATTTGCTAAACACGAATGAAGGCAGCCAAGGCAGGAAGAAGAGAAGCCAAAGCGCCGCTCAATACAAAAACTACAACATGACAGCTCCCTCTTTCTCTCTCTCTCTCTTTCTCTGTGTCTCTGCAGATGTGCCCCATAAGTGGGGGTGCCTTGGGGGCGTGGCTGGGCGTTTGCTTAAACGGCATTCGAAATGCGCTTAATAATCAATATTTTGGAGGTGATAATTGTGTGCGTGTTCTGGTTTTTATTTTCCATTCAAACAATCACAGAATTTATAATGGCAAACACACCGAACCACAAAATGCCAATTCCCCCCCAATCCTAATTGGCAGTACTCGGGGGGTGGGTGGGTTGGGTGTTAAAGGTTAAGGTCGTAGCGTTTTTATTTCAGGCATTTTTTAAGCCATCATCGTATGGCATTTCGCTTATTAACGCGCGACTGTAACATTATGCTCTTTCGCCCCCCCCATTCCCCGATTGATTCCCCCCCTATTAACTACCTCTACTGGTAAAAGCGCAATCATTAATTTGAAATTAAATGAAGTTACTTTTGGTTGAGGGTAGTTTGATTATTATGAGAAATATGCAACGCATTTTGTTGCCATGGAAAGGTAACTTTGAGTTTACCCAAACCATGAGATACTTCTTTGGAATGTAGATTATATATCCAAGACTTTTTCTACTAATAAACTGATACTTCTATATATTTTAATATATTTTATTTCAATGTCAGATAAAAACTTGCCACAGGCATGAACCAACTGAAAGGGTATGCACACCTCTTCGTACATTTCCTATCTGTTTTTTTGTTTCACTTAACCGGTCTGCATTCCTGTTTCCATATCGTTTGTCATGGTTATCGCCATAGCATTAAATCAAAAAGCCAACCACCAGATTTTCCCTGTTTTTCAGTCGGACATTTCTGCCGACTCAATTTCGCGTGGCAGTGGCATTACAGGCCGCAAATACAGGCGCAAAAAGGGGGGGAAAACTACATAAAAAGAATGTTGCACAGGCAGAAAATATTGAAGATAATTTGCGGCTTTGATGCAGCATTGGATTTGTGTGCAAATTAACTCAATTTACGGTTGCACACAGCCAGCAGCAGCGTCATTTAATTAACACGGCAAAAAGGCAGGCGAAAGGCTTTAATAGAAACAGAATCCGGGGTGTTGGGCTTTAATTAATCCAGCTTTGAGCCAAGTTTCGGGACAAAACTTTCGAAACCACAAAAGAACTTAAGCAATAAAGAGCCGGAACAAGAGATGAAGGTACTAAGGGTAGCTGGAGAGTAGAGTGTGGAAGGGGAGCGGGTGGTAACAAGTCACGTGGTAGAATTAATAAGCTTGCCACAATTTTGTATGCCACGAACATTGCAAATCTATGTAAATGTGTCGCATGTGGCGTATACTTAATGTGGCTGACATGCAATGCATGCCCCCCCGAATTGGGGGAACGACGCTCACAGACAAAAGGGTGAGCCAGTGGCGTGGCGTGCAAGGGTGTGGCAGACACAAAGAAGCAGCTGCAGGAACATTTATAACATTGTGTTAATGCGACTTATGTGACAGATCAGTTAATTACAGAGCATTTGAGACGCACACACACACAGAGGGAGGGAGGCGTGCAGGGAGACATGCAGGAGGAAGCAACCCCACCCCAGCCCAACCCACTCGTAGAGTGCCCTCACCCTGTGCCATGCCACTTACCCCCACTCAGCATCCATACCCTGCTGTGTGCTTGACTTGGAAATGCTTTTTAATGATTTTCCTTTTGATGTTTACTTTGCCAAATGTTCCCCAACTATGAAGTGTTTGCCTAGAACAAGCTTCCAGCTTACACTCTCTACTTTCTCTACTTTCTTTAAGCACTTTGCCACACAAACCCCACTAAAACGCCCTTTATCCTAGTAGTATTTGTGTTTAGTCGCACATATATAGTAAGTATAATTAAATCCCGCACTTGAAGTGTTTTTGACAGCATTTCTGTGCTAAAAATATTTATGAAAGTGCTCGAGAACCAATGAACTCGGAATTGAAGTGGGAAACGAACCCTTCTCCCTACTTCTGCCACTACGAGAAGACCTAATGAGTAGCTGCCCCCAGATGAGCAACTTCTCGGAAAGTCCATCCAATTATGGGGCAGCCCCGAACCTGATATCTGCCGCGTTGAACTTTAGCATTAGGATTAACAAGACAGCAGGCGACTTAAGCTCTTCCCTGTTCAACCCTCCCTCCCTTCCGCCTACATATAAATCATACTGGCTGCAGTTGAGTTGCTTAAAAAAAAAAAGATGACAGGACCGGGCAGCAAAACACTTGTAACAATGTAATTTGAAACGGCAACATCCACTCTGGGCCCACGCAGTTTTCCTCTTCCCAGTCAGAGACAGAATATCCCTGCCTACAGTCTCGGGATGACAAAGCTTTAAAGAACGAAAGGAAAGAGAAGCAAAACTCGGGGGCAAAAAACAACAAACAAATTCAGGCAAAAGGCCAAATCCGCCGCCGCCGGTCAGCAGTCACATTCAAGCGAAGCATTCAGACCGGGGAAATGAATGTGAAAATGTGGGAAATGGTAGGAATTTCTGGAATAGAAGCAGAACCAGCGTCTGAGCGCTACGGGCGCTAAACTCGAGCATAATCACATAATAAACATTTTCCATTCCCAAAAAGCCATCCAAAAAAAAAAAAAAAAAAAAGGGACACTCGGAGGAGAGGATTTCATTAGAGCAGGAAAGCGACAGCGGAAACGGAAACGAGAACCAAAACCGACATGATAATAAATATGTGTGACTGTGGGGTGGATGGAGGGAGGGGTTGGAAAAGTGTAAAAAATAAAATGGCGACAGACAAATTCAAGATAAACAAAAGAGGGAATCACACAGCAAGGGGTGGACTAGAGGAAGAAGAAGAGGAAAGGGGCATGGAAGGACACACAAATTATGCATATGTAACATACACTCCCACACACACACACAATCGCATTGGGATAGGCAACGGAGATACCCTTAATGGCCGAATTAAAACCTCCGCCTGACATCCGAATGGAAATGGAAATGCCAGGCAGGATGGTGGCGGGGGCGGGGGCCGGCAAATCCGGTCTGCACAACCAAGGCCAGACAGAGCCTGTCAGCCAGTAGGTCCTTCAGCCGTCACATCAGTCAGTCCGTCGTTGAGGATATGTTTCGCTCTATTTTCCAGGCATTTTCACTGATTTTTTTCACGCTTAATTTCCCCTCCCCACACCCTACCAACACCACTACTTCGTACGCGCTGCTGTGCTGCGGTTTTATGTGCCATATTATTTTTAATTTCTTTCATATTTTTTTCCACTGGATTTATAGACGCGCCCCGCGGCCTAAGGACATTTCGAGCATTTTTATGGGCAAAGTTTTTTTTGTTTTGTTTTGTTCGGTGCCATGTCACACAGATTGGCAATGGCAAAGGGAAAGGCAGAGCCAAAAGCAAAAGCAAAGACACATGGCCAACATGGCAAAGGGAAATTGTTTTGGGAAATAAACTTGGGAAGCATTTAATTTGATTTAAAGAGCGCTCTTTCGGCGCACTAGGCGTATGATGAATGTGGGCCGCATGAACAACGAGGCCAAGTTGGAGAGGCCCACGCGATTTCTTCTTGGGGCCCGCAGTCAATATAAATTTTTTGGCAAAAATTATTGCAAAGTTTTTGCTGCTGCCGCCGCCTTGGGGGCCCTACATCTTCCCACGTATAATCGTATATATGAATGTCAGAAGTTCTGTGTGTGTGTGTGAGTGTTATCCCCTGTGAAATATGGTTCCATCCATTGCTCATTTGACTAATTGCAGCTCCACTCCTGGCAGATCTTATCCAGCACGTTCTCTCTCTCTTCCAACTGTCTCTTTTTCTCTCTCTGAAATTCTCAACTCGTTTAGGGCATTCCATTTGCTGCTCTTCATTGCAGGGAGGAGAGGCTTCTGAAATGTTGGCAAATGTTGTCGAGCGTTTTGGGGCAGGAGAAATGCAATCTAAACTCGTGTCAGAGGCACTCCGCTGCCCGATCCCCGTTCCGCTCCCTGTCTTGGCTACAATTCCGCTTTAGGCCATGCCATGCCATGCCAGGCCAGGCCAGGCCACGGCATGCCAGAGACAGAGCCGGGTCTGGGTCTGGGTCCGGGACAGCCTCTCTGCTGTTTGCCTGAAAATCTGTAGAATGTAGCCATGTTATCCTTGACTTGCCTTCTTGCTGCCAAAAAAAAAAATCCATTCCACTAAGCTGCTGGTGCTGCTGCACTTTCGGTTGGTGGAAGGGGGAAGGGAGGGGGTGGCAAGCAGGCAAAAACAAAAGTCTGGAAATTCGTTTATCGCGCCGCAAAATTGTTTTCGTTTTTGTCTACATTGCACATAATATATATTTTAGTTTCTAGTTGCTCCTGTTTGCTCACTTTCTTTTGTCTCTTCTCTCACTCTCAGTCTGTGTATCTCTTTCTCTCTCGTTCTTTGTCTTTATCGGTTTGAAAACATTACAGACAAACACGAGGGAAAGCGAATGGTCGAAGTTTTTCAATGCTCTACCGCCCCCATAGATAGAGCAAATTCATCGGAATCCATTACGGATTAACATTTTATAGGTTTTTGCTGAAGTTTTAATCCGGATAGCTGCTTAATGAAAGGGTTTAATGAATGGCTTATGGTGTAATGATGTGTGTACTCTTACAGGGAATACTCGAAGGCTCTTGGAGAGGTTTCCCCAAAGTGTATTCTTGCCACAAAGGATCTGCAGGAACCTTTAAAGAAGGTCTCGCCTTACAGGTGTAAATTCCGTCATTTTCTTTGCTCTTTTTCTCAGGGTATTTGCAAATTGAGTTTGGCTCAAATTATCCCTGCTCTTTGGCGCCTCAGACCAGTTCTAAGGCCACGCCCAAAACGCCCCTAAAGTGACTGCAGCAAACAGTTTCACTTTTGATGGAGGCAGCAGCGGCAGCCACAACAACAACCAGGAAGCAGCAGAAGTACCTACATGCTGCGAGTGTATACCAGCAGCCAAAAGTCATTTTAGACTCTTTTTAGGAGTGGTAGAGGGGGTCTCCGTCGTGTAATTTATGAGTTTGCGCCTCAAGTTGTGGGGCTGGGGGGGCCACACGGTAACCGAAACCGAAACAAAATTCTTGTACCACGATTCCAGGGCCGCCACATTCGTGTCCACACCAGAGAGTTGGAAGAGAAGTGGAGAGTGCCAAAGGGCAGGGCTGGGCAGGACAGGGCGGGAAGAGGCTGCACTGCAGCAGCGGCTTATCGTCATTGTCTCGCCTGTGCCTGGCCTGTGCCCTGTCCCCGGCTGGCCTTGCCCGCCGTTGTCTGGCAGTTTATGAAAACTGCAGCGGAAAATGTTTTGGCTGCTTTCCTCTCGCTTTTTTTTGTTTTTGAGGCACATCAAACATAGAAGCAACCTGCAGGCAGTGGCAGTGGCAGCTGTGGCACCCAGGAGTGCAATGTCCTTGTTTATGCGCTGACACTCTACGTCTCCGGCTGTGGCGCTTGATTGAATTGTGTCCTTGCCAGTCCTGGCATGTCCACACCGAAACATCAGAAGCAGCCTCCGAGGCAAAGGCAAAGGCAAAGTCATCGCCGCAGTCATAGCCATAGCCCCGAGGCCCGAGGCCGCAAAGTTTAATTAACTTTTTCGGCTCAATTTCTAAACATGTTTTCGGTTTATCCTCTCTCTCTCGCTCTCGTTGTGTTGTGCTCTGTTGTTTGTTTACTTTTGCAGTAATTTAATTTAATTGTTTTAGGCGCAGCGAGGGCAGACGCAGAAGTTTAGAGCAGAGATTTCTGGCCACCTTTTTTTTGGCAACCCTTTTGGAAGTGCTCTGCCAAACTAAGCCTCTGGCTTTTCTTTTCTTTTTTTATTTGCATGTGAGTGTGTGTTTTGTTTTTTTTGTCGAGTGACTTTAAATGGCAGCCAAGGCATTTGACAGCTGCGAGCCTCCAACGGTATTACAGCTGACAGCTGGCGTCTGATGCGGTTTATGTTAAAAGCCAAAACCCAAACCCAAAATACATTCCTACACACACATGAAGGTTAAAGAGAGAGAGTGAGTGATGCAGGGGGGAGTTACAAGTACCCGTACTCGTGCGAGTATTCCGCGGCTGAGCACACACACACACACACACATATATGCACAAATTTATGTTTATGTTAACAAAGTCGAGCCATTCAAGTGGCAAGCCAAAACAAGACAACCTGTCCCCATACAACAGACTCCCATGCCCCATCCCCCCCACATGAAATGGGATGCAGTCATGTGCACAAAGCCGAAAACATTGTAACCGAGAGAGAGAGAGAGAGAGAGGAGACAGCGCGTGAGAGTCCCAGAGATAACAACGACAACTGCCGCTCCACACATGATGGGCTGATGCCTGATGGCCTGATGGGCTGATGGCTGGCTACACTTGGCAAAAATCTGGGCAACAGGATCCAGGAAACAGCACTCATTCTCTGAAGGGTGCTACTCTGGGATTCTACTGTTAAAGCTAGAAGTATACCCCGGGAAAATGAAGAAAGAAATTTGATACTCTGCCGATCATTCCTTTAAGTTGAACAGTACAAATTAATATCAGCATTGAATTTTTTATGAGTAGTTTAGAAAAATATACATATAACAGATAATTATGAAAAAGTTCTTAAATTTATAATTTTATAAATCATTTAACAGTCGAGAGAGAGAGCGAGCGAGAGTGATCATGGGAGATCCATAGAGATAGACAGAGGGCTTCAACTTTTGGATCTTCATTGGACTTTGCATCTTGTTTTTTCTCTTATTTTGCATACTGTAAGATAGAGAGAGAGTGACAAAGAGAGAGATAGAGAGAGAAAGAGGGAGAGGGAGAGATAGATAGATAGACAGAGAGAGACCGAGTGAGTCCATCATTAATTAATCAGCTGGTGGCGGTGCCGCCTCGCCATCCTCTGCTACGGATCGCGGCTTGGCTGCAGGTTGCACTACTTCCTCGTGGTCGTCATGGGAAGTCCTTTGGTGATCTGTGTCTGTCTTCATCTTGGCTGCCACATAATCGGCAAAGGTCAGATTGATGTCGAACGGCGTGCGACGGAAGATATTGGGCGGCGTGTAGTTGTTCTGAATGGGCCAGAAGAGGCCATCCTCGTCGGGCATTTGCGGTGCACTGCCATAGAGATCCGAGAACTCGGCCAGGGTGAAGTAGAAGCGCGTGGAGGCCAGCACTAGTTCGATGCGCTGAATCTCGGGCAGATACTTGCGATAGACGTCTACCGGCAGAAACTCGATGTGGTTAGAACTCTTGGCCTTTAGGGAACCCACAATGCTGGTGGACCGCCGCACTTCACCCTTCTCCTCCTCCTTTTCTTGGTCTTTTTCCTGCTCCTCCTCCGTATCCTCATGGTGCAGCCGATGGATGGAGGTGGCTCTGCTCGGCACGATGCTCGGGCTCCGGCTCAGCTCCACCTCGGCCTCCTGGATGGGTTCCGGTGGCGCCAGACTCTCCGCTATGAGGCGACAGATGATGAACAGCTTCTCCTTGATGATCATGTGCTGCTTTCCCATCAGGATACTCATCGGTGGGCGTGGAGGTGGGGAATTTCTCGTTGAGAAAAACCGCCGGAATGCGGCGGAAGGTCAGCTCCTTGGTGTACAGCTGCGAGATGTGATCCTCGATCTGGAAGACGCGATTGCTCAGCCAGAACTCGTCGCAGCAGGCCAGCAGCTGGCGGCAGAAGCAGCCCAGCATGTCCTCGCTGGCCTCCAGCATCAGCAGCGAGTAGTCGCCCATGTAGATGAACAGCCCGCACACGGGATCCGGGGTGAAGGCCTTCTGCAGGCAGTTCTTGTGCAGCTCCTCCAACTTCTCGCAGAACGTCTCAAAGTAGTCCCTTTCCTTGACCGGCTCCGGCTCCGGCTCCGCCTCGGGCTCTGCCTCCTCCTCCTCCTCCTCTTCATCGCCGCCCGTGGGCTGCAGGGCAAAGTCGTCGGTGAAGCGAAAGGTGTGGGTAATTGTCTCCGGATCGCCCTCCACCTTTCCTCCTTGGGCAGCATCATAGGTGGGCAGTGTGACGTTTGGACCATCCCCTGAAGCATCTGTAAATGCCTCGGAGGTGCCCTCCGTTTGGGTCTGCGACGCCTCCGTGGTGGAGGCCAGTGTGGTCTCATCTGCTGCAGCCACTGCCGCTGCCTCCACCTCCACCTCGACAGTTATCACCTCGGGCTCCGGCATACTGGTGGGCGGCTCCTCATTAACGACCGCTGGCTCCTCCACCTCGGGCTCCAGGCATCCGTTCTTGGCCAGAATGAAGATGCGCTGGTAGAACACCGATGTCTGCATTTCGTTCAGCTCCGCATCCACATACTCCACCAGCGACTTGCGCACCTGGAAGGTGCCGGCCCGCTTCATGGTGAAGCACGTGTGACGCGTCAGGCGGTGGTGTCGGGTCTGACGCTGTCTCGCGGCCGTCGAGGCCTGCCTGAAGGTGGCGCGCATCGGTGTGGACATTTTGGCAAGGACTGAAGCGTCGTCTGAGACAATCGATCCGACTGGTTGTTGTTTATATCAGGCAAAATATGTTGTTGTTATGAGCAACAATAAAACGTTTGTTATGGGAAATGGAAAAAATCAATGAAAATTCAATGCCCGCTTTGGGATTACAAAATGAGTTAGAATAATCCAAATACAGCTACATATTTGAAGTTTTATAGGATAAATAGATAGTCGTTTTAGCAGTGTGGTTTTGTGTCCTTTATTGGTTAGAAACATTTTAAATAAAAAACTTATCCTGGAAGGACATCTTGTAGTCGAAACAACAGAGCAATCAAATGCTCAAAGGCAAAGATTCAGAGTCAAAAGAGATGAACAGATATGATTGATGTGTAGGCATGGGATGAGTAGTAGATAGTTTTTCTCTCAGTGCACACACACACTCTCGCATACACACTAAGCAATGTACTTGGGCTTCAATTATTATTATCATTCGCTTGAAATCTAAAGGCATTCTCTTACTCCTCCACAGACACACACAATTCTCTCTCTCTCTCTGACTCTATATCTCTCTTTCTCCATTCGTATACTAAATATCTTTGTACTCTATAGCGGGGCTGGGGCTTTGTTTCTGGTTTTCTGGAGCTTTCGACTTGTGCCGCTTTTCAGCGAGTTAATTTATTCATGGCACATTTATGAGCATAGTGATTTCAGGCAGCACCTACAACAACCTTCCGCTTTTCCGTTTGCCAACCACCTTTTCCTGACAGCCAGACCAACAGACCGACAGACAGACAGACAGACAACAGCAAGAACAACAACAGTGTAAAGGGAAAACTTCTTCATCAGGATGCGACCTCATCCTCGTCCTTGTTCTCTTTCGCTCTTGACTCTGCCCTGCTCTACTCTGTTCTGTTCTGTTCTGTTCGTCTCTTGGAACAATTTGAAACACTTGGGCATACAATATGTTGAAATGATAATGAGCGAAAATTGTTTTTTGACTCGACTCCGTTCCCCAGGTGTTTGCTGGAGTTGCTCCCTGTCCGTGCTTGGCTTCAAAGGATGTGCCTAAGCAGCTGAATCCTTAGTGACTGTCCCCACATCCCCCCAACTGCGCATCGAGTTGAGTGCCTTGGACCGTTTTGCAGTTTAGTTTATTGAGCTAAAAGTTGCGTAGCAATTTGTGGGCCAATGTTTTAATAACTA
The DNA here is from genome assembly GCA_009664405.1 of Drosophila bifasciata. Classification (NCBI taxonomy): domain Eukaryota; kingdom Metazoa; phylum Arthropoda; class Insecta; order Diptera; family Drosophilidae; genus Drosophila; species Drosophila bifasciata. Next base: position 43,982,215 of record CM019043.1, read on the forward strand.
AGTGCCTGCCCGCCTCCCTGCCTGCCAGTCTGTGGTTCTGGCGTTGTCCTGGCAGATAAGATTCAGCTTTGAGTCTCGTTTTTTTTAAGCTTAAATGCTGCTTGCTGCTAGCTTTCACTTTCTTCTTTTGATTCCTGGAACTAAAACTCTCGCTCTCTATCTATCTCTCGATTGAGTTTCACTTTCATTGCCATGCAAATATCAAAAAGGAATGACTGACTGACTGATGGACGGACTGCCTTTCATCTGTTACTTCGCCCGTTCATCCTTCCGTCAGTTATGTCGAGAAGCCACGCCCATTTGTCGTAGTTGTCGTTGGCAAAAGTCGCTGGCAGCAGCAGCAGCGTTGATTGCATCGAAGTTCTTAGTCAATATTTGCCGATTTCAATGAAATGAGAATTTGACATGCAAGCAAACACGGCAGACAACTTGCCAATGGGACATAGCCATGCCATGGATACGGTAGGTAGAAGGGAGTAGCAGCAGCACCAGCAGCAGGAGACTTTTGATACTTCTGCTGCAACAGTGACTGTGGCTGTGGCAGCTGCAACAGGAGAAAGACAAACACCAGCCAGTCGTTTGGTTGCTGGTGCACCAGAGAGTGAGATGGGGGGGCAACTGGGTCTCTGGGTCCGCAAATTAATTGCGATTTGTATGCAATGACATTTTTGTGTGTGTATGTGTGTTTCTGTGTGTGGCAAAGTGATTGATGCCTCACTGACCGTGCAATGGGTGGTCCCAGTCAGGTGTTTGCATTCGTTACCTTTGTTGTTCCTGCAAAAAAAATGTCCACTCTAATGAGGCTCCACTTTGTCCCAGCCATTGATTGGGGCTTTTTGTTGAACTTTAACTTTGAGCTCAAAGCTGCCTCCTGGGAATAAATGTATGGAATCTGTGGATTTAAACATTATCTAGTGGACTTTAAGGTATATACTGTGTGATGTTCCGGATAACACTTGTATGCTGGTTTCCTCTACATGCCACACATGCATACCACAGCCTACAGATCCAATGCATTATGTTTGCTGTAAGCCAATTACTATATTTTGTTAAGCATACTTAAGCGGGCGAACTGAGCTCTCATTCTGTCCAATTTTAGTTGCCAGTTTTTAGTTTAGTTTATGCCCCAATGTGGCATCGCATGACAGTGCACTAATTTCGAAATCAAAAACTACAAAACAGTTTGTGCAATAAATTCAATTAAAATTTTAAATGGCCCAGCGCGCAAACAGAACTTTTCTATAAAATAAAATTAATGCCAACTCAGCGGGGAAGCTGGCGTCAGCAGGGGTAGCGGCTGCAGGGGTGCTGTGTTTCCAGGCAATTTTAATTTAATTCAATTATCCAAAGCATCAACGGCAGCAGCAGTAGCAGCAGCATTAGTTGGGGCAACACCAACAAGAACAAGTTGAGCATTCAACGATGGGATAAAAGTTCTACCAGGTGGCAAGGTGGCAAGTTGCAAGGTGAGACGACGAGGAGTCTCCTTTACCTTTTTAAATAGTTGTTGCTCCGTGAAAGTGGCAATGGCAGTGGCAGGGGGAACTCTTTTAGCCAATGCAATTAAATGCAATGACAACTTAGCGAGGGGGGGGCGTAGCAGGAAGGCCGAGGCCAATCAATTAAGCCTTGGCAAACGAATCTTCTTGGCCTGCCCCAATTGTTTTTGGGGCACTGCTGCTTGAATGGGTCCTAGTCGCTATCTCCTCCGCCTGCCCGCGTTTCCAATTAATGGCAGCTAATTTATTTGAACTGGACCAAAAATCAATATCTATCTATATTGGTGGCAGGAGATGGAGTAGGGAGGGGGAGGGACGACGACTGAACATTCCTCATCATCAGCAGCAGTGGCGGCGGCGTCAGCGGCATGCCTCAGGCCATGTGGCCAGGAATCTGATCTTTGGCAAGGGGCTACCGGGGGTACGGAATGAGCTGCTGGAATGCTGAGGGTATGTTGGGGTTTGGGGTGGGGTCTGGGAGTGCTTTCGGCTCAATTATATTTTTATTTATGCGCCAACATTCGCGCACTTAACAAAATAGCATCCGGCCAGCCCCGGAGCATCCTTTTTCTCCTTTGGACCGGGCTCCCCTAGACAATGGAATTTTATTGTTTCGCCAATGTAAGCAAATTTGGTGGAAACTTTTTGTAGCGCGCCCCATGCCCCATGCAGAGGGTAGGGGGTAGGGGATACTAGAGCATAAATAAAGTTATGTATTTGATTATGAAACTGGCGGACAGGACAGGATTGGACAGGCTCGTGGCCAATGGATTCAATTGCTTGGCAGCAATCTTTATGGTAGGGACAGACAGAAACATAAAAAAAAAGATGAGAACAATGCGAGTGGGGGGACCATTGAATGGTGTGTAGTGGGAGGGGGGTAAAATCTTTTTTATGACCCAAAAAGTTGGCTTTAAATGAAAGTGTCCAGTCAAGTGGACCCATACCGAGAACCGCAAGAGCGAATCGACACGAGAGATATTTCTGTTTGTTCTGGCAATCGATTTCGTACGCTGTGGATAAATATTTTCACAGCATTTTCCATCACTGGGACTCCACAGGATGTTCGGCACTTGAAACCCTTTTTTTGGAAAATAATCCACTATTTGTTGAGCCCTTCTCGCACCTGGATCCCTGCAAATTTTTAGACGAAAGTGATTTTGGGAACTAACACTTTGTGGGTGTGTGTGCTGACCCTTTTCTTTATATCCCAACCTTTGCTTCTCTTTGCCACTTCTTTTGTGCCGCACATTCCTAAATGACACTTCCGGGTGGATGCTCAAGTGTAGTTCTTTGTTTGTGTGGGTTCTTTCAATGGAAAAGGAACAGGAGCCGGAACAGAAGCCGGAACAGGAGCAAACAAACATTCCGTAAATTTCTTTTTACGCCTCTCTCTCTCTGCTTTTTATGAGATCATCTAAAGCCAGGCCAGGCCAGGCTGGGCCTTCCTTCTTCACAGATTGCCTCCCCACAAGAAAAGTGAAATGTTGCACATATTTTTTGTGGCTCTCAGCTACATTTTTGTTGCATTTTTCTGGGGCTTAATTTAGATGCTTCTGCTGTGGCCGGATCTCATGTTTCCCCCCTTCGGTCCTAATTGCAATGCCAACAAGAATTGGCATTTTGGAGTGCAAACAATATGCGATATATGGGATATGTGATATGGGATATATTGTATGCATACATTTATTTATATGGAAAAACTTACAATTCTCTAAAAGGGAAAAATACAGATGCAGAGCATGAAATTGCATTTTCCTTTTGGTTTCACATCCAGAACTGAGAACAAACAAAACAATGGGCCCAAAGCCTGATTGAAATGAAACAACGATACTGGGGACAGACAGTGCACTATGGTCCCAACGACCACTTTTGTTGGCCAAAACCCATTTTTGAAAGTTAAGAAGTAACCGTTTTTTGATCGAACTGTATTAGAAAAAAGAGTGACCATAAAAGTTGCATACCCGAAATTTCCATAGATGGCGCCACATTCGCGAAATCAGCTGTTAAAAACAGCCGTTGTCACTTTCACATGCACGCGCAGTGAAAAAGTGCAAATTTAATAGCAATTTTAAATCTCTCATAAATTGAAAATACGATTAACTGATCAAATTTTTGTATTGTATTTTTTAATCAGTCGGGTTTCTACTACGTGTTTTGTAAAGTTTCCTGTATCTCGTATTTGTGATGTCTTTTGTAATTTGAGGTTCAAGTGAGGCGTTTTACATATGACAATTCGGAAAGAAAACTGATTTTTTTGAATAGACATAACTTTTGATTCCAACCTATTCCAACCCTGAAACCTATTGTATTTCGTAGAGTTATCAATTCTTGTTGAAATGTATATAGTAGAAAAATCCCACATTTCACCACAAATTTTATAATTTGCATTAGTAGAACATAACCTCAAAATCAAAAATGACGAATTGTTTGCCGCGTGAACATCAGAGAAGCGAAAAACATGCAAAGAACTCAATTATTTGAAAATTAAACTTAATGGTGACATTTCAAATGAAATTAATAAGCCTTTAAAGACAATTTTATGAGTTTTGTTATCGTTTGGCAACAAAATGGAAAAAAAAATGGAGGGCAAATACAGAGACGTTAATCGAAAGTATATGGATTGGCTAAATATACAGGAAAGTGTTCAAAAGCCTTAAAGCCAGTGGTCGCCCTTTTGCTATCACACTTCAAGAAATGTTGTAGACCACAAAGAAGGTGGGCTGAAGATCTTGTAGCATCGGAAGAAGGAAAAATCAAATTATTGATTCAAGCCGCAAGCATGATCGCACGAATACAAGTCAAATACGAACTCGCATTTGTTTTAAAACTTTTATTCTTATGCCCAGATATCTCAATTTATTATTTTATGTTTCAGAACACCTCATCAAAAGCGTTCTTCTCTTAGCGGCAACTTTTTAAAATTTGATTTTTTTTAAATAAAAAATTTCTTTTGGGCGTGCCACGCCCCATTAAAAATATATAAAAAATCAATTTAATTGATTTCTTAATATACATGTTGAAAATATACTCAATACTCGTAATTCACTATAACTAAAAATTTAAATATGCATTTTAAAAAAAGGGGCGGTGCCACACCCAATTTTTTTGTTACCCCAGTTCATATTGATTATATCTACCCAATGCAAAAAACCAAATCCAAATATCTTGTTTCGTTCGCGAGTTATTAATTTTGGCCAACAAAAGTGGTCGTTGGGACCATAGTGCGCAGTGGGACATTCGGATAGTGCATGTCATGCAAAGTGTATCAGTGTGTGTGTGTGCATCAGTTTGTATGTGTGTGTGTATGTTGGCAAATATCAAACAATTAAATTACACGCAGAGCAGAGAGAGAGGCAGAGTTAGAAGCGGGGGCAAAGGGCACACAACCCAGAGTACAACGCACACAAAACTATATCCAAAGTGAACTCAATTTGCTGGCATCTAAATCATTTTTAATTTGAACAAAAACAACAAGCAACAGCAGCAATAGCAACAGCATCAGCAGCCAGCCCAACGAATCCCTGGCAACAAAATACAAACGTTTTGTTTGCCCCACGAATGTTGCAATACTCGCAAAAAAAAAATAAAAACTAACAGAAAGCCACTAGTATTTAAAGCCGCAGCATTTGATACCCTTGCGGATAGTTGAGTGATTTGAATACCCATCGGTTTTTTTTTAGATATACAAACAACAAAAGTACTTTCAATTCGATCTATCAATCAGCTTCCCTTTGACTACCTTCTATGAGTTACAAGCTGCTGTTAATAATCAGCATACTCCTCGCTGCAAAGGGCACACCTAACATAACATATTTAACAATAACAAAATAAAGCAGACATCTGGGCGGAGCAAAAGAGATGTAGAGAGAGAGAGAGCGATATAGTGGGTGCATGTAGTAGGTGGAGTGAAGGGACATAGGAAGGGGAGGTAGCAGGAATGGAAAGTGAGAAAAAGAATGTTTATGCAGCTAGAGAGGGAAGCACGCGGTAGAGGAGTCAGTAACAACTACAACAATGAAAGAGCAACACACACACACACACACACACACTCATACTCTCTATACCTCTACCTATCTGCCGTTCCATGTACCGTTACACGCTGCTGCACAATTATTCAAATCCACGAGCCATGACTGCAGTCGAGAGCGACAACACCGAAGCCGAGGTGCAGAGAGGGAGAGCGAGAACAGAAGGAAGCAGTAAGGGCGAAATGATACCCGCTACGTGCTATACAGAGGATAAAATTGACTCCCGCGTACAGGGTACACCACAGTCGAGTCTTCACTTGTGTAACCACTTGAGTTCCCAAAGAGATGGAGTTGGGATATACACGGCAGCGAACAGGAGAAGCTGTCAGGCCAGGGAATACACGCGTGTGACCCGTTAAAGCACGCTGATATATATGGATTAGCAGGCAGCTGCCAGCTTAAAGCTGAGTACAGGATATCTGCCAGTCGATTCGCTACATGCGTTGCCACTTCAGTTTCTAACTCGTTTTAATTTCTTCCTTTGTTTGCCGCCTCAATTTGTCACAATACTCGGTAACAATGGAATTTAAATGTTTTCCAGCAGCAACAAAAATAAATGAAATAATAATAAACGTAAAGGGTTTTTTCGCTTTTTACATACAAATTTGATTTAGAGCAGCTTTTTTTTGTACATTTTTGTACGCGTGGCATCCTACCCAAATGTAAATCAACGTTTGCAAAAAGAATTAGAGGGAATAATTTATATAAAATTCGAACGAATTTATTGTATTCCAGCAACCCGCGCAGAGCTCAGCAGATCTAAAAGATCTCACGACAAAGCAACTATCAATTACCATCATCTCATCCGGGGGGCTAAACAAGAAGAGCTCACCAGAAGATCTCCTAATAAATGTGCCTAAGCACTCACCTCTCTCTATCTCTTTTCAGACTCTTTTTCGGAATGACAAAGCCCAAGCAAATGACGTGAAATATACAATAAAGAGGAGGAAGAGCAGGCCATAAAATGGCGTCTCCATCTTGGCTGCTGGCTGCATCGTTCCATTCGCCCACTTACAAGTAATAACACTGGCCCCAGAGAGGGGCATAAAAATCAGAGGCAACACCACCAGCCACACACCAGCCACACCATATGGGCAATAAAAAGTATATGGTAAGCCAAAATCCAAATAAACCCAACCTCCCTGCCCCAAAAAAAAACCCCATCTAAGACGACTGAATCTACCCCCTCTCTCTCTCACTCTCTCTTCTCCACTCTTTGCTGGAATATATTTCACACAAAAGCAAAAGCAAAGCCATCGCATAATGCGTGTGATTGATTTACCTGTTTCCACCTCTCGCGACCCCAGCTGCGGCTCCAGTTGTAAAATTGATGGGCCCCATTTGGGCAGCGGGAAACGAGATTGGAGACCATTGCTTTTGCGATGATTAGCGTGGCAAGCGGGCGGCACATGCCACAAAATTTGCCACTGACTGCCACTCCGAGTGCTGCTGCTGCTGCTGCTGTTTATCCGTGTCGGGCATCTTCCACAGTATATTTGGGTTGGGTTTCCGTGTCAAAAGTCCACCCCCTTCCCCCCGCTCAGAAGTTTGTTGTTTGCATGGGTTAAACTGTCGTCTGGTATCGAAATCAGCAAAACAGTAAGAGCCAACGAAACGAAAGAAACAAGCCAGCAAAAGTTGGTTAGTTAAAAGTGTTTGTCATTGCTGACACCTTTCGTCTTCGCCCAGCGAAAGTCCCGCGATGGCACAGCAACGACAACGACAACAACTTGAACAACTCCTCGAGACAATGAGCACCGAAAGAAAGTCAACGTGAAAAGGGCAAAGTTTTTGCCTTTTTTTCTTCCTTTACTTTTGTTTTGACTGCCTTCTGGACTTATCCTGCTGGCAGTATTCAGTTTTGGCCGCTTGTTGCCCTGTTGTTGCCGTGCCGGCCAAAAAGTTTGTTGCGCCTCTCATGTTGATTGGTGTTAAATATTTGGCGGCATTTCTCGCATCAAGTTTTGTAAATCTAATTTATTACATTGTGTGTGGTCCAGTTTTAAAGCCAACAAATGAGGGGATGATACGCCATTTCTTCTACCTCCCCCTACAATGTCTCTCTCTCCCTTTCATTTTGTATGAGTTGGTTTTGGTGTTAAGCCCCACACCACCACCACCACCACCAACACCACAGAATGCCACAGAATACCACAGATTGTGTCGAGCAGATCTCACTCATGTGACTTGTCCCTGTAACCATATACGACTATCTCTCAGTGTGTGTGTGCCCCTATCCCAACCTCCATTTTGTGTCACTGTGTGTTGTTCGGGTTTTCTGTTTCAGTTACCAATTTGCTGCTGCTGCTTTTACGATATGTCTTCATATCATTTACGCTTATTTTGTGGTCTGTCCCCTGGCTTTGAGGCACACTCTCATGTACCCCGTACACCCCGTACTTATCCTCGTATTCGTATTCCTACTTGTAGGACTCACGGACTCAGATGTGCACCCGCTATCCATTTATCAATGTTGCCGCAATTCGTTGTTGCCGCTTCAAGTGGCTTCCCAGGGCTAGTAGAGCGGGGTAGACGAGCCTGTTGTGTTGTCATTGAAAGTGCACTTAAACTGCAATCGCGTTCGCGTTTTCATTATGCGACCCCATAAAAACGATGGTAGGATGGATCCAATCCCTTCCAACAGCCAAGTGAAAGAAGCGAAGCGCCTGCTGCCACAGGCAAACTTTTGTATTGTCTTTCTGATGGCGATACAATGCACGCGACTAGAGGTGTACCCTGGAAATGGGATACAATTCTTAAGGAAATGTATGTAAAGGGTTGGACTACTTCATTAGCAAAGTTTCCGTTCAATTAGTTATATCTAATCCTCCAATTTACACCCCCCACTGTACACCTTACTGTACGTCCTAAGGTGACTTTTAAAGCTACCTATTCCTCTCTACATGGCTACCCAACTATATTCCACTTTGATCCATTTATATTGAACCCCTATCAGAGTCAGAGAGCCTCTCTGCATATACATACAACCCCCTTTTCATAGGGTATGTTCAATAAAAAAAAAAGAAAAGAAGGAAAGTTATCAACGTAAACAATTCAAGCACTTCAACTAGTTTCGGGCGCCTCGATAGTGCTCCAGATAATGGCCCGAGACTGAAGTGGGGGGGCTATGCTAGGGTATGCATAATGAAAAGTTACCAAAAGAGCGAGCAGCAGATGGAGGGGGAGAAAGTGATAGAGAGAGAGAGAGGGAGAGAGAGAGAGAGACAGGCACCCCCATGCTCATTCGCAGAGCGACAAATTTTTATGGGCAAACTTTCAATTACCCAACTTTTTTCTTGCTTGAATTACTTTTGAAATGCTTGGCTCACACACACACACACAGAGATACTTGTGCAGACAGGACATATGCATATGTGTGTGTGTGTGTGCGTGTATCTTGTTTCGTTTGCTTCACTAGCTCTGCCACTGCCACCCTGTCTATCCGCCTCTCTGTCTCTTTGATGTTCTGGTGCGGTGGCCACGGCCATTGACTCCTCTCCTCTCCTGACTGCTCCGTTTACTCACCTGACTGTCCACCCGTACAACCGCTAAAAGCACCCACAGAAGTACAGCAGCAGCCACAGCCATCGCACCCACCACCCCCTGCGCACTTCAAGGACGCACAGCCATTTATAATGCCTGCCTGTATATTATTACTTTTCACATTTTTGCTCGAGCATATTTACGAGCGTGCTTTGCAATTTTTCAACTTGTTACTTAGCGCCAGCGCCACTTAAACACTTTTAAACGTAATTTCTCGCACTCCGCACTCCCCCTCCCCCTCCCCCCTTCTGCGGAAAGCAATGGCAGGAAAAGGAATTGAAGCTCAGCCATGAAATATGAATCTCTAAACGGGGGGGCCCCAAGACAATGGGAATATAGCCAACCCATTCCATACCATTTACCGGTGGAGCACGAGGCCATTTCAGCGCCTTGGCCATAAATCATAATCTGTTGGCATAATACACAAAATATTGATGCTAAAGAGTTCAAAATATATATACACACACACTGGTGAGGAGGGAGGGGGAAGGGAGTATGGGACACACACACACGTGCACAAGGAGATGATAATAGCCACTAAACACCTACTTACCCACGGGCCAGAGTTATTAAGACCAAATGGAGTGGCCAAAAGGAAAGAGAGGAGAGAGAGCCACTTTCAATGGAGTCTGCTGCAGGAAAGGGGGAGGTAACCCCAAAAGCCGCATGGCATTTTAGTTATTTATGTCCGTATATAGTGCGAGAGTCTGTGGCATATCTTTTCGCCTTAAAAGAGAAGAAGCACAAGAGAATGTTCCGGCTTTATTAGTTATGGGCTAAGCCGTAAGTCTTTATAGCTTTTAATAGTGGTAGTCTCTGCCCCGACTATGAGTATCTATGAGTAATGTTCAATGGATAAACTCAAATGAAGAGAATATTGAATGCAAAATAGAAATCAATTAAGTTGTAATCTATTTTTAAGCGAAGCTCAAGTCATAACTATAAATCTGTTCAATTTGGAATTTAAATTGAAGAAACTATACGTATAGTAATCCACATAATTCAATTCCAACTCTCTCTCTATCTATCTCGCTCGATTAGCCTGCTCAATTCTAGTGTATTTTATTATGTTTTGTGCATTGATTCCACATGCCACAGGGTTGCCCCCAATAGATTCGACACAAATACCTACTGCAAACAACAGCAGTAGAAAAAAATACACACACTGAAAGCAAATTCTGTTGGCATTTTGAACATTTAAATTTCTATCGCCGTCGCTTTGGCATTTTTTTCAGTCGCAAATAAATTGACATTGCGCGAAGGCAAACAAAAATCGACGGCAAGCACGGAAAATGCAACATGCAAGGCAAATGTCAATGTTTGTAGGATACACCTACCACCTCCACCCCCAGCTGTAGCTCAAACTCCCCCTCCTACACCTGCGGTATCCATCCATCCATCCAGTATTCCCGGCCAGGCCAGGAAGTGTCTGAATGATGGATGCTCTCTCTCTCTCTGTGGCATTCTGTGGCCAGGAAAAATGCACAAAACTAAAAATGTGCGATTTATGTGCCCGCTGTGCGAGGTATTTAAAGTGCGCTTCACATTTTGTGGCACGGCCAACACTTGAGCTGTTTTTAATGAAGTCCTAGGTGGCAGTGAGTGGCAGTGACTGGAGTCCCTGGAGCGACCCTTGGAAGATGAATCGTTGGGTCAGGCTGGCTGCTGGCTGGCCTCGAATGAATCAAGCGACGATGATCACTTTACCTCCCCCATTCGATTGTGCGAGGTCAGCAATTAAAAACGCATAATTCATGGCACAATGAATTTTTCAAAGCCGATACCAAACACCCCACACCCTACCCCTGGAAAAGGTGTGCCCTGCATATAATTAAATTTGCTAACCCAAAAGTAATTGCTGGTGGATGTGGATCATCCTCTGATGATGTATGCGGGAAGGCCACAGCTGACATTTCCCTTTAATTATCCCCACACACACACACACACGTACACACATGTGGGAATGGGAGGGAACACGATATGGTTGTTAGTCATGGCAGGGGAGGGAGAGAGATGGGGAGTTAAATTGAATGTAAGCAGACCGAGAGATGCTACAAAAACGTTACCAAGGTAAGCCATCAGAGGGAGCACCAGGAGCACCAGCAGGACAGGCGACAATGACACATGATTATGTTTAGCCACCAATGGGGAGGGGCAGGGGCAGGAGGCGGAGGAAGCTGCGCATAGAACTGCCACCTTTGACCTGACCGAAACCTACTAGTTTGGGGCCAGCCAAACCGGACCAACCACCCACCTGCAACATATTGCGGCACATTACATTAGTCTTGGCCCTGGCCCGTGTTCGCCTTTCGCCAATGGCCATGTCCGGGCATGACCCAGCCCACGATTCTCTAGATCCTTCTGCTGGTGCTACTCCTGGTGCTGCTCCTACTGGTAGGGGGGACTCTTTGCTTGTCCCTTGTACGACAAGAGCCATTATGCATACGTATGATTAATGAGATTCGTGTTATTGTGCGGGGAGATCCATCCGGACAAGCACTTTTTGTGTCTGCTGCTGGCTTTATCAATCAGATGTCGTACCGCACAAAGGAAAGGCGTTGTAATCATGCCTCAAAGCCCCTAATAGAATATCTCAAATCTGCGATTGGAGCTGGTACACCACAACCGCCGAGCACCGAGCACCGAGCACCGAGCCGAGCCCATCCTCATGTCTGGCTCTGCCTCCTTGTCGGGAAACCGCAACTGCATTGTACCTCTGCCCCTGCCCCACTTCTTTCCCTTTTTTTGTTGTTTGTGTGCCACTCACAATGCCATCATTGAGCACACATTGTGCCAAAGCCACTTCAATTTGTTGCCCCGGCGACCACATCACGAATTCATGACCCTTTGGCCAAATAACCAGCAAAACCAAACCAACGACACCAACAACAGCAGTAGCAATACAAAAAAAAAAAACAATATGCAGCACCCGCTGGGGCATGGCTTTGGGGATACATATTGGAAGAATGGGGTGGAAGGGGGTGGATAGGGTAGATGTGGGTGGGGAGGCTGATGGCTGATGGAACAAACCGACATAACCAACCATCAATCAAAACGAGAAGTCGTCGTGGTCCTCGTACCCACTGACAATGGGCGTACCCAAAAATTGTCCTCTCAGCCTCCGTTGCGAACCACCAAAATTGTTTTGTTCAGGCATGGCCATGCGGCGTATGCGTGATGTGATGGATCCAACCCAGATGGGGGTGGGGATGCTCTCTGCTGCTACAGCTCTGCTCTGCCATCGTTATAATTATCACCTGGCAGAACAGAACGTGCTGTTCATTTTCATAAACACAATTATTAATTAATTAACTAAAACCCTGACAATTTTAGGCCCCGTGTCCATCAAAGTCAATTGGTATTTAATTGAAGCGCGGACATCCCTTTGACCGACTGTGGAGGATCACAAAGGGGAGACAGAGCGATGGTGGGGGGGGGGGACAGGAGCAGCATGGCAGGATATGGAGTGCTTTCAACCAGTAAATGCACAAAATAGTCGGACATTTAATTTATGGCGGGCCGCTGACAAGCGATTTAGATTGATTGCTCTATCCACTGGGGCCACTGTGGCATGGGGCATGGCGCAATTTGTTGCTAGTTTCCGAGATTAATTAATAAACAACACGCAGACAACAGAGAACTGTGGAACTCATTTCAGACTCAAAGCTGGCGATTTCCCAGCTGTAAATATATATAGTATTTTCCAGCTTGAACAAAATTCATTTGCCTGTCGCCAAGGTGTTTTTTGTCAGCTCGCCGCCAAATAAATGTCAACAGAACAGACATGAACAGACGACGAATGATGAGGCAAACAAATCTACAAATTAATTTCATTTCATTGGGCATTTATTTGCCGAGTGTTTTGGGCGGGTTGGTTGGTTGGCTGCTCCAAACTTTTGCTCCGTTGACACTCAAATTAAATGTCAAATATTGCAAAATTTCCGGCGATAGGTTGGAAAATTAATTAACATTTTCGTCGAGTAGTAGCGGCAGCAGCAGCGGCACACTGTTTGTTGGCCAACGGTGCGTATGATTAATATGTCTAAGGATTTCATTTGTGTGACTATTCTACAGGCCCTGCCTACACCTTCGACTACAAGGCGGCGGCGAGGTCAGTGCCAGTGGCTGGGGCTGGGGCTGGGGCAGGTCGCGGACGTGTTTGGCATTTTTCTGATGCCACTTTTAAAATTCAACAATGTGCCACGCCCCCAGAAAATCCATGGCAGCGCGTATCCGCCTACAGTTCGACGGCAGTCCCGAACATAAATCTCTCAAGTGTCACATAAAATTTCCGCACATGTACAGAATCAAAATGAAAAGAAATCGGCTGAAAGTGGCGGCGCAGAAAGAGAGAGTGGGAGAGGAGGTGGGGCGTGGGGGGGTCGTAGTGCAATAACTTATCAAAGTTAATAATTCTTAATGTTAGTGCATAAATAAGACTGAAACAGCAAGGCAGGAGGTAGGGGCAGGGTCAGGAGCAAGAGCTACAGCGACAGACATATCAGGAGTTGTCACAGCCAGCACCCATAAAAGTATGTTTCGGAATAAATACGGCTGCTGATGCTGCCGCTTCTGGTGGTGCTGCTGCTGCCAAAAGAAAATCAGGCATAAAGGAAGAAATTTAAAATTTATGCAAAAAGCAACAGAAACAGTCGGCGGTGGCGATGGCGATGGCGGCGGCAGTCAGACGGCATGGGAGAAGGAGGAGGAGGATTGGGGGGAAAAAAGTCAACTGACTGAAGGCTAATTTGCATAAGGAAAACGACAAACGAAACTCGAATGTAACGCTCCATCCCGCTCTCTCTCACATTCCCTCTCTTTTTTGGGTGTGTGTGTGTGGGGAGTGTGCTCAGTGGCCTGGCAAATATGAAACGTAAAGTGTTCATGCTGACATCGCGACATAAAGTATATATATGAATATGTACATATACATGCATATGTATGTATGTAAGTGTATGTGTTTGTGTGTGCTCGTACAACTGTTTCCCTTTTATTTGGCAGGCCTTTTGGCTAATAGCCACACCCTTCTGTCGCCCGCTACCGCTTGCTCGCTGCCTGTTTGTCCGAAGCAGCCACGGACAGAAATGGTAGGGCAGGGAGGGAGGCAGGGCATTCAGGCAGGCCAACAATAAAGCGCACAAACGCCATTCATGCATGTGACTGTGTGTGAGGGAGTACCAGTGAGGGAGTAGTGTGTCTGTGTGGGTGTGTGTTGGGCAAGATTCTACATCCTCCTACACTCTGGAAGGATACGTTTTGCAGTGACAATCCAAAACAGGAAAGAAAGGATTGCCTCGCAGGGTCGAGGGTTTGAATACCCTTACAGAATAATAGTCTGTACAATGTTGGATAAACTATATCCTTAGGATATTCTCTACCGAAATTGAACATATTCATAGGGGGAAAGTGAACAGCTCTATCTCTTTCTCTCAAAGTTTCTTAAACCCTTTTTTATATTTCATTTTTTGCACTCCAAACCTTGACTTTAAATCACAATACCCTCTGCTAAAGGGCACAAAAGGGGGTTTATCCAATTGTGTCCAGACATTGGCTTTTGGGTTTAGTTAATTTTTTTATGTACGATATGTTTTGGTTTGGTTTTGTTGTGCCTCTGGCCAGCATCGTTCATTTGCGCGGCAGGCCACAATGTGGTTATGAATAAGTTATGGCCACGATCAGATGAACTGCAAACGGGCACTTGTATAACCATTTGGGAGGGGGAGGGGCCCTTTTAATTACATCTTTAATTGGCAGAACAGCATCACTTTGGGGAGGACCCCCCAAAGCATTTGTTAATCACGTAATTGGCACAAAGTTTTGGGGCATTGGCTTAAACTTTGTCCAGGGAATCGTGCAAATCGTTGCAGCTCATCCACAGGAGATAAGGGCAAACACAAACGCTTGGCCTTATCGCGGACAAACCATCTATCTTCCGTCGCTTTGTTACAAAATTATGACTTGAGCCGGGAGCCAAAAGGGCCAAAGGACTTGGCCAGAAAAGTTCATTGTGCCACATTTCATTTGGCTAAAAGTGCCAGCCAGTGGTAGCGGCTGTGGCCTATGGTGGTCTGTTCTGCTCTGCTCTGCTCTGCTCTGGCTTCTGGCTCTGCAAATGATGCCCGTGAGCCATCAAAGCGATTGCTTCATTTTTTCGATTGAATAGATGCGTTTGGGGATAAAAGTACGAGTATTATGGCCATCATATTACATGCCCCCCCGTCCGTCCGTCCGACTGGCCATGGGTGCAGTTTTAATGCTTTTAAGCTGCTTTAACCAGAAGGGAATTGTAGTTCTGCTTCCACGGGCTGGCTGGCTGACTGTCTGACTGGCTGGTTGCACTCGGTTGGCTTCTGCTTATTCTACTCCTCCCACTACTGCTCTTGCTGCTGCTGCTCCTCCTTCAAACTTGGAGGCAGTAAAGCGGAACTAGGCAAACTAGTCCATCTCTCTGGCACACAATTCTCCAGCTCTCCAAGGTGATTATTTTGCAATTGTTGTGCCAATTTTTAACGCAAATTGTTGCCAGACACACACACACACACACACAGAGAGAAAAACTTGGACGTGAATGGGAATACGGATATAAACGTGGGAGTCGGTTGTGTCGGTAGTCCGGAAACGGCAAACGGGGAGGATGGAAGGCATTCTCGTATTTTGATTTCATTACGCCAGCAGGCGGAATATTTCCAGTTCATGATTCCGTTGCTATCATCCCATTCCCGTTCCATCCCCATCCCATCCCCGTTCCATCCCCATCCCATCCTTATGGGCTGTAGATGTAGACATTTATGTACATTATTATTCCGCTTTTACTTTCCATATTTATTTTTCCTATTTTCACTTAATGCTTGCTTACACACAGAGGAGCTGCCGTCCGGCCCTCTCTCCTAGCTGTTTGTGGGGTTTGTTAAATGATTGACCATCCCCATGCTCCCGTTCCTTCCTGTGCCGCTGTTGCTGTCACTGTCCCCGGGAATTATTGTTATGGAAAACGCTTTGATTGCACGTTAGAAGCATTTAATTATATGCTCACGCGGGGGCGGGCGCCCTATAAGTCACTTCGAGCAGCTTAAATGCCATAGAGAGAGAGCCTCTGCTCTACAGAGGCTACAGATCCGATCAGATTACATTGAATACTCGCATCGCATCTTTTGGGGGTTGAATACTTCTGCTCGAAATGGCATTTCGACCTTTCGGTCGTGCTGTTTCCCTTTCATCTTGTTTTCAGTCAAATCACCCGGCGGGCGTTTGGCTTTCTTTTATGCGCTTGACAAACTGCGTTAAAATCTCCACTGACCGGAAACTAATTTGAAAATGTTATTCATTATGCATAGCACTCGTGCTCGTGCCCCGGTACTACTGGTACTGATACTGGTATCCCTCTGCTACTCTCCTATGCCCCTCCACGGGGCACAGCAGCTGCTGCTGCTGCTGCTGTTATTTTTCGCGCACTTTCGCTGTTCTGTTCGGTTCGGTAAGCGAGTTTGTTGCAGTTTCTACGCACGGTCTGGGGCATCCCCTGAGTGACTCTCTCTATGACTGTATGAGTGAGTAAACGAGAATGTGTTTTTTTGTGTGTGTGTGACCCAAAGATGAAGGAAAAAGTTTTGGTTTTTCGCCTTGCACTGGATGCCATGGTGTGTGGCATGGATTGGCAGGGGAAAGTGCTCCAAGGACTAATGCCCAGATTTGAGTTGCGGCTATGAGAGTTTTAGCCAGATTGCTGCCTTAAAGCCGAATTAGCTCGCCAGCAGCTTCTGTGGCCTAGCTGAAAGTTGGCTTAAATAGTTTCAGCAAAGACCAAGAGAGAGAGAACGAAAATAACGAGTGGCGGAAGGCATTTCCTTTTAGACTCCTGCCACCTGATAAACGCCCTAATTGAGAGCCTCATCTTGAGTGGCGGCTGCTCGAGCCTCGAGCAGCAGATGCCATAAATTATATGTCGACAAATTAAGCTGGCCAAAGGCAGGACACCATCCAGCGGATACGGAAGTGGCGAAAAATGCAACGCCAGCGGCAGCCAAACAGAAGAGAAGGCGACAAAGGCAAACGGCGACGGCGACGGCAAAGGCAAAGGCAAACGCTGCTGGCAACCGCCGCCACACGAACCGCCAACTCAAAGGAAGCAAAACCGTGGCAACAATGACAGACTAGACCAGAAAGGAGAGAGGGTCGGTGGAAGGAAGGGGTGAACACTAGGAGAGGAAACCTTAAGGGGCGATAGCAGCCAAGTTTTAGAGACAAAAGTCTGGCAATGGTTTAGGGCCAAAAAGGAAAAGAGATAACAAAAAAAAATGTCATGCGTCGCATGGAACATGAACCAAAATGGCACCCACAAGAGCTTCCGGCAGACTTCCGCTTTAACAACTCTTTTACCCACACACACACATACAGAGAGTGGCAGGCAGGCAGGGAGGGGAGGAGCAGCACACTCACACACATAGAAACCAGATGAGAACGCCCTGCACATTAGCCATGTTATATTACGAGGGGGGGACTGGGACTGGGCCTGGGCCTGGGACTGGGTAACGCTTTTGTCATAAACCCATTAAAAGTCAAGGACAAAATTCATGTTGCATGTTTACTCATGCACACTCCCACACACACACACACACATACACACACACACACACACACACGCACATACATCAGAGAAGCGGAAAGAACAAGCAGTGCCAACAAAGTAGCTTTAATTAATGAAACTCATTAAAGGGATGCCAACACAAAGAGCAGCAGCAACTGGGAAGGCGTCCGAGAGACCCAAGCCCAAGCCCAAGCGCCCAAGCCCAAAAGAACGAAGAACCCCTTGCGGGGGTTACCAAATACCCAGACAGAAGTGCTTGCTGCGACCTGCCACAATGCGTTGCCATACATTAGCCAGGCTGGCGCTTGCTGGCTTGGCATGGCCTGGCTTTGGCTTTGGCCTCTGCTCCTGGCCCCTGTGAGTGGAGAGACTGTGCCACAGAATAAAATAATCAGGCAGCAGAAACGCCAAGCGACGGCGGCATTATCCTGCCTCTGACTTTGGCCAAGGCAAACGATGTTGCCCCACGACGACAGCAGGCGATGAAGCGACGAACGAGCCCATGAGCCCACGAGCCCACGAATTTCACGAACTGCCGAATGGCATACACGAAAGAGTGCTGAGAAATAGCGTGAGCAAGCACGAGAGTATTTGAGAGAGAGCGGGAGAGAGCACGGCCATGAGCTTTGCTGAGAGGATTTGTTGGGGAAATGGTGTGGTAAAGTTTTACGGGCAGAACTCCGAAACGCGCAAACAGGAGAATGCAAGCAGTAAAAAGCAGTGCAAGCAGTAGAAAACAGTGAAAAGCAGTGAGAGCAGTAGAAAGCAGTCCTTACTTTGGCAGTGAATGATGTCGAAAGCAGTAAGAGCAGTAAAAGCAGTCGAATGCATTACTATCATACTGATGAAGCAGTTCACAAATAGTGTGCTATGTGAAGCAGTACGGCCTAAAGGAAAGCGTTATATTTGTTATATTTATTTATATGTATAAAAAAAATCAAATTATACATATTTGTTTTAAAATTGCTAGTTTTTATTCTGTGTATTTTCTTTTTATTATTTAATTATATATATTATTTATCCATTTATCATTATCTTTAATTTACAAAAGTTTTCCCGTGTTATAACGTTCATTTCAATCTTTAAAGTTTCGTTATAAGTGTCATCCTGGTATAGGGGTAGTATAGAAGTAGTATACGGGTAGTATAATGGTAGTATAAGAGTATACGTATAAGTAGAAAACAATAAAAAGCAGTTGAAAAACAGTAAGGGTAGTAAAAGCAGTCAAAAGCAGTCGAAAGCATTACTATCATACTGATGAAGCAGTTCACAAATAGTTTGCTATGTAAAGCAGTACGGCCTAATGTAAAGCGTTATATTTGTAATATTTATTTATATATTTAAAAAAAAACAAATTATATTTGCGTCAAAGTTCCAAGGTATTTATCCCCGCTCTGTGTCTTTTCTTTTTATTATTCATTTATTTATATTATTTATCCAAATTATCATTATCTTTAATTTACAAAGTTTTTCCCGTGTTATAATGTTCATTTTAATCTTTAAAGTTGCGTTATATGTAATTGTTTCATACTGGTATAAGGTTAGTATACATAGGAGTAGTATAAGGGTAGTATAATGGTAGTATATGGTAGTATAAGGGTATAAGTATAAGTAGAAAACAATGAAAGCAGTCGAAAGCAGTAAGGTTAGTAAAAGCAGTCAAAAGCATTACTATCATACTGATCAAGCAGTTCACAAATTGTATGCTACATCCATATGTGAAGCAGTTGGTCTTAATGGAAAGCGTTATATTTGTTTCAAAGCGTTACATTCACTCTGAAATTTTTGTTATACTTGTCACGTATTAATATAAGGGTAGTATATGAGTATTATGAGGGTTGTTTAGCAATCTTTTCTCCCATGTAATAGTAATAATCTGCTTGCCATCCCCAAAAGAAACAATACAACAGTTATACTGTTCGACATCCATCCCCTATAAAAACCAAGGAAAATTGTCGATAGAGGGCTACTTACCAGTATGCACCAGTTTCAGTTTGGTCTCTTAATAGCTATAATTTTTATACCATTTTCAGGCTCACTCCACCCCCAAGGTCATGCGCTCTCTCTTTGCTGGTTCAGTTTCTAGCACACCTGTATGAATTGGGCTCTCTCTCTCTGGCTGCTCTCCCCGTGCGTGGGTCCTGCGCACTTGGCGCTGGAGAGAAGCTCGCTTTGCTGTCAGGACTAGGACAACGCAGCAACAGCAGCAGCACCGATGTCTGCAGAGGCAGCAACAGCTTTGTCCGTTTTCCTCGTCATCATCGTGTTCGACAAGAGAAAAAGCAGCAGCAAAAACAAAAAGCCGCCACCCAAAACCCTCCCCTGTCGTGTGGCAGCAGGCAGCTTCGTTCGTACTACGTACATCCTGTCCTGTGGCAGGCCCGCCCGGCATCTGCTGCATACCAGAACAAAGGCCATTTATTTAGAATGGTGAGCGCAAAACGGAAGCGCCAAGAAAATAGACTACAACACGATACAACGTCCGTCCCCGAGAGGGTGGATGGGTGGATTGTTTGCTGTGTAGCTGTGTTGCTGGGTTCCTGGTTGCCACAACAACTGACGTGAGTCACAACAAGAGGAAACCTATGCTGGAAAATTCAGAACATTTCACAAAGGCAAACCAAATACTCGTAATTTAAAATCAAAGCTAAAAATGCAATTGAAATATCTGCGAACATTGCTGGAGGGTCAGGTAAGCCTTAATTATACGGAAAAACTGAATGTATGCGTAAAATCTACCTTCATAGGAGCAAATCCAACGCATTGCGGGTCTGGCCTGGTCGCCCAACCAGCAAAAGTTGGCTATAGCCACCGCCGATCGACACATTCTGCTGTATGACGATGCCGGCGAGCGACGGACAAGTTCAGCACGAAGCCCGCGAATGCGGCAAATGGCAAGAATTCCTATGTCATCCGTGGACTGGCCTTCAGTCCGGATTCCACACGGCTGGCCGTGGGACAGAGCGACTGCATTGTGTATGTGTACAAGCTGGGGGAGTCCTGGAACGACAAGAAGGTCATTTGCAACAAGTTTCCGCAGGCCAGCGCTGTGACGGCTCTGATTTGGCTCTCCTCTGGCGCCATCATAGCAGGTACAATCCACTTAATCCCATCTATAAGATCATCTCTAATTGCTTATCTATCCTTTGTTAAGGCCTCGAAGATGGAAAGATTCGTGCCCTGCACAGCAAGAGCAACAAATCGCAAAGTTTGTACGGCGGGGATAGCATCTGCATCTCGCTGGCGGCCAATACCAAGGGCAGCGGCTTCCTCAGTGGCCACAACGATGGCACCATTATCCGTTACTTTCTGACGGACGAGGCCAATGAGCCGCTTGGTCGAGTGGTCCAGCATCCAGTGCCGCCTTTCGCTCTGGCCTGGCCTCAAGGCGGCTTCTGTGTCGGTGGCTGCGATCAGCGGATTGTTTTCTACGACACAATGGTAAGAGATGAAAGGGATTCTTTGCATTCCATTGCTATGATACTTGTCCACTCTCAGGGTCGACAGCTGCGCACCTTTGACTACTCCCGAACCGAGGGCGAACGTGAGTTCACGGTGGCCGCCTGCAGTCCCAATGGGCAGGCGGTGGCCTTCGGCAGCTACGATCGCATACGCATCTACGCCTGGAGTCCACGCCAGGGAGCCTGGAGCGAAAGTGCCAGCAAGGAGATCGCCTGCCTGTACACGCTGAGCGCCCTGCTCTGGCGGCGGGATGGGGCACGTCTCGCTCTCGGCTCTGTCAGCGGAGCTGTGCTGCTGTTCGAGTCCGTGCTGAAGCGCACCATCTGGCAGGACAAGTTCGAGCTGATCTTTGTGGCGCCCAGCCAGCTGCTGGTGCGATCGCTGGCCGAGCCCACGCAGCAGCTGACCATCGAGTCGCAGCTGGGCCTGGAGATCGACGATGTGCGGATCATGGGCAAGGACAACTACCTGGTGGCCCGCACCGAGGAGTCGCTGATCCTCTGCGATCTGACACGCAATCTGGCCAGCGAGGTGCCCTGGACAGCCTCTGGCCACCACGAGCGCTTCTATTTCGAGAACCCCAATGTCTGTCTCGTCTTCAACGTGGGGGAACTGAGTCTCGTCGAGTACGGCGACAACTGCATCCTGGGCTCCGTGCGCACAGAGTTCGTCAATCCCCATGTGATCTCAGTGCGGCTGAACGAGCGCGGAAATGCGCGGGAGAACAAGAAGCTGGCCTTCCTTGCTGGATGCCAAGACCATTTGCGTGGTGGATCTGGTGAGTCGCCAGACCAGCGGCCAGATCAATCACGAGACCAAAATCGATTGGATGGAGCTCAGCGAGACGGCCCACAAGCTTCTGTTTCGCGACAAGAAGCTTCGCCTCGTCCTGGTGGACAACTACACTGGCAAGAAGCAGACGCTCCTCAGCAACATCTCCTTCGTCCAGTGGGTGCCCCAAAGCGATGTGGTGGTGGCCCAGAGTCACAGCAATCTGGCCATTTGGTACAATATCGATCTGCCGGAACATGTCACCATGCAGACCATCCGTGGGGAGGCCATCGAAGTGCTGCGAGAGAATGTGAGTAAACGATCCTCGTAGTAGTTCTTATGCTACTTTATTTTATGCATCCCACCCCCAAAGGGTCGCACTGTGGTCCGTTCCCAGGATGGCCCCAGCGAGCATAGCTACCAGCTGGACGAGGGACTCGTGGAGTTTGGCACCGCCGTCAATGACAGCGACTTTGGGCGAGCCGTTCACTTTCTGGAGTCTCTGGGGGACAAGCCGGCGGCCAAGGCCATGTGGCACAACCTGGCGATAATCTCTCCCTCGAAGACGGCAATCTGCGCGTGGCCCAGCGCTGCTATGCCGCTCTGGGAAACGTCTCCAAGGCATTCTACCTGGCCGAGATGATAGAGCAGGCAGATGCGTTCGAGGAGGCCACTGACTCGCCGGGCATCCTTTGTCCCGAGGTGCGTGCCAAGTTGGCTCTCTTGGGATCCGATCTGCGCACCGCGGAGCGCATTTATCTGGAGCAGGGCGACATCGAGGCGGCGCTGAGGATGTACCAGCAGCTGCGCATGTGGGACGAGGCTGTGGCCCTGGCCGAGAGGCGGGGCTATGCGCGATTGGCGGAGCTGAAGGAGCAGCACATGGATTTTCTGCTGAACAGCGAGCAGCCGGAAAAGGCAGGCCAAGTGCTCGAGGATCAGGGTGAGCTGCAGCAGGCCATGGGGCTGTTCCTGAAGGCCAATAAACCGGCCAGAGCGGCACGATTGGCGCTCAAGACACCACAGCTGATGCAGGACGAGCAGCTGATGCTGCAGGTGACCGAGGGTCTGGTGCATTGCGAGCTCTACGAACTGGCCGGCGACATTGCCCACCGCCTGTCTCGGCCAGAGGCTGCCTTGGCTCTGTACCGCAAGGGAGGGGCGTATGCCAGAGCCCTGGAACTCGCACGCGTCGTGGAGCCGCAGGATGTGACGTCGCTGGAGGAAGAGTGGGGCGACTGGCTGGTGGGTCGCAAGCAGCTGGACGCCTCCATCAATCACTACATCGAGGCGGGCGCCACGCAGAAGGCCCTGGAGGCGGCGGTCGGCGCCAAACAATGGCGCAAGGCTGTGCAGATAGCCAAAGTACTGGACGAGCCGGAGCTGATCCAGCGCTATGCCCTGGATCTGTCGAAGCATCTGGCCTTTGCCGGCGACTTGGACGGAGCCGAGGATATGCTGGTGAGAGCCAACCTGCACAAGGAGGCCATCGAGCTGCTGAACCGCCACGGCAAGTGGGAGCGGGCGTACGTGATTGGGGAGAAGTACCTGAAGCCGGAGCACCTGCGCGAACTGTTCGTCCAGATGGCAGGCACCCTGGAGGAGCAGGGCAAGTACCGGGATGCGGAGAAGGTACTGATCGCCGTCAATGAGCCCGATCTGGCCATCGCCATGTACAAGCGGCGGGAGCTGTACGACTCGATGATCCGGCTGGTCGAGCGCTACCACAAGGATCTGCTGGACAGCACCCATCTGCATCTGGCGCGGCAGCTGGAGTCGCGTGGCAAGCTGAAGAACGCGGAGGTGCACTTCATAGCGTCGGGCGACTGGAAGTCAGCGGTGCACATGTACTGCTCCTCGGGCAGGTGGGAGGATGGCTACCGCGTGGCCAAGCAGAAGGGCACGGACGGCGCCAGCCAGCAGGTGGCCTACATGTGGGCCAAGTCCATGCCCCTGGAGAGCGCCGTGCGACTGCTGAGCAAGCTGGGACTGCTGGACACCGCCGTGGGATTCGCCTGCGACTCCGGCCAGTTCGAGTTCGCCATGGAGCTGTGCCGCTTTGCGGGCAAGCCCACGGACGAGGTGCACCTGAAGATTGCCATGTCGCTCGAGGATGAGGGCAAGTTCGAGGAGGCCGAAGTGGAGTTCCTCAAGGCGCACAAGCCCAAGGAGGCCATCCTCATGTATCAGCACGCCGGCGACTGGCGGGCCGCTCTCAACGTGGCCGAGCAGCATCTGCCGGATGTCGTGGTCGAGGTGCTCATCGGGCAGGCGGCGGCCGCTCTGGAGACGCGCAACTACAAGGAGTACGAGGCTCTGCTGCTGCGTGCCCAGCGGCCGGATCTCATTGTGGAGCACTACAAGCAGGAGTCCCTGTACGACGATGCCCTGCGGATAGCCGAGGAGCACTATCCCTCAGCCCTCAATGACCTGCGGCGACTGCAGGCGCAGCTGCAAAGGGGACTGGCCCAGACCGGAGAGGATGCCGTCACCGATTCGCGTGCCTATCTGCAGCGAGCGGCGGAGTTCGCCAAGCGGGAGCAGTTCCGCAAGGCCGCCGAGTGCCTCATGCAGATAGATGCCTCCAATGCCGAGGACGGGGCCACGCTGGAACGAGCCCTGCTGCGAGCCGCCGAGATATGCAACCAGTTCCTGGAGGGTCAGGATGCCCAGGAACTGGCCACGGCGTTGGGGCCACGGCTGCTGGCCATCAAACAGATTGGTCCGGCGGCACAGCTGTATCTGGCCGCGGACATGCCCAAGCAAGCGGTGGATGTCTTCATCAAAACGGAGCAGTGGAGCAAGGCCCGGCGGCTGGCCAAGGAAATCGATGCGGATCTCCAGCTGCTCGCCTACGTGGAGCAGCAACAGAAGTCGTGCCTCAAGCACGAGGGGAATGTCGAGCAGCTGGCGGACATTGACATCATCTCGGCCCTCGATCTGCTCGCGGAGCAAGGCCAGTGGCAGCGCTGCCTGGAGAAGGCCAAGCAGCTGAATCCCTCAGTGCTGCAAAAGTATGTGGCCGTCTACGCCGCGCAGCTCATCCGCGAGGGCAACTGCACCAACGCCCTGGGCCTGTACCTCAGCTACGGGGCGCCTCCCATCGAGGCGCACTTCAACATCTACACGCGCATCGCCCTCGATTGCCTGGCCCTGCGGGAGGAACAGTCCGAGGGTGGCACCCTGTGGCGCCAGTTGCGCGACTTTCTCCAGCGGCTGCTGCAATCGCTGAGGGCCACGCCGGAGCAGGCGCAGACGCAGTTTGCGGCCAGCATGGATCAGTTCCTCCTGATTGCACACTACTATGCCACCAGAGCTGCCTGCAAGGAGGTGCAGGCGCTCCAACCAGTGGCCCTGCGCCTCTCGCTCGCCCTGCTGCGGCACACGGACATCCTGCCGGTGGACAAGGGCTTCTACGAAGCTGGCATGGATCTGCGGCAGGCTGGACGCGAGGCGGAGGCTTTCGTCATGCTCAACCACTATCTGGACGTGTGCGAGGCCATTGAGGAGGGCTCCGGCAACTTGGTGGATCACTCCGACTTGGCCAGCACCGATTTCCCCAGCTCCGTGCCGCTGCCCGAGGACATTCACCTGAAGAACGAGCCCAGCCTGCATGAGGAGGTGCGCGAATGGGTGCTGGCCGTCAGCATGGACCAGCAGGTGGATCAGCAGCTGCCCACCGACGACCGTGGCCTGTACGAGTCCAGCCTGGGCCCCAACGATGTGCCCTGCCTGCTGAGTGGATTCCCTGTGCGTGGCCGTCAGCCAGTGACCTTCCAGTCATCGAGCAATCAGGTGAATCGCGACGTCTGGAGCAAGTTCTCGGTGGCCGTGAAGATGTCTCCGGGCAGTGGCATAGCCGACATCATTGGCTTTACCGAGAAGTGGCAGGGAGTCGCCAACTACGTGATGCACTAACTGGAAACGCCGGTACGTTGCTCGTAATTAAATTCTGTATTCAACCGTCAATATAATATATAGTGGATTATAATAATCTGGGCAATAATCTTGGAGGTTGGTGTGGGGGGATGTCGGGGTTGCAGGGGGGACGATTATATGCAAATAAATGGAGCTGTGTGTGCTATAAGTAGTTGCTGTTTAAGTGACTCGAAAGCTCCTCTACACGGTACTCGCCGATCTGTTATCAGTGATCAGTGCAGGGCATTGAAGAGATCTCCGGCAGAGGGCAGGGGTGCCAGTCCGCCGGTGACATCTGGCAGCTGCGTCAGATCCGGCAAATTTGATAGATGATCGTGTATCTCCTTCTGTAGGCCCAACATCTTGGTCAGCTTCTTCTTGTGTTCCTGCAAAAGAGAGGACACAGGGCATTAGGCAACGATGATACAAATCTATGATTGGATTCTATGATTTAATTGGAATTTTGTTTAATGCAAAGCAAAAAATATATATAAAATTTGTACAAATTCGAAAAGCCCAAGGGTAAAAGGTGGTAGGGAATGCTAGCAATATGAGCGGTTGATCCTGCCTATTCGATATACCAGTAAATGGTCAAACGTAATGGGTTTCACTTGTTTTTAATCGTTTCTTTTGCTGGAAACCCACTCATATTGCTACTCTTATAGAAACCCCCAACTGTGGGAACGTACATCGAGTCGTGCCTCGGCCTGGGCCAACAGCTCCTTCTGTTCTGCCTGAAAGTCCCGCAGCATTGCGGCTAATTTGGTGCGCTCCTCCATCTCGGCCGCCAGCCGTGCATTGTAATCGTTGAGCAAATCCACAGCCTCATTCACCTACAAGTAAGTAAAAAGACACATTTAGGTTTTCGGTTTCCCTCGAGTACTCCTCGTATATTGTATTCCATCAGACGCACTTGATTGGCCAAGGCGTTCGCCTTGTCCTTGTCCTCCAGCTTGCTGATGCAGCTGATCTCCGATATCTCCTGCGGCAGCTTCGCAATGCGTTCCCGAACATCGGCATCGCTGGAGGCCGAGTTCTCGATGCTCGTGAGTGCCTTGATCAGCTCCTCCGGCTCGGGCGGCTCCCCCAGCGGCAGGTAGGGGAGTGTGCCCGTTCTCCGGCTCTGCAGCCACTTCTTCTGCTGGGACTGGAGCACTGCTGCCGCCGCTGCTGCTGCTCTGGTGATGATGATGGTGTCGCTGTTTTTTCGACTTTGAGTGTCGCTCCTCATGCTTGCGCTTCTCCCTACGCTCTGACTTTTCCGACTTGCTGCCACCGCTGCTGCTGTGCTCCTTCTCCCGCTGCTCCCCAGCCTCGGCGTCGTTCGATTTGCTGCCATTTTTGCTGCTGCCCGACTCTCGGTGCAGGCGTGCCCGATACTCGTTTATGGCCTTGGCATCGTAGACGCCGCGCTCCAGCCAAATGTTGAGGATGCGCCCAAGGCTGCCCAGCAGTTTGTCGGAGCTGCACTTCTCCCCGATGTGGGCGAACACCTTGCCCAAGACATTGCTGTACTCCCTGCCGTACTCGGGGCCCTTCTTCTTGCTGTTCTGGATGACATCGTTGGCCAGGTACATAAAGGTCAGCTTCTTCGGTTCCGGCACTGAAATAAATCGGAAGAATGATATAAGAAGGTTCTGAATGAAAGGTAGAGGGGGGAACTAGGATGATTCTACCCACCACTCTCGAGCTCCCGCTGCCAGGTCTTCACGATGGCTGCACTATGCTTCCGATGGTGAATCAGCCACAAGGACAACGTCTGGATGCTGCAATAACAGAACGAAGGGTATCAAAATTTGCTATACACATTTACTGCGATATTTGTGCACTGCACCGCGCACCTTTGCTGGCTGCTGTTGAGTTCCGCCAATTTCTTGATTAGCGCCGTCTCCGTAAACGCCGACATTGCAGCTAATTGCAGATAATTCAATGCAATCTGCGAGTTCGATTCTTCGGTATGGAAATAGCAAAACACGCACAAAAACAACAAAAATAATTCTCAGAAAATTGACATTCTAGGGATGTTGAAAATATATTGATCAATCAATATATCGATACATCGATATGTTTGTGTTGTATTTGTAGTTGTAGGTTCAAAATTAATGTTTCGACTGTTTTATAACTGTTTCGAATAGCATGTCGAAAATCGGTTGGAACATGCCTCATTAACAGTTTTATATGTATCTGTGTTAAGGATATTTATTTACAATTTTGCTCATTTGCCGCCTATCGATATGCGTTTGGTGCTGCCAACCTGCTGTGCTGACCAGGGCAACATTTAATTATTAATAACAACGCTCGCCGGCAGATGGCGCTGCGCGAACACTGGGTTGTTTCGCGCGCTCTTTAAATTTGAATTTATAATGATTTGGTTTTAATGGAGTTGTTTGGCGTTGCAGGGCAAGTGCTGCCATTCCCATGCATTGCAAACTTGTTTATCTGACGTAAAGTCAATTGCTTATCTGCATAATTCAATTAGTGAATGTGCATCATCCATCACAAGTCATCAATCAACAACTCAACCCGAAAAACCTTTTCACACTGATAAGCCAGCGGCTCTCTCTCTCCTTACTCGGCACTTAACCATCGACAGGTGATTGTTGTGTTGTGTGCCTCAGTTGGCTGCAGCAGTTCAGGCGTATTGGTCGTGCGGTTCCCACAATAAAAAGAATACACGGGTACCGATACGAGTACGGTTACGGGTACGAGTAGTACATATCACCTGTAGCCTGTAGTGGCGTAAGCTCAACGAGCAATCGAGTGCTTATCAGCAGCAGCGCACCCCCTTGCCAAAGAGTAATTTGTGATACCTGTCGTCCGCCTTGTGCCTAGTGCCCTGTTCCCTGTGTATTGGCTTGTTCAGAGCGCAACGCAACTCGCTTAAGTGGTGTTAATTTTTCAGTAATTATTATCGTATTTATTGCCAAGCGAAAGAAAGTGAAGTGAGCCTCAAATGTCACATAAATTAATTACACAGTCATAAATTTGTGTGATCCGGCGCGGAATGAACTGAAGTGGAGTCCAACTGCAGCTGATAATGGACATGGGGACATTGGGGTAGTGTGTGTGTGTGTTGTTGTATGTGTGTGTGTGTGTGAGTTTGATTTACAAATCATTAGCACACAATCAACAACACATTAGACAAATTGCTAAATTAGCTGCTGGTTTTTTTGTATTTTTGCAGCAACAAAACTGCTGGAAGGGGAGTTAGAACGAAATCAAATCCCGTGCTGATACACAGATAGGAGTTAGAGAGAGAGAGAGAGAGAGAGAGTGTACCAATTGGTGTGTGCTCTCTCACCTGTATAGGTAGATAAGCCCATAGCCCCATAGGCCCAGCGATTGAATGATTCAATTGGTTTTTGGGTTAATTTTTGTCTGGTTGGGTTTTGTGCTACCTCCGCTTAATGTTTAATTGTTTGATCTGATAATGCCCACAGATACTAGCTAGATTCGACTGAAACTGATTGCCAGAGGATAGCCACAGACAGACGGAAAATGCTGCTCAGCTCCATGCCAGACGGATACAAGTGCAAACATGAATTCCTACTTTGATTCGGCCATCGAATACAATCGAACAAACACCATTAGTCTGGCGCACTCCAACGACCAGTCGCAGTCGTTCTCCAATGAAAAGAACTGGGAATGGTCATATCTGGTGGTATGTACATAGGTCTTGTGATTAATCTCACAACAATAAGTTATTCCAGCATTATAATCCACTCCACTCTGCTCTGGTATTTATTATTTTTTTAGCGGAAATGCCGCAATCTGGAGCTGGAGGAATCATACGATTTGTATATGCGACGCCTGCGCGTTGGCTACCTCTCGCTGTTCATCTTCATCCAGCTGCAGGTGACCATCACGCACACACTGCTGCTGCTGACCACGCCGGACATTGGCATGGTGTACGTGGACATGGCTGCGTACATGGCCTCCGGCGTGGTCATCTGGCTGATCCTCTCGATCAACTTCCGCAGCGAGGTGGTCAGCAAGCACGGCTGGGTGGTGTACGTCTCCTCGTGGCTGGCCGTCAGCGTTATGGTGCTGATGGACATCGGGCTAAATGTGTACCATGCCACCAGCCACAACTACATACTGAATCCCATCTATGACGCGTATACGCTGTATGCCATCTACATGTTCATGCCGGTGCCGTATCTGCTGCAGCCGTTTGTCCTCGGCTCCGCCGTCACCCTGTGCTACATCATCAACTATGTGTTCGTGATCACCGCCAAGGAGGACAACCAGATGCACAGCATCCTCAACGAGGCCATCTACCTGAGCTGCGTCAACCTGCTGGGCATCTTCTTCCGCCTCATGCGGGACATTGCGCTGCGCACCACCTTCCTCGATCGCAGGCAGTACGTGGAGGAGAATCTCCTTCTGCGCTATGCTCGCGACCAAGAACGCAGCCTCCTGCTCAGCATCCTGCCCAACCAAATTGCCGATCGACTGCAGGAGGATGTCAAGAATCGCATCGAACGCTCCAAGCAGCAGCATCAGCAGCGATCCCATGTCGATACACAGCGGACAACGGATAGTCAGACGCTCAAGCGTTGGCGACAGCCAGATCATGGGTAAGACATCTCCACTTACCACTCCACTGCTACTTGGTATAATCTCTCCTCCCTACAGTACCCTCTTCATTGAGCCCCATGAGGATGTGACTGTCCTGTATGCCGATGTGGTCAACTACACACACCTGACCACCACTCTGGATGTGAAGAAGCTTGTGGAGGCGCTGCACGATCTCTTTGTGCGCTTCGACATTGCCAGCGAGGAGTACAATGTGCTGAGGATCAAGTTCCTGGGGGATTGCTACTACTGCGTGGCTGGGCTGGTCAGTCCCAATGCGGATCATGCCAAGTGCTGTGTGGATCTCGGTCTGCGCATGATCAAGGATATACGCGATGTCAGGTGTGTGTCTATACTCTCTATACTATACCCTGTACTATACCCCCCTGCTTCCAGAGAGAAGCGTCATCTCAATATTGACATGCGCATCGGTGTGCACTCTGGCGATGTGCTGTCCGGCGTGATTGGTGCCGCCAAATGGCAGTTTGACATTTGGTCCAAGGATGTGGACATTGCCAACAGACTGGAGGCTACTGGGGCCACGGGTCGCGTACATGTCAGCCAGAAGACGCTGTCCCTGCTGGACGGCGAGTATTTCTTCGAGGATGGAACGGAGAAGGCGCGCGAGGATCCGGTGCTGCAGAAACATGGCATTCGCACCTTTTTGATCAAGTCACTGCGCGTGAGTACGATCCAGGAGATCCCCCAAGGGAGAACCCAACCCATACACCCACCACCCACACACACTCACATTGAATCGAAAGTTGTAGGCCCCCATGCACGATCCGAGACGCGTGCAGCGCGAGCGGCAGGCCAAGAAGCTGAGCGAGGCCAACAAGGCGAACTTCATGCACAACTCCACGCTGCACCAGTACAACCAGGTGCGCAATCAGGCCAAGCTAGAGATGTGCCGCGAGCTGGACAAGATGCCCATCGGTCGGATACAGTAAGCCAGCCCGTTCTCACCTCCCACTCTCACCCATCCTGTGCCTTTGGTCGCTCTCCCCACAGACTAACGAAAGTGTTTCGGCGCAGCACTCGCCTCACCCAGGACGAGATCGAGGAGGAGACCTTTCGGCGCAACATCAGCTCGTTCTGTCTGTTCTTTCGCATCCGCAACTGGGAGATGCAGTACATGCGGGAGCCGGATGTGATGCTAAAGTACAGCATTGCCCTCTCGTGGGTGATATACATGGGACTCCTAACCATCCAACTATTGAGCAAAGAGTGAGCTATAGCATCCCAGTCCTGCCAGTCTAATCAATCCTACTCTTTGCAGTGCGAGATACCATTACTGGTACATTGATGGCACCACCATTATTCTGCTCACCATGCTGCTGATTGTCTCCTGGTACAAGAAACTCTGGATAATGTATGTGTCCGATGCGGAGCTGTCCGAGCCGACGAGTCGCATCAGTGCCTGTCTCTTCAACATGTCGGATGTGATGCAGCGCAATGTGGTCCTGCGGATTGTCATCTACTTCCTGATCATCTTCTCCTACTGCGCTGTAGCCGCCATGCAGGTGCTGGGCTGCAGCAAGGACGAGGATTACGAGGACGGAGATCCGACCATAGAGGAACGGCTACGCTGCTTTCATCCCTGGGTAAGTCAGCGCTCGGGAGTTCTTACATTTTGGTCACATTTCGGTGCCCTTTCAGATCCTCACCAACTGCATGACTCTGGTCATAGGGATGTCCTTCCTGTTCACACGGATCCCATTCATCATCAAGGCCTGCTTCTCCAGCATCATCACGATAACGTACGCCGCTCTGGTGATATTCGAATTCAACCACATCTACGCCAACAGCCCCTCCACGAATGTCAACTTCAATGCCAAGTACTCGCACATTCTGCTGATGATCATCACGCTGGGCATCTTCCATCTGATGGAGCGGCAAACGGAGTTCATAGCCAAGGTGGACTACAAGTGAGTAGGATGCAGGATGGGGCACTGAGGATAAGTCTTGATCGATCGATATATCTGTCTTTGTGCTTTTCAGCTGGAAGCGACAACTGATGAAGAAGCAGGAGGATGCCCTGATCACCAACGACACCATCAAAGTGCTGCTAACCAACATATTGCCCTCGCACGTGGGTGAGTCCTTGCACAGAGGAGACACACCATAGAAACTTGCACTGATCTTTAGGGCTTTCCTTTCAGCTGACTTCTATCTGTCGACGCAGCTGCAGAACGAACTCTACTATGAGGAGTACGACAATGTGGCCGTGATGTTTGCCTCCATCAAGAACTTTGACACGGACAAGATCGGACTGCGGGTGCTGAACGAGATTATCTGTGACTTTGATGATGTGGTAGGTAGCGCTGTAACCTCTGCGACTCATTCCATTCCTCTAACTCCCCCGATCTTCACTTTAGCTGAACAAATATTCGCAGTCTCTGCGGGTGGAGAAGATCAAGGTGGCCAACTGGACGTACATGGCTGCCTGCGGCCTGGACGTGTCCCGCTCCGAGCAGGTCAACGCCCCCCAGATGAAGTTCCGCAATGTCTCGCTGATGCCCAACGGGCGTCGCAGTCGGTACGACGGAGCGCGCAACTCCGACTCGGATGGCATCCAACGCGTCCCCTACGGCAATGGCAGCAACATTGCCCTCGACCTGGACCTGGAGCGGGGCCAGTACGAGGGCAATGTGATCACCAGTGCACCGCGCACCAGCAACGTGGGACAGCAGGCAGCCGGCAACAGCAGCAACGAGGTGGTTCTGGTTATGGCACGGTTCGCCCTGGATCTGATGCGGGCCATGCGCCGCTTCAATGCCGAGAACATGCAGACGGAGTACGAGGGGAGCACCGACTACGGCATGCTGAGAATCGGCATCTCCCACGGCCGGGCCATGGCCGGGGTGGTGGGCATATCGAAGCCACACTACGACATCTGGGGCAATCCGGTGAACATGGCCTCGCGCATGGACTCCACGGGCGTGCCGGGTCAGATTCAGGTCACCGAGAACACTGCCATCAAGCTGCGGGAGTTCAACATACAGTGCAACTATCGGGGCATGACCTTCGTCAAGGGGCGTGGCAACATTCCCACCTACACCATTGGCACCGACAGCGACTACGAGTTCCTGCCCCATCGACCCGAGCCCCCACACAAGCACCAAGACTAGCTGAATTTAATAGATACATATACGAGTTTAAGCTTCCATTTCCATGTACATAAATATATATAAATAATTATATAATAATACATACGAGTAAAAACAACAAACCTAAATTATAATAATAAATGTCCTAAAAAAAAAAAAAAAACAAAGATAGTTTTATTAC
Source organism: Drosophila bifasciata (assembly GCA_009664405.1). Taxonomy (NCBI): domain Eukaryota; kingdom Metazoa; phylum Arthropoda; class Insecta; order Diptera; family Drosophilidae; genus Drosophila; species Drosophila bifasciata. The sequence continues at coordinate 44,015,892 of CM019043.1, forward strand.
CAAAACATGGCAGACTTTCAGGCGTGGTTATCCTTGATTCTTGATATAGGGGATCCTTCATGGGGGATGATAACAGGCAGCCCTTGCCCGCCTAGATTAAAGCACCAAAGGCCGAGAAAATGAAGTATATATTGGTGGAGATGTTAAAGTCCTTACCCAAGGATAAAGGATATTTTCCGATCTAATGCAATCATGGCCCGCCCAGATCGGCCCACAAATAACGGAGATAACAATTTTTATATGACTGAAGCCAATATCCTTGGTCCTTGATCCTCGAAAAGGACTCTATCAAATCACTGATGCTTTTCCGATCACAGGAAGCCGTCGCACGCCCAATCGGTCAACAAATAAGCGAGAAAACAACAAATCAAAACTGGCCTGTTGTTGTTGTCCATTTTTGTTGTTGTTCTCAATTGTTGTACAACAAAAAGTTGTTGTTGTCAATTGTTGTACAACAAATATTGTTATTGCTATTGTTGTACAACAAAAATTAAATTGTTGTACAACAAATATTGTTGTTGAAGGTTTTTTGCACACTGGCGCCCACGCGACCATCGATGGCCACTGATGGAACTACACAAGATTAGGTCAAGAAGTTTCCGCTCATTGTGGGGGCGCCAAAGTGCTGCACGTTATTTGTAAATCAATTTTTAATTAAATTGCTTTAACTCCGCCATTTCTCATCCGATCAGAACATGATACGAGTCCCCGTATTTGGCAGGATGTCCTTCATAATTTGCACCCATCAAGGACATTAAGGATGATGAGGATATGCCTTTTTAAAGCTCTTTTTGTAATCGATTTTTAGTTAAGTCGCCATAGCTACGTAATTTCTAGCCCGATCTTAACATTTTAAGTGTACTAGTAATCGTCTAGATATCCTTCATTAAGGATATTAAGAAAAATAAGGATATACCCTTCTAATGCATTTTTGTAATCGATTTTGTATTAAAACTCATAACTCCACTCTTTCTTGTCCAATTGGGACAGATTTTGGTTCGTCTTGTCCTTCGCGACGAGACCTACAAACTCCCGATGTCCTGAGCGTCCTGAGTGTCCTGAGCGAGGACCATCACTCGGTACATGTGATAAAACATTTGGGTTTGGTTAGCCTGAAAGTATGCCCGATATGTATTTTTAGACAGCTTCAGCCCAGCCCAAAAGTATGCAATGATTATAAGTAATAAATAATAATATTTCGAACTCGGCGTGCCCTGCCTGCATTGTTATCGAACATCTATATCCTTCATCTAGCTTTTTGCGACTTTAATCAGATAACTTGAATCATTAGCACTATCGAAATGGGTTCTCCACGGCCGAGTTTCAATGAGGATGTGGGCGACAGCCGCTCGCTGGGCAACGTTAGGATCCTGGAATGGAAGCACTTGCAGGTAGATCCACGACCCACTGAGAGGAATCTATACGTATGTATGTTTGTACATTGCAGGCAAAGTGTAAGGAGCTGCAAATGGAAGGCTGCGTGTGGCATTACATGAGGCGTCTGGCCACCACCAATGCGGCTCAGTTCATTGTGCTCATAGAGCTACTGATGGGCGTTCACATAACATTGCTGCTGTTTATGGTCAGGGTAAGGTGGGGGGGCTTCCTTGGGCATCTGCACATGATCTGAAGATTCGATTATTTTCAGAATGTTTGCTTTAACCCATTGGCTCCCTACCTGTTGGTAATGATTCTGACGCCACTGGTCATGTGGGTTTGCCTGAAGGACAACCTGAAGAATGACCACAAGCGCAACGTGGTAGCCAGCTGGGTGATGGCTTTTCTGCTAACGATTATGGGTAGGAAACAGACTCAGTTCTTGGTGGGTTTCATGATCGTTCCCTCCCGCCCGCAGACAACTCTGTGGACATTTCTCATGGCGGCTACGATCCGCTTATGGTCTGCTACGATCACATTGTCCTGGTTGCTATTTACTTTTATCTGCCGGTTGCGTTCCTGGAGAAAGGCAGGCCCTATATCCTGGGCATGGCCGTTTCCTTCGTGTACTTCATTTGCAGCTACTGGAGGGTGGCCAACAAGAAGGCTGTCATGTTCCCCACCCTCCTCTGCTATGCGATGTATCTCTTGTTCCAGAACATCATCATGACGTTCTACTTCACGCTGCGGGTGTTCGGTGTGCGACGCATAATTCTCACTCGCCATCAGTTGATCTACGAGAGCATTGTGCTCAAGGTGGTTATGAAGAACGAGAAGGCCCTGCTCGAGTCCATTATGCCAGCCAAGGTGGCCCACACCCTGGAGGAGGACATCTGCATGCGGATCGAGGAAGAGCGTCAGGGTAAAAAGATACCAAAACTGCGGTACGTTAAGCAAACCTTTCCCTATTCCCTTCCGGATGATCCTTCCCTTCGCCTGCAGCAAACTCTTCGTGGAACCCCATCCGGATGTGTCCATACTGGTCGCCGACATGGTCAACTACACGAGCCTGACCAACACCTTGGATGTGCGGAGTCTGGTCGAGATCCTGCACGAGCTGTTCGTCAACTACGATCGTGCCGCCAAGCGGAACAACGCTCTGCGGATCAAGTTCCTTGGGGATGCCTACAACTGTGTCTCCGGCATTCCCGCCTACAATCCCGACCACGCCAGCTGCTGCGTGGACCAGGCCCTCGACATGATCAGCATAACGCAGGGTGTCCGCGAGCAGCGGAAGCTGAACATCGACATGCGCGTCGGGGTGCACTCGGGCGAGGTGTTTGCCGGTGTCATTGGCCACATCAAGTGGCAGTATGACATCTGGTCCAAGGACGTGGACATCACCAATCGCCTGGAAGCGTGCGGAGAGCCGGGCAAGGTGCACATCTCCCGTCACACTCTCGGCCTGCTGAACAACGAATATATCTACGAGGAGGGCACCGAAAGAGCCAAGAAGGATCCCGTGCTGCAGAAGGCGGAGATCACCACGTACTTGGTCAGTAGTCGACATCCGGACTTTATGGAGCCCGACGATCTGAGGTCGACGGAAAGTGCCGTCTCGCTGAACTCGTACCGCATGAGCTTCAGCAATATCTACGAGGACGTTGCGAAGATGACCCACCAGGACATGGTAAACCAGGTGAAGCACATGCCGATCGGACAGTGAGCACATCTCCACACCATATCCGCTTCGTTTTGTATTGAAAATGCCTCCCGCAGACGCATCCGCCTGAACCGAGCCCCAAGAGGGGACGCGGAGAACCTCAGCGAGGATGAAGTGTTCAATTCGCAGATCTCCTGTGGCCTGATGCACTTCCACAGCGCCAGCAGGGAGTGCGCCTTCATGAAGATGCCCGATCTGCTGATGAAGTACAACCTGGTCATTGTGCTCGTTGCCGCAGTGGTGGTCACCGCCATGAACATTGCAGTGCCTTTGTACGCAGCATTAACTGCAGAGATCCGATTGCCTCCCATCTAATCCCATCCATTCGCATCCTCACTTACAGCTCCACGCTGTTCGTTGAGCTGTCTGCGATGCTGCTTGTGCTGGTGCTCATCTGCCTGATTGCCGGCTTCAAGAAGCTGTGGATGCAGGTCCATGCTCTGACGCCCCTGCGGCAGCCCTCCTTCTTCCTGAACCGCTGGCTCATCCGGATGTCGGAGCATATCGAACAACAGTCGATATATGTCGGCATACCCCTCTACATATTCGTCATACTTCTTGTCTTCACAATCTCCATGACCGGAGTGGTAGGTAATCCGTATATTCCTCCATTTCCATGGTAGCTAATCTCTCTCTCTCTCGGTATCCATTTCACAGCTGGTGTGCAACAGGGGCGAGTTTGAGTTTGAATTGATCGAATCGGATTTGGCCGACGAGGATCCTCAGATGATGTGCTTCCTTCCCTGGGTAGTTACCCATTCGGTGATCATTGTGCTCAGCCTGCTGCTATTCTGCGGTGCCCTGGCGCTGTCCTTCAAGATGTGCCTGGGTCTGCTCATCCTCACCTGTTACCTGTTCATCGTGCAAGCGCACTACGGGTTCGCGTTCGAGCGATCGGATACCACAAATATGAACCTGAATGCGGAGTGGGCGCACACCTGGTACCTGGTTGCCTACTTTATAACGCTCTCGATCAAGCAGCGTCACACCACCTATATCTACAAGGCGATCTTCTTGTAGGCAAACAAACATTCAAGATCCAATTGATCGATAATAGATAACCCCTTCCTTGCAGCATCCGAGAGCGCTACGAGCAGAAGCACAAGCAGACAGAGGACGCAACAAAGTCCATCAAGATCATTATGGTGAACATGCTGCCCTCGCATGTGGCCGATAACTTCCTGGAGCGACGCCACCACGATCAGCTCTTCTACGAGAACTTCAAGAATGTGGCCGTGATGTTCGCCAGCATCGAGAACTACGAGGCTGACCGGGCTGGCATCCGGGTGCTGCACGAGTTCATCTGCTACTTTGACGAGCTGCTGGTGAACTTTGGCCGCAAATACAAGATCGAGAAGATCAAGGTGATGGGCTGGACGTACATGGCTGCCTGTGGCCTGGAGGTGGAACACTACACCGACTTCTCGATCAATATTCCTCTCAAAAAAGAGAACACTTCGGGATCGATCAAGACATTGAGTGAGGATAACCATGCATACAGCTTTGCCACAGCAGGCCGATCAAACAGTTGATCTTCACAGATAGCGTACGCTTCGGAAGCGCCGAATCCTCAGCGATTCCCACGCCTCGACGGACCATGGGGAGTCACCTTCTCACGGAGGATGACGAAGCCGTAATGGTCATGACCGAATTTGCCGTCAATCTGTTGCGCATCATGAACGATATCCAGGTGGAGGATATCTTCTACGAGTTCGATCTGCCGAAGAGCTCGCGTGGCTGCCTGAAAATCGGTAAGATCTATCCTTCCCGTCCCCGCATTTTGCAGCCCAGTTTCCGCACATCGTTGCAGGCATCGCTCATGGGCCCGTGATGGCTGGCGTTGTGGGCCTCTCGAAGCCCCACTATGACATTTGGGGCAGCACCGTCAACATGGCATCCCGTATGACAAGCACTGGACTACAGGGCGCCATCCAGGTGACCGAGGCCACTGCCCAAGTGCTGCGTCGCTTCAACATCAGATGCAGCTATCGGGGGCAAAGTTGGCTCAAGGGCATGGGCAACTATCCCACATATCTGGTGGATCTGACAGACCGGCTGGAGTTTCAGTACAACGATGAGACATCCTCAGATACTGAACAGACAAAATCAAACGAAGACAACGCAGAGGAGCAAGAGGAGAAGGAGGGTGCTAATCGCAGAAAGGGCGGAAACATGGGCAGCGATTGGGAGGCTTAGTATTAATATAGATTTATTAAGAATATATATATATATAACACACATATATGTAGATATTCATGTAAGCAAATGTTCCTTTCTATATGAGGTTAAATACGTTAGATTTGAGCACTCGCTGACGTCTTTTCACAACTGATAATCTGTGTATAAGCATTGTGGATAGCTTTCCAATACACATAGTCACATTAAACATACATATACATATACATATAGATAGAGCAGATACTATTGGGGTAAGACATGCATCTCAACGAAAATAAACAGCATGAATCTTCAACAGAGCACCACAGGGTATCAGGTTTCCATTTCGTTTGGGTTTTGTGCACAGTTTTGAGCATAAATATATAAGCATTGCTGCTGCTGCCGCTGGTGTGGGGTCGAGCAGGGAGTGCCTTACTCATTGCCAGAGTTGGAGCTCAGCAGAGCCGTGTCCTCGGGTATGGGCTTGCGCTTGTACGCTGGCTCCGTGGCCAGGTAAACCACAAGAGCACCGAATACCACATACAGCACTCCAATTACATTGGCCAGGACACCAGCAGGTGGCAAGGTGGAGTACGGTGGCGAAGTACTGCAGATATAGAAAATACATTAGAGGTCAGGCAATACGTTAGGCAATGGATGATCCCACTCACATGGCAAAGATTGCCTTCTCGGTGATGCCCATGACGGCGCTCGCAATGGCCAGAACGAAGCCAAACAGACCAAAGTAGATGTGCAGCGGCATCATGGCAATCTTGTAGTTCTCCCTTAGGCCCGGGGCGAGGAATGCCACGAACCCGGCCACATACTGCAGCCCGAAGATGATCACCGAGGAGAGGCCCAGCCAAGAGTGCAGCGAGTACATGTTCGGTATGGGCGGGCTGTTCAGGTTGTGCGAATCGAAGACCGTCTTCAGGGCGATGACTGTTAGAACGAAGGCGGCCATATGGATGCCGGCGTGGGTGAGCTTCAGGGTCTTCTTGCGCGTGGTGCGGAAACCGCGATACACCAGAATGGCTGTAATGGGAGTGGAGTGGAGTTTAGTCGCAGTCTGCACCTCTTCCGCTTGCAAATCTACTCACAGTTGCCATACAGATAGATGAAGCCAATGGTCATGAACAGCGGATGCCAGTTGAACTCCAGCTTGGGATTGGAGCTGCCACCCAGTCCGCCAAAGTGCTGACCTATCCAGGTGCCCACCAGCACGATCATCGTTAGGCCGCACAGCTGTGTCACTACGTACAGCACCTTAAAGTTAATTAGCGCCGGATCCATGTTGGATTTGGTGCCGCCTTTGACGACGGGAGGGATGCGAGAAAGAAAGAGTATTACTTAAAAATAGAATTCAAGATGAAGAGCCCCATTAACCATATGCCTCCCACATTCCGAGCATTCCTTTGCTACGCTTCTATGCGATCTAATCATTCAACACACAAACAGAGCAGCCACAGGCCACGCATTCCATCTCCCTCCTTTTCCATATTCGCATTTTACAATCATTGTTTTAAGTGGCCATAAATATTGCCCTTCCCGTGCACCTTACACTTCCCTCTGGCCTTTACTTGGGGGGAGTCTGGAAGTGATTAAAATAAACCTAAAAACTAGTGCTGATAAGCACATTGGTTGATTACAAGTCTGCGACTGCGGTACATAATACAATAATACATAAACAATAGTTAAAGCCCAAAGGTTGTTATGGAATTACTCCCCAGAATACCCCCAATATCCCAGACAGATATCCGATCTGGGGCAGCAGTCGCATTCTTGCCACACAAACAAAGCGCCTCCTTAGTCGCCAGCAATCTGAGATCTATGATAAATTATAGTAAATATCCCGAATGAGATCTAGACAGTAGAAAAACAACAATTTATTGGAACCATTCGGTTCCATTCCCACAATTATTCTCCGCTTACATCCGTTCTGAGTTCTCCTAGAAGAATCCCGTAAACATTTTTATGATTGTTTATTTAACAATTATTTAATGCCAACGATGTCAAAATTTGTGTCTGCCAAGTAGCCGGTAAACTGGCTGTTATCACGAACAACGAAAGAGCGAACTAATGTTCTGCGGAGATAGCCTCCAGGCAGCAAACTTCACTCCAACGAAATGATATCAAATCGCTCGAAATAGCATCGGGGTGCGAGTACGTGTATCTTTATAAAAACTTGCAAATAAATTAAAAATTCTTTTAGATATTTTGGCATCTTTGAAAGTATTCCCAGCAGAGCTGTAAACTCCGAAATTAACCTTGAAAAACAAGCCTGCCAATGTACCTGCCAATCTTGGGTACAGTCGCACCGCGATAAAGGCCTTTTATCAGCTGTTCAACTCTGTCTATCGTATGCAAATGACAACTCAATCAAGAGACAGCAAAATTGTTAGATGTAAACTGTCGTAAATTGCGCCGTGCTGGCGCTACTCTGCGCTACATTACGTCCGCCCAGTTATTCAATATATTTGAATACGATGCTCCAGATTTTTGAGCGGGGGGAGGGGTTTTTCGGGCTTTCGGTCAGAAGTGAAATTAATTGGCATATTAATGAATGATTATGATTGTTAATTATGACGGTTAAGTGGGCGTGCCAGGGCGTCTGTCTGGGCTGATCAGCAAAGCGTTGCAACAGATCGTGCGCAAAATTTGAAAGAAACAATCTACATAGTCGTACTCGTACTCGTACTCATAAAAGATGAAAAGTAAAACTTACTCCGATGACGACTTTGGAAAAGCGTACAAAAAATATGCTGAAGACGGGCAAAAGTAAAATAAATAAAGCGAGTTAAAGAAAAAGCAAACAGATTTACACATACACAAGTACAAGTCTGTACGAGTATTTATGTTGAAAAACTAAAGTGAAATTCAACTTGAAGTCGAGTCGTGCTCATCGTCATGATGATGATGATGATGATCGTTCCGGGCGCATGTTGGGGAGGTGTGGCAATGGCAATGCAGTTTTCAACGGTCTCTCTCTCTACCTCTCTCTCGCTTTATGTGTTGTTGGTTTGTCTGTGCGTTTTGTTATAACTTTTACTAAACTAAACTCTTGTGGTTGTTGCTGTGCCACTGCCACTGCCAGGCTGTTGATTTTACTTTGCACTAATCAAACTTGCAGCCGAATTGCAAAGCCATTCACTGTCTGCACCTGTCTGCCCCTGACTCTGGTCTCACAGCAGTTTCTGTGTGTGGTTGTTGTACCTTTGCTGGCTGCCAATTCAATGCCTCCAATGGTTGCTGCTGGCTGCACTTGTTCTGCTGCTACCGTGGCCGATGCTGCCACAGCGGCCACTTCCACGGCAGTCATCTGCAGCGGAGACTTCTCCGCCACAGTCGACGCCTTCTCTCCTCCTCCACCTCCATTCGTTACGGAGATCACTGTACTGACTGGCGTTGCAGTAGTCGCCCCAGTGGATGTTAGCTGCTCTTCTGGCGTTGCGGCAACTGTCTCCACTTTGCTTTCGTTTGCGGGCACCGCCGCCGCCTGCTCTATGTCCGAATCCTTTGGCATGGCTGGTGGACTCTGGTGGTGTGGGTTGGCGAGGTGGTTCGGGGGCACTGATTAATCAATAGTTCACCAAATGGCATGCAATGCCAACGGTTAATTGCCACAAGACACAACACTACAGCAACTTTAAGCTACAACTACGCTGCTACGGTACTACTACGGCACTACGCTACTGGGATCGGCGACACGACCTACGTTACGATACGATACGATACGATACAATACGACGGAGTATACAACCGAACGCCTCAACGTGCAATGCGCAAGTGAATTTAAAGTTTTCCAACAGCCGCCCGCCGGAGCTTCAAAATGGCAAACAACTACGGCACGCCGAAGTTTGTATACCCTTGAAAATCTATGCACATGCAGGCTCATCGTTAAACTGCAAGCATGCCACAGCATCTATACTACAGAAAGCTTTAAAAGAGGCACACCGAATTATAGTCGATGGTGGACTTCCTCTTGATATACTCTCGGAGATGAGATGCTTCCATATTTCTGTGTTTAATAGTACGTGCTACTCCCCACTCTACAAAGGGTATACATCAAAAGAGCTTTTAATGCCTGGAAAAATGTGTTGGGTTTGGTGCTGCTATTAAAGCGTAGATAATTGTTTAGTTTGTACTAGCGCGTACTTTCAATGGATATGGAAAGGGTGAAAGAGTGTGCGGGGGCGTGGGGGAAAAACTCTGGTTAGTATGCCACACCAGACGACACACACACCAGATACGACTGCTCGAAAGGGGGTGAAGGCGGGGGGGTGGGTGGTGGAGCACCTTTGCATTCCTCTTGCTCTATTGATGCCCCGTCCATATAACTGAGCTGCATTTCAATTGCGACTTTGACTATAATGTTCTATGCATAATAATGTGATATACATCTAAAGTTCCTTCTTTAATACAACACACACCCCTCTCCGCGGGACACTGACTGATGTCTGATGATGGGGGGCACTTACCCAGAGAGAACAACATTGCGTATGCTTATTTATTTCTTCGCTTTTCAGATAATACTTTCGGTGTGAATGTGTGCAAAACTCTTCTTATCTTTAGCACTCTATAAAGATTTTCAGCTGTCGGAGAACAATGGAATGAAATATATATAAAATTTATCCCGCTGCGACACTTTTTACTTGTTGAACGAATTGCGTTCCAATGACTGTCGCTGCTGCCATATGGGAGGAAAAACTGTGAAAATGTCTGCAAAGGCTGCTGCGTGGGCGGCTACACCCTACACCCACCCACCCTTCCGTGTAGGGTGCCTTTGCCTGCTGCTCTGGCTGCAAGCCGCAAAATAACAAAAGCTTTTGTTTGAAAAAGCTCAAACATTCAACACTCATACAAGCGTACACGCAAACGCTGTCTAACAGTAATACCAGACACACACACACACACACAGCTACGATGGGGGTAACCACTTGTTGGATATGAAAGATACCGAGAGAAACAACGTTCTAATTTCGTGCACTAACAATTAAACGTGGCTAAGAAATGTATGTGTAGAGTAGTACTTACAGTTCAAACTTAGTCAGCGTCCGATATTTACTATACTTTGACTAATTTTATTTACGTTTAGCTGGACCACACACACGCGACAATAACAAACAATCAAAACAACACGAGATGGTGCCAAAAACGGAAACAAGAACAAGATTTCGCGACGTCAGCAGCGGTGACGAGACAACGTCATGAATTCATTGACCGACTATCTACTTTATCAAATCAAGTGCAAGGTCAGGCGGCTTTCACTCTCTAAGGGTTTCGAATTACAAATCGATCCACTCAACTCATGGTCTAAATGCTCGCACAAGTGCCGTCTTTTGTTTCTGCTGCTCGCTCATTTGGAAAAAAGCGGGACAGACCTACTAGGGATGGAACGCACACAAAATGCGGGGGCAGACAAGGAATTAACCATGTCGTCACCCAAAAATTGTTTCACGCTTACTTTTCGAGTTTTAATTTAACTAACATTTAAAACTTTGAAAATATGAAATCTACGCTCCAAACTAGTTCTGTTTTCTGAGCCGCTTTTTGCAGTTCGCTCCGAACTAGTTCACATTTAAAACTGCCGCGCCGCAGTGCCAGCTGTCAGAACTGTCAGAAATACGATAATCTGGTCAGATATACGATAAATGGTGCAAGTAATTTATCAAATGAAAAAATTAAACTATTTTTCTGAACTTGTAGTTCTTTTTTCTGAACTTGTAGTTATTTTTCCTGAACTTTTAGTTATTTTTTCTGAACTTGTAGTTCTTTTTTCTGAACTTTTTACTGAGCCGCTTTTTGCAGTTCGCTCCGGAACTAGTGGTACTTTGTGCAGCCCTGTCAACTGAAAATACCGCAGCGAACAAAACACACTAACGCCTCTTGGTTGCTAACGTCTTCAACGACAACAACAACAACAATAAAGCAAAGTGTACAAATTTTTGTACAATTGCGCATTTCTCACATAAATAGTTATAAATAAATGCACATAGAATGCTGTCCAACCTGCTGGTGACCAAACAGAAGGTGGTCCTCATAATAGGTGAGTGCCAGCCAACAAATTGAGCGTGCCAAGTGCATTTTATAAGGCTATGTCGCCGCCGCATTTCCCTCTCGTTGCAGATGAACTAAATCGGGAGCGCATTGCCCTTAGGTTCATTGACAGTCTGCTGCACGAGCAGGGGCAGGAGGCGGGCACTATCAAGACGCTGCCAATTGGCAATCTGAGGCACGTGTCCAGCTACGAGGCGCTGCTGAATGAGTGCGGAAACAACAACAATAACAACAACAACAACCAGTCTGGAGATGCCGCGGATTTCAAATCCGTTCCTGTCACGGTTATGGGGGTCGCCGCCAGCACAAAGGCCGATTACAATGTGATTCTGCCCACATTGGCCGACCTGCTGTGCTACCAGACCCCCGCATATATCTTCAGCTTCCTGAACAGGCTGCGTCGCTCGGAGCACGTGAAGCGCGTGTTCCTCTGGGCCTCGCCCCAGCACTTGCAGCATCACCATGCGCAGTACATACTCGCCGGCTGCGAGTACCTGGCCGAGCTGGTGCTCCGCCTGGAGTCGGAGACCCTGCTGTCGCTGATATCGCGCAAGCCCGGCGGCGGGGTGACCAACAAACGCTACGCCTGCAAGGTGACCAAAACGGAGTTTCAAGTGACGCCCCTGGACGGGCCAGCAGCAGCAGCAGCAGCTGGTTCGCCCAAGCAGCCATCGCCAGAGGCTGATCAGACAGCCGAGCCGGCCAGCAGCACCTTCAAAATAGAACTGGACGAGGATGAAGTTGTGGCGCGTAACGCTCTCACATTGCCATACGAACGGTGAGGGCATCAGCGAGGTCATCATCTGTGCATCATTAAAACATCCCATATTGCCATTTCAGCACCAGCGAGCCGGCCGAGGGCAACATCATTTACACACCCGATGCTGATGATGATTTCGATGACGAGGATCCCGATGAGGATCTGTGCATCTAATGGGCGCGCCCCAGCAGCGAACGGCAGTACAAATAGCCTTGGCTTTAAGTCTATTTAAGTCTAAACCTACTTAACACACAGAATACCTGCAAGGAGCAAGGTCCGATCCAGAATTCCCTCCCCCCTCAACTGATAAACTGAACCACTGTGCGGGTTCTGGTTACACAAATCTGGTACACGTAGAATTGCTCATTTTTTTGGATAACTTGTTGGCGTTGCATATATTGATATGTGAATTGAAAAAATTTATAAAACTTTATATGGAGAATACACACAGAGCTTACAGAGCGAAAGAGTTAATTAGTTGACGGACCCTATCTTATGACTTAGTTGCGGAATTTCATCTAGCTAAACTTAGTTATAACTTTGATTTTTTGGTTGCAAGCTCCCAACGCGCTACGAGTGGATGTCCAGTGCGCTGTGGCGTATTCACAAAGCGGGGCGACCTTAACTTAATCTAATTGCTATTTAATATTGCAAAAATGCTCTTAAAAGCGACAAAAACAAACAAAATATGAGGAGCTGCACTTGGAATGGGTACGGATCCAAGCGCAGTATCCCGGAGTCAAGATGGCGATTAGTTTCACGTTTACACATTTATCACAAAGAAAAGAAACTACGAAAAAGAAACCCTACTGGTTGGTTGGCTGGTGCATTGAGCATAAAAATTGAGTAATTCTTTGCGTTTGAGTTTGAATCTGAGAATCCGAGTAGATGAAAAGATTATTTACACTAGAAAATTAATAACAAATTGAATCAATGGCAATACAATGGACCTTAATGGGTCGAGTCGCGTGTTGGAGGGGCCTTTCTCTCATTTAAGTAGGGCATCCACGTCGCTTTTGGGATCGGCGGCCAGCGAGCTCCAGGCGGAGTCACTGCACAGTGGCAGCGACAGCTCTGTGCCCGCATCCACCACACAGCTCTCCCTGAGCTGAAAGAATTTACCCACCAGCCCGTCAATCCAACTGTGCAGCGGCTGTCCGGTGAGTTTCCCATTGGCCAAGGCCTCCTCGCGCAGGGAGAATTGCTCATCGTCGGTGTGGAGATGCTGCTGCCACTCCACTGGCAGCTCAAAGTCATCCGGCAGGGCTATGCCCAGGCCACCGTTGCGTTTCTCCGCCTCCGAAGTGCTCTCCAGAGGCTCACCGTTTCCATAGGCCATGGGGGAAATGAGGAATTTGAGCTGTGCGTAGATGGAGCTGCGTCCAATGAGCTTCGCTGTCCATACACCAGGCGTGATGGGATGGCTGAGCAGGGTTTTTGAGTGATTGATTACATCGGCGGACGAGTCCTCCACATGCAGCTCATTGAAGTCCTGCAGCCGACCCAAAGGATCGATCCACAGCAGCGTGAGGTTGTACGAGTGCGAGGCAGCACCCGAGTCCGTCGATCCCTGATACGTGTAGCTGAGTACCAAGTCACTCTGGGGCCCCAAGAGCTTCCCAAAGTTGCGGGCCACCTGCTCCTTCTGGTCAAAGTCCGTGGAGACCTCAAAGTTTCGCAATCTCTTGCTGAAGCGAGCATTCCGCGCCAGCTTGCCGTGCTGGATGGGTCGTACTCGCGTTTCCAGTTGCACATCCTGCCCGGTGGCCCTTCTGGCACTGTAGCGCACCAGGAATCCCTTGTACTGATCCCGGTGGAGGTAGTGCGTCAGCTCCAGCAGCTCCAGGGGATCGACCCTGGCCTGGTGGCCAGCCAGCCGCATGAGGCTGTCGCCCACAGATCTGGCCAGGTCATCCGCTGCTCCGTGCACATCCTCGTGATGGTAGAGCGACTGCCAGTACCCATGGAGGTTCAGATATTCGCTGGTATACGGCCCATACAGCCACTCCTCCAGCTGCAGGAGCACTGCCTGGTTGATGATCGGCTCGAATTTGCGGGCAAAGAACAGAGATTTCTGCTCCGTGGCCAGCAGCCGGGGCCAGTCGTCGGGCACAAAGTCGTTGGGGCTGCAGCCGCACCAGTCCACCACGTGCTTGTACTGGCACTTGCATCCCTGCTTGCGCTTCCAGTTGGTCACATGGAGATTGTTGTCCACGTACGTGTGGCAGTGGTGGGTGTTCCGCAGGACCGTGTGGAAGAACGATTCGGCGGGCAGCAGCGTGTGCCGGAATAGCTTCAGTAGCGCTTGCAGCAGCTCATCCTCCTGCTTGGGGTGCGTCACATAGGCCACAAAGGGCCGCGAGAGGGCCACCCAATCGCTGCCGCCATCCACCTGAATGCCGGCGGGCAGCTTGCGATCCCCGATCCTCCACATGTGCGTGTCACACTCCACAAAGGTTCTGTCCAGTCCCTGCTTCTGGATGAACTTTTGTGTTTCTCGGCCATGGCCCTTCACAAAGTTCCTGCCGCGATTGGCACTCAGGAAATCCACCAGCTTGTCCAGCGTCTTTACGGGGAAATCGCTCTCGCTTAGGTTTATCACGAAATCCCATTGCCACTTGGACTTGAGCAGATCCTGCATGCACTGGAGCAGCATGGTCAGCAGCGAGGCACCGCCCCAGATGGTCGAGAAGCGTCTGCGGGCCAAACGGATGTTGGGGAACTTCTGTTCCAGCTCTAGCAGCTTGCGGTACAGATAATCTTGTCGCTAAAAAGGAAAATTCCAATCCCACACATTAATTTCATAGCTAGTCAGTCTCCAGCCTTCAGCTGCAGCGTTAAATTGTGCCAATTGGCAGCAATTAATTGCTGGAATCCGGTCATTGACTTACCTCGTCCACGTGTATGTAGTAGACATGCTCGGGCGCATACAGAGCTTTCAGCAGTCGATGCACCTGACGCAGCGCCCTGCCATTGATCGTCAGCAGAAATGCAATCCGCACGCGCTTGGCCCCCGTCGGTGGGGTGCTCGCCGCCAGCTGGGCAGTGAATTCTGCAAGAGATTACGCCGTTTAGTGTTGTATTGCAAGCGGAACAAGAAACCATCATCGTTCGATTGTACTCACTGGCAATGCCCGTCTCGTAAATGTTCATCGCATAGAAGCCTCCGCAGATCTCCTTGGCATTGCCCAGACACTTGATGTTGCAACTGGAGTCGGGCAGCTTGGCCGCCTTGGGCGGCGTATCGAAGCCGCAGAAGCACTCGCGACCATACTGCACTCCGGCATAGGGATAGCCGCTCTGCAGACAGAGCTCCAGGCAGAGATTGGGCGAATTGGAGCTCTTGAAGCTGCTGTAGTAGCCGCCGAGCAGGCGGCGATCCTTCTCGTCGCGATAGCAGCCGAGGGACACGTTGGCCGTGTGGTTGCCCGAGGGGCAGCTGCTCTTCAGCTGGATGGCATAGAAGCGACCCGCCTGTATGGAGCAGGCGATGTGTGCGATATGTTGGCGACAGTCTTTCGTTTTGGCGCGCTGCAGCGCCGATATTGCTTCCTTGGCTTGTATATCACATTCGGGCTGGAAGCCCAGTTGATTGGCGGTCAGCCTGGCAGGACGGGGAGGTATCTCTGGCGGCTCTGCTCTCACCGGATGCAAGGCCACATCACGCTGTTTGCGCTGGGCGATGTCCAGGTCCAGGCCGGAGCCGCTGCCACCGGCTATGTCCACGGACTTGTAGGCGAGAAACAGTTGGATGCCAATGATGAGGAGTAGGATGATGAAAAAGGCGCGATATCGTCGCAGCCAGCGTGCGGACACCGATTGCTCCATGACTAGTGAAGTCGTCTCCTGCTGCTGCTGCTGCTGCTGTTCCCCCGCGTGGTCTCGAACAGGTTGTGTGCGTTGCTATTTCTTTGCGTTTGACTGTGGCCACGATGCGGCGGCATGATACACTGCTTATTGCTGGATGTCGGTGCATTTGGATATGTACATTTGACTAATTAATTGCATTTTTTTTCCTTAATATAACGCCCCCGCCACCCGCAAACAACCTGCAATCCAGTGTGACCGCTTATAGTTAAAAATACCGACTGACCCAAGTTGTATTTCTTACAAGGTGACGTCTGCACAACGTCTCTCTTGAGAACCATCCGTTTGTTAATATATGTATATGAAATCAAAAACTATTTGCATGCATATTTATGTATAGCCATTCTCTCGGCTCTCAAAGAGACAAACGCTAGAAGCTGCACAAACGGAATCCGTTAGACGGAATGTGCTCGAAAGAGCTCACATAAGACGACGTCACCCTATTCCTAATTCATCTTGGTCTGACCCGCAGAAATATACCGTAAAATACTGCATACCGACTTCTAAGTATACCGGAAAGTAGAGGCAAAAACAAGAAACAAGCGGACACACAAATTAAATTTTATTGAAACTAATGCTCGAAAACTATAATTAGAAGCAACTCAAGTATGGTCGATCCGAATCGGAAAATCAATCGTCTGCCCGAAAAGGATCACTTTCTGGAGGAATGCGAGGCGGAGTTCGGCTCGCGCTACACAGAAGACGATGACGAGTTTATGGCACACTGCAGCAAGCCAGTGCCCGGGCCGCCAATTGTCGAGAACTGGATGAGCGGTGGCGGTGGGGGAGGCGGCGGTGGTGGTGGCGGCGGCGGGGGATACTCTGGTAACAATCGATACAATGGCAACCGCCGAGGAGGCGGAGATCGTGGCTGGCAGCGGCGGGAAGGTGGATATCATCACAATAACCATGATAGGGGGGGATTCAGAGGTACGTGTCGAGTCCAAAAGTTATTTGTTGTGTATATATTGTAGCTTTATCCTTTTCTTTTAGACAATCACAATCGCAACCGAAACAGATACGATCCATATCAGCGCAGAGATCGTGGCCAGCATCATCATCATGGTGGTGGAGGCGGTAGCAGAGATGGCGTCGGGGATATGAGCGCAGTGGTGGCGGCGGCGGCGGGGATGAACACCATGGTGGAGGTGGTCACAAGCGTTTCTTTGATCAACGCCATTCACGCAACGACTCCCATGGCAGAGATCAGCCCCCGATCACGGTTCGACGCGACTATGGTAACTTTGTGCCTGCATCCAAGGATTAGCAATCAAAACTAGATTAAGTGTTGCCCCCAATGTTTGATGTTTGATCAATTGTACACACACATATAATATACATTTATTTAATTCATTTTGCTTAACGACATAATGATAAAAGATACCTGTATCCTGTATGCTTCCCATTCTGCTCCCATTTTGTATGCTTCCCAACTTCCTTACACTGCCGACTCAGATAGATCCTTTTTGGCCTCGTCTTCGGGTGCTGCTGCAGCTGTTGCCGCTGCCGACATGCCCACGCCCATTGCAGTGAGCAAATTGGAGACCGGGCCTGCGCCACCCGCCTGCGACTTGTAGCTGTCCATCATGTTCTTGAGCGTATTAACGTTTATATTGATGGGCTCAAAGTCCTCAATGTCATCGAAATCATCCTCATCTGCCTTGCTGGCGGCTGCTTTCTTGCCCTGGAACGACTTGCCAATGGTGGTCTGCGCCAATTCACGATCCATTTTATTCATGTACGCCTGGATGCTGCGGTCCAGCGGGAAGCCGGTGCTTGAGCTGGACAATTCGTCGAAATTGCGCTCGATATCGTCGTCATCCGCATAATCGCTCATCTCGGAGTTGGAGTCCCAGTTGTCCTCCGGGATGACAAAGTCCAGGAAGTTCCTCACGTGCGTGCTATCCGCCTCCTCCGATTGAATCAGAGAGTTGCGGTTACAGGCCTTGCGCATCGACTGATTCTTTCTGAGCTGCGATCCACGAGACGTGGATGCTCTTGGGTGCCGCAGCCCCGGTTCGTCATCATCCGAGTCCAAGTCGAGGCCTCCGTAGCCGCCGTGTTCGATGCCCTCAAAGTTCGACTGCTGATCCAGGAAATCGCTTAGCTGCTTGGTGAATTCCTCGGCGTCCATGTCGCCGTTTGGCTTGTAGAGTTTGTTCGGTCCGTAGCGATCCTGGAGCAGGGCATCCAGATCGTCGGCGGTAATACTGAGCCAATCATCCTTATCGCTGGGCAGCAGATTGTTCTGCTCGTCGCGCAGGGCCACTGATGCCGTATCGGACGGGTCCAGCATCAGGGCCAGAACCTCGGCTCCCACCCGCTTGGCGGTGCGGAAACGATCCTGATTCCCCTTGAAGAACTCCTTGGCCCTCGAGTACAGCCGCATGTACTCGGCACAGCCCTCGATGTTGTCCCGGAAGTAGCCCTTGCCCTCGAGACTTCTCAGATACGCTCGCCAGGCAGGCATATCCTCCACTTTTTGTTCCCCTGCCCGCTGGGCTTGGGTGGCAAGAATTTCCAGGCCACACGACAGCTTGACGCCCAGAATCTGTTCCTTGTAGAGCTCTGGGTTGCTCACTTCGTCGGTTATCTTCCAGCCGAGCCGCCTCTCCGGCGTGTACTGGTTGTGCATCACCATGGCGTACAGACAGCGGGTGAATCTGATATTTGTGCGGACTCGCGCTGCCTCCGGGGGGAAAAACTTCATGGTTCGCAATGCCTTGATGTCATCGTTGTCGCGATCGCAAAACGCTCTCACCGCTGACGCCACCAGCTGGGGGCGTGTCTTCAGCAGCTGCGCTGCACTGTGTGGCACCTCCACGATCTGGCGATGGATGGAGTAGTGGGGCTCGGCAATCAGGAACTCCTTGAGCCGCGTCTTAAGTACGTTCTGCACTTCGGTGGAGCAGCGATACAGGGTGGGATTGAGACGAATACGCTGCAAGGCGATGGGCACGGGCATCGGTTTGTTCGGATTGGTGGATGTGGAGTTCTGCAGCAGCTGGAGGGCACCGTTGACTATGTAGGCACGCTGCTCGCAGGTGTCGGGAGAGGCCCAGTCGGGGAGCGCATCGGCCGCCTCGATGAGCACGAATTCACCATCGGAATCGGAGACCCGGGCAATGTATTCACCGCGTGCCTGCGATATTTCCAACAGAAGGTACACAATGAACCACTCGTCCCCAATGTTGTCTCCGTAGTGGGTCACCCCGTGCAAATGTGGCGGTAGATCCCCTGAAGAGAAAGAACATTCTGATTGATATTTGTTGCTATTTATAGAACTCAATGGGCCCCCATCCCCGTCACCACAACATACCATCTTCGTCGTCTTCGGCCACATTGGTTTCATCATTTAGCATGCGCTCCATGGGACTGCCGGTTCGCACTTGCAGCTGAAACTCATCCTTGTGCCAAATGTAGCTCCGCTGGATGACCAGCTCTCTGACAATCTCCATAATCTCCGTTTTGATGCGCAACAATTTCTCCTTCAGGTGAAACTCATCCTTGAGATTCTCGGGCATCTTCGGGAATATATAGTACTCCACGTAGTCATCCTCGCGCACAAATTCCAAATTGCCCGGCTTCCTATACTTGGGAGCTGGCTTTGTCTTCTTTGAAGCCATTGTCTTTTGCTGCACCCAATGTGGCAGCTGAACGGTCCTTTGTTTTGTGACTCAGAACGTGGGCGACGCGTGGGCCGACGTGGGATGTGTGTATCCTTAGCGCCTGTTGGGGGGGTGCGTGCGTTGTAAGCTGACCGCTGACCCCAAAGCAAATGCTAACACGGTGATTACCGTTTAAATAATTGATTAATTGTTGCCAATTATTTTACAAATTGCCTTCGTTTTTCAGCCGATTTTTGTATTTATTTATTCGAAAAGTTGGTGGAACCAGTGAGACCGCGGACCTACCGAAAAAATATACCGCCTGACACTCCGAAATATACCACAATATACCTTATCATTTTTAAAATTTTTAAATATACCGAAGAGAAAGAGGACTTAGCCCACATAAACCCTCTTTATTTAAACAGTGAAAAATCTTCAGTCAAGACGTGAAAAAAAAAAACGGTTTATAACTTGTAGATCCATCCTTCCTCTTCAACAAAAAAATTACCACGATATCTTTCCACCTGAACTACGGTAAAATTACGGTAATCGTTTTTATCATATCTTTTTTGATTTTGATTCGGTTCCATGTCCATACTCTGAAATCATATTCATAATTTTATCCGATAGATACATATATTTTCTACAATATTGTTAAACTTTGAGAACTCATTTTGTTGAATTGCTTTTAAAAAAGGGGCTTACACAAAATATATAAAAAATCATTTAACGTAGGGGGCATGGAATATTACGTAATTTGAGCACTTGTTGCTTGTCACCCGGAATTCTGAACCTTTTAATACCCTATTACCTTTAATTAATGTTTAGATTCCGTTTTGCAAGTAGCTTTAATTAATTAATAATGACTATTTCTTTACGTTTAATTTTATCCCGCGTATTTATAGGGTTGCAACTTACTGATATCGCTATCGCACAGGCAGCAACAATGGGGCACGACTGTCACGGAAGCGATATCGATAGCAACATCTAAAACGTCGCGTATTTGTTGTTTCACTAAAAACTTTTAATAAACATTTTATAACTATTAACGCTCAATCCAACGCTCTAATTCGGGTCTTAGATGTTTTACCAGTGCCCTTCGTTGTCAGTGATACGCCACGTGCCGCGTAATTTCGTCGAACTCCACCAGCTGCAGCAACAATAACAATCGCTAGCGACCAATAAGAAGAAAAATACCAGCAACAACTACAAGTACAACAACAACAACAACATTATTCTGGCGCTGAGGTAATTTTGCCATTTTTTGTTTATTTAAATATAGATAGCATAGCCATAGTACGGTATGTGTGTGTGTGCAAGAGTATGTGTGCCGCCAGTGGCATAGTGCGTGTGCTCTCTTTCTAAATTGGATATTTGGGTGCAACCTGGAGATGTTGCACGCAGCACGGCCGTGATTTTTAGGTTGTTCTCTTAATTTATTGCATATTTAATGCGTATTTGTGCATCTTTCTAAACTGATTTACAGTTATGTCTGGTGCCTGCTTTGTGGCTTTCCTTCTTGTACTTCTTGTTCCGTTTTGTGGCTCTGATTCGCGTCTTTGTTTTGCCGGCGTTTGCGTTCGCCTTCTTTGTTGGTGTTGCTTTTGCGACGCCCTGCCCTTTTTTTGTTGTTGTCTGATTTGCAAAGTAGGAGTAAATAAATACCAGTTGGAATTAATACTGAATTAAATACCAAGTCAAATACAACATTCGCAAAAGCTGATTAGAACGAGGAATTTCTAATAAACACAAAAAGTTCTCTATATATTACAGTATACAAATCCCATCAGCCTCTCTTCTCAATATCACGAAATTGAAACTGTGAACAAGGCGAATAAATCACACCTGAATGAGCAGCGGGGGGTGGTGGCACCTGCTGCATATAGAAAAAATTATCCAATAAAATGGACTCCACCTCTGTGTCCCTCTGTGGCAGCTGTTGTGGGGGCGTCGGCGGCGGCGGTTTCGGTGTCAGTCTGTCAGTCTCTTGGCCATTTTATGGGTTTGTGTGTGTGTTTTCCGCTGTAAAACCGCGGATATGACACCGAATGTGGTATGTTTAATCCATTGTTGGATGCACTATCTCCCCGTCATACGGGGACCGGGTAAAAAACAGCGTTTTAATTAGTCTTAAGATAAGCTTAGTCTTTATTTATAGAATTTCGTATTTAAATGTAATTTAAAGACGTGAACAAGAGACGTCATCACTGGCTGGGGGCTTGTTTGTATTGTTATCTTCTTGTTGCCGTTACTCCTTTTAATCTGCTTTTTTTTGTTCATGTTTAACTAGGGCTTGGGGGAAAGAGCAGGGTTGGAGAATAATAAAAAAAAAGAGAAAGAGAATACCGTTCTTCGGTATTCTCGGTACTCAAAGTGCGGCTCTAGCGAGGGTTAAGGCGAATAACTGATACAATGATACGTAGAATACTCAGAGATTTAAGCTAAAAAAAGACAAAAAATTCAAAAAATATTGCCGAAAAAAAGTGTATTCAATAGTCGCCTTTTAGTTTTAGTCTCAAACTACTTATCTTGTTTTCTTGTTATACATTCGGTTATAGTAGTATGTACATATATATGTATGATACTCTCTAACATTATTAGCAGATTTGAATATTTATTTATTGCAGCGCCTGTGCTCTCGTTGTTTGTCAAGCGATTTTCTTAGTGTTTTTTTTGGTAGTTGTTGCGGGCTTTCTGTCTTCGCTATACAGTGCCTGCGGACTAGTTTTCTTCCCCCCGACCTGTTGCTCGGCCACCACCCACAAGTGTGTGGGCATGCTTTTGGCCAGCAGTGTGACACACCAACAGACGGACAGTTTTAATATTTCAGAATTGTTTTTTTTTCCCCATTTCTTTCTTTCTTTTGGTGTACCAATTAGATGTTCTTGGCATAGTTTTTTTTTTCTTTTTTCCAAGCGATCTAACATTGCTCATTTAAGTAATCACATAAATTATCGTAGATTATGAAATCAGCAGGAGGCGGAGTGTTTTGTGGGGTTCTTGGAGAGGAATATTCTAGAGGGGCAGATGTTAATAGTCGTTGAAGGCTTGCATTATATATGATGTTGGGTTGCTCTTTCGATCATGCTAAAGGTGAAAAACATTCAAAAAGTATTGCTTTTCTATGGGTTATAGGTGAAAACTCATCTCTGTGCAGTTCAAATCAAAAATAATTGAAACATTTCCTTTAGAATATCCCTCTTCTAGTGCCACCACCCGCTGCAAATACCTTTTCCGCTCCCCCATTTCTAGACTAACTGCAGCGTTTGGATCTCTAAATATCTCTTGATATTTCCCCCTGCTGTCTGTAGACAATTCGATCTTTTGTTTATAGCTGCTTTAAAAACTAAATGCTCGTTGTTTCGTCATTATGAAACGACGTCAAAGTAAAAGGCAAAGGCAACAGCAACAGCAGCAGCAACAACAACAACTTTCGCACGGTGAAAAATGTTTTTCAAATTTTCGAAAAGAAAAGAAAAGAAAAACTTTTCTCGCCCACACCACAAATTCTGACGCGCTTGATTGTGTGTGTGTGTGTGTCTGGGTGTTTGTTTCTTATATATTTTTTTTATGCTACCCGCTTTATAATTTATGCACAAAGAAAATAAAAAAATAAATAGGCAAAATGTTGCCTGCATTATTAAGACGTTCGAGAATGGATTGGCGGAGGTTTTGCTCTTGCGGAAAGTGAATGCGAATGCTGTGGCACAGTGGGCCATAAAAGTCGTCCCACTCATAACTCAGCCGGGTGCTAAACTATTTGGCAAAGTGTGACCCTGGGCAAGGTGCTTGACAGTGGATGCCACACTGTGGGGCAGTGTCAGGCAACAATTAAGCATTCGGTGGGGCGGGATGGCAGTGCACATAACCGTACAGTATGTACATATCTTTTTATTATGTTTCTAGCATGTGCATCCATAAATTTTCAGCATCCGCATCCACCTCCTCTAGACGCTCGAAATTGCGCGAATTTTTGCAAATAAATTCCCTTTTTTTTTTGGTTTGCTTTTTATTTTTGGGCAATTTGTTTGTCCCTGACATTGCACTTGCATGCAGCATGGAAATTGTGGAAATGGAAAATGCAAATGGCAGAAAAATTTCCAATGAAATATTGCCTCACTTTTGTTTATGACAAGTTTGTGTATTGAAGGCCGTTTTCTCTCCATCCCAGAAGCCGGAAAATGGGCGGAAAATCTAAGGAAAATATGATTTGTGTAAGACAGTGCGTTTCGGGAGTATAAAAGTACAAAAAGAGAGGCTGTAAAATAAATGAATGTTCTTTATCAATAGAAATCCCTTAGAATGAAAGCTATGTAGGGAATTGCAATTATCATAAGGATTAGGATTACCATCTGTAAGGGAAGGTGAACTAATAGAGTTATTAACGAATTTCCTACCGCATATATTGTCACCTAATTATGCTTACAATTCTGATCGGTAGTGTAGTCGTAGGAATAGTTCTTTAGATTCTATGGATATGCCCACGTACGAGTGAAGCCGTCATAAAACACGCCCCCACAGCCATGACACAATCGCGAGAGACGCGCGGTGGCCTCTGGGTAATCCTTCCTCGCCCTAATAGCCCCCTGGGAGGCAGAGGCATTCAATTGACGTTCCCAATTTGGCCATAAATTTGAAAAAATATAGTAGAATATTCTCTGCTCTGCGCTTTCCTAGCTCTCTTCGGTTCTGGGCACTGGCTGTGTCGCCAAAATTCAGAGGCTGAGTCAATTTTCTTATTTTTAGTTGCTCGATTTTAGATGATATTTTTAGGGGGATTGCGGGGTAAAGTGCGGACTGGCTTTTACTCTATTAAATGTATATTTTTCTATTTGCAAATAAACAAAAAAAAAAATATACTTTTGTGCTAAATTTAAACAAAATTAGTTGTCGCCTGAATCTAAATTTAAAACTGAAAGTATTTGCAATTTACTTTGATTTTTTCCCCATCGCCTCCGTGCCGATTCCGTGGCCGGCCGCAAATCAATTGCGGGGAAAATCGAATGATAAAATGGGGGGGCTACGGGTCAGAGATTAGTCATGCAGGTGGTTCTCTCCTCTCTGTGGATTTCTCACACTCTTTCGTTGGCAATTCACAGTTTGATTTCGTGTTTAGAAATACTTGAATCAATGGTAATAAATTATATCTTTATATCTGGAATTTTGGTTTCCCAATTTGTGAATTTGTTTATTGGCCAGAGAATTATGCTGCAGATTGAGCGAAAGTTTTTGCTCATCTCAAGGTCATTTTTGTGGAGGGGAAAGGATTTTGTCTGCAGTTAAGATCTGTTTTTGGGAGGGATCTTTCTTGGATATTTGCCAAAATAATAAATACAATATGCTTCCAATTGTTGTTCCTTTTGGTAGCACAAAAACATGTATTAAATGTGTCTGAAAATGTTTGAATAAATTCGTATAAATTATGTTTCGAGACATATCCCAAAGGTTAGGAAACCATTTATTAATAAAATATAAAAATATGAATAAATTATCTATAGGGTTATATTTGGGATAGTTTATTTTCACAGGTCGTTAAACTGTGAGTCTGAAGAGAAGTTTCGATCTTTTAATGGGAATTAATCAAATATTAGATATAAGATGGCTATATATTCAATTAAATTCAGATATAATTATTTCTTATTTTCAACAATCAATCAAAAAGGACTAAAACGAGTTTTGGGTATTAAAGATAGTCCGTTTGCTTTTCTCACATTATTATTATGACCATATATAATCGGATTGGGTCGTATTTTTCTATAACCATGGCAAATTCAGAGAAATACTTATTCTAAAATATTGCTATTATATAAACTTACTTGAACCTTAAAAAAAATAATACATATTTGCAATCATTTAAAAACCATTTAACGCCTGGCCTTGTGGCAGCCAAGGTTTTGTGCCTCATTGTCATTTGCAATTATCGTACAATATGCCTTAACCACCAAACCAGAGACCAGAGAGGCCTTCCTTACCTGATTACTTCCTTGCCGAAAGACCCCTCCCCTCAAAACGATTAGAAACTAAGTGCTCGGACACATGCCTTGACCCAGAAACCCACTTAGCCGACGATCCCCCGAACCCCCAAAGCTGCAGCAAACCGAATGACGGATGATCCTGAATGGCCGATCAAGCGGAGAACTCGCTCTTTGGCGTGTAGGGTGCACGGAACGGCCAGCAGCAGACCCAAGTAGAACTTTTTTTTTTTCTAAAAAACTTTTTCGAAATTAAGAGCCGTGCGCCAATCTTTTAGAGAGACAGAGAGAGTGTACCGTACGGGATCTATTTTCGAAAATACGTTTTCGAATTTGAGAGAGTGAGATTCGGAAGGGAGAACCACAAGGAGAGAGAGAGAGAGAGTGAGTGAGAGAGAGAGCGAAAGATCGCTTTGTGTTGTGTGTTGTTTGTGTAGGAAATGTGAAAGTTCATTGTTTCATTGAGGAAAAATTGTTGAAAAAGACTTTTTGGCCCGCAACCGATGCCCACGGGAAAATTATCTAACATTTTGCTCGAGAGAATTTTCGAAAAATTTGTTCGTTACGTTTTCGAAAGCGCCGCCGTATCGTATCCGTGTGCGTCCGTGTCCGTGTCCATGTCTGTCCCGTCCGTCTGTTGCTGCTGCTGCTGCTGCGGCTGCTGCTGCTGCTCGGGCATTCGAAATGGGAGCAGTGTGGCGTGCGCCTGGCCGTGTGTCTGCTCAGTGGTCTCTGCGGAGGTTTCACGTTTGAACGTCTCCTCTCGAACAAAACGAACACACAACAATTTCCACGGACAAAAAAAAGCGCAATGTGAAAGCCAAAAAAGACTAGAAATAGCCTGGCGTGACGTCCCACACACAGACGACAAGACAGACAAGCATTAGAAGGCAGAAGAGCATTCAGCATTCAACATAACATCAACAACATCCAACATCAGTAGCAGACGACAGCGTACCGCGTGAGGATCGCCCCAGATATCCGTAAAAATAAAATAAAATAAAAGAAAAGTGTTAACCCAATACGATCGATCGATGAATACGCCAACATTCCATATAGCAGCAACAGCAAACAGCAAAAACAAACGAAACGGAGTAAAACCTGTAGGAAATACGGAGTAGAATACAGATTTTCATCATCGAACGAAACGTGTCTATTGGGGCCCTGACCCACAGGTGGTTCCAGTCATTCCACCGCACGGAAAGAATATCCTTCTCCAGAAACCCGAACAACACTCGTGAGTGTGCTCCGCGTGTGTGTGTGTGTGTGTGTGTGCCTCTCAAAAAGTGTCGTGGAAGTGGATATAAAAATTCAATTGATGCGAGTTTAAGTTCGAGTGAGATATTAAGTGATGTGCCATCCATCCCAACATCAGACGACGACTGTCGTGTGACGTCCTCCCCACTCCCCCCAACCATAACAAAATAAGAGGAGGAGCAGGAAAGAGGACTCTCGCTCTGTCCGCTTCCGGTGGTGTTGCAAGTGCAAGTGTTGCAGCGAAAAGGGGCTGGGGACGATGCCGGTCATTGCCGATGCCGATGCCAGCGATGAGCCACCAGCAAAATGTTGCAAACATTGTGAGGGTATGCCTAGATCTTACAATCCATCCACCTTTAGTATACATACGTACAATATACATATACATATACATATCTCGCTCTCTTATCTACATATAAACAAAAACAACAACAAAATCCAAAGAGAAAAGTGCAACAGGCAGGAAAGTTCACTAACCGTTTCCCAGGGGGGGAAAAAGATTCACTGATCCACCGATCCACCGGCTATTAACTTCGACCCAAAATCTAAACACAATTGAAAGATTTATGCGTAATTTTCCCTCTCCCCTCCTCACTCTATGCCTCTCTTTTACACACTATAGTGCCCTCTCTTTCTGGCTAGTCTGGTGTCCTCTCGTTCTGGCACTCGTGAGGGACTTGAACTGGCATTAACTTTGGTCTCCGGTCGCCCCCTGAGGCCCACAGATAGCATTTGTTTGTTTTAAATTTTGATTGTTGCCACTGCCACTGCCACTGCTGCTGCTGCTGCTGCTGCTGCTCCCCAGGGCAATTGCCGGGCACTTAGTTTTTCCTGCTAGAACATGAAAACCCGCTGACGCGTCTACTTAAAATTTTCTTTTTGTCTGAAATCCATGACAGCCAACGCCTGTAGGCCTCTAAATTAGCTAACACAAATTTAGGTTTTCTTTTTTGTTTTTTTGCGAGGATTTTTGACAGCATAAAAATTTGTTACGGAAATGTCAAAATATTTTTTGTTTTTTGGAGAGGCAGGTAATTAAGAGGGAAACGTGAGTGTTTTTGAATTATTTTAAATATATTTTTAGAGGTTTAAAGATTATAGAGAAATCTTATGAATGGAGGATTTTATAAGAAATACTATATATTTTCATACATTTGTTTATAAAATTTGTATGTGAATTTGTTTTTGTCTGTGATGAGAAAAGTATTTAATTGAAAGAATTTAGAGAGTCAACAGAAACCCCAATCACATTGACAGAATATTAAACCTTAGAAACCTCTCGGGCTCTCTCTTTTGCCATCCTTTTTCACTTGATCTCTTCCAAAGTGGCTCAGCAATTTAAGAGCTTTACCCATTAAAAAATTCTCACTGACTCGCTTGTGCTTCACTCCTTTGCTCTATCTCTCCCAGTGTGGCTTAGCGAGACTCGTACCCGTATTTTCGTATGGATCTGC
Source organism: Drosophila bifasciata (assembly GCA_009664405.1). NCBI lineage: Eukaryota > Metazoa > Arthropoda > Insecta > Diptera > Drosophilidae > Drosophila > Drosophila bifasciata. Next base: position 44,044,127 of record CM019043.1, read on the forward strand.
GATGTGTGAGATCTCAGGCAAACGCTGCTGAAAATCTGCCGTATAGAAGGTTAAACTTTCAATTATTTTAGATTTAACAATTAGCAGTAGCTGAGAAGTTGAAAATGTATCTAATTTGTCGTCTAATTGGGCATAAGTGTTGGTCCCTAATGAGGTGAGGACTGCGTTTGCTTTGGCACACGCTCAATGCCAGCCCCCTTAGGAGGTAACCCCTCTGCCAGTCGGAATATCGGCAGACCCTGGGCACAGGCAGGCAACCACCAGGCACCAGGCAGCAGCCAGCCCTTCCCTGCAGCCTAACGAGCTGTTAAAAATAGTGTAAAGCAGTGTAAAATATTGTCAACAAAATGCTGCACAGACATTGTATGAATAAATAATATAAGGCGTGCCACGAGGCGTGGGCGTTGGCGTTTGCTATGGGAATTCTTAGAGAACGCAGCAGGAAATAATATTGCAAAAGAAAACAAAATATTTTTCTCACTCTTTCATGAAGGGAGAAGCTACTTTTCAAAGAACCAGATGCTTCAAGAGATAGCTTCTTTAATCTGCCGAAAAACTATTCTTCTGGGACTTCTACAAACACTTTTCGTGTGGAGGAGAGCCCTTTGACAAATAAACATTTTCCATGCATTTAAAAATAAATAAATTATAATCGTAACTAAAAAAGCAAAATCTTTCTAAGCCAACTTGTGCCTCAATCTTGGCCATTAAACGAGCGTGTTTACAACAAATGCAACAATCAACAGATCTTGTTTACAAATACACAGACGAGTATTTATCTCACTAGAGGAAAATCCTCAATTCTTGCGGCTAAACGGAATGTACGAGTATGAACAAAATTTTCCAAGCCTTGACACTCTTTCGATATATGTATGTACGAGATAAATAGATATATATTTTCCACTATAGTCGTGCATATACATATATCTTTTATTCCTTTTGATATATAGTCAATTTTTGATTGCTCCGATTAGGCCGCGGACTGCAGTTGAATGTAACAAAAAATTCTCATTTTGATTTTCTCGTTTATGGCTTTTTTATTTACATGCTAGAGGGAAATGGAAAATTCGGCTGTGGGGAGGCTGTAGATTGTCTGCTCAACAAAATTAGCTGCCGTGCGACACCAACAACAACAACAAAAAACATCAACAATAAAATCTAATTTAATGAAAAGCCAAAAGAAAGAAAAAGCTATGGAAGCCCCAGGAAAAGGGCCAACGCTTTGTCTGGTTTCTGTTTCTGTATACACTTTCCAGATAGAGAGTATTATGACTTTTATTAAATGTTTGCAATGATCGAATATTTACTTATATCTAGTCATATAGTATAGAATATAAATACAACATTCTACCTCTTTTTGTGCAGAAAGCAGTACAATATCGAAGCACTTTCGATGTATTCATAATATTATGTATTCATAATAATACAAAATAAATCATAGGTATAATTACATAGGTATATAAGTACGTAAGGGTATTCAAAGCTTCAATGCTTTCCTTCTCGAATTTGGTGTGTGTTTTTTTATCTCCATTTATTTTATGGCCATTTTCAATGTAATTTTTAGTGTTGAGTGGGGCACAAGGTGTTGTTCGTGTCGTTCGCCGTGTCCCCCGTCTGTATGGGTGGTGTCTCCTCTTAAACACTTTCAAATGAGTGTCGCTGGGGCTATTTCGAGAGACCCACCATTTACCATACCTCCAGCACAGCGCAGGGCAGGGCAGGGCAGAGTAGGGCAGGGTAGGGCATTCTCCCATCCAGTCAAGAGAGAAAGATGGAGAGGGGGCGAAGCATCAATCGTGTGGTGTTGTGTGGAACTGTGAATTTAAAAAGGGGAATTTCTCGACATACGAAATATGTGAATTTCTGTAGTTTTGGATCATCGTAGAATGTACAGCGAATGCCCAGCCATGCAGTCAGCAGACGGACGGGGCAGAGCTCATTGAACCAGTCACAGAGTCCATTCTGTAACCGAAAGAAAAAAAAACAAAAACTACGATGAGAGTGCGAGTACGAGTACGAGTACTAACCAGCAAACCACTCAAGTTCCAATTGGAAAATTCATCAATTTTGTAGGCTTTTCGGGAAATTCGAAATTTCACTTACATTTTTCGCCTAGAAACAAAACACTCGAGCAAGGGGTGGTGGGCAGGAGGGGGGAAGCAATCAAAAGTGGCAAATAAATTTGCACTTGCATCATCCTCATCATCATCGCCCAGCGTTGCTCCTATCAAATATGTTCTGGATACTATAGGCTCTGGGGATATCCAGTAATTATGAAGAAATATTTGGGTAATTTTGTAGTATAAGTTTTTATAGAGTATTTGCAATGAAAGAAAAGGAGAGTTAGGTACTTCGATGAATAATGATTTGCATGTTATGGACAAGTATAAGATTAGTTTTAAGTGTGTAAGAATCTAACATATGGCATTACTTATAATATATACGATCTTGCCCAAGCTGGAATTATGAAGGTTTAACAGATTTTCTATAGGTATGGTTTGCCAGGTTTAAATCCGGTTCAGAATGAACATTTTTTTTTTGAGTGATAAATACATCATACCCTTCATTCTCTGCGTCGATTACTGGGTATAAAAAACAAGAGCTATCAGATGGAATGAATATCCATGGCAGCCAGAGCGTCGTGTTCAATTGTTTTTGTGTGCTCACTCGCTCTCCCCTCGCAATCTCTCTCTCTCGCTCTCTCTCTTTTTCTCTCGTTGCGCCCTACCCCTCCGCGTGAATGTGTGAAAAACATGCCGCAAAATTGCCGAAAAAGCCGCACGCACACATACCATGGACACATGGAAAACGGAAAATTCAAAAGGAGGGAGGGGGGACGTTCCTGCCTTCTGCCCTGCTGCCTCAGTATTTGCATTTTGCCCATTTTTGTAGTCAAATTTCTGTTGTTCTGATGGCGGCTGATTCAGCGGCTGTTCCTGCCCCTGCCCCTGCCTCTGGCTCTGGCTCTGGCCCCACTGCCCCACTCTTCGTTCTGACGTCTTTTGAATATAGAAATTTTATTACTCCTGGACGCGCGTTGTAGCGCTTTTTGGTCTTGCGCAATGTTTACACACATTCTACATATACATACGTATGTATAGTACATATGTATGTGGCGTTCAGTCCAGTCAAAGTCAAAATTCATGTAGAACACAGTATCGAAGGATAGATGGGGGGGGTGATCTTCCCTTCTTCTCATCCTCATCCTCTTCCACTTTTGATTCTGTGCTGTGTTGTGCATTACTTTTGCATGTTGCAGACATATGTTTTTTTCGTGAAACAGCAACAGCAACAGGCAGTTTTTCCTCAATGTATACAGCTTGTAGAATCTCTCTCCATGCTCGTAGATGTAGCTGTTCCGTTCCCTCGCCCACATTTTGTCCAGCATTTACCTCGTTCTGCAATTTGTGCGCCGGGCCAACAGAATTCATTGGAAATTTCAGACAAAACGAAAGCGCACGCATTTGTGCAAATAAACAATGAGTGGGAGGGAGGTGGGGCACCAGGTGGGGGTGGCTTGTTGTGTGGGTGGTTGGGTAGTCTGTTCTGGTATGCGGCGGTTGTGAGGTGCTGCTGCCTGCTGCTACTTGCCTGCTTGCCTGCCACCTAAGCAATGTCTGAATAATGAGCAAGAAGCATTAGGCAAGGGAATTGTGGGAGTATCTGTGATATCAGCAACATGTAACAGAGAGAGAGTGAAAGAGGAGGGAGAGAGAGATACATCTATAGATATATCTATATCATGGGGGAAGTAAACTCCCTTTACTACCCTCCATTAACAGAGTATCATTCAGTCGCCAATTGAATTCCATTTGATTCAATGTTCTGCCTTGCTTTGCTCTTCTCCTCCTCCTCATACACCTCTTTCTTTTGCACCTTTAAGTCTGCCGTTCTGTTCTGTTCTCTCTCTCTTGCTTTCTTCCTTCCCTACCACTTCAATTGCTTGCCATAATCTTAATGAATTGTTGCCACTGGAAACTACTGCATTCCATTGCCATAGAAATGTGGAAGCAAATTAGATAGAGAGCTAAGACAAAGAGCCATAGAGATGCAGACACAGGCAGAGAGAGAGACAGATGGAAGAGTGGGAGAGAGAGAGATAGTTGTCTCTGTGGAAAAATTGCAGGTGTTTTCCTTTTCGCCGTATAAACAAATTGCCAGACTCCACTTCTGCGCCTTTTCATTCCCCTTTTTCCTACTCGTTTCTTTCCCGTTTCTGCACCTCTTATCAGCCGCTTTTCCTCCCCTTTTTTCCACACACTTTTGCACCACTTTTCTGTGGATTTTATTTTCCTTTTATTCATTTGGCTTATTGCAAAATATTTTCCTTGTTAATTCCACTCTTTCTTTCTGTTTCTACCTCTCCGGCTTCCCCTCTCTGTTATTCATTCTTTAAGGTCATTCTTCATGTTGAACATTGCTTTTTATTTAATAAACAGAAATCGCCTTTCCCCACACCCCCCTCACCTTCTTATCTTCTCCACCTTCTCCTCTTCTCCCATTTCGCTCTCAGCTCCTCCCTTGGACTTGGGACTGCATTTATTTGCCCCGTTTTTCGCTTATTGAAATGGAATCCCATGAATTTTTTATTGTAAATGCAACAATTTGTATTCATGGCATCGCTTGGGTCCGAGTTCAAGTCCGTGGATGATGTAGCATGTAGAAGACCATTACGAAGGGTGGGGGCAGGGGGATAGAAGGTAGTCTGAGAAGTGGATGGCGTCGGCGACCTTGATTTTGAACTCATTTCAATGAAAATTGCAGCATTAAAAATCGAGGCCAATGGCTGGAAAAAGTGAGGGGAAAATGGGAAGAGGGGAAAATGGGGATGGCTAAGAGCCATTCAGGTAAAATTAGAGAAAGACCGTAATTTCATTGCAGGATGAAAGAATAAAAAGAAAAAAAGATTTATTCCAGACAATTGACGACTGCAGGAAAATGTTAAAGAAAATTGCTACATTGCAATTATTGGAGACTTCTTTTGTGCAAGAATTTCCATTGAAATACAAAGAAAAAGAAACCAGGAATCAAATCATATTTCAATTTAAAAGTAGCTTTTGCCATGTAAATTTAAGAGGATATTAAGGTATAAAGAGTTTTATATAACTTATAGGGTTTAAAGATAAGTAGATGTGAGTTTATTTAGTCAAATATGAACTTTTTCCACTTAAATGAACAAAATTAAATTATTTGAATGACTATTCGGGTAACATGCTGTTAAAATGAAAGGAATGAGGATTATTTTAATGAATAAATGGACTGGAATTTAAAAAGAAGCGAGTTAAGCATTTAAAAGTATAGTTTTCATAGATATATTTTAAGATAATAGGTATAAATGTGCCATGATATGATGCAAATCTGAATCATTGTTAATTCTTAGTTAACTTTACTGATCTTTAACTAAAGTGCTATTCCTACTTTTAGTCAAAGATCATTATATTTAGAGCTCTCTAAGCATGTTTCAGGTATGCCTAACGATTCATAAAATGCTTTCTTTAAAAAGGTTTTCCACGCAATAAAAATGTATATCTAAAACTTTCTGATTACTTCATCTGAGGCCGCATAGAGAGCTCACTCATTCACCTACTTTGCGTGCAACCCACTTTACCCCACTTGCCACCCACCCACCTACTACTACTACAACTGGCAGCACCCACTGTGCACCCACACGCACTATGTAGAGTGCTGGCTGCTGGCCGATGCTAGAGTCCGGGGCGTACGCCTCATTAGAACACCTTTCAGTTTGCTGTGTAATTTTCGCAACATTTTTAATGGCGTTCGGGGGACATTTTGGCACTCGAGTGACCGTGTGCGTATCCCCTACATGCCCCTCTCTCTGCCCCCTGTTGCATGTGGCTGTGCGGCAGTGAGGCAGTGCGCGTCGCACGGAAAACTATTTAGAGAAGTGTCAAGAAATGTCTGCATTTTGCATTTGCCGTTGCCATTGCAACATCGTTGCGGCATTGCGTGGCTGTGGCTGTGCCACTGCCAGTGCCTGGCACACAGCTGTAGCTGCTAGACACACGCCTGTGTGCCCCACTCTACCCCCCCACGCTACCCCTTTCTGTGGTGTGACGCGGGGGCGGGCGTTGATAAATTACAAAACATTTCGTTTTGGCCATTTTAAATGTGGCATGAAATTTGCATTTCATATGGGTTTTTTAGATGCCGCTGCCGCTGCTGCTGCCGTTGCTGCTGCTGTCCACAGAATTGGGGCTGAAATGGCCTAATCTTCTGTTGGACTGTGGGCGTGGCATGTGGCATGCTTCTATCTTTGCTTCCTCTGGGTGGATCTGCTTGAGAAGAAAACTGTGTCAGATTCCCCGATGGCTTTCGAGTGCATAAAACATTTTGCCTGCTGCGCTCTGCTGGCCTTTCTAAACAAAGGCCTCCCTCCCCCTGTGCCCCCTACCCCACCGAGTGGGTAGCAATTGCCAAAAAATAAAAAAAAAAGGTGCAAAAGAGATGGCTATACTTGAGCTAAAGATTTTTTTGTCATTTGTTGCGTTTGTCATTGCGTTTTTGGTTTTGTTTTTTTTTTGTTTTCTTGCGTTTGTTTGGCGTTTTTGTGATTTATTTTCACTTTGACAAATGCACAAAAATGTGACCATGGCATGTCACTAGAGAAACGTCTCTGCGGTCCATTGGTCATTGTATTTATAATGCGTCTCCCGATATATCACAGATACAAAAGATACACATACATAGATACAAATGGCCAACAGGCGGAGGCGTAGCCCGATCCCCAGTCTGCAGACAGTTGATGAGGAGACTCTTCCAGAAAGGATCGAAAAATATCGAAAACAGAATGCGAATGTGATGTGACTGGCTAATTAGTCAGGGTAAAAATCTGTCGCTGTTCTATGTACGTGAAATGTTTGCAGAATCAGGGAGGAATCTTTTTGGTTGTTTATTTTGTTGTTTGCTAAAATTATGCAGTAAAAACAAAACAAGACAAAAACTTTTGAACTTTTGGGTAGTGACGCTGTAGATGCCCTTAAAGTTAAATGATTTCTATAAAAAGATAAAGGTTTGGGGATCATTTCAAAATGAACTTTATTTGTCTTGAATTTATGACTTTTTTTTTGAGACATTTCCCCTGTAAAGGCATGTTTAATAATGGATTGAAAGCCATACAGTAAAAGTTAATATTAAGATGTAGTACGACGGTTATTTGGCATTCGATTTATGTAGAAATCTATTGGGACTCAACCATCAAGTTCCTACTCACAAAAGTGGTGCTTTCAACCGATTAACTGCTAAGGATCCTATGGTTTCTATAAATATGTCGGAAGCTTAAATAACTCTAGTATGGATAAATTATAAATAAGTAGAAATATATGTTTAGCATCTTAGATACTTTGTTCCCAATTTTACCTCTCATTTGAGCATAAAATTATCTGAAAATATACAAATTTAAATACAAACTCCATCGCTTTTCTCTTCTGTTATGTGTGTTTATCCATTTTTCTAAAGTAGCTGCTGCCTTTTGGGGTTATAACTTCATTTCCGCTGAACAAACAACAACAGCTGTTTGGCGGAGTTTTTCCCTGCTGCTCCTGCGGTGCTGCGTTGCATATTAATAAACATGAAAATTGTCAATGTGGGTCACAAAACAAAAAAGATATGCCAAAAGGCAGGGCTGTGTGGCGTCTGGCTATAAAAATAGCTGCCTTTTGCGGCGAAAAAGTTGAAGTTGAAACAGGTGCATGCCACATCTTAACCATCTATCTTGCTCTCTCTCTGCCGCAAGAGATAGAGTTTGAGTGAGTTTTTTTTTGTCGATTTTTGTTGACTTTTTACATCTGTCAGTGAATGAAATTGCATTTTTACAGACAGGCACACAGGAAAATCTCTGGTAGCGTTTTTCAATTTTCACCCACACACACACACACACACACACACACACACATGCGAGATGGTTGGCTCTGTGGCGACAATGCAATCAACATAAATACAAATCCCTAAACTATTTTAATGTCGACTTGACCCAAAAGCCTCTCCTCCTGAATGCCAGCCAGAGGATTCTGTGTGCCTCGTACACGAGTAATGGAAAAGTTTTTGTGGCACTCACAAGCTCAGCGTCAGGGCCAGACTCAACTTAAAAACGCATCAAGAGGCGGCTTTGGCTGTTGCCTGTTGGCTGTTGGCCAAAAAGCCCCTGCTAACGGGGCGTATACGTAATCGGATGTACGGCTCCATCTACCGTGAAGTTCCTGGGGAAAGTGTTAACAGAAGTTTAAGCTGCTCTCCGCACTCAGGGGAGTCGGTTGAGTACGTATCCTTTAAGTCCAAGAAAATGCCAGAGCAGTACATTTTCTGAAGAATGTTTCCCCCGGGTGTGAACATTAGGCAGAGGAAAGGTGGAAACCGTTTCGCAGCAATTTTCTTATCATTTTCTGTAAAGTATTTTCCAGCTCTTCGGCGGGTGAAAGCTAATTGGAAAATCTGTTTCCCAAGCAGATTTCCGCCACGAACATTGAACTTTGCGCCCAATAAATGGCAAGGGAGAAATGATTGAGATTCTTCGATTTTATGCCATTCCTCCTCCCCCGAACACATGCAGACAGACACTTCTTCGGTTCATTGACATTTTGGGTTAATATTTTGCCATTAGCTGTGTCCTAATTTTGGGGCGCACAGCAAATGTGTACAGAATGTGCCAGCGAATGGATCCCCAAAGAGAAACCATAATGAAAATGTAAGCCCAGACATGGCCAAATATTTTACAAAAGATTTTTGCATAAATTGCCACCCAATTCCATTTCGGTTTTCGTTCTGGAATAAATATGAAACAATCAAATGGCAATTAACACTTTTCATCCGAATCACATGCTAATGCCCCATTATCGATAAAGATTTCTCGCTGTCTTGGCTGCCCCTGCCCCTGCCCCATGCGCCCCGCATGATGATGATTTCTGCCACACCGAAACGAAACCTAATTGATGGCGGCATGGAGCATGGAGCCAATAACCTTCGCCCCACAATTCACGGGCTCCTCTTTAGTTTTTCCTTTACAATTAGTGAACATTTTTCGTTGATTTGCATAAATTTGTTCTTGGTTTGGTTTTTTTTTTTTGCTGCTCTTGTTTAGATGTTGGCTTCTGTTTGGGTATCTGTTTTTCTTGTTGTTGCTATTGTTTTTGTTGGATAGCTGACTTTTTTATTGGTTTCTCAGTTGCGCATTTCCCATTCGATTTTGCCCCATTTTGTTTATGTTTATGCTTTGGGATTTTTTTGTGTGTTTTGTACTATTGTTAACTTAAATATTTGGAAGGCATATTGCAGCTTGTCTGTCGTCCATTAGTCACCGATTAAAATGATATTTTTTGTGTGTGTGTTTTTTCTTGTGGTGTTTGCCAAACTGTTGGATATCAGTTTGATCAATTTGTTGGGTAGAATGTTTGGGATCATTTTTGAAACATATTTGAATAAATTTCAACTAAATTGATATACGAAACGCGACGCTGGAAAACTATAAAATTTACATACATTTTCATTTTAAAAGTCCGTCAAAAAGTTTGGAGAACCCTTTTGGAATCTTTTGGAAGACCCTTAAACCCTATACAAACTAAAGTTTGATGTAAGAACCCTTCCAAAAGGGGTGCGCCGAATACTTACCGGGCCTGAAACTCTGGCTAATTTCCCCCCAAAATGTCTAGGAAAGCCAGCGGATGGACGACACATCATGGCCATAAATTTCAATGGGCCATGTATTTATTTTTAACCAAATTTTCCCGTTTATCCCATAGTTTTTATATCAATGTTTCGTGGGTTGTTGGTGTTGTTTTTTTTTTTTGTTAATTTTATTTTATAGTATGCTTGTCAGCCTTTTTAGAATTTATGTTATGTTTTTTTCATACATTCCTTTGGTTTGTTGTTCTCTCTGGCTTTGCTATCAAATAATTTTTTTGTCTTCACATTGGTCTCCTCCGTCTACGTCTCTCTGTGGCTAAGAATCCCTGGCCCCCAGGGCGTTCTGCTCTGTTCTGTCGATTCTGTCGCCAGCAACAGATTTCTCTGCTGCTGCTGCTGCTGCTGCTGCTTGCTGCGTCTCCGCACGCATTTGACTTTCAAATGAAGGACAAATATTGTACGGGCGAACGGGCGGACAGCAGCAGCAGCAGCAGCAACAACAACAAACAAACAAACAAAACATGGCAGCTTGAGAGAGAAGAGCATAAAACATAATACGATGCGTGGGGAGGGGGGGCCAGCAGGGTGGCAGATATGCTAGGGAAAAACTTTTTGCATTTGGATTGAATATTTCTATAGGTCTGTAGGTCGTGCGTGGGAGTGTAACTCATAAGAGAAACTCTCCTCCTTCCACTTTTGTGGGTCTTGTTTTATTTCAACTTTGTTCTTGCTTTGCGGCTGTGCATACAAATAAATTATGTGAGTAATTTCATTTTAAACTGTCTGTTATGGGCAGTCATACCTCTCTCTCCACCGACTTTTAACTGAAAAAGAAGATTGCCGAGAAGTGGAAAAGTTTGCCAAGTAATTGTAGGGATAGGCCTATTCATTGTCGGAAGAATAACATGGCAATTTCTTGGAATGGGCCTACATTTGGAAGCGTAGGTGAAAAAATAAATACATAAAAAATACGTTAGAAATCTACCGATAGAAAATAGGTCTGTGATTTGCTTTGTTTTGTTTGTGTGTTTCTGTCTGGAGGTGCAATGCAGTTGGTATTTCTTATCTCTTGATCTTCATCTTACCTACGAGCTTTGCTCCCTCTCACGTACTGATAAACACTCTCGCCGCAGTTGCTTTTGCTCAGTAGCAGCAGCAACAACAAAGACTCTCGCTCTCCTAACGGTTATAAATACCTTCTTTACCGTTGAACGCATAATATAAATGACAAAACTTAAGTAAATTCAAAGCAATCTTTTGGTATTTCGTATTTTTATAGTATTTAAAAGTTAATGGCATCAATAAATACCAAAAGTTGAGCTCGCTTAAAATATGTTTATTTTTCTAAAATAAAATACCTCATTAATCCCACATTAATTATGTATAGTATAGTATAGCTAGTGTATGCAATCTTCGTTGCTGGCCACCATTTTCTCCTTTTGTTTAATGTTTTCTTGTTGGTTTTTTTTTAGTTAAAAGACTAAATTTTGTTGTTTGAATTTATGCTGCACACATTTTTAGAGAAAGAATGATAGACCAGTGGGAAGGAGAGAGAGAGAGAGGCACAAGAGGCATTTGCAACGTCCGGCGGCAACATAAAAATAGATTTGGCCCAACGCGCTCTGCCACTTAAGCCACCAAAGCCGGGGCCAGGCCAGGCGGCGGCAACAGCAACATCAGCAACAGCAACATTTTATCGACACGAGCCAACTGTCAGTCGCAGTGGTGGCAGTGGCAGCAGTCGAAATCCGTGTGGCACCACCACCGATCCTCCTAAGCATTGTTGCAGCCCCATGTTGAGCTACCCAGAGCGCCAGAATGCAATATGCTTTCGCTTTTTTAGACCAAATAAAGCGCAAATAGCACGGACATGGACACACACCCAAAAAAAAAAAAAAAAACAGAAAAGAAATAAAGAAAGATGCAAAGATACAGATACAAAGATACAGAGCAATGCAAATAACTTGGCACGCATCTTGTCGACGCCGTCGTCGTTGCAGTCGTTTTCGCTGTCGTTGTCGTTGCATGAAATGCAGATTCTAATGCATTTCCCCTGCGTCTGGGCCTGCCCGAATAATTTCGAAACTTAACTTGTCCCCCCGCTCTTACAGCGGAGGGGGGAGAGTACTGCTGCTGTTCCATGTCCCTTGCAGTTTTTCGTTTTTTGGTCTTGTTTATTTAGGACTTGTGCGTGTGCATGTGTGCATGTGTGCGTGCGTGTGTGTGTGTGTGTGCGTTTGTCTGTTGGATAATTTTCTACTTTATTTTCTTTGCTTTTGGTCTGCATAAAAAAATGCACAAAAACCCAAACGTCAGACGAGAATTTTATTTGCTGTTTTTATTATTCACCCTGTGACTTATTTCCCTCTGTGGTTTGCCCAATTCCCCCCCCCCTCCCCATTTTCATTTACATTGCATCCCCCTCCACCCCTTTTTTGTGTGGTTGGAAAATTGTTTTGTTTTTGCGTGCGTGTGTGAGTGAGTGTCGACTGTAATTAATTTACAGGGCAGGCCACAAAAAGTCCTTTCTGTTTTTGCCATTTGCCTATTTGTGGATGACCGCAGACCTAAAAAACATTTGATCGGATCAAAGCAGATCGGAATGGATGCCTCGAGATGCCTCCAAAATAGGTTTTGGGATTGTTCATTCTCTTACGGATATCTCCCTACAGTGAGTCAGTCGCTGGATTTTCCGTGTAATCTCTGGCCAACGGTTGCATTTTATGGCTGACAAACACACACACACATACACACAAATATTTGCCACGCTCCAACAATCAGCGTTTCAATCAAATCGCAGTTAACCGGGCGCCTCCAAAAGGCAAACAATACGCCCTACCTGCCTCTGCCTCCTCCCATGCACACACGACTGCCCCTACATGACCGCACACACAGAGACACACAGTCACACACAGATACACGTACAGCGAAAGTATCTGTATCACATGCAGAGCTCATAAAAATAAAATGGCGTTACACAAAACTAAACGTTGTAGCGCCACCCCCAAAGCTCCAGTGATGACAGTTTAGTGGAGTGTGGCAAGCGGCAAAAACCGCCAAATGGAGCGGAAGAAGATTTGACTGGGGAATTGGTGAAAAGTGATTTAATATACATACTAGGGAATAGTAAATTAAAGATACTTTTGCAAACGCATCTCAAGGGTACACTTCCATACACTTAAAAGTAGTTTCTGGTACTATAACTAGTCTATTACTATGGTCATTTTTTGGTACAAATTTCACAGAAGGAAGAGCGAAAAGAATTGAGTGAAATTAAACATGAAATTCGGGGCATAATTCCATTTTACGAGTTACCTTTCTTTGGGCAAACTTTTATATGAAACTAAACTTTAGTTTTGTACTATTTCATCATGAAATTCACATAATAATCATGTTGAAAATGTTACTTAATTTCAACCAAACTTCTTGTCTTTGTTAGCCTCTTTTCAGTGAATGAAATTCTTCTGAATGTGAAAAGTATTCTAATATTCAAATGTTTTAGCTTTGTTTAGCTTGAATATCGCTAAATGCTCATCTCTCTCTCTCTCTCTCGCTCTGTGGTGGTGGGGTGGCCATCAAATCTTTACGCGGAATTGTCGTTGTCATCGTCAGCGCAATCGAGAACACACCTGAGAAATCAATCAATCGATTTGTTCAACTGTAACTGTGACAAGAGAGCAGCGCTGCAGAGCTCTTTGTGAGCAGAAAGAGACGGGAAAGTGACGGAGAGTAAAGGGAGAGTAAAGCCTTGAACAATCAGTCGGGCAACATGTTGTCAACAAATTTTGGAACGTTTGATGAAAAGAAAAAAACGCGCACAGAATGCTGACTGCGCCAAATAACCGCTGGCATTTTATGCTGTAAAACAAAAGGCAAAAAGAGGGTGTGACAGAGACAGAGACAGAGATGGTGTGATAAGTACAGGCAGATATGGTGAGAGGATAAGCTTCTCTGGGACAGAGGGGTGATTGTCACCGCTACATGTAAATAACTTCAAAAAAAAAAAACAAATGCGAAATGAAAATAATGGAAAAAAAAAGGAAAGAGCGCCTGCGGAGCATAAAGTGCTTTAAATTTGTTTCAAATTTACCTTGGGTACCGAAATTAAAGATAAGAAGATTTGAAGAAGGAAAGCAACATCCCAAAGCCAAAACTTAAAACTCCTGGATTGCTGAGAATTCCTGTGACAAAAGAGCTTCTTTCCCCTGTTGTCGAATACCTTTGACGGCTTGTTGTCGACGCTTCAAAGCGAAATGCAGTCCACGTTTTGATTTACGCCGTCCGGTGTGGAAAATTTTCCAAACGCACACACGCACAGTGAGAGAGGGGAAAGGGAATGGGAGTGGGAGGTGGAAAAACTTTTGCCACACATTCCATGTAAATATTTGGAGGCAGAGAAGCAGCTGACAACTGTTGCCGCTTGCCCTTGTGCAATGTGACTGACTGACAGACAGAAAGACAGACAGCCAGAAAAGCCAGACAATCGGATGGATGGATATATGGATGGAGGGAGCGGAGTGGGCCCTCAGAAAGGGCCAGAAAATGGCAGCTGGACAACAAATCAGCTTACGGAGCGAATGCCTCAATAAACTTTTGTAACGAACTTTACCACGGGGGGACGAAAAAGTCAACTTAAATGCGTTCAAGCATCCATCTATTTTTGGACAAAGATTTTCTATGGCGTCCCCATTTTACTTTTACATTTTCTTTTGGCTTTTCCTTTTCTTTTCGCTGTATACTTAAGAGTGTATGCTCGATCTGTCCCGTTGGCAAAGTTTTACCTTTGAGGTGGCAGCCACTACATATGTATAGAATAGAATATCTCTTCGTTTTTATAGACTCTATAGATTTTAAGTGGGTGTGGCATCATTTTGAGGGAATCTTTCGATACGATTTTGGAATGAAACTCAAAGAAATCTTTTAGATTCTTGTGTCGAAGTGTTTTAAATGTTTTTGGAAATGATTGATATTCCCTTTTTAAAATGCAAAGCAAACGTCTGTCTGTCGCAGTCTCTTGACAAATTCAATGCGCATCGTAAATAAATTAAATGCTAATAAATTGCAAATGAAATAGACAATATTCTATGGGTGACTCTGCAGCGCAGAGACTTTTGGCGCAAACAAAATATGATTAATGCTCCCGCATGGGGCAGGCAGAACAAAGGCGAAAGTAACAACCCATCCAGACAGAGAGACAGAGAGAAAGAGAACCCATCAATTGGCAAATGTCGCACGGCACATCCATCATAATTATGCACAATATTCGGGACATATTCGGGGGGGCTGTCTCTGACAACTTTATGACTCTGTCCGAAATGGAAATTCTAGATATGCATACAGTATTTGTTGCAGATTTACAGGTTTTTAATTAAAATCATTCCATATGAAATTTATCAAATGACGAACTGTCTGGTGTGTCTGTCTGTGTGTCTCTCGGTTGACTGTTCATCCAGATATTTCATGCTCTTAATTTGTGCCTCATGTGTCGCATGAGACTGCATTTTGGTCTACGACTTCTGTCTCCTGCGATCACCTTTCTCCTCCCCTGCGCAACAATTCTATCTCCGACGACACTTTTATTTATTTTTTCGTCGCTTTACTTTTGTTTATTTATTGCATCTTTAGGCATGTTTTGCATTCGTTTTGCCGCTTAATTGAGATATTTATTCCATGCCGTGTTTATAATTTATGCATTTTGATGGCTCTTTAAATGAGTTTCTATTTTGCGCTTAATGGAAAATGAGCTGATTTAATGGGCAGCGTCTAACAGATTTTTTATAAAAAAAAGTATACATACTGGTAAAAAAAAAAGATACAAACAAGAAAGGGGAAAGAAGTATTTTCTTTTGTAGATACAGAGTCCTATTTTCTCCTAAAGCTAAATCATTTACAATTCCATTTGACCTTAGATATTGGAGTAGCAAAACTTATCAAATAATATGAGTAATCCTTAATATTTTTATGGTACTTATTTGTAGTAATATTTCTCAAGTTTTATGCATCCAGTTTTCTGCCCCATTTCGACTATAGATCATTCCCATTTATAACACCCCAAACAGCTGCTTCACCAAAGTGTTTGTTCGTTTTTATTATTTGTATTTTTTAGTTTTAGTTTAGTTTTATTATTGACAAGAAAAAAAAAAGAAGCAAACCCACACAATTTATTAATCGCTGTTTGCACAAATGTTCGCCCCTTCAACGCCTCAGTCGGTGTTAAGTATTTAGTTTTTGTTGTATGTTCATTTTCGTGTAGTATTTGTGGCTGAGTTTTTTTTTTTTTTTTTTTCTTTAGTATTTTTAGCCTTTGGCTGCGTTGCCGGCCGGTATTTTGCACAATTATCAAAATGTTCTCCATTCTTTTTTTTTTGTTTTGGCCATGTTTAATGGGGAGCACTAGAAACTCTGTCTTTCTTTCTTAGGTGGGTGTTTTTTCCGCCCAAGGTTATCCATAAAAGAGCCTACATATGAGACCAATTTGTTGATGATTTCTTTGAGTGATTTCTTTTGACCTCTACTTGAGGATTATCCCATCCAATGATTATTCATTCCAAATTCTAAGTCCAAGTCAAATAAATAACACAAGAATAATAGATATATATATATGTGTATATGCACAGATACTTTCTACAGATGCTACAGATACGTATGTATATAATATATAACAATAAGAAAAATCTGTGTATCTTAATGACCCTCATTCTTTTGTCAGTGGCAGAGGGAGAAAAATATCCAAAAAGAAATAGCTGACTGACTGCCACTGGCCAGTGCTGCCTGCCCCTTGGCGATGCCAAGAAAAATACACATCAAAAATTGCCGCAGCAAATATTTTCTAAATATTTGTATTTAGCGCAAGTTAAATAATCACACAGATTATTGCAGAAAACTACAAAAAAAAAAATTGGACAAAAATAAAGAAAAGAAATACAAAAAAAAAGCGCATAGAAAAAAGTTTGCGGAAAAATGGACAACAAAAATTGTATTAGAAAGTAGGAAAATATTTAAAAAATATTTTAGTGCCAGCTAAGCTTCCGTCTCTCGGTTTCTCGCTCTATATATACATAGCTAGATAGTATATAGCTAAAGGTAAATCCATATGCAATAAACACCTGTAGCCGTCCGCCCCATCCACAAGGCTGCCTGCTGCCTTACCCTGGCTCTAAAGCTTTCACATTTTGTTGCAGGCAACATTGTTGCACCTTCGTTGGTGTTGGTCTGCCTGATGATGTGTGTCTGCATCAAGTGGCGGTGCGGATGTGGTAGCAGGTGGTGTTTGCCTGCAGCTGTTTAGCCAATGAATCGTTGAGTTGTCGCGCATGAAAGCCTTGCGGGAATGACAATTTGTTTGTTATTCTAGGCGGATGAGGGAGGACGAAACGTAAACTTTGTACACCAAAAACTAAAATTATGCAAATATTTACCCGCCTAAGTAACAAAAAGAGCAGGGCAAATGTGAAAATTCTCTCTCCCAAAGTTTCAAACGAAACATTTTTGATTTTTTTATTATTTCGTTTAATTTTGATTGCTTACAGGGTATATCCATAGTCTACAGAGTGCTCAGTGTTCTTCTAGAATGCAAAAAACTTTTGCTTATTTAACAGACAAATTCTTTTGTAGAGGGATCCTCTTTTGGTGCATACAAAAATCTCATCTAATTAATTGAATTAAATCCGACAACCGTCATGGAAAAAGCATTCGGCCAAGGCTGTCTCCCACAGCCTTTTCCCCCATCTCATTCTGCCCAAAAGTCACTTTTATTTTACCTAATTACTTTCTCGAAATAGAGAGAGAACAGAGAGAGAGATAGAGGTGGCACTCTGTGCCCCTCTGGGAACAGAAATAACCATAGAAATTCCCAAAAATAATTCTTTATTTATTTTGTGGGAATATGACACATTTTATTGTCTGAAAAATGGGAAAGAGAAGAAGGAAGTGGTGGAGCAGGGGCCAAAGGTGAGAGAGTGACTGACAAATGACCAGAGATTCGCATAGTCCCTTGACAGATATCCAAAAATGATGATGGCTTGACAGCTGCTGCTGTTGCAGTCAGAATTTTGGAAGATACGAACTAATTCTTAAACGCAGAATCATAAAGAATATTCACATCTACTGTTAGAAAGCTAGAAACACCTTGAGATTGAATCCATTTTAAAGATAGATTAATGAAAAAAAGAGCTGTCGCTTGGCTATTTAAACAACTGGTCTTTTTTTCAATGCTAATACAAAGTGTTTTTAATTGTCATATTTGTACATTTTTTGTTCATTAGCTTGGCCATTTTCTTGAGGGGTTAAGCTCTGATTTGAGATGGCCAACATATGATTCATTGGAGGAGAATGGGGTTGTCCATTGCCGCCCTCTCGTTGGCGTCATTGTAGAGGATTTTACCTGCTGGCACAATTAAGTTTTCGGCACGTAAATGAATCATTCAAATAGCTTTTCATCCACTCACACGCTCTCGCTCTCTCTCTCTTACTCTTCTCTCTCTGTCTTATGGTTTTGGCTGAGTTTTTCCTAGCGGGGGCGCTGGTTTTTGTGGCGCATACGCCCCGTCGGCTCGTGTTGTGTGCAATTAATAAATTTAATTAAGAAATAATGCACAAAACCCCAACCGACCCTCCCCTTCTCCTTCTCACGCTTCTGTCGCTCTTTCGAGTGTGAAAATTATGATTATTTTTCATACATCATTTTTGTGTACGAAAAATGCAGGAATAAATGTCAGGTTGGGGCTCCTTCCAACTATTTGGCTTAAGCCATAAATCAAATAAGTTTTTAATTAAAGCTCTTGCATGGATTTATATAAAAATAAATAAATATATATAGAACATACATATGTATATATGGCATGAGGATTCAAAAATTAAATTCCCAAATGTAATTACACGATATTCAATGGCTCTCATTCTCCATTCCGTATGTATTCCACGTTTCGGCGCTATTCTGGCGCTATATAAATTGGTGTAAAAATCCCCCTTTGCGAATGGGCGAATGCGAATGCGAATGGCGGCGAATGCCGAACATAATTCAGCAGAAATGACCCAAAGCACACGACAACGGCTGCCAAGAAATGCCTGCTGCTGCTGCCCCCACACAGCACTGCAGTTGTTGTTGTTATTGTTGTTATTGTTCCTATTGCATTGGTCACGACTGCTGTGTGTATGCGGGTGACGTGCGGTTGTGGTTGCCACGGGGGCAGCAGTTGCAGTGGCACATGGCGGTCAGGCATTGCCGCCAACGGCATAGCAACAGCTTGTATAGAGGGTATACGGCTGGGTGGACAGAATGCAGCCAGCGCCATTGAATTGAACCCAAACAAATTGTCGACAATTTGCCAGAGGTGTTGGTGCACCGGCTACTGCTGCTGCTGACTCGTAGAGAACCCTTAAGTAATGCAACCACAGGATCAATAGAATAGATTGCAACAATTGTGGGCATGTAGAAAGCCGCAGGGGCAAATAAATACTACAGCTGTAAAGAATGCTGAAGGAATACCTAATTTGTTGTTGGTGTGCCGAGGTTGGTTTGCAGAGGATGCCTCTGGAGTTGTACTCTATTGTGGTATATTTTTGATTGAGTTATGGGAAAACCTATATATATATATATACATATATACTTTATTTAAGTATTTCATTTTTTAAAATTCTTATTTTGCTGCCACAACCTTCTCGAACCCTCCCTGTTTAAGATCATAATCTTTGCAACCATTGAAATTAAAAACTAAAATTCATTACAGAAAGATATTCTTAGCCCCATGTGGGCGTGTATGCCACCTCCCCCGTCCAACAGTAATTAATCAACACTGTTTAAATAATAATAGTACCACTGCCAAACATTTAATGTGCAATGAAAATGCTCTGTGCAAATATTGAATTACAGCCGCAGTTTTGGCCTTGACAATCGCGCGCTTAATTAACACAAGACGCAATGTCCTGCCAATTGTTCAGCGCACCGGAAACGACACACCAGGGGGGGTGGGGGGCAGGGCAGAGACAGAGTCGCCCTGTCAAATGGCAGTTTATCATCCTGCCCCCCAAAAATGGGCCAGCGAGATCTATGCCAAGTGCCTCATTATGGCTGTTCCCCCCCTCCCCCGCCACTTGCGTGGCAGAAAATCTTATTATTTTTTTTTTGTTTTTATGGTTATAATTTTTCGTCGTCGTCTCTTGAGTCATCGTCGAATTATTGCAAAACTATGCAAAGTGCAATATTTTTTGGTCGGGTGGGGCTTTATTGTTGTTGCATGTGTGTGTGTGTGTGTGTGTGGCATGCCATGTGGTGTGGCAGGCAGCATGTGCTGAGTGGCCAATAATATTTGCAATTATTTATTTGCTAGCCCCCAGAGCGCGGTCATTGTGTGCAAATTAATAATGCTAACCCCTCGGAACACGAGAGTGCAAGCATGCCACCCCCAGCTGCCCCGCTGCCGCACCATCCCATTTGATTTCCCGAAAATTTCTCAATGTGCAGAACGTGCGAAAAACTTTTATGTATGTTCTCAAAAGATTTGTGCAACTTTGAACTTTTCAATTGAGAGTGGGGGGCAGGAGCAGCAGCAGCAGGAGGAGGAGGAGGTGGATGCGGTGCACACATGACGACACATAATTGCAACACATACACACACAACAGTCTGTGGCCCGCAACAACATTTGCTAGCAATTAATAAATTGAGTGAGTTTTATGCCACACACACACACACACACTCTGGTTGCCCTGGCCCTTGCCCCCCGTCACCATCCCCTTGCTGGTATTTTGCAATGTTTATGAATGAAAATTTCGCATGAATTTCGCATCTCAATTTGGTGTCCAATAAATTGCAATCACACTCGAGCGCATGCTAATTAATTTGTAGATCACAAAATTATGATTAGAGTGACATGTGGCTGCCTCTGTTGCTGCTGTAGATGTTGCCTATAGATGATACTCGTACTTTTCTATCTTTTTTGGGCAGCCTTGGAGAGTGCGTTGACCAATGCGGCGTATACGCAATTAGTTGACATATGTACCTACATATACACAAAAAAACACAGATTCAAAGATACAGATACACAGCTACAGTATAGATGCTGCGTTGCAAAGATTTTCTTTTTGACTAATTACTGACCAATTTCTTCTCTTTTTTTTGTATATTTTTACAGGTAAGTTCTGCTTGATGGCAAGGAAGAAGGGTATGTTGTATTCTTTATAGATGAAGGCAGATCCATTTTAAATGTAATTCCTAAGAGCATTAGAAAAAAACGAGATACCCTTTTGGCTTTCTATTGGTTTCTATATGTATAATTATAGCATATTCAAGTGCTAATCAATGGAAACCCATAGATAAATCGCCATTTCTATTCAAAACAGGAAGAGGATAAGGTACCACACACTCTTTACTTTTGTGAGTGGGAGTACATGCACATACGTTTGGCATACGTTTTGTATTGGCTCTGGAATTTCTCTACCAATTCTCAAATCGATTCTCACCTCGTTCTCGCGGCGTAAAGGCAGTGGCAGCCCCGGACCCGGGCTTGTTTTCAATATCACAACAAACTTGACCGCAGACGTTGCCAAATTGTTGTTGGTTGGTTGGTTGGTTGGGGAGGGGGGTAGAAATGTTGACGTGAAAACTGCAAACGAATGTTGGCCAGGCGCAAAAGTTTTTCCACCTCTACTCTTTCTCTCTCTCTTGGTTTTTTTGTTTTGTTTTTTGGTGGGCCTGGAATGAGGAGAGACGTCATTAGGAGCACACAAAATATTGCTGGTCTATGCTGTTTGCCTTTTCGTGTGTGTGTGTGTTTTTCCTGTGCGTTTGAGTATGTGTGTGTGTGTGTGTCGATGTATGTGTGGCGCCGTTGTTTGTTTGCTTTATAAACTCGCGCTGTAGCATCAGTGATTGAAAGAGAAGGCAGCGAAGAGAGTGAGAGAAAGCAGAGAGAGAGAGCCTGTGAGAGAGTGTGGGAGAGTAACACAGTTGATCCAACAAATTCTCCATATTGCTTGGCCTCTGGTTTTGGCATTAATTATTTATCTGCCTCTCGCTCTCGCTCTCTTCTCTTTATTTGTATGTTTCTACCCCTCTCTGTCTGTCTGCCACTGTCTCTCTTTCTCCTTTTATATTTATGTTTCTCTTTGGTTATTCGCAATGTTTCATGCATAATTAAGCATTTTCGCAATTAAATGTGTAAGCGTGTGTCTCCTCATGTCTGTGCCTTCACCTTCACCTTTACTCCCAGCTTCAGCTCCAGCTCCAGCTCCAGCTCTCCGACATCCATGTCGAACCACGAGCCAAAATGCTCAACCCCACCACCACCCAGAAACCCCTTGAACTAAGGAATCTTTGCTTGAGCTTAAGACTGACAGCATATAGAATATTTAAGTAATATTTCAGTAATAACTTGGTAGACCGCCGAATGAAGCAAAATGGTTGGAGGATTAAACCAGAGCTTTGTATTTTGTGGGTTTTCTTAAAGTATCTTTCAAGCAGGGATATAGGAATATGCAGAACAGCTTTAAGATTGAATTTATTGAATTCAAACAGAAAACAATAACTCTCAAAAGGAACCCTCCATTCAGGTAAAAGATTCTTCTTAATATCAATTGAAGCTGCAGATTCATCATTTTATTGTGAGTTAAAGTTTCTTTTTTAAATAACTCTTAACCAGTTCCAAGGAATATAATCTCATATCTTCTGATAAATAACTAGTTATATCTAGATCAAAAAAACAACTCAAAAGTTGGCAAGCTATTATGCTAATTATACGATTATTTTGATAATCCTTGCTATGTTTTAAAGTATCTTCCATCCAACCTCTTGAAACAGGAAATGGCAAAAACAATCCAATTATTTTTTTAATTTAATTTCCCTCAACAGATCATCCGATTCCCCATGATGATACAAGTATTGCTAGATTTTCACAGATTTTTTCAGATGATTTTATCTAGATTTTTCTTGTCGTCGCCTTAGAATCTACGATACGTGGCATTTTCTGCGTGTGATAAAAGCACATAAACAAAATATTTAGCCCTGAATTGTTTGCCAAAAAATGTTCATTTTCATTTGCTTTTATCCATTGTTTTGTTGTTGCTGATTATGCCTTGCGTTTTTTTTTTTTCGATTTCTTTTGGTTCTATTGTATACCCTAACCGGTACACTCGGGTATATTCGATTTGTCTGCATGAGATAGATGTGAATATTAGTTTTAGCTGGGCTCTTTGAACACCTGGCTCTTAGAACACTTTGAATGCCTACGAAGCAATGCGCTTTTGAGTGCTAAAAGTTGTAGCTCAAATTTCTTGATCTAGAAACTATTTACAGGGTATCTTTGTGTAGCGACACGTGTGCCGCAATTTCAAACTTTTGTTTTGCCGGCAACAATGGATTCTAGATTAAAGAGGGATGAGGTGCCACTGCCACTGCCTCCCCACTTACAACCACTAGCAGCAAACCAACAATAGCCCCACCCCTCTGCCTGGCGGACTGTCCATCTGTCCGCTAAAGAGTAGGCTCTTTTGCTCTCCTCTCTCCGCTCTTCTCTTCTCCTCTCTTCTATAGTATTTTTCACACAATAAACGTGTAGTAGAGCCGCCAGAAACAACAGCAACAACAACCAAATTTCGAGTGTGTAGAAAAACTTGCGAAATATTTTCCACTTGGCACGCAGCATGGCCGGCCGTTGTATATTCGTATACTTATCTATGTGAGTGTTTAAGTATGTCTGTTGCTATAATTTTTCTATATATGTGTGTGTGTGTGCATTTTACACTTTTAATTTTATTTATTTTTAATACAATTTTCGGTTTAATCCGATGAGTGGGTGGGAAGGGGCAAAAATGCACAGTAGATTTGCCCAGTTTCAAGTGTTTATTAGTAGAAATATCTGGAGAATCTATTGTTAAATGGTGCTTGTGCAGAGTCTGTATGTCTAGCTGTCTATAGAATATTTAGTACCCTATAATAAACAACTTGAATTCGCTGGCAACTGCAGGTTTGTTCTTGATTCTTGGATTATAAATAGTTTGCCAAAAATCTGTTGCTTGGCTGCCCCTGTTGCACAGTGTTTGTGTTTGTGGTGCGGGTGGCAGCAATGTCTTTGCTCTGCTATCATTGAAAATTCAATTTCAATTATTCTATATGTGACTTGTTGCTTATGAGATATGCATGTATGAATAAGAGTGTTATGGGGGGGATGGGTTATGCTGCTTCTCCTTGTGGCACTTAAATGTCACACATTTTGCTCGTTTTTCTCTCCTGTGTGGTTCATTTTCTTGGCTCATATTTTTGCAAATTAAATTTTTATTGAGCGTATCGTTTGGGCATAATTAATTTTAATTGAGGACACAGATACACAGAGAGAGGGACTCTTAGAGGTAGCAACACGGTCAGCTTGGTTGGTTCTATATTTATATGATTAAAAAGGTTTTTATTGGGGCCAACAGGAACTGGGAAACACTGGAACAGAAGAGAATGAAATTTCCTTGAGATGTTGCTTGCAATTCTCAGAAATGCCACAAAGGAGAGCACTTTTCACACCTCAAAACCCACAAAAGAGAGTGCCCTGTCTGTCAGTCTAGCATTCTAATTAACTTCCAATTCAATCATTGCATTCTCTTGGCCTAAAACTGGCCATCCTTTCAGTTTGGCATTGTGTGTTCTCTCAAGTGTTACAATGAGGCAAGTGCAGGCAGGCAGCCAGTTCCATAAAAGGCCAACCCAACCAACGTCAGAGGGAGGAGCTTTGTATGCAAAACATGTCCGATAGCAGCCAGTAGTGCCGCCAGCAGGCCTCTCCTTTTCCTCCTCACCCTCCTGCTGCTGCTCCTAGAGCTTCTGTGAGTGCCTCTCCAATTGACTTTGGCTGTCCAGTGCGTTGTGTGCGTGTGGCACAGGTACGAGGTAGCAGCAGCAAAACCGCAGGCCAGCAGGCCAGCAGGCAGCCAGCCATTGGATGTTGGCTGTTGACGTTTGCCGCAACTCATTTGCATGCAACAGTTGAACAAAAACAGCTTTTAATTCAATTTCAGTCTGCTGTGCAGACTGCAGGCAGGCTCGAGACTGCAGAATGGCAGTTCCCAAAGTAGACGACCGACTGCAGTTCTAGGGGCACACGGAGCGGGGGCGGGGGCACGGGCACGCACACTGGCTTATTAGCAGCCATTGTTCATATAGAAAATGAAGAAGAGGCAAGCAACAGTAGGGGAGGGATGGGGGGGATGCAACAGCAGCATGGCCAAACAATCAACGCAATGAAGCGTAAATATGTCAACAGTAAAGAACATTTTTTGGTTTTTTTTTTGGTTTGAAAGAGAAACGTCATATAATGCCAGTTAAGTCGCCCACCTCTCACCGCTTCCCACTCATGCATTCAGTTGGTCACTCAGTCAGTCAGTCACTCAGTCAGTGAGTCATTTAGTCACTCAATCAATCGGTCAGGTGAACAACGACGACGTCACTACTGTGGAACTACTGCCGCCACAATCACAACACAGCGCGAGAAACCACCGCTCCGACCGACCGACCAGTTTTCATTCAGTTTACCGGCGTCCGCTATCCATGACAGACGGGCGATATCTGTTCTCTCACTCGCTCTCTTTCTCTATAGTCCGTTCTCTCTCTTGTAGACTGATAATGATTCAGCCGTGCGATTACTTTGAGCCTTAAACACTGATAACCGCATTAAAAAGTCCCCAGTCTTGTATTAAATCCCCCCCCCCAAAAACGTAAACGAAAACAAAACGAAAATGATAAGAAGAAAAAATCCACTTGAGCGTTGAAATCAATTGACAAAAGTGTAAAAATAAATATTATTTCAAGTGAAGAAAAAAGTGCGAAAGTAGAGCAGAAGCAAAAGCAGGAAAAGGAATACAAATAAAATAAAAACCCATGAAAATGCTGAAGATATTAAATATTGAATGCAGTGTGACAAGAAAAGATGTGAGTTAAAGGAGAAATATTTGAGAAAAATACTCTAATTGGTTGTATTTTTGAAGCAGAAATAACAGAGCAAAAACTAAGAGCAAAAGGTGATTTATAACAGAAATGTTTACGAATATTGAATGGTGTAATATGATTCAAATGGCCATAAATAGTTAGAGTCGAGAGAAGAAGGGTGACTTTTATAGAAAATATAATAGAAAAATAGGTGTAAAAATAACACAAATTCGAAAAAGGTTTAAACAACTAAGAAAAGCGTTTAAAATACAATAAAATACAATTACAATTAAATAATACTGGCTTATACATGAAATATGAATTTCGTTTGTTATTTTGTTGTTGTTCCTTTAGTATTTCCATCGAATAAACAATTGAATAAATCCTCATAAAGCTACTAGACATACATCACCAGCGCCTCCCCCAATACCATGACTCATGGCATTGATAAGGCCAGACAGAGGCCCAAAAAATACAAAAAAAAAAAAAAAAAAAAAAAACACTTGGCAGATCAGACCAAAACAATATTTTCCATTTTCAATGCCAATCGAAGCGCCGCCTGCCTGCCTCCCTGCCCCCTCCGCCTACAAAAATACAACACGCTCCTGAAAATCTGTTGTTTCATTTGTTGTTGTTGTTGTTAGTTGGTTGGTTGGTTCGTTGTTGTAGTTGTTGTATCTGTTTTGTTGCGTTGTTATTGCCAGAGCTACCTGACACTTGTCAAACGGCGATAACATGCGAAATTTCTGGCAAACAACAAGCCAATATCGATACCAAAAAGGCAATACAAGTTTATGCATATTAAAAACTATAAAATAAAGCGCCTCGCCATAGATTATTTTATTATACATATGTATGTATATACTATACACTATATA
Source organism: Drosophila bifasciata (assembly GCA_009664405.1). Taxonomy (NCBI): domain Eukaryota; kingdom Metazoa; phylum Arthropoda; class Insecta; order Diptera; family Drosophilidae; genus Drosophila; species Drosophila bifasciata. The sequence goes on from CM019043.1 coordinate 44,070,543, forward strand.
TACATTTATTGTATATTTCGATGACTGCTGCTGCTGCTGGTGTTGCTCTGTGGTACGAGTGGAAAAACACGTTTCCAGCATTATGACCAAAATGAAATGAAATGAAACGCGGCTAGAGCACAGTACAGAGATCGCTCCATTCAGTCATTTGGTTGGCAATCGCCAAACGATTTCTTGGCTCTGGCGAAAAGTACTTTTCATTTGAATAATACGCTTTGTATTTAGGGTATTATTTTTATGAAGAGTTGGGTTTAATGGCTAGAAAGGGAAGGTTTTTGTATGCTACCAAGAACTTGGATGTAGTTCTACGAAAAGTGTCTAGAAGTGTGCACTGAACTTTAAGTTTCGAACTCTATATTTTCGCTCTTTTATCTATGGGAAGCAGATTTACTCTAGAAGAAATCGACTCCCTGTTACTTGAATTTATTTATTTATCTATCCATCTATCTTTGTATCTTATATACACCTATCTACAAGAGTATCTACATATATCTTCGGTTAAACAAAACTCAATCCTTTCTTGTTATTTTTATGGGGTATTTTTCTATTCTATTCAAAATGCTGTTCTTTTTCGCTGGATCTATGTACTATTCTATGTACGAGTACGAGTATGAGTACGTGTGTGTTGTTTTTTGCCCCCGCGCGCATCTAAATGGGTTTTCGTATTTCGTCTATGACGTCTGCGTATTGTTTACAAATATACGTTTCAATTTGCAGCCATATACACATTGTACCCCAGCGGATTATCCACGAGTACACCCACCCATCCAACCCAACCCAACCCAACCAGCGACAGCGACACATGGCACTGAGGCTGTTGTTGTTCGGATACATTTGAATTTTTCTATCTGTATGCTGTTTTGGCTGTTCTGCTGTTCTTTCTCTCTGTACTTTTTTTTTCTTTCTGGTATTCATGGCGCTTGCATAATCCTCCTTTCGTTTGCGCTTGTCGAAGCTGTCAGCAGCGATGTTGCTGCTGCTTCTATCGCTTGTTGCTGCTGCCGCTACTGCTGCTGCTGTTGCAGCTGTTATTGGCATTCAAATGAATATGTAAATGTCGCATCTCTTGGATTGCAGTTTTTGTTTTTTTTTGTTTGTTTGCAGTGGTCACGATTTGAAGCTGTGTGTGGAGCGGGGAGGTGGGGCCATAGAAGTCAGTGAATAGCACGTTTCTTTAGTTTTTAATAATTAAATGCCATCGTTTCTTTCATTTGATGAGTAATAAATTTGCCACGTGACTAGACAAATGGGCAGGTGGGTTCACTCTGCGGTTCACTGTTCACTTTTTGATTTATCGCCAAGGCCGGAAAGGGCCAGAAGATAAACTGCAAATAAAACTGAATGTTTATGCAAGCAGCCGACAAATTGCCAGGTTAAATGCGAGCACAAACTCGTACGACAAGCATCGATTATGTTGAATTGTAACGTTAACAGCATCCTGTTTCCTTTCTGTGGTGTTGTTGTGCCCCCAAAAAGGAAGTTGTGCCTTGCCTTGCCACACACCTACGCACACACAGGCAGAGGGAGAGACAGAGAAAGAGTTAGAGCAGAAGGAGCAGTGGCAGTGTGGTGGGGCACAAAGCGACCTCAATGTTGTTGCATACTTTGCGGCGCGTTGATTCGTGTATGGCTCCTGGCATCTACACTACTGTACCCGCCCAGCCTTATACATAATTGATGTTTGCTCTGAAAGTAACGATGCCACACAGATACATACACCCACACACACTCGTATACACACACGCAAACGCACACTTTTGTAGGTGAGGAATGGAATGGAATGGAATGTGCTACAACTTCCGCTTGAACTTCCGCTACGGCCACTGAATGATTAGTTTTGGTCATGGACCCATAGCCCCTGGGCCTCCTCCTTGCCCATGAAATCAAACTAAGTGCTGAGTGCTACAAGTCCTTTATGATTCCCCTGTTTAAGGGGTCAATATGACATTGAACCAGTGAATCCTTGGATCTTTGGATTTCGGAATACAATTTTCTATAGCTTTCATAGTTATACCATATCTTACAGGGTATGCACAGCTTCTACTTCTATAGATATCTTTATTTTCTTGGTTTTACAACTGTTCCAATTGACTGAACCCCCTTCCTTACCTTGTGTGTGTGTATCTGTGTATCTGCAGAAAGGGGCAGAGCTTATGCTTTCATGTGCTCAAGGTTATAGTTTTGTCAACGCCTCAAAGCTTTTCTTTTAACTGGAAGAACACCTGTTCTTCGCACACTTTCTCTCTGCTTCTCCCACTCTCTCCTCCACTCTTTCTCTTTGTATCTGTGGGGAATATGTATATGTATGTTTTCTCTATTGATTCATCATCAAATGTGTGATATTTGTGCCTCCTTTGATTGTAATATCCTTAACAGCAACAAGACTCAGAATAAAATATTAATATATGATTCGTAGAAGATTTCCTCTGCATTTTGACTTGTGGTTTAGCACCCGTTGGGGTGTTCTTTTTTCACGTACCATTAATCTCATTTCCTTTGTGTGTTTTCTATTGTTTTGTCATGGTTTCATGCAACCAGTGACAAATTGTAATGGCCAAGGCGTTGTCTCCTGCCGCTTGCCGCTTGCCGCTTGCCGCCTGCCCCGTGCCCCTTGTGCTGCAGCCCGTGAAAGTTGAAGACGAGTGTGTGTTGTGGCCAAGAGAAACCACTTGCATTCGCTGCTGCTGGCTGCCACAGAAATAGAATTGGCAATGGCTTTGGTGGCACAATCTCAGGCCATGTGCCTGCGTGTGGACAACATGTCGCGCCACCATGCACACAGAGTGGGGAAACAAGCAACAAAGCGATGCTGCAACAAGAGAGATGAAATGGCGAGTGTGTGTGTGCGGGTGGGTGGGTGGCGTCGCGTGGTGCATGTTTGTTTTGTTTGTTGGCGCTCTGCTTTAATGACCAATAAATGCAACAGCAACAGAAGCAGCAGCGGCAGCGGCACAGAGAATGGCATATTTATCTATTTATTTATTTGCATTGCGATTTCAAATTTAGTTTAAATCAACAAACGGCAGAGTAGAAAAACTGAAAACTAAAAGCATGAAAGTGTCACAGCAGTCGCCCACGTCACAGCTGAGAGATACTGAGAGAGAGAAGGGGAAGAGGAACAGCTGCTGCTGCCATCCTCTACAGGGTATTAATAGCCGCAATAACAATGTATGCAGAACCTTTTTAAGCTCCGAACCGAAACAGAAATAACAATCAAAGTGGAAAGGAAGGAAAAAGCCAAAACGAACATTTGCCAAAAATAACCAAAAAACGAAAAAAGAAAAACAAAAAAAAAACACATTTGACAAGTGCATGTCATTCCGTCTGTCCGTGTGTGTCCGTCCATCAGAGTCTCATGTCTGGGTGGTACGCTATAAAGGTTCTAAACCGTTTTGTCTTGCCGACCTATTTATATGTACCCCCCCAGAAATAGTGGCCAAAATAAAGATTATTGCATAAGCTGAGGCGTGTCTGGGAATGTCCGCTTTGGGGCAATGATAGCATGATGCAATGGCCAATGCGGAGTGCCAAGTGCCAAGATTTTTCGTCGCAATTCGCATTACTGTCGCCACCAGTTAAATCATGCCTGCCGCACACGCGGCATTTCATTGCGAATCATTTTATTTGCACTTTTCCTATGCGATATGCATCCCTACTAGTAGTAAAAACTTGCCATAAAAATCGGAGAAACACTTGAATCGACAAACGCGTAAACAGAGAGGGAAATCTAGAATAAAGAGAGAAAGATACAGAGATACAAAGAAAGATACACAAAGAGAGATACAGAAGAGATGTTGAAAAGAATTTGTAAAATAAATACAAATTACGCGCTTTGCTATGTTTTCTATGGCCCCTAAACAGGAGGGTCAGAAGGGTAGGTGTGGTTGGGGGGTTGGGATGGGTGGTGCCACAAACTAGGTTACTTGGCAGCGTTTAGTGTTTAGCATAAATAACTAGCACACAAGAGGAAGAGTTCCCTGCTCTGCGCCACCCAAAAGGGTTGGAACCATTTGAATAAATAAATGTGCTAAAAGAGATTGAAAAACAAAAAGAGAATACAGATAGAATACAGAAAGTGAAAGAGTAAAAAGAACGAGCATATTTAATTAAATTTATTTAAAACTAACAAAATAATCTAATGGAATTAGTTTAGTTTATTTTAGTTAAAATATACACTTCTAAATTGTTTTGGAATTCCATTTGTTTATTATAAATATTTGTCAAAGGCTGGGCTGCAGCTCAGTTCTTGTATTATACTGGAGACGCACTACGGTCGCCTTTTGTCTTATCTCTTCATCAGCATTTTACCTTGTTTAATTTCATCATGTTTCAATGTACTCTCAGCAATGACAACAATAAGCTCGTCTTCCAATTCCTGTCGATCGCTCTCTGTCGATCTTGTCCGCTGCGCTGCGCTGCCTCCTACGCAACAACAATGCACCACACTCGGCGGAGACGTATACACTCTCACTCTCTCTCTCTCTCTCTGTCTGTATCAGTGCTCGCTCTCAGCAAATGCAAGCTTTTGCATTAAGATTGAGCAACAACACAACTCCTGCGTACCATTTACCGTTCATTATATTGCTCTATCTTAAGAACAACAAACACCAAAGACTCGCTCTCTTGCTTTGACTTTAGCAAATAAGCATGAGGAATAACCCAACAACAATTGATGTACTTTGCTGCGTAGTTTCTTTGTCTTTATTTTGAACTTCCCTTCTTATTGCTAGACATTTGGTCGTACCGCCTACAAATACACCCTTTATTCTACAAATCTTAAAGTTTATTTGGAAATAGAGTTTACGAACTTCTAGGACTCCAATTTATTTATTTATTACACATAAACATAGAGCTAATCGAAACATCGATTTTCATTTGATCTTTTTACAGAGTCTACGCACAGCGTGGACGGAGGACCTGCATCGTGGCGTTTAACGCTCGATCAGGATCTATTTGACACGCTCAAGGGTAATTTTCCCAGTTGGTTTCAGAGCAGCACGGGTGCTGCAGCAGGAGCCAGCAAACAGCAGTTGCAGCTGCACCATAAGCACCATCAGCACCAATTGGTGGCCAGCCACAGTGTCATACCCATTACCATAGACACGAAGATCGGCAGCACCAACAACAATCATACACTCCAACAGCAGCAGCAGCATCAACAGACAGCGATATTGAGCCACAGCTCAAGCTCCGCATCGCCTGCCTCCTCCATTAGCTCCAATTGCTCAAAGAAGTCCAACAGCAGCAGCCTGAGCAGCTGCAGCAGCAGCAGCAGTTGCAGCTCCCACTCCAGTGGGGTTGGTGCAGCGACGGCGAGCCGCTTCCTCAACAAATCCACCTGCACGTCGCCCAGCAAGGGGCTGGCACGGACGCTGAAGGCCACCCAGAAGACGCACAACGGCAACAGCAACAGCTGCCAGAAGGTGGGCCAACTGGTGAAGTCCGCCTCGCTGCACAGCCTGAGCAGTGGTAGCAGCGGTTGCAGCAACGGTAGCGGTAGCGGCAGCAGTGGCAGTGGCAGCGGCAGCTCCTCGCTGCTGGCCACCATATCCACATCGCCACTGACCACCGTCGAGCTCATCTCGAACGCCGCCTGCAACGGTCTGCTGGCCACCAGTCTCAGTGGCAAGGCCCTGCAGCACTCCCTTTCAGGATATCATATTGCTGCACGAGGCCTACGACGATATGTCAGAGGGTAAGTCCCCGACTTCTGCAAACTCTTTCTGGGATATCCTCTTCATTAGCTTTTCTCATTGTTTCCAGGTGAGCAGCGACTGCATGCTACATTTCTGGGCAGCAGCGATGATGGCAACAATTCGGACTGCTACGATGCCAGACAATCGCCGCCAAAGGCCATCGTTGATTCCAGTCCCCTGCAGCCAGCCATGGACAAGAACAAAGAATGTGAGTTGGCCGCCAACTGAATGCTGAATGTTGAATGCTAAATGGAAGAGGAGAGCACTCTTTTTTGAGGCCCTAGATCATAGTCCATGCCCACGCCCACGCTGACGCCCAAAGAGCCATCTTGTGGCGGCTGTTTGGCATTTGTCATCTTGTTTTGTGCCTGTTCTTTTCTATGCCTGTGCTTGTGCCTATGCCATTGGTTTTTGGTTAGTCATAAATGCTGCTGCCCCATCATCATCATCAGCAGCAGCAGCAGCAGAGGCAATAGCAGCATCACCGTCTAGAGAGCGTTTTCCCCGCATTTACAAGTTTTAATGAAGCTGTCACAGGCGCAACAGGCAGGCACTTGGGGCATACGGCAGGCATCGCAGCGGGAATCCATTCATAGACTGAAAAATGTTCTCTATTTTGTCAACAGTTTTTCCCTCGCTGGCCTACATATTTTCGTTGGCATTTTCTCGAGTGAAGAGAAATATTCTTATTAATTTTGAATGGCCAAAAAGATGACAGCCGTGTCGGGCCATTGGATTTCATGTGTGTGTGTGTGTGTCTGTCTGTCCTGTCTGTCTGTCTGTCTTTTCTGTGGCACGGGATGAGATGGGGATGCATACTCGCTAATAGTTTTGACAGCTCGTGTCGCCTGCATCACTTGCATGGTATTTGGTTGCTGTTGTTGTTGCTGTTGCTGTTTGGGGCTAACCGGAAATGCCAACAAAACGAAAGAAGTTCACACGCTGCCTGACCCTGACAAAAGGTTTAAAATATTTACGAATTTGCAAGGTTTTTTCAAGCTAAAAACCGACAAAAAAAAAGGGGAAAATCAGGAAGGCAGGCAGGCAGGCGAAATGTTTCCGGCAGGCGCCCAAAAAGTTATCTAACAATAAACTGCATATTTAGCCACAACCACCAGCTAGAAAGCTGCCACTGCCACAGTCCACTGTTTTGGGTGTAAACATTTTGCCAACAAATTTATTATAAACACATGGCCAACACACACAGTCAATGATGAGGCGTCGATGGCGATGGCAGTGGCGGTGTCGGTGTCGGTGTCGGTGCTGCAAAATGTTTTGACAAATAAACACGATGCACGCGATACCCAGGAGACACCACAGAGGGAGAGAGGAGAACAGAGGCTGCTGATTTAGGAGCCACAGTTGCAGCAGGGCCTGCTTGTGGCACTGTGGTTGTGGCTAGATAGCTAAAAGCATTTAAAAATATGACACCAGAGCAGCCTTCTGTATGAATGGAAGTCCCCAAGTCCCCAAAGAATGTTACAGTGGTTCTTTCTTTCTCTTTGAATATTTAGTGGAAGGAACATTTTCTTGAAATTGTTATTAAATTCGCCGAATTTCTATACAGTTTTTTGTCATATTTCCTACCAATTAAGCCCACTGTCTGTGCCTCTCTGTGCTGCCAATTCATTCACTTTCCTAGCACTGATGATGGGCAAAAAAGACGCCATCGTTTGATCACGTAATCGATTTTATAATACAATATATATCTCTATGTATGTATGTATACTCGTATCTGTTAGGCTCTCTTCCCACTCGTGTCTTTCTCTCAGTTCTATTTCTCTTTATTTTAGTTTCTCTCTCTCTTTAAACAATTGTTTACCTGACCTTCGCCTTTCGGGCAGCACTTGTTAGGGGGTAAGAGGCCCTCTCGGAGTCTGCACACACACACACAGAAGGAAAGGGCCCCGCTGCCTAACCGCAAACAATGCGAACAAGAAAGGCAAAGAAAATTTGTTGTAGGTGGAGAAAATGTCTACACAATTGTATTGCCTTACGCATAAAAACTTTTATGTGTTTCATTTGGAATTTATGCTATTGTTTTTATCAATCGCTGCCCACGTGAAACGTAAACAGAAGTATCGGAAGATTTAGCCAGCCAAAGGCATCCCCAAAAAGAAAATTTCGCGCATAATTAATTTCTCAAGGAGATCGACAGTGTCGTCATCGTGTTTGTTACATGGCCAAAATATTTTCGCACTGGAAAAATTGTAAACAAAAACAAGAACCTGGGGGTTCTTGGAATTTTCTATACCCTTTTGCCTGCAGAGGGTATTACGATGGCAAGCAGATGCTTTACAGTTGCTCTGGGGCAAAGAGTATCAAGAGATTCGGCAACCTTGGATGTTTTTGTTTGTTGTTTTCTTCTTTGTTTTTTGCGTACATTTTTGTGTGGCACACTTCAATCGTAAAATCGGGCTGGGCGCCGTGCCCCGTTCAGTCAACAGCTGCCGTTCTGCCACTGCCACTGTGCCTGCCTGGCCGTCTGAGACAATTACGCGCCTTGGCAGCTTCTCTTGACTTTTTGTTTTTTATGATGATTTCCGACAAAGAGCCTAAATTACTTTAATAACGTCATCGTCACTTTGATGTCGACTTTGTTGTGGCGTCAAGTGTTCAGCTCGTTCGTTTTTAGGTGTCTGCTGCTTGTCACAGAAATCACAGAAGTATTCGCACAGCTAACCCACTTACGTGGAGGCTGTACGAGTACAAGAGGAAACCGCAGGCCAGGTCTGCAAAATGCATTTGTGAGCCCCAAACCAGAGAAGGAAAACCACAATGCACAGCGCTACCAACTAGCATATTCCCATATTCCCCTATGTATATGGTTGCTGTGTTTATATTTCATTTCTGGGTACTCCTTCATCCCTGCAGATCCCTTTCTCATCCTGTAAGACCCTGCTTTATCCTTAATTCGCATTATTTCATTTTAATTATATGGCTGCTTGGTCATTCTGTGAAACATTTTGTGCTCTGCCCCCGCCCCTACCCCAGTGCCCTGCTTTGTCCTGAATGCTAATTGAAGATAATGTTTTTGTGACAACAGGTCGTATGCTTAATATGCCAAAGCATGAAACAGAATTACATTAAAGCAGCAGCAGCAGCAGCATTTAGGGCATCCATTTTGGGGAGCTAATGAACAAGCGAACGGGGCGACTAATGCCCCATCAATTGATTTATTTTTGGTTACAGTTTTCGTTTATAATTGAAATTGGATCTTAAGTGAAATCCAGCCACCGTAATCAATACGATTCAGTCTCTCTTTGTTTTTCTGTGGGTGTCTCTTCGAGTGGCAGCCGTCGCCAAAGTTAATTGACATCAATCTGTCATTTAGTCAAGCCGAAAAACAGTGGGAATCTAATCAGATTATTACGCATACGCCCCATGGGGAGGGAGGCAAGGCACAGACCTACTTTTCGTTGGTTCCTTAGGCACTTTTTCTGTGTGTGTTTTGGGTTCTGTCTTTTGCTCTGGCTTAAATATTTAATTTGCAAAACGCACAAACTTTCTACTCTCTCTCTCTCTCTCTCGAAAGTTCCATGGCAAATAAATGTACGATGTATACGCAATCTTCACACCATAATCACCCGCACATAAAGATATTAAAAAGTTTTCCTTTTCCTTCTTTTTTTTTTATTCTGTTCGTGCCTTTGTTTTTTTGTTTTGTATGTTTTTTGCCCCATTTGCAGCTGCCTTTTTTGTGTGTTTTGTGGGCTCGACATTTATTGCGTGCTCCTCCACGTTGTCAAAATGCTAGAAAGGAAAAGGCGGAAAAAGTTTTTTGTTCATACCACAAAACGAGAGAGAACGTACGGAGTCGCTTCGAACGCGACTCTACTTTTATACCCGTACTCAGTGATTTATGTGGAATTTTAAAATGTTTTATCAGTTTTACATTTTACATTTTTGCTACATCTGTCATCGACATCTACATCTACATTTACATCATCTACATCAGTTCTCACAACAACACACGTACACTGCACGAGGCAGCATGTTTGAGCGTGAGTGTGTGTGTGAGAGAATCTGCAGCAGCCGCTTCTGCCATCAACCCTAATAAAAATGTATATTTTGTTTTGTTGCAGGGGGCAGGGGCAGGGGCAGCTCGCTGCCGAAAATTCATTTGATCATTGTGGCTACAATAATGATCCGATCTGAACCAAATTCGGGAATCTGGTAGATATGGTCATTCTCTACAATACTGCTTTTTTATTTTTTTTCTATCTTCAAAATTGTGGATTTTCGTCTTTTGAGGGGGCGGGAGTGGGCGTGGCAAAATTTTGAAGTAAACTTGCACTGAAGCGATATCACAGGAGTCTAGGCAAAAAATTTGGTTGTTCTAGCTCTTATAGTCTCTGAGATCGAGGCGCTCATTTATACGAAAAACCAAAATTACTCGATTTTTGTGTGAGTGCGAAAGGGATGGAGCGAAGTTTTTTTTTTGCGTATGTTTTTGTCTATTGTGGCTATATTAATGATCCGATCCGATTCAGATTTGGGCCCCTGATAGATATGGTCTTTCTCTATGATTCTGCATTTTCCGTTTTCTGCTATCTTCAAAATTGTGGACGCCACAGATGTGCGCCCTTTGTGGGGGCGGAAGTGGGCGGGGCGAAATTTTGAAACACTTTTCTAGGAGTGAGATATCACATCAGACTGGATAAAAGTTTGGTTGCTCTAGCTCTAATAGCCTTCGAGCAATGGGCGACAAACAAGACGGACGGACGGACGGACGGACGGACGGACGGACGGACAGACGGACGGACAGACAGGGCTATATCGACTCGGCTATTGATGCTGATCAAGAATATATATACTTTATATGGTCGGAAATTACTCCTTCTCTATGTTACACACATCCACTTTTAGCACAAATACAATATACCCTTTTTACTCTTCGAGTACGGGTATAAAAAATTATCTACGAACAGATTTTGCACCCGCAGCTATTTTATGGGTTTTCTATGTTTGATCTCTGGCATTGTTCTAGCATAATTTATGTTTGATTTGTGTGTCTGCTGCAACTTGTTGAATGTTCCTACTATATTTTTTAATCTATATATCTTATTTAATCACTTTTTGCAGCGCTCAAAGTGAAGCTCATGGTGCGACGACCCCACTCGCAGCTGGTCGAACAGGGCATCATACCATGTAAGTACAACCAATGGTTTGCGAGGGATGAAGGGGATGAGGCGTAGGGAGTCTGTTTACCGCTAGTCCGCAGATCGATAAAATCCCCATTAACCCCACTTATTTGGCTCAAAGCATCTGCTTTTCGGCCAAAAAGGATATGCAAATATATTTCATTTGAATGGCTTTCGAAATTTATGCGCAGCCCCTCAAAATGAAACGAGAAACGAAAGAAGCTAAATCAAAAAAATGACAGAGTAAGAAACGAAGGGAAAAAGAGACAGCGAGAGAGAGAGTCCTCTGCCCTGAAGGAGGAATCCAGCAAAAATACGAAAATTTACAAACTAATTCAAAGCTCTCGAACGCCAGCGAAAGTGAAAGTAAATTTGAATTTAAATGATAGATTTTCCACAGAGCAAAAAAAAATAAGAAAAAGAATATCCATAGCCAAAGTTTGCAGCATTCAAATGGGGGGCAAAAAAGAATACTTAAGGCAGCGACCGAAAAAAATGAGGGATTACTTTATTTAGTTATTCAAAAATGCATTGAAAATACATACCTTATTAGTGGGTGGGGGGTGAAAGTACCGCTGAAAGTCTCTTCAAATGGGAGCATACATAGACTGAGACAATGAAAGATTGTTTCTATTCCTCGGAAAGGTTCTGCTGCCCAGGGAAAGTGATTAACTTACTTGCTGGCAAGATATTCGAACTCTATAGCCTTCTGTGCATATAGTTCTGTGCAAAAACCTTAGTCAATTATTTTTCAAGCCATCATTTCCTTAATTAAAATTACCTTTTTGCTGTATTTTTTACCAAAAAATAGCTCTGAAAACCTCGCCTGCCATCCATGAACAATGCAAGCAACTGGAGCGCGCGAAGACCAGCGATCTGCTGAAGGCCAAAATCCAGCAGCGGCCGAATCGCGAGGATCTGGAGCGGCGTCACATACTCGAGGAGGATGAGTGCCACATCGATCCGAGTCTGGTGGAGAAGCAGCGCATGCTCAAGAAGGCGCGCCTCGCCGACCACCTCAATTCGCAGATCCAGCACCGTCCGGGGCCCTTGGAGCTGATCAAGAAGAACATCCTGCACACGGAGAAGCCCATCGAGAAGATCGTGAAGGAGGGCCTCGTCTCGTTCAAGGCCACCAGCGAGGGGCTGCTCACGCGGCCTCAGCATCCGCACAGCTATGTGACCTTCGATGAGGATTCCCTTAGCTCCGAGAGCGACACACGACAGACGCCGCCACGTCTCGAAGAGGCCATGATCGTGACACCCATGCTGGCAGCGGCACCCACCGCACCCACGGATGTGTTGCAGGCGGCCGCTGCCTCAGCAGGGATTGTGACGATGGCCCTAACAATGCCAACGGCCAGTAGTGGAGGCCAGTTGATGGTCAGCTCACCGCAGATCATCCAGCAGCAGCCACAGCTGAAGGCAATGGTGTTGCCTGCGCCTGTGCCACCGCCACCGCCTCCACCGCCGCCGCTGCCGATGGCCAGCATCGTGAAGGTCAAGGCGGAGACGGCCAATCTGTTCGAGGAGCTCTGCCAGAGCGTGGCCGGACCCACGGCCAGTCCGGGAGGTGCCAATCAGTTCCTGCCCATGCCCATGCTGGCGTCGCCCTGCTCCCTGGCCTCCAGCAGCACCTCCACCCTCAGTCCGCTGTCTTCCATTGCCTCACCGCCGCCGCCAGCGATCACCCGCTTACATCTGCAGCCCGTTTCCGTGAAGTCGGATGCCCCTGGCAAGGACAAGAATCGCAAGAAGTCCAAGTCCAAGCCGGTGTCCAAGGCGCGCACCATTAAATTCCACGAGTACAAGGGTCCGCCGAGTGCCGCCGGCCAGAAGGTGGATCAGACGCAGCCGGAGGAGACCTCCTACCAGCTGATGTTGGAGCAGCAGAACTGCTTGCTCAAGTTTCTGGAGAACCTTAACAAGAATCAGTCCATACTGCCGTCGTCCAATGCAGCAGCGGCAGCAGCAGCAGCAGCTGCAGGCTCCGCCCCGGCCCCGCCCTCAACGCCCAGCAACAACAACAGCATCACGGTGACGACCAAGACAGTACCGGCTTTGTCCTCCTCCCAAACGGCACCGATTCCGGCTCCGATCAGCCTACCCAACACCATATCCATCACGAGCAGTGCGGGCGGAGCTCCCCTCAACTTTGGGGATGCTGCCATGCTGACTACGCCCACGCCAGCGGCCACACCCACACCGCCCATGCTGTCGCTGATAGCCACACCGCACCATCATCACCAGGAGCAGCAGCAACAACAGCAGGCACCAGTTGCTGCTGTGGTGCTGCCGCCAGTAATTGTGCAGCATCCACCGCCACTGCCCTCGCCAGCGCTGTCCATCAGCTCCTCCATACCGCCCAGTCCGGCCACCAGCTACGCAGAGTCCAACGCTACCACCAGCAGCGCCTGCATCACGGACATAACGCGGCTGGAGAAGATGAAGGTCTCCGACCTGAAGCAGCACCTCAAACGCCGCAACCTGCCAGTGTCGGGACCAAAGCCGCATCTGATTGAACGGCTGAAGCCGTATCTGCCACTGGAGCCGCTGGAGAGCAATGCAGCGCCCACTCCTGCCGCCAATACAACGGAGGTGATCACAATCAGCGATGCAATGGATACCAGCAACCCTCCACCGCCCATGCAGGTGTCCGAAGCCAGCATGGAGCACGAGCAGATGGATGTGGTGCAGCAGCAGCAGCAAATGGACACTGCGCACCCCATGGCGATGCCGCCACAGCAGCCTCAGACTGCCACGATCATCCTGACTAACGAAGAGCTGCTACGAGAGCAGCAGCGAAAGATCGACGAGCTGCAGCGGCAACTGCAGCGGTCGCAGCTGGAACTGCAGCAGATACGCCAACGGCAGCAGCAGCAACAGCATCAGACGGTGGTAAATGCTATGCCGCCGCAGCAGATCACCCTGATCACCACAACAACATCGAATGGGGGGCCACAGCAGACGCTGACGGTGCTGCCACAGCAGCAACAGCAGCACGTGGAGAAGAGCAACAGCATACCGGCCAAGGTGACGGTGAAGGCAGCAGCAGCGAATGCGTCTAAGATCAATGGAATCCAACAGCAGGCCAAAAAGCCTACGCACGCCAACAGCAGTACCAGCAGCAGCAGCAGCAGCAACATTGCCACGAATCCCAACCAGCAGCCACCGCCGCCAATCAGCCAGAAGATGGTGGTAAAGCAGCAGCTGGAGGCCAAAATACAGAAGCAGAAGGCAGCGGCTGCAGCAGCCGCACAGCAGCAACAGCAGGCACTCCAACAGCAACAACAGGTGCAGCAACAACAACAACAGCAGCAACAGGTGCAACAGCAGCAGCATCAACAGGTGCGCCTGCTCACGCAAAAGACACAAACTGTACTCATTCCATTCACCAACACCAACAACCAGACCAACAACAATCACATAAGCAATGCTCCAACCAAGAACCAGGCCAAGAAATCGCATGTTGCTGCCACCGTGCCCACAGCAGTCACAACGACTGCAACAATCCTGCAGGCAACCAAACCGCTGACAGCGGGAGCAGGAGGAGTAGGAGGAGCAACAGCCACGCCTCACCACAACAATGTGGGTCTGCTGTGGAACGAGGGGAACCAGACAATCTTCCTTGTGGGACTAAACGATCAGCATATGACGGCCCATACGCTGGGAAATATCAGCCTCACCGCCACCACCACAGCAGCGGCAACAGGAGCAAGAGGAGCACCAGGAGCTGCTCCTGTGCCCACCAAGAAGCTGCTGAATGGACACCAACGCACAAACTCCCTGCCCAGCATTGTGTTTCCCATCGAAGCCAAGTCCATTATCACGCAGCAACTGCAGCAGCTGCAACAGTCGCACTTCCAGCAGCATCCCCCGCAGCAGCAGCAGCAACACCAGCTCATCCAATTGGACATCAAACCCACGACGGCACCGCCGCCACAGTATGAGGAGGCCACCAAGCAGCTGGCTGCCAGCAAGGCAGCGGCTCTCAACGGACTGGTGCCGCTCGTAAAGATCAAAGAGGAGCCTGTGCAGTCGCCAGCACCGCCGTTGGCGCTGCCAGTGCCCGCTCCAGCACCGCTGAGCAACCAGGTGAAGCGCAAGTCGGCGAGCATCAAGTCCGAACAGGTCAGCGATGTTCTGGACATACTCATCAAGCAGGGAGAGCTGCCTGAGAGTGCGGCCCTCGAGCCAATCACGCCACTGACGCCGCTGCCCGAGCTGTCTATGTTCAATGGAGCCGCCACTCCGACCACAGCGGCGGGGGGAGCCAGCATTGTGCCACTGGTGCCCAAGCTGGAGTCACCGGCCACACCTCAGTCGGCAGTGGCCACCCTGGACATGGCCATGGACACCAATGACTCGCACGTGAGCTTTAGCAGTGCCCAGCAGCACACGCCGCATGGTTTCATCGAGAACATTGACATGGGATCGCCCCTGCAGCCGGACACGACCGCCATCGATGCCGAGAGCGTGGCCAAGACGCTGGACATCTTCCTGGAGCAGCATCATGCCACGCCCCCGCCCAGCACGCCGCCAAAGAGCAGCCACAGCGGCAGCGAGAAGCCCAACAGTCCGGACGCCAAGCTGAATCACTTTGACGAGTACGAGCTGCTGGAGCTGATGTCGCAGCAGCTGGAGATGGACATGGGCGACGACTCGAACACCTACTGCACACCCAACCCCAAGGGGGCGAACAACAACAGCCTGCGACGCGATCTCAATCCCAGCCTGCAGCCGTGCATCAGCGAGCTGCTCGACGCCAGCAGCCCGGACAGCGTGCTGCTGAACAACAATCCCGGTGCCGATGTGGACTTTGATGCGGATAGCTTTGTGGCCCAACTCAGTCAGCATGTGACGGGCGGCAATGGCAACAGTCCCCATGCCCACTGCAACGGAACTGTGGACTCCAGCAGTCACTCGTCGAACAGTCACTTCAATGGCACGCCCATGGACTGCGATGACTTTGAGAGCACCCTGAATTCCTTCATGCAGGCCGTCACACAGCCACAGGCGGGATCGCACGGCGGAGAGTACTCGACGACGACGAGCATGGCCAATGGCGTGAGCGGCGGCGGTGGCGGTGTCTTGGGCGACTCTGGCGGCGGGGCTGTTGATGCGTTCAATGCCAGCGGCGATATCTTTGATCTGTTCAACATGGATGACTACAAGATGAACTGGGCTGCCGGGGACTTCACTGTCTGATGCCAACATTTAGGTAGAGTTACGAGCCGCAGGAGCAGAACTTTCATTTCCCTTCTACCCCAAAAAAGTTTCTTCGTTCCGTGTCAAAACACAATACACAATCCAGCGTGGTGCTCACATTATTTTCTCAAAATATAATTCCTGAAGAGTTCGAAGCAAATTTCGAAGCATACAACCAAACAACACGAAACACACACCAACACACACACCACACACAAAATCCTATTTATTTTCTAAATGCATTTAAAACATTTGAACGTCAGTTGAAATTTCGAAACTTTACTATTTCCAAGAACAACAAAAAAAAAGAAACGACAAAAACCAAAAACAAACACAAAGCCAAGCAAAATTGCCAGGGAGTGACACTCCACCAAAAAAAGAAAACTAAAAAAAAACACCATACCATACTTTCGCACCCTTTCCTAAATAAGCAACAAATACAAGAAAGAAAGAGAAAGAAAAACAGCCAAAACAACCATTTAGAAAAGCATATAAACTTATCATAAAATGTAAGCCAAAACCATACAAAAAAATATAAAAAAAAAAAGAAGATAATGATATTGTAAAGATTGATAAAGAAAGAGAAATAAAAAGTACATGTTTCTAATGAAGGTCATTCCAATCTGAAAATAATGCGAGTGAAAATCTAACCAACTAAAATCACACACACATACACACAGAGCGATAGAGAAAGAATGCGAATGTAAGAGCGGAAGACAAGGCATGAATGAGAGCGAGTAACCAGGAACCAAAACCCAAAACCCAAATTACAGAAAACAAAAACTACAGATCATATAAAAAATCCATATGAGAACCCCAATCCCCCCCCACGCACACACACCCAAGTGAAAACACATTCAGTAATTTTGTTTTAAGTTCTATTTAAAATGAAATGAATTAAATAATTTAAGGCTTAAGCACAAGCCAGGCTTAATTTAAGTTAAAAGCGAAATTATGAAATTATGAAATTACAAATTTGATAAGTATTTCCTGCAAGGAAAGAAAAAGCCTTTAAAAATGTAGTAGTCGAAGCAACACAAAACACCAATCTAAATTACAATTTTAATTAAAAGCAAACTCTTGCGACAAGCCTTTTAAATCAATTAGCGAAATATATATATATTAATATGTATATCTTTTAGTTTGCATTCAGCGAATTCCGTTACTTAAATTAATTCTAATGCAAAAATTTTATGAAACATAAACTTAAGGCAAACAAATATTTCTTAGCGTTTCTTTCGATCCCAAAAAGCGGCGGGTACTTAACGCACATTTCTAGCAGATTTTTAAGGCAGTTCGGAATTGTAATTGTAAACCCCCGAAAAACCCCACGCACCCCCTTTCGACTAAGTGTATTTTGTAGTGAATGTATATGTAAATGTAAATGGAGGGCATGCCAAGCATTCGGACATATATTTGAGTGTTGTGCTCAATAAAATAAATTACAATAAATAATAAAATAAAATATGAGTTAAGCAATGGAAACATTTCAAGAAGGAAAACGAGTGACAACCAACACACAATTAAACAATTAAAAATTGCAACAATTACAACCACAAACCCCCATATTTGTATAAGTATATATATACATATATTTTTATATAAGCAAATTACATGCATCATATATCGTACGACTACATTTAGCTCTAGTCTCTAGCCACACACACATCGCCACTTCTCATTCTCTGAAAACATTTGACACTCGTTTTTATCTGCAATAATCCACTCTAATTACTCTATTCATATTTGAATACTTAACTCATACTCGTACTATGCTAAAGTACTCTTATTCGTACAATACATACTATAATTATCAATTAATTATTCTATCATTGACGCTCGCTTCAAAGGAGAAAAGCTTATAGAGAAAACAACGTTTCCATTATAACAACATGAATTGATGAATTCATTTAATAACTATACAATATGTTTATTGTTAGCAGCAATCTTAATTACCACTTAAAACTAAACTTATTGTTTGATTAATTCTAAATCTTAATTAAATAAATACATACATACATACTATATCTAATTTAATGTTGGCTTGAACTATTTTTTGTGCGTTGCGTTTAAAAGAGAAATTCATTTAAATACAATACAGAATAAAACTCAATCACGTCATAAACTACTCCTCGTATGTGTAATTTTTTTGAGAAACAACAAACAAAAATCAGAAAAGAAATCTAAAAAAAAAAAAAGAAGGATTAAAAGTCTATAATTACATAACAAGTGATATACCGATATACTTATATATACATAAATATATATTGAAGATAACTGTGCACATGTGCAAGAATTTAATGCGTAAATAAAAACCTTATTCATTTTTCCAAAAAAAAAATTACAAAAAAAATGTTTTGTTTAGCTCTTGCCAAGGGTATTAGTGGGGGTCTTTGCAAAGGGCATTACAGCCACAGACTTCTCAGACTTGATTCTCCCTTAAATCTCTTATAATAATAATCAGGGCTACAATACGAAGTATGTTCATATAGTATATTCACCCACAAAACAAGATTTCCTTTTGCCTGTTTAATTATTTAACCAATTGGCTCCCTCTGTGTGGCTTAATGCTCACTGGAGCATTATAATTACGCATTTAAGCGCATTAGGATCCAGCACAAAACACAGAATAACAGAATAACAGACGAAAGGAAAATTTGCACATTAAAATTAAAATCAATGGGGGGGAGTACGAGTATTTGTATAATGTGGAATCATAATGATTTTGTGGCAGCCACCGCCCACAGCAGCAGCAAGCAACAAAACAAGGCTTATCATTAGCAAAAGCAGCCATTGCCTGATTGGTGGGCGGCGGCATGGCAAGAGGCACCCCACTGTCTGTGGAGGTGGCAGCAACCTCTTCAATTCGACTTGTTTATTTTTAGAGCCGAAACGAAATCAGCAAACAATGTGAAGCGAAATTGCAGCAGCAGTACCAGTGGCAGTGGCAGTAGCAGTAGCAGTAGCTATGGCAACAATTGTCTGATATTTCGTAGTTGGACTGCTGCCAAGCGTTATGGCTATGCCACACGGCTCGAGGCCAACAAGATAGACAGACAGACAGACAGACAGAGAGACAGACATCCAGAGAGATACAGAGCGACAGGAGAAAGACAGGCAGGCAGGAGGGATGCGGCGGCTGCCTCCTGCTGTGCTCTGCTGTCCGAAGCATGCCACACGCACTGGGACAATCGCCGACTCATCAGTTGTATATAGTATTTGTGTGCATATCCTTTGATAATGGACTGCTCGAGAGCTCCCTCTGAGCCACTGCAGCCATTGTGTGTCCAGTTCGGGGTAATCAGCTTTTGTTGGCAATTTAATTTGTTCCATCTAAGCATCTATGCGATGCTTCTCTGAGAAGGACAATCAATGGTCATGGAAGGATTTAACTCAATTCAAAAGCATTCATAACTATGTGCATGCCCCTCAAATAGACCTCTACCATTGGCTTGAATAACTCGTTCAGATCCATAGAAAATTATGCATCTATTTAGAGTTGTTTTTCGCCATTGTTGATGGCACCACAGCGTAAACAACAGCTTTCACAACAGCTGCACTATGTGACAGCAACAGTTGCCACCCATCCACTCCCAGCCCTGCCTGTGTCGCTCCACTTAACCCACTCAACCAACAACTCAACCCCCCACCCCGCCATCGACGAGTGAGAACTAAATTTATACAAACGCTGACTGTAATTTGCGTTATTAAAATGGCGTCAGTTGCTTACCAAAGCGAAAAGTTTCACCCTGCCCCACGCTCACGCCCAAACCGACACCCACGCCAACGCCCACGCCCACGCTCAGGCCACCGTCAACTTTCAGGTCCTTGTCATTGGAGCCCTGTGCGGCCATGGCTCCTCTAATTGTGTGCGAGCTGCGCTACAAATGGAGAGAGGAGAGAGAGAGAGACCCCGAGACCCACTCACCCACTCAATAAGGAGTGACCGGCATCAAGGAGTCGAGGCGTCCAAATTGAGATTTATTTTCGTAAATTTGTTTGCAGAGTGCGATGCGATTCTATTTTGTATAGGAAATCATTCAATTTCACAACTAACTTGTGAAACTTTTGCAGATATATTAGAACAGACAGTTCTATGGAACTTCAATAGGGGCTTTCTGCTTCTCTGTGGCCGAAAGATTGAGTGACCCACGCAATGTGCGTACTTTCCCATGGCTTTTGTCTTTGGACATCGTCAAGCAACAAGTTGGCCAAGGCCAGGCTCCGGGGGCTTTGTTTTCTTAGATTATTTTATAACTTAAAGTCCCCATCAGAGTTGGTAATTGGCTTTAAATATATTTTCCATCTAGTTAGAGCAGCTCCTCAGTAGTTGCCTCGGAAGTAGTGTATCTACCCCAGAACTCCCTCAGAAACTCTTCTTAAACACTTTGAACACACGCCCCACAGAGTGCGAATACATTTGCTATGAAAAACAAGTGGAAAATATATAAAATTGATGTCAGTTCTCTCCCGCAGACACCGGCAGACTCTGAAATTGTATGCACAGCTTCTAGAACTCTCTTTTTTGTCTGTTTATTGCAGTGCAAGGTTTTTTGGCCTGATGGATACTCGTAGTTTAAGGTAAGTAAGACAAATAAGAGGCTGTTCTTTATAGTTTTACTTGTTGTAACTAAGTTCTATATAGTATATAGCTGCCAAGTTCGTTTTAGTATGTTCCACCAGCAGTCGGGTATGAGAGTTGGGCATCCATTTTGTTGGTGAGAACTTGTTCCATTTGTTATTCCATTCTGATCGATATCAATTGATTGGTCAATGCTAGGGCCCCTGTCCCAGCGATTAGTATATTTATCAACTTTCCATTTGATTAACAAGAGAAATTTCCGTAGGCCAACAAGTTATGGCCCACTTGACGGCAATTTCCATGCGCATTATTCAGAGTTAATTACTTTGTCAAATAAAGCGTTTTGCGACGCCATGCCACCGCCATATACTAGTGTAGCTCCAGGCGGCAGCGACACGCGGCAAGCGGCACCCCCATTGTCTGTGTCGGTTTTGGTTTTGGGCGTGAAAATTCAATTAACTTTTGGTTGTAAATAGACAGAAAAATACGCGTACAGGAGGCGGCTGAAACCCCACAAGCGGAATCTGTGTGCCCCCAACTATTTCCATTGAACCAACACATTCAACAAGGACAACTGGCGGAGGCTCGTCGCGATTTTTGCGTCCTTTAGTCAAGTTTATGCTAAGACCACTTGTCGTCTTGGCAAATTGTTCTAATTAAGAAGACCAACTCGGCGACAAAGTTGGCCAAGACGAAGACCAAGACAAGGCCAAGCTGAGCGTTTGGGGCAGGTAAAATGCCAAATTAAAATCGTAATGAAGCACTTAAGTTGTGTTCTCTGAGACAGACCTTTTTTTGCAGTGCCCTTCCAGAGCGTCAGTCGTTGGACTTTAGTCTGAAGTTTGTTTTGTATACGACAATTTCAATGACACTCTGAGGTTTCTTCTACTTTAGTTTTCTCCCGAAATCTGGGGCTTTCATTCTAAATAGGGGAGGGTATTAGGCCTGTGCCATAGTGCCGTCGGTTAATCGCATCTTGTGATGTTCCTCTTAATTTTGCCGACTTACTGGGTTGTCAGTGCTCTGGCTGTTGATGTTGCTGGTGCGTGGGCAAGGATTTGAGATTCAAGTGGCTCCGGGCATTAGCGTCAAGTGCTCGCTCTCGCCTGTCTTTCTTAGGGCTTCCACATAATTAAGTTGTAGCCATTGAAAGTGGGCAAAGGATTATGCGGGCCCCCGTCCGGACCAGAGTCCTCTGTGTGTCCGCATTAATTGAGTGTCATGGCGAATGCAAAATGAGCTTACGCCTCCGGCAGGACATAACCATCACGAGTAACAGAGAGAGAGAGAGAGAGAGAGAGAGAAAGAGAGAGATAAACTGTCTGTCAGATGACAGTTCTTCAGCATTGCATTTGCACTTGGCTCGTGTCACCGTGTCACGATGGTTAAATAGATTTTTAATCTAGTTTAATGGCAGGACCATTAGCTGGCAACTGCCGGGGGGATGTGCTCCTCCTCCTTGCGGAAGATCTGCCTGGACAGATCAGAGATTAACTGAATGTTGCACTTGCACTTGGCAGACAACTCAATCGGAATGCTAAATCCAATTTAATGGTCAGCTATTAGAAGGGGAGGCAGGGGGCATGCATATGATATGAAGCGTAGGTTTTTCCTATCCTCCCCCCTTTTTTTTTCTTTCTCTTTATTGATTGGCCCTGCGCTCCAGCTTGGAACCTTCCCCACCTTACCGACCCCTCTGGTCAATATTTGTTTGCTGTTTGCTGCGCTCGGTTTGATTTTGTTTGCCTTTGCAGCAGCAGCAGCGAGCGTGGGAGCGAGTGAGCAAGTGTGTGCGGGTCGGATTGGGTCGGGAAAACTTTTGCCGCAAGTGCCGCTCTCCACACACACGTCCCTCGTCCTTGTTGTGGGTGGGGGGTGGCGTTTTTGCAAATGCTGTGGATATTCCATGGTTAAACAAAAGCATTTGCATGAAAATGTTTTACTTTTACTTTGAGTTTTGTTTTTTTTTTTTTTTTTTTTTTTCTGTTTGCTGCAAGTGCGGGATATTTTCTGTTTGCTTTGACTGCCTCTCGCCCCCTTCGCACTGCTGCTAATTGAAGCTGAATGTGCGGACTGCTGGCTCTGGCCCTGGACCTGAATTTCGGGCAACATTTTTTGCCGTATGCTGCTGCCCCATGCGGCAGCGACGGTTTGTCGGCGGACACTGCCTGTAAAATGGAAAACTTAATCTGAAAAAATCAATCTGCAATAAAAATAAAATTAAGCAACGGCTCGTGAAAATCCCGGAGACGATGCGACGGAAGGCACTAAAAGAAAAGCGGGAAAGCGCCGAGTGCGTAGTGCGGAGGGGAGGGCTTGGGCGTAATGGCGCAGGAAGCTGCCTAAAAAGGAGAACAGAGGACACGCAGGACCCTTAGCCGAAGGGCGAAAGGTGTGCGTCAGGATTACGCGGCATTTCGAGCGGGAGTGGGTGAGACTGGGCGGTGGCATAAAGGCGTGAAAGGGACTGTCTGTCTGTCTGTCTTTCTGTGTGCTGGGATGGTCGAGGGTCCAAAGGATATTCATAAATAAATATCTGCAGGCATACAAATTGATAAGCTGCCTGCCTGCCTGCCTGGTCCTGTCTGTCATGAAGGTTGCTGCCGTAAGCCCCCCCCGCCCTCCTTCACAAACAGCAACAACAACAACAACAGGATGCCAGGGCCTAGCATCTTAATCGACAGACGGCGCCGCTGCATACCTTTTTGGAGTTCCACGGAATCGCCAGTCAACCACCCAGGCTGGCCCACCCCCGTTGAAAGGTGGATGCCAGGGCCTAAGGATTCAGGACTAAGGATAAAGCACAAACACAACGTACCACGATGACTGGCTGGGCTGCCAGGTAAACACGGGATAGCCTCCCTCCTCGTGTGCTCTCTCTCTCTCACTCTCTCTTTTGCAGCATTCTAGTGGCGTTCGTCCTTCGGCAGGCGCTGCTCCTTTCACACGCAATCCCTGCTCTGCTTTTGGCCAGGCATTGGCACATTTTCCTTTTGCTGCCACCTCAGCATTTTATACACTTTGAGGAGTTGAAAAGGGTACATATTTGGATGATTTTAAAGAGAGTTTACCTTCCGCACTTTGTGCTTCAGTTTCTGTGTGAAAGGTTTAAAATATTCGCAGATCTTTTGGCTTTAACTTTTTCTCTGGGTATAATTCTGAAGATCGGATAACTGCCAGTTGTTGTTTCAGAATCCTGTGAAATTTATTTTAATATAATAAAAATCAGGCCAATGTCTGCGGTAGGGCATCCAATTCTCGTGGTTCACGAGCCTATTGTATGTATTTTTTCTTTTGTTTTTTTTTTCACAATTTTTTTTTTTTTTGCTTTTCTCTTCCCCTTTTTCTTTTTGTTGTTTCCTTCGCCCGCGTCCATTGAATTTTATTGTGCGCTCAAATTGTTTTGGTATTCAAGCTTAAAGCACGCGACTCTGCCTCTATAGTATGTCCATCCTCCCGCCTTCCTTCCTTCCTTACTTCCTGCGTGTGGTGTGGTCCTGTGGCTCCTGCTCCAGCTACGGCTCCTGTTTCTCTTGTTTTTGTTTTTCCTGAAGTGCTGCTGGCTCTCCATAGTGGTGTTTGTTGCTGCTGCTGCTCCTGTGGAAAGACACTAGCTGTTGCCTCGTGCGATGTTTTTGTCGCCTTGGCGATGTTCTTCACACAGGGGCAGAGAGTGGCCTTCCAGCATATCCTGTTGCTTGCGAAAACGCAACCAGTTGAACATTTCCAGTCTCTCTCTCTCTGGGATTCGGGCCCTCTCGGCCCTACCTCGGTTCTAGTCTTCGGCTTTCAATGTCGGCCTTGGTAGACTTTTTCTCTATCTCTCTCTCTCTCTCTTTCGCGCGTTCTTGCTATCTCATTTGGTTTGTTGCGCTCTGTCGCACTCTCTCGCTCTCTCGCTTAGTGTCTGTCTCCCTCTCTCGCTGGCTTTCGGCTGTTGCTCTTGGCACATGTTTAACGCGCAATTATTTTGGTCCTGTTGCGCTTTTTCCCTCTATCTGTGTGTGTGTGTGTGTATGTGTGGCACAGTTAGTGTGTGGGTGGCTGCTTTTATGAGTGGGTGGGTGGTGCTGCGTTTTTGTGTGCAGATAAAAGTCAAAATTGAAGTTAATGAAAGGATGTCATTTTCATGACTTTTTGAACGTTTTTTGAATACTAATAATATATCTACAAAATTACTACAACAATTATAATAAATATTAGAAATTAATCATTTATTTTAGATAAAATTATAAAGCAGAGTATATTATAAAAACTATACAATTTTTTATTTTTTATTTTTGAATAAATGTAGGATCCTGCCTTCATAAATTTAAAAAAATACTCCTCAAATGCCCATCCACTTTAAAAATAAATAAATAATTAAATAAATAATTCATGATTTTCTGTTGCATATTTTTAACAATATTTTATTATTTTAATTCCATTAATCCATTTATTATGCATTTTCAAACTATCTGGGACTCCATCGTGAGTCGTGAGTCGTGGCACACGACACCTACACCTACACCAACAACTACACCTACACCAACAAATCATCATCGGCAGGAGTCTCCAGCAGAGGCAGCAGCAATAGTTAGCCCCACCGTCGAATCAGCGTCTGGGCTGTGTGGCATGCAACAATTATGAAAAACTCTCCACATCGGTGTATTCCGATTCGTGTAGAGAGAGCGCCGCGGCGCACCTAAAGCAAATGTGTGTGGGCGTGGGAGGCGGGGCCCCGCATGGCCAGAAGGACTTACACGGACACGCAGCAGGAGCAGCAGGCAGCAGGCAGCTGCCGCCTGCATCCGCATCCAGGGAAATCGTTTAGCTGTTGCTTTCCACTCCTCCACTCGAGACACGAGACGCGAGACGAGACACGGCTTCGGGTCGGCACGATGTTAGCAAGGTGGAAATTGATATTACTTTTTAATGCCGTTGCCAGCTGTGTGGCTCGCGACGAGAGCTTTCCAGTCCGAGCCTCCTCCGTATCGGTGTGTGTGTGGGACAGAGCCAGATATAGAGAGAGAGAGAGAGCGTGAGAGTCGCACGATGGTTTGTGTGTAGCAACAGAGTGGCCGTGCCAGCCTCGTCACAGTTCGAGTTGAGCCGTCTCGTGAGCAGGACACAAAGCGCGCAACCTGCCACAGAGTAGAGAGCGGAGAGGCCCTGAAGCGCCACCACAGTAGCAGTAGCAGTAGAACCACCAGCAACACCAGCAGCAGCAGCAGACGCACAAGCAGCAGCAGCAGCATCAGCAGAAATCCAGAACGAACCTCAACGCCGCGTCCTGCAATGTTCCCTCCCAACAACACTCCGGGCAAAAGGTGTGTGTGTGTGTGTGAGTGAGTGCGCGAGTGCCGTGCCCCGTGGCCTCATCTCCATCCATCTGCCATTCGTGTGTGTTTTGTGCCGCAACAAAAGCTCCAGTAGCCAGTAGAATGAATGAATGAAAGGAAGTAGAAGTAGAAGTATCCCCCGACGAAGCAAAACTCCTACCCGACCGAAAGAAAGTGTCGAGAAAATAAATAAACGTTAACTTAAAGTTAAAGTAAATCACAAATTTAAATTAACGCGTTATCAACGCACATACAACAAACGCTACCGCGTACCTGTCCGCAACAGAAGTACAAGAATATAATTCCAAAATTTAAATAAATAACTTTAAGCGAACAGATAAGAGACCTTTAAGAGAAGGAATTCAAGGGCGTTCTACCCCCCACTCTAATCTCGAAATACCGTGAGCGAATCACAGGTGAGTCTCAACAAAACAAAAAATATTCAAGTGCCTGTCAAATATTTTTTTGGTTATTATGAGACGAAGGCCAATGCCACTGCCAGTGCCAGTGCTGCTGCTGCTGCCTGTCAAACAAATAGTTTAATTTCCGGTCTGGCCATCAGGCACACATCCGGTTTCAGTTTTTATTTCCGTCTCGACTTGGCTTGTTCGGTGTTCAGTGTTCATTGACATGTGCACACAAAATATGATTCAATTTAATCGAGTTTGCTTCGTTTTTTTTGCGTGTAAATTAATTTCTACAGGGTCAATATGTTGCGACTGAGGGAGTAGGCAGTTCCATCAAAATTGGAGAGAGAAAATTCATTGGTTATTGATTTTTTTTTTAGAGTTTGAAGGTCAGCCTTCCGCCCAACTCCAGCCACTCTTTGATCCTGCTCTAAGTTGGCCAAGATGTTTTTCTGTTTGCTGGACAAAACTAATTCAAAATGTATTAACTGGGCTTAGCTTGGTCCCTAGGGGGTGTGTTGGACTCCATTGTGGGATTAGGCACAAAAGCCAAAGGGCCTAACGCCTCTCGGATGCTGGATGCCGGATGCCTGCGAAATAAAACAACTTAATGAAGCAAGAAATTGAAAACATTATCAAGGCGATTAATTATTGATACTTTGATGTCGCTGCCACTCCACTTCACTACCCCCCTTCCCGCTCAAACCTAATTAATTTATAATTAAGTTAATCATTTGCCAGAAGCAGCAGCAGTCGCTCCGTCAGACGGATGAGAGGCATCTTCTGTTTAAGTTTAATTTGGACTTGTACTTGGACTTGGATCCTGTGGGTCTTGTGGGTCTTGGCTTTAAGCTGTCTCCTCCACCTGCTGCAGGGAATTTCAGTTTCGATTGAGACTTTTATGAACGTGACTGGCCTGCCGTATCGATGGCAATCAATCGGGGGCATGGGAGTAGCACCAATTCTGGGTGTGAGGATTCCCTAATGCCTGCCAAGGAGTGTACGCGCCTGAGCTGCCCAGGCAGCTGGCCAACTGTCATTACTCTTGGGCCCTAATCCAAGTGGCAAAGTTTACGAACCACGAACTCTACGGTGGGGCAACTGGCACCTGGATCCGGATCCCGGTCCCGGTCCCTCCCCTGTCTGGCTAAAGTCTGCACCAAAGTGCTTTTATTATGCCATTTTAATTTAGATTCCTATCAATCAGTAATAAGCATTTTGTCCACTCAGACAGAAAGCGACAGAGAAAGCACAAGCGACAAAACAAAAGGACATTAGCTGCCGCTATTAAGGCCACTCTGGGGTACATTAGCGATAATATTTGCTTGATTTTTTATTACCCAAAAGTGAGGTTTATTAAAAATTTAAATATGTAACCAAAAACTGAAAGCAACAGACAGGGAAAACTCGAATGGAAATTAAAATAAATATGTAAATATAAATGTAAAAGTACTTTTTAGGAAAGTTTTCAGGGGAATATGTTTTAGTTATATTTGCAATAAGGTATTTGTTTTACAATTATAACACATAGTTATTTTGGTATTATTTCATTTAATTTAAAACTTTTTAAAGCAACAAAATAACTTTCTATAAAATGTTAGAAAAAACAGAAGAGTTTTTGCTGTTCTGTTGCTGCAATATAATATTAATATTGATTGATATTTCTGGCATATTTTTGCCATGTTTATTTACAAGAATTATTATATTTATTGATATTTGTGGCTCGCTGGTTTTTTTTGGCAATTTTCATTGCTTTTTCCATTTGGCATTTAAAAGAGTAAACAAAGTTGTTTAGTTTTTTTTCCTGTTTTTCCCCACGATACGGCGGCATATGCAAATCAGGCAAGGAAAAACTCATTTCAGATTCAAAAACAACACAACAGCAGTGGAGCAATGGAAAGAGCAGGGGGAAAACTAGGCGGGGGCTCACCTCGTTTGCATAATTTTGCGTCTTATTTCGTTGGCAATTTATATGCGCAGCCGAGTGACACACGCATTTTAATTGAAAGCAAATAAAATACTCTATAATACATAATATGACAAGAGGCAGCCCGTAATCCTGACAGCAACAGTTATCCGTGCTGACAGCTCCACAGCCCGCGATGTGGCAGCAGCAGGAGCAGCAGCAGTAGGAGCATCGGAGTGGCAGGAGCAACCAGTGTAGGGGACAGCTGGCGATCTACTGACAGGCTGTCTCTCTCTCTCTATCTCGGTCTGTCGCACTTGAAGCTTAATGGCATTTTAAATAACTCGTGTGTCTGTCCCTCTCTGTTGCTATCTCTATGGCCATCCCACTGTGGGTATGTGTACGATGTCCATCTCTTTGGCTGTCCTGTGACTCTGTCTGTCTGTCTGTCCTGTCTGTCCTGCCTGTCGAAACGTATTCATTAATGTCTCCAGAGTGAAAGTGTTTAGGAATGTTGTACACGCTCTCGGGGCACGTCCCGTCCCAGGCCTCCATCATATTCGTGTATCCATGCAAAACACTTTCCCTGACATGGCATGCCACATACAGGATCTCATCTCTGAGCACCCCACCCACACACACACACACACAAAGGACACGCATGGGTGCTGATGTCCTAAGCCTTTTGTTTTGCCCTACCGCAGCGCATTCTGGTTTCTGGCTTTTAATCAAAAGCAAAAATTAATTAACTTTATTCCACCGACGCTTGCTGCTGCTGGTGCTTCCTGGAGGCACCTCTGATTTGGCTTTAGCTTTTTTCGGTGTGCTCTGAATAATGAATGAATAACTCCCTCGTGGCAGTGCTCCCTGCCTCCCTGCCTGTCCGCCTGCCTTCTGTGGAAATGCAAAATACCAAAAATTGCACAACAATTTTTAATAAAGGACAAATTTTTGAATAAGGGGCAGGACGCATGGATTTTTTCAGACTGGTCGAGGAAGGGGAAGAGGGGGTAGTGGGAATCTGCAGATAAAAAATGTGCATACATATATAAGCAAAAAAAAAACCCAGCAACAACCGAATAAAGCAAAGCGAATGATGATGCCTGGCCACAGACGCAAATATTTGTTTTACATTTTTAAATAAGTCGCAGGGCATATATACATATTTGTTGTATATATATTTGTTGTGCCTTACAGACAGACCTTAAACAAATTATTTGCCTGTCCAATGCACACGCAAACACACAGAGAGTGAGTGAGAGAGAGAGAAAGTAAAAGAGAAACGGAGAGTATGAGTGGAATGTAATTAATTGAATTTCACTGGACCTGTAACTGCAGCACATTTTCCTCGAATATGACTGGACTCTTATTTTTTGCATGCCAAATGCAGGGGTTTTATGCAAAAAAAAAATCAAAATTAAATGGCTAAAAAAGGAGGAGGAGGAAGTACTATACGCCACATGCCACATGCCTCGGTCATGCATCAAAAACCCTCAAATATGTCGTTTGCAGTCGTCGTCATCGCTTCTGGGGGCCACTCCTCTATTTACTCCTGTGGCTGCCGACTGTGGGCTGTGGCTGCGGCCCGACTCAATTCTCAATTAAAATGTTTACCCACTGTGCGCCGCCAGGTACTAATTTGCATATGTGAATAAGGGAATGGGAATGTGCCCCAGAAAACGACTCCACATATTTCAAAAGCCAACACAAAAAGTAGGCTAAAATGTAAGCTAATGGAAATAAGTTTTCCTTCAAAAAGCGGAATAATTATAGAGGACTTTATTCTCGAACTTTAAGATTCATTTTTAGGGGGAAGAGTGGAATTTGAGTGGATAGCAGGCGACACAAGTAACTCCTATTTTCTTTTCTCTTCCTTTTCTGCGAGTATCGTAGTCTCTTAAAATATATTTTCAAAGTATCGACCATGCAGCAATCTTCCTTCTTAAGCTCTTAAAACATACAAATATCATTGAAAAACTAACTAAAATTGTTCTATGCAAAAAAAGAAAGAAAATGAATCCATGAAGCACTATGAAAGATGCCAAATTGTGCCACTGATTTCTCTCTGAAGATTTCCATTCGTCCAGCCTCTCTTGACAGAGACAAAATGTAACAAATTTTACAATTTCCTTGTGCCATTTGGAGTCACTTTTCTCATTCTATGGATCTGTGTGATGGCCGACGGCTGTTAGCATTGCCATTACCGTTACGCGGACTAACCTTAATATCCGGTACACACACACACACAGCAGAGAGACACAGAAGAAGACACCAACAGAAGGTAGATGATATTTCATGCCGTTGCTGGGCCCTCGCCCTGTCCCTGTCTCTGTCTCATGTTTGCATTTTGTTAAACGCGACCCTGACCCGCGTCCAACTCAAAGCACCACCTCTCTACCACCCCAACCCCTACCTTTTTGCTTTTTCTACACAATTGTGTAATCTCTCAAAGCAGCTGATAATGGCTCACCATCCCTCGCAGCACCCCTCGTCGGGCAAACAAAATTTGCCGCATTGTTTGGCTCCGCTCTCTACCGGCTCTGGGCTCTGCGGAAAATTGACATTTTATGCCCTTTCATAGGTCCAGGCTGGTGGATTTTTTGCAGCGAATGTAAATGGAATAGAATGATGGGGGTTTTGGGTACTAGATGGGTGAGTTGGGGGCGTGGATGGATTTTTGGTCTAATGAAATATTTGAGCCGACCCCAGCCCCAGCCCCAGTCCCAGAGTTGTGTTATGAGTGCAGCTTACGTTGAACGCTTTGATTAATGTAATTGGTGCCCCCAGGGCCAAAGTTTGGCACTTTTGAACCTGAATCTGAAGCCCCTGTCCCGTGTTGCGTCCGTGTCCGGTGTACTCGCAAATGATTAATGCATGTGCTGCCTGCCAGGGAAGGTCCTGGGAAGGCAACAGGCTAAACCGAAACTTAAACAACAGCCCAGAAAAATGGAAAAAATAAGGAAATGCACAAACTAAAGGAATGTGGTGGGGGGGAAGGTAAGGTGTAACCTTTAAGCCAAAAGGTTTGCATAAGAGCCAACTTCTGACAGTCCAAGGGCCCTGGGCTTAGAGCCAAGGCAAGGCCAGGCACAGCGACACGGCACGAATCCTGGCTGCCAGGCTGACAGGCAGGCAATATTGCTGCTCCTCGGATCGAGAGCTGTTTGCTTAAAGTTTTAAGTAAATTTTACCAATTTTTTTTAGCTCTTTTTTGACCGCAGAGCAGAGCAGAGAGCTGCCTGACATCCACTGATATCGCTACTACGTACCCGCCGTACAATGCAATGGCAGTGGAAACCCAAACCCAAACCCCAAAGCCAGAGCCAGAGCAACAGTTTGGCAAAAAAGTTGGCACAAACATTTATCAAACGAGCTGTGCTGTGGAAAACTTTTGCCTTTTTCCTCCCAAAAGCGCTGTAAAAACTCAAGGGAAATGGAATAAAAACTATTTGCGGTTCGTTGACAATAAAATACCCTTTTTGGGACAGAGTAAACTTTTTATTTTTGCGGGTGCGGGATCAGAAACTCACTCTCCTGGTATTAGTGCTTGAATATTCGCTTCCATTTGAGTAGCATTCGAATGAGTACCCAAATCTTATCTTTGTATATTTACTCTGAAATGAAACGAAATTTAGTTTAATTGGGAGTAGTTTTCGCCTAATGTAGCCAAGGGTATTATTAGCCATACCACCCCCTAACATCCGTTCGAGTAAAGGAAACTTTTTTTTTGGCCATACTGTTTCGCTTTTCCTTCTTTTTCGGAGGTGTAGGGTGAATGGAGGTATGTTGGATTTTTGCAAATGTAATGGACAGAAGAGAGACTTTCTTGGAATTCGATAAGTATATATACATATGTATATATCAGGCAGTAACTAGAGAAGTGTGAATACGGGCACCTGGTATACGGATACTTTAAGCAGTTAAGGAACCTCCATAGAGCAACTAAAGCTACAGCTTCTATCTAAAGTTTGTAATAATATGAATCAGTATCCACATTATGATTGAAATTCAAGCTTTATTCATGAAAACTATGGTTTGATTGACTATGATTGTGCACGGCAATGGGTTTATATTGTAGAACCTTTGCTGTCACTTGATTATAGCTAAATTATGAATGCCAGAATGAACACAATCTGCTTTGTAGCTATCCCTTAATCCCTCTTCTTTTTTAAAGACTGACTTTTAAAATAGCTTTCTCCCATTAGCGGGTATTTTAAAGTCGTAATCTTGTCTATTCTGCATACATATGTATCTAAAAGTACTTCTTACATGTCTCTGTTTTTTTTTCTACCGACTGTTGACTTTTGTTGTTGTTTTTTTTTTTCGCCATTTCTGCTGTTTCTGTGGCTGTGGCTGTTGCGGTTCTGCCACTCACACACCCACACTCATATACACTTATATATACATACATCTGTATGCAGAGCAGAACAGAGCGCAAATTAGAAGGCGGTTTGTGCCAGTTTTTGGCAATTGCCGCACCCAAAGAGCCAAAAGGATTGACAGTTATTAAAAATGAAACGAGGCAATTACGTTCTGGTTTTGTGTTGCCTTCTCCCTCTTCGCCCCCCATGTAATCCTCCTCAGCTCACCCCTTAACAGCCCTGCGGCACCCTGTTGCCAGTTGGTTTTTGAGGCGTGTTTTGCTGGCATGTTTAACGGCGCTTTCATTTGCATATTCGCGTAAGCGAACATGTCTGTGCATGGCGTCGCTGTGCATGACTCTGCGCCAGTCTCAGTGTATGTGTGTGTGTGTGTGTGTGTGTGTGTGTGGAAGTGTTTGTGTGTCTGTGTGTGTTCTTTGTTTGTGTTTGTTTGGCGTGGTCGTGCATATGCTGATGATTGCCAGGGCGGCCAGGCCAGGCCTTCGTCTCGTCCGACGTCTTAACGCCGCAGTCGCTGCTTTAAAATTGACAAAAGCCAAACATCAGAATTCCAAAACTCACTCGCAACTTTTCTTAGGCGGATGGAACCATAAATCATACATACATATATATATATATGTACTATGAATGTATGTGCTATATTCGTATACTTTTACATTCTTCATGGCTCGGCGAAATTTTCTGCCGCATTAAGCGCCATTTTTGGGCAAATTTTCTTCCAATTTAATTTCGTATTTCGATAGAAATAAGATAGAAGAGAAAATACGAGTTACTCGGAAGAAATAAAAGAGAAAAAGAATTTATTTTTGGATAAACATAAATTAATAAATACATTTAAAAAATATTTAAATAATTTATAAAGTTTGTAGGAAATATTTGTAATCTTAAAATGGAAAAATGGATAATGGAAAGCCACTTTCTTTTTAAGATTTCCTCTACTGTAGACAAATTAATTGCTACACATTTTTAAATCCAAGTGTAAATATTACAAATCTCAGTGCACTTTTCTCACAGTGTAAATTTTATGCGCAGTCAATTCTGTTTTTGCCAAAAGAAGACTCCGTAAGTCGAGAGCCGAAATCCGGCATGTGAAATATAAAGCATTGACCAGTCATTGGCAGTCTCTTATTCCATTCTCCATATGTGCCACATGCACACACACACAGCAGCCATTGGGTTCTCCTCTTACAAAAGGCCAATTATAACCAAAGTTCGGCAGTGGTGGGGAAGGGAAAGAACTTTCTCCGAGGCTGTTGCTTCTCCCTGGTGGACCTTGAGTTGTGCTCAACTTACACTTTCTTCATCGAAAAGAGAGAAGGATGGAGAGTGAGAGAGAGAGAGGAGGCAGAGTGAAAACTTTACATAATAATGAGCAGTTTATTTGCCTGCATGTGAGTATACTCTTGCATCTGTGTGTGTGTGTTGTTGAGCGGTTTCCGCTTACAAGTTTCCTGCTTCTTCCTGCCTTGTATGCGGATAAGCGTTCTCTGCAAACCAAAAGTTTTCCACTGGCCTCGCACTGGCGAGTGTTTTTCTTTCATTTAGCAGTACTAAAATTGTTGTGTTGTTTTTCCAGCTGCCTCGCTTTGATCAGATTAGCGCCTAGACATTTTTCTTAGAGACGTTTCCTCATGGGAAACATCGATGCCACAGAGTCAAACAGAGTGCGAGAGAGAGAGTGGAGGAGGAGAAGTAGCAGAAATCCTGCGTAAAGTTTTCTAGGGAAATTAACAAGATTGCTCAACATCAAATTGGTCGACAAATGTTTGTTGGGGGGGGTGGGACAAAGAGGAGGATTTCTTCCAGCTTAAAGTTTTGTGTTTGCTTTATTTTAAGTTTCTCTGTTTGCCATGCACTTTGGTCTGCTGCTGCTTCTTCTGCTGCTGTCCAAGAGAACCTGCACGATGAGCATTTGTTTGCTCAGTGCTCTAGGACGGCATGTGGTGCAGCCACCACACACGCTGCCACGCTGCCACACAGGCGCACTGCCACACAGCGTGAGCTGGTAGGGGGCCAACACCCGCACTCATTTCTCTTGCTAACAAAACGCACATCAAATTTGCATAATTTTGCGCAAAGTAACATTTTGCACAAACAGATGGGGGAGGAAGGACACAACCGCTTCCACTGGCACTTCCTCGCCGTTTCCCCTTTAAGCAACAGGCAGCAGTCCAAAAATGGTTTTGTGTGTGGGGGGTTTCTGGTAGGTGCCGCATTAGCTGGTAGATTTTATGAGCTGTGTTATCACACACAAAAAGCATTTTCATTTTCATTTGCATTTGCAACATGTGCCAGGCCATGAAATCTGATTTACACCCCCACCCAGTCCACACTCCATGAAAATCTGACTTTAGAGCTAATTAAAGATACAGTTTCGGGGGTGCACTAAGAATGTGAGTAAAACGAGACGCTCCACTGATGGATGAATGGCAGGAAGTGGCATGCTCTGCTCCGTGTGGCAGGCAGGCAGCGTCCGTGGGTAGATGTGTGAAAGGACACTGATTGACTGCTCGGCTGTCAGGCTTATTAAGTCGAAAAATTTGTGCAAAAGCTCACACTTGCGACGTGAATTATGAGCAATATCTAAAAATAGACCAAGACAAGCCCGAGAAATTTAAAGCCACTTTAAGCCACAGAGCGAAAGTCATGAAAAGATATTCGAAAATTTAACAGCGGAAACGTGACTTTATAAATACGCATCGTGTGGCAGTTCTTAACGTAAATGTTAATGATGCGGCAGCACTTGTTGATACCCGCCGACCCGCAGCGACCCTTCTTTGGGCCGGAGTACTGACAATCCTTGTATTGATTATTGCGTTTATTGCGGGCAAACTCAAATACAGGCAGGCAGGAAGGCACTCCTGCTGGTATCGAGAGTGAGTCTGTGGCCTCACACCAAACACCAATACAAATAAAAGGGAAGCAGAAGCAAGACAGAGGCAGGCGTAGGACCAGGCACAGGACTAAGCCCACAAGTACGAGTGTGGCAGCAGCTGTCTTTTGATAGCAGGTAAATCAATAATTTCCAATATAAACGCATGAACGGCAATATTTTTCTGTGTGTTCTCCACACCCCCTTCCAACCGTGTGTGGGGAGACTTCAAATCCTTTTACCCAACAAAAAGGAACTTTCTTTGTTTCTCGATTCACAATTCTCGTCGCTCTCTCTTCTCTCTCTCTCTTCCTTTATTTCTGCTGACTGTGTCTTTCCATCTCCATGTGCCCTAAACAAAAGTTACGTATACGCAGCGTTTGTGTGTGTCTGGAAATGAAATCTCTTCCCAGAAATGAAAAAAAAAAAAAAATAACCATTGCAATTCCGTACTTTGAAATGTTCACAAAATTCATGGAAAAATTCATGTGTAAGGAACATTCCCTTCATTTATGGCTTCAAAATTGTAGAGAGAATATAGAGAATATTTTCAGAGAATATTAATTTCTGAATACCAAGAAATGTTTGGAATTTTATCAGAATTCTATTCTATTTAACGAAAATTTTGAGTTTATTTTCATTGTGGGAAAATCCTTTATATTCTGTGTTTCTTAATCCCTTGTAAACGCTTTGCTGCTGCTGCTGCTTTCGATTGATTTTCCATTGGCTATTGAAGTTATACGCAGAACTAGCAGAATAGCAAGCAGAAAGGTTGGTCCAGTAGAAAGACAGAAACTGTAGATGCTTGACATTTAAGCATTTAAAACTTAGAAATCATGAAACTCATGACTTGAGGGAGCGTCCATTGTGGGCGTCCGCTTTAATCCGCTCATTAGGCAGCAGCTGCAGCAAGTGGCAGCTTAAAATGTTATTTATATAAATGTTATGTCGTTGCTGTTGCTGCTGCTGCTGATGATGATGCTGCCAAAGGGATAATGTGACTTTTGGACAGACAATTTTCTACAGCAAGGGTGTGGGTGGGTGCGCTGGTGGAAGGTAGTATAATTTATGTCCTAAATGGGGGGTGCCCGGAACCCGGACACGTAGCATTTGCTGGCTGTCCGGAATTGTCAGTTTTTCTGTTGCAATAGCCATCCATGCCTGCATCTTATGGGGCAGCTTATTAGGATCTTGGCATTTTACCATTTACAAGTAGAAGCAGTAGCAGCAGCAGCAGCTGTCATTCGTTGCATGCACTCGAGGAAGGAGGAGAAGGAGGCAACCAGCCACTCGCTGCAGTGCTGTTGCTGCTTTTGTGGGGGTTCCATTGTGCTGCCCGCATAAGTATGCTACAATTTCTTCTCCATTTCCCTTTCTGCTTTCATTCCCTCTATCCCTACCACTCTCTCTCGCTCTCTCTTTTTTTCTTATTTATTTATTTTCGCATAGACAGTGAGCAAAGAGAGAGAGAGAGAGAGAGAGGGGAGAGAGAGACCACAGCCCAAGGGGGGAGGGCAGATGATCTAAGGCTACGCCTTGAGTAAACATTATTAAAATTGCCAACGTTGTCGGCCCGTTGCCGTTGCCAGAGCAATCCTAAAATAACCAAAGGCACCCAAGGAGGCACAGCAACAAAAACATCAGCAACAACAGCAAAAGGAGGAAGGCAGTGTCGAGTGTCGTGGAATACGGAGGGTCTTTGTAGTAGTGGCAATGGAAATTGTCATTTTCATATGGGGAAAAAGAATTCCCTACCATTCAGCCACACATACATTCTCCAGCACATGAGAAAGAACTCCCTTTGCCCCTGACTTTCCCTCTTCCACTGGCCCACACACACACACACACACACACACACACACACATTGAAAAATGGATGGCATTTCTCATGGCAGGCAGCCAAGGTTATTATTATTGCTAAGCGGAAAGTGGACACACACAGATACTCCCAGAGAGATACAGACCCAGAGATGTCGTTCTACTTGTTGCTTGGTCTCCTTTATCCGTTATCCTTCCCCCCCTTGCCCCGTGCCCTGTGCTGTGTGCGCGTGGGGCGCTGATTATCCTGTTTTTCTATCTCTATCTCTTTGGGGTTTATTAGAAAACTGTCAGCACACGACCCGACGCACACTTGACATTTATTTATGCAAAAATGTGAAATCATTTGTGAAACTGTGCCGTCAACGCACCCACGCACCCTAGCCCCCCCCCCCTCTCCATCACAGCATCCAGCGAAAGGCAGCCCCAGCGAAAGGGATCCATACGCCTCGTTGAGCCCTGACCACAGAATAGGGAAGCAGAAAAAAAAGAGTCCTCGCTCGCCCGGTTCATGAATCAAGTTTTTTTTGCTGGGCCGCAGCGAAAATGTGTCTGGTGAAAAACGGTTGGTCCACAGCCGGAATGCATTTTCCCTGGACAGCACTTTTGAGCTGGAGAAGCTGCAATCCACCAGTAACTACATAGTGGGTGTGGAAAGAGATTAAAGTGTGGCATTTGCTGATTAGATTAACAACTTTACCGTCGGAGAGATTTTTGATGCACTCTCCCCATGTGGCCACATGCAGCGCTTAATATCGCTTTGTGCCATAACTTTAAGTGGAAATTCCTTTAATATTTAATGTCCTAATGCGAAACTAATTTCTTTTGTCGAAGAATATACGAAATCAAAGGCACACGTGTGTCCGGTGTACATCCGGCTGCCATAAAGAGGAAGCTACTCACACACAGACAGAGAATCCGGCGACGACTCGGAAGGCTCATTAGACCTGAAAAGATGTTGCCTGCCTGTCTGCCTGGTTATTGCTCTATCGAGAGCAGCAGCAAGTACTCCCTTTGTCATATTCCATGGATATGAACTGGATACAGTCATTTAGGGATAGGAAAGCAAAGGGAGTGAGCCTTAACCCGAAATGTGTTGTTGCTTCAACGCATATCGGGCGAAAATATCTGTGCCACACTCCACTGAGCTTAGACAAACACAGACAGACAACAGGAGGGACGACTGGGGATACGATGGGAACTACAACAACGATGGCAGTGGATAGATATAGCTTTATTGTTGATTGAACAAAAACAAGTTAACCGAGAGACCAGATCCGAGAAGTGAAGTGGCTACGTGGCCGAGAGTTGAGTCTCCTACCCCAGGCAACCCCGGGCACGTAGTACATGCAAGTACGAGTTCGAGTACTCCTCATCCCACAGGATGTCTGTCTCACTGGCTTGCCTGCCTGCCTGCCCGCCCGGGCGATTTTCCTGACAAATTTGAATGAATTTCTGTGGTAGGGGCATACATAATTTCGCCATCGAACAGACTTTTGGCCAAGTTTTGCGACCATGGCTCGTGTGCTTGAGTGACTTTGAAGCTGTCGAAAATGGACTTTGACTTGGACTTGAAGCCTGATGAAAGTTTCAGAGAATACAGAGGCAGCGTCACAGCGTTGGAGTCCGTGTCAGTTTGTATGTTTCGTGGGCTTAAGCTCTCTCTCTCTCTTTCTATCTCTGTCTCTCTCTCCTCTGTGTGTAGCTGTGCTAATTTATGCTCTTGCCTTTGTCAGAGCTGTCGACGGATTGGCCAAGGCCATGGGCTGCCTCTGCACACTCTGCCACTCGACCATTCTGCCACTGACATTGACAACTTCCGGGAAAACAACTATCCAGAAGGTCTGCCACTGCCACTGCCACTGCTGCCCATTTACTAATTTAAATAAACTTTCAACAACAGGCAGCAGCGGCAAAGGCAAATAAAACTTTTTGCATTGCCACTCCAAAGCGAAAGCATAATGAGGATGTCCTGTGCCAAAAATTATACCGACACTATCATTAGTTGCCTGCCGCTGCCGCGCCGCCGCCGTCGCCACTCCAATGCCAAGCCTCCAATTTCCGTGCCACACAATTTTCTGTTGCACACTTGAAGGCGTCTGCCATTGTCAAGAATTTGTATCCCATGCCGCCAAAGGCATGGCCCCCCCAAGGGGCCGCCAGAGACCGCAGCCCAACAGTTTGACCAACTTTCATAATTACGAGAGAAACGACACAGCAATGGCAGTAGCAATGGCAGCAACAGTGGCTCAAACCCCCCAAAGAAATGCCACACAGCAGTCGAAAAGTTTTCCACGAATTTACGATAGAAATATACTTGTGCTTTTCCTCCACTTAGGCGTGGCTGCTCCTCCCCCCCTCTCTCTCTCTTTCTGTAGCACTTAGGCGGGGGCTTAGTAGGTACTTAGTACCCGCTGCAAATGGAGGCAAGACTCAGCCGCCGCATTGTGATTAAGTATTAATAATAAAGAGGCTGCCACTCAT
This sequence comes from Drosophila bifasciata, assembly GCA_009664405.1. Lineage (NCBI taxonomy): Eukaryota > Metazoa > Arthropoda > Insecta > Diptera > Drosophilidae > Drosophila > Drosophila bifasciata. The sequence continues at coordinate 44,110,363 of CM019043.1, forward strand.
CTCAAATATCATCCCAAATAAATAAAAGTTTTCTAGAATTCCACGAATAATGAAAACGGGAGAGCTGGGCGGGGTAACCCCCTCAAGAATCAGCAATTATAATGCCAAGAAATCAAATTAAAATAACTATTCCATGCCATTAAAATGAGAATTGATGAATTCCTTGGCTGCTGAAGAAGGGAGAACCTTTCACTTGCTTGACTGCAGCTCGTTCCGCATTGGTGGGCGGGAATACTCGTACTAGAAACATTTTGATTTATGCGCTCCATTTCGGTTTCCGACAGCCTGTCTAATGCCAGTCTCCACATCCTTCCATATCCTTGCAGATTGACTTTAATCACGGAACACGGAATTTGAAATCGAGAGCCAAAAACCGAATGCACATCGAGCTAAAGGCCACAAATCGAGCAGCAGGAATCCAATGATGATGATGATGATGAAGACGAAGGCTATGGCTGTGGCAGCAACAGAAGCTGTGGCAGCAACAGTAGAACGGAAATGAAATCAAATCGCACAGGTAATTTGTTGCCACAATGGCCAGATGAGAGGCCTACTTTTACTCTTACTCCTAAGACTGCATAGCCCGTAGTGTTTGTATTTATACACTCAGAGAAAAATCTAGTAGTATTAATATTAATATTTAAATGTAAATATTAAAAGTGCTGGCTCTTTTTCTCTGAGTGTACTCCTTTGTATGGCTCCCCTCTGTGTGTGCATTACAAATGATGGGATTATTGTGCGCAAATGATTAGGTTTTTGGTGCCTGAAGAGGACAGGCGGACAATGTGGCAGCCACCACAAGGGAATCCAACGCCGGCCAAGAGGCAGCAAAGATGTGGCAGGAATAATGCCTTTGCCTTTCCCTTTGCCTGTAGCCGCCTCAAACGAGTCCTTCGTCCTTCGCCTGCTCGACAGACAAACCGCAGCAATTATGTATGTATTCCTCTCCCATTGCTTTTGAAGGATCAATTTAAATTGCGAGATTCAATAAGGAGCTCCAGCCAGTATCCAGTATCCTGCAGCGTTCAGGCTCTCTTTGATTAATATGCATGTTAAATATATGTATGGTATGTATTATGATTGGGGGAGCATATTGAGTGTCTGTGTGTTTGCAATTAATACCTGACGACATCAAAGGCTGGCAGAGCGATGTTTGCATGTACCTCAATTTGTCAGAAATCAAGCATCATTCATGTTGAATTTGTATGAATCAATTATTGAATTGCCGTGCACAATTACTGCTGGCTGATCCGTCAGAGTGGAATTAGCTTGAATTTCATTTCATTTGAATGTGGCATGCAACAAATGCATACAGCTCGCTTTTTCGCAATCAAATTAAATCCACTTTAAATGCTGAATATTTCATTACTTTTGCAGAGCAGAGGCAAAAGCGAAGGCAAATAATAATTGTGGGAATTAAACATTTGTTGACATTTGACCTTCCCAACAGTTTAAATATTGCATATTAAAATGGGGATATTATATAAAAAAAAAAAAAAAGAATATGTATTCCACATGCAATTCAACATTTATGGTGGGTTGCACGGAATGTCTCTCGTTGCAGGCGCCGCAGGGGGGAGACAGACAGAAAGACAGGCAGGGAGAAAGACAGACAGGCAGACAGCCAGACAGACACATGTTCTGCTGGATAAGTAAGCACCAGCAGGCCACAAAGGGGATCCAAGCCAAGCAACTAGCATAACAATAAACGTAATGACAGCAGAGACAGCAGGAGACTGCTGTCAAGGATGCGTGCCATGGCAGTCCAAGATGTCGCTGGGGAGAGCCCCATACAGCCATAGGGCCAAGGAATGTCATAGACATGCATTTTACGATATACATACATAGATGGAATCCATGAATAATACTACTATAGTACGAACTACGAGCCACATAATAAATCACATCATCAGCAGGACACGCCACAGAAAATAAAAGAAAAGAGCAAACAGGTCGGTTGGGCCTTGGTTGCGAATTTAGTTTATTTCGCTCTTTTGCATATTTATGACAAATTTTATTTAGTTTGTGCTCACAATTTTAATTGACTTTCGCTGCATAAGCGTGGCGCTGACGAGCGACACGAGGCCATGTCCTTGCCAAGGACGAGTTGAAGATACGAGAGGGAACCGTCGGAGGCGGAGGGGGGAAGCGACATTGAAATCGCATTAGATTCTGCGCTGTTAAAGTTCATGAAGGACATGCGGGGGCGGGGAGGGGCCATGGTCGACAGGGGCATTTGATGCTGCTGCTAATGCGAATGCTGACATTGACATTGACATTGGTACGGACTGTACATGCGGACTGTATCATTCATGAATGTGCAGTAGTCCGTTCTAACCTTATATGGAATGCCGCAACGCAGCTGAATAATTAACATGGGGCAATATGTATGTATGTTTCGACAGGTAAGGTCGCTCGGTGGGGTAGGGGCAGTGGGGTTCTGCCAGCTGTCTGACAGCCTTAACCTTTACCCAGCTCGTGGAATGGGGCATGGAGCATGGCATTTAATTGCACAATGAATGCCGTCACACTTAATATTATTTTATTTTATTTTATTTTACATTTTTGTGTGTTGTATTTGTATTTTACAAAAATTCTACCTTTAACCTGTGCCCATGCCCTTGGCTGTCGAGATCTTCGTTCTGTCTGTATTGCCAGCGGCACTGAAAATAATTATAATTATTTTTTATTGCCAGCGGCATGGGCATCAGCGCATCGGTTATGCCACCGCCGCCGCCGCCGCAGCCGCTGCCTTGTGGTTTAATTAATTGCGGTCACTCTACCTCTCACTCTCCCCCCTGCAACTCTCTGGGAACATCCTTGCGGTCGTGCCATCGCTTAACGGCCATTAAGCCTTTCTTTTTTTATATTTATTTTTTTGGCCTGTTATGGCCTTTGGTTTTGGTTTTTTTTCTGTGTCTCTTCGGTTTCTTTGTTGTTTTGTGCCATTTGATTTAATTTTGCTATGCGCCACAGCCTTGGCGCGTATCAGTGGCTCCTAATTGAAGGGCATAACTCAGCGGATGCATAAAAATGGCGAAATTTAGATGAAAATTAAGCAGGCATTTTCCCCAAAGGGACAGAGGGGGTTGGCTTTGCCGATTTTATGACAAAGCTGCGCTGCTGCTAACCAAATTGGTGGCAATTACTCCTCCGCATGGCCCCTCTCTGACAGGCTCTTTAGCCCCCACAGACGAGACGTGGCTGTTGCTGTTGCTGCTCCTCTTGCTGTTGCTGTTGCGTTGAATTTCACGCATTTCTAATGAGGAGTTGCCACGTCGCGACGCGACATCATAAATGTGACACCCATCCCCAGCACCACTCTCCTTCCCCCCCTCACTCTGTGGTGGCGTAGCGAGACTCCATTGCGTGCTGTCATGCAAGAAAATGGTCGCCAGGCTGCACATTTTACAAAGCGTTAATGAGCACTCGGATTGCTTTGTATTTCCCTGGAGGGGTGAGTTGGCAGGGGTGGGGAGTGTAGCCAGGGTAAGGGATATGTGTGCACCTAGAGAAAATAATAAATAAACCAAATATGATTTGCCTCGCAGAGTGGAGTTTGAAACAAGAAAAAAGGTTTTCCCTTAATATTTTAATTAATATATGAAAATATTTTATTTAAAGATATTTTTAGTCTCTAAGCTAAAGTAGAATACTTAATTTAAATATGAGTGAGTGTGTCTGCATTTTTCTTCGAGTGTATATGTACTTTATATCCCTATCGCTGGCACACTGCGTATGCGTAATATTTGTTAAGCTGCCATTTGATGTACGTACGCCTTGAACTGCATTTCGTACGATGTTCGTTGCTTCAGTTGCTCAGCATAATCAAAGGCATTTCCATTTACATTTTGGGCGTATTTGCTGCCCGTAATATTGGTTTCATAATCATGTGCCCCAAATCACTTTGTCAGTCCCAAAACACGCACTGAAAGCACAAGGCTTCTGGCAAATGTTGACAGTGTCCACTGCCAATGCGACATAGTCGGAATCTCCAATCGCCAATGCCAATAGCAATCCTCAATTCCAGTTGATAATCAAATAAACGCAGGACAAAGCACAGAAATTCAATTCCCTTGGGGGCAGACAGACAGACAGACATAGACACACACGAGACAGAGAGACAGAGAGAAACAGAAAGAGAGAGACAGTCAGAAAACAAATAAAATTTTCTAATAAATAATTTATGAAACAATAAGCCACAATACCAGCAAATTGAGTGTAAAATCGAGAGACCGACAACAATGGACAGTCATTAGTTGTTGCAGCAACAGCAACAGCAGCAGCAACAACAACTGTTCTATTGGTTGGTTCTACCATTCTGTTTGGCAACTGTTGCCAGAAGTCGAGCCAAAAAAGTCAACAATGGCCAAGAGCCAGGCAGCCAGGCAGTCAGGCAGCAACAGACAATTCCATTTCGTGAGTGAAAACACTTTGATTTGATTTCAATTAAGATGAAAGTCAGGCAACAGGCAACAAAACAGTCGACCACACGGAGGAGGGAGGGAGGCATGGATAACGGCGTCGAAAACCTGAGACAGTGAGAGCGAACAGACCGCAAAAAGCGGCACTTGAATGGATATCGAGGCATGCAACACTGAGTGGCTTTTTGGTTAGGCTTTCGCTTTGATTAAATGTCAAATTGCAAGCCGCAAAGCGAGTGGCACTCGGATTGTGAAGCACATGTGTGTGTGTTGTGTGTGTGTGTGTACCGTAGCGTTGCCACGCCTCCGACCTGCCCCGCACTCCACCAACGCCCATTTGAATAATTGAGTTTGGCAGCAGTTTAAACGATTGCCAGCCGCCTTTGTTTGTATTACAGTTCTTATGCGACAAGAGGCCCAAAAGGCAAAGCGGTTTCTCCTTGAGCGGAGGAGCAGAGGCAAAGAGGTTTCTCGGGATGTGAAGATGGTAGTGGGCGTAGTTTTATTTCATTTGGTTGCGTACGTGCCCTGCATGGGAATGGGAATTGTTTTGCCAAAAGGGAAATTGTAAATGGAAATGGCAATGGCAATGGGATTCGAAGAGTCGCGCAGTGGAAGTGGGAGTGTCGGCAGCATCTGTTCTTCGAGTCGGTTTAAGAATGAGAATCAGAATCAGACAGCAATCTGTTCGGTCAGCCCACAACAAGAGCCAGGCCATGACATTTCCACCCACTTTTGTTTATTCTCAGCAATTAAACCTTGCCATGGAGCCAGTCCTCACACTGACAGAATGAACGTAAAGAGAGAGAGAGAGAGAGAGCAAGAGAGAGATCATGTAAGCCCCCCGTCTCTGTCAATTAGTTAGCAACTGGCGACATCCACTCGAATCCCAGGGCTAAAAAGCAAACACAAAACCAGTGCGCGGTCCGCAGGTTCATTAAAAGTCCTGTTTTGGGGCCCAACAATGGCGAATGGCAGAGAGTGTCTTTTGAGGGCTTTTCCCTGTTTCCGCTTAGGCAAATTTATTTCCTCTGCCGGATCGATAATCTGCTGCAATTTCTCAAGTGGCATACCACCTTTTGTTGCATGTCATCTCAGCAGGCACTGCAAGTGGATTAAGTGGCATTCATTTATGGCTTGTTCTACAGATAAAGTCTCAGACACAGCAACAGGAAGAGCAGCAGCAGCATTGAGGGTGTTAACAAGGCAACAATCAACAGCAACAAGGCACACAGCCAGCAGGAGAGACACCAGAGATGGTTGCGAGGGTTAAGGGTTTGTGGCACTCCCACGATTTTGTTCGTCTCTCCCCCGCCATTGTTTGGCTTTTGTTGACAACGCTTCATTCATGGCTCATTCATGAGGTCGGTCGCAGCATCAGCATCAGTGTTGCTCCTGTTGCATGGACACGGACATGGACACGGGCCCCCTGCTGTCCGGTTTTATTTATGAACTGCGCTGCGATTTCTCAACTGCAATTGGAGCTGTGGCTGTTGCTCTTGTTGGTGCTGCTCCTGTTGCTGCTGCTGCTGTTGGTGCTGTTGCTGCTGTGGCTGCTGCTGCTGTTTCTGGCGTTTTTCTCCCCCCCCACCTTTTGCTGTTGCGCTTCATTTGTGTGAGGAATTGCTTTTGCAGTCTTTTTGTGTATTTTCTGCCATTTATTTTCGCACTGTCGTGCACTTAATTTGTGTCCCACACACACCCAGCATACACACACCCAGCACACACACACACAGCAACATGCACGTTCCGGCACAACAATTCACTTGGACACTCCGCACCGTGACATGAGTCGGCAATAAATTGGCCGTACAAAGAAAACAAAAGAAAAATGTGGCCACGGAGCACACATGGTGGGTGTGTGTGTGTGTGTGTGTTGTGTGTGGGTGCTGCGCCTGTTTCTATTTTATTTTCAAACATTTCCATTTCGATTTGAGTTTATTTATGGCGTGGGTTCGCCTGTTGACTGTTGGTGCGTGACAATTTCCATGTCCTGTGTGTGGTGCGTGTGATAAATCTTGCCTGGACTTTACTTAGAACTTAATGTATGTATTACTAGCCCACACACACGCACAAACACACCCACAGACAAATGCTGACCTTTAACGCTAATGGCAATGTGATCAGTTTTCAGTTCCATTAACATGCAAGAGGAGACATAGGCGTTGGCGATACATACGTCGCCCTGGGCATGGGTCTCTCTTGTCTCTGGCTTTGGCTTGGTTTTGGCTACGGTTTGGTTTTGGCTATGGTTTGGCTTTGGGCTCATTCCCCAATTTCTCGCTAATTAACTGTGTGCCAATTACAGGCAGGCCTCCAAGTTTTTGGCAGGAACCTGGAACTTTGCCAGCCAAAAACAGCATCCTGCTCTGAGCAGCCTTCTCTTCTGGTACAGCCTGCTGCTCTGAGCAGCCTCCTCCTCTGAGCAGCCTCCTCTTCTGGTCCTGCTCTGAGCAGCCTCCTTCTCTGAGCTGCCTCCATCCTCATGGCTCTCACACTTTGTGTATGTGTTCATGTGATTTCATGCTCGTTGCCAACATCAACAGCAGAGCAGCAGCAACAGCAGCAGCAATGGAAGAGCAACAATTTATGAGCACATCCTTGTGTAAGAGTCTGTCGTCGTGGTCCTGAGCGACCTCCCAATTTCCGCGGACAAGCACTTGTAGCACTCTCTGCAGCTCTTGGTCGTACATTTTCCACAGAAAACCATCGCGTTGCCCCGTGATTTGGCTGCATGGAATGCATGTTGCTGTTGTTGCTTCTCCTTGCCATTTTGACAGTTTCAAGCGGCAACTAATTTTCATTTTAGCCCAACCCACCGAAGATACAATTTAAAAGTTGCTCCGCTGCTCCACTCTCTGTGCTGTGCTGCTCATTTAGCAAGTCAGGAATTTCATTTGGCGTAAACACATTTCCCCATGTCATCATATCCCAACCCAACCCATCCCCTCTTCTCGTGAGAATGTGTGCAAGTATCCTGCCAATGTTAGGGTGAAAACTCTCGTCTCGGAAGTGCGCTTCAATGAGTTTTTATGAACTTTTTCAATGTTTCAATGGGAAAGATGGGATAAGGAGTGACGGGGCAGAGACCCTTTCTCTCTGTCTCTGTCTCTCGGAGCAACAGACTTGACCAAAGTTTTCAACTTGAAACTTGAATGAGTGCCGCCCAATGCAACCCGATGAATCCCTCAGCATAGTCCTTAATTTCTATATGACCAAGCAAACTGCCAACAGCAATGGGAATTGCAAATGTTGTTAGCCATCGCATGTGGATGAAGAAAATTGCAGTCGAACTGCTGCCAGCTGCAATCGAGCGAAACGAAACGAAACGCTCGACACTTGAATTGAGTTTGCGGGTCATTTGATTTAATAATTCCATTTCCAGGCGGAACATCCAAAGCCACATGACCTCCTCCTGTAGGGTGTGGAGCGGAGTCCATTCTCTACCGCAATGAGCTGCCCCCTTCTAACGCTGCCATTCCCCTCGCTTCTATTGCTGCCCCCAAATAAACTGCAGTGAATGGCCGATAAGCTCTGCAAAGCTTTCTGATTCGAGGGTAGGGAATGGGAATGGGAACGAGCTGAAGCAGCTTAAGAACTCAACAAAGCAACCAACGACCCACACATATCAACAGCTCAGAGCTTAGTTCAGGCTTTGGTCATGATGGTGGGGGGAAACAGAAAGAAACGCCGCTGATTGGGGGGAAGAGCTGCAAAAACTATGGATATACTCTGCAAATCGATGACTTTTATAGCACATGTATGATCTATGGGATATGTTCAATAGTTTCAGAATGAAACTTAACCATCAGCAGCACTCCATGGTGCTCGAGAGTGAAACACCAACAACTACCACAACTCTGGGCATAAAAAACGCTGATTGAAAATCAGTTTTTTGAGGGCGTTAAGCCACTTGACAGAAGGCAGGTCAGGTCAGTGTTTATCGCGCTGCCTCCCCCCGAAAGGACTTTCGTGCATGCCACACAAGCAAACACACACACACACACACACACATACATACAGATTATTTCCGCCTTATAAACTTTCTACGCTTGACTTTTCAGCACACTTTTTCCATGGCGCAGCTCTCATGAGCGTGTGAAGGGTACTGCCAGGGCTGTGAATGGGGTTGGGGCTGTGGATTGTTGGGTACTACTGCCGATGCTTATCGTAGGCAAATTTATGGAACGAACTTAAGTACGGTGTAAGCCGGAGAGGCCCATTACGGGTATACTTTAAGCGAAACTTTCTGCCTCTCTCTTCCCTGCCTCGTCCCCCGTTGTGCCTTTGGCCAAATGACTAATTATAATTTTCTGCTTATTCTGTGTATATTTTCATGTTTTTGCCTGGTCGCGCACACCAACACAGCTGCAGAAGGAGCAACAACAGAACGCAACGCAACGGAACGCAAATAATAACAACAGTTGTGAATTATGGCCAAAAGTTAATTAAAAAGCCCAAAAATACGGCACATAAGTGGGCCTTAAACCCGGCCATAAATCAATCGAAACGAGAGAGAGCCACACAGCCAGCCAGAAACAAAAGAAGAGAGCCAGAATATGTAGAGTAGAGGCTGAATGAGGCTGAATGTGTGTGCACAATCCCAATGTCAATGCCTACTATTTACATGGCCAATGAAAAATGGCCATCAAATTGAAGTGCATAACGAGCAAAGCGAACACACAGCACAATATGGCCAAGAGCCAAGAGCAACAAGGATAACTGCAACAGCAACAGCAGCAGAAACAAACCATACAGAAGAACCATTCAAATTGAAATGACTTAAAGCGGCTTACGAGGCTGAACATTGAACAACAAAAACGAACAAAAAGCAACCAAAAAACAAACCGAAAAAAAACCGAAACAAAAGCCAAACATACAGCGTACGGACGTACGTACGTACCCCACGGCGTATGCGTGATTAATTGCACTTTAAACACACACAGAACAGAAACGAAGGAGAAACGCTGTCAAAATGTTGCCAACCAATGTGATGACATTCATGAAGAAGGTAAGTGGCAAGAACGAACGACAGTACCCTCGAGTAGGGAGTGACACTTCGATTTTTAATTAATGAATATATAAAGAGTCAGAGTCAGACAGAGTCCCAGAGACAGACAGAGTGAGAGATTCAGGTAGTGATTCTGGCAGTGTCCTTCCTTTCCTTTGCGTCACAGACAGATGCCTCGTAATTTATGCTTAATTTCAATTCATTTGTGCCATTTGTGATTGTGATTTTATAATTACTTGCCAAGCGACATGCGGCGGCAGAATGCACTGAAAATTTAATGAGCATCCCCATAACGAAATGCAACAAAAGCATCAGCAAAAGCAAATGAAATTGAAATTGAGGAGATGAAATGAAAACGTTTTTCATTTGATTGCATATATAACGAACAGTTTGGATGCCTCTGACCAGAACAGATCGTTTAAGCTCTGTTTTCAAAACAGGATTCAGGAAGAAATAACAAACTGTTGTTGGGTGGGCGGATGGGATGGACAAACAAAACTTTTTAATTAAAAAGCCCTTTAAATGCTTTTGGTTGCTTGACTGAGTTTTCGCTCATACCCTTCCCCGTCCCGGTTGAGGCTGCCTGTTTTTTTTGAATGTTTATGAAGACCGAAAAACACAGCAATCGAAGCGATTCAATTGTCCTGCGAAAGCACCTGCCCTGGTTGTCCCTTTTTTTGTTATTTTTGTTGTTGGGAAATGCGGAAATTATACAGCGATACAGGGACTGGTCTCTGTGGGTGGTGTGAAGCCAAAAATAACACACAAAAGGGAAAAAAGGGACACTGGAACAGCACAAGATTGCCCAAAATGGGAAAGGAAAGTGTAAATTCCAAGGAAATTCCCATTGGGCATAAAATTCTTTTGCAAAGTTAATAAAAACCAAGTTGAAAATTAAAAAGAAAAAAGCGGGAAAATGCCAGCTGACAAGCAAAATGCCAAGCAACTAAATGCTGCAGATTTTTGTTTGCTAAAAGAGAGAATAGGAGAGAGAGAGAGAGAGAAGGAGAGTTTGGCAAAAGTTTTGATTAGACCAAATGAAGCACGAAATCAAAGCGGTCTTGGCCGAGACTCAGTCTGGTTTGTAGCTCTCTTGTACCCAACTCAAAACCCTCAAGACAATGATGATGATGATGAGCAGCCCGAAAGCCGTTGACAGTCTGTTAGCAAAGAAAAGTCCGTTAGGAAAAGGATTTTCGCACAAAGTTTTTTGCCTCCTTCCTCCCTTTGGCACCATCAAATTCAAATGCCTAAAAACATGCCTGGCTGGCATGCGAAAGAGAGCCACAGAGAACATCAAAAGACAGTAAATGGGGCACGAATGACATGCTAGGGGATACAAGTGTAGACAGGGATGTAGAGGGGGAGAAGATGCTGCAGTTTATTTGCAGCAATTTTCTTAATAGTGTTTCCTGATGTAAAGTTCTTCTCTCCATGTCCTGCCATGCCATGTCATGCATCCTCCTGCTGCTCCTCCTTGCGGTTGCTTGATGTCTCGCCTGTGGACTAGCCTGTGGCCAGACAATGACCAACCGAACAGCACACACACCACACACATTCCGCTGCACTCTGCCACAACATCTCCTGCAGTTTATTGTGGAAAGAACAAGGCAACAAAACGTGTGGCTGGCTGCCACAGCTGCAACAGGCAGAGCAAGGTCAGTCAGTCTGTGTGTAATGAGAAGCACCGCGCGTGGCTGCCACAGAAACATGAACTGAACTTTTGCTGGCAACCTTTTAAGTGGTGCATTTTCCCTGTGTATGTTTGCCTCATTTCATATTGATTTCCAACTGCAGGGTATGTATGTGCCCCCGCTGCTCGCTATGCAAACAGTTTTCATTCATTCATAAGAAAAGATTCTTTCAGCTGGCAGCAGCCGTGCCACATTTTCGCATTGACTGGCGTCTTTTATGTGGCATACTTTGCGGCCATAAAGGGAGGCACATATTGCCAACGCCATATTATTGTTGTGGCAGTGGCAGTGGCTGTGGCAGTGGCAGTGCCTGTGGCAATGACAGTGGCAACAACTGTGGCAGCACTTAAACGTCAACACATAATTTTCGGCACTAAACATGAAACTATTTGCGGTTTCGGGTCATGAGACGACACTGTGTGAAGCTCCCTCCCACCCCCAGACACACAAAAACAACAAAAAATCATCATAATAAATGACAAAATTAACACGGTAATAATTGTGTATGCAGGAAAAAAAGCGAAAGAGGAGGAGATAGTAAGAGGAAAAAGGGGAGAGGAAAGCTGAGGTGCAGCCTCTGTGAAGAAAAATGGCCACTGCCACCTGAGCATATAAATTAAGTTGGTGAAGTGCCACGTGGTAGAAGCTGGCAACCCGTGTGAGCGCTGTGGCTGCTTCTCCTCTTACCTGAAAGGGGAGGGGTGCCTGAAATATGGGGCCACCCAAAACAAACAACTATACATTACAATGAGTACACTAAGATTTCAGATGCTGGGCAGAGGAAGGAAGGAAGGAAGGCTTTGCCAAGGCAAAGGTTAGGCAGGCTAGAAACATAAATCCGCAGCTTGTATATAGTATAGCCAGAGCCACCGACATCAAATGACATCATCAAAAATGTAGCACAAAGCGACCATAATCTGACACTAGATGGCGCTTAGTTGTCCCGCTCCACCCCCCCTCTCTCAGCCACAGCCTCATCCTCTTTCCTTTTTTTTTTTGGTTGTTGTTGTAGGAGGCCCAAAAGGTAGGCAACCGAAAATGTTGCAGCCGAAAGCACTTAGCGTAATTTGCGCCAGCAGTTTGTATCTATATGGGTGTGTGTGTGCGTATTACTATATATGTGTGTGTGGATGTCCTTCATAGGCAAGTTTATGTGAATGTTCTGCCTGGCTGGCTGGCTGGCTGGTCTGTTTGTTCCGGTTTCATGTTGGCGCTTTGGCAAATAGAAAATTTCCACTTCATAAAACGCTGACAGAGCAGAGCAGAGCGGAGCAAAGGGACAGCGAAAGAGAGAGAGAGAGAGAAAGCACTTATGTTTTCGGCCCTTTCAATTGTTATTCTTTCTCTCTCTCACACACACACACACACACTCCCTCTGGCACTCTCCCTTTATGCATTAAAAAGAATGACGGCAATTTTTGGAAAGCCTCTCCCGCAGCATCAGCAGCATCCACAGGGGCAGCATCAGCCGGTTTCTGTTTCGGCTTTCGCCTTAGCTTTGTTTAATCAAAAATTACTTGCCACACTTTACGATTTCTTGGCAATTTGTTGCGCCTCAGCAGGAGGAGTAGCCGCAGCAGTTTTTCCCGGAAAATCAAATAAAACGCAAGACATTTGGGTTCACCTTGCCTGAACGACTGGCATGACTGGACGGAAAAAAAAACCCGGAGCAAATCTGAGAGCAGTCTAAAAGGTGTCTCCAGGGTTCCCCCCATTGAAGCAGAGACCTAATCCGTGAAGGGAATTACATCATTTCGGGTTTTATTTTTTCTAGTTTGCCTGCTGCCTGCCATAATCTGCAAATGATTTTGCACAAAATAACTCAATCATACTATGACCCATTGAAGGGGGAAAATTTCTGCTACGAATTAAAGCTTTTCAGCAGAAATTATGAAACGAAAAAGTTGCATAAAACTTTTAGCTTGATGGAAAAACTATGTAAACTCAGCGAATACCCACATACTCCGTCCCCCGTCCCTCGTTTACGTTATGCAAAAAGAAGCCAAAAACAGTTCAATATATGTTGCCCCAAATTTTCATGTTTTTCTCTTTTTTCCACTTTGCAGATGGTGGCCACCGATGAGGCGAACAACGAGCGGCAACAGCATGCCACGGACTCGGGTGGCGGCGCCTCCAATACGGGCGCCTTGAACAAGATGAAGGCCACGCTGTCCTCGTCGCTGCTCACCGTAACAGACAAAGGTAAGTGGTTTAGGTGATCCGTTCACCTTATCCCCGCCCCATCCGCCAATTGCATGCGTATTTATGGCTGGAATTGCCATGCAACCAATCCAGTAATCCAGGGTGGAGGGTGGAGGGTCGTGCTGTCCTCCCTGCTTGTCATAACAATGAGCATTCCCTGGGTAACGGCGCGTATACGCCATATTTTCCCGCTTACGCTCGTTTGCATCACAGATTGGAATTGTGCACAGAGGGTCAGTGTCGCCCAGGCAGTGGCAATGCATCAGCATTACCATTACCAAGTCATCGACATTACCCAGTACCCCATTCCCATGCAGCTGGCAGTACCCCATTCCCATTGTTATGGTGACCATAAATGTGACTCGACGACCCCTTCCCGCATGTCCACAGCAAATCCAGAGTCCAGAGTCAATAAAACACCAGTACGAAACAGCAGCAACAGATCCACAGCTTCAGTTTCAGTTTCAGTTTCAGTTTTGTGGCAAGAACAGCAGGAGGGATTGTGTGGGGGAACGACGACACTGCAAATCACAACACGAAAAATGTTGTGTTGACTTTTGTGTTATTTTTTTATCGCATTTTAGTTGGCTGCCACCAGAGCACCAGTGCGATGCGACACTGCTGCTCCTCCTTCCTCTGTGGCTTGTTGATTTTATGGCGGTGCCATCAGATTTATTAGAAAGAAATGAAATCTTATTTCATGATGTTTATTTAGTTGTGTCGTAAAACGGGAAGACAGAACCACAGACAGAGCCACAGACACACGCTGGCCGCAGTCTGCCTGCCTTCCTTTTTGTTTGCCCCCCCCATAATTTGAGCAAATATTTTTTGGCCCTTGCTCCTTGGACACATAATTGAGGATAATCGCAGCAGCAGACCCAGGAGATGCAAAAGCAACAGCAAAAACAGTAGCTGTAGCAGCTGCTGCAGCCACAGGACCTTCAGAGAACCACATCCTGTTAGCTTGCCCCACCTGGCCACCAAGCATATTCCAGCTACGAGTTTTCTTTAGGTTCTTGTGGCAGTCTCGTCTCACATTTTTTGCTGTGTGCCAAAAAATGTGCCTCGGGCTCACATACCTCACATAATTCTCCCACAAGAATTGTGTGAGAAGGAGCGAGAAAGTTGGCAAATGCCTTAATAACTTTATGTGGCAGCTCGTTGCCATTATGCTGTGCCACTCCTGCCCCTTTTGCATCCTCCGTGCTTCCTCCTGAGTGCTCCCTTGAGGTGCAATCGTTTATTTTTCTTTTTTTTTTTGTTGACTGCATTTACTACATAGTTTTTCGTCCCGCATGCCGCATGCAGCTTGTCGCATGCAGCACTTGGCGACTCTTTATTGTTTCAGGCTCGTTCGTATTTGCTTTTTGCCACTTTTACGGGGCTGCAAATGTCAAGCGCCGAAAGGTGAAAGCACGAGGTGCAACTGTGCGTATGAGCAATGCACAGCCAAGCCAACCAACGGAGCAGAGCAGAGCCTTTGTCCTTGCTATCCTCCTGACTGTGACTAATGCACCGCGACTTTTTTCCACGTGCCACTTAAAACAGTTTCACCATTTTCTCAAGGGTGAAATATATACACACACACACAGGGAGAATAAGTGCAGTGCAAAAGCAAGGAGAGACACTTTGGGGGTACCGAAGATTTAGATACCCTAAGGCAGGGATAACCCCTCCCCAGTACTACAAAAGAGATATGTATGTGGATATTTATCTGCTCTTGAGTGCTGTCTGTGCAGAAGATAAGAATGGATATACCCTACTTGTTCCCCCTGCTGGTTTAGGGTATTAAAAGGCTTCAGTTTTGACGGCTTTGCAGCTGCCACTAAAAAGCTTCAAAGTTGAGTTTAAAACTTGTTTCGAAACAGAGAAAAGAAACCCCTGATATTTTATTGCATTTACCTCGTGGATAGTGCCCCTCTCCCCCCCGCCAGCACTGCACTACACTACACTACATATGGTGAATAATTCAATTTAGAAATTTTCCATTTCCATTTTTCCTGTTCATTTTCGATGGCTGTCAGTGAATTTCCGTTGATTATAATAATTTAATTTATCGCATTTTGTGGCCTGCTGTCCACTGCTGGTGTCCACTGGTGTCCGCTGCTGTGGCAATTCGTAGAAATTGTGCCACAGAGCAGCATATAAATTATATGGACTGTCCGCTAATTGAACTAGACTTTAATGCCACGCCCCGTTTGGGGGAAAGGCATGGCATTGGGGTCAGTTGGTGGTGCTGTGGGGGGTGTGGAAAATCAACAAGTTTTCATTTATGGGCGCCCTTTAGTTTCCTCGTAAATTGATTACATGACTTACTACTCCCTTTTCTCTCTGTGTTTCTTTTCAAAGTTAATAAAATGTCGCCACGCCCCTCGCTGGTGCCAACGGATGCGGACACAAGCGGCAGCTACGGCTCGCCCAGCTATCAGCAGCAACAGCAGCAGCAGCAGGAGTCCGGCAGCAGCAGCCAGAACAACAACAACAGCCACAGCACGACCAGCGGCAGTGGTGGAGGCGGGGCAGCGGCCAAACAGGAGCCCGGACGCAGGGCCGGGGCCTGCAGGGTGTGCCTGAAGTCCTTCAAGCCGGACGACTACCACAAGACGTGCTTCGAGTGCCAGCAGCGGGTGTGCGAGGATTGTGCCAGCTACAGCAAACTGGACGAGCACGAGGATGCGGTAAGTACCACCGAATGGTGGCCAGTCCAGTACCCCCAGTCCCACGGACAAGCGACTTCCAGGCCACTAGGCAATGTCCTGTCCAGTGGACGCGACTCTGGCAAAAATAAACATAGAATGCAGCAACAGCAGCAGCAGCAGCACTTAATTAATATGAAAATATGTATGGTAGAGTGAAGAGTGGAGTGGAGAGTGCCACAACAATCGAATGATTGCAAAAGGGGTGCCACAAATTAGATTATGCAGCGCTGGAGGGGACACCGGACACAATAGCCTCGCTCTGGGGCATTAACAAGATAAAAGCCGTGTATTAACGAGATTAAATGGCCCATCCACCCCCCCTACAGCCAGTGAGCCTCCGGCCAGTCGGCCAGTTTCTTGTGTTGCACCTTTTGGTACGCCTCTCCTTGTGGGAGCATCTGTCAATACTTGCCGCATAATGATCATTGATAGGCCAAGAGCCAGCCGCAAACACAGCCGCCCGTCGGCCGTGGCAACATTGTGTTCACTTGTGGCAATTTGTCAAGGAGTCGACCGCCAATGCCAACAGCCAACAGCGAACAGGCAACGCCCTGAACATAAAATTTAACGTTTGTCTGTCAACCTGGCCACTTTGGCTAATTGAAATTGATGTTCATGGGCGTCATGAACACAGCCGCACAGCCACACACAGATACACACCCACACACACACACACACAAGTAGACAGAGCGTAATTATGGGCCTGGTTGCTGCGGTGCTGGCTACGCCCTGGACATTTAGCAGCTGCCTTTGCTGACTGACTGACTGGCTTGGGGGACTATGTATGAAATAATCATTTAAGCCGCCATATGAACTCACAGTCATAGCCAATGATAATGGATAATGGTCATTGCAGATAGAGATAGAGCACTGTATTTGTCTCCCTCTCTCTGTCTCTGTCAGAGATTCCATTTCGTGTGTAAATAGGAATGTGATTTCCATTCTCCATAAAGGAGAAACCATTAATATTTCTCTGTCTGTTTGTGGCTTAGTTTTTCCCCCACTCTCTCTATGTTATTTCTCTGAGAATCGATTATGAGATTACGCATATGAAATGATTTATAAATTAAATCTTAAATTTTGCACATGCTTCCCCTGCTTCCCTGCTTTGTTGCTTTCCTGTGAAATAACTTTTCAGTCGATGCCTCGATGGGATCTGCCACACGTTGCCACACACTATGTATGTAATTACAGTGCCTGCAACCTGGGGAAAACAAAAGCAATAAACCAGAGCCTGGTTTCGCTGGCTGCAGCTGCGTACAGTGCGGCACATACGCATAGCGTACCTGCAACTTAATTAAAATGGCGACAGTTGCCTGTGTGACAGGTCGTACAGTGACTGCGAATGGTGCGGCGACACATGATGATTGAAGTGGCCGCCGGGCGGGGCCAGTCAGGTGGAAATGTAACGAGCATTGTGCGGGCGTTTCTCTGCGGAAGTGGCAAGTGGCAAGTGGAAAGTGCAATGCATGCAGCATGTAGCATGAAGGTTGAGAGGCACCTGTGCTGGGTTTTCCACCTTCCCAGTCTTTCTTTGAACTGCTGCAAATAGAATTTGCCCGTGCAACGTGCCACAACTTTTGTTCAGAAAGTAATTAATATTTATTTTCGCTGCTGCCACAGACAGCAGCAGAGGCAGAAGCAGCAACAGCAACTGCGAGCAGAGCTAACTGGCCATAACATAATGGGGTTTCTTGAGTTTCTCCAGGCCGCTAATAACTATGGAAATCGTTATTTTTTTCGCGCTTAGCTGACAGTTTTAATTAACGTTGCGTATACTTGATATTGCATTTTCCCTCTGTTTTTTAGACCATGTGGCGCTGCAGCGTTTGCCGGCGCAAGATGGCCTCGCGCGTCTGCATACCGCAGGACTCGACAGACTCGATGCTGGATGTGCCCGTTATGGAGGCACTGCAGCGACGGCACTCGGACGCCAAGCTGGGCAGCAGCACCCAGACCCTGGCACCCAGCAACGGTGCAGCTTTGGCACCGCCACGAAGTCCCGAACTGCGGCGACACTCGGACGTTTCGCCCGCCTCCCTGAAGGAGTTGGAACGGGTAAGTTGCAGGCCCTAACGAGACTTTATGGCTGCCATTAGAAACTTTAACTTTACCTTTCACGGAGTTT
Organism: Drosophila bifasciata; assembly: GCA_009664405.1. Classification (NCBI taxonomy): domain Eukaryota; kingdom Metazoa; phylum Arthropoda; class Insecta; order Diptera; family Drosophilidae; genus Drosophila; species Drosophila bifasciata. The sequence continues at coordinate 44,128,521 of CM019043.1, forward strand.
CCCTCTTGTGCGACTTTGCAGCAGCTAAAAGGTGGCCGCAGCATGGCGCCCAGCCGCTCCAACAGTCCCCCGCGGGGCGATGGCCAGGAGCCGCCGTTCGGAGCGCCCCTGTCGCGCATGCAGTCCAGGCGCGGCTCGCGGGTGGCCCGACAGCACAGCTACGACGATGACATGAAGACGGGCCCCGTGGGCGGCAGCATGGGCGGCGGTGGCCCCGCGTTGGGCATGGCAGCGGATGGCTCCGGCCTGGGCATACCAGCAATGCCGCGCAGGTGAGAGAATCTTCGCGAATAGTCGTTGGGCAACATTCTCATAATCGACTCTTTGGGGGGGCCCACAGAAAGTCCGCCTACGATGTGTTTGCCCCGGGACTGGTCCAGGGCGGAGTCTCACCAGGGGGCGGGCAGCAGCAGATGCAGCGTTCGCCGTGCGATGGCGGCGGCATAATGCCACCCATACACTTGCCCGGCTCGCGCAGACCCTCGTTCCGGGTGCCGCACCCCTCGGAGGATATCCAGAATGACGATTCGCCCGGTTCGCCGGACCATGGAAGCCCCGTGCTGACGGTAGACGACGACCGCCGCATGCGACGACGCGGCTCACAGCTGTAAGTAAAAGCCAAAAGATTTTCCGCCGTTACTTTACTTCGACTTTATTCTCAGACCCGACATTGCAATGCTGCAGAATCGCGGGGCCTTGCCAGCGGCACCGCCCGCCTCGATTCCGCCACCGATGGCTGCGTTCACGGGCCCCAATCTGGAGGATTTGGAGGCGCCACGGCGTCAGACCTCAATGGATGGCGAGGCCATACGCATTGTAATACACGACGTGGATTCGGGACCGATTTGTGCATCAAAGCGGCGCATCATCCTTCGCCGGGATCCCACAGACAAGGCGCACCGCAGTGAGTGAGCTTAGGGCTGGGGGATTTTACCTCAAACCTGTCTGTCCGTGGTGGGTTGGGGGTTTGCCCATTTAAGAAGAGCTTTGCCATCCGGCTTCGGCTTGGGATTCGTTGATGTGCTGTGCTGCCACTTCCTTGGTTGCCGCACACCGCACCGGAAATGGCCAAGTAAACAAGACTCATTACAACGTTTGGTTATGCTAATTCGACGGACAGACCAAACGACCGGCAGACAGACCAAACGACCGACAGAATGGCCAAACCGACGACCGTTTCCTGTCATCTCGCTAGACCTCTTGTGACTCTCTGTGTGGCTCTCTCTCTCTCTCCTTAAATCCCCCAACAAAGTGCACGATGGGACGCACGCTGGTGGGGCAGGGGCAGGGGCAAGGGCAGGGGATAATATGGTTGGGGTCCCCGTGGGCCTTAATGAAACCCAAAGCGGAAGCAAAACTGGTAGCAGATTAAGCAACTGAGCGGATTTTATCGACATAAAGGCACACACCGAAGGCTCAAAGGGGGGGCCGGAGCTCTGCCAGTGCACTGTGGCAAGGACACAGCCCCCCACTCCGGTCCCAGTAATTTGCGGGGCATACATATATGTACGACATTTAGCTGCTCGGCATTGTTGCTGGCCCTCCCAATGCCCACCCCCTTATGTATGTGTTTCCGTGTTCTCTCTTTTGTTTTGTGCAACCTCTCTCTGTGTGCCTGTGTGTGTGTGTGTGTGTCGGTGTGTCTCCTGTGAATGTGGATCGGGTTTTAATTATATGCATTTTTTGTTGCATTCCTCAAGAGGCCAGTCAGCAGCCCAGCAGACCAGCAGCCCAAATGAATTTTTAATTATCGGGCCATAACAAAATCAATACGAATATCCATGGCCCAGGGCCAGAGAGCAGTGTGCAGAGAGTATGGGGGTGGGAAATTTGAATTCCAAAGAATTTTCAAACAGAGCGCATAAAACGTGTAGGGAAAAAAATCGAACCAGAAATGCTTGGCCTGGCCTGGCCTGGACACTACTAACCAACCAAATGCCAATGCCAATGTGAAATGTGAGCTGCCAGTGGAAAGTTTATGCCTTGCTGGCCATAAATAATAAGGCGCACACGTACATATATATTTACATATGTAGATGTGTTGGCCAAATGCATGCATGGCTTACACCGAAACGAACACTTTTTGTGTGCACTCGAAAGCCGTAAAAAAACTGGACAGCAGCATACCACCAGAGAGGCAGCCAGCCATTTTCACAGTCTCCCCAGTTCGAGTGAAAAATGCTTCAACACTTTGGATGCAACATAAAATGACCAAAAATACTAGAAGAAAACTGCCAACAGGAATGGCAGAGCGAAAGGGAAAACGTGTATGAAAATTGGAAATGCATTTCGTTCAGTTAGCTACCAATGCGTTTCATTCGATCAGGATCAGTATGTATGCCAGGCATCCGAGTAGTAATATGCACAGAAAACTATCTCCAAGGAGCAGCTCTCGTCTTAATTCGCTTAGAGTACGAGACAGCAGCAGCAGAAGCAGCAGCAACATCCCCATAACCATGCCCATCTCCTAACGAGCGCCTATAATTCCAATCAAAATAACTAGCCGCTGGCTGGCTGGCTGGCTTCCAGAGCTCTGAGAGTTTTTCCCCCTTTTTTACCGTCAGTTAGTCACCTGTGCGACGTGCGCTTGCTTACATAAAATTTCAATTTGCATATCATAAAAAAAATGTCAATACCCAACAAATGCGTATAAGCATCGAGCATCAGGCATCAGGAGGAGCCACAGCAGAAGCTGGGGCACGCTACACGCAGCTGCAGCGCACAACAAGCCAACAACCTTACCCCCTCGCCTCCATCCCTCTGCGTCGTATCATGAGTTAAGCCCCGACTTTCCAGGAGCGGGTGGTGGAGGTATTCTGTTGTCTATCCGTGGCCGTGGCTGCTTACCTGGCATATTTGATATGCAACGAAGCAAGTGGAATTTTAATGTGCTAAACCATTTCCTTGGCTGCTGCCGCTGCTGCTGGTATTTGCTGTATCCCATGGCCCAACCCACCTACCAATATCCTTATCCGTATACCACCTGAGACGGTGTGCGTCTTCTTGTGCTTGCCATGTGGCTTAGCCACAAGGACTTCCTCCTGTACACGCACCACCCACCCATCCACTCGCACATGCATGCAGAAGGGGAGGCTGTGGCAGTTGCTGGGGCTGGGGCTGTGGCAGCTGTGCTGCAATTTTCCTTGATATATTGACTAGCGCAAGGTTGTGGCAGAATAACGAAGAATGTGGGAGGGGGGGAGGTGGCACAGCAGCACCAGATGTGGCTGCCTTGTAATTTGAAATGCCGAACATGGTGCACCTATTTTTTTTGCTGTTTCTTCGTATGTTGCGTTAACATTCGCTTGTGGCAGAGCTAGTCGTAATTAGCAGCTGCACTCGACTAATGGAAGAGTTTAATTAGGGGACTCCCCCCATCGCCCTCGCGATGGCCATTCATCGAGTGCAACAGCCAGTGGCAAGTACTACTAGTTGCTGCTGCTTCTGTTGCTGCTGGCGAATGGGGCATGTAATTGAATTGTTTCCTGTTTCCATCGAGCCAGCCAGCCAACAACATTCGACTGTTCCTTCAATTATGCAACAGTTTAAGTGTTTGCCATAGCAACTGTTAATCGGCCCAGGGGCGGGCGAGGTAGGAGGGGCAATGGGACTTGCAGAAACAGAACTCTCCACACAGGATGTTAAAGTGTAGCACGAAATGGCGCCTTAACACGCCTAATGAAATTTTATGCAGCCTCACTTATACACACATACATTCGCTCATTTATTACTGCAAATCACGAACCTCGGGGCTCTGACTCTGGCATTGCGTGTATGCCCCCGACTGTCAACAGGTGACCCCAGCACAGTCCAGTCCAACCTAGAGCAGTACTCACCACAGTCCTTAGATTTCCACTTGAGTGCCTTTTCATAGTCCTGCCACATGAGGCGAACGGGGAGGTGGGGCGGGGCTGGCACACTTTAAACGAGCAATTCCTTCATATGCCATCTAGGTATCCTTCAGGAGTTGGTTTAATCTTGGCACAGCTCTCGCTCTCGCTGTCTCTGCCTCGTGCTGCTCTAGTTTAATTAAGAGTCAATTTTTATGACAGCCGATAGAAGCCACTAACGCTCATGACTCATCCGCAGGAAGGATGCACACACACACACACACACACACACACACACAGCCAAGGAAAAGCGAGCAGCAGTTGCAGGTGCAAGGTGCAGAGGTGCAAGGTGCAGAGGTGTGCATCGATTAAGTCCTTCAAGCTAAAACTTTGCTCTGTTAATGTCATTACGAAGGATGTGGAGCAATGTGTGTGTAAGTGTGGTGTGTGTGTTAGTGTGTGTTTGTGTGTCCCTGGCCCAGGCACTGTGGTGCATGCGATCCGAGCACAAATTACAAACTTGTCAAAGAAAACCGAACCGAGTGAAAACTTTCAACTTTTTCCAACTGCAAACTCAAAGGGACAGTCATACTCCTCTACTCGTGCCATGATTGCCATACTGCCAGAGGGTTATGCTTCCTGCCCTGCTCTGTTGAGTAATAATGTTGCAAAATGTTGTTTCAATTCAATGCCAACATATTGGCATTGTGCGGGTATTGCTGCCCTCTCGCATAACAAAAGAAATGAATGCTCCAAATAGGAATAACCAAGCCATAATCCAACCCCTTGAACCCAGACCCTTGGAAGACCATAAACAATGCTCGTACACCTTTGCTCTGTGTATGTATGTGTGTGGTTGTGTATCTCCTACTCGTTTGGCTTATTAAATCCCAATGATGGCCACATAAAAAAAATACTCGGGCATCCGGCAAACAAATTGTATCGTAAAAGCGGGCAAAATGGCTGGGCAGCTGGACAGCAGACATCTCGTAGGGTGGGTCGCTGGTCAGTCGAAACAATGAGACAAAAGACTTTACAACCAAAATAGCCAAACAGGCAAACAGCCAGGGGAGTGCCGCGTCCCACCTCACCTCAGCTCATGATTTTTATGGCCGAAACGAATCGAAAATTTCACTCAGCGCGCACATTTCGTGCATGTTAAGTGCCGGCTCAAAAAAAGAGAGAATGGGACAGCAAAAAAAAAGTGGCACACCACAGTGTACCGTTCCATACCGTTCTGGAAGTTGCGCATAACCCAAAAAACTGTTGCGTCATCGAATGAATAATCTGTGGCTGGTTTGGGTAGAGGAGGGACATCCGCTGGCCGCAGTGGAATTTTCTTTTCTCTCTTTTTTTCGTTTTCCTGCGCTGACAGCAGAAGGATTTGCGTTTTATTTATATCGTTTTTATTGTCGCCTTAGGGCCGTACGGGGGTGGAGGGCAGCACAAAAAAAACTTTTGATTAAAACACACTGAACAAACAAGGGCAGGCGGTGGGCGGGTGGGTGGTCTGGGGAGTGGCGATGGATGTTGGCTTATCCCCTAATTGGGTATCAATGCGCCTGAATCAACAGCAATGGCGGATGCGCAACATTTTATTGCATACTTCTGGGGGCACAGGGCGGACCTGGGCGCGGTGTGGAGCGGCGCACAAGTTTGCCGCCATTTCCGGCGCCAAAACTTGGACCTGCCATCTGGCAGGCAAGCAGCCAGGCAGCCAGGCAAGTCGTCCTTCCTGCTGCCAATGAGCTCACCTTGACGACACAATTTCATTGTCATCGCGGATGCTGCTGGTGCTCGTGCTTCTACCTGCCTTTCTCCCTCTCTTTCTCCCTGGTTCCTGGTTAACTTTCTTTGGCCATTGTCTGCAGCAAGCGCTTGAATGTCATGACTGTCCGGGCCTCGAGGCCACCGCCAGCGAGCGAGCGCCGGAAATCCGTTTTCCCAAGTTTTCGGTGCACAAATTGTTGAAATTAGTTTGCTGTGCCCCGAATGATAAGTACCTGAAACTGAACTCTGCACAGGCACACCGTCCCCTCCCCCCACAACGTGGCCCCTGAAAAATGCAATTTAATTAATTAAATTGTTTGGATTTCGGCAGGGAAATTGATTCAGTACCCCAGTCCCTGCCCCCTTGGCACATTTCGCACACTTAAAGTGCAATAAATGTCGATAAACCTCACAGACGAGGGTCAGTCAGGCATCGGCCATCGGGCATATAAGGCCAAAGGGGCAAAGCGGTCAAGTCCAGGTCCAAGACCGCACAAGAACAAATAAATTTCGGCCAACATTTCGGGGAAAAATTCTCAACAAATATACAGCAGCAGCACATTCATCCTGCGGCGGGGAGGTGAGTGGGTGCGTAGAGGAGACAGCAAACGAGTCCGAGCACGTTGACTAAGCAGAAAAACTTGCCAGACACTTGGACAGGGGGGGGGAGCTGCGGCGAAACGCAAACAAAACAAAATACTCAACGAAGACGACAGGACGTATACGCAACGTAGCTAGGTGGGGATGGGAAGGAGTGGCAGTCTGTGAGCAGGCCACTACAAAGTGCAAATGAAATCAACGCAAATTGTTGCCACATGCCCGAAATTTGTATCTGCCCCACTACGTGCCCCCCAGTCAGCGGCAGGCCACAGATTTGCTCCTCTTTCGGTCAGTTCAAGCGGGTGCGCTCTCTATTGATTATTCTGCTCTTGGCTGCTGTTTTTCCTTTTCCTTTTTTTTTTTTCAACCATAATCACTCCAGTGCTGAGTGCTCATATCTGAATCTTATTATATTTGACATTGTCTATTCCTGCAGCACGTGGCTTTGGGATGCGCGTCGTCGGTGGCAAGACCGGAGCCGATGGCCGGCTCTTTGCGTACATTGTTTGGACGGTGCCGGGCGGAGCGGCCGAGAAGAATGGCCTGCAGCAAGGAGACAAGGTGAGTGTGAGAACTCAACACACCCAAAAGGGTATATACAGTAGGGTAGGGGTACGGGTACGGGTACGGGTATCGGGTGTATGTATGCCGAGTGATTAGTTGGAGCACTGACAGATAGGCAACCGAGGGGCTCACCGCAAAGCATCCACACCCGCACCCGCAGATGAGGCCTGTCAACAGCTAAAGCCGAGAATTAATATGCCGATGATTGATGGTTGATGGTTGATGATTTGTGTATTGCTCTCATTTGGAATACCCAAACAAACATTCACCCCCTCCTCAACCAAATTTTTGCAGATACTCGAATGGAATGGAATGTCGCTTATCGATCGGAGCTTCGAGGAGGTCTGCTCCATCATGGATCGCACCGGGGACATTGTGGAGCTGCTCGTGGAGCATGCCACCGATTTTCGTATGTGCGATCTCTTCGATGAGAATCTGCCGCCAGGCAATGCCGGTGGTCAGAGCGGACCGCGACGTTCGGGCGATGGTCCTGTGGGCCTTGGCCTCATTGCGGGTAAGTTTCGCTGGTCTCTGCCTTTATATTGTTGTGTATATATACCATATATATCTGTCTCTATATATAATGTATGTAACTTGTATGTATGAAATCTCTGACATTTACATAATTTTTGTTTCCATTTGTTGCTCTCGTTTCTTGTTTACTTCTTAAACCGATATGTATGTACTCTATATATAATGAATACAGAACCCGAAACAAGCACAGACAAATCACCAGCATCGCCAACAAGACGGAAATTACCAAAAACTCCGGTATAAAACTATTTTGTTTTATTCATTTGCGTTGCGTAAGAGAAGGCTCGCGGTGTGCAGTCCACTCCAGAGTGTTGCTGCTCGAAAATATATTAATACCTACATTATATATATAAAAACGAAAAAAGAAAACAAATTTATAAATACTATATACTACTCGTAGCATACCTACCATAATATACTCTATACATACCCAAAAGTACATGGCTATTAAATGCAGCTTAAGCATTTGCAGCAGTTTTTATCCCACCCCACACCCACATACACACACACACCCACACACACACACACACACACACACACGATTTCAGCTTTCACAAAGTGCTCACGAAATGCATTGAACTCTCTCGCATCTGATTGCAGCTTCAAAGGCTATTTAAATATATTTAAATTAAATATATATATATATACATATATGAAAAATCACCTTTTTCTAGTCACTGATTCAACGATAAACAGATAAACATCATCCCCTTTTGGAACCCATTTTTCGTTTTGGCAACACCTACACCTCTCGTACATACATATATATAAACCAGACTTTAAACAGTAGCTAAAAGAAAAGGAAGAAAAAAAAAACATTTACTTGATTTCGATGTGATTTCTGTTTTGAGTTGATTACGATTTGTGAATTTCCTGAATTTTTAGTTTGGATTACTACTAACCATTACAAAATGGATAAATTAAATGTGTTCATTGCTATTTTTTCTGTCAGTATAACCACAAGATGTGTACTTACATATATTTTATTTTTTCGGTGTTGGTAGTACTTAGTGATTTCGAGAAAACCAAAAACAATATACTATATAAATAGTACATATAGTACAATATACTATACATGCCCAACTAATCGTATATAGATGATGGTTACAAAATAAGCAGGGAGAGTACCACTACTAAACTTAGTCAGACAGAGAGATCAGAAGATGCTCAAAGATATACTCGATAGATATTGTGTATTGTGTATACTTGTTCCTTGTTTTCACATCAGTTTTTGTCGCTTTATTTGAAACATTCTTCTTGCTGGGGCAATCGAATTGCCCGGCAAAACACCGTAAGAACAAGCACCAAAAAACAATAGAGTTTTAAGCGAACAAATAATATCTACTATATAGCATTTTAACTGATAGTCGAAAGAACTAGCTAGCATTGGTGTCTATTCGTGTTGATAACACCCCCCTCCCTTTTTCCCCCATATCTCCGGAATATACATAGTTAGTTACGATATACGCCGCTTGTGTAGAACTACAGCCAGAACTCTAGGCATCTACGAATTGATACAATAATAACTAAGGAACACAACTGAATGCAGAGAGAATTATTATGATATGAAATTACTACAACTACAAAACTAAAACAACTAATTAATAATTAAACCCCGCCAAACGATCGATTGATCGATCGATCATCTGAGTTCAGTCTCAGCTGGGGCCCTATATACCTTATATATGTATATGTATACAATATATAAATTAGATAAACTGATAAATCTTTATAAATGTTATTTAGTGCAAATTTGTAGCGAAACAGAGTTTAACAATATTTGTGTGTGTGTTTTAAATGTTATTGACTATTTATGATATATAATTAGTAAGACAAAACAAAACAAAAAAATTGGAAAAAATCCCAAAAAAAAATACCAGTAGTTTGTTGTTGAAATGTTTAAATGTGTGTTTTAAGCCAAAGAAGTAACCCAAGAAATCCTTATATATATATGCATATAAAGTATATATATGTAGTTGTATACCCGTATATTATATGTGTATATGTGTGTACTACTACTTACGTACGTATGTATATGTGGACAGTTGTGCTGTGCTACATGCCTCACACATACATACACTATCTGTACACCTGTATACATCTACATACATAAAGTACATATATACGCGTTTGTATTCATTGTTAGTGATGTTTGTTTTGATGTGTTTGTAAATGTTGAATCGAAAGCGAGAAGCGAAAGCGAGAAGCGTAAACGGAAGCGGAAGTAGAAGTAGAAGCGAACTCTGTGAAGACAGAGAGCCCACCTACCTAAACATGTTTAAGAAACTAATAGAAAGAGAGAAAAAAGCATAAGAGAAGATGAAGAATGGAGAGTAAGCAAAGGAGAAGCGTGAGCGATTGAGGCGAACAGGCAACAGAATGAATTTACTCGTTAAACCTTAAGTGAATGCTTTTGTAGCTGTGTGTAACTCCTGTCAGATGGGTGATAACATTTAACATTTGATTTCGATTTCGATCACACACACGATAACACTTTTTGTATAGCCCCCCAAAATCACACTACGAAACCAAACAAAACGAAATGAAACGAATGCCAAAGCGAAGGCAAAAGCGAAAGCAAAAAGCAAAGAATGAAACTCGAACTGTATCTGTAATTGTAACAGTAACTGTAACTAAACCCTAACTATACCTACATTTAATTGTAACTTAAACTGTAACTTAAACTGTAACTGTAACTGTATTATGTGCTAAATTTATAAACCTTTTACAAACAAATCCAAGCTCCTGTGTAGCTTTGCTATGTGAAGTATGTAGGTGCTGGCTGCAAGTGTCCCTGAACTGATGACTGCCACTTGTTGCAGTGCTACCCCCTAATCCCTACCCCCATCCCATCACTATTTTTTGTAGATTACTAATTAACGTAACAGCAGCTGCAGCTGCAGCTGTGGGTTGAAACTAATATGAAAAGTGCAGTGCACCATGCAAAAGTTGCAAATTAACAAAGTTTATACCATACATACATATATGTATATGTATATGTATGTGTACAAACAAACCTTAAGCTATACGATAAACCCACTCTATATACAATATATATATCTACATACTATATACATATACAGCCAGTTATATTAGTCTCTAAATGTACGTATGTATACCACAAATGTGCGTACCAAAGTATGCTAGAAACCTAAAACTATAACTAAAAATCTAATAACAAGCGAAAAGACAAGCAAAAGAAACGTGAAAAATAAAGTCTCTCTATTTAACTGCAAACAAAAAAACAAAAAAATACCAGAAATTTAAATTAAAATTGAAATCCCTGCCAACAATTGAGCCTCTCTCTCGGGGACTCTGAGCTTTATCCTTTCGCACAGCAGCAGCAGCAGTAGCAGCCGCAGCAGCAGAATCGTTGACCCGTCGACCGTCCGCCCCACACCCACCTGACCGAAGCCATCAATCTCTAATGGTAAATGAACACAAAAGCAACTCACAAAAGTATCAAAAGTACTCTTTGTACATTCAGCATACCCCTCCTAAACCCTACCCTACCCCCCTACTACTATATACTGTACAGTTTTAGCACACCCAAATAACCGCTAGAAAAACTAATGAAAAAAATACCAAAAAAAAAAACAAAAACCAGAAAGTAATAATAATGATACTCCTCGTATACTAATACCTAATACCAGTGTAATATAGCTAGGTTCTATTCGTATAAGTTATTCTGTAATGCTCCCCAGTACCCTACCCCCCCCCCCAAATCGAGATGTATTGTAAAGTGCGCTTTCATTTACTTTATGTTCCGCTTTCAATTTCAGTTTTCTTGTTCTTTCCTTTTTGGTTTCATTTCTGGTGTGTTGTTTTTTTTTGTGATTTTTTCCGCTGACTCTGCCACTGCCTCCCCTGTATACAATTTCCACTTTCACTTTCACTTTTACCTCTCTGTCAATTTATGAGCTTTTGTTTGGCTTTCACTTAGCAAATGTTTACCTTTACTTTACTCTTCTTTCGCTACGTTTCGTTTCGCTACGTTTCACTTGGTTTCTCTTCCTTCGATTCGATTCGTTTCGTTTCTTTTCTGTTGTGTTCTACCTTTTGGTTTTGGCTTTGCATAATACCCGACTTTTACTCTTTAATTATGCCACTCACTCCCCTCTACTATATATACTATATATATTGTATGTATATACACATAGGAACTACATATAGTGTTGTATTTGCTTTACACTTTACCATCCTCCTAGCTGTTCTCCAAAGCGAAACCCTGTACCATACACACACACCACACACACACCTACACACACAATCTGTCGCCTATCGTCCACACATTTTTTCTGTAATGAAAACCCAATGCCTACTTAAATGCCTTTTAGTGTTTTGCATTTGCTAATTTGTCGAAACAAAAGCCCATTGTGCGGGTAATGTTAATGTACTTTTTATAGAAATGATACTACAGCAGCGGGCCAATCAAGCTAATAGCTGATAGCTGCTCCATGGACAGGGTATCTCTGTCCATGAGATCGATTCCAGGGTCGCACAACAAGAACACAACCACACCACACGACAGACACAATATTTTGAGTTCATTTATTTTGGGTTTTTGCCTGATTTGCAATTCGATTCGTTTTGAGTTGATTTTCTCCTTAGATTCGTTCACATTTGTCTGTTTTTTGGTTTTCGTTTGCATTTTTGATTAATTTGCATATAAAAAAACTTACGCCTAAGCCTACGAATTTGTTTTGTCTAGCATTTAGTGGCTCTTGAGATTAGCATTTCTCCTAAACGACTTGCGATTAAAATACTATACTATATAAAATAAACGATACAAAGCTACTACAACAACTACAGCAACAACCCAACCCAACATATATCTACTATACTACCTAACTTACATATCTAACTATATATGCCTACTATAATTGTATATGAACGAACAACATTGAACTCAATTTTTCATTTCCTGTGTACAAAACCAATGTAACCCCAGCTGGCACGAGTTATGGCTATAAACAGTTTAAAAAATATACCAAAAATAACAAATGCAAGAAAACAAAACTTGAACTGAAACAGAAAAAACAGAAAACAGAAACAGAAACCTACCCGAAAAGTTAAAGGGTTCTAAAACATCTGAAAACAGAAAACTGAAAACCCGAGTAAAACCAAATAAAATATATGTACAAAACAAAAGAAATTACAACCGAAAGTATTATGACTGTCAAACCCAAATCGATTGCAGAGATTGATTGACTTATGCGCTATGCTGCTTCCAAACCACCGCCCCGCACCTCACGCCTCAATGCCTTGCGATTGTTTGATTGATTTATTGAATCTAATAGTAGTATTACTTACAATTTGCATATGAATTGTATCCACCTTTAGCATAGCATATTCGATTCGTACTCTCATTCGTAATTGTAATGAATTCCTTTTGAATGCCCGGTAACTTTGTTCTGTGTTATTCATTTTTTCTTAGGTTTTTTGTTGTTTTGTAAATACAATTGTTGTGTGTGTGTACATATATATATAACTATTGTATAATTTTAATATATATATATGTATTTAATGTATGTGTTCTTATGTGTCATATCTTTGTGCGTATGTATCCTTTATTTTGCTGGCATTTTTATTATTCATACGCACCGTTGCCGCAAACTTTTCTGTCACTTTGAGTTACCCCCTTCGCAGTGGGGGTAAATCTGCGAATAGAAGTAGCAAAAAAAAAACCATTGAAAACCGCAATATTCCTCTCGACTGGTAAAAGTTTTGCAGCCCAACAAAGACCCAAAACTGTTTTTGTTTTTGTTGGGCAGGTGTCAAGTTGGCGTGCGAGTTTTTCATTGCGCCCACCCGTTCGTTCGTCCGTCCGTCCGTCCACCCGTCTATTCGGGGCAACAGTTCACTTTTTGTCTTAGGCCCCCGCTCTGGCTCTGTCAGCAACAGGTGCTTATGGTAGATAGGGTGGGTGGTGGGGTGCCTGTTATGTCGCCCTTTAATTGACAGCTGGGAGGCATAAAATGCTTGAAATGTCGAAAATTAGAAAACTTTTAACAACAATTGAGAAACGCCCACCTCGCCCGTACGCCCACTGACAGTCGACAGTCTGGTGGGAGGGAGCCTTCATCATTATGATTATCGACAGGCACAGGGAGGAGGTATTCGGGGTTGAAAAGTTTTCAAGTGCTTAGGCTTTTATCGCTGCGGCTCTGGCTCTGGCTCTGGCTCTGCCTGATGCCTGATAAACTTCAATAATCCAGCAAGTACATGTGCCTGCTTACCTGTAGATAAAAATAAATGCGCCATCGCCAGAGAGAGCCACCCTACCCCCTCCACTCTGTGGCTTATAAAACAGTCCCGACACGAATTCGATTTCCACAGATGAGCGAGGGGGAGAGAGCAGCGGAGGAGGAGTGGGCAGGCGGCGGCATAACGTAATAATTTTTCTCCTTTTTTTTTGGGCATAAAAAGTTACCCAGCAACCGAGCAACAGTTCGCAGTTGGCAATGAATGGTGCAGCAGCAGCAGCAGCATGTGTGGGTGGATTTGGGTGTGAGTGGTGGTTGCCTTGGCGCGTGTACGAGCTCCATTTCCGTTCAGTACACGTTATTGCAATATGGCGGCTTCCGCTGCTGCTGCAGAGAAAGTCAATTCATGGCTGCCGCTGCTGCTGCTAGTATTTGTACTGTTTTAGTGTGTGGATGTGGGTGTGGGTGTGCGCATGTACACGCTATGAATATGTTATATGTGGATGCCACGCCATTACCAACTAGCACACGGACACACATTCCACAGAGAACGAACCACCGAGCCGTTATGCGCCACTGTGCCGCAATGACTTCCGTTTTGGTGGGTCATACTCGTACGAAAAATAGTAGATAGATAGAACATTCACCGCCCCCACACGATTGCAGATTGCATTTGCGGTGCGCCTCTTTGTTTGAGTGTGTGTGTGCGGGGCTTTTGTTTATGCACCACACATGCATTTCGCTTTGTTTGCATTTGCCAGTGTGTATGTTGTGTGTGTGTAGCAGCATCATAATTTGCATTCTATTTATGTGTGTCTGTCTGTGTCGTGGTTCGAGGCATGACCCCCCGAGGGGGAATTTGCACTGCAATTCATATAGCATGTACCACCTATGTATGTATATCTATCTCTCTCTGTATATCTGTCTCTCTCTCTCTTGGTTTTGCTTCGTTTAATTTAGTTTTTATTTGCGTTTTGATTGCTTTCATTTCGTTGTTCAGTTTATGTACACAACCAAAAATACACACACACATACACACTCACACACACACAACTAAACAACGAGAAGGCGAAGCGAAACATTCGCACAGCAAAATTAGATAACAATAAAACATACAGCTGTAAATAAGGAAAAAAAAAAGGCGACCAAAAGTCGTGCGTGCTTTTCATTCTGCGTAGGCAATAGGCTGATGAATAGAATTTGAATTCAAATAAACAATACACACACACAAACACACACAGAATACATACATAAATAGTTTATAGTAGAAGAACTTCCATAGCAGCAGGCACTCGCTCTCTCTGTCTCTCCCTCTCTCTAACTATCTCTTTTTTCTCTGCCACCCACTAATGAACATTTTCATCCGCTGCAGGAGCAAATTGCACGCGAAAAGATGGTCTCTGGACGTGTCCAGATTCAGGTTTGGTATCACGCCGAGCGGCAGGAGCTGGTCGTCTCCCTGATGGCCGCCGATGATCTGGCGCTAAGGGACGAGGCCTACGGGCACGGCAATCTGCCAGAGGCATATGCCAAGGTCCGTATACTGCCCAAATGGTAAGTGATTTTAATTCCTCATAATTCCATTTCAATCTGCCATAATTCATCTTCCATTTACATTGCCAACTCACTCTCTCCCTCTGTGTTAATCCCCTCTGCAGCGGCGATGGCAGTGTGCAGCAGACGGAGGTCAGTCGACCCACACAGAATCCAATTTGGAATGCGACGCTGACATTTGGCCACGTCAAGGCCGACAGCCTGATGGATCGCTATATAGACATACAGCTGTGGGATCTGGTGCCGCACACCGAATCCATATTCCTGGGCGAATGCAGCATCGAGCTGCAGCAGGCGTTCCTCGACGATCAGGCCATCTGGTGCCGGCTGGACGACACCAAGGGGCTGCGTGGCATCAGCATGAGCAAGTCGCCGAGTGTGTCGCCGCGGGGCTCCATTGCTGCTGGGGCCGGGGCACCGTGCGGCGATGTCAGCCGCCTGCTGAGACGCGACTACAACATGCAGCGATCCATCTCCGATGAGGTAGACTCCATTGGAGATGGGGCGACGCTGCTGCATCCGGACACCGCCTGGATGGCGGGCTCCCGGCGCGGCTCGTCGCAGTCGGAGACCATGGAGGTGGAGGTCTACCAGCTGGGCAAGGACTTCTCGCGCTCATTGCCGGGCTCGCGTCGATCGAGTTTCCAGGATGCCGAAAAGCAGCGGCTCGAGGAGGACGCCATGGCTACGCCACCCACATCGTATCTTGTGGGACGGCGTCGCTCTTCTGTGGCTCGACGCGATCCGGATGAGATCTTGAAATCCTTGAAGGCTGTCCGCGGCGAACTGGGACGCACCATGAGTCTGGGCACCGAGCAGCATAAGCGCATGGGATCACGACGTGAGTAGAGGGGTTTGATATTATCAATGGGCCTACTATATATCTATGGGATTGCATACTCGTATAAGGGAGGGGATGATACCATGAGGATGCTCCTCAGCGATGCTTCTAGCTGATGGGCTGATGCTTATAACTTCTATTATGATTTTGCCTACACTCGAACTACTACTATAAGGGAGATATCTCAACCCTAGAGACTCTTCTATGTCTCTCTCTCTGTGTGTTTCTGTCTCTCTATCCCCTGACTGTCTCTCTGCTATGTCTCTTGCTCTGTGTTTAACTGTACACTCTAACAATCACTTCCTCAATCCTCAACTGTGCCTTGCTGCTAGTTGTGTCTCATGATGCGAGTAATAATGATAATGCCACACAATAATAGATAATACGTCTGTCACTGCATTTGTACACACTTTTCCTTAATCTATATATATATATTTACCACTTTCTATGTATGTCTCGCTATATCCATCTATCTATCTAATGTCTTCTTCTTACATATCTTTCCCACTATTAGCCACAATATCGGTGTCGCATTATCAAAGCTTTGACACACCCCCCACACAATGGAAAAAACATGAAACGAAATTCACACACAAATTCAATTAAAACACAAAAAAAAAAGCCTAACAAAAAACAAACTTAATTTATAGAAAGAAAAAGAAACTGCAAGAATCTAAAAGCACTAACTAAAAGCCACATTTATTTCAAGGCCCTTTGGCACCCTTTGTCAGTACAGTACCGAGCATTTTGTGTAACTTTCTTTTGCATAACTTAACTGAACTTCACTTAATTTAATTTAATGAAAATTCCCCCCACTTACATACGAGCAACACCCACACACCCCACACCACTCTTGCAACTCTGCAACATTGCAACACTCCATGGCAAACAGAAACCACAGAACAGAACAGAAAATGGTTGCAGGCAGCAGACAAATGAAAACTAAAAACCTGCAAAATACCTTTGTAAATTATACAAAAGCAGAAAAAACACAAAACTCAAAACCCAAAAACAATCCTTGCAAATTGAGCTTAACAGCAACCACATATATTTACGCAATGGCATCTACAAATATATATATCTAACTAACTAAATAATGTAAACTGCATTTGAAGCAAGACAACAGATACACTGAAAACAAAAAAACAGAAACAGAAAAAAAATAATAGTAAACATCACCACATCTACCACTGGTAAGAATGCAAAATGAACTTGAGTTGAGATTGAGTTTGCGTTTGGCATTTTAGATACTTACTATCCGCATCCCTCTACCCCTGTAGGCATAATTACTGGAATATGCTGGATGTTCCAGCTAGAGATGTTGCATGTTGTCACTTAATTAACGCTCGCTTTCACACACAATTACCCAAGTACTACTCTCACACCCACACTCCTACTCTTATGCATGTTAAAGAGCGTCTCGCATTCGCAGTCTGCCAAAATCTTATTACAGACACACAAACCAGCACACACACAAAATACCACTTGATAATCCAGTGTCCCAGTCCCAGGACACACACACACAGAGGGAAACTTCTGATGGCTGCTTTGGCTGTGGCTGAAGCTTATTTAAGCTTATTGATGCTATTTGCACAGCCTCCGAAAAAAAATATATATACAGAAAAGCAACCCAAAACACAAAAAAAAAACGCAGAAAAATTCTTAAGAAAAGAAAAGCCAGGCAACAACAACAACAACAAAAGACCCAAAAAAAAGAAAGGGAAAACTCTCACAACAAAAGGCAAAAAACTCTGAACAAATTTTTGTTTAAAATGCAAAGCCACACGGGTGGCAGGCAGGGCCTTACCTTATTACCTGTTGGTTTGTTGGTTGGTTGGTTGGTTGGTTGGCTGGTTGGTGCCTTGACAACAATTCGTTGCCCTCATAAACCCTTCAACACGCTGACATCCAAGCAGCAGCAGCAACAGCATCCCAGAGAGCTTCGCTGTTCTGAAATAGCTCAGCCTTGAAATTAACTTTTAAAAGCCAGGCGAAAAGCGCGAATGCAAAAAAAAAAATATGAAAACTCTCACTCAGTGGCGAGGCGAGGCGACGCTGGAAAAACAACGCGAGATAAGAGAACAAAGCCGAAATACGCATTTTCCTGAGCCACAAACAAGCCGTTAAATATGAAAATAAGTAGCAGCCTCTGATGTCTGACTCCGTCTCCGTCTGTGTCTGCCTTCTATTGGTCCCCAAAGCGTTGGTTCTAGCCCAGCCACACGTTCCTAGGTAGATTGGGAAGGAGTTTCAAAGGAGATTCCATGCAGTAGAAGGGGATTCGACAGCTCCATCGTCCCCAAAGAGAGATGTCCCTATTACGAGTATTATTGTGCTTGTTCGGCAAAAAAAACTTTGTCGTTCTCCTCAATATGTTTTTCTCGTTTTTCCCCAAACCTACCCATACACCCTCCCTCCCCCGTTTCGATTTTCTTGCTACGACAGTTATTATTAAGCCGCTTAGCGATTGCCTTGCCTTTCCTTTTCCTTTTTCCATACTCCTCTTCTTTTCTTTACTTTCCATTTCGTTTCCCGTCTTTGCCTTTTACGCACTTTCATATCCGCTATACAGATACATATACATGCACATACATATATATCCACTCTTATGTATGTATATAAATGTATATTTATCGTACAGAAAAGAGTCCTCGCGCATCTGTCGCCAAGTTTATTTGACGTTTATTTTATTTTTTGGCTGCCGGATATGGTGGGGGGGGAAAAATGATTTGAACTTTTGCCATAATCCTTTTTTGTCGCCGAAGGAGGGGTGGGGTGGCGGCGGATATAAAATTTTCACTTCGTGCTGTGCGCCCAATTGATTGAATGATTGATTGACTGATTGGCAGGACAGATAAGAAAGCCCATTGCCCTTGCCATGCCCTTACTGTGCGCACAAATCCGCCCCAAAATTCTGGGTACTGGTTTCCCTACTCTACTGCCAAGCCCCGAGGAGGCTGCTGCCAAAAAGTTTTAATGAAGCCCCTGCCAGCCTGCCATCCAGCCTGGCTGTCAAATAATTACGCATATCACGTATACGCCATGCTGTATATTCTGTTTATGAAGCTGTTTCACCTGTTTCGGGTTGGACAAATTCATTTGGGTTTTGGCAGCAGAGTAGACTCTAATTCGACAAGTTGTTCAACAATTTACTCTCCGAGGGTAGCAGCAGAATGAGTACAGTGGCAGCTATAGGAAGGGCATTGTTAATTATCTAGAATAGATGTACATATGTTTTATAAATGATTACCAATCAGAGCTAGTGCAAAGCCATTGAAGGTCACATAGCAATACTCCCTCAGAGTGTAGCCAATGAATAAACTGGAGGTCAGAACACCTGCGCGTCCAAAGATCAAGCCAAGAGCAACTGCTTTGCCCCTGCAGATACAAATATTAGCATGGAAGACAAAGAGAGATTAAATCTCACCTGAGATGAGTGGGAATCAGATCTATAAGCAGCGATATGGTCAGTCGCAGGCTGCATATCGGCGGCACAATGAGAATGAGGAATACGATCAATATCAATGTATCGTCCTTTCGCAAGGTTCAGCATAAAGCCCGCCAGGGCAGCCGTCAGTAGGTATATCAAGATAATGGTTCTGCGCCTCAGGCACATCAGCAGAAAGCTCGTCAAAATGAATGTGAACAGCACAAAGATGCCATGGTAAATGGAATCCTGCACATTGCTAAAGTTCAAAGAACACTGAAAGACAGCACAGAAGTGAGATGAGATCTACAGCAACATTTAAGACCCCTTGGCGTACCGTGGGAAGCTCCAGTTTATGATGTCCATGCTCATCTAGCACCTCACAGATCGTATCGGCTTCCTCCACTTGAAGCAGTAGATGCCGCACGCGTAGCATCCAAACGCCCAGGCCGAAACTCCTGCAAGAAATGCTCGTTAAATATATCATTCATCTTGCACCTTTGAGTTGCCACAACTCACGCGCCAAATTGGACAAAAACCGTTATGGATGTGAGAAAAAAGTTACGAACGTAGGGTTTTTGCAGCAGTGGCAGCGACTCGTACCACAGGCGACTGACACAGCTTGGAACGCAAAGGGGGAAATAGTATACTAAATATGTATGTAGAATATATATGTAGTAATTATGGATTGTTGTGCCCTTACTTCCGTTTGATGGAAACACCACGCAAACGTGGCTGCGTGACAGAAGTGACTCCCAGGCTGGCCAAGGTGACATCCTTGCCCTTGTTCATGCGGCAGCACTGCTCCAGCACGGCCATGGCCTTCTCATCATCGTTGACCGACAGATAGTACTTGGGACTCTCGGGCAGTCGATAGAGCATGATGAACGAAATGATGCCAGGCAGCAGGTTCAGAAGGATCAGAAGTCGCCAGCTGGAGAAGGCGTAATCCTTGTAGATGGGCAGATCCACCTTGATCAGGGCAGCAATACCTGTTGACGCCAGGACAGATGAAATGTGGTATAGATTACTGGTTGGGGGTCAACCTTACATGGCACATAGATCATGCTCAGACCTATGGAATAGCTAACGTAGTTGAGCACTTTGGGTCGCAGGGAGAACTTTGTAAACTCGCTCAGATAGGTTTGCATAGACACGGTCGGTCCAGTCACACTTTGTGGAAGGGAGGGAGGTGCATGGGAAGCAATGAGTATGGAAACTATTTCCCGGGAGATACTTACAAGACACCTACTAGGAAGCGCATCACCAGAAACGACCAAAAGTCGGGCATGAAGGCCGAGAGGAGGGACGAAAGAAGCATCAGGAAACCCGATATCAGCATCAGTTTTCGTCGCCCAATCTCATCGGCCTTGTCGCCCATGTAGTGGCTCGCCAGGATCTGAGCAGTGAAGACGGCGCTCATCAGCCAGGACATGCGATGATCATCAATGTGCAGGTCGCAGGAGTTCGCGGCCACAATCAAGGACAGACCCAACTGTTCGTTGGTTATGTAGACCTGGATTAGCATGCAGCACACAAAAATGATCTGCTGCATTCGACCAAATCCTGCAAAGATGAGGACAGATCAGAATGCTATGCTCCTCCATCGCAGGGCGAGGCTTACCCAGCATTTGATAGACATCGTCAATATCAGCCATTATTTTCCGGATATATTTCCCAGCCTGGAAGCACACACTAAAAGAGAAGTTGAAGCTTAAGGCAGAGTCTGCTTTTATTTGAATGGCACACAAGACACGATACAAGGATACAGCTGCAACGGACTACAACGATCCCTTTTTGGCACTCATTTTCCCATCAGATGGTAGCAGCGCAATGAGGATGGCGCAAACTGTGGGGAGAGTTTTCAATAGGATCAATAGGACATATGCTACATCTTACATAAGAGGGCCAGCACAAAGATATTGAAGGTGGCATAGCAGCTGAGCTTCACGGTGTAGCCCACGAACAAGCTGGCCACCATGCCGCCCAGACATCCAACCATCATGCTGAGGGAAACGGCTTTGCCCCTTAGATTGGTGGGTATCAGATCGATGAGTATCGAGAGGGTCAGCCGCAGGCTGCACAACGGTGGTACAATCAAAATGAGAAACAAAATGAGTATCAGCGTTTTGTCCTTGGCAAAATTCAGGAGGAAACCAGCCAGGGCTGCCCCCAAAACATATGCAAAAACGATGACTCTGCGGCCGAACCAAATCAGAAGGACGCTCGTGATGATGAAGAAGCTCAGGACGGCGAGTCCATGGAAAACAGAGTCCTTCAGATCATTCATGTCCAAGTCACACTGAAATGAAAGGATCACTAGGATAATACCTCCATAGGGGAGTGGAGCTCACCTTGGGTAGAGTCATTTTGCGTTCATCAAACTTCTCGAGCACCACACAGATGGTCTGCGACTCTTTGTTCATCAGGGTGAGATGACGGACACGCAGCATCCAGCTGGCCAGGCCAGCACCACTGAAAGCAAGCAGATGAGCACTTCTTGGGAAGGATCCCTAATGGCAGCTACGTACGTGCCCAACAG
Source organism: Drosophila bifasciata (assembly GCA_009664405.1). Lineage (NCBI taxonomy): Eukaryota > Metazoa > Arthropoda > Insecta > Diptera > Drosophilidae > Drosophila > Drosophila bifasciata. The sequence goes on from CM019043.1 coordinate 44,150,389, forward strand.
TATGAAAATGGCGACACAGGCGAGAGCAAAGTGACGGAAATATTCGCCACGCAGGAGGGGAACCGCATCGTACCATTGGCGGGCCCAGACACTAGCAAGGAGATTCACGGAGTGAGATGGGAACAATCTTCGACTGGGGTCTCACCTGCGATGAATTGGCTTCTCGGGGAGGCGCGGCTGCGTGACGGACTCCACACCCAGACTGGAGAGGGTTACGTCCTTGCCCTTGTTGAGGCGACAGCACCTCTCCAGGGCCTCCATGGCCTTCTTCTGCTGATCGACGGCCAGGTAGTACTTGGGACTCTCGGGCAGCATCCACAGGGTGACAGCTCCAACGATGCCAGGCAGTAGATTGAGCAGCACCAGAACCCGCCAGCTGGTGAGCGCATAATCGTTCACGATTCTGAGGCTGAGGTTCAGGGGCAGCAGCAGCCCGGCCATACCTGACATGGGAAGACTATATGGACTGGCTATGGAATCGAAGAGCACATTGAGCATATTTACATGACGTTAGGATCATGCTGATGCCGATGAAGTAGCTCTGGTAGTTGATTACGCTACCCCGCAGCGAGATCTTCGTGAACTCACTCAGATAGGTCACAATCACCGATGATGGTCCTGTAACGCTACACGCGGGAAAGGGTATAATGATTGTTAGAGTCGGAACACTAGAGACCTAGGCAAGACTCACAAGAGACCCACAAAGAAGCGCAGCACCAGAAATGACCAAAACTCTGGCATGAGAGCTGAAAGCAGGGACGACACCAAGCTGAGGATAAGCGTTATGAGCAGCATCCTGCGTCGCCCGATTTCATCCGCCTTGTAGCCCATATAGGGGCTGATCACGATCTGGCCCGTAATGACCGCCGCGTAGAGCCACGACAGCCGATGGTCGTGGATGCCCAGTTCACAGGTGGACCCAGCCACGATGATCACCAATCCGAGCTGCTCGCTGGTCACGTACACCTGGATAACGGCACAGCTGCAGAAAATGAAGATCTGCATGCGGCCAAAGCCTACGACCAGACGAGAATGTAAGAGGAATGCGGCGAAAGTAGTCTCAGAGTGCCTCGGAGCTTACCCAGCGTGGCAAACACATCATCTATGTCAGCCATCCAACAGCCAAGATCTGATTTATTCAAAGTCACAAATCACACAAATCACAAATGTTACACGAAACTGAAGCCTAGCACAGGGTTTGCTTTCACTTTGGCAGCAAAAAGCACAAACGATGCAAACTGAAAGGAAAGTGGATCGTCGTTAGAGGTTGCCTTGGCGACAGAAATGATTGCCTGACTTACATATGAGGTAGGCCACAAAGATGTTGAGCGTGGCCACGCAGGACACTTCCAGCAGGAGGCCCACAAGCAGGCTGCCAAAAATGGCACCCAGCCGGGACAAGGGCCTTGTTGAGGCTCAGGGCCTTGGCACGCAGCTGCGTGGGCATGCAGTCCACCAGCACCGAGGACACCAGGGTGATCATTACGCCCGGCAGGATCATCATCGTGCTGAAGCATATCAGAATGGCCATCGGCTCCTTGATGAAGTTCAGCGCCAGGCCGCAAATGCCCGAAATGCTCACGTAGCAGACGAAGACATGCTTCCGCGAAATGAACAGCAGCAGGAAGAGGGCCAGAAAGTATAACAAAATGTAGGCGATGCCGTAGTAAATGGGATCGGTGAAGTCTGGCATTTCGTTGGAGTCCGACGCGTTCTTCGGCTTGTCAAAGTTCTTCGGATGGCTGAGCACATCACAGAGCAGTCTCCGTTGGCTGTTGTCCTGATTCCGCAGCAGGGGATACCACATGCCCAGTCCAAGGGATCTGTCGAATCAAATCGAATCGAATTGAAGTTTATGGCGGAAATCGATGATGAGCCGAGGAACTCACATAAAGAACATGCCGAAGGAGAGCAGCGTACAGACCATAAAGTCGCGACAGTAGGGCGGCTTCACCAGACGGATGCTGTCGTTCCACACCAGCTTAAAGTAGTTTGACTTGACCACAATGGTATTCCTGGGGAAGTCGATCAACTCCATGTTCAGCTCGTCGGTGTTCTTTCGATTGCGGCGACACAGCCATTCGATCACCTCCTGCGCCTCCTCCTTGCGCTTCACGGACATCAGGTAGTAGGGACTCTCCGGCAGGCACCAGAGACCCAACAGCGCGAATACGCCGGGCAGCGTATACAGCAGCATCAGGAAGCGCCAGGGGCGCATGGCATAGGACCCAGACTCGTTCACGCAGAACTGTTTGGGCAGAAATAACTTGGCCGCCAGCGGACAGTAGATCAGCGATATGCCCACGGTCAGACTGAAAACGACAACAAGGGGCGGACGGGCATGGGGCGCAGAGAACTCCGTCATGTAGCCCAGCAGGCAAGTCGCCGGACCGCAGAGGCTGCAAGGAGAGGCAGAAAGAATAAGTGGGGATAATATATGATATAATCGAAACATTTATCTTGGACTACATACAAAACGCCAACCAGAAATCTCATCGCCGATATGCCATAGACCTCCGGCATGAAGGCCGACATTGCAGACAGAATTATGGTGACCAGGAGCATCCAGCGCAAGATTCGTACCCTGCCCTTGATGTCTATGAGGTAGCCGACGTAGAAGCCAGAGAGTGTCATGCCCACCATCATGGAGGTCATCATCAGCGACTTCTGGCCGGATGATGTCGACAGATCGCAGGCGGACGCCACAACGATGATCGACATGCCAAAGGTCTCGTTTACGGCGAGCAAATTGGCCAAGCTGGAGAAGATCAGCACCAGCACCTGGCCACAGCCAAAGCCTGTATACGAATGGGATTAGACAGGCACCACAAAGGATTGTGGAATACATATATCCCGATTACCTATCTTCTTGAGGGCTTCATCCAATTCTACGGGCTGTCCATGCTCCCTCGCCGGCGTTTCTATTCTTTGTTCAGTTATTTTTCTAGACGTCATTGCTGCCGAAACCAAAGGAACATTTATCTACACATAAATTCATATTTAAATTTAGTTCCGCATGCTTTGTCGCTTTGTGTAGCTTCTCTTTACTCTTTAATCTTTACTCTTTACTATTCTTTTTCATTCTTAGACTTAGCTTTAGTTTTAGTTTGAGATAGTGATATCCTAGTGATAGCCATAGACCATGTAACACTTTTCATTCTTCGCCAAGTACTTAATAGTTTGGTTCTTTGAGTTGAGTTCAAAAGAGTTGAGCCACTGCCATCGAGTGCCAGGAATGGTCTAAGTTTGCCTCTGTCTCCCCCACCAACCAGGTACCAGTCGCGTCGGTCTGCCGAGCGGGCCCAACAGCCGCAAGAGCTCCATTCTGGATCTGACGCAGCAGCAGCAACAACTCCAGCAGCTGCAGCTGCAGCAGCTCCAGCAGCAGCAGCAACAGCATCTGCAGCAGCATCTGCCAATTGGCATTGGCAACAACGACACCAGTCCGCCGTCCGATGAGGAAGACAAGCGCTTTCGACCCCGCTGGAAGGGCTCCGGCAGCCAGCTGCCGCCCCAGAGCCCCAAGCAGGCGCTGTCGCGGCTCAAGCAGGCCGCCTCCGTCTCGAATGTGGCCCAGGAGAGGCACAACCAGCTGCTGGGCTCCAGCCTGGGCGACGGCTCGCCGCAGCATCAGCAGCAGCAGCAAGTAAATCTACGCAAGGGCAGCATGATTAATCTGCGCGGCCAGGGACAGGGCCAGGATATGCTCTCTGCTGGCCAGCTGCAGCAGCGCAAGAGCAGCATGTTTCAGCTGGGAGAGACCCATGCCCAAGCCCAAGCCCAAGCCCAGAGCCACGCCCAGGCGCAGCCCCAGGCACAGTCGCTGCAGCGCAAGGGCAGCATGTATGTGGGCAAGAGCAGTGACACGCCCCCCATGGGCACTCCGACGCGGAAGGGCAGCATTTATCAGCGGACCAGCACGGATAGCGGCGACAGTCCGCAGCGGAAGCAGAGCGTGGTGAAGACCCTCAGCGGCAGCTACGTGAATGTCTCGGCCATCACGGGCAGCGAGTCGAGCTATGGCCTGAAGCTGGGTCCATCGCAGATACACCCCAAGGGATACCGCCTGACCACGGCTCGTTATGGCGAGCTGAAAATGGGTTTTGTGAAAATCAAAGGAAACGTCGAGGTGGAGGTGAGTTGAGTGAATGTCCGCTCTGGGTCCTGCTTCTCGCACTTACTATCATCCCTGGTTGCAGCTAATTTGTGCTCGTAATATTGTCAACGAGGACTGCGAGACGCCTCCAGACACATATGTCAAGTGCTACATCAAGGATGGCGAGAGATTGCGGCACAAGAAGAAGACGCGCGTGGTGCGCCATTCCGCGGAGCCATTCTACAGGCAGACCATCAAGTATCAGGTGAGCTGAAAGCTGGAAGATGGGGCATTGTTGCAGGTGCCAACGATGATGATGATGCTGATGGCCATCACGTCGGGATGTTATTACCTTCTGCCGGCATTGTAATGCGATTAATGGCGGCTGGCCCCGGAGCGAATGGGTACCATGGATGAGGCCAATCTTCGATGCCAGCAGGGAGCCGCCAGTTGTGGCCAGTCGTTAATTTATTGACGTTGCATGTATACATGCAGCAGCGGAGATGCCATGCCCTTGGGCACGTGCCATATTTATTTTTAACCCAATAATTACACGATCAAAGTTGTACAAGTATGTAAATAAATCTTTATACCCATCCCATACAGAGCTCGGACGTCTTTGGGCGGAACATCGTCATCATGGTGTGGCAGCGATGCGTGGGCTTCGAGCACAACCAGGGCCTGGGCGGCACGGAGGTGAATCTGGACAAGGTGAACATCGGTCAGCACATCAACGGCTGGTATCCGCTGTTCCCCATGCACAGCTACGGGGGCTCCGACTCGGACAACTCTCCCTGACCGAACACGCCGCCAGCGTGTGAGACATCGAAAACAATAATTCAAATTCCAATTCTAATTCAAATGAAATGCATGACACCAAGCGAACATGCATACGTAACACTTCAACTGAAAGCTCAATTTGTTAGCGCCTAAGTATGGAACAGCCATATAAAATATTACACTTATTGTACACTCTCCCCCTAATCAGCAACAGCAGAGAACCTACCCCGCCCTATTGAAGCAAACTGCATTATAGTATGTGTCCCTCTGTATGTAATACTCGTAGTTATAGTCAATGAGCTTAGCATCGGTTGGCAGTAGGCAGTAGGCAGGAGGTGTAGAAGGAGGGTTATAGGTTATACTACTAAGTAATCACGGTGAGAGAGCTTTGTAAGTAAGGTACGATACGGTACGGTACGGTATGGTATGGTAGGGTATAATGGGTAAGGATAAGGGCAGCACGGGTACGAGTAATCGTACATCAACTACTTATATCAGATAGCACAATAATTGAGATGGGATGAGATGTGAGGAATACCGATAGTACCAGAGATAACTACAATATATAAGAATACATACAATATTTACGCGTATCGTATATATATATATATATATTTTTGCTTGTTGTGTTTGTGAAAGTTTAATGTTGTTTGCATTTGAATCGAATTGAATCGAATCGAGAAATGAAACGGGCACTGAAACAATAATGTTGAAATTTTGTGGCAACGAAGACAAAGAGAGAGAGTGAGAGTATGGCAGCATGTCAAGGATAATGGTTCTAATATCTAAGTGTTAATTAAATGTTGCGCAAATGCAAATACAATTGCAATAGTCACCAACTACATATGTATCTCCACAGTTTACAGTGTACAGCTGAAAGGTTTCAACTGTTTCACACATCACAAATAATTACCAAGCTACAAAATCTACACAAATGATATCTTTCAATTTAATGTGACAATCTTTATGGGTGTCTGGTGTCTGACTTATGGGTGGTGTCTGGTGTGCTGTGTGCATGGATGTGGAATGTGAGATTTGAGTGCGACTGAAGCGTGATTAAGACGAATTTACTGTAGTCATTTTATGGTAGGGGGGTGGCATTGTATTGATTGCAACACCGCAGTGGGGAAAGGCATCCTTCTGTTCCTTCCTTCCTTACTTACTTCCTCGTTTCCAACTATCCTTCCTTTGCATCTCACTCCTAACTAAAGTAACTCTCGAACCCGTTCAACCCGAAGCTTCAACAGCTACGAACAGGACAATCTCTTGTAACGACAGACAAAACGTGTGAAATTTACAATTTCGGAACTTGTGTATTCTAATCTAATCAACGTTCAACCTAATGACTTGGAGTTTCAAACTAAACAAATTAAAAAAATATATACACACTTATTTATATACTTAATGCTAAATACTATATACTTGAGCCATCTGCACAGGCAGGGCATTGTGAAACTTTTACTATCCCCCAAACCCGAACTGTTTACCTGTCTGCTACGGCTATAACCATCCGGGCAGGCGGCTCTTTTAAACGTTAGTTATGGTAACTGAAATCTCATTCAATTCAAAACTCCCCTAATCCTATGCGTATATCAAGGGCTCTTCTTATTGTTAGATTGTTGCTTTCAAAACCCAGAGCTAAATACATATATAGTGGCCAGATAATCCATTGAGTTTTGTCTGGGCATAGGTCATTGTTTTAGAACTTGTAAGTAGAACTAATACTAATGCGCGTGTACTTGGTAGTTGTGGAGTTGTGTCAAGGTAGTCAGGGTAAAAGTGAAACTAAAAGTCGTTCCATTCCTTACCGGTTTTTTTCCGATCTGTTTGGCTCTATAGTAATTAACTCCTCCCTATCTGGCTGTCGACTTACCCGACTTATCCGATTGCTTACATGGAATAAGGGCAAACGTGGTTGGGTGACGATATAACTAAAAATGGTTGTGCTATCTCAAAAACATATATTCTAAATGTTGAAACTATTTTTTTCGGCAAAAACGAAGAGGAAAGAAACTGCTGCTAAAATCTACTACTTAAGTCTATTGGTCTTTTCTACTATATATACTATACTATACTATACTATAGTACTATATGTAGCTACTGTTACTGTTATTGTTGTGTATCCACTTATTGTACCCATCCAAGGAGTTACTTATTTAAACAACGACGAGTACTTTGATCACTGTAAAAATAACACCATATCAGCGTGTAGCGTTGGAAACGGAACCGAAACCGAAACCGGATGATTGTTGATTGAGGATTGCGCTTTAAAAGTGCCGTGTGGCTGTAGGCAAGGCTTGTAAGAATACTATACATACATATATATACATATAACCTTAACGACTTGTTAACAATTATTACCTAGCAAAGACACCTGCATTACACTATGTAAAACAATATATATATACCGATGTGAACTAAATACAAACATATATGAATATAAATATAAATATTATTATATTTAATATGGTATCTGGTAACTTTAGCAAAACCAAATGAAACCCCCCACATCAATGTGTGTATCAAATTGAGTTTCAATAAAAACATAAAATATTTATTTGGAATCAATTTTTCATTTACATTTGTTAGTTCTCCGAGGGGAAACATTGCAAACGCAATATCCTTATTGTTCTTGGCACAAAACTTACTGCAAACTATCAATGACAGTCTTTCGAAACGAAGTGGCGTGACACTCCCAGATGGCAGAGTTATAGCAATTTAATTAATCATAATCTGCACATTTGAACATCGCGCCATCTTTAACATTGAATTAACAATTTACACTGTACATTAACATTAGACACTGTCTGACAAACGCTCGTCGTTATGAAACTGTCAAACGTAGTACCAGAAATGTCCGGTACAGCGTCACCAGCTTTTTCTGTGGCGTCTTCAGCGGAAATTATTCGAACTAATCAAAGTAGTTCCAGCAGTGAACGACAATCAAAGAGGCGCCACTGTTCAAACAAAAATAACACCACAACTTTTGTTGTACAACAATTGACTAAAACAAGCAAGTTTTGTTTTGTTTTTTTATCCCTTATTCGTCGGTCGTTCGGGGCGTGCGACAGCTTCCTATGATCGGAAAGCCATCTTTTATTTGACAGAGTCCTTATCAAGGATCAAGAACCAAGGATATATACACTACGCATACATATGTATTGTTATCTCCGTTATTTGTCGGCCGATCTGTGCATGCCATAGCTTTCTGTTATTGGTGGAATATACCTGATATAATAGTCATTCTCAAAGACCAGTATCCTTCCATCTCGGTTACACAGCGGTGTATCTGGTCGTCGCGTGTGTTTTCGTTTACCAGAGAGTCATGCCCCCCCAATTGGCACCCAAACAAATTGATATATTATTGATATTGTTAAAATAATGATTTTTTATTTTATTAATTTACAAAAAATACACAATTAAAATATGCCACTGCATACACGACTCGCACATGTACGTATATACAAGGGGAAAATCAAACAAATATGATTACAACGAATAGAATACACAAAACTGCAAGAACACAGAAAGTGGTTCCACATGGTTTACATATATCTTTCAGGGCAACATATAGTATTATAGTGCTCAGTGCTCCATTGGGGTGGAGAACAATGGGTATTTTCTTACGTTAGGCAGTAAAATAAATCATGTTTAGTGCACAGTAATAAATTGCATTGAAATAACAACAAAGTGTAGAACAGAACCAAAATGACGCAAAGTTTACGATTAAGGGTTAGATGTAAGTTCGTTTTGAATTTGAACATGTTTGCCTGAACTGAACAAATTTCGTTTGCATTATCGTATTGTATATTGGCAATTAATTGGCAGATAAACACGTAGACACGTAGACAACAGATGCACGAAATTATAGAATCGAATAGTAGTCGAATAGCGATAGTAAAGTGTTAATATTAGGCCGATTATATGGTATGGGTAGATAGTGTATAGTGTATAGATGTAGTTTCGCTAGTGGCTAAATACAATTAATATTACATTATTCCTATTAGTATGTGTATGTGGGTGTAAATGTTAAAAGCACTTTTGGCAAACATCGACATGGCGGCGCCAGGCGAGAAAACATTTACTTAAGCAACTATTAGAACACGGCCCGGCCCCAGGCCTCCAGGCAGCTGGGCACCTGGCCACTCATTCCAATCGAAAACTATGCTTCTCCGTCTTTGTTTCAGAGCGGGATTCCGTTGTTGTGGTGAAGGATTTTCGCTCCATCACGCGCTGCGTCATCGAGGTGAGTCGCTCCGAGCCCTGATCAACAATGCTGATCTTGCCGCCATCTGTATTAAGCGTCATCTGGGAGAAGCTCGATTCCAGGGGCTTCACCAGCGCCTGCTGTTGTTGTTGTTGTTCACTGCCGCTGGTGTTGTTGCTGTTGGCTGACTTGTCAAAGTTGCGCGTCTCGTATCTGTTAGTAATATAAACCAAGGGTAAGTATATGCACTGAAGAAGTAATCGTGCTTAGGACCACCTACCTTGACGTGTAACCTTCGTAGCTCTGACCGGGATAGCCATTTCCGCCCGTTAGCTGCACCACACCGCCCTGGCCAAAGGTCTTGTCATGCAGATCCTGCACGCATGCCTCCAGATTGCGATTCACTTGTGGTTTCTGTGGCACAGCCGGAGGAGCCGGAGACGGAGCAGGAGCAGCAGCGGAGGAGGATGAGTTTTGCGTTTTAGTGCTGGACGATTCAAAGCTATGCTGGTAGTTGGTATTAGTGGGTGTGAGACCGCCGCCAATGGGTGCGGATGTTAGGCCATTGCTGCCGCCAGGACTGCCCGGGTAGGGGCGGGGCACTGCATTGGCTGTTAGCTTGGGATTAGGGCGGAAGCTGTGACCAGAGGTGGCGGTTTGCATGTTAGAAATGGTCGTCGACAGCGGCGGCGGTGGTGGCGGAAAGTCTCCAATGGGATCGTGATCGTCCATTCCCGGATAGTTTGCGGGCGGCGGAGACACGGCTCCCGGATGGTGGAAGTGCTGCGGCTGCGGACTGGCATAGTTGTAGTGATGCTTCTGCTGACTGCTGCCGCCGCCCGAGAAGTAGCTCGGGGAGCTGGGCAGCTCCCCAGACGCATAGTAGCCGCTGCGACCCAGAGTCTGTTACGGTTACGGGTTAGGAGAAAGAAAGAGAGAGATACGGTTGGTTAGACAGGTTACGTGTTAGATCATCGACCAATTAGAGCCCCACACCAGCTACTACTAATCGAAACTAAACAAAAAATGGTGCCTTAATTTCGTCATCAATCTCAATGCCAATCTCAAACGCTGGTGCAGTCATCAATCAACTAAAAACAAATTCTAATAAGGTTGGGGGTAATGGAAACATTTGTCATACATTGTTCTGGCTCTTGTTGAGCGTTCCGTAGGCGTACTCCGTATCGCTCTCGTCGGTGGTGTAAAGCCCTGGGGGTTCTTGGCGTAGCGTTGCGCCTGTCGGACGTGCTTCAGTCGCTGGCGAGCCTCCTCCAGCTCCTTCTCCTTGCGCAGCACGGCAGAGCGGGCGTTGATCTCCTGCGCCATGCCATCCACCATTGAGGTGTTGATCTTTAGCGAGTGCTCCTCCTCCGCCTCCAGGCCCTGTTGGGCGGCATGCACCAGGTTGTCGGTGGACTTGATGACCGCATTGCCAGCCGCCTGCAGACGGCGCCCGGCCTCCGAATTGGGATTCGACTTCACCTTGCAGGCAATCAGCAGCTGAGCCGTAGAGGCAGCCACCTGCTTGGCCGTGGATATGAGCATCTCCTCGGTGCCCACACCGCGCACCAGATTCTGGGCGGCCTCCACTAAACTATGTGTGGCAGCGGCCACGAGACGAGCGGCCGAGATGAGACCCTCCGACCATTGGCCATCGTCAGAGCTGGTGAGGGGACGGCGTGCCACCTTGCCCTGATCAATCAGCTCACGCTGAGCGGCATTTGCAGCACGCACCAGGGCCGCGGAGGCGGCCATGATTCCCTTGGCAGCCTCCAGAATCATCTCATCGAACTTCATGTTCTCATCCAGTTCGATCTGTGTGCGGAAAAGAGAAGCCAAAGAAGGGAAAATTAGTGTTGTCGGAACGGTAAGGTTGGGTAAATATCAAACACCATTATATTTTAGTTTGGGGGTTTAGTTCAAGCCTCGGTTGGTGGGTGGTTTAGTAGATTTCCGGGTATCACAGTAATAATATGTTTGATTCCTGGGTGAACTCTTGAATGTAACAACCAAGAATATCAAACATATCTCACTGGAATCCCCAATTAGTTCGTTTTGTTGGTTGGTTGGTTGGTTGGTTGGTTGGGTGGGCGGATGAGAGTTAAAAGTTACATTTCGGGATAATTCAAGCACCGCTTAAACACTATTCATGAGTTTCGATCGTTAGTTTTGTTTCACATTCACCGTAAATTAACATTAACATTAATATTTAATTTAGGATTCCATTGCGGATGAACTGAGAACCCACCTTGACATCAGCCTGGCGACGTGGTCGCAGCGAGGCCAACTTCTTGGCCGCAGCATCGATGGAGGCGGCGGCACCCAGCAGCTCGTTCTCCGCTATAACTGTGGGATCTTCGGGATCGATCCAGTCGGAGCCCTTCAGCAGCCTGGCCATGGCCACCAGATCCGTCACACACTTGGCCACGCGACGTGACAAGTGCATGCGATCGTCGGCACTGCAGTTGTGGAGGATGCCGTTCAGCAGATCCCTATAGGACTCGCCCACCGATGTGCCCGCCTCGAGCGTGCGCACACGCAGCTCTTCCGTCTCGGCACAGTTCCAGGCCACGGAGCGGCACACAATCAGCATGTCGGAGATAGCTCTACGTCCCAGATTGGCTGCGGACACAATGTCCGCCTGCAGATTGGAGGCACCAGCAGCCACAGCCTTGGCCGTGGCGGCCGTCACGTTCATTGTCACACGAATCAGATCCTCGGGTGTCACCTGTGTGCTGCCCACTGGCGGGGGTGCCTGCATGGCCTGCAAGAAAGACAAAAGAGTGAGAAGCTGCTTTAACCAATCCCTGGGAAATTCCCAATAAAACTTACGCGTATCTCCTGGGAAATGGCCTCAACGGTGGCCTCCATGGCACGTGTTCCGCGCGTGTGCTCATCCTCCACAGCCTTGACGGTTTTCAGCAGCGATGAGACGTTCAGCACCATCACCTGATTGGATTTCGTGTATAAGTTCGAGTTGAGGGGTTGGGAGCAAAGAGCAGAGTAGAAATGTTTATGATTAATGTTTTTGGTTAATAAAGAAATGGGGGGAGGGGGTCAAGAGAAAAACAGATAGTTCTTTTACTTATGGATATGGCAGGACTACTCGTATGAGCTACTCTCTAACAATCATCTACTAGTAATACAATAATCTACTAAGATGGCTTTGGCTTTGGCACTAATACAAATCAATCAATCAATAGAAATACAAATTAAAATATACGAGTAATACGAGTAATACATATGTTTAAATGATGTTCCAATTGTTGTTTTATTATTATTCGAATAAGAAGTAAGAATTGTTTAACATTTGATTAAGGCAAATGGGAACTTTTAGGCGTTATATGGATAGGGCCAGGGGCAGCATATTCCACACCCTTATGTACTGGCAACAACTGTAACAGCTTTAATGGCGCAACTGTACCATTTTAAAAGTAATCATACCCCTGCCTCTCACCTAAAAGTTCTCTTACAATTTGAAATGAGTTTCTCGTGTGTGAAAATAATGTTTCATTTGTGCATTGGATTAAGGATTAATGTAGATAGGATTTAGTTTAGATTTCCAACGATTTCAGATGCCGCGACCCCCTTTCCCCTGATCTCTAAATGACCTCCATAGCTGACTGAGGCTGCTGCTGTTGGGGCTGCTGCTGTTGGGGCTGATGCTGTCGATGATGGGGGGGTCGCATGTCGCTGGATGTGGATGGGTTAGTGCCTGAATGACCCGTGGGGACAGCGGCTGACTGGCAAACATCTTGAAGCGTCTGCTCGTTGTGCGTGATTGTACATATACAGATGCATATAACGAGTATATGGATATGGATGGACGATTTTTGGTTTGTTTTGATATCGATAACGATTTGATAGCAGATTTTTATTATTTGTTTGTTTCCACAGCGAGCGCAGCGCATGAAGAGAAGGAGGAGCGTGTGGAGCGGTTTTGAATTCGATTTGCATTTGCATTTGCGTTTTTGTACAGTTCATGAGAGTATTTTTTATTGTTTGGTTTTGTTTTTTATTGTTTGGTTTTGTTTTGTTGTGGGGAAAAAAGAAGAGCAGAGACGTCGAAGGCACAACGAATTAGCAAAATGAAAACAAAATACAACGATTTATGGATGTTCTGTTTTGGTTTTGTACAAAATGTGGGCAAGTGTGGGAATTGGTGGGAGGTGGTGGGTGTACAGGAAAGGGTGGGTGGGTGTTTGAAATGGGTAGGGTTGGGTGGGGTGGTTGAGAGAGCGTCGCGTATCCATGCAGAAGAGCCGGTAGCAAAGAGCACAGGGCATAGCAGGGCAGGGCAGAGCAGAGCAGGGTTGCAAATGACCAAACAACACAAATGTTAGAGCCAAGGGTGAGAAACAAGGGTTTCGTGCCTGCTCCTGTTGTTGCATCTGCCTCATGCTGTACTCAGAGGAAGAGAGGCGATTCGTTTGGGTGTGTGCGTGTGTGTTAAACATTGATAAAACATTAATAACATTCAAGAAACAACGACAAAGAGCAGCCAAAGTCTTTAACCCTGGAATCAAAGGTTATCCTCACAATTATGGGATGTAGTCGGAATCGACCAAGGCTGACCATCTAGGATTAAATGGGAAGGGAGGCGGTACAGCGGCAGCAGCAGCAGCAAAAGTAGCAGTAAAAGTGGGAGGCAGGACACAGGAGATAGGACAGAGGAAACAGCTGCAGCCACAGATCCTTTTGTGTGCCGCTCTTTTCTGGTCACTCACAGCAGCAGCAACAACAAGAGCAACGATGTGTACACACTTATTTATGCTTGGGGGATTATTCACGGGGTTGGTGGTGAGGGAGCAGAGAGCAGCAGAGCGGGATTTAATCTATTAAGTATGTAGTTTTTTTAATATGGTATACAGAGAGATAAATGATATGAGTGCCAAAGCCATTTTGATGTAGAAATTTTCAATATGCCACAAAACAACATTTATGTATGCGTGTGTGTGGGTGGTGAGAGCTTTTTTGCTTATATTAAATTAAATTAAATTAAATTACATATATTTTGCATAAATGATAGATAATTATTATTATAACAGTTATACATGGTCTATGTATATTTCACCTACGTACACATATTTTGTGTCTGGAATTTATGGACTCCATTTTGACATGCTTCTGTTAATCCCTTTCTAATAGTGTGACCCCTTTTAATATATACACACTCCGAGCAGCGTTTTCTCGTTTTAAATAAATTAGAAAACACTCACAGTGTTTACACTCAACAATTGATTTTAAAATAATACCTAACAGTGTGACCCCAACTAAAAACTAAGTCAAAGTATTTTTAACAGTGTGACCCTTATGGGGAAAGAAATTTAAACACTCCCAACGGTAATAAATCACATAAAATTATGTCTCATAAGTCTCTTTTGAAATGTAGCAACAACGCTAACTCTCCTCTCATAACATACAGTAGCAAACACTCTTAACAGTGTTTAAACACTTTAAAGATGGTATAGACACTTCCTAACAGTGTGACCCCTTCACCCAAAAGTAACAGAAACACAAAAACCATAACCTCATTTTGGGTCAGTTACATTATTTCATCGGTAAGTGGTGGGTGGGGGAGTAAGAAACGATAAATACTAAAATATACTTAAAGCCACAACAACGAAAGCTTTTTAGCAAGAGATTAAAATAGAGACTACGGTAATGAGAGTAAAAGATAGAGTAAAAGAGAGAGAGAGACAGGGAAAAGAAAGTATTGTAAAGGCTGGAGGGACTTACCCTTGCGCTCTCCTTGAGATCCTGCATGGAGGGATCACTGATGGACTTGCCCGATGCCAGTTTGGTGCAGTTGATCAAATCCCCGAGGGCAGAGGCCACATCTTTGACGGCATTTATGACCATTACCTGTGAATCGGGCTGGGAAGAGCCCAGAGAACAGGCGCCACGCTTCACAGCCTCCGCCAGTTGTGCTGCAAAGGACAGAGAATACTTCCTGTTAGTGGAACTCTTTATGGGTGGATGGTGATGAGTGACACTCACTTATGGTGGACACAGCATTCTGTGCGGCACTGGCCAGCTGATCCTGGCTGCCAGCTGCGCCGGTTACCAGTACTTTGGTGTCCTCGACGAGAGCCTTGGCCGTCTGCAGGATGTGCTCGCGATGATCGGCAAAGCTGCCATCGCCCTCCGAGTGCAGCGTGCCCGCTGTGGCGAACATAATCGTCGTGTCCAGATCCCCAATGATGCCCGAAACAGTGTGGGCCGCATTTGATGCAGGCCTGAGTGCCGCGGGAGCCAGCCTGAAGGGCTGCCAAGACCTGGGCCACCTTCTCTGAAACCTCGCGGGCATTGCGCGCAATGTCCTTCTGGGCGCCCACATCGTTCGGGCGAGTTCCGCCCGCGGATGACTGGATCATGGAGGTGACAGAGCGTCCCAGATCGATGACTGTGGTGCGGATGCGCATGCCCACGTCCTGGGAGCTGGTTGTGGTACTCGCTCCCACAGAGTCCTGGGTGAGCTGCTGGTAGTGCTGGGTCATGTCGATGGCCAGCTGGGGCAGGGCTGCCGGCTCTACGCTGCTCTTGGCATTCATCTCGTTAGCCAGGCTGGCGATCTCCTTGGCCCGTGCCACCATGCGGGTCTGGTAGTCGACAAAGGTGTCCGAGTAGGAGGCATTCAGCAGCGACTGACGCTTGTCGGTGAGCCGCGTGATCGATCGGTTGATCTGCTCCATGAGGCCCGTCACAATGCCTGTCTCCGCGTTAATCTTCTCCACGGTCTGCTGCAGTTCCTGGATGGCCTCCCTCGTGCCATCGATGGCCTCGTCCAGCCGTGGATGGGCATGCGTGGCTCGTGGATTGCCCGCCGAGTCCTTGGCTGATTGAACGAGTGTGATGGCACTCTCAACGACGGAGCGTGTCTGGTTGATCAGCGACATCTGCTGCTGGCTGTGCACGATGTGGGTGCAGGCACCGATAGCTCCATTCACCATGGGCACCACATACCGCGAGATCTCCCCGACGGCATGGCCCAGCTGCTCGGCATTGTTCTTGCCCGCCACTCGAATGGGCTCCAGTTTGTCCACCAGTTCGGCGGCAGAGTTCAGGGTCTGGCCGCTGAAGCCATGCAGATTGTTGTCCCGTCGCTGGTTCAGGCCCTGAGCATTGACGGCCAGTGCACAGCTATCCAGCTCGCGGGTGCAGGTCCCCAGAGTGTGGAGCACCTGTTCGCACTGCGCCTGTCCGGGCGCCTTGTCCCTGATGTTGTCCACCAGCCGCTTTACCGACTCCGACACGGGCGTCGAGTGCATGGAAAGCTGCTGCCAAACGGGAGGATTATCCGGGGAGAGGGCCAGCGATTTGGCTGCCTTGACCATCTCCACAACGCCATCGATTACACCGCGTCCCGCCTGAATGACGGGCTCTTGCGCCTTCCTGCCCTCCGCCGAGATCTTGGCTGGAATCGATATAAACTCCGGACTGGAGGCATACTGACGCACAGCCTTCACGGCCTCCAGCAGAGGTTCCACCAAACGCTCGCGGCTGCCTCCCTGCGGCTGCTCCTCGATGGCCTTGATGGCCTGCACCAGATCCGAGGTGGCGGTGGCCACCTGCTTGGCCAGCACAATGAACTCGTTCTTGGCCACCGGATTGGAGGTGTTCATCGACGCCTGCCGGCAGATGGAGCACAGGTAGCTGGTGTGCTTGGCAATCACCGTCAAAGCGGAGATCATCTGAGGCTTGGCAGACTGCTGGCTGCTCACGATGTCGCAGTGCTGGCGGATGCCCTGATAGGCCCACGTCAGCTGCGCCTGATCGATGATGCCCGGCCGTCCGGCCACGCTCGAGGGATGCGACACTCCAATCAAATACGCCGCCTGGGAGGAGCTCTCGATGAGGCCCTGGATGGAGTCGTTGACGTTGTTCACCGACTGACTGAACTCCACATGCTGCGACTGCTTGGCATTGTTGATCATCTCGGAGATGGCGTAGCCGAGGTTCCGCGACTTGCCCGTCGCCTGCTCCACGCAGTCAAAGTAATCCCTGCTCGTTGATGGGCTCATGGGGGTAGTCCAGCATCCTGCGCAGGGCCTCAATGTTTCTCATTGCATTGTCGCACTCCTTCTGGCCGGGCGCAGACTGTATGCTGGCATCCACCAGCTGATTGATGCTCTCGGTGACGCCACGGGCAGCGGCATGCAGAAGATTCTTGGCATTCGGCTGGCCGGGATCGGCGGCAATCGACTTAGCCGTCGACAGCAGCGAGCACGACTGTGTGGACACATGTCGCAGACATTCGATGATCTGCGTGCGAACCGAATCCTCCTGCGTCTGTCCGGCCATTTCCATGCTGACGGACAGCAGATCCCGGTAGTTGGCCGCAAAGTTCTGGCTCGTCTCGGCCAGCAGGGCTGGCGATGCATAGGAGACCACAATCTGGCCACCGGAACTGCTCAGATGCTCCGCCACTTGCTTCAGTTCCGACTGGAGGGTGGCATAAGGCCGTCCAGAGGGTGGGAATTCGCTCATCGACAGAATCTCGCTGAGATCGCTCACATTCCTCAGGGCCACATCCACCTCCCGCTGTCCGGGAATGCAGTCCACTGTGGCAGACAGTGCTCCGGTTACATCTCGTCCTGCTTGGGTCAGAGCCTGCGGATCGGAAATGCCTTGGAGCGTGCGCTGTGCCTGTTCAATGAGTCGCGTTGAACTGGTGACCACATCGTCCGCACAATCAATGATTGCCGGGTTCTGGGTGGTGGCCGCCACTCCGTGCACACTCTTGGTGAAGTCTCCCAATGCCAGGGCCGTGTCCCTGCCCGCTGCTCCGGCATAACTGCGCTGGTTCTGCAGCACCGAGGACAGCAGTTGGCTGAGGGCGATGCCCACATTTTTGGCCGACTTTCGCAGTTCATCGGCTGTGTTCTCGACCGTCTCTCCGGGAAGGGGACGCAGCTGGCCAGCGAGGGCCGCCTGACGGGTGTCATCCAGCACGTCGTGCAGTTTTCTTACTGCCTCCAGGGCTGACTCTAGCTCCTGGCCGCCGCACGCATCTCGTGCCCGCTGTGCCACTGAATGCAGCTCGGACACACTCTGCCCCAGATGGAGGGCACTCTTCGAGAGCTGTGTGGCTGAGGGTATGTCCGTGACAGTGGGCTGCAGGGCGCGCGAGGACTTGGACACCTGTAGGGCCGGTTCGATGAACTGTTCCGCTGCCTCGATGAGGTTCAACTGGGCATGCGGTTCGTCGGGCTGTGCTCGCGTTGTCTTCAGGGAGGTAACCAGCCTGGGGATGGTGTCCGCCACTCGCTTGCAGTCCTGCAGCAGTGACTCCTTGGTCTGATGGTCCTGGCTGTGCTGTACCGCATTCTGGGCCGCCAATATGCACTGGGTGGCCGCTGTGGCCGCCTGCTTGGAGCAGTACTCCAGCCGCTGGATAAGGCCCCGCTTCATGGCCGGCGTATTGGCCGCCGTTGTGGTGATTTCACGCAGCTCTTCGGCGGCACGACGCAGGGCGTTCTGATTGTCCGTATCGTGGGGATTCGAGGAGCACAGACGGGCTGCCTCCACCAGCTTGGCGGTGGCATCGGCCAGCTGCTTGGCAGCGGACAGCAGGCGACGCTGCATGTCCATGTCCTCCTGCTGTTCGGCCTCGCCCTTGATGCTCTGAATCAGTTGGGCTGTGGTCTGGCCCAAGGTGCGGGCATGGCGCACCATCTCCTGGGGATCGTGAGTGGACACCAGGATGTCGGTGCCGATGATTACGTTCTCGACGGGACTCAGCTCGGTGCTGGTGCGGCTGGCGTTCTCCCGGGAGCTCAGCTTCACATGCTCCAGCATGTCGGTGAGGCTCTTGGAGACGTCTCTGGCCGCGGCCAGGAGGTCGGCCTTCAGCTTGGGGTCGTTGCTGGCCTCGTTGCACACCTCACACAGGAGTTGACTGCCCGGGCCACGTTCCTGGCCGCTGCCTCGAGTTGTTCGCGACAGGCGGCGTTGTGCAGGGTGGGAGCCACCACCTTGGCACAGGCCACCAATTGGCTGGTGGCCAGGGCACACTGACTGGCTGCTCCGATGACGCGGTTACGTGCCTGCTCATCCTCGCAACTGGCGGCTATGTTCTTGGCCCGCAAAACGAGGGCGGCTGTGGTATTAGCTACCGCCTTGGCCAGGGCCAGGAGCATGTCGTGAAGGTCCCGATTTTCGGGCACCTCCTCCTCGGCAATGCTACTGAGGACATGCGTGGTGGCCTCGCCCACACGGCTGGCCGCATTGATCAGATTCTGTGGCGGCTCCTTGCTCTCCGGCTCGGCTGCCTTCAGCAGATCGCTGAAGGCGTTGCACAGATTGCGTGCTGCCTCCAGCAGTTGATCGCCGTTCGTGTCGTTCTCCATGAGGGCAGCAATTAGACGCACCTCCCGCGTCACCTCCGGTATGGTTTGGGCTATCTGCGAAACCGAAGCGGAGATGGCCTCGGTGTCCACCTCGTCCGGCTGCGAGGCGGTGATGATCTGTGCGGTGGCTGCACTCATGGTGGCCACATGGCTGCTGACCGCCTGCTTGGAGGTGTCCAACGTGTTCTCGCGCCACTCAATGGAGCGCAGATCGTTGCCCAGCTCCTGGATGGGTGCCTGCAGGAGAAGGATTTGTAAGAAAGGCCATTCCCTTTGGCATTGAATGTATGACTCACCTTTGTGCGCAGCTCTTCGTCGGCGCGTATCAAGACATCCTGGCCAGCGGATATGTAGCCCAGCAGCGCCCTTTGCGGCTCCGTTAGATTCACAGAACTAATTCGAACTTCCTTAGTCTAGAGTAGAAGATCGAAATCGATTAATATCTGAGCTGAAAGTAGACTCTCGCGGACTTCCATACTTTGTGAAACTTTGGTTCGCCACTTTCTTTAAAATTCAGAGATTTAGCAGCATGTCAGAGAAATGTTTAATGTTTAATGTTAGTTCTTATTATGTTTGCTCTGTGGGATGATTAGGTCTTGATTATGGAGACTATGTTGGACTATGTTTGTATTGTACGTATTATGTGCAGTGGCAACTCAAAAGAAAAGCGCATGAAACCAAAAGCATTAACTGACGAGTGAATGGGTGAGTGGGTGGACTGTGGACTGGGGACATGGGACGGGGGAACTCCTACTTACCGTTGGGGGCTGATGGGCATGGTTCACCTGACCAACGAAGGCGCCATACTGTACAGTCTGCACCTCGTTCTGCGTAAACGAACGCTCGCCTACAAATTGAATCGTGGGGGGATTCCAGGGGGTGGTACAAAAAATATTACAAATTAAAATTTAGCATACACAAAAGAAACGCAAATAAAAGCAAGCAAATCTCGATAACAATGCTTTGATATCGATTAATTATTACATTAAAAAAAAAATAACTTAATTATTGTTGATTTTTTATGAAATTTATGCGGAACATAGAGTATAGAGTATGGGAACTCTTTTATTTTTATAGAAATCAATAAAGATTCATCTTTTTAATAGAAGATATTTATCTGTTTCATCTACTTTAATTTCAATAATCGACTTATTAACAAAAGACAGACTTTTAAGTTCTGTATTTTTTCATTTCGTGTTAAAAATCTGAGGAATTTATTATTGGAAATATAAGGAAAAATCCCTTTAAACCTTTCATTAGCAAATTCTTTGCAATTTTTAAAAAAATCAACCAAAAAATGTTGAATCTGAATAGTCGAATTATCAGATCGGAGCATCACACACACCAACAATATTTAAATCATAAAAAGCTCAAGCACAAGTGCAAAGTCAAGTAAAGGTCAAGAGCACTTACCGTCATAGGGACGCATAATGCCCGGATGGGCCAAGCTCTCAACATTGAGCTGCTCCACGCGGTTCGTTTCGTGTTGCAAGAAGGTGGCCCTAGAAAGAATAGTCATATTTAGATTGATCGAATTTTCAATCATTCAATCAAAGAACATACTTTGATGGGGCCACAGACTCCTCCACCATGGTGGAGCCCTCGTCACCCTCGATGCCAAAGTGATCCTTGGTCTGTTTCTTCTTCAGGATAATGTCAATATAGCCGGCAATCAGTTGGACAATCTGCTCGGCCTCCGTGGTCTGCACGGAGTAGTATTGATTGGCATAGTCGCCAAAGTCCAGAGTAAAGGTGTTCGGCGAGGCGCCCCAGCGACGGACAGTGGTGAGGGGCCACGAGATGAGAATCTCCTTGGTGCGCTCGTCCAGCCGCAGCACAGAGTCCTTGGTGACGCCCAGCAGGCGGGGCACCAGCTTGTTCTTGCCGTTCATCTTCTCCTTGACCAGAAAGAAGGTCGTGCCGTAGGTGGGCAGTTCCCGGGCGGTCTTGGTGTACAGAACTTTGGCATCGATTTCGGAGAGGTCCGAATGCCTTTTGTGCTCCACAAACACTTTCTTTTCGATTCCCTTGACGCGCACATACGACTGAGGCAGAAAGTCCTTCAAGCTGTCGAATAAAATTAGGAGTTAGTAAATGGTTCTATTGGGCCAAATGATTGACAAGACTTACTCTAGAAATCCGGGCTTGTGCTTGGCCTCGTTATGCGGTCCGAATTGTATGTGCACCTGGATGCCAGCGAATTCGCAAGCTAAAGAAAAGGATATCGGGCATTAAAAGATATTCTTTGGATAGCCATGGAGCTATAAACCTACCCTTCTCCTGGGTGACGGGATGCGTGCCATCTAGAATGGCATCTCTGGCCTGCACATAGAGCAGATTCAGCTGCACGGGGTCCCGCGAATCGATGTTCTGATCGGAGAAGAAGAACCGACGACGCAGCAGAACTGTTTCGGCCTCATCAATGCCCTGCTCCCGCAAGGTGCGGCTCACATCCACCCAGTTCACTGGAAGAGAGAGAATCAACCATATAAATATCTAGATCAAGGGACTGTTTAGGTGGCGGGGAGACTCACTCTCATCATCCGTTTTAAGCTTCTTGCGGAGACTCTCCATTTTGGCATCGCGATCCTTCTCCATGATCTTGCGCTTGAGGGTCAGCGTTCCGAACTTGTTGTCCGGCAGGTTCTCGTTCTGCGCCTCATTGTCTTCGCGCACCAGTCCGTACTCCTCGTGATTGGTGATCCCGATCTTGGTGCAGATCACGACCATCAGCTGCGACACCGGCTGGGAGTCGTCCACGAGGATGGTCTTCACGGCTCCATCCAGCATACGGACGCGCAGGGTGCGCAGCTTGCGGCGGTACTCGAGAGTGTCCTGGTTGTGCAGGATGTAGTAGCCGAGGGTGCGACCCGCTTCCAGCCACACGCCCTGCTGGTTCTGCTCATCCGATATGAACAGGCCATATTCGCTGGCTGCAAAAAGGATTTCCAAACTTAGTTTCGGGGATTCAGAGAAGGGGTATTCTGCGCTTACGTTGTCCTTGCACTGCCTCGGCAAACTTATCACGGATGATCTTGCAGGCATCGAAGACTGTGGTATTTGGTTGGAATTGGATCGTCTTGGTCACACGACCACCTTCCAGCTGTATGCGCAACGATAGTGTGGACATTTTTCTGGCGACTTCTTCCACGCACTCGTCTTCGTCTTCGTTCTTCTCCTTCCGTTTGTTCTCCTTCTCCTCGTCGTCGTCTCTTTCTTAGGCTTAGTTTGTTGTGGGATGTGGAAAATGCAAAAGGCACTGCAGAAAAAGGGGCGAGAAGGGAAAGAGCATTAGAATTATGTTAAGTGACACACAAAAAATAGAAAATAGAAAATCAGTGAAAGCCGAAAGTGGAAATCAGAAACCCCCAAAACCCAAAACCAGTAACCGAAACCACCCCCAAAAGGCAGCAAAGAGACACCCTGGCAGAGGGAGGGGGCAGTGGCAATTCCTGACGAGGCACTGGCGGCAGGGGCTGTGTGTTTGCCGGATGAGGGCACTGGCAGCCACCACCCAAAAACGCAGACGACCGATAAAATTGCTGATGAAAATCTTCTGCCCAAACACACACTCACACACACAGAGAGACACTCACACACCGACACACTCGCTCTCACAAAGAGAGAGAGAGAGAGAGAGGCAGTGACAGTGGCAGCATAAGGGACGAACACACAACACAGGACACTTCTGTTTGCCAAATCAAAGCCCCGGTCGCAGGCCTATTGTGAAGTGTAGCTCTGCGGCTGTTGGGGGGCTTAGGGTTAGGCCATGTAAACCCCCACCCCACTGCCCTCTAGCTTCTCTCCTCCTTCTTGTCGCTCTCTTCTCTGTTTGCTGCCTTCTTGTCATTATGCCCAAACGCCAACGCCGCTGCCGACGTTTGTCGCTTTTGGTTTTTTTCTGTTTTTTTTTTTCTGAGCTAAGTTTGCCTCATCCTCCATTCTCCTCCATCTGCTGTTCGCCTTCCTCTGTACATCCCTCATACGGCTATTGCCGTAATTGATTTTCTGTCGCCCGCTTTTCGATCCTGCTACTGCCGCTGCTCTCAAACTGTGTCACTCTTTGGGATGGTTTTTTTTTGCTGCTTCTCTTTTCTTTTTTCTTATGCGAAATAATCAATAATTTACAAATGTTTTGTTGCTTGTTTGCTTTTTCGCTTTGTTTTCCCGTTTTCCGGAAGCACTTGAAATATCCGGCAGACGACAAACACGCACACATGCACACACAGAGGGACACACAGAGAGGACACTGATACGACACACGCACACCCACACTGGGAAATTTACTTTTTATAACGGGGCAGGACGATGCCTGTTCCATATGGCGGCTGCTGCTGCTGCCTGCTTGGCTTTCAAGGGGAGATTAGCGGTAGTTGCGGCTGTAGCTGTAGCTCTCCTCGGGAGAGATGCACGTCTGCTGGCCACAAAATGTGCCACGTAACTGAATCATCAACCAGCCTTTGCCACGCGATGGACCAGTCGCCCCGTCAGGGGGATGGGATGCTGTGCTGTGCTGTGTGTAACGGTAACGTCAGCATCCCGTCAAGCGTTAACCGTATTTATTGTCTGTCTGGTGGAGGGTGGTTCCACTGGCAGAGAAGCAGCCAGAGAGAGAGCGGGAGAGAGCACAACGCCTGCGCAGTGCTTTGCAGAGAGTAAGTAACAGTAAGAGAGGGAAAGCTGTCTCAAAGGGTGCAGCCGTCGCGGCTCTTCCACCCCAAGTGGAGAGTTATCTCTTACGCTCTCTCCTCTCGTTCTCCCTCTCTGCCTGACTGTGTGTAGACTTCAATGCGCCTGAGTGGCGCCACCCGGCAATAAGTCCACCGTTCTGCGCAGCCTAAGCGGATTCGAAGGAGGTAGACACAAGGGGGAGGCTGTCAGCCACTGCGTAATCTGATCCGCCGGCGGCTCCGCAGCTGCACTACGCGGCGACCGGACGACAGGTTCTAGGGGAAGGTTTGTGCGCAGGACTTGAACATTTGTGTTAGGCCAACGCATTAAAAGGCAACGAAAATTCATTAATGGTGGAAAATTTATTCCGTTAAGGCCCCGGAATGGAACAAATTTGATAAAAGCTTATTTCAATTAGAAATTCAATTAATTTAAACATTTTCTGCTATTTTCAGTATTCAGTTTTGCAGAATTTTAAAGTATTTTTCTGGTACTTTATAACATTTATCATCTAGGCGTACATAATACTCTTCAAAGGGTGTGTATACACCGTGGAAACATTTACTTTTGTAATTGTTTTAGATAACCACAAAAGGAAACCAATAATTTTCCCCTAAGGACTGGAAATCAATTGGAAATTTAACCCACATTTAGTTTTATCAAATAAAAAAATAGCACATTATATACACAATTATCCTTACAGTAGAGAATTGAAATGCTCTACTGTAAGGATAACGTAATCCAATACTTTGAGTCCATGAATTCAATTAACGGCATGTCCTGGGATGCGCCCATGGAAGAGAACTCACAAAACATCATCCTGCACAAACAACAAAGCTTCAGGGGAAGAAGAGTGGATAGGAGGAGGAGAAAAACTGTCAGTGTGACAGTCAGGGAAAATGGATGCACGACAATTGTGTGGACTTTGCGTGGAATGGATTTCATTCAGAGCTCAAAGACAAACAATCAGAAAATACAAAAAGCAAAAGCCATCATCCAATGGCACAAAAGATCTCTCCCGAAAATGTATAGAGTATCGCATTGCCTCTGATGTTTTCTTGAATCCACCCCAAGCACCAAAACCTAAATTATAGATGGCTAATAAAACATAATAATAAACAGGAAAGTATTCGTTAATTTTAGTGCAAACTCTGCGAGTGTAAGAGTGGTTAGGGGGGACACAAAGCGAATTTTCCCCGCGGCACACACGAATTTTCACAGTGGGCGCCACAGTGTGCCACAGAGTCCGCCTCCTACTACTACTCCGCCTCCTTCTTAGCCAAAGCTAAGCCCCCAACTGGCACCACAACCAAATGCAAATGTTAACCCCCCCCATGCCAGGAGTCGGAGGTGGAGTCGAAGTGGGGCCACTAATTGGCAGCCACTTTCCACCCAGAAGTCACACTGTGCTGCTAATGGATGTAATTTACTGCCAGCTACGTTTTTCTTACGATATCCCACTAATTAATTGGATGTGGGGAATGGATCCAAAGTGAAATTGTTCATGCCTTCAGGTCTATCGAATTCGTTGGAAATTACAGATTGCTGGAA
Organism: Drosophila bifasciata; assembly: GCA_009664405.1. NCBI lineage: Eukaryota > Metazoa > Arthropoda > Insecta > Diptera > Drosophilidae > Drosophila > Drosophila bifasciata. The sequence goes on from CM019043.1 coordinate 44,176,046, forward strand.
AGGCTTTTGTTCAACTGTTCCACCAGGGCATGTTCACAAAAGGATGACATTAACTCGAACACGACATATTCTTTACAAAAGATCGTCGAAAGCAACATTCCAGCAAACACCTCCTAAATCCTAATGGATATATGGTATTGGAGACCAACAAGAGATATTTTAGACTGCTGCCCGAGAACCCAACAAAAATATACACAAGTGTACCTGATTCTTCTTTAGATGGTACTGAATAATTCAAAGAAGGTAAAAGAGGGAGCTTCCTTAGCTACTTTTAAAATTAGGACTTAAATACTTTTAAAATAATATTAAATTATTTTGGGTAGATGAAAATATGAAAATCCAAATCATAAATATCCCGCCTTACTTCACTACAATCTTAATCTTTCTTCTACATTCTATACGAGTATTTTCTGCATATTTTACTTACTTTTCGTACATCGTGTAAAACTCATCGTGGTATATAGAAGTTACTATATAGTTTGTGTGTGTGTGTTAACAAAATCGTTATCTTCCGTTAGTTTCGTATTGAAACACGTTAAGGCACAGGTCTTAGTGTTAGATTTACGGTTACGGTCTTAATTCTTATATAAAGGCACGCACGGGCGTTAGGTGTATTTTTGTTTGTGTTGTATGTTTTTGTATGTTTTATGTTTTGTTTTTTGTGTGTGTTTAAGTGTTGTTGTTTTTTTTTGTGTTAAAAGATCTTGTTTGATCCAAAAGGCGTAACGGTGTTAAGGTTTTTTTTTTTTGGGTTTCGGGGAGATTTTAAAAATCGTTGACTGCGACGGCAGTTCTGACGGCCGACGACAGAGTCCTGCGACTCCTACGGGGGCACGAGCTGCTCGACGAGCTGAGGCACGTTTGTGGTGTTACTTGGAAACGGAGCGGCGGCACGGAGGAGCGCGTCCTCTCTCGTTTTTTGTACAAGAAATTGTACGGAACCGAAAACTGAATAATATTTTAAAATACTCAACACAAGGCAATATGGCAAAAACTGCTAACAATTTTGGGGGGGATCTCTTCAGTTTTTCTTTCATTAACAAATAACTTTTTAAAATTTTACATTTCTAAAGGCTTTACTTTCGTTTCGTGTATATCGTGTATATAATAATAGATTTGTGTGTGTGTGTGTGTGTGTTTTTGTGTATATATCTTTAAAAACGTGTAAGATTTTATAACAAATTTCTGTTCTTTTTTGTGTGTTTTGTTTTGTTTTCTAAGGCAAATTAGTGACAGAGTTTTTTTTTGGTTTTTGGACCTACGGCCCACTTAAAGTCTATATAAATAAGTAAAGTATTTCTCTTAGTTCAAAGGCACTCGACGACAAACAACGACAACGTATAGTTATTATTTATAATTAATATTATATTATTTAAGGCACGATCTACTATGACGAGTAAAAACAAGCAACCGCAACGGTACAACAAAGGCACTTGTCCGCTGGTGAGCAAAAACTTAACGAATTTAACAAATTAGATCAGATCCAGGCACTAAACGGTTTCAAAAACGCGCAACTTTAACTTTAACTTTGAAATGAAGTCTGTGAAGTGTGCAGTCTGCAGTCTGCAGTCTGGTGGGACTGTGACTGTGTCGTGGCAGTGCTGTGGCGGCAGAGTGTGGCATGTGCTGCCCGATCAGCGGCTAGGCCTAGAATGATGTGCTATGCCGGCGACACATCGTGAGCTTCTGATGCAGACATCATTCATTCCACAAGTCGTAAGCGTTGTGTGAATCCACCGCCAGAGTGGCGACGCAGCGTCGCCAGCGACCACATGACAGAGGCGCATGCTCCAGGAGTCCAAAAGGACCGAAAGCCTCGGCTGCTGCCTCTGCCTCTGCTGCTGGATGCTGCTTCTGCTGCGCCACTGCCTCTGCCTCTGCTGCTGCTTTGAATGATGCTGTGTGTGAAATGGCATGTGTCCTGGGCGCTGGAAAAGGATGTCTTTGTCTCTGCACATGTGTGAGGAGTGCGCACATCGATGAGATCGTAAAAATTGCCTAAAAGGCAGGCGGGGAGGCAGCAGGCGGGGAGTTTTGATGGGGTGGTGGCTCAGCATTTTGGCTTTTTATTTTCACTTTAGTTTTTGGGTTTTTATGTTACAAACCACCACCAACAGAGCAGAGCTCTGTCTGCTCTGTTCGCCCTCCCCCTCATACTCCTACTCCGTCGCTCTTCCGTTCGCCCAATGGGTGGCCCGATGGACTACCAATGGCTGAACTTCGCTTTCTTCGCCTTATGTACATTGCCAAAAAAAAACATTGTCTTGCTGTTGTTTTCCATTTACTAACGTGTTTTTGGTCCCCCTCTCCCCACCGACCAATCTAATGGAGGGGCATGCAAAATGAATAATGTTTTGGGACACATCGGCGGGGGGATATATATATCTAATAGCAATGGGGAAAATCTGACAGCAGGAGCAGCGGGAGATCCCCCGCTTTATTTCTGTATTTTCTTTTGGTTTTTGCTTTTAATTAGTTGATTTTCTATCTGTGATTAATTGTCAGATGTGGCACAAACCCGAGAAAGTATGCAACAAATCTCTGAGCAAACACATACAAATGGCAGAGACTGTAGTCGCCCACTCTCTGCCCACTATCCATCACCCACCATCGTTCTGTTCACTTATCTGTGCAATCGCATATACTCGCATATAAAACGAAGAAGAACCGAGAGAAAACAACAACAAATAAGCTCCACTGGCGCGACATTCTGGCGCCATAGCCTCCATTTTGTCTGGGGGCCATATAACGGTGTTTGTTGCGCGTGTGGGGTCCTGCGTAGGAGTCCCGTTGTGGCAGCAGCACCAGCCAAGGAATCTGCACAGTTTTCACTTGTGTCGGGTCTCGGGACACGTTTAGTCCTTCGCTGTGGATGCCACACCAACACAGTCGATGCGAGAGACGAGGGCCATGTTTCAGCCCCCTGATTGCTTTTCCTTCTGCCTCGTGGCCCCTGGCAGGGATAACAGAATGCCAGGGTTGTGGCCGCCAATGTGGAGCCTTTTTATGTAATTTGCACAGTTTTTATTTCTATTTGTTAAGTGGGGAAAAAAATTGTGGGAATTGCCCAGATACGAGGGATTCTCTTGGTGGCTCAGCCAGGGAAAGCCATAAACATTTGAGAGCAGCAGATAATAGATTGGATATTTGGGATCTACATATATTCATTTAAAACACACACAAAAATATCTTACTTCATGGAAAAACTCTTGATAAATCACTAATAGAACTTCGATTTCACTAAACAAATCATTAACAAACGCAGAAGCTAACGATAACACTTTGATAGCAGCGAGAAGCAGCACTAACTATCGGTTCCAAATAAAAGTTATAGCTTATACATTTATAGAGGTACTTGATAGTAGTAGTTTAACAGAGAGCCCTTGTTAAGATATTGTTTATAGTTTCATAGAATCCAATTCACTCTATCATTGCGGAAATCCACCATTGAAATAAAGTTCCAACAAGAAATAAGATTCTTTTTACTATAAACCGATACAATCAAAAATATAAAAATATTTCTCTCCTTTCTTTGAGTATTCCCTATTTTTCAATTAATTTTTCTTTAAAAATTTACTTTAAAAATGCTATACAATAATCGTAATAAGAGGATTCCCTCTCAACTACATTTTTACACTTACTATATTTCTGGGAACTTGTAATCTTTTTGCGTCAATCTAATCAATCAACTTCATTCAATGATGAATCAAACTCTTTGAAAAATCCGCCAGCCCATTCCAACTATTCAAAGAAATTTATGACCACAATGCAGTGGAAATAAATTCAAGAAAATCCCTACTAGACTTCTTGAGAGCAGACTTTCAATGTACAGCATGTAAGTCGCAAAGTTAATGAATTTCTAAGAATAATTAAGAAAATTCCTAAGGAATAAAGAACAAAGAAAAAAGCTCATAGCGTAGGCTGTATCAGATATTAGATCATTCCTTTTACACCATTTGGTTGAACCGATTTTAACCTATTTAATCTATAGATAGATAGATGATTATTAGACGATCCACTAGATAGATCTTCCCGCCATCGCAACCTTCGTATATTTGGTGTTTTTTTTCACATCTATAAACCAGTTGGTATTCCGCAGCCCAAATAAAATACTTTTAGCACCTTTAAGCACTCACCTTTCGTTTACGTTCTCGTTCTTAGCCGCTTCTCGAAATCTTGGCTAATGTGATCTTCGGTGCAGTGTTCAGAGTTGAGTTCTTTTTTCGGTTGAAGGAGGAAATAATATCTAACGAAAGTTGGTCGGTTTTCTATATGTATAGTATATTAAGTGCTGCGTGGTCGTAAGTGCGTTTTGTTAAGTGTTGTTGTTGCTGTTGTCGTTGTTTGTTTGTTTGTTTGTTTGTTACTTCGTTGCAGTTGTTGCGGTTGTCGTTTGTCTGTGATTTGTGTGTGTAGAAAAATCTGTAAATAAAAGATCGAAAAGAGAGAAAACGGTTAAAGCATCAATACAACATCTACAACAGAAAGAAAGAGGTAGATACATAGATAGATAGATAGATAGATGGAGGATACGATTACACTACACACTGCTAAACAGAAAACTGAAAACGCACTAAGCATTTTTCCTGTTTTCATTTTCCATATTAGCCACGACTCGACCTCAAAGGAGGTGGCAAAGAGGCAAGCGGCCAAGAGTGGAGGCACCGCTGAACATGGGGCATGCATTGCACATATATGGCTCTTGGATGCTGCATGTTGGATGCTGGCATTGCGGTTAAGGCTGCACCGCAGGCGTGTAGCCACAGCCACAGCAGACAGACGGAGCATCAAACCCATAGATCCATTCGTAAGGAATGCTGCTTGCCTGCCACCAGACTTTTCCATTAGCAGACTTTTGTTTGAAGCAACAACAAAAATATCAATCAACACCCAAAGTGCTGCATGGCCCCCAAAGCAGTGCAGCACTGCATCAATGGGGGAGAGAGATTATAAAAAAGAATGAGAGCGAAAGAGTGGCTCCAGCAATGTATGGAATGTGCCACTCTCTCTCTCTCTCTCTCTCTATCTGTTCCGTTCTCTCTTTTTGCAGGTGCCTGCCTTTGGAAGCCCTCTACAAAGATAAATGCGTGGGTGCGTGCTCGATCCTCTGTTTTCTGTCCCTCTCTCTCGTTCTCCCAATGAAAGCGAAACTGCGATAGTTGTAGGCGTCTTCGAAGGGGACGTGGGGAGCGTGGGGGCGTCGTTGAACAAGTTTCTGCCTTAGTAGGTCGACGGCTGATTGGGTCTATATCGCGTCGTATGAATACTCGTACTCCCATGTTCCATGTTGCATGTTCTTTCGCCTAGCAATCAAAATTACAAAACGATAACGTCACGTAGTTATAGAGAACACAATCGGAGACCTTGGCACGATTCTGACATGTGGCCAGATGTCGGCTCTCTGCTCTGCCACACAAGAGACTCTCGTACTCGCTCAGAGGTGGTGCCCGCTTGCTGGCTCGCTCGACCAGAGGCACGTTCCACTCGTTTCAGTCGCCCATAAATGGGAGCAGCCACTGCTGGAAGAAGGGTTCCCGCAGTTCCCGGAGGTGTGGTTTATGGCCAAGACAAACGACAACAAACAACAACAACCAGGGACACTTTGTCACATATCACATACAGACAGAGGAGAGAGAGTTCACTGAACTGAACTAAACAGAAACAAAGAAAGAGAAAGATCATCTCTCAAAGAGTTGTGGGGGAAAGTCTCATGTGGAGGGATCGAGGATATCCACCTTCGAGGTACATCTATCACGTAAATCTCTATATTTGTAGATTTAAACTGTTTATAAGTTTATGATATATTATCAGAAAAAAAGCTGAATGAAGTTAAAATAATCTCTCTTGTTATCGCCATAAGAAATACGAGTGAGAATCTGCTTGGGATTGATAAATATATTTATAAAAAATTTGGGATATTCTATAGATGAGGAATTTATTTTTAATATAATACTTAAGGGGAGTGAGTATATTACACATATGTATACAAATAAGTAGGTTTGTTCATCTGTTAAAAATCTGACTCAACTATTATTAAAAAGAGGTTCTAAGGAAATATTTTGCAGCATTCTGCCCCAAACGAGAGGTTCTTGCAAATTGTATGCGCAGATTCATCAGGCAGAAACGCAACCAAAAAGCCAAAACGATGATGTAGTATAGAAATAAGGCTAATTCAAGATGCAAATTAAAACGAAAAACCGTTCATTGAACAATTTTAAGCAATTATTTTTTCAATTTCATAAAAATTACCTCACCATTAACACACTTTCCAGATCACACAACAAATTAATTTCTATTACAAATACTATCCCGTCCCTAAATCCCATACAACTGTCAAACTTTTGCTTTAAAATTTATACAAAACACCTCACAGATCGTATATTCCACACAGAAATGTATCTAGAATAATACATCATATATTCGGATGACGATACGTTGACTACTACACATGCAAGTGCTTAAATCAGCTTCCACTGCCATAAATCACATCACAACCAAAAAAAACCCAAAAACAACAAAAAAAAGCAACAAAAACAAACGAGCGAAAGCGAGAAGAAAATTTAAATAAACTGTTGAAAAAAATACAGAGCGTAGCGTGAAAAAAAAAGCCCCACAAAGCGTAAAATTAGTTCCCTCTACGATAAAAGCAAAATCAGATTTGAGATTTTCACATTTTAATTAAACCAAAACAACATTTCAGACCTCCAAAAAAAAAATACACCTCCCTTTGCACCTCTCATACCTCTATCATGTGGATCTTTGCTCCAATCCTATATCGTATCTGCATATACATATGTCCATTCTATATATACAGGGCGCTATAAATACACAGCAGCAGCGCGAGAGAGAACTATGATTTTTTCAAGGTAAACAAAGCATTAGCATTACTCGCATTTGAAGAGCATCTGAAATCTATTGGATCAGCCTTTTCCCCCTGAACCAAAAAAATCAATGAAAAGAAAGCAAAAGTGTTTGCCCTTCTCTTCCTTTCCCTTCCTTTCGATCTCTTTAACACGATTTCCACGCTACACTGGAAATAGAACTTGGCAGAGCAGCAGATCGGAGCAGAACGGATCGGAGGAGCGGCACATCTCAGGTCCCTCGAAAAAGCCGCTAGAATCATAAAAAAATATGTCTTTTACAGCAAAATCTCTGCCAAACAGACACATCAATCATTACTAGGATGAAGCGTCCTTGCAGTGCAGAAAAAAGTGCTATAATAATATTCAAGAATGATCCCACAGGGAAGCATCTTTCAGTATAGCTGAATCTAGCGGCGAACTTCAGGATTATTATATAGAAAAATGCTATATTTTAGGCACATAAACCCTTTATTTAAAGCCTTTTCCATTCATTAACGAGTAGTTCCTTCGCCTAGCTTTCACTGTACCTCTGATGATGATGATGATTCTCGTAGCCACATCTCATTCATTTGATTATTTTTTGTGTGCCGCCCATTTGAGTCTCTGACTCATCGCTGAATTTATAGAAATTTCAATTTGTTTGAGTATTTCTATGTACTGCATTTAGAGGTCCAACAGATGGCCAGACCAGAGACCGACCACAGACCCCAGCGATGATTAGTCGTACGTCCCGCCTGAGCGAATCATTTTACATTTGATGTTAGCGGAAAAAGACGATCTGAATGGTCAACAGAAAGAGCAGAAAAAGCATTTGTTGCCGCTGGGCAAATGTGTCACGATCCGGTAACATTTTCTCGAAAAATTATAAAACGACTGCGATTACTATCTGTTTAATGATTGGCATCTAAAAAGAGCTTTAGTTTTTGTTTTGTGTATGAATTCTCTTGAATTCTTTGCTGAGCAAAGTTTAAGAGAAACAATTATGAGATTTGTATACACGATACTACACGTTTATGTACATACATATGTGACAAACCCAACCCAACAATTTTAAAGTTATAAAACTACTTCAAACTTTCTTTTGCTTTCTTTGGACTGCAATATTATTTAATTTTTTTTGCTTATTCCAGAGGTCGCGTACTCGTATTTTTAAAAGTTATAAATACTTGTAGCCTCAGCATTTCTTTTGTACGAAACGAACAAGATGGACAACGAATAAACAAATAATGTTTATTTGGCGATTTTTTATTGTTTGTTTTTTGTACATTAGCACCTCATATGGACAAAAGTCACGTACCCTGGGTTCCCTTCTCTCGCGTTTTGGAGGGCATTCAACTCCCGCTGTAAAACGATCGATCGATGGATCGTCAATAAACAATTCTTTAATGGGAAAACTAAGGACTTTACAGAGCGCCAAAGTAGATCCAAGGCTCCCTGCCATTCAGGGGCGGGGTCAAGTGGTCACAGATTTGACTTGTGGGAAGTGCCTTTCTCTGTACGAATATCCCACCTCAGAGATAACCCCGTCTGTCGTCTGTGGCTGTAATTTGAGTAAACAAGACATCCCGTTTGTCGTCAGGAAAACCTCTCCCATCTACCGTCTATCATCGGTCCCGTGTGGTCGCCGCCAACAATGGGGCACAAATTTGTGTGTCGCTATCATCATCTCAGCATCATCATCATCAACAATGGAATTGCTGCCCAGCCAATGATGTTGATGATGGCAAAATCCCAGATAAAAGATGCATTAAAAGTAACAAAATACACAATAAATAAACAAACGAACAAACGCAGAGGAAGGATGCTGGGATTCAGGGGTTCCATTGGTTTGGAAAAAGGCAAACAAACAAATCAAATCGAATGAACATCGACACAAGTGACGTCAAAAGCAAAAGGGGGAGGAAGGCAGGCAGGCAGACAGTCGTATCAAGTGCGCGCGTGGGAGAAAACCCCTGGGAGAGAAGGGTTTTCTCTTCTCTGTTCTCCGAATGGCTGAATGGATGGATGGTCTGTAATTTTCAATTAGCCTCAAGGCCCTCAAGGTGGTGGCATATCTCATAATGTGGCCAAATTATGTCAACCAAACTGATACGTATCAATGTTCCAATTAAAGTCCTTTTTATGAAGGCGTGTGCGTGTGTGTGTGTGTCCTTGAATCGTGAGCTAATTAGCTAATGCTGCTTATCAGCTGGAACAATGCATGACAAGTGACATGAGATCCGTACACTAATTTGTGATGATAAGTAGGGATAGTCGTCGTCTCGTATTTCATCTAAGAAGTCCCTTTCATCTAGTCCCTTTGTAGAGTAAGTAGTTAAAGGGTTTTCTTCATAGAATTGCCTCCTCTACATAGAAGTAGGTTTTCGATGCTCAGTGTTAGCCACAGATCTCTACGTTGATGGATATTTAGTTATAGCTAATATCTACAAATCTACGACATGATTTGATCAGGAATAAAGGAATATATGGATATGTGCCTAGTTACCACTTTTTACTCTCCTATACAATATTCTCTTAAACATGTGCCATGTCAGCATATTTATTGCAAACAGTGTGTGTGTCTCCCTCTAGAAATTTTACATCATTTCCTGCAAACACATCCCCATAGACTTTGCTTCCTTCCTTCCTTCCTTTGTTCGTCGTTTCGTTCCATCATCTACATACGAAAGACATTGCCAAGCAATTTTATGATTGGATGCCAAGTCGCTCATTCCCATTCCCATGCCCACTCCCCCTCCCCCTGCCCCTTCCATAGCTGCAGCCCACTTAAGGAACCCCTCCACGCACAGTTCGCCTCCTGCCTCTGCTGCTCTGCTCCTCGGACGGCGTCAATCGTAGACGGCAAAAAATTAGGCTCCCGCCAGTCGGGCTCCAATGGATTTTCGCACAAGTGAGTGCCAAAAGCAGCGACAGTGCCACAAAAACAAATACATACATATATGTACATTTAATACATATAATACATATGTATATACTATATCTATATGTAGAATACATACATATGTATATACTATATCTATATGTAGAAATATGTATAGCGTACAGTCAGGGGCATCCCCGAGAGGCGGTATACTTTGCAGCTGAATTGACTTTGAGAGCGTGAGAGTGGGGAAAAGACTACTGCTACTTGAATGCCAATGCATCCATAAACCAAATAAGAAAAAAAACACAGATACGCAGATACAAAGCAGTTCCATTGATTAAGAGAGCAGGCACCACCCTTCCCTATAGCAGATATACAGTTGTGTTCAAAATAATAGTAGTGCTCCTCAACATATTTTCAAAACCATTTTTTAACACTTCCTGTCATCCAAATGAAACAAATGATACCTTTTTGAATAGATTGAATGTATACATTAGAAAACCGAAGAAGTTTTATTACATTTGCTTTCTACTTTCTTGTTTCACTTGACTTTAGGCGAATACCCATGAAATCTGCTGTTCAATAAAAAAAGTAGTGCTGGGATAATTTAATTAAAAAAAAAAATGAAAAAAAGATAGAAATTAATTTAAAAGAGTCACAATCCGTAAGCTCAATTTAGTTGTTATATATAATGATGAAAATCATGTTTGGAAATAGCGGAACTTTCGATTTTGAAGCGTAAAAAGAAATCATTGCTCGGTGCAGAAGAGGAGACATCAGAGTTAGACCAAAAACTAAAGGTTGGAGGTATAAGGGGAGTTGAAAAATAAGTTTTTGTACTCTTAATATTGTATTTGACTCAATTGAGTACAAGAAGTAGACTGAAAATCAATTTTTATGTGAAAAACATATCTTTTGCATGGATGGTCGACGAAGGTTAAAGGCAAGACCCAACCTTCAGTACCCTCAAAAATTATGAAAAAAATTTTATATCGCTTTGAAAGTGATGTGACAGTTGGTAGACAACTGATTACACATTATTAAAGTCCAAAAAGTCCTGGAAACTTACGCGTTTTGGTTATAAAGCACATAAGCCCACGACTCAAGTTAGCAGAAACGCTGTGGGCTGGCCTGAGTCGCAGTCACGAAAAATACTTTTGACTGATGAGGGTAAAGTTGTATTATATGGTAAGATAGACGCCAAAGAATATGTTTGGCATTCAAAGAAATCCGATTTCCCCAAAATCTGGAAAAAATAGCATTGAATATGCTGGGCTTACCCCTATGGGGCTCAGCTCATATGAACTAGTACGGTACAGTCTGGCGTTGGAGTATTTAACAAAACAAAGTATGCAGATATACTTTAATATACATAACGTTCATATTAAAATTGAAAAATGTTTTTAAAAAGAATCTTTAAACATGATAATGACCTGAAAACATCACAAAAGCCCGCTAGGAATTGGGTTTCATCCGAAAATATCGAGGTTTTGCCATGTTCACCTCAGTCCCTGGATCCCAATCTCATCTAAAACTTATGGGGAATGTCAAATACATTGTTAAAACTGCAAATCATTCAACCAGACTAAAGTTTTGGCAAGTGGGTTAAGCATAATCGGCTGAAATCCTTTTGACGCGTTGGCAGGACCCTATTGGCCCCATGCCTGTCCGGTGTATGTCCATAATGACAACAAAATTGATTTGAAACTATATATTAAAAGCTCAAGAAACATGAGGAATATGAATCATAGGTTTTAATTTGAGTTTCGTTGATTTTTTCGATTTTATAAAAAAATACTACTATTTTATTGAACAGCAGATTTCATGGGTATACGTCCAAAATCAAGCAAAACAAGAAATTGGAACGCAAATTTAATGAAACTTCTTCGGTTTTCTAATGTATACATTCCAATCTATTCAAAAAGGTATCATTTGTTTCATTTGGATGACTGGAAGTGTTAAAAAGATGGTTTTGAAAATATGTTGAGGAGCACTACTATTATTTTGAACACAGCTGTATGTACATATGTATGTACTATATCTATATGTAGAATAATACAAATCCCCGAGAGGCGGTAACTTTGCAGCAAGGTGAAGTGGGGAAAAGACTACTGCTACTTGAATGCCAATGCATCCATAAACCAAATAAGAAAAGAACACAGATACGCAGATACAAAGGTTCCGATTAACTACAGCAGATATATGTAGATGAAAATAAACACGCCAAGCGACCAGCGCTCAGGCGATAACGCCTCCTTCAAGGGAAGGGCATGGAACACACACACACACAGATAATCAAATTTGCAATGGGAATGGAATGCTTAAAATGTGGGGCCAGCAGAGAGTATCACATTGCTATCAAGAATTTGTAACAGATTTCCAGGAATTTCCTTATATTTTCATTTATTTATGAAGCGTATCTGCAGGGTATTATTAGGGTATTACAGCTGCTAGTAATCCTGGCTCACATACAATGATAGATTTCCTGTGATTTGTACCCACATTAACCCCTTTTCAGGGCACTGTCACCCTTCCACCCACTGTGCGGGGATGCAAACCGCAAGCCCAAAAGCGTTGGAAATCAGTTAACAAATGTCGACTGACCGCATCGAATCGACTGGCTGACACTCGGACTGGCTGACTGACTGACTGACAGATTGATGAAGTGCCTATCTGCGTGTTGCTCCAAAAAAAAAAAAAAAAAAAACAATACAAAAAGAATACAAAATAAATCGAAAACCAATGAATTACTGACGTAATCAAGCAAGGATTTACGATACCCAGATCGGGTGGGGACCCAACCCCAAAACCCAACCCACTTCCACTGGAGATAAACTAAATAAACTGAAAGGAAAAACAGTCGAAACTTAGCACACCCTTGCAGATCGATCGTTTCAATGGAATAAAGATATAGAAATATTATACATACTGTTTTCTTTCTATAAACGATCTATTTTTCACAGAGTAGAGTTTACTCTGAAATCTCATATCCACATGCTATTGATCTTCGTCAATAAAGGGTCTGCCAACGTTACCCCTTTTCAAAGGGTAATAAGAAATCACACATCCTCTGTCTCATCCGCTCTCTCTCGCTCTTTCTACACCTCCCTCTTCGGTAGTCGATACTGGAAATTAATTTTTGCATAAATCTTGTGTGCACACATTCGCATTCGTATTCAAATGCAAGTATGGAGATACTCGTCTGGTGACGATGACAATGACAATACTTCGCTTCGTTTTTCCAGAGTTTATTTTTAGAACTGAATGGCAGCAGGCAGCAGGCATGCATATTCTTTTTTATCAGCACTAAATAGTAAACAAGAAGGGTCCTCGCTGCCTGCTCCCTACACCCCACACACACCCTCGTACCTCTCATTCGGCGGAATGAGTCAACGCGATGAGTGTGCGTGCATAAACGGGTAATGGGAATGCGAATCGAAAAGGAAATGCTCAAAAATTCCGATCACCCCAACCACACAGATTGTGTGTGTGTCGTGTTCTGCTACTGCTTCAGATCTTACTTCCAGTCAGCTTCCAGCTCTACCACTTCCAGCCTCCACCTCCAGCAAGCACTACCTCCGCCACCAGCACTACCACTTGAGTTCCGCGTAATTAAGAAACATTCCAAAACAATAAACTATTCCATAATACGATAGAACGAATGAACCGAACCGAACCCCCCCAATCCAATCGAACTCAATATGGAATAGTGCTCTGCTGCTTCCTACTCCTCCTCAAACTATTCTTCTTCTGCTTTACTCATGTGTTGTCTCTGTCTTTGTTTATTTAGCATTTTTGTTGTTGCTTCGTTGCTTCGTTTCTTGCGGTGCAAAAAGAGAGAAGATGATATGAGAGATGATGATGATGAAACATGTGTGCGGCAGCAGTTTGAAAGCGGCATTAAAAACCTACATACCTCGCACACACGAATGTACATACAGATATGTATTGTATATGTTTTGGGTGTACATACAAATGTACAGTGGTCACTAATTAATTATAACTTTCGCAAGCTGGAAAGTTTGTAAATATTTCTAAATAAAAGTTTTATTTTTATTAGACCCAGTCATGAATCATTTCGTCAGAACATCAAACCAAAAACTTGACAAAAAGTATTGTTTTGTGCATCTCTTATCGGAGCGTATATTCCCAAGTAAATATAAACAGCGATGAAGCATGGGTAAACCATTATAGAGAGACTACTGTACACATTTATGCATGTACAAACATTTCTGTGTATGGGAGACCCACCAGTCCAAATGCAATACAAAACCATTGAACAAATGCTGAGGCGTTGAAAAAATAGAGCGGCAACAGTTGTTATTTTTAACTTTTTTAATTGTTATTACACTGTTCACGTCTGCTCGACATTATACTCGTATTATTATTATTATTGTTGTTGTTGTTGTTCTTTTTTAGTTGCAGCCACACAGTAATTATTGTTGTATCTTCTGGTGCTGGTGTGTTATTGTTCTGCATTGAATACTGATATTGTTGTTTAATTTACTTTAATTGAGCTTGTCATTTGGGTATAGAAAATTGTAACAATTGGTTGGAAAACGATGGCAGAATCAAAAATAAATTTGTATTTAATGGGATACAGTCACAGAATATCAGAACTTTCCGCTTTACTGTGGTAGCAAGGGTAAAGTGTTAAAAACTGCTGCCTCGATTAACTCGAGAGTTAAATCTTGATCTTTACAATGCCAAAACCTTCGAAATGACCTGAATTCCCAAACACTCCTACTTGACATTTCTCATTATAAACACATCAAAATCAATCAAAAGATTCAAAAATTTCACGCTTGCAAATAAACCTTTAATACAATTTTCGTAATTATTGGATAATCTTGAAACCATGAAAACAACTCCCTGGCACATCCCAATGTCTCGCTCTTTCGAAAGTTGTCTGTCCAACACTCATTGGGAGACCTTTTCCCCCTACTACCTCCTACCAGAGAGCACAAAAACCAATTAATAAATACAGCTCAATTAATAAAAAGCAACCACAAATATGCAAAAAAAAACACACACACACAAAAAGATACAAAAACAGAGGCTACAAAATACTCGTACAAGTGGAAAATGCAGTCACTTGTCTGGCGGCGGGATTGCCCACAAATGGGCAATGGATCGGGGCACTGGAGACTGACTGCCCACAAACGTTTCCAAGTGACCGAGTTACGGATAGATTGGCGCTTGCTCAATGGGGGGAGGGGAAATACTTTACATATATATCGAAAACCGAATGTACACGCAGTGATCAGAGCCAGTGCCAGATCAGGGGCAGCAGGCACCACTTTGGGGCATGGCGGATGCAAAACAAAACCATCCACACGTCCACAATCCACATCCACATTGAATATTCGTTGGGGCACTGATGCACTGCCCACACAGGCAGCAGGCAGCAGACAGCATGGAGTGAAAATGAGCTTGGATTTCGATTTCTTTATGTTTCCGAAGCGTGTTTATGTGGCGGACATTCCAAAAACGAAACCGCTAATAAGGTCAAAAGCTTTGCCGGAGAACCCAAACCAATCGAATGAAAGAAAGATAGAGATACGGATAGAGAGAGAGAGAGAGCGAGAGAGAGCAATAACAATTTTGTAAACGAGCATTGACATTTTTAGATAATGGATAAACAATAAAGAATACGCCCCCATGAAATGGAGCGACGGGCGAAATTTGCCAAACAAACGGTATAGAAAACGGTGAGGAAAACCACACAAAAGCAAAAGGCAAATGCAAAGGCAGGGGGAATCAGTTAGGTGAGGGAGTTAAGAAGAGAAACCTGGCACGATCGCTGGCAATGACTTATGACAACAACAGCAACAAAAAACCGAAGGCAAACGCGAGAAATTGAAAAGGTAATCAAACATACGAAGAAGAGAGAACAGCAGAGGAGGGAGAAATACATAAGTAAGAATATCACGTATGAAGAGTTCCGACTATGGGATACCTCTTTGTGTGATTTCGTAATGTAATGTATGGAATAATACAAAAAACACTCTCTTAATTTAATAATTATCTCTCACTCTCTCTCTTATGGGTTCTACTTTCTATGTGTAACTATATTTTTCTTCCACATCTTATACAACTTTTACATCTCTCTACACAAACACAACAAATACGGAACATCCCCATTACATTTCTAGGGTATAAAAACAATAAATCTACTTACAAATGCAAAACAAATCTGAGAGTATGTATCTTGAAGATAGTTTTTATTTAAGCATACTGGACTCATAGAGAAGGGGAGGCATTGCGAGGGGGAGGGAAGTAGGTGGCTGCCAGCTGCTGCTGTAGCTGCTTCTGCTAGGCAAACAAGAAATATAGAATGAAATATACGTATGTACATGTGTTTGTACGATATGTTTGTACGTATACGAGTGAGTATAAGCATAAAGTCAGGGGCAGACAACGTCAGACGTCGACGTCGACGTTTTGGGCAGAGCGATGAGGTAATTTTCTGGTTGTTTTTAAAACTTTTGGAAGCACACACACACACACATGTGAGTATTTAGCGATATATAGATTAAGATTCCAATGAGAAGAAGGGTTACTCCAGACGTTGCGCAGGCGTAGGGCAAGAGTAACCAAATTGATTAGAAAGGTCGTTGGCTAATTTCACAATTTATTTGCTTATTTATGGCATATATACAAAGATATATACGAATATATATTTATATTCCTTTGGCTGGCGTAAAAATAACACCATATGTCACGCCGCACTAACAACACACACACACACAGCCACACACATGTACACTTATCGAACATTTGGCGATTCTTTTTATACCTTTTTTATTTGCTTTTATTATCCGCTATTTTTCACAATTAAGCTTTAAACTTTTTGTTGATTATATGGGCTCTTTTCGTATATATAAAAAACAAACACGTAAATGGGAGATACGCAATACGATATATGCATATGTTTGATTGGATATGTATATATATATAAATATATAGCGATATCGGCCACGGCACTTGTTCGACAACGATCCGGCACCGACGACGGGTAAAACTCAACTTAACTGAGGCCCCCACCGTGCGCCGAACGCAGGCGGCTCAAGAGAGAAGCAACAGTTTTGAGGGAGCAAAGAGCCACACAAACGTAGGAGCAACAGTTGGAGAGCCCCACAGTAGAGAGAGAGAGAGAGAGCCTAAGGTGCCTACACAGCAACAGCAAGAGAGCGAACGTCTAAGCAGTGGGGGAGGAAGAGAGAGAGAGAGCGTAACTACAGAGCTCCTAAGCAGCGTGCTTCTAATCAGAGAGAGCAGCACCTGCAGTGGCTCTCTCTCACTCCGCCTGTTGCTCTTCGGTGATCGTTGCTCGATGAGAACGGGGAGAGAGAGAGAGACGGGCGGCAGACAAATGTAAACAAAACAAACTAAGAAAAGGAAGGTAACTGGGAGGGGGACAAAGAGAGGCAGAGGAACAAGGTGATGGACCCGTGCCAGTGGGTTGCCTGCCGCCTCCCTGCCACTCGATGACTAATCTTCTTTCAATGGCTGTTTCTTGACGCTTCTCTCTTTTGTTTTACACAACCTCCGGCCAAGAGCCAGCGGAAGCAAGCGGGACAGTGGAAGTGGCAGCTTACTCACTGTAAGTTTCCCAGAAAAAGTATTAGTTAAGCAATTTGGCGCCAATCAAGGCAGCAATGGGTAGCAGAATGAATGACTCGAGTGAAAAGTGCGTAAACAAATGAAGCGGAACGAACGGGGTATTATATTTGCTTCTCCCTCTCTCTCAATTAGGCCCAATTATTGGACACAATTGATCTCACAGCCAGCCAGCCAGCCGGCGGTTGAAACAATTGTGTTAAAAAGTGAAATCTTTTTGAACAGCAGGAGGCCCGCACGAGCCGGGGGTTGGACCGACCGACAGACAGGCTGCAGCAGCATATAGTACAATAGAGTGAGGGTTAAATTTCATAATTAACTTGAAAACAATTTGCAAACAACACTGTCTGGATGGTACGGGTACGGGTAGGGCTTGCAGCTGTGTCAATCAGTGAATTCTTCGAGTCAAGAAGTTGCCTGCCGCATCGTGTCGCGTCGCACTAATCTTATCGTCCGGAATGCTCTCCCTCTCATGCTATCTCTCTCTGGTACGACTGGCTTTTCAATCAAAGGCGATAAAGAAGTTGGATTGATAAGTGCGCGTCCCTCCAGGCAGTCCACAGGGAATAGTCGTTTCAGGGAGAGAACTTTTGCCTTAATTGAATTATATTTCGTTTTGCTTCTCTTGCAGGACTGGAAGTTGCATTTAATTAGCATAAACGCATACGCACACACACACACACACACATACAGGCACACAGAGACACGTTCCAGCTGCGGGCGTAGGCGTCCCAGTGAATGGAATGGTGACCAAATGTTTTGTTGGCTCTTAATGTTCGCGTGACCATCATAAACAGGCGGCATTTTGGGAGCAGCCTCTAGGGGTGTTTACACCCAAGAGGAGCTAACCCCCAACCCACCCAACCAGCCAGGCAGCAGCAACAGCAACAACAACAACAAGCGCCACAAAGATACGATTCTTGTGGGGGCCGCCGCCGCCGCCGACGCAGCTGAATTTACACACGCTTTATATGACAGTCCCCCGCACTAGCACTGGGCTCACCACCATTGCATATCACAGTAGGCACACTTAATTGTTGTTAACTTACAGAATAACAGGAAAAAGCGAGTTTAAAGAGTGCTAAAATTGTGTAAATAAAACCAACACTTGACAAAAAATTCGTCGTAGAAAGAACAGTGTGGCCGTCGCTCGCACAGACATGTTATCGATGCGTTGCGATAGCCACTGTTAAGCGCAACAGGGCACCGCACTGTTAACTGCACACTCATGCTCTATGGCAACCCTAGAGTCGTGAGAACGCGCGCCATATTCAAAACTCGACTGCAAGCAAGCAGGCAATTTAAAACAACTTAAAGTGGCAGCAGATTTGTATTTTTAAGCGGGGAAGTCAAAAGACTAAGCGTGATTAATGATGGCCATGGCCAGAGCTTAAGGGCGAACATTTTGATAAATTTGTCTGCCTTTCCGTACGATCATCATTTCCGGCATGATTCTAGGCGATTGAAAAGAGACGTCCGGACGGACGACCATAAGTTACAACCATCCACACACTCCACCCCATTGCCGATGGCAATCTAGTGGGCAAAAACAAAAACTACGAGTGCAAAAACAACTTCTTGGCCGGGTAATACATAAAATCATAAAAATATAAAAGAAAAATTCATGACTTGTGAGAAACCAACGGACCGCATATAGCGATTGGATTTTTATTGGGGGAGAGGCTTTGCTTTTGGGGTTGATTTTTGGGTGAAATAAAAATAAATTTAATGTTGCTGTTTTTCTGCTGCTCCTCGTCATAGATACAGATACAGCTACAGATATGTTTATGCGCGTAATTTATGCTGGAAAAACATCTCGAGCATAAACAGGAAACAAGCACGTCCCACGGCTACACGCTCCTCCTTTCATACCGAGTTCTGCCACTCCTCCTTTGATACAGAGTCAAGACGATTGAGTCCTGGACTCGGCTTTGGGCTGTGCACAAATTCAATTAATTTCAATCGAACGCCTGTCGTTTTGCCCATCCGGCATTCGATACCCCCGCAACCAAATAGAGGCACAGCGATAGATACGAGTAGTATGTAGTCACCCCTTGGCTGGATAGATATACATAGATAAATCTCAGAATGGGACACACACGCCACGCCATGCCACGCCGTTGTTATGACTGGCAGTTGGCCAGAAAACCCATCGACATGTGCTCCTGCTGCGTCATTGCTTTAGTTCCGGTGCCAAGTCAAGATTTATGTCGTCACAATGGAACAACGGCACCGAAACAGCAAACGCGAGTCCCTTTCGAATCCTTTTTCGAGTGACCCACTTGGGACTGGCCAGCAGCAGCAGGAGATGCAGCAGCATTGCCCATAGCTGGACACTAATTGAACGATCTTCCGGTTGGCTAATGGGTTAACTCTCTGTGAGTGCTCAGCCTTTTCGGGTCATATATCTTCCGCCCAGAGGCTGTGATAATTTCGGCATTTTATCAACCAAAATTTAGACGGGTTTTTCAAGATTTATTGCCCTCCAATTTGGTTGATAGTTTTCCTATTTGCCGCTCTACCGCGCTCTCTTCTCTCTGGGTTTATGGTTTCTAATTGCAGCGGCTGCAGCAAAGACATTAAAATCTGAAATTATAATTAATAAATTAAATATATTATGTGCTGTGGAAAACGGGTAAAACTAGTAGCCAGAATTTTGAGATAAGCCAAAGGGGAATATTTATGAGGAGTGAGCAGATCGCTTTCAAGTGCCACTTTTAATTGTAGTTTTAATGAGTGGAAAAATATACGAAAACTTTGTTCAACGTTATTTAAAATTTTAAGACCAAATTATGGGAGACTCCAGCTGTCTATACTCTTTGAGAATCTACAGAAAAACTATAGCAGTATATGCAGCTAATATCTGTATAACTTTTAAATTTAACTCACGATACGAAGAGTCTAATATAGTTATAGGCTCATATATTATATATGTGTACAAATAAATGTCTGACAGCGAATATTTCTAGGATTCACCCCGATTCACAGTAGATATGATATTCATATATTTAAATCTCAAAAGCAAATCCATAACTGGATTTTTGACTTCTCATGAATGTCAAAAAAAACATTGGGAATGGTTTGGTCGAGGCATAATCATGATCAAATGCGGATTTCGTTTTAATAAATATTAAAAAAATATTATTTTAAATTTAAAAACTATACACATGCATATGTGCAAATTTGGATACAGGCATACAGGATCTGCTGAACCCCCACAACCGTTTCATTATCAGTTTTTAAGAACTTTTGCAAAATGTAGAAATACTTAAAAATTGTACGTTTAATTGAATCTAGCTCTAGTGGCACATAAATATTTTCAAATATGCAAAACTTCACTTTTAAATCATCAAAAAGATAGTTCCTCCATACATAAACAAATACTCGCACTTTTTTCCAAAGTGCAAAGAGACAATAAAACTCTCCTTCGAAATGGCTTGCCCAAAACAAATTCCCCGACAAATTCGAAGGCACTACAAAAAGAACCATTTGCATGCCACACACACACACACAAAGAAAAAAGCGAGAATAAAAAACTTATATTGAGAACAATAAAAATTTATGAAAACCCATTAAGAGGCGGCTGGAAAAACAAGCAAACGACTACAAATTGCCGACAGGGCAGCCGTCAGAGTACCCAGAATCCCAGTCGCAGTCCCTTGGCACGCTCTTACCCCTTGAAACGAGGGGTTGGGGTTGGGTTGAGAATATTTGGCCACAAATTATTTTTATAGCTGCAAGCGATCCCAGGCACGAGGCACGAGCCACGGACAAAGTCATAACCGATCCACGACCGATGCCTGGCTAAGCCCAAAGAAGTCTCCGGATGGACGTTTCGCTCGTAAAAAAGGAGCAGAAATTTAGAGAGGGAGAGGAGAAGGGAGCAGAACGACTGGGTGGGTGGGTGTGTCTGGGGGCATGGTCATGGAAGAGAGCAAATTTTAATTGATGACAATTTCATTAAAATTTTGAACAGCGGCGGCGGCGGCAATCCTGAAAATCTACATCCTGCCCAAGCGTGGGATGTCCTTGCTCCAGATGAAGATGATAATCATAATTGGGGATGCGACTAGGATAAGCCTAGGACTGGGGGCAGGGGAAAGGAGTTAGCGAAGCATGAAGGATGCAAAAAGTTAATCGCTCAGGCGGATGGCCAGGCCCAAGGCAGAAGGCAGGAGGCACTTTGTATCTGGACAGATGTGTTAATGCTGCTCTCTCGTCTCTTCATTGCCGTAACCCGTGCAGGGGTGGGGGTATTTTTTATTACCAGTGTGTATCCTGCATCCTCTTTGTGTGTTTGTTCACTAAGTAAATTGCGTAAATTTATAGCTGTGTAAATTGTTTAATGACTCAACAGTCCAATGGAGTATTTATCACGGCCTGGGCAGGGCCTGCCCGTGTGTCCTAATGGCCATGTTTGAGGTTGAGGTTGATTCAGTTTAGAGTCCCGGCCCATCAAGTGGGAGTGACACAGGAGGGGTTGCATTGGGTTTGGGTTGGCTTACCAACTGCCAGTTGTGGGCCATAAACAAGTTAAAACTTCGCATTTATTTTGCTCATTTATTGATAGATTTTATTGATAAAGATTCGAATTGAGGCATTAACTTATTTATGGCATAGAAGTTATTGGAACTATTTGGACTCACTTTCCCTGCTTTGGCTATGCTCTAGCCTTAGTTGGAATTTCTAGTTTAATTTCTGAATATTTTATGCGGTTTTTAATTTACATTTTGCATTTGTTTTAATGGGTAAAGTTTTTAAAGAAAAAGTTAATAAAATTATTAGATGATCATAAACTACTGAAAGGGCTTCAAAGAACAGCTGTGGGAATTCCATTTTCTACAGAAATTCTATTCCTTTATAAGATTTTATTACAATTCAGAGCTGGCGTTCTTTAACATATGAAAAGAGGATTGAAAGCATTACCAAACAGGTATGGAAATCGTTTCAAAGAGTTGTGATAATAATTGTATTAATACTTATTATTATTTTAACATGAACAAAGAACCTTTTAATCACTTATGACAAGTCTTATATAGAAATTGGAACCTTAGAATAATTATTATTAATTTTCTTCATGAAAACTAGTTTGCCACTTTTATAGGACCATTCGAAAATCTACAAATAAATGGAAGTATTAATACTTATTATTATTTGAAATCAGCAAACTGCATAAATTTCTAAACTATATTTCCAACAAAAATAAGAGAGAATCTATTGATCTATTAAAGTTCGAAGATATTTCTGAAATCTCTACGAGTATATATGCATCTTCCTATAAGATATGCCACTCGTATAACAAATGATTTTGCTCAATCTCAAATTGACTTCTCTGTAACTTTTCTACAAAAACATGTACTAGCATCGGTCTGGCATTCCCCCACAAAAACAATGTTGTATGTCTTTTTTTGGAAGCACTCACATGCCAAGATTTAGGAGACGATTTCCCCTTATCCGAGCTCTGTCATCTGTCAGAGGGAAAGGGCCACGGGCCAGGGGCTAGGCCAGGGCCAGCAATTAAGCAAACATTAAACATGTAAACAGCTCGCAACGCCCCATAGATGAGGCAGCTGGAAGAGAGGATAGCACAGAGGTTGAGCTGAAGGATGGAGGTTGGAGTCCATTCCTCGTGCGTTTTCCAATTCGCTGACTTGTCGCACCCAGTCAGAGAGTGCTCGACGATAAACGGCACTGATAGCGCGGATGGAAAGGGAAGGGGAAGGGAAGAGCAGCGCTAGAGACGGAGACCGAGACCGAGAGATACCCCCTAGACCAGAGATGAGATGAACCCCGTCGGAGGAACAAGCTTGAGCTCAATTGAGTTTCAAATTGATGTCACCATTATCGGGAGCTGTCATCTCAGCAGTACCCCTGATGGGGTGATGCCACAATGAGGGATGGGATGGGATGGAGTGAGACTGAGAGTGAGAGTTTCCCAGTATTTTTTTTCTACATATACAATTTTTAGTCATCATTTATCAGCGGGAAACATTTTCTCACATGCCCGCAATTGCATATTTATGTAGATGGATGCAATGTGCAATTTTAGTTTGCGCTTCGATTTAAGTGCTCATAAATAAAAATCCACCCCTTAAGGGGTCCAACAAGGGAAAGGGAATGAATTGACTCTCGGCCTGTCTGGGTGTCTGGGTGTGTCTGGTGGGGGGTGCCAGTGCCACAAGTCCACCCCAAAAGCAAGAACTGTCAAAAAGGCAACGGGCAAAGTTTGTAAACAAAACTAATGCCGACATGGGTGTTGATAAAGTTCTTCAAGTTCTCTCCCTCCTAGCAATACCATTCCCATTCCCATCCTCCTCTTCTCCGCTCCTTATTGAATTGCCCTACACGCTTGATTGCCCGCTAAACGGATGTGTCGGGGGGAGGGGTTACATGGCCATTCGATTCGTGTATGACATGTGGATTCGTCATACCAAAAAGCGCAAAATATTATCCCAGTCTGGGCCGTTTGTTCTGGTTTCTCGCGAAAAACATTCACAAAGGGGTGCACGATGCAATGGAGGATGCAGGATGCAGCATGCACAGAACTACTTTACTGAATGGAGGAGAGTTGTAGCTGCGTCCTGTGATGGCCTCATGGTTCAATGGAATTGTGACTTGTGTCTAATGGACTATCCATTGTCATCCTTTGCGCCGCGACTTAATGGCATCGCAGAAACTAAAGCAGTTGCACAAACACACAAATAATAGTCGAATTTGTATTCGAATGGAAGCTGAGAATCCATTCATTGTTCGCTTTTCCTTCCTCTCGCACTGGGGAGACCTTCTCTATGGAAATTTGAACGGAATCTATACGGCAGCTGTAAGGATTTTGTGTTGGTTTTGCTCTAAAAGGGGGTAACATTCGGGAATTTAGTTTTAATTATGTCTTTAAGTCGTAATCTTGTTTGTTAGCGGAACAGAAACGTACTATGTATAATGGGAGGAAAAGATTCTTTAGTGCTATTCATTTTTAATTTTACAAACATTTCTAATCTATGAATCAATTTGGTATACTTTGTAATCCCATTTGGTCAAAGATCTATGAATTATTTCTCACTTTTGAACCAGCTAAAATGAATTTGCAATCATTGCTTTACCATATATATTTTGTTTGATTTAATCAGTTGAAAATTATTATAACTTTGAGAATATATTCCCATATTTGAGAATATATTCCCATAGGGTTATAGTCAGGAATATTGTATCTTTGTACTCCAAAATATCCCACAAAATATCCTCAAAAAGTATATTTAATTTGATCCCAGATAAACAACAATATAATTTAAAAACTCATAGCAAATAACCTCGTAACTATAACTTTTCTTGTTACAGAAATATAGATATTTTATAAATGATCTTAGAGGATAATTTTGCATACAATTTTGAGGATTAGTCATGTGTATTATTGTGGAAATAAACCTTTTAAAATACCAAGGAACTAGTAGATTGCTTGGCTCCTAACTGGTATAATACTTATTCCAAGAATTGACGGCAGAAGGACACCTTGAATGAGGCAGAGGAAGGTCTTCTCTTAAGTCTAGGAATCTAGTTCTCAAATCTAGGAAAGTCCAAGAATTTCCTTAGACTTCGGGGAGGAAACACAAGGCACTCTGGTGGAAGATATATTCCATGATTCCAAAGAAATCTGCAGTGCAAACTCCCAAGTTAATTTCAATGAACACGGCATCTCTAATTCTCTACCCTAATATAACTCCTTAATTTTTGTTGATTATAAAACTTCACCCCAAAAGGAACTCCATTCCGTAAGCTCTGTACGGGTCATTAGCAAATTACGAGGCAAAAATTGAATTTGGGCATTGGCAACAAAAGTCGTTCTGATCGGAGTAATCCTATGATGGCTAATTTGTTTCCTTATTGAGGAGCAGAAATACAGAAGAAATCTGCACAGATCGGATGACAGTTATGGAAATTTATGATTCATTGTCTGGCAAACGGATGGAATGGGCTGCGGATTGCCCATTGCCCAATGTAATCCATTTGTTTGCGCAACATTTGTCACGCTGCCAGTAGTGTGCTCCGCTTCTTCTCCTCCTCCCCCATGTGGCAGGACATGGGCGAGGGATATGTCAACAGAGCTACTCGTACATACACGTACGATCCACAGTCACAGCCACCCCGTTACATCGTAAGCACTTTGACTTTGATTTCATTTCCATTCCCCTTTCCCGTTTTTTTTTTGCGCAAATGTTTGGCAAATGTTGCAAACTGTCGTCGGTTGGTTTGTTGGTTTATGGATTCGAGGGGAAGGAGAGGAAGTAGAGGCGAACGAGAGCAGAGCGTGGATTCCGGTAGCGATTTATGAATTTCATTTACTAATGGATGGATAGGATTGTGGCTGAAACTCTGAAACTCCACAGATGTGTAAATATGCAATATGGATTATTTTTAAAAATATTTTAGATCTCTTGCGGGGATGGATGCGGGTACAGCACTTCGTAATTGATCTGGTTAACAGCTTAAATGGATTGGAAATTAATTTCGAAATTTACCAAAGCATTTAAAATTTCAATAGATAGTCGTAGATACATATATACTTAAAGCGGTTTCAAGGTATTGATTTTATGATTTTTAATGTAAGGGAAAGGAATTAAGGAGCCTAATTTAAGGAACTCAAACTATGAACAATTTTACAAATTAATGCTAAAAGGAATATCTGAAAAACTGTAATATAGCGCCATTTAATTAGATTTATCTATTAAAATGTATATAACTAAGTGAACTAAGTTAGCTCTTACAACAAGTAGTATCCCAATTAAAATATAAACAATTAAGGACTCGTAATAAATAAAGAAAATGAAAATGAAGAGAATATCAACTCACTATAAAATCTTGCCAGTCTGCTTAAGAAATATCTAACTTATGGTGCATATTTAACTCATAAATAGATAAACAACTATAAACTCATTAAACTTAGTTTGTTTATAAAAAATCTATCTTTAAAAGAATATTTAATCCATTAAAGTATAGGCAGTATTGAGAGTAAAACATAATTTAAGCTCTTTTCGTACATTTCCTTACACACATATTCTTACAGATATCTCCCAAGTTTGTGTTGAACTTTGCAAACTTGCAACAATAAAAAACCGCAAAAACTGTTAACTAAAGGTACCTAAAATGAAGATCAGATGATTATACAATATGTTGCATACCTTTATAGGAAATCTTTTTTCTTTTTGTTGGAGCTTTTTCACAAACATTTATATTGATAAAGAATTATTTACTTGATAAACAATCTATTGTAGATTCCCAAGTGTTTAGAAGAAATCACTTTTTATAAGACTTTATTGATACATTTTTAAATCGGAGCCATCTCCTACAATGTATCTAACTATCACACATCTGAAATATAAGGATACGTAGGTTTCTATTTATATTTCTGGCCTAACTATGAAAAATCCAACTTAGGCGTTTGAAAATGGTTTTATTGTTTTTCAAAATATTCTCCTT
The DNA here is from genome assembly GCA_009664405.1 of Drosophila bifasciata. NCBI lineage: Eukaryota > Metazoa > Arthropoda > Insecta > Diptera > Drosophilidae > Drosophila > Drosophila bifasciata. The sequence continues at coordinate 44,202,863 of CM019043.1, forward strand.
GATAATTAATACACTTTTGCATTCGATTAAACCAATTTTCAAAGCATTTTTTCCAGTCCGAATGAGACACCTCTAAAACATGATTTTGAACGCATCAACCGCTTCTTCTGGCGTCGTAAACCGTTGGCTGCGTAATTTATTCTTGATGTTAGGGAACAAGAAGAAGGCATTGGGTGCTAAGTCAGCACTGTTCGGCGGGGGACCCATCAATTCGACGTTTTGGTCGGTCAAAAATGCCTTTGTCTGTGCCTATGAGTGAGAGCTAGCATTGGCACGGTGAAGAAGGATTCGTGTCTTTTTGTTCATTTTTCGAATTTCACCAAAAACGTCTGGCAAACAAATGGTTGTATACCAATCAGAATTAACTGTTTTACGTTTCTCTAAGGCAACTGTAGCCACATGACCATTAATGCCGAAAAAAAACAGGCCACCATTTGCTTCTATGTGCTTCGTGAGCGAACCACTTTTGTTGGATTTGGTTCATTTTGAAAGACCCAAACAGTCGATTGTTGTTTTGTTTCCGGCTCGTATGAATATATCCAGGATTTGTCACCTGTGTAGATATTATATACACTTTTTGAAGTACCACGATCGTACTTTTGGATAATTTCTTTGCACCAATCAACACGCGGCTTTTTTTGCTGGATTGTTAATTTATGTGGGATCCAACGGGAGCCCACCTTTTTTATGACCAGGGGATAATGGCAAATCTTATTGATGGTCGTCATACTAATGTCCAAGGAAGCCTCTATCTCACGGTATGTGACATGACGATCTTTGTTAATCAGTTCTTGCACAGCATCGATTTTTTGTGGCACAGCAACTGATTCTGGACGACCTTCACGGAATTAGTCGCTGAGCGTACAGCGACCACGAAAAACTCAATGTACTAATTTTTACAGAGCTTAAGGAAGGTGCTTGTTCGCCGTGTAATAATTTTAGTTCATCGATAAATTCTTGTCTTCGTAATCCACGTCGAAAGATGTGAAAAATAATCGTACGAAAATATTCAAGGCCTAATTCCATTTTTCTGCCGAGGTAAATTTTTATTTATCGTTAATCGATATCAAACGTGGTCGTACATTAAAAAGTTGTATGTAGGTTTAGCCCATAAAACTCCAAACTTGTTTATGCAAATAACCTTTTGGCCCTAATATGGCTGGAAGTGACCTAGGCCAGAAATATAAATAGCAACCCTCGTATTCCCTCAGTGTATTCCTACCCATTGCCCAAAGCACAACGAAGCCATTTTCTAACCCTGTGAACTGAACTCCGATTGGCTGTTATAAAATGTTAATAGTCGCTCCTCTCCACCTTCACTAGTTATAGCGGCGCCTCCTACCCTTTGCACCAGCCATGTGCGACTGGTGTGCGACGTGTGGACTGGTACTGGTACTGCTCCTGCGCACTGGAAACTCTGGCCAGTACATAGGCAGCCTTTCTTTGGTTTACATAAACGAATGGACCATGTGCCGCCTGTGGCCAGCTTCCAGCCATCCAACCACACACTCGACTCAGTCTGTCGCTTCAGCTACAGATCCCACACCAATCCTGGACTGAATTTATACCATGGCACATGACTGCCGTTGGCTTCTGTCCATTTATCTTGGGCTGTATATTCCTGCCGGTTTTTTTTTTTCTTTTAACCAACAGGGGGCACCCAAACCACATTGGACTGTGTGCCCACAATGCCACCAATGGCAGTTACATTTTATGGCCAAAGTTCACGAGAACCCTACCCCCATGACATGCTCCACGCATTTGGCGACCAAGTGGCGCCATTTTTGCCGCATTCACATCGATGTTGATGGGGGGATACAATTTCAGTTTATGCTAACGCAGACATTCACAGGAATATAAAAATAAAGCACAAAAACAAAAAGAAATCATAGATAAAGATAAAGTTTCCACTGAGTTGATTTCTTTCTATAAATGGATTTTTATTTTTCAGTTTAAACATTTCTATCGTGAGTGGCATGGAATGGACAGACAACAAACTATATTATACTTTACTCATACTCGCATGCATTACTATAGAGTAGTATAAAAAACACACCCACTTGACTTGCATTTGTAATCGTACATAATTTATCAGTATTTGTATATATTAATTAATATTAATCAGTATAAAAACTTTTCATGAAAAAAACAAAAACTTAAGTGAGCACAGAGAGAGAGAGAGAAGTTCGTTCCATTCATCAATCAGTATTATAATTCTTATATAAATTCATTTTCAGGCTAAATAACAACAAAAAATAGGCTGGCTTATCCTCTTGAAAATGGAAAGATTTCTGTCGCCGTTCCTAGGGTCCAGCACTCACATTAAATTATACACGAAAATTATATAGAAAATTAGCTACATTTACGGGAATCATTTCATACATATATTATTTTATATAGATTTGTTTTTCAATTTTTATGTTTTTTTTTTGTTTGTGTTTTTTTTTTTTTAAGAAATGCCTGCACACACTTGATATGCAGCGTTGAGAATAGATTGGCATTCCGACTCTTGACCCTGCTAGAAAACAAATAGAAAACATCTTCATCAGACTATGTTCTAGTTAGGGGTGAGGGGAAAGGGTTTACAAAGGTATGTGGGGGGTTTGTCTTGTGGCTTCTTCGATCGGTTTGTATTGCTTGGGCATTGTCATGAGGGCAACCGCATTGTTGTTCAGATTTCTTGTTCAATCTTCAATTGAAGTTTTCTTGTTTAAGTAATTAATGGCTGCAATTTCGTTCCGGCACCTGACTAATCAATCAATATTCGTTAAAGACAATACAAAATCGAAACAATTACACACATATGTGGGCATACACATGCATAATTGTAGAGCACTCTACGCTGTAGTCTTAAGTAAATCATTTTCACTAAATTTAGTTGCGCCTAGTCAGGTGTGTGTATGTGTTTCCGTGTGGTGTTCGTTTTAGCATTTGTTGGCCTAGTAGAACTTTTTCGCCTGCGCCTCACTGCGATTCCTGTAATGGGGAAGCATAAAAGTTGGTTAGCAAAAGTTAATGGAAGATTCTCTAGATCGATTACTCACTTGAATATATTATATATAAATACTAGCAGCAGTTGAACAACGGTTACACTTAGGAACAATGTGACGCCCACACAGCTGCCAGTGGGACAGTTGGCCACCTGCGCTCCAGCCTGTGGCGCAGATTGCAGTCTGTACAGAAAAGTAAATGCAAGTTCACAGATCACAAATAATTCAATCGAACTATTAAGACAACTAAACTCACTTTTGTCCCACATGGGAGATGCCCTGCTTGACCTGATTCATGCCGTCACGCATCTCGGCTATGAGCGTTTGCACATCGTAGCCGGTGGACTGGATCTGGGCTGTGGGCGCGTGCTTCTGATTTGTTTGTATGTTATCAGTACGCACATTGATATCGCCCACCAGTTGCCGTATCTCCCGTATGGAGCTCAGCAGCACATTCTGATTGGTGAGCAGTAAATCCACATCGGATCGGCTGACGACACCGCCGCCAGACAATTGCTGCTGGGGCACACCGCCAGCGGCTGATGGCGGCAGGGCCTGTCCGGCATTGGCGGCCAGGCCGCGCGAGACCAGCGTTAGCGTGTTCTCCTGGCGTCCAATGATCTCGTCCACTTTGCGGGACAGCTCGCGCAGGTGTTCGGCAATTTGGCTCTGTCCCTGCCAGATTTGACGCAGCTCGCGCTGGTTCTCCGACTCGTAGAACTCCTCCCAATCCTCCTCGTCTTTGTGCTAGAAGAGAGAGAGAGAGAGGCAAACGAAGCCGATTAAATCACAAAACAGATTATGGCGTTTCAGTGGAACCGATAAGCCGCTGGCCGGATGTTGGCGTTTATCAGTTGATGTCGTGGCAGCACGCACCTCGTTGGGATGCTCCTTCTTGTACTCCAGCTTCTGCTTCTCCAGCTTATCCTGATACTCGTTGTACTCGGCCGTCAGCTTCTCCTGATTGTCCACCTTCTGGGGCTCCTGGACCTGGCCAGCAGCGTGCAGGGATGTGGTGAGGAAGTGGTACACATCGTGATCATCGGCCAGGCCGCCGGTGGCAGCCGAGATACCAAAGTAGCCGTTCTTGGGCAGATTCACGCCGTCCGAGCGCATGCACAGCTCGTAGTCGTCGTTGTTGTTGGTCATGCCATTGTGGATGAGTACGGTGAGCACGTTGTTGTAGTACTCGATGCGCGCCCGCGTGGGGAAGGGCTTGTTACGGAAATCCCTGAGGCAACCGCTCAGCAACTGCGTCGTTCCATCGTTGGTATGGTCGTACTGCTTGGTCCCGTCATTGACTACCGCACTGATGTAGGGATTGTTGTGCTTGTTGTCGTTGTCGAAGGAATCGAAGATGATGCCCAGGCCATTCCAGCGGTCCGACGAGCCGAACACGGGCCCATTGTAGTCTCCCTTCTCGGTGGTGTACCAGAAGGCCAGACCATCGGCACCGATGCGGCCACGTCCCGTCACACGGAACACAATCTCCACATCCCACCAGTCGAAGTTGGTTTGCGTTTTGGTCCAGATGGCGCCCTTCTGCGAACGCAGCGATGGTGCCACACGCACACTTTCGGAGCTGGCGATGGCATCTGAAAATCAAAGGCAACAAGTTGTAGTCGTGGTGTCCAACTGGCTGTGGTGTGGGGCTAAATTTAAATTAAAACAAAGTGCCTGCGTGTCCACTTTGCCGCTTGGCAGCCAGTTTGGGCCATCGCCGTCTCGCTCGCACTCGCTGGCAGCGGCGAATGGGCCAAAACAACTGACGTGGAGCTCTTCTACTTACTTCCCCCGTACTCCCAGAAGGGTACGGTGCCGTCTTTTTGGGCCAAATACGGCGGCTTAAACGAGTACTTGTACTCGAATCGACGGTGCACGCCAACGGACCCTGGACTCAGGTTGGTTGTCGCATACGTTTGTTTGGCAAATATGCAGAAAATGGCCAGGAATTTGCAAAATGTTGGCAGCATCTTATTATTTTATTTTGACAGCTGAGGACAGTGTGACCGCGGAATTATCGATCGAATATACCGTCCGGCTCTCAGACATATACTAAAATATACTTTATCATTTTCAAAATATACCGAGGAAAAAACGATGTATCCCACTTAACCCCGTCTATTTATACAGTTCAATACCTTGAGCTAAACAACAGATATTCTGATTATTCAATCAGCAAGAATAGCTTACTTTGATGCCTCTTTTTTTATTGGATTGTTTATAAAATCAGGTTTAAACAAAAACGGCCAAAGCATAAAACATATCAGAACCAGGGCTACCTCGATACCACTGACCAACCGATACATGTTATTTCTCATCGATAGATCGTCAGCCTGCCCGCTAAATTCAAACTGTTTTTTTTTTTACGAAGTTGAGGTGGAAAAACATTTATTTGATAATTTAAAAAGTGTTTAAAATAAACTTAAATGTAGCAAAATACGCGCCATTATGCGTGTGCTGGTGCACACATTTACACGACACAAATACATATACATATATTTATATATTCATTAATTAATATTATTGTAAACTTATTTCGTTTAGTCGTTTCAATTGCCTTTTGCTTGATATCACCAAAGTCATTTTACATCAATTTCTCCAAAGTTCTCCCGCATCCTTTGATTCCTTTGTTCTTCGTAGTTTTCCGTGAGCTTACAGCTAAGTATGGTTGGTATATTCATAGGTTTTACTGCCTCTTTAGCATATAGTGTGTGGGCTTTTTATAGAAAAAATATTGTTAGTTGCTCAGTTAAAGTGATAGTTTCATTTGCAGATCTGTGAATGTGAATATGGGTGTGGTGTGGTTGGTGTGGGGTGTTTGTTTCCTCATCAAAGTTGCACCATTTTACAAATGTTTAGTTACTCATTCTGAATCACAATCACTTTCATTTCGTTTCGTTTCGTGTTAGTTGTGTGCGCAAAACATAGAAAAATCAATAGCAAAATTAAACCATAAATGTAAGGCAATCCAATTGTATATTTTCGATTTGTTTTTATTACAAAATAAATCATAATTCAACGAATGTTCGTTCAGGAGTTCGTTCGTTGGCAAAATTATGTATGAGCGTGCATTTAGAATAGTAGTTATGTTTGAAATGTATTACAAATACGATAATAAATTAAACTTAAATGGGGCTTCTTGGGTCCGATCTCCAAATGTAGATAATACGCTTCGAAATCTTTAAGTAACAGCTGACATTTTGCTTATAGAATGTGGGTTGAAACTCGCGTAAAGTAAACGCGTCTCGCGCGCGCGCATCCTAGACTACAAAATACAAAAAAACTATAGTGTATATACGTGTATGCATATAGTACGTGTGTATATGTATATATATATATCCTACAATCGTATGTATTGTAAGTGTTGTTTAGGTTCTGTTTCCGTTTTAGTTTTAGTGTAGAAGATCAGTAATCAGTGGATGATCCGTGCTCCAGCATGGCCGCTCCATTCTCTGTAAATGTTTTCTCTTCTTATCTTCCTTTTCGCAATTTCAAACGCAGTTATGTAGCAAAAGTTAGGAACAAAAATGAACCGCATTGCATGTTGCATGTGGCATGTTGCATTTTGCCTGTTGTGTGTGTGTGTGTGTGTGTGTTTCAAAAACTGGATAACAAATGCTTCTTTTTACTTTTCTTATTTTTTGATAATTGATAACCTGTTGATCTAGCTGTATGCGTGTGTGTTGTGTGTGTGTGTGTATATGTGCAAGGTATAACAAAAAGTCTTTAAACAAAATTAAACAAATAATTGAAAAAAAAGTCCGGGGACTGACGGAAAGCAAAAATAAAAATGCAGTTAATACACAAAAATTCGCTGCAATTCACATAATACGCTACGCTACAAGATTCGCTGCGATTGGTAGTTGGTTGTTTGTGGTTGGTTGCTCCCTTCCCTACTGGATACTGGGCTACTGGCTACTGTCTAATGCACGTGCTGATGGTGGGCGGCACTGGGCGGCGCAGTGCCAAATACGCTCATCAGATCGCCCTCGAAGAGGGCAATAATCAGCATGATTCCCACGCCACTGAGCATGCCCAGTATCTGCAGCAGGAACTGGGCCAGCGACTTGTGCGAGGCCGATATCTCAGGCATCTAGAGAGGAGGCAGGAATGACAGCAATAATTAGCTAAATATAAAGCTTCAATGGGCATCGTTCAACGTACCATATCGACCAGGGCAATGTATATAAACAGACCCGCTGCTACGGCAAACATCCATTGGGCCACATCCTGCGACTGGCCAAAGGCAATGCCAAAGATCATGCCAATGAAGCTGAGGACACCAGTCAACAGATTGTAGTACACAGCCGATTTCACAGACATGCCCGCCTTCATCAGAATGGCAAAGTCGCCCAGCTCGTGCGGCAGCTCGTGACAGAAGACGGCCAGCGAGGTGGAAAAGCCACCGGCAATATTCTCGGCAAATGCCGCCCCAATGGCCATGCCATCGGTGAAGTTATGCAGCCCATCGCCCATGATGATCATCCAGGCCACGGCGCTCAGCGTCTCTGGCGGCGAATGGACGTGCCCATGCCGATGGCTATGGCCATGGTGCGATGACTCGTGCTCCCTCAAAATGACTGTCACATGATCGTTCTTGCCGTCCTTGCCACCATCCACTACCTTGTTGCTGTTCGAGGCGGCATACACAGCATTCCCGTCCAGATCCGTGACAATGGTATTGTTGTCCAGCGCCTCCTGAAGCTGATGCTGATGTTGGTGCTGCTGCTGGTGGTTGTTATGCTTGTGATTGTGGTTGTGGTGGTTCATCTCCACGCAGTTTGTGTGCAGCGTGGAGAGCAGCGACTCTGCGGCCGCTGCCATTTCACTGGAACCATCGTGATCGGAGAGTCCGTTGCGTATCTCAGAGGCGGAAGCGGCATCGCCGCCTGCTCCTGCCGCAGAGGCAGCCACCCCGTCGCCGGGCAGATGCATCCACTCGCTCTGCTTGTTGTTCATCGTAATCTCATCGTAGCAGTACGGATACGAGCTGTATTTCTGCTTGCAGATCTTGTCCCCCGCCACGGAGTTGTTCACCGACGAGTCCGGATCACGCATCACCTTCGCACGCGATGGCTTCTTGGTCTCCTTCTTCTCCACGCTCTTCCGCCACTCGGAGATCATGGTCAGGGCATGCTCCGTGATGTAGAAGAAGATGATGCCGCCCAGGCAGCCCAAACCCTTCATGATCATGCCTCGCTCGTCCTGTCCAGCCAGCGACTGTCATGGAAAGAGAATCAAAGAGATTAGGAATCGCCAAATAATGAAAATCGACAATTCCTTGCTACTCACATGTGGCAGTAAATGGAGTAAAGCATCCCCTGTCATTGTGCCCACGGCCAACGACACCAGATACTGGATTATGTGCTTGTAATACCGGGAGCCCATAAAGGGTATGATGGCCACCCCGACGAGGCCGAGGATGCCGCAGGCAAACACCGAAATGAAGGCATAGACCCACACTGAAATGGAACATTTAATTTAATTTAAAGAAGTGAATAACAGACTCGACAGTAGATTCAACGCACCATAGAACATATCCTTTTCGGGTACCAGCAGCTTCTCCGTGCTATCGATCTCGTCCAGCACATCCAGCTCAATGCAGCCTCCCGTCTGTGCCCTCAGTTCGTGCAGCAGCACGGGACACAAATGGAGCATGTCTCGTTCGCTGAGTGTAAAGTTTGTGGGCTCCTCGATGGCTGCTGCCATATGATGCTGGGAGCTGCTGCTGTTGTGTGGCAGCAGGGGTGCGCATACAACGTTGGAGTTGGTGCCATTGTTGCTCAGGGTGCAGTTCCTTAGCTGGAGCTCCTCTCCTTCCGACTCTTCGTTGTGGCTGTGGCTATGACTGTGACTGCGATGGGAGAGATCGTGGGGCTGGACATGTTGCACCAGGCGACTAGCAGGCACGCACTGTGTAAAGGGAAGGCAGACATTAATTGTGGCATTCACAAATAAAGAGATTGCTCTACTTACGGTTCCCTCGCTGGAGACCATCGAGGGCAGGTTTAGCTCATGCAGGAAACTGTTGAAGCCACTGCTGTCCATCGCCTCCTGCTGGGCCATCAGCTTGTCGAGAAAGTACTTGGTGATCTGCGGGACATGTGGCTCGGAATGGCCATGGCCATGGCCGTGACCCTGCTCCGCATGCCGCTTGTCTCTTCTCGAGGGCGGACTTGTGCTGTAATTCTGGGTATCGTCGATAGCTAGCTGCTGTCTCTGATCGGTGGTTTCACTGGAGGGACTGGAGAGTCTGGTGTAGACGCGCGCATTTAGCTGCTCCTGGCTGTGCTTCACGTTCTCAGTGGCGCCTGCGAGCAGGTTCTCCACATGATCCTGGCAGTGCAGGCGATGGGCACACAGGAGGCAGACCACACAAACGGCCATTATGTGACGCGCCATCTTCTCGGCCGCTTATTCTTCTCTCTCTCTCTGCCACAAACAACAAATGCTCTATAGTTGTGGGTGATTCTGATTCTGATTCGTTTTGGTTGTTTCAGTTTACTGGCCAGCAAACATTGTATACATATATATTCAGTCAATCAATCAATTAATCAGTCAGTCATCAATTCAGTTCTGAGTTGTGATCTGCAATGGAACCGTAAAGAAACAGAGTACGGGGATTAGTCAAAGAAAAACAGCAGCATGGAGGGGATTCTATTCTAATCGTTAATCGTTATCCCAACCCACACTCATTAAGCCCGTTCGGAGAGCAGAGATCAGACCAGACCACTTACAATACACCCATTTGTGATGCCCCATTGCATAACCAAAATAGTCAGCCAACCGAAGCGGAAGTTCAAGTTCGTTTGACAGCCACAAACGAGAGATGTGGATGTGGATTGGACACCTACAAATATGGGAAAAAGCTCGATAAAAAACAGACAGCAGTCAGCAGACCGCCCAAGCAATCAATTGGGTTTTCAGGTGCTTCAAAACATTGTCCATAAATGGGGTACAACTCAATGCATTCTGTAGTTCGTTTAAAAGATATCAGATCTACATACGTATAGGGAGACAGCAAGCACATCAATCATTGATCTTTAAATGGGGAAAAGCTATTGGAATATTGCATTATACATTCTATGAACCACACGATATCACATCAATCTGTATTATATCAAACTAAAATGTTTCTACATTTTGCAGCCAAAGAACTACTTAAAGATCTTCAAGTTTGAAACACTTTAAGAACCAAACCAAAAACACTTTCATTGAAATATTTGCAACTTTCTTTGCTACTCTTTTTTCTTATCACTTGCGAAATATTTTACTTGGATTTTCGGATACATTTTTCAGTGTTCTTTAAGTCCCATTTGGTAAAGGTTGGAATTACATAAAGTACACTCTCTTCCCACTCCTCACTTTTATTATCAACTTCTTTATCAACAAGGGTGCTTCTGGTCTGGGGTCTGAGGTCTGTCTCTGGTCTGCTCGTTGCGCTGCGGACTGCAAACGTCACCGATGCCATGCGGTTGCCTCGATAAGCAGACCTCAAATGACGGGCACGCGCCAAAAAGCGAGACTTTTCAAATTTTCCCGCAAACCAAAACTACTGAAAATTGCTTTGTTAATGTAACAACTTGTTGTTGCTGCTGCTGCTGCTGCGACAGCTGCTGCGGGGGCACAGGCAGACCTTAGACAATTTTTTGCAATTGCGCATTAATGCCACAAGCTGCTCTACGACAGTTCCTGCATTGCTATCCAATTTATTGATAAAACTTGGGCGAATATTTACGACACAAGTGAGGAGGAGGGAGAGGTGGAGGTGTGGTAAACGGAAACACGTGGGTGGCCAGGTGGTGGGTGCCGGCTGCCTGCCCGACTATCGACTTAATAAAAAGGGAAAGCCAAGCCAAAAAACAAACGTCACTGTTGTTGCATAAGGCGCTAGCTAGAGGCGCGTCAAGGTCACACAGGAAGTGGGCGGCGGAGCCCATTGCATTGCACATTCGGCATTGGCAAGGACACACGCGTTGCCCCTGAAGGTGGCGCAGGATCAAGGTAGTGTTGCGAAAAGGTTGCGAGTTCACTTAAAGACCACCCCACAACCTGCAGCACTCACTTGTTGAGCAAATCAGAATTAAAGTTTCTTCAATTAAAATTGATCAAATTTTCGTTGATGTTGCAGTGCGTTTTCCTTGTTTCTGTCTGTCCTTTGACTGTCGTTACTTTGTGGATCTTTGTTTGCCTCCAATCAATTCTGATGCAAACTTAATTTCGTTTCAATAAAAATCAATCAACTCTTCCAAAATCTGCTACCGAGGCTGGGCACTCCACCCTGGTGGATCACAGCAGCAGAATTTCTTTCGTTGCCAAAAATCTGACCCCACAATTCCGCCTCCCAATCAGTCCCTGCAGTCAAGTCAGTCAATTGGTCAAGTGGTGTCCCCCGCCGCAGCCATTGACTGATTTGTTTTATTATTTGTTACTTTATTTCTTTCATTGTACATTGTTTTTTTTGGTTTTTTTTGCGATATCTGTTTGTAATCAAGCCTAATTTGAATTCAGTTCGCGTGATTTGAAATCACTGAGAGAAATACTCCGAAATGGCTTTTATTTCTCACTCAATGTCTTATATATAGTAATTGTGGAGCGGGATGGGATGTGGGATTTTCTGTTTCATTCGCTTGTGCCAATAAATTCAGCAATTAAATTCACTTTCTTTCTGTGTCTGTCTGGCACGCATGCGCCCAAGCCCAAGCAAACAGCAGACGTCACACAGCACTGCAGATTGATAGTAGCAAAAATATATATTCTAATATCTCCGAGTACATACATTTATGATATTTCTATTATATCACTCAATATTGAAGACACTGAACCCGATCCGAACCGAACCGAACCGCACCGAACCGAGCCAAACCGCCAACTGAGCAGCGCGCCTCACTTTCCGTGCGATTTATAAGCCCAGTTTCAATTGTGGCCATAAATTTGTTGTGCTGTGCAGGAGGGGGGGCCCTCTCCACACCCATTAAAGCATGCCCATGATCGGCAGGGAGGCGTGCAATACTATATGGTTACGAGGGGGGAGGCGTGGCTGATTTTGGACCATGGCTAACGCGCAGCAAACAAAAAAAAAGAGAACATTTAGAGTCGATTGAATACCACAAGCTACTCCAAGTTTGGCCTGAGCTTGAGATGGATTATTGCACTCTGGAATTAAGCTTAATTAATTGATAGAAAATGTCAATATGTTAATGTTAATTTAATTAAGACGCAAATTTGACACTTTTAAAGTCGTTGCTTTAATTTAATCTATAGTTATTTTATACTTTAAAATTGGATCTTGGTAAGATACAATGCTTAAGATTTTTCATTTATGTTTTATATATTCCAGAAATGAAAGCCCATAAAAATAAGGTATTTGCTGACTCATTTGTTTCATTTCACCGAATTTTAAGTTTATAAAAGTTTTATTTTATAGCCAGGTCATTATTAGGACTTGTAGGAAAGTCACGTAAATGAGAAAAATTATTACAAAATTCCTGCTTAAAATCGTATTACATCTACGGGTTGTAAACAATGTTGAAAAGTCCGCCAATAAAATCGGTAGTAGCAATATCGATAGATTTTATGCTGTTCATTTATGGGAAATTAGTACAGCTAAACATCGTTGTACTCCAAGCTCAAAGCTGTACTACGAGCTCCAAGAGCTTAAATAAATTTCTTCCCATGAAAACCCAATCGATCCATCAAGAGATCTGCATGACATCTTCACATCTAATATGTCGATTTCAAAGCTTCTCTTGTTTAGGCTAAAAATCAAACAAATTTTTGCTGACATCTCCTCCATTCGATAATTTGAAACTACGCAAAAAAAAGAACCAACGAACCTCTTCTGTACTCGAGAAGCCATTGCCCTCTGTATGCCTTACTCAGTGAAATGGAACCTCGCATGATATCTCCATACCCATAAGCTGAAATTTAATAGCAATGTTGTATATATGTATGTATGTATGATATCTGCACATAATAAGTGGAAATTTATGTTATGAGGATACATTTAGTTGCAAATTCTTGGAACCCATTACTGACTCAACGAAATCAAATTTCGCAAGATAATCGCCATTGCAAAATCAAAAAACATTCCTTAGAGTTCTTTGCACGTTGAAGGGTTTTTGCTGACTACATAAATTTTAATTTCGCATGATATCTCCATATCATAAGCTGAAATTTAATAGCAATGTTGAAACCTGGAAACCTGCGCACACAATATATTATATTTCGCCTGAAACCTCCACATATCATAAGTGGAAATTTATGTTCTTTATTCTCAATTTGGTCGGAAATTCTTGGAACCGATTGCTGAGTTAACGAAATCAAATTTCGCAAGACAATCTCCATTGCGAAAACGAAGCATTCCCCTTAGGTTGGAAGGTTTTTGGTGAATCGAAAGACTTAAATTTCACATGGTATCTCCATTTCATAGGTACAATAGCTTATGCCGACTTGTCAAATTAAAGTAAGTCTTTTTTCAATTTTCAGTCTGGAAACTTTCCAACTTGTTGCTGACTCATGCGAATCGATTTTTCACAGAGATATTCCGCCTTCAGAACTGAAATCTCACCACCACACACACACACACACACACACACACACACACACCAATTATAACAAATTTCACAGCTGTTTTTGCTACTCTACAAGCCATACGCTGACTCATCTAATTACATTATGCATGATATCTCCAATTTACACTTTGTTCTAACAATAGAATTTCACCATACTAGTGTACATAATCTACCTTTAACAGCCTGATAATTCATTCGCGAAAACCTTCCACACATGACATAAAACACAAACCCTGACGTAATTCATCTGCCGGCAGATCTTGCAAGCTGAAATTTCACGCAGACAACACCACGAAGAGGGAGAGAGAGGCAGACAGAATGAAATAAACTTCGTTGCTACCTGCGAACGTCCACCCATATATATACCTTTTATCTTCAGCTGTACCTTTGCCAGCATATCTTTTCGGAACATTCAAGAATTTCATATCGAGAACCCCACAGGTAAGCAGCAAACAAACACGCAAACACACACACAAACACAAACACAGACACATGTACACGTACACGTACTTTTATTTACACAGAAATATATTATCTCTTCTTGCGGTACAGAAACGAAAAATCATTGTCCGAAAGCTTCTGGCTGTGGAGCTTTTTAACGGCCAGACGAGGGTCATGATTTTTTATTTCGGAGTTCTGGATAATTAGAATAGCTTATCAAGTGTGACTTTGCAGAGGTCGATCACGTCTAAATATATGTATAATGAGTGTCCGGATCGGATCTGGTTGGGACGAGGCTCTAGCTCTGGCTCTGACCTTGCGCCGTTGCTCGTTGGCCGACTGCTAAACGAAGTGAGTTGCGCATTTTAATATGCTACAGGTACAACCACAGAGAGCCAGGTTGACACAGACACATAACTGATGTTGAAGGGCCCGCCAAATGTGATAAATAATTCATTGATATAGATACTATATGTACTATGTATATGTATTGTCTTATCACATATGTAGAATTGTTGAGTAAACAATAGACTATTGCCGTGTGTTTACGTCGGTTTTTGTTAGATTCCTACTCGAGTGACGGTGGCGAGTCGGAAGGCGTTTTGATATTGTACCTCCCTCCATGAATAATTGATTTGTCTCTGAACAATTGAGAGCCATAGTACACTCTATGGGTGCGATAAGGAACCATCATGATGGTGGACACCAGCCAGCCATCCAGTAATGGATTCCATTTATGAATCACACGGCACACCACCTACATAGACGTAGACTCGCGCGTCCGCCAACACGTCTTAAAATAACGGACTGAAAACGTATGTGGAGGGAGCCAAAACACATGTTGATAGTATATGGGTCATTGTCGATAAGCATTCTATCGCATATTTTACCAAATTTTATTTTGCGTAATTGGGCTTTAATGATAGCAGCAGGGAAAATGGAAATGAAAATGGCACTTGGGTTCGTGTTATAAATACATATATAACAAAAATATATACCAAAATAGCATAAAAACGTGCCGAATACACATACTTATGTACGTATCACTCACACTCATGCACGATACGTACATATGTACATATGGTAGTGAGCGGGTGTCCAAATCACAAGAAGAAGACTTAAAACTCGCACATGGAAGGAAGGCGGCAGCTATAAATACACTATGAATGGGTGGGAAGTGGAGGAGCGCAGATGAGGGGGCCCGTCGCATGCATTTCCAATGCACTGAGACGCACTAAGCTAAATAATCTTTAATTAGTAAAATATTGAAACACTTACGCACGTTTTACGTTTATTTATTGAACTGTTTAACACATCGCATACACATACACATACACATCAATTCCAAGAGTTGCAGAGATGCGCGCAGCAGAGCAGCAGCAGTGATAGTGAAGGGCCGATGCTGTCCAATGATTACTTCAATCCCACACACTGACGGGAACGGCGGGTACGGCGGATGTGTCGTATACTATAACTGTCGTACTGGCGAGATAACGCCAAATCTGAATTACGTTGCAACAATCCCAGATTAACACAGAAAATCTACCAAAAGAGCAACTTTTCAGCGGCGACGAGGCGCGAGACCAGCGGTAAAAACTTAGCCCCGACCGACTTGCACGGAGACTAGACGCCACTCACACACACACGCACACGTGCACAGTTACGCAAGGCGCTGGTTAACTGTAATCATCTTGAGAACTCGATTGATTTAAACATATGCCAATTCCATTTTCACTTTTGCACGCACCGCCAACACAAAATCCGCAAAGTAGGGATGGCTGCCTGCCGAAATATCGAACGCGTGCCCGATAGCTATCGATTAGCAGCAGTTGTCAAACTATCTTCGCTTGAAATTTCATATATTCGATAAAATAATCAGAAACAAACAGAACAAAAAAGAGATTAAATTTAAACGGGTGAAAATGAGCGAAACTGAGCATTTTACTGTTGGTATGTGTTGTTATTCAACCTTTTTGAATGCATTTTCACAATCCACCCACTCGCAGGCTCCACCAAGCCCATCTTTCCCGACGATGGCGTGCTGCGCTTGTACTCGATGCGCTTTTGTCCCTATGCACACCGCGTGCATCTCGTGCTGGATGCCAAGAACATTCCATATCACAGCATCTATATTAATCTGCAAGCCAAGCCCAGCTGGTTTCTGAAGATGAGCAGCACCGCCAAGGTGCCGGCACTGGAACTCGTCAAGGAGAGTGGCAGTCCAGTGCTAGTTGAATCTCTAGTCATATGCGATTACTTGGATGAGGTGTATCCAGAAGAGTCGCTCTATCCGACAGACCCATTGAAAAAGGCCCAGGACAAGATACTCATTCAGCGTTTTGGCCAGTTCATCACAGCCATTTACAAGCTGATGCTTGACGACAATCCCGATCTGGACTTAGCCGACATGAACAACGGGTTGGACATTTACGAGAACGAGCTAAAGCAGCGTGGCAGCAACTTCTTTGGCGGCTCCAAGCCGGGTATGCTAGACTACATGATTTGGCCCTGGTGCGAGCGTTTTGCTTCCCTGAAACACAGCACGGGCACCCAAGCTGAGTTGGATCCAGTGCGCTTTGTGACACTAGTGAGTACACCTCTGGGAATCAATGAATTGTCAATATAAAATGTGTATTTTTTGCAGCTCAAGTGGCGCGACTTGATGATGCAGGATAAGGCCGTGAAGAGTTTCTATCTGGATGGGGAGACTCATGCCAAATATATGAGCTCCCGTCGTGCTGGCAATGCTGATTATAACATGCTCTAGTAGGTGTTTCTAAGCTCAATCCCAAACCATACCCAACTAATATTTCACATTTTCTCCTTCTCAGCCATGCCGCCAAGCGTGCAAGACGGGAGTAAAAATATTATAAATGATGGTGTTTTTTTTAACTTCGCTGGAACGAAATCAGTGATAATACAGATATTGTAAATACTCTGGAAAATTATATTAATAGAATCTATTAAAATTAAATTTGAATTGTATCGTTATCGATAAGTTTCCGCCTAGGCCACTATATAAGTGCGATAGCGCATTCGCGTCTCTGTCATTCGATAGGCAGCGCAGGCAACAAGAAGTCAGAATTTTGCGTCTAACGAATTTCAAGAACTTTGTTAAAAATATAAACATGTCCATACCGCAAAAGCACTTTAAGAAAGGTTAGTTCAAGGTCATTTCGCACGCACTTGAGGCTGTGATGCGGCATTTTATTGGGAAATTGATTTTGTTATCGTAGTTTTATCTGCATCGCAATTACATTAAAAGAGGCAACAACAACAAAAATGCACAGCTTTAGCAGAGATATATTATTTATAGACAGATATATCCCGCATGACGTCAGCGCCAATAAACTCCACATCATCAACAGGTACGCCCAAACCGGACATTCCAGAGGATGGCGTCTTGCGCTACTACACCATGCGCTTCTGCCCCTACTCGCAGCGCGCCCAACTGATCCTGGCCGCCAAGAAGATTCCCCATCACACGGTGTACATTGATTTGAGCGAGAAGCCCGAGTGGTACACCGAATACAGTCCCCTGGGCAAGGTGCCAGCCATCCAGCTACCGCAGCTGCCCGGCCAGCCGGCTCTGGTGGAGTCTCTGGTGATTGCCGAGTACCTGGACGAGCAGTATCTGGGAGAGCGCGCCCTGTTCCCCAAGGATCCGCTGCAAAAGGCCCTGGATAGGATACTTATTGAGCGACTGTCGCCCGCCGTCAGTGCCATCTATCCGGTGTTCTTCACCACAAACCCACCCGAGGATGCACTGAAGAACTTTGAGAACGCTTTGGATGTGTTCGAGGAGGAGATCACTAAGCGCGGAACGCCCTACTTTGGTGGCGATAAAATTGGCATTGTGGATTACATGATCTGGCCGTGGTTCGAGCGGTTCCCCGCCCTCAAGTACACGCTGGCCGAGCCCTACGAGCTGGACTCGAAACGTTATCCGAATCTGTTGAATTGGCGCCTCCTGGTGGCCCAGGACGACGCTGTCAAGGCGACTGCACTGGATCCCAAAGTGCATGCCAAGTTTATGCGCACCCGCCACGAGGGCAAGGTCAACTATGACTTGGCATTCGAGCCCCTGTGAACGATACAAGTTCCGGCGGGGCAGTAGATTGTAAAACAGTGATTAATATGGGAGTGTCTTAAAGTTGGATTCTGAATCAGTAATATTAAATATACCATACATCGTATATGTACTCGTAAACACTCGTTTATCTTCGAGGGTATTCAACCAACCACTTGGGCAGACAGACTGAAGCACGAACTAACCAAACTCTGATAACTCTGATTGCAGGCTCCAGCAAACCGCAGCTGCCCGAGGACGGGGTACTGCGTGTCTACTCGATGAGATTCTGTCCCTTCAGCCAGCGGGTACACCTTATCCTTGATGCCAAGGGAATTCCACATCACAAAATCTACATCGATTTGATTGACAAGCCCGAATGGTACAGGGATTACAGTCCCCTGGGCAAGGTGCCCGCCCTGCAACTGACGAACGTCAAGGAGCAGCCCACACTTGTGGAATCGCTCATCATTGCCGAATATCTCGATGAGCAGTATCCCCAGTTGCGTCTGTTTCCCACTGACCCGCTGCAAAAGGCCCAGGACAAGATTCTGATTGAACGCTTTGCTCCGGTGGTCAGTGCCGTGTATCCCGTGCTGACCTGCAATCCCAGTGCTCCCAAAGATGCCCTCACGAACTTCGAGGCAGCTTTGGATGTGTTCGAGCAAGAGCTGACCAAGAGGGGCAGTCCCTACTTTGCTGGACAGACAATTGGCATTGTGGACTACATGATCTGGCCCTGGTTCGAGCGCTTTCCCAGTCTAAAGTTGACCACGGAGCAGAAGTATGAGCTGGATGCCCAGCGCTTTGGTCGCCTGGTAAGCTGTGCCCATCCAACTGAATCTGTGGCCCCTTTTAATACTCCGATTGCAGCTCAAGTGGCGTGAACTGGTGGCTCAGGATGAGGCTGTTCGGAAGACCGCTCTGGATGTCCAATTGCACGCAGAGTTTCAGGGCTCAAAGCGACTGGGAAAGCCGCAGTACGACATAGCATTTAGGGCTTAACGGGCCTCCTGCGTCTGTGCTTTATTCATTCCAAACTAAATTTCAATATACTGCATCACATCAGACCTCCTTGACCAGCAGATTGTAGTTGGGTGTGCCGGCGCTGCGTGTGCGCAGGAACTCTGCCTGCACTTCCGCCTCCATGTAGAAGGCCATCACAGCCGTGTCCCGCTTCATGCGCTCCACCCATTGCGACTAAATGGATTTGGGATTACGGATTAGCGTTTGATCAAGAACGAGTCATCCAAGGGGGGCACTCACCAGCTGCGGGAAGCGCCGCTCATCAAAATTGTAGTCATCGCCACGCTGCAGCTTGAGCAGCTCCAGGCGCTCGCACCACGGCCATATCATGTAGTCGAGAATGCCCGTCTGTTCGCCACCAAAGAAGTCCGTGCAGCGGCGACTCAGCTCCTTCTCATAGGTATCCAGGCCAGACCAGAAGGGCTCCAGATCGCCGCCATCGGATGCCCTAAAGAAGGCGCCCAGGACCGAGTTGAAGCGCTCGATGAGCAGCCGCTCCTGTACCTTCTTGAGTGGATCTCGCGGGTAGAGCGGCCGCAGTGGATACTGCTCGTCCAGGTACTCGCAGATGAGCAGCGATTCGGTCAGCACCGGTGGACCCGGCTCCCGCACCAGCTCCAGGGCGGGCACCTTGCCCTGCGGATTCTTGTCGAGCAGCCAGTCTGGTTTCTCTGTGAGATTTATGTAAATGCTGTGGTAGGGTATCTGTTTGGCATCCAGCACCAAATGGACACGCTGCGCGAACGGACAGAAGCGCATGGAGTACAGCCGTAGGATCCCATCCTCGGGCACATCCGGCGTGGGCGAGCCTGCAATTGGGGGATTCCTTTGAGGCTTTGAGGAACACAGAATGCGGAGCAGGAGCTGTACCCACCTTTAGCCAAGTGTCTGCCGTTGCTCATGATGCGCGTGCTCGGGATCTGATCTGCACTGCTGCGGCGATGCAAGTGATGCAAATCATCAAGCGAGTCGACCAATATATAAAGAGCAACAGCGGCCCGCCCTTGGCTGGGCGGCTACCATTACCCACCCGGCTGAACTTGGCGGCTGCGTCAACCTTTGCGGCTGACACACATACCACACATAGCACACAGTGGAACCTCTGTGTTCTTTTGAAACTTTATTCATCACTCGGAATCTCTCAGAAAATGCAAACAAACAAAAGTAAAAGTAAAAACTATAAAATCGAGATCTAGGCCAGCAGATCGTAGTTGGCGTTGCCCGCCTTGCGGGTTCTCCAGAACTCAATGTGCTGCTCGGGCGTGGCATAGAAGGACTTCACCACATCGTCCGCTTTGAGCAAGTCAATCAGCTTGGCAATCCCCGCAAAGCGTTTCGCATCAAAGTTGTAGCTTTCCGGCAGGACGAACCCAATCACAGCCAGACGCTCCAGCCAGGGCCAAATCATGTAGTCCACGTAGCCAGGCTTGTCGCCGCCGAAAAAGGCTGTGCCCCGCTTGGCCAGCTCCTCCTCGAAGATGTCCAGCGCCAGCCAGTACTCATCGAGGCCAGTGCCCTGCAGCAGGATCTTCATGAAGGCATTGGTGATGCCACTGAAACGCTCCACCAGAATCTTATCCTGGGCCTTCTTCAGCGAATCCTTGGGCAGGAGAGGATTCTGCGGATACTTCTCATCCAGATACTCGGCAATGATCAGCGACTCGATCAGCGACGGTTCACCCTGCTCCGCCGGCAGTTGCAGGGCAGGCACCTTCAACAGCGGACTCACCTCCACCAGCCATTCGGGCTTCTCGGTGAGATTGATATAGACGCTGTGATGCGGCACCTTCTTGGCATTCAGCACAAGGTGTGCGCGCTCAGCATACGGGCAGAAGCGCATCGAAAACAAACGCAATTGTCCATCGTCGGGCAGAACGGGCCTGGCGGAACCTACAAAATGTGCAAATCATGAAAACAATAAGTGGATCATAATATCAATGAATGCTGTTAGCTTAATGGCAAGTCACTTTGATGATAAAGTCATGAAAAGCATTTTCCTTGTCATTATCTTATCTGTAACAATATACTAGTCTGTGGTGTTTCCATATTTATACCGTGAGGAGGGAATGTTCACAACAATGTCGTGAGCTTTCAATTATTCATTGATTTCTGTCTATGTATATATAGAAGAACCTAGTCGTAGTCCTTTCTGCATACCCTGAGAACTGTCAAAGTATACGTAGCATTTTAGGGTCGAAGCTAGATAAAAGTATTTATAAACACATAAAGTACATATGTATATTAAAGATTAAGACATATAAGACTGTCTGGTAAGCTCTTAACACATCCCACATAGAACAGGTTTCATTTATTTTTAAAGTTGTTTATCCCGCAATCGTAGAGCTGAAGTAAAGGCTGTGGCTTACTCTTTCCTCAGAGATCTATCGTATAACCATTAAAGCTAGACAGCTATAACGATCCTACATGTTTTGCCCAACAGCCTTAAGAGTATTCAACAGCTAACTACAAATAATCGAATGCCAACTCATTGTATGAGTTCTCTTAATCACTGATTGGAGCAGTCGCTCGTTGTTCGTCGTTCGTGAGGAAGAGCAATTAGTGGAATGTTGGAAAATTTAATTGTTTTGTTTTGAAGTTATGGTGAAATAGCACTCCACGGTCTCTACTTCTGCTCCTCTCTTACCTTTGGCGTAGTGTTTACCAGTACTCATTATGGTTTTGTGTGTTTTGAAGAGGGAAATTAGTGGAAAAATGCACTTAATATTTGACGTTGAACCAACTGGCTTTGGCTTTGCTTTGTCAACTGAAGTTTCTCTTTGGTGTCGCTCTGTATTTATAAAGCTTTTGCGTTACGATGAGTGTGAGCTTTTTTTCCTGAACATGGATGGATGACTCTTTCGAAATTCATTCCCGTAGTTCTGGCTCTTTCGATACGCGTACTCGTATATGTTGAACCGATTTCTCATTGTCCTCTCGTTTATTATATTTTGCGATTAAAACGCGTTTTGCTACATTTCGCTTTTGCTTCTTCGTTCACATATCAATAATGTTTCATACATCTCTACTTATTTGATTAATAATCACGCCCAGCTTTTCAATATATATATATATATACTACACATATATATGTATATTATATATATATCTTTACAGTTTTACATAGATTGGGGGGAAAGAGCTTTTTTGTTGTTGTTGTTTTGGTTAGGTGTACTTCCAACTACTACACACAGATACACACATTTAGAGACAATTAGTTGGTTAGTCCTCAGTTAAAATCGGAACTTATCCTATTTACACAAATTCACATAAAATCCTGTCTGAGTGTTACATATATAAAAAATATACAAAAAATACATACATACATATTTAACAAATATTGCTGCTGCATAAAAAAATAGTACTGTTGTTCAATTCAGTTATCAGTGTGAGTGTGTGTTGTCGAAATAAATCGCGTTTACAAAAATAATACGAATAAATTAAAGAATAATTATTTATTCGATTGGTTTCGGTGTGTCCGAAGACAGATTTGAAAGCCCTTGAATCGATTTACATTAAATTACATTTCGATGGCTCAATTGGGAGGAAATTATAAATTTTAAACTGAGTTATAATTGTGGGACATAATCCAAAAGGAGAGTGATATCTTTTCCTTTACATTTAACAGACAGACAAATAACTTTTATTTTCAATCACATTTAAGGGCTTACAAATTGATCTGCTTTTAAAAAACATTCAAGTTTAAATTTAAATTTAAAAATTGTTCGATTGTTCGAATCGTTTTTCTTATCGTTCTTATCGATTGCGCGTTGTTCTTACTTGTTCTTTACTGTTACTGGGGGAATAAGTTGAGTTGCTTAAACTAATTACAGTACACAAATACATACATACAATACACGCTAAAAAAAAGTTCTACTCATTTGAATTACAATTTGAATATTCATTTTCGTTTTGCAATTGTTTTGATGTTTTTGTTTGTATTTGTTTTTTGTTGTTTTGCATCGTTGCCTGACGATTTCCGATTACTAAGATTCGTTAATAGTTTCGTTTTGTTTTTTTTTTGTATTTTGTTTGTTGCTCTATAAAATATGCAAACTTGTTGCATTTTGATCACGGTTCTTGCTGTTTCATTACATATATGTATATATTATAGTATATCCCTTTTGATTACTGGAACGACTTGAATTTATCGAACGAAATTTTAATGGTATTTCGATGAAGGATGTTGCTTCAACCATGCGATGTGGTGGCTGCCACCGAGGAGTGGCCGGTAGGAGAGGCCGAAACAGCTGTGGCCGCTGCCGCCCCAGCGTTGCTCCTTTTGTTCAGAATCAAAGGTTGGGCTTGAGATTGGGTCGATCGATTGGAGCTGGAATGGAACTTTGGCTGCATTTGGCTGGTGGACACTGTGGAAGAGCTGCTGCTGCTGCTGCCACCGATGCTGCTACTGTTGTTGTTGGTGGTACTACTGTTGGGGATCTGCTGCTGCTGCTGCTGGCTGCAAGTGAACAGAGTTCATCATTTGCTCGGGTTTTTTGGGTATTTGGGGGGTTGCAGGGCATTTAGGACACACACCCCTTCTGCTCGCCATCCTTCTTGCTGTTGAACATGGCCAGTTCGATTTCCGTGTGCTGGCTGTTCATATGACGCACCCATTCCGCAGGCGTCTCAAAGGAACTGCCAAGCAATAGAACAACATTATTTTCTCTATATTTTGGCAATTAAATGACGCTTACGTGGAGCACAAATCACAGAGCAGCGTGACATGATCATGATCCATATTGTTCTCCTGTTGCTGCAAACGAGAAACAAGCAATGGTTAGGCAGCTGCAACCACACGATGGAACCCTCCCCGAGACTCACCGAAACTCTGCGTCGCTTCTTTGGCACATAGGTTTTGAGGGCTCGCATCGCGAGATTTGTGTTGCTGGAAGTGGTCGATGCACTGCCGCTGGCACTGGCCGCCATGAGATTTGTGCCCGAACCCGGCTCGTTGGCGTGTGTGCCCAGGTGACGGACGAGGGTCTTGGTGTCCTCGAACGACTTCTGGCATATCTCGCACACGAGCAGCTGCTTGAAGTTGTTGTAGTCGCGCAGCGTGTGCTCCTCGGAGTCCTCGGGCGGCGTGGCCCGGTCGCGGTTCAGCTCCAGCTTGACGGCGCTCATCTTAAAGTCCAGCGGCTGCTTGGGCGACAGATGCCCTTCGTCGTGGTTGTTGTTGCTGGCATTGGCCGCTGTTGGTGGGTTGTTGGACCAGTCGCTGGGCTCCTGCTTGATGCTGAGAAAGCTGTGCGGATGTGGCGGTGGTGTGGCAAAGTGCAGCGGTGCCTCGTAGTACTCGTGAGCTGTAGGAATGGAGCACAATCGAATTATTCTTCTAGCACCTACTGGGCGCACACTCACCTCTATCGCAGGCACTCTCACGGCGCAACCGACGCTCGTACACGAGACCCACATCCTCGCGCTCACAGAGCGCCTGATCCTCGTACTCTGGGCGACGCAGCGTGGTCTCCGCCGGCTCGGAGCCAGTTCCCACGGTCAGGGGACAGCTGCTGCAGCCCACTTCTGTGCATATGGACATGGCTGGCGGTGGCGGAACTCCTCCGCCCACTGCCACTGCTCCTGCGGTCGTCGATGAGGGCGGCGGCGGCTGTGGCTCCACTTGACTGCTGGTGGCTGCATAGCAGCACTTATCCTCCGGATCGATGGCCACCTCCTTGTTTACGGATATGCCCAGCTTGCTGCTGCTCGCCACGCTCAGCAGGCCCGTGTGCGCGGCCATTTTTGGGGACTTGACAATCACGGGACTGTCCTTTGGCATTACGGAAGCCCCGAGGCCACGGAATTGCTGCTGATGCTGCTGCTGCTGCTGGTGATGGGGATGATGATGATGATGATTATGATGCTGATGCTGATGCTGGTGCTGCCATCCCAGGAGGGATGTGGAGTTCGTTGGCGGTGGTGGCAGGGGGGGAGATTTGATGGTATACCTGCCGGCGCCACTGCTGCTGCTGCTGCTGCTCGGCTTGCTGCTGTATATGTCGCCGGGCAGCTGTGTGGACATCGGCGGTGGCGGTGGCAGCGTCGAGCGCGATCCATTCGACACATACATGGCGCTCGCCGACGACTCGCGCTGGTGCAGATGTCCGCCATGCGGATGGTGGTGCGAGGATGTGACTGTGGTGCTGCTGTTGTTGTTGGAAGCGCTGGAGCGGCAGAGGCCGCGGATCTTGAGAATCTCGCCGCCCCGCAGCACCTCATTGAGGATGTCATTGGAGACGGTGGCCTCGCCGCTGTACATGTACTGCACCAGGATTTGTATGGCCCGATGGCTCAGATCGGGCGGAAGCACAACGTATATGACGCCGTTGGGCGAGGTAATCGGCGCCGTCTCGAACATCGTGGCAAAGAACTGGCTGCAGGAGCTCAATATAAACTTGTGCGCCGAGATGCCCACCGTCGGTATGTCCGAGTTGATGCTGCTGCTGGTGTATGAGCTGTACAGCACCACATCGGCAAACTTTTCATTTCTGCATCGAAAATCAGATGGGATGAGTATTTAATGGAATAAATAAGATTTACTCACTTGTACAGCGTGGCAATGGAAGTGTTCAAGTAGGACAGATGCGAGTCCCACTTAAGGTGATAGTTTTCGGCGGCCATCTCGAGGCCGAAAGCGCCTCGCACGCACGCACGCACTGCTCTGACAACGACAACAATCAATACGAGAAATCAATAAATTGCGGGGGTAAACAAGTTTTCAAACATTATTTTCACCTCACCACAACCCCACCACCACCAACAAGATAAGGTGTGATAACAACCCTTTTCAACACTGCATCATCGATTAAGCTATCGCGTGACCTATCGACCCAAATTGTCATCGCTAACTGTTTTGCTTATTTACAAAAGTTCACAAAAAAAATCAAAACAAATCGCAGCAGCCAAAGGGTAGACAATGAGCGACTTTGACTCTCGTCTCATTGGGCTGATACGCGGCAATCCAAAGCTCTTTGAGCGGGAAATCCGCAACACGCCATACGCTGCGAAGCGAAAGGACAAGGAGGAGCTGTGGCACAACATTGCGACAATACTGCAAACGGATGGTAATTAGTCTCAATCTAGCTATGACTAGCTATGCACACCTAAATCCCCCTGTTCCGCTATAGTCAAAACATGCACAACCCGTTGGGAGCACCTTAAATTGAAGCTGCATCGGGAGCTGGCCAAAGAGGCCGAAGGTGTCGGCTCCACCTGGATTCTGCTGCCGAAAATGCGATTCCTGAACCCAGGGGCCAGCAGGGCAGGGATCAGGGCTGTGAAAAGCCCCCAGCCATCATCGGATGCTCTTATCGAGGAGGTGCACGACGAAGAGGATACACTGCAAGAGGCAATGGATGAGCAGAGCACGGGCGGCGCAATGGCGGCAAGTGGTAGTGCCCAAATTCCCTCCTCCCGACCCCCACCGCCTTTAGCCCCTGCCGATACCATGCGACGCGTTGGGGTCCTGCTCGAGGGTTTGGGCGAGGAAGATTGCGTTAAGGCGGGAAAACGAATCATTGCGTACTTGTGCAAATGCAATCTGCGTGCTTTGGAGTGTAAGCCAATTGATGATTTGATCATCTAGTTGGAGGAGAGCCCTAAACCCAAGCTTAAACCAACCGTTTAGCTTTAGATTTTGATTGTATTGGGTGGTTCGGTATCTGCTACGGTGGGTGGGTAGGCAGCTGGTGAGGAGGGGCACACAAAAATCGAATTCAACCACGCCAAAAACTCCTACTCCTATGACGCAGTTCAGTTTTGTGGAACTGGTCAAAGAGTGCGCGCGCAAGCAATAACATGTCCAATGGCCCCCATGTCTGGATCCAGTCTGTTGCGGGGGCGGGTCACACAGTGGGGGGTTGGGGGTATGCGCGACGACGCCAAAACAAGAATTTAGTTTATTAATTTGATGACTCCCGACGAGCGCAGACCATGGCAGATATTAGCGAAAACAAAAAAAAACCAAAATGAACAAGGCGCGTCGTTCACCCTTAACTACCTTTCCATCCCCTCCTCGCAGCCGTTGCAAACGCACCTCCGACAAAGCTTACTACTACAACTACATGGAACTACTACTCCTTCTGTATGGCCAGGGGCACCGACCGACGCTGACGCCGACGCCACCTCCTCCTCCTTGCCGCACATTCGGTATTAACACCAAATTATCGATTGATTTCAGTCCAAAGCACAAACAAAAATCGATAAGCTGGCACTCAAAATTCGCAATTGTACAGTTCAACTTAATGCTTAATTCACAATCACTGGCATTCGTGTGCAATTTGTTGTTGTTTTAGCTTTACGTTTAGTTTAAATGTTCAAATAGATGAAACTTTTAAAAATCGCGCCTAAAATGCTCTAGAAATATTTTCACCTTGGCTTTTCCTTTTATTGAGTTGCTGCTTTTGTTTGTTCTGTTTGATGCACTTGTAACGGTAAAATTAAACTTTATTTTTGTAGTTTTATATTATTATTTTTATTCTGCCTTGAAAGCATTTGTTTAAACTACACACAGAGACGTGCGACGGTCGGACAGGGAATAGAACAGCGCCGCGTCCAAAGCTTTCGCTTTGCCTGACAGCTAACGAATAAATGCAGCAAACGAATGTCCTGGTCCTGCTTGGTCAAGGTACACTGAATAGAAGGTAAGGCACAAACCAATATCGGAATGAGAGTAATAGGAGGGAGGGATGGGCAAGAGCGGGCCTTATCTTGTAGTGAATATACCTTGTGCCTGGGCGCCAGAGAGCTAACACCGAGCACTACGGGAACAAAGAGACAGAAAGAGAGAGAGAGAGAGAGAGCGGAAACGAACTTTTACACCCCTCTCTCACGTGCGCATTGTTATTGTTGTGGTTGTGGCTCGAAGTTACATACAAATAACGGGAGCATCGGGCAACGCGCGTAAAATTGATTTCCCTGAGTATATTGATTTATGTTTGCGTCGTACCTTACTGCCCCTCCGTACCCATCCCCTCTTTCTCTGGCTCCACAGTCTCCACCCCAATCTGCTGCTCCTCCTCCTTCTTAGTCATCGCCTCCTGCTCCAGCTGCATTTGTGTGGCCGTCGAAGTGTCCTGCTTGAACAGCTCGCGCAGCAGCATGGTGGCATAGGCGGCCGTGGGCAACGAGAACTCCAGCACGAGGGCCAGATACTGGGCCTCCTCCTCGGAGGGCTCAGCGGTGATGGGAATGCCCTTCATCAGCTCAAAGTCGGAGGCTATCAGTATGTCTTGGGGCGTATTGTAACGTCGGAAACTCCACTTCAAGTCGTTTGGCTGAATGATCATCTTGCGGTAGGCACCCCCCAGGGCGTACGTCTTCTCCTTGTGCTTCAGCAGCTCCGAGGAGAGGCCGACTTCGGCCATCATCTCCTCGTACCACGCACCGCACTCGTTGGCGGGATATGTAATGTCATAGCCGGGCAGCGGCAGGACAACATCGAAAAGCTGATACTTGCCGCTGGAAATGTCTTCCTCGCTTAGCGGTCGCACTTTGCGCTTAAACACCGATTCCTCCTCCAGGCCGGCATCTGCATTGGCATCGACATCCTCTTCGACACCTTCTGGAAGCTCTTTGTCAGTCTCTCCCGCAGCTTCAGTCTCTGCCGGCTCAGCCTGGTTGTCTTCCTCCATTGCCTCCGGCTGCTCCACATACACCAAGTCGCCGGGGATCAGCTTAAGGCCGAACTGGTTGATCCTACGCGAAGCGATGCGGTTGAAGATCAGGCTCTGATAGGCATGCGGATACAGCATCAGCATGTTGCGCGGTATCTGCCGCAAAGCTGAGGAATAATCGGTCTCCCCAAATGTGGCCAGGCCATCCAGCAGCTTCTTCTCGATGAACTTGTCGCCATAGAACTTTGCAGCCGCAGCCGCAGAGTCGCGTTTCTCCCACCATTCCTCTCGTATGGCTCGCATAAACTCAATGTCCGTGTCACGGGGCTTCAGGATCAGTTCGCAGGCCGTCTTGTAGTCGCGCTTCAGCAGCGCCACGCCCACCTCATAGGTTGGCACACTAGCACTATTGCCGAACCGCTGCAGACCATAATAGTTGATGAAGCCGCGATCCTTGAGGGACGCCAGCGAAGCCTCGATATCTCCCCGCCGCTCCTTGGCTATGTGACGCAAGGCAATGCGGAAACGATTGCCCTGCAGATCGCCCAGCTTTAGGGTCGTCGATCTGAAGCCAAAGTTACCGAGGAAGACATTTTGTATGGATCGTGCTGCTTTGATGATGCAGTCGGGCGAGCGGTGCTTGACGGAGAAGTTCTGCGTCGTCTTGGCGCGCTTGTCTTTGGTTCCACAGTAGTTGACCTGCGAGGGTCGCAAGCTATGGACAAATCAAGCAACTGAATTAGATATTTAACTGAGGGAGAACCTATGTGGGAACCTACTTTAGGCGCCAGGCTAGGTTGGAGGCCACCTCAATGGTATCTATATTCGTTTTGTGCACCAGGAAGGTGACATACTCTCCAGGAAAGCTCCACCGATTGTCGCCTATTCGAATGGGAACATAATTGATGAAGATTCTTTGGCAATGGCCTTCCACTTACCGCGCCCATGCTTTGGTTTGAATATGCGAATGGTTTTCTTTTCCTCCACTGGGGCCGTTGGTTCTTCCGCCGGCACTTGCTTTCTCCTCCTGCGGATTGTCCTTAGACTGCGGCTTCTTTTTAGCCTGCGGCTCGCTCAATGTCGAGGAGAAAAGCTTGCCCGTGTACAACTGCTTCACCAGCTGGTGTATTTTCGTGCGCTTGTCCTTGTCCAGGCTGCTCACATCGATCTCTACCTTCGGCCCCTTGTTTGGATGAAATTTGCCCTGTGCCAAACCGTCTATTTCCTTCCAGACTTCTGGGCCAATCACCTCCTCCAGCTCCTTGCGCCACTCAGCCAACTTTTCTGGTTCCACAGCTGCAATGGGGGAATGTACATATATAAGATTATACATATATATACGACTATTTGCAGTGCAAATCGAATATACACACCCTCTACTACTGCCTTTGGCACGGTGGAATCATTCAGTTCCAGCACGTGTCCCTCGGCATCGATTTCGTTGACATGGAAGTCGGAGAAGCGCGATTTCAAAATGCCCGTAAATCCGGGTGCATCCGCATTGGTGAATTCCGTTATGCCCACCTGGTTCTCAAGCAGTGAGCACTTTTGCTTTGGCGCTGATCTGGAAACGAATCGAAGCCGGTTACGCCGGAGCACACCACAAATCTATTGGATTTCAAACCTGTTGCGAGGGTTTCCATTGTGCTGAGGGCGTTCGTTCTTCTGGCCACGCCAATTGCTCTTGTTATATGGCCTAGACTGATGGTTTCTGCGTCCCCTACCTCGATCTTTGCCCATTTCGAAGTCAATAAATTTAATTTCTCTCAAGATTTTCAAAGCAACTACCTCATGCGTTTTTAACAGTAAGACAGCGGATTTATCGGTCTGACCCTGAGATAAATACTAAAATATACTTTCTTATTTTCAAAAAATACCGTAAATATACACAGGAAAAAACGAACTTAACCCACTCAACCGCCCTCCATTAAAACCTTGAGTTAAATCGCAGAAAAAAATACTATTTTTAGATAGTCCTTAAAGCTCGTATCTTATATCTGAACTGCTATAAAATTCTGCAAACTTAATCATTTTATAGTTTATATATTATATACCCACTCGTCGGCAATGGGTTAATGTGTGTTCACAACAAGAATAGCTTATCGCTGTTATGTGTAATCGGTCGAGTGACATCACTAGTTAGCGAAAATACGTAACAAAGGCATGCATATATTTTTGACATTTGTTTAATTTGGTTTGTCAAAAGGACTAACAGAGACTAAAATTACGGATCGACTGAGAAGTGATTAGCAAAATGTTGCCCCACCTGAGCACCGAAGAAATCCTGCCGTCCGCCACGCGCAAAGTGTATATTAATCCCAATTTTCAGATGGCTCTGCAAGGCCGAATTGCTCATCCGTTTCAGTCCCTGCAACAACAACAGCAGCAGCAACAGTCGCAGCCACCGCTACCCCCTGCCATCCATATAAACCCGCACTTCCTGCAGCGCCAGCAGGCCATGTACGAGGAGTATCGCCGTCAGGAGAGAATCCAGGAGATGCAGCAACAGGTCTGCGTTCCATTCTATCAAGAAAGGGTGGTGGCCGCCGCCGCCAAGGTAACGCCACATATTCCCGCCAGAACGCCCCAGGCAAAGATCATAAGCAAGGCCAGCACTTGCCTGGTGCGTAAGGCTCCCGTCAAGTCTGTCGCCCCGCTGCGTGTTCCCTCTCCCGTTGTTGTTGTTGTGCCCCAGCCGCCTCTTGTCAGCATATCCAAGCGGAAAATCGTGCGCCAGCCAGCTTTAAAGCCAACGCCCACGACCACGAGCACGGCTCCACCTCCAGCGAAGCGCACAAAATACAAGCTGGTGCGCGCCATCTCCCTAACGTTTACGCCCCTGGTCAAGAAGCGACGCACCCTTGGCGAATTTGTGGGCCAATACGCACTGCAGCGTACCAACGAGACGGAGACAGCCAAAAAGCCGAGGTTAGACCGAATGTTTAGTCGACTTTGCAACAGTATAAATGCCGATCTATTCCCCACCCATTAGCTCAAAGCCGCAAGTGGTCAAGGCCAGCGTTAACAAGTCCCTGAGCATGGTCAGCATACACGGAGTTATGTACAAGAAGATATCGAAGAACAAGCTGACCAAACTGGATGCCCGAACAGGGAATGTGGCCAAATCCACGACACCCCGGACGCCCAAGCGAGCAATGTCCGGCCGCACTCTGCTTGTCAGCGGCAACAAGTTCATCATCGATCCCTCGGGCTGCCGTCTAACAAGAGTGCCAGCTGCAACCGTGCCAGCATCAGCATCATCATCAACAGCTGCTAGTGGTGCAACGCAGCTAAGTGGAAATAGGACCACTCTCCGTCGCATCGATATCGGTGGCCTGACCTATGTGGCCTCGGCCAAGACCAAGAACGTGTTCATACGCACGACGAATCATGTGTCGCGCGCCCACTTGATTACCGCCAGGCAACGCAGTCTGACGCTGCTCAACAAGTCGCTGGTGAAGACAAATGTGCCGTGTGCCATTTACCAGAAGCTCGGTAAATGCGCGGCGCACAGCCGCGGAAAGTGCCGAAAACTGCACGACAAGCGGCAGGTCACCATCTGTCCAAGGTTGGTGCCACAGCCGTGCGCGGAGCGACTCTTCGATGGTGTTCCGAGTGGGGGCTTTCTGCGGTAACTTTCCTTGCTTAACTTTGCTTAACCACTTTCAGCTTTCTGCGCGGCGAATGCACCAAATCCGACTGCCTGCTGTCGCACAATGTTACGCTGGAGAAGATGCCCGTCTGCCGCTACTATCTGCGAGGCGTCTGTGTGCGTGAGGACTGCCCCTATCTGCACAAGAAGCTCAGCCGCAATACCGAGATCTGCATTGACTTTGTGCGTGGCTATTGCTCGCTTGCTGCCGAGGTAAGTTGCCCTGCTCCCATGGCCAGTCATCCTATTAAGGCCTTTGCTTCTTCAACAAGTGCAACAAGCGGCACGAGTTTGCCTGTCCCGAGCTGGAGCGCAAGGGCACCTGCGAGTTGCCCAAGTGCCGCTTCTGCAAGCAAACCTCAAAGCGGCTGATCAAACCCAAGCCCAGGACGAAGAGAAAATCGGTCTGCATTCAGGAGAGCCCACAGATTGCTGCTGCTAACCCAGGCACGGAGCAGCCCAGTAGTTCTCGGTACTTTAGGTGCGAAGGCGAGCAGACGATCCAGGACGAGTCCTCTGCCGTTGAGCAGCCAAGTAGCGATAGCGAAGAAGAGCTGCCCGCGGAGGAGGAGAAGACATGTGCGGATACGGAACCAGTCAGCTTCCGACGACGACCAAAGTTAGGCGCACTGCCTGCCTTCATACCTCTGGGTGATGAGGAATGATAAGTGTGACGTGATGTGACGATTATTGGACCCAACGTTTTCAGGTACAAATCAATTTGGTTAAGTATGGTTCTATAGTTTATTCTAGGTCCTCATTTTAATAGTTTATTCAATTTTGATTATTACGAAATAAATAAATATACATTTGCTTAAAATAATTGAAGATAGTTTGCTTGTGGGTTTGGTATGAATACACTACTATTAGTTAAATAATTTAAAAACTTATTTTTTTCCTTATTAATTTCCTCGATTTAGATGTTACTTTTGTTATTATCAATAGAAATACTACTTAGCTAGTAGCTGGCACTGAAAATACAATTTCAGCCAGTAAATTAATACATTTTCTGCAAGATTGTATAATTTTAATTAATGATTTAAACAAAAATCAAATAATTTCGCTAAATGGAATTCGAATAAAAACAGTGATTTTTATCGATAACATGGTACAATCTACGCTAGGTAGGGAAACGTAGTCACTCTTGACTTACCTCTTGCAGTTGTACCATGCTGGCCTAAACGAAATCCCACTCAATTCCCGCTTTGCTGGAAAAAACTCAAAAGTCACGGTACCGAAAGGTTGTGCGCACGCGTAGCTGTAGCTCTCCAACGTGAACGTGAAGTGAAGTGAATCAAACGCGGTATCTCCTCGGTTTCGAAAAACGACTTACAGTCCAGTGTCTGCTGCTGCATTTGTGGCAAATTTGTAAAGTGAGTTTTGGAAAAAAAAGAAACGCGAAACAAAAGCTGAGAAATTTCGGCAACGGCCTTTGAACTCCGCCCAGGTAGCTTTGACATCTGTTGGCGTTTTGCGGAATTTATGCACTGTGTATCTCTCTGTGTTGCTCCCTTTCTTCATTGGTCCCGTAATCGAGGCCATTTATTTTTCCCAATTTTCGCCAAACAACATGGACTTCGATTTCAATGGCCGAGACGGGCGCACTGGTTTGTTTAGTTGTCGTAATTTTCCCCCAAAACGTTCTCGCTTTGGTGCATTCCACAGTAAATGCTACACTAATAACAAAAGCAACAACAAGAAGTTGTAGAAAACAAGGAACCCGACAACAGCAACAACAACAACTGCAACGAAAAAACCAAAGGAAGGCAATCCAAAGATTGGCCGCTTCCAGCAAAAAGATGAAAAAAAAGTTGCTTGACTTGTTTGACCCGCGTGAGTGTGTGAGTGTGTGGTGTATGTTTGTGGTTTCATCTCAAGTGTGTGTGTGTGTGAGTGTGTTTCTGGCCATGCCTGCTTCTTCTTCTTCTGCTTCATCTGTTGCTTCTTGTTGTTGGTTGGCAGCACAGCCGCAGCCGCAGAAGCAGCAGCCCCGTATTCTACATAAATTCCAAAACAGAATGACACATAAAAGCCATAAAAATGAATTTTTAATTTATGCAAAGAACAACAAAAGCAAATGTAAAACAACATAACGGCCTGCATAACTTTGAAAACTTTATGCAACGCAAAAAAACTGCAAATGGATTACGGCAACAAATATTTTCGTGCGTAAATGTGTGTGTGTGTGTGTGTGTGTGCGTGTGAGATAGAGTGTGAAAGAGAGCGAGAGAAAAGTGCAAAGTGAGGGCCACATTCGTGGCTTGTTGTTGTAGGGCAAAGAAAATTAAAGTTAATCAGGATAGAAATGATTTAGTGAGAAAATTGGAAAAGAGTAAAGTGCAAATTGTACCGCAAAGAGAAGAAGAGAAGCATCATCTTTTCTAAATTCTTTCAATCTCTCTCGTGCTTCCTCTCGCTGACACTCATTTTCATTTCGCATATTTTCATCAATTAAATTAATTTAAAAATAATTATTCAGTCTGTGATAAAACAAAACGAGAAACAAGAAGAGCAGAAAGAGAAAAGCATCAAAAGCAAAAACAACGGAAAAAAGGAGAAAATCAGAGAACCAGCAGCATTAACAGAAACAACAGCAACAACAACAGGAGAGAGACAGAGAGAGAAGTACAAGGTGAACTTTCCAGTCTGCAGGCGGCATTCCATCCATGGTGAGTAGAAGTAGTTGTTGTAAGGTGGGTGAAGTGAACCCAAAAAAGTTCCCAAACCAAAAAAAGTCTTGACCAAAAATGCTTAAGCAAGAAATTTATGTGACAAGGGAAAATTAAAAATTCAAATCCCATGCAGCAGCAGCTCCTACCCCCCTCTGTTCACACTGTCTCTGCAGGTCAATAAAAATAATTATATTAGATTTGATTTTCATTTAATAATTTGCATAATTTGACCCTAAATGGGGCCCCAGACCACACTGCGGTGGGTCGTTTGCTCGCTCGCTCGCTGGCTGGCTCTCCATAGAACGGTAACGTCTAACGGTGGTTTGCTGCAGCATGGCTGCCACTTTCTAGAGCTCCTTTTTGGCCCGACTCGGACTCGGAGTCGGAGTCGGTCTCGCTGCGCTTTAGTCTAATGATGTCAATTACATCGTGCCACTCGCAGCAGCATTGCGGACAACAAATGCATGCCACGCTTATAAGGCAGCAACAATGCGGCCTGCCACAACAGCTACAGCAGCAGCAGCAGCAGCAACAACAACAAGTGCCTGTGCCTCCAACTCTGGCTTCATTAAAATTGCTTTTCGTTTTGTCTACATCCATGTCCATGTCTCTCTCTCCTTCGTTTGCCTTGTTTCCTTTTTCCATTCCATGCTGTTTTCATGTTCGTGGCTACTGGGAAATAGCTTAATGTTTTTCCCAACCACCAGCAGCAGCAGCAGCAGCAAACAATTTTAATGAGTTTTCACGAAATTGTACAAGCTGCCAGTTAAGGCCATGAAAAGCCAAAAACCAACAAAAAACCGAAACACCTCATATAAAATGCAACACATTTCGTATTTGTGTGATTAATTTTGTTGCCGATTTGTAAGTTAACAAGTCGCAAAAGTGTAGGGGGCAGACTAAAGGAAAAACTGAAGGAAAACCTTGGGAAAAATCAACACAGCACCAGCAGCAGCTTGTCTAAGGAAAACGTAAACGGAAGGAGAAAAGAAGCTATGCTTCTGGGGTTTTCCTCATAAACTTTGATGATTTTTATAGGCAAAATAAAGCTAATTTTTCCGTGACATATCTGAGCACTTAAGCACCCTTTATTCATTGCATCTGCGTCCCACTGGAATGCTCAGACTTACTGTTTAATAAACATCAAATTTATGACTCAATTGTTGTACTCAGACCGTGCTCCAAAAACGTATTTTTTCGACCCAAGAGGAAAGACACCCAAAAAATCGGTACCAAAATCGCTGTTGTCACGCCCACGTCGTTGCATGGCCAGGGGTTATGGTGGTATAAATAAAGGCAGAACGCGATATTGAGTGGCATGGAGGGAGAGTAGGGGAGATGGGGATGGGGATGAGGCCCTCTTTACGCCCAATTTGTCACACATTTCAACAGGTTACGGGATGGAGAGGGAGAGGGAGATGAAGAAGTAGGCGGAGGCGCATTATCAAAACCCGAACGAAGAAGACGTTGACGATGACGATGACGAGGAACGAGGTCTCTGCATGGGATACCCATACCCACCATACTCGTACTGAGGTCTGGGTAGAGCAGAGGGTACCCGAGTCGAGTCTGGACATGTCCATGTCTGTGGCTGGGTAGGCGTTTGTGGTGTGTGGAATTTTCGGGCATACCTCGCGGGCCTTATAAAGCGTGAGGAATTTCTTCTGCCTGGGACTCTTTGGCTCTGTTGGCTCCGTGGCCTGTTGTCCTTTCTAAGTGAAAAATTATGCAAAAGTGTTTCATTTTAATAGCGGAAATCATTTATAGAAGTTGTAATAAAGAACCAGCGTGTACACCTCGTCCCTGGATGCATGGGTACCCATGGATGGTCATGTTTTTTTTTTTTTTTTTTTGGTTGATGTTGCACGTCCTCCCTCCTCCTTCTTTGTGTTGTTGCCGTTGCTGGTGGTGCCCAGGGCTGGGTTTTGTGCTCGTTAAACGACCGCCAACGTAGTCCGAATGCAACAATGTTGCAACACTTTGTTATTGTAACAGTGGAGCAGTGGAGTGGAGTGTCGGTTGGGAAGGGGGAAGGGAATGGGGGTCTCAAAAGGAGTCTAACTTTAAGGCAAAACTTTAGTTAACGCTAATGACCTGACAAAAGGAATTCAAAGTGGTTCTCGTTCATGTTTTGGCTTGCTTGGTGTTGTCCTTGTTGTCGCTGTAGTTGTAAACTTTTTCACACACCAGAAGACTGCTAGAGTTCTTTAGCTAGGGATCGGTTTAATAAATTTTAAATATTATTATTCTTTTTTTCTCTGAACAGTATGGAAATTATTTCCTGTGGAAAAATAAAAGACTGAGGACACAAACTTTCGAATTAAGAAAGAAAAAATCCTGAAAAAGAGAAACAATAGATCAACTTTATAGTAATGTTGTACTAGCTCTACCATTACCGCGTTATGACTAAATTTCTAAGAAAATTCGAAAGAAACACAAAAGACTTAAGACACGAACTTGCAAAAAGTACTTACGGAAAAGAAACGCGTAATCTTTGCAGTGATTTGATATAACACCAAAGCCAAAACATTTCCCATATGACTTCATTTCATAGCAAAAATTAGTGCAAAACTACCAATGGATAAGAGAAAAAAAAGCAGCTCAATAAAATGGGGGAAAAGGCAGCAAAAGATGATTTTGCCTTCTGTCATTGCCGCTCACAGACAGACAGACAGACAAACGGACAAACAGACATAAAAAGAGCTGCCATAAAAACGACGGCGTGCAAGTACAATTATAAAACCATCAAGGCATCTAAATTAGCTCATTTGGATCCATGAAACCTGGCTTCATAATCGTTAAAAGCCAAACAGCAGCAACAGCAACAATAAGCAGAAGGAGACGCAGAAGAAGCTAATAACACGAGTAATAGTGCAAAAAGTGCAAAAGAAAGAAAGAAAACATAACCAATAAAAGTAATAAAAGCAAACTGTTAAAAATGCCGCCACACAGGCGGCCAGGCAATTGATAACCGTTTTATGACAGCGATACAGTGTGAGAGAGAGAGATGGAAGCGAGCCAGGTGGAATGCATTACGGTTTATGAATTTTTTTTTTAATGTTCATTGATTTGAAAATTGCCCCGGCATTGAGTGCATCGAAACGGATCATAAAAATATCACAGAAATGATCATAAATGCCGACAACAAATTCCAGTGGGAATGTTCAATGCGCGCTGCCAATGTTTCCTTCCACTCCATTAAATTGAAACGGATCAAATTCCAAGCAGGGGCAAGCAGTGCAAAACGGTTATTTATACTACGATGAAGTACAGTCATGGCTCTAGCATTTTGAGCATCCAAAAAACAGTTAAATGAGCCAGAGAGAACAGCATTAGTATGAGTATGTTTACTGTTGTGTAGTTTCCTCATTAGAATTCCAAGTGGCTAAGAAACATTTCACCCAAATTGGGACTAGAGGGTGTGAGTGCTTTTATTCATTCAGTATGTAGATTGGGCACCTTTGTACCCGTCCCAATATGATATATTTTATTGTATTGGCTCTCGCATTAGCATGCCAATGCCGTTCTGTTTCTGTTCTATTCGAAAGTGCATTTACCCCTCGCATTCAATGAGTCAGTGGGAACCAATGGAACTTTATTAGAATCATTCAACCAATTGAGGAGAGAGTCCATGAAGCAATGGCGTTTGCGGTTAACCCGTCTGTCACTCAAGTCTTTTGTCATTGCGCGGCATAACATTTCAATTAAGGCCTCCAGCTAACGTATGTACGAGTACGCGTACGTATGGCTTCTAGCCGCAACCAAGACCAGACTCCATGGAAAACTATTAAAAGACACGCACAAACACAAGCTAAAAGCCACTTCTATGTAACAACAGCAAGAACAACGATTTGGCTTGGGTCGGGCTCTCAGATGCTACCAATTTCCGCTATAAGCAGAGATTTAATTGATTTGGCCAATTTGGGTTTTTTAATTACGATTTCCAGGCTTGTTGCCTGGTGTCTGTCTGGTGTCGGCCTGATGTTAATGTGTTTTCTGAGGCGTACTTTCTCTAAGAAGAGTTTTGCAGCTACTGCAAACTCAATTAAATGATAACAAGTCCATCTGGGCGGGAGTTGGGGCGTGGCTGGTGCGCCGTGCCAACCCCAAAACACAACGATGGCGATGATAGCCAGGCGCCGCTGGCAAGTGAATGGGGCAATCAGAATCTGTTCGGCGCAAAACAGAATTCCCACTGAGCTCAGGCCACTGTGCGAAAAGTGCTACGCGATGACAGGGCTGGACCAGGGCCAGGGGC
The DNA here is from genome assembly GCA_009664405.1 of Drosophila bifasciata. Taxonomy (NCBI): domain Eukaryota; kingdom Metazoa; phylum Arthropoda; class Insecta; order Diptera; family Drosophilidae; genus Drosophila; species Drosophila bifasciata. The sequence goes on from CM019043.1 coordinate 44,242,162, forward strand.
AGGGGCAGGGCAGTGAGGAGGTACGAGACGTCTGCGGGTTCCACAAATTTATGGCCACATTCAATTGTCAAGTTTATGTGACTGCGACTGAGGATCGGGCCAATATTTGCATAAGAGGCGTCGTTGTCGGCATTCGTCCCTTCACTGGAAAAAAAAAAAATGCGAAAAAACAAATTTGAAACATCCGAATTTTGTAGATCTCTTAACGAAAAATATAAGTTGCTTTAGGGTATGTGGAATTCCTTAATTCCGACTCTTATTCCTAAGATTTCAATACTATTTTATTTGTATATCTTTAACGAACTTGTAATATATACGATATGGAATGCTATGGACTCTTTTAGCATTTTAGCAGTGATTGTTTTTTCTCTCAGTGTTGGTTTTTCCCTAGAATTCGTTTGGCATTTGAAAGCCCTCATTGTCAGTCGTCGTCTTCTCCTCCTCTTTGGCTGGGAGCTTTTGTTTTTGCCTTTACATTCCCGCCATCATTCTCTCTCTCTTCTCCACCTCACTCACTCTGCCCGCTGCTGTCTATACATAAACATAATCTCACTCCGCTGTGTTCTCTTCTTTTCTCTTTGTTGCAGAACGAAGGCGCTTTCTGATGGTATGATTCTTCTTCTTGTGGCATACAAATGACGAATTATGAGAATCTTATAAACTTGCCATTAAATTTTAATGCAAATAATCATCATGCCGCCAATAGCAATAATAATAATAATAGTGAGAACAATGCCAAAATTGCCGTCGCTGGCGAGCAGCTTTTAAGTAAGATGTCGCAGCGGGATTTCTCTGAGGTAAGTGGAAAAAGGGTAACAAAATATATGTAGATAATTATGTGGTATTAAGCGGCAGCTGGAAACCGTTCTCCCCAGTACGAGTATACATATGTAGTATACCTTTCTCTCTCTGTTACTCGACACGCATAAACATGTTTGGCCATGTACATATTTCCAGTTTTCAGTTCAAACACCATGACAATTATTTATGGCCTTCAAATAAGTGTGTATCAAACTTAATCAGGCATTACGCCGCTCTCCAAATTCAACCTCAAGAAGCTGTTAAAGATGGCAAACGAAAAGAAATCCCACAAAAACAACAGGAAAGCAGAAAGAAACAATCGGGGAAAATAATCAAAATGATGGCAAAATGATTTCAATGCTGATTAACTCAACAGCGGCAGAACTACAAAAGGGTTTAGCTATAGTACAAACAACAACAACAACAAAAACGAGCAGCCAAAATTAAACAAAAGCCCCGAGTAAAGCAAAGCAGAGCAGCAAAAAGGGAATGAGTTAAATCACAAGAGGAAGCTTTAGATACCCTTGCAGACGGGTATGACATGAGGCATATTGAGCTGTCCAATTTTATTATATTTTTTCCATTAAGTTTGCATTTGAATTGTGTTTGAAAATATATTTTCACTGTATAAATCTCGTTTCATTGTACCTTTTGTAAGGGTATAAAGAATGCCAAAACGCAAAACATTTTTGGACTTGCACTAACCTCCAGTCCAGTCCAGTCCAGTCCAGTCCAGACCAGCCGTAGTCCCAGTACTGACCCTGACTCTGGGTTCTGGCCCTTTCATCATATTCCGCGCTGTCATGTCAGGGACAAAAACAGAAACAAAAAAAAAAAACCCAACAACAAGAACAAGTAGAAGAGGCTGAACGAACAGACGACAACGTCAACGATGTTGGATAAGTTTCAGGCGCATGTCTCAAAGACAGATCCCTGAAACCCTCCTCCCTGCTGGCAGTCTCCTGCCTGACTGAATGACTGTCTTGACTGGCTGCTGTCCATGTCTGCGTCCGCATTTCGAGTGGAGTGTCTGTCCCTTTGGCAGCTAGACGGATGATAGGAAATGCTTAAGCAGAAACTGGAAGCAGCGGGAAGGCAGAAGCGTAGCAAAGGTGGGGAGGGGACTTAATTCGATTAAAGCTCATCCGTAAAGGGGGGGATACAGGTAGTGGGGTAGTGTAAACAGAAGCGGGTTGAAGGGGCAAAAGTTGCCTAAATATGCGACTTAATTTGATGCGTCTATTCAAGGGATTAGTCAGGATTAAGTTCATGTCACCCCCTGTGGCCTACGCTCATGCACCGCCAAAACAAGAGCAGCAGATAAGGGTCCTTCCTCTTAATTCGAAACTTAACTGTCAAAAATCGCTCTCCTTCTGAAGAGTTTACTCAGAATCAAGGTCATCTTGCTCTCTCTCTCTCTCTCTCTCTCTCTCTCTCATTTACCTACGCTCATATTCCAACGGGAATTGACCGCTTTCCTAAGCACAGCATAAATTACCACAAAGAGAGCTTGCGAGAGAGACGGAGAGGAATATCTGCCTGGGAGGAAGAGCCCGCAGCTAATTATTTTATTACGCGTTAAATTGCAACAAAATTCTCAATTTGAGCGCAAAACATGCCAATGTGCGCCACAAGCAATCGTGAAATTGTTCGCATTCCAATGCGGCGAACTTTATCGATGGACCCGGGGTCTCCACTGCCGTCCTCCAGTCTTCAGTCCCCAGTGCCCAGCCTCGGGGCCCAGCCACGGGGCATACACATGCACATACACATAGAGACACAGACAGGCGCAGAGAGGGACAAGGAGATGGACTCCCATTTGGTTCCAGGCAACAACCACTCGAAGCGAAGCGAAAAGCCAACTGCTGCCCGAATGCATCTATGGGTGCCACTTTTTTTGTGGCGTTCTTTCTTTTTCTTTTTATTTGTATTTGTATCTGTTGTTTTTTTTTTTGTTTTTCGCTCTTGCCTGTTGGGCGGACAACTGCCAACCGACAAACAGCCGACCAGTTCTCGAATCGCAGGTTTTTCTCTTACATTCCTGAATACCTCTTTGGACTCACTTCCCATTCCCCCCCCTCTCTCTCTCTCTCTCTCACTGATTCTCTCTCACTGACTCTTTTTCTCCCTTTCTCATTGCATAAAATTCTTGTCCGTCTTTGACTATTTTCTAAACTGCTGTTGGGATGCTGCTCCGTCTGCGGCTGCTGCGGCTGCGCGACTGCATCTGCTGCCGTGGATGCTGCTTCCAATTTAGCTGGAATTGTTGAAGTGAGATAGCAAGCGTATCATTTTACATGACTTCTCTATGTGCCATTTGGGCGCCAATTCCTAAATTGACATACAGCATGGCCCGAGGAACGCAAAGGCGAAGCGAAAGGGCAACAAAATCGACAAAGAAACAAAGGATATGCAAGCCGACACGCCAGATGCACTTTCTGAATAATTTTCGAATTATTTATATCGAGTTTACAACTTGTGAACTCCGGATGGGATTAACCTCAAATTGGATCTGTTCTTCTTCTGTCTAAGATAAATGTACAAATTCTCAACACACATCAAGTTAAAATACTGCCACTTTAGAGTGTATAAAAACGGTTAGATTTTGTTGGCATTTCAAAGAATAGAAAGGAAACTGAGTAAGATTTTGGAAAGCTTTCACAGTCACTGCACTAGAAACAGTAAATTGCAGATTAAAAGAGAGAAATGGGAAGGCAAGAAGAGAGAGAGGAGACCATGTCATGTCCAGACAGTCGGAACTGATTCCCACAGTTTGAGGGGAGTTTATCCCGAAAGCTTATCCGGTCGCTGCCTTGGCTGATCGCATTTTGTGTGCCTTTCCTGCTACATTCCACTCGCATCTGCCCGCTGTTAATATTATTATTATTTTAGTCGGTAAATGATAACATCTGCTAATACTCTAGAGAATCCAGAGAGCGGCGGCGCTCCCTTCCGCCTGTTTCGAGGGCATGTTCTGTGCGTGTTTATTTGACTTTGGCTTTGGCTTTGGCTTTGACTTTGACCACCACAATCTACTCCGCGAGATCTCTGCTCAGCCGCCTAGCATCGCCGCCAACGCTGGCGAGGAGCAGCATGGAGAGTTTTGGGCCTCTTTTGTGGTGGTAACGCCCCCTTCATTTGTGGCTTATCGGAGCTGGAGCTGAAGTCTGAACAGTTGGCTGAAGTCTTGCCTGCTATAAGCTGCATAAAACGAAAATTGCGTTCTGCATCTGTCAGATACTTTGTTGTTGGCTGATTTATACGCCTGGCGGAGACCGTGCAGCGGCCGAGAGTGGCCAGAAGGCCAATCTAAGCACGTTATCCGTAACTCACGCCCCGCCAGCGACAGGCGCGCCAAGCGACGGATGGGCTGGGGCATGGCATCCGCATCGACACTTGTCGGGGCACGTTTTCTAGGAAGCCACAGCGGGACCTGGACCTGGACCCGGCCATGACCATGGCCTCGTCTCGTCTCGGAGCGGGCTAATGCATTTGCATACTCATTGCATTTAATTGCTTCAAAAAATATGTAAAAAATTCTACGTCGTTGTCACGGTCTCTCGTCTTGTCTTGGTCTCGTCCAGGCTGTGGCCATGGCCGTGACCACAGCCATTGGTGGCTTATGCCAAAAAAGGCCTCAACTCTAGCACTCCGACACTTTTTCCTTTGCGCGCTGTGCTACTGATTCGACTGCTGCCCCTGCCCCTGTCCCTGCCACCCCCGAAACCAACTGCCGCTGCTGCTGCCAGTCGTGGCTCAGTTCTTGGGCCACGAATTCGTGGAATTGCTTCCGCATTTGATGAGCTGCGGCGGGTGGCAGGCAGGGCGGGGGGAAGCGAACAGGATCGGGAGCTGGGAGCGAACAGCAGTTGGCCGGGAAACGTGACTCGGTGGCCGCATACCTGAGCACCACCACTGCGAGAGGGGCCACGCCACGCCACGCCACCAAGGCTTCAGAGCCGCAGTTGGAGCCACAGATGGAGCTGAGGCCGAAGCCGTGGCTGGTGCGTCGGCATTTAACATAATTACAACCCAGTGACGACCGCACAGTGGGGCAGGGTTCGACAATAGAGGTGGAGATTCGGGAGTGGATACTTTTCTACTATAAATGAGAGCAGGATGGAAGAAGGGAAAACACACAGATGAAATTTTATCACTCTCCTTTTATTATTTAATTATTTTATCTATCAGTTTAAATCTCTGAATTGCTTACATAATGAACAGTCACGGACATGCCATTTGACTCCAGAACTTGCCACACTTTGACCCACTGTGCACCTTTCCAATGACTGCGGCAGATGTGTGCAATCATTCTCGAGTCTCAAGTCTCTGCCCCCCCGATCGTTAATCTCGATCCTCCATCCCCTCAGTACAGTTGTGTTTATTGCTCTACTTAGAGGCAGTCGCAGTCGCGGCAGGGAATGCTCATGCCAGCAATTTGGCCATAATCAATGCTAACTCTGATCCACCGCTCATCCTTAATCTCACCTCTCACTCTCTCTCTCTCTCTCTCTCTCTCTCTCTCTGTGTCTCCCACAGAACGAACCGGAATGCAATCCGGAGCTGCCTGCCGCCAACCGCGCCCTCTTCCTGGAGAAGGTACGCCAATCGAATGCCGCCTGCCAGAACGGAGACTTTGCCACCGCGGTGCTGCTCTACACGGACGCCCTGCAGCTGGACCCCGGCAACCACATCCTCTACAGCAATCGATCGGCGGCGCTGCTCAAGCAGGGACAGTTTGCGGCCGCCCTGCAGGATGCCACGCAGGCGCGTGAGCTGTGTCCCCAGTGGCCAAAGGCGTACTTCCGTCAGGGCGTGGCTCTGCAGTGCTTGGGCCGCTACGGCGAGGCTTTGGCATCCTTTGCCTCGGGCCTGGCCCAGGAGCCAACGAATAAGCAGCTGATGGGCGGCCTGGTGGAGGCTTCGTTGAAGAGTCCCCTGCGAACAGCCTTGGACCCGACGTTGCAACAGCTGCGCACAATGCAGCTGCAGGAGTCGCCGTTCGTGGTCAGTTCAGTCGTGGGGCAGGAGCTGCTGCAGGCCGCCCAATATCAGGCGGCGGTGGCCGTGCTGGAGGCGGCTCTCCGCATCGGCAGCTGTTCGCTGAAGCTGCGCGGATCCGTTTTCAGCGCCCTCAGCTCCGCCCACTGGGCATTGAATCAGCTGGACCAGGCCATTGGCTACATGCAGCAGGATCTGGCGGTGGCCAAGTCCCTGGGCGACACGGCGGGCGAGTGCCGTGCCCATGGCAATCTCGGCTCCGCCTACTTCAGCCAGGGCGCCTACAAGGAGGCTCTGACGGCGCATCGCTACCAGCTGGTGCTGGCCATGAAGTGCAAGGACACGCAGGCGGCCGCCTCGGCGCTGACATCGCTGGGACACGTGTACACGGCCAGCGGGGATTTCCCCAATGCCTTGGCCTCCCACAAGCAGTGCGTGCAGCTGTTCAAGCAGCTCGGCGATCGCCTCCAGGAGGCCCGCGAGATTGGCAACGTGGGCGCCGTCTATCTGGCGCTCAGCGAGTGCGAGGCGGCGCTCGACTGCCACACGCAGCACCTGCGGCTGGCCCGCAAGCTGCACGACCAGGTGGAGGAGGCGCGTGCGTACTCGAATCTCGGCTCCGCGCATCACCAGCGGCGACAGTTCACCCAGGCTGCCGCCTGCCACGAGCAGGTGCTGAGGATTGCCCAGGCACTCGGCGATCGTTCCATGGAGGCGGCCGCCTATGCGGGCTTGGGGCATGCGGCACGCTGTGCCGGCGATGCAAATGCCTCGAAGCGCTGGCACGAACGGCAACTGGCTATGGCCCTGGCTGCCAGGGACAAGCTGGGCGAGGGCAGAGCCTGCTCGAACCTGGGCATCGTCTATCAGCTGCTGGGATCCCACGATGCGGCACTGAAGCTGCACCAGGCGCATCTGGGCATAGCCCGCTCGCTGGGCGACCGCACGGGCATGGGCAGGGCGTACGGGAACATGGCACGCATGGCCCACATGGCCGGATCCTACGAGGCGGCGGTGAAGTACCACAAACAGGAGCTGGCCATCAATCAGGCGGTGCACGATCGCAGCGCAGAGGCGGCCACACATGGAAATCTGGCAGTGGCCTACCAAGCACTGGGCGCCCATGATGCGGCGCTCACCCACTACCGGGCGCACCTTTCGACAGCGAGATCCCTCAAGGACACGGCCGGGGAGGCGTGTGCTCTGTTGAATCTCGGGAACTGCCTCAGCGGGCGGCAGGAGTACGAGGAGGCGGTGCCCCACTACGAGAGCTATCTGATGCTCGCCCAGGAGCTGGGCGACGTGGCTGCTGAGGGCAAGGCTTGCCATTTGCTGGGCTACGCGCACTTCTCGCTGGGCAACTATCGGGCAGCGGTGCGCTACTACGACCAGGATCTGGCGCTCGCCAAGGATGCCCAGCATCGACCGAACATGGGCAGAGCCTACTGCAATCTGGGGCTCGCGCACCTCGCATTGGGACACACTGCCGCCGCACTCGAGTGCCAGCAACTGTTCCTGGCCGTGGCACATGCCACCAACCAACTGCCGGCAAAGTTCCGGGCACTGGGCAACATCGGCGACATCCTTATACGCACCGGATCCCACGAGGAGGCCATCAAACTGTACCAACGGCAGCTGGCATTGGCCCGAGCAGCGGGCGACCGTTCCATGGAGGCAGCCGCTTGCGGGGCACTCGGACTGGCCCATCGCCTGATGCGGCGCTGGGACAAGGCGCTGGGCCATCACACTCAGGAGCTGACACTGCGCCAGGAGCTGTGCGACCTCGCGGGAGAGTGTCGCGCCCATGGCCACTTGGGTGCCGTGCACATGGCCCTCTGCAGTTGGACGAACGCCGTCAAGTGCTACCAGGAGCAACTGGAACGCGCACAGGAGCAACGGGATGCGGCAGTGGAGGCTCAGGCCCATGGAAATCTCGGCATAGCGCGTCTTAATATGGCCCACTACGAGGCGGCCATTGGGTGTCTGGAGGCGCAGTTGGGCACCCTCGAGCGTGTCTCCTTGCCATCCACGCAGGCGGATCGGGCACGTGCGCTGGGTCATTTGGGTGACTGCTATGCAGCGCTCGGCGACTACGAGGAGGCGCTCAAGTGCCACGAGCGACAGCTACAGCTGGCGTTGGGTCTGGCTAGCCATCGGGATCAGGAGCGTGCCTATCGAGGATTGGGACAGGCCAGACGCTCACTGGGACAGCTGCCGGCGGCCTTGGTGTGCCTGGAGAAGCGTCTGGTGGTGGCCCACGAGCTGCACAGTGCCGAGATTAAGGCGCTGGCCTACGGCGATCTGGGGCATGTTCATGCCGCTTTGGGGAATCACACACAGGCCCTGAACTGCCTCGAACATCAGCGGGAACTGGCGCAAGGGCTTCAGGATCGAGCACTCGAATCGGATGCCATGTGCGCCCTCGGCCAAGTGCAGCAGCGTATGGGACAGCACTCGGAGGCCCTAGAGTTGCACCGACAGGATCTTCAAATATGCACGGATCTGGCAGCTCCCTCGCTGCAAGCGCGAGCCCTCGGCAATCTGGGGGCCGTGCACGAGTCCCTTGGCCAGCAGGCGGAGGCCCTCAAGTGCTACGACCGGCAGTTGGAGCTTAGCGCGGATCGTCTTGGCAAAGCAACGGCCTGCTTGGCGCTTGGACGCGTCCATCATCAGCTAGAGCAGCACCCACAGGCCGTAGATTATCTGCGGCAAGGATTGACGAGCGCCCAGTCCATTGGCAAGTCGGAGGAGGAGGCCAAGATAAGACATCAATTGGGTGAGTTCCTGGCAATTGTTCATTAAGTGTATATATTCTAGAGGAGCATCAATAGCCGAGTCGATATATGTAGCAGTCTATTTAGCTGCATGTCTGTTCATTGGGATATATCAGATTCCAGAATTGGCATTAGATCGGATAATTATTATAGCCAAAAAGAAAATTATATCCCATTGATGAGTCCTTTACCACGCGCTCGATCTCTCTTTCCCACAAACTCTTTATCGACCCATGTGCGCCCCTGACTAAGTGAATGGGAAAGTGCCTCGGCCGGATGGTAATTCGTTGGTGCAAAAATTCCTCATTAGGAGGAATTGAAAGACAGTTTTAGAAATAGAAAAGGGTGACCAAATATAGATAGTTATGGAATACCTAAATATATTGATATGATAATAAGTGGGTGCTTATTCTTTACGATGGTGCAATGATCTCTTCCTGTTTTTGGTATCAATCTAGACACATCAGATTCATAAATGAAATCCTTTTTCCCAGGTCTTGCACTTCGCTCCTCTGGCGATGCCGAGGGCGCTCGCCTTCAACTGGAGACTGCCGCCCAGCTGTTGGAGTCCGTGCGTCACGAGCAACGCAGTCCGGAGACGCGTCTGTCCCTCTATGATCTACAGACGAACTGCTACCATTTGCTGCAACAGCTGCTGGTCGCACTGCAGCGCAACGAGGAGGCCCTGGTGGCCGCCGAGCGGTGTAAGGCTCGAGGTGGCGCCGATGCCGTGGGCAGTGAGAGCAACAAGACGCCGCTGGCGGACAGCGAGGCTATCCAGGAGACAGTGAACCGTGGACGGATGCCCGTGTTGTACTACAGTTTGGCCGGAGAGCAGCTGTTTGCCTGGCTGCTGCATCCCCAAACGGGGATTGTGCGCTTCCATTCCGCCCGCATTGATGCCCAGACGCTTCAGCTGCCCCTCTCCCTAAGTGAGGAAGAGGAGCTGGAACTGGAGGACGAGGAGGAGGATGGTCGGGAGCAACCGCAGGGCGATGGTCTGCTCGAGCGGTATGTTAACATGGTGCGGGATAATCTGGGCGTAAACTCCCAGAGTCTGCTGCACGAGGGCGACGGCAGCGGCTGGCGGGCCAGCACAGAACAGCTCCTGGAGGATCTGCCCGAGCAGGAGCCGGAGGAGGTGGCTTTTGCGCATGGTCAGCCGCAATCAGCTGCTCAATTCTTCCAACTACTCGTTGAGCTCCCTGTTCTCCCTGGGCTCCGTGGGGGCTCAGTGGCCAGTCTGCAGGGCTCCACACGCTCCGTGGGCAGCCGTAGCTCGCGTCGTGCGCCACCTGTGCCCGCCTGGCGGGGACCCTCCTGCCTACACACCCTCTACAACCTGCTGCTGGCTCCCTTCGACGACCTGCTTCCCTCGGCCAATCTCTCGCGACAGGGCAGGCGTGAGCTAATCCTCGTGCTGGACAGCTCTCTGTATCTGGTGCCCTTTGCCATCCTGAGGGCCGGTGGCGAGGACGGGGAGTATCTATCGGAGCGCTGTGCCATTCTCACGGCTCCCTCGCTGCAGTCGCTGCGCAGTCGACCCAAGGTGCGTCGGGATCGGGCTCGTCCCCCCAAAGCTCTGGTGGTGGGCGGTCCTCGAGTACCCGGCAGTCTCGCTGAACGCTGGGGCTGGGCAGGCGCCGAGTCGCCGGCAGCACTACAAGAGGCCGCCATGGTGGCAGACATGCTTCAGGCCACCGCCCTGGCTGGCTCCAATGCCACCAAGGAGTCCGTTTTGGCAGAGCTTCCCTCCGCCGAATGCATACACTTTGCAGCGAATCTAAGCTGGCAACTGGGCGCCGTCGTCCTTAGTCCCGGCGATGTGGTCACCGCCGAGCAGCAGCAGCAGAAGGAGCCGCACGAGCCACAGCTCTCGGACTTTACATTGGCCGCCGGCGAACTGCGACAGCTGCGTCTCAGCGCCCGGCTGGTGGTGCTCAGCTCTTACCACTCGGTGGAGCCCATCACGGGCGCTGGAGTGGCCCATCTGGCTGGCGGCTGGCTGATGGCCGGTGCGGGTGCTGTGCTCATATCGTTGTGGCCTGTACCGGAGACGGCGGCCAAAATCCTGCTGCGTGCCTTCTACTCGGCGCTGTTGCAGGGCGCACGAGCTGCACGGTAAGTTCTGCCACAGCTGATTTTTTGATATTTATTGATGTCAATGTAATTCTCTCTCTCTCTATTTTGCAGCGCCCTGGCGGAGGCCATGCAGACTGTTCAGCACACCAAACACTTTGCTCATCCGGCCAACTGGGCGGGATTCCTGCTGGTCGGCAGCAATGTAAGGCTGTCGAACAAAGTGGCGCTGGGGCATGCCCTGTGCGAGCTGTTGCGCACACCTGAGCGCTGTCGGGACGCCTTGCGGGTGTGCCTGCATCTGGTGGAGAAGAGTCTGCAGCGGATCCATCGCGGTCAGAAGAATGCCATGTACACGACGCAGCAGAGCATTGAGAACAAGGCGGGTCCCGTCGCCGGCTGGAAGGATCTGTTGATGGCTGTCGGTTTTCGCTTCGAGCCTGCTGCCAACGGCATACCCTCGAGCGTGTTCTTCCCGCAGGCAGATCCTGAGGAGCGTCTCTCCCAGTGCTCGGCCAGTCTGCAGGCACTGCTGGCTCTCACGCCAGCTACGCTGCAGGCGCTGGCCAAGCTGGTCCATGTGAACAGTGCCGAGCATGCGGACGACATCATTGCCGTCATCCGAAATATTCTGGCCCAGTTCCCCCCTGCCGTTGCATCCAGTGTAGCGGCAGCAGCTGTGGGCACCATCAAGCAGGAGGAGACATGCTGCATTGAGATGCCGTTGAGTGTGCGCCTGTGGCGCGTGGCTGGTTGCCACGAGCTGCTCGCCTCCGTGGGCTTCGATCTCACCGAGGTGGGGGCGGACCAAGTGATCCTCCGAACGGGCAAGCAGGCCAATCGTCGGCACTGCCAGTTTGTTCTACAGGCACTTTTGGCCTTGTTTGGTGAGTTTTTGGCAGGCTTTTTCCGTTTTCCCTTTTCCACTTACTAATCTGTTTATATTCCTCTGTTAGACACTCGAGAGGCACCCAAGAATCTGGGCATGGGCATGGACTTGGACTCGGCGCAGAGCAGCAGCTGCGAATCGCTGGCCGAGACGGAAATGGATGCCATCACACCGGTGCAGCCCACGGCCAGCAGCACTCCCTCTGTGAGCTCAGGCAAAGCGCCGCTGCCATTACATCCGCGCAGCGCCTTCATCTCGTATGTGCGGCGTCGCGGGGAGCCGGATGGCGGGCGCACAGAGGTGACTGTAGGAGCAGGAGGAGGAGTTGGCGGTGGCTTGGATTCTAGCCTGGCCAACACCACCGACAGCGAGCATTCGCTCTCCGATGGCTATGCCACACAACCGGGCCTTGGACTGGCCCATCCGCGTCTGGGCTATGCCAGCATGCGTGCCCCTGTCAGGGTCTCACGGCCAGGCGGTGGCGGAGAGAGCGATGCCGCCTTTACGCCCAGTCCACCAGTCACAGATCCCAGTCTGACGCTCGCCCTCGCCCACCAGACACGCATCAGGAGTCTCTACTCTCAGACCACAACTGCGGCCGTTCCTGCATCCACCGGAATCGTCGGAAGCAGTGTGAACAGCAGACGGCCGGACAGCTCCAGCTCGGCCAGCAGCACCACAGATTGGGAGGGATCCGGACATGCGACAGTGCTGCGACGCGGTGCCGGTGTGGCAATGCCACAGCAGCAGCCACCTTTGCCCCCGCCACGGCCGCCAGCCTATCACAATTTGGGTGTGGGCATCGGAGGTCGCAGCAAGCCCAAAATCAAGCTGGGAAGTGCCCAGAGTTCACTGGCGGCGCGAGTCAACAAGGAGCATGCGCTGTTCATGGACCGGCTGAGTGTGCGAACGGAGCTGAGTGCGCCGGGAGGCAATGCCATGGGAGCTGGAGCAGCGGCCAACAGAAAACCCTTGGCCCTGCCCGAGGAGGAGGAGGTCTCCAGTGTTGTATTTAATCCCGCGAGCCTGTACTTCTCCCAAACAGACACCGAACTGCTGCTGAGCGAGCCCAAGCCGGAGGAGAGTTCCACGGCGGCCAAGACGAGCTCCAAGTGCCTGCAGGAGAGCATGATGCGACACATGAACCGCGAACTGACACCCAGTATCTCTGAGCTGTATCATGAGCGCAATCTAGGCCTGGGACTGGCACCGCCGCTCTCCAAGCTGCTCCTCAGTCCCAACTACGAGGAGCAGGAGGGCAACGGCATGGGCGAGGGCTGTCCACAGTCCTCTGCTGGCCTGAAAACCCTTGTGGATGCGGTCAACGAGCTGGAGCTGAGTGGCAGCTCTTCGGGTGCCACCATGCCCACTGTGGTAGGTGGCAGCAACGAGGTGGAAGGCACATCCAATGTCATCACCTCCGCTGACCGTGCCACTTGCCCCATTTGTGGTGAGCATGCGGATGTCATCTGCCGCTGCAAGGCTGCCACCATTCAGAAGAAGAGCAGCCTCAAGCCCTGGCTGAGCAATGTACCCGCCAGCAGTATGGTCCAGGCCAGCGAACTAACCACAGCGGACATTCTCGAGCGACGCCTGGAAATCCACACGAGCAACGCGGGGACACCCTTTGCGGCAGAGCTATGTCGTCGCGACGAGGGTGACGGCCGCTCCGTGGCAGACTCCCAATGCAGCAGCAACTACAAGCGAGTGCTGGCCAGCGCCTCAAGTGGGGCCATGGGTCTGGTGGAAATCAGCAATGGCATATCAGCGGAACCACAAAGCGCACCCTCGACGGCCACCTGCTCGGCTGCGCGTCTCGTCTAGATCATCCGCTTAGCCAGACAATATTTATTTGATAATTATATTTACGGAATGCATTTAACCAAGCCACTGATTAAAACATACTCAATTATTTAAACAATTGTGAAATAAGGTCATCCCTAGGCTAAGAAATTGTATAGAATTATGTAATTTAGCGAAAATATAAAATTTTATATCGAAATGAGCGTAATGCTGCTGTTTTTTTTGAAAGAACACGAACTATCCCAACAAAAGGTAGATAGACACTTGTAATCTCCAAGTTGTGTCTGGACAATAAAATGTAGACTGAACCAGAATTATATTACCCACTAAATCGGATAAGGCCTCAGTCAGTATGTCTGTCACAGTTAAAAAGATTCCTACTTAAAGGGAAGTGTCTCAAACTTATTTACAATGGATTATTTTTCCCATAAAAACAGTGTCTGTCGTCCATCCGTTTTGCTTAATTCAATTTTTTTTTTAAATAGCTCATTAATGTATATATTATCGGCAATTTGTTTTTCATTAAATGATTAACTTCCCATTTTCTGTTTCGTTTCCATGTCCATACAAATGTATTATAAATTATGGCTACGTGTCGTTTTGAACTCTCCCAATAATATTTGAATGAAACATACGAAAACGTATTTACCGGGGATGTTCTTGGGATGAGTTTTAGCTATTTCTGCATGTGGCAGGCAACAGGGGAAGGAAGTACACATTGTTAAATAAAGATATTTTCTTGGATTTTGTAACTAATGTAACTAATTTTATTTTGTTTACTTAGTTTTTACAGGTTTCAATAATTTATTTTTTGTGTGTTGTTTTTTTTTATCATCAAGTTTTAAATGGATTTTTATGCCTTATAATTTGTATTTATATATATATATATATATATATATGCATATGCAAATATATAGCTGCATTTTGTGTATGTGTGTGTGTGTGGGTGGGGGATTTTTGTATATATAAATATTTATGCCTGGATTTTTTACTTTACAATCTTAAATATTAACTACGCAAAATATGGTTGGTTTCTCCATGTGGGGGGGCCATGTGTGTGTGTGCCATTGAATACGCTGCAAGACAATTCTACAATAAACTTTAATTTAAGGTATATATATATATATAACTACATTAAATATATAGCTACAATATATTTATATCCATGTGTATATTCAAAATGTGAAATAAAAAAACGTTATTTAAAAATATGCCTTCATTTTATCGTTTAGTTTATAATTTATGCTCTCCTCTCCTTTCTTATTATCGTGCCGCCGCCGCCATTCATTTTCATTTCCTTTGTTGGCCTTATATTTAATATAAACCTTTTTTGTTTTTGTTTTCCTCGTTTTAAATATATATATTTTTATGTATATAATGCATCCTTTTTGTGTATCGTAAATTGTATAAATTACTAATATAAATTAAGCACACGATAAATTGCAGCTGCTTCAAATGCATCCTAACCATCCATCCATCTCTTGTCCTACAGATACTATTTATTATTTTCTGTGCAGCAGCAGCAGCAGCAGCAGCAGTATCAATTCATTCACATATGTATAATACCCATAATTAATATTCCATTATTTATTATGCACTTTTTACAAAAACTGTTTGCCCCATTCTATATATAATACTCTCTAGTCATAGCAAAATAATAAATTAATGAGTAGCAATTAGTGGGTAAGCAAAGCTGGCTGGCTCTATGCTAACACAAGTATAACACACTATGGGACTACACGAATCGCAGAAGAATAATTCGATTCGGTTCGTCTTTAGCTAAGCAGTCAAAAAATTAAGCAGCAATCATATGATGATCTCATCCATACATTAGATTAGTTCATTTGTGGCTGGAAGTACATTTAAATTATACTCTTCGTAGTATCTATGGGAAGTAGAGTTTACAAATGTTTGTTTTGTTTTTTGTTTTTGTTTCAAAAATGATAAATCCATGCGTCCCGAGAACCCGTTTGTACAATACACTCGAATATAAATATCGATTTTGATGTTTCCATCGGAAAAATCATTCTGTGAACTCTTCTTTGCCATTGACTCGCTCCACTCTCCTTTAGTTATTCACTTTTCCTATACTAATTTATGTACCTTGCCTCCTGCAGCAAGTATTTTGGTTGGTTTTTATTTCGCTTTTGCTTAGTTATCTGATCAATTCATGCCTATCCGTAAAGTTTCTTAGTCAAAGTGCTGCACATTCTTACTTGTAGCTTGAAGACCTCAATAAAAAGTTTGTGTGTGCCAAGTTTTTTGTTTTTTTTTTTTTTTTGTTGGTTGGTTTTTGTTCCATTGCCCTTATCAGTTGTTTTTCTGTTTTGTTTAGTAATCTTAAACGATATTTAACATCTTGTTGGTTTAGGTTTTAGAATTTAACACTATACACTATAAAGAGGATACTTAAAATATTGCGACCATCGTGTTTTGCCTTGTCTAGTTTAGTTTTGTAGTTGTGTTTTTTTTGTAGTTTGAAGATTTGTTTTGTTTTCTCTTTTGATTCTGTATGCCTTGGTCAGTAAGTGGTTCTGGTGTACGTGTGGGTGTTGTTGTTGTTCTTGTTGTTGTAGTGGTAGTCTTTTAAGATCCATTATCCGATGATCCCCATCAACGCAGCTGATTTCTATAATATACAAATACATAATACAGATTAGAATAGGTTTAATGTGTTATTTGGTACATTCTTAGTGGGGGTAATGCGAGTACAGTGAACAATGAATGGTGATAATATGTATGTACTAACTTTTCACATAAAATCATGAGAGGTCGTTGCGCAACTTAAAGTTCGCTTAGTTTTCTGGATGCTCGACAGATGCCATACGTTGTTGTTTGTCTCTGCTATTTGCTGTTTTGTCGAGGATGATATTTATGGAGGAGTGTTTGTGGGAAAACAAAATGTAAAACGTTTGAACACAAAAATCACACAAAGCATTTCCTCACGGCCACAGTGGTGCGATGGGCCAGGGAGTATGTTCTTTGTTCAGTTGCTTGGTCTCTACAATTGCCGTCTGTCCACTTATCTGGGCCGTTGTCTGTTGGGATGATATAGAGAGAGGCGGTTTGATGATAAAACGGAAACGGAAACGCAAACGCAAGCACAAACTCAAGATAATGTTTAACCAAATTGTAAATGTCAATGAGGTGGTGTAGAATACGGGGGAGTATTGATTTGAATTTGAATAATGATTCCCATGCTGGTGGGAGGTGGTTGGGGAGACTCACCTAAAGTATTGATCGTGCAGCGATTGTCGCTGGAATTCGGCGGCCTGCAAATACTGTATATATGTAATTAATGAGTTAGGATATTAATTTAGGATTTGGGAAACCTGTAGTTGATCGGCATACGACATCCGCAGCAGGACATCCGAGTGCGGCTCCCTAGGTATAAGCATATTTGGGCGTGGATATTGGCCAACATTCGCTACAGTAAGTGTGAAAGTAAAGAGAATATCACATCAGTTATTGGTGTACTTATATATGGTAACAGAGCAGGGGCTTTTGGGGGGGGGGAACCTCTTGAGGCTATACAAACTCACGTGGCAGTTGGAAACCGGCCTCCGGTGGTTGCGGCTGTGGATGCAAAGGCAAATGTAAATGAGTATGAGAGTGTGCATGATATTCTCTCGTCAATCGTATCTGAAAATTATTGAATATCGTAGAAAGTTTCAAAAGAGAAGAGCCAGTGCTGCATTTGTGGAATGCCAACAGTAGAAGATTGGTTGGTGTTGTTGTTGTATTTTATGTTTTTTTAATGCGTTTGGTATTTTTTTGTTTTTTTGAGTTAGATGGCGGGTTAGATGGCACGACTGATGGTTAGGCGGCGGCGGCGCCTACCCCCGCAAGTTAGAGAGGCAAGCATGGCATGGCAAAGAGTATGGTTAGCACAAAAAATGAACACAGCATGACAGACAGTACTCGTACACGTGCTGGGGGGGGTATGGGTTTTGGTTTGGTTGGATTGCAACTTGAAAGACTTATAGCATCGCTGCTTATGTGTGTGTGTGTGTGTGTGTGTGTGAGATAGCTGACAAAGTGGACAAACAGAACGATTCGATTTGATTTGATTTGTGGTTGATTGATATTGCGTTTTTGTGATTCGTTCCAAATACGATTGATCTTGTGAATATGAATGAAATAATAGTAGTATAAAAAAGAATTGTGGCCTACCATACGCACCATGTGCTCGCCCGGATCAAGGCCTACGTGATGCGGTGGCGGTATACCCAAACGTTCCCTCTCCATTTGCGATATCGCTGGATTCGCATAGAGTGGGAACTGTGAGGGATGTATGCCGCTGTTTTGAAATAGAACAAACAAAATATACAATTAATATACAATGTTAATGGAACATATTTGATAACCAACCGTCTGTAGTATTCCATCCAGTGCGGATCGAGGCGGGATTGACTCGCCGCAGCGGCTTGTGCGTTCTTGATCTCCTCCAGTTCCCTGCAATAAGTCGAAAAATATCGAATAAGCACGGGAATGGTTGGGCAGGGGCAGTCCAGTAATGGGATATCAATGTGAGGGTGTGGGTGTTGGTTATGGCATGGAGTAGGCGAGTGTGACATTGTAGGATCATTGGCAAATGATAATTAAACACAAGCGTAAATTATGACGCCCTTTTGGACTACCATAAATCAGAAAGAATTCTTAAAAAAAAGCGTGGGCTTTGAGTGGCTAGGAGGGGTTTACTCAGTGCGTTGCAGAACTTTTGAAACTTGATTATACACGACAAGTATTTTGTTGTTGCCTTCGCTGTTCCGAATTCTTTTGTGCATTCTCAGGCATTCTCTTTTGCAGGATTCGCTTGTGCGTCTCGAGTCGAGCATCAATAATTCCTTCAGTCATAAGTTTCCGAATGTTTAATGATGATTTTTAAGTTCTGTAACGCACTGTTTGTGGCTTATCAATTTGTTTGGATAATGAAGCGGCGATGGAGTGGAGATGAAGGAGTTGGATTAATTGGGTTGATTTTGGGTGTGTTTGGGTGCATGTTGGTGCAGTTGTGGGTGATCTTTCAGGCTTTTGTATGGTACTGTACCTCTCTCTGTACATGGGGCCCATTGGATGATGATATGGCACCATCTGTTCAACAGGACTGAAATTGAATATTGAAATAATTACAATCAAGAATCAACGTCACTCAACGGACTCTCAAAACATAAAGAAAGAGCAAAGGGGAAAAGGGGAAAAAGGGGGTAACAATAACTGAACAGAATCCTAACACCAGAGACTGAAGAAGGAAACAGAATAGAAGAGTCGCTAGCTGCGTCCAGCGGCAGGCACTCACCTGAAGGCGACATGGGGGCGTGCGTATTCGGAGAGCTGTCGCAGTGCTGGGGTATCCGCATACGGGGGCTTCAGTTCCGCCTTCATTTTGGCCTGCTGTGCCGCCTGTTGGGCAGCTGCTGCCTGCTGTTGTTGCTGCTGCTGTTGCTGTTGTTGCTGCTGCTGTGTGTGGGCAAAGAAATACATTTATTATGTGGATCCTCTAGTTGCTCCGCCCTGCTCTCTTCACTCACCTGCCGCCGTTCGCGCTCCTTCTCGGCCAGCTTGCGATCCCGTTCCTCCCGCTTGCGTGCTAGCTTCGAGTCGGCCACCGGCTTGAATATCAAATCCGTTCTCGTGCAGGAATTGTAATCTCCGCGATCGATGTGCCGCACAAATCTGTCAAGGAATCGCAAAAGGATTACAAATCTTTTCCATTAGATACTCCGTATGAGGGATACTCACATGGCAGACTGCGAGCGATGGCATTCGGTGTCGTCCGGTTTGGCTTCGGGACTGGGACCACGTTGTATATTGTGCGTGGGACTGGGTATCTCTGGCTCCGGATCCGGCTCAATGTCAATGGGCACTGCAAGAAGAGGAAATATATACTGTAGACGCTTACTCCAATCACTTTCCACTCTCCACTCTTACATGGCTCCGTTGGATGATGGCCTCCGCCCATGCCCGCCGAGTTGGCCGAGTGGGCGTGTGCACGCAGGGCATCCATATGGGATGTGGGCTTCATACCGTGCGGCTGACCATCTTGCGGGGCAAATGGCGAACCGTGCGGCGGACCAGGCGGATAGCCGGGCATATGGGAGCCCGGATAGGCACCTGGCGGCAAGCCCGTTGGCGTTCCAGGGCCACCCATGCCGACTGGCATGCCCGGTCCCCCCGGACCCTGTGGCGTCTTTGGCGTCGGCGGCTTGTTGGGCGGTGGACCGCCCTGCTGCTGCTGCTGGGGTGGGCCCTTCATTTGCTGCTGTTGTTGCTGCTGCTGCTGCTGCTGCTGCTGCTGTTGCTGGGCTGCTGCTGCAGCCGCCGCCTGATGGTGCTGCTTCTCGGCTGCATCTCTCGCCGCAGCAGCTGCTGCTGCATTCTGCTCGTCCTGCCGCGACTGCTGCTGCTGCGGCGGACCCTGAAGTCCGGCATGGTGCGCGGCCATCACGGCGGCAGGGTCCAGCGGTCCACCCGGTGGTGGGGGCTTCATGTAGGCCGGGAATCCAGGCCCGTACGGCGCATAGCCGTAGGGCGAGTTGAAGGGATGATGATGCGGCGAGTAGAAGACCGACGGATGCAGCAGTGGATGCGGGTAGGGCGACTGGCCGGGATGCACTCCGATCTGTGGAATGCCTCCACCCGGCGCAATCAGGGGCAATGGCAGCGGCATCTGCGGATGCCGTATGACCGGCGGCGAGGCTCCCGGTCGCAGATGCGGAGGTGGTGATGTTCCCAGCCCCCTTTGGCCCGGCTGCGGTGCATACATCTTGCTCAGCGGACTGGCCATCAAACCCGAGGCATTCGACACGGGTGGCGGCGTCATATGCGGCGACTGCTGTCGCAGCAGCGCATGGCGATCGCGCTCGGCCACGGCCGCCGCTGCCGCGGACAAAGCCGAGGATGAGGGATGATGGCTAAGCGGCGACTGGGGCACCGGATGCAGTGGACTCTGGCGACTCATGCTGCTCACACTGCTGGCTGGAGAGGCTGCTCGATGGGGGCAGCTGCTGCTGCTGCTGCCGCCGCCGCTGCCGAGGAGTTGTTGATGCCTCCGCCAGGCGTGCTGCTGCTGCTGCCAGGTCCGGCTGGTGCGGCTCCTCCGCTCGAGATCTGAACGCTGGGACTGGCGCGACTGAAGGCAGACGATGGCACCGTGCTGGTGGTGAGGGCCATGCTGCTTGACGTCATCGAGGCCACCGAATGGGGTGTATTCGGTGTCGATGAGGCGTGCGAGTGGGGCATATGGCTGGGCGGGGTGCGACGGCTGAGCGCGGACTCGGGCAGGCCCAATCCTCCGGGACCCGCCAGCAGTGCAATGGGTCCACCGCCTGGCCCCAGTCCGGCAATCGAATGCGACAGCAGATGGTGTCCGGGATGTGCCAGAGCCGCATGCGCCGGATGACCCGGCGGCAGATGCGCCAAATGCGGATGTATGGGCATCGGATGGCCAATGAGTCCCGGCGGCGGATGTCCATTCCCCGCCAGTCCTGGCAGCGGCGAGGTGCGATGCGTATGCGGGGATTGGTGTGGATTGCCGTGACCTCCCCCAGACCCTGCCATCGTTGTCGATGGCTGCGATGTGGGCGGCTGCTCCCGCGACTGGGGATCGTGCAGACTGCGTGGCGGATGCTGGGCTGGCGAGGGAGTGCGCACTGTACCCGCAGGCCCTCCGGGCTGCTGCTGTTGCTGCTGCTGCTGTTGGGGGGCGTGGGAGGGCGGCAGTCCGTGGCCATGTTGCGGATGTCCTTGCAGGGACATGGGCATGGGCGCGTGCGGATGCATGCTGGGTGGCATGTCGTGCGGCCGATGGAGCACCTGCTGCAGATGATGCGGATGCATGTGGGGATGCATATGCGAGGGCGCCATCGTCGACAGCGTTGGTGGTATGCCGATCGAGCTGGGTGGCATCGAGGAGGCCACCGACATCTGCGAATGCTGTCCCGGATGCAGGCCTGGATGCATACCCGGCGGACCACTTGACGACTGCTGCTGGTGCAGGGATGTGGGCGGTGGCGGTGGCTGGGGTCCACTGCCGCCCCCACCCGGCGGCATGCCGTGGATGAGATTTTGGGGATGCATCCCAGGCGGCAGGCCGCCGCCAGCGGGTGAAGGCATGTGAGGCGAGGGATGCGGCGACTGGAACTGCTGCGGCTGCGGTGCCATCGACGAGGGCTGCGAATTGCTGTTGCTGCCCTGGCTGTCCTGGCCCGGCGTCGAGCGGGAGGAGGCGTCTATGGGGCTCTCCGGTGGCGGGCCATATGGCGAGGACTTTATCAGATTCTCGCCATAGGGTTTCACGTCCACGGGGGGTCCGGCAGCGGAAACCACGGGTGGCATCGGATACTTGAGATCCTGCGGCTGGGGCGGGCCGTATTTGCCCGCCAGCGGATCTCCGTACTTGTGCATCATTCCCGGCTCGAAGGGCCGGCCCAATGGCGGCGTCTGCACATCGTGCTGATAATGCGGCTTGGGCATGGCTATGCCGGGCGGCGGCGTCGCCCCCGGTGGCACCTGATGGGCCGGCGGCTGCGACTGCTGCTGCTGCTGTTGTTGTTGCTCCTGGGATGTTGGTGGTGGTCCGTACTTGTGGGCCACATCTAGCTGTGAGGCCATGTTGTGCGGCAGATGGCCAAAGCCCGACTTTACGTCGGGTATCTTGAGGGAATCCTGGTAGCCTTGCTTCGATGGCGGCTGGTGGGCAGCGGACAGTTCCACCGGATACTTGCCCGGCTGCTCAATCATGTACTTCATGTCGTACTTGCCAGCCGCAGCGGCGGCAGCAGCGGCTGCTGCAGCAGCCGCCACCGCCTGCATCTCCTGGCTGTACTTGAGTGCGTCCAGCGGCGGTGGTGGCGGATACTTAAGATCCTGCGGCGTGAATTTCATCTCCATTTCGGGCGCGTACTTTTGCGGCGTGTTGGGTACGCCAGAAGGAGGCCCACCATTGCCACCCCCTCCAGCCGGATCGCTGTGCAGCAGCGGCGGCTGTGGAGGCGGCTGCTGTTGTTGTTGTTGCTGCTGCTGCTGTTGTTGTCCTCCCGGCGGTCCGTACTTCAGCTGGCCATCGATCAGATAGCTGGCGGGTGGTGGCTGCAGCGGCTGCTGGCCGTGCGGCAGATGCGACAGATGCAGCGGCTCACCCAGCGGCGGCTGCCCACTCTCGCCACCGGCCATCGAATGGGAATGCATGGATGTGGGCGGCGCCCCAGGCACCGTAAGCGGCAATCCACCGGCGTTGTGCTTCAGCGAGTCCTCGTTCTTGATCTCAATCTTCACCTTGAGGTCCTGCGGCTCGTTGCTGTTCTGATTGCAGGTGGCATCCATCGAATCGTCCATCGGCTCCTTCTTGATGTACACCGCCTCCGTGGGCGGACACGCAGGTGGCGGCTGAATGGATATCGGATTCAGCTGCTGCGGCGTCTGCTGCTGTTGCTGCTGTTGGGGCGAGACCTCCTGTTTGATGGTGGCCAGCTTCTTGAGCAGATCGGGATCACTGTCGCACGTTTCCATTTTCTCGATAGCCTCCTTGCGCTCCACGGAGGCATTCAGCGCCTCCACGGTGGCAATGGTGGGCACCTTCATGGTCAGAGGCGCTGCCACAGGATTAACCGGAGGCACACCACCACCGTCCTGCTGGATCGTGTTGGCAGCCGACTCCTTGAGCAGCAGCCCATCCACGCTGTTTGGCGCCTGGATGTTCGTCTCCTCGTCCATGTTCTTGATCGAGAGCGCCTCCTTGCTGCCATCCTCCGAGGCGATCTCTGCCTTGATGGACTTCTCCTCCGTTTTGGGCTCCAGATGGCCCAGCCCCCCATCGTTGGTGGCCATCTCGCGCTCCTCCTTGCAGTTGAGCAGCAACTCCTTGCTGTCCTTGGTGGACTGCTGCTCGGCGGTGGTGGTCGTGTCCGTGGTATTCGACTCGCCATCGTCCAGCACAGAGTCCGGCCTGCTGTCCGAGTTCATGCTCTCCACGGGACTGTCGGCCCGCTGCTGCTGCTTCCGCTTCTCCTTGAGGCTGCTGCTGTTCTCCTCCGATGCTGCACCTGTTCCAGCGCTGGCCGCCTGCTGGTCGTTCGCCTGCTCCTGTTCGGTGCGCTTCTTCTTGTTGGGCGTGTCCTGTTTGCCGCCCTTGCGCTTGGTGGCCGAACTCTCGGCCACAGCCTTGGTGGGGGTCTTGGGACTGTCCACCGAGGAGGCTCCACCGGCGGCCGCATCGGGCGTCTCGGAGCCTCGCTTGGGCCGCTTGCCATTGGCCACAGCGCTGTTGGTGTTGGACTGATCCTTAATGGAGCTATTGGTGGCCGTGGCGCCTGTAGCAGCGCTTCCGCCTATCGCAGAGCTGCCACCGACGGATGCACCACCACTGCCACTGCCACCGCCGCTATTGCTGGCCGTGCTGCTGCTGCTGCTGCTGTTGGTGGTGTTGCTGCTGCTGCCGTTGTTATTGTTGTTGTTGTTGTTGTTATTCTGTTGTTTATTGCGCGTCCTCATCCTAGAGGGTGATTCATCCCTTTTGTTGGTCAGACTCGAATCACTGTCACACTCGCTGGCGTCGTCCTCGGTGAGAGAGCTGTTCTCCTCCTTGGAGACAGCGGGCGATGAGCGACTCGCCGTCTCTGACGCCGACCCCGTCGCCGTCGCCGCCGTCGTCGCAGTTTGTGGTTCCGGTGTGTCCTCCTTCTTGGGAGGTGTATTATTATTTGCGCGCGTGACACGATTGCGTCGCAAGGCGCTCTGTCTGCGTCGCCTGTGGGGACGATTGTTGTTAGCGCCGGGCGTCTTCTTCCACAGATAGTAGAATTCGACCAGTTCGGGGGTGTCCTTGTGCGGCAGCAGATCCTTGTGGATCCTAAAGAAATTCTTGCCAAATTGTCGCAGACCCTTGATGAATTTTTTCGTTTCGTCCTCGGTCCACTTCTTGTCGATGCCCTTTGAAACGGGGCACTTTACTAATGCTTGTAGAGCTTTGCCTGGATCGTAGCCAGAATCGTGGAGCTAAACAGAAGATATAGATTAGAAGCTGTTGAATATACATAAGTGGGTTAGGGTTAATCAAGTACTCACCACGTCGAGTGCGTTAATTGTTGTGTCGTCGCGACTGGCAGCCAAACAACCGTCTTCTAGTCCGCCATCACACATTCCTTGAAATGCGGCCATCGAGCGGGCAGCACGCAAGAACATTAACAAATCGCCATCGGCCACAACGCCTGGACTCCATCTTGATTCCTCTAGTTCACGTTCATCGGTTTCCTTGTCGATGGGGAAGCTTGAGATTGGATTATAATCGGGCAGTTTTGCCTTCAGTCGTCATAGGAGACAAACAAAAATGTTTGGGATTAGTTCAAAAAGACTCCAAAAGCGAGAGCAAAGTAAAACTCCATCGAGCGTTCAGAACAGGTGCGCTCAATAAAGTTTTTTTTTTTTGTATTTTAATTTGTTGTTAGTCACACACACGCACACACATCTCCAATCACAATCACAAAAACACAATCCGCACACCACAAGACAACACCTGAAGGGCTGAGGGGGGGAATAATACCCGCCGATATACGTAGTATTACGTACACGATGATACAGAAATTCTTAGGACTAATGCATGATTATGTATGAATAATGTATAATGTGTGCTACGGATTTCATTCGGATACTGGGAATTTGGGAGCGGGACAAGGGATCTGGGATTTGGGATCTGTGGTTTGTTTTCTTTTCTTTTTTTTGTTTTCGTGGTTCAACTTCTACCAATTAGGAAACTCGAACTATGAAGAG
Source organism: Drosophila bifasciata (assembly GCA_009664405.1). NCBI lineage: Eukaryota > Metazoa > Arthropoda > Insecta > Diptera > Drosophilidae > Drosophila > Drosophila bifasciata. The sequence continues at coordinate 44,267,275 of CM019043.1, forward strand.
AGCCAATTTTATCGAAAGAACTTTAACTTTAATTGCAAAATTATTTACAAGAAGTTTAAAAGTTATTTACAAGAGAGACAGACAGAGAGAGAGAGAGAGTAACCGCAGGACATATAATGTTTAAACAAATTGCACTTCATTAATCGAAGGGAAGGAAGTATTGAATGGTTGAAGAATTAACACTGGGAAGTAGTTGGAACATTGAGAGGTTCTTTAAAGAATTCTCCTAAAGTAGAAGATGGTAATCTATCACTTGTTGTTATGCCTTCTTTGGATTGGTATCCCTCTTTTGAGTGGTACGAAAGTACCTCTATGAAATATAGAGGAATTATAGCAATTTTATTATGCTACTTCTTATCAAAATTCTTTGCTAATCTTTGGTTCAGTTTTATGAGTTCTATAACCCCAATAAAATGGCTTGGGAAATGCAATTTATTGAAGTGGTATTCCGCTACTTCCCGTACTTCCTTCCCTTCTAAGGACTTCAACCATAAAGCAATTTGTGAAAGATTTTGAACATTGAGAAATTCATTGAAATTCAGAAGAAAGAACAAAAGAATATAAATTACAAGTTTTTTGCAATCAAAAAAAAGTTTCTCTCTACTTTATTTATTTTTTTTTGGTTCTTTATTCTCTTTTGGCATAATAGTAGAATTTTGTAGTTCTTTGTTGTTTTTTTTTTTTTGTAAATTTTTTTGTTGTTACCGTGAGCTGAATTTCTGATTTGTGAGAGTTATGTACGTACATAGACATCGTTTACCTGGTGGCCGGGACCCACTCGAATTTCTCCTTGAGTGGAGGCCGCCATCACCCTTTAAAAACACGCTTCCGGTCCAGTGTTAAGCCTTTTTATGCCCTCTACGATATGAAAATTCAACTGCAAAAAACACAGAGAAAATGCATAAAAAACGGATCGCATCGAATCGAAGAGGGGAGTGAATGGGGGGCTGCTATATTGGGTGGGTGCATAGAGGGGGTGAGTAGAGAGGAGGAGACTTCCAGTAGTAGTATTTTTCAATAAAGCGATGAAGTTCACATCAACATGCATAAATAAATAATCCATAAAAATAATGCCATGTAATGTGCGAACGATGAAGTATCCCAAAGAGAGAGAGAGAGGGAGAAACAGAGAAGGGAGAGTGGTAACTGGGGGCCACGGCTGACGGGGTCTGGAAATTAGGGGTTTACGCTGTCGGACGATTGAGTCCCCCTCTGCCACTTAATCGCTTGCATATGTTAATGCGCTTGCCTCGAAGAGGGAGGGACTGCAAAATGTCAGACTAACTGACAGACGTATGTATGCTTTGGTTTGTTCATTCACTCAATTTGTGCCGCTTTTATACCCTTTCAGAGGATGGATACACTATTGGTCGGTCGAATGTTTACGGCCCATATAAGAATTACGAGAATCTCCTCGTAATTTTAATAGATTCAAATCTTGAGAACTGCTGCTACTTAGACGTCAGGTTAAGATATTATCTTGACCATTGAATTATATAACCGCTTTTTCTGTTTGTATTAAAAAATCTATGCAAAAAATTGACATTTTCAACTAGATCTATTCAGTAGCAGATTATAGGGTACATGAAATTCGTTGCCATTTAACTATTTTTCATTTGCGTTTTTTTCAGCTTTGCTTTGGTTTCTTTTCTTCTTTTTTTGTTGTTGCTTCTTCTTGTCCGGGTCTGGGGTCTGCCTCTCAAGTGTGCGTGCAGCTGTAAACAGATTTTCCGCTCAAGTAACTTCGTGAATAACTGTAACGAGGAGCCAACGGCTAAGTAAGCATCCTCTCATGGGCCCACCGCTCACCCATCGCATCCCCATCCCAACACAGTGTGGAATTATCATTAAATTTGCTTATGAATCAATATCATGGCTAATGCACAGTGACAGAGAGAGAGAGAGGGATAGAGTAACGGAGAGTGAGAGGGAAACAGACACACACAGTGCGTTCACGTCTCATCAGGAATGCCGACGGTGTTGCGGTTGTGTGGCAGCGGCACACAAATTATGGCAATTAAAATCAATTAATTAAATGCAGCGACAGCGACAGAGCGACCGCGGTGGTAGTGCCAGCGCGCGATGACTGCAAAAAAAAAAAAAAGGTATACATATACATATATACGAGCGTGTATGTGTGCATTGTCGACAGATTTACACTCAATAAGGCACGACACGCCGCCTAAATGACTGACGACAGCGGGGCTAGGGAGAGAAGGAGCGGCAACGGGTCGGCACAACGATCCCGACGGAGGCGGACCGAAAGCGCAGGCCACGAACGCACACACGACTAGCCCTGGGGTTGCACAGTGGTATCGGTAGCACTTTGGTAACCCCCAAGTCAAACACTCGCATGAAATATTCATTACATTTCATGGCGGGATTATGAATATTTCATCCCTCATTTGTTTGACTAACCCCGCAATATGTGCTGATGAACGTTACCCCATACATAGTAAATAAATGCTTACTGAAAGTGAATTTGCTTAAATATTTATGGATTACTTTTAACGATCCATGAACCAACAATGGATAAATCCATTGCCTATACTTTTAGACTATTAATATTACATATTGTTTTCCAACTATCAATTTATCATATCCATTATGAAAAGTTTTTCCAAATTCATTAGCTTTAAGCGACATTTAGTACCACTGTGCAACGAACGGTCGTCTGCGTTTTGGGGCCGACACTTATCAACGACATCAGCAGCCACACCAGGTTGGCAGCTCCTCTGGCCTGGCTTGGCCTGGCCTGTTGTGCGCCCTGCTTGGCCGTTTTGGGTCTGACTGCTTCGCTGGTTACTGCTTGCTTGCTGGTTTAACTGGCAGCACAAAACTTTTTTATGAGGGAGTCGTGAGTGGAAAAATTTCGTATAAACACAAACAGAAGGTGGCGGCGCAGGGCACGCGACTGAATCCCCCGCTGAATCCCTCTACTCTACCCACACCCCACCACCTGCCGGGCGACAGTGGGGGCTGACTGGCTCTGGCTTCTGCCTCTGGGCCCCTGGCGCTTGGGGAAAAATTGTGTAATAACTGCAAGCAGTGTGCTAAGCTCTTCTGTTCCTCTGCTGTTCTCCCGCTGGCACTCTGGGCTCTCTGTCTTTGGGTCTCTGTTCTGCTCTGAGCTCTGCCTGTGGTAGCTTTGGGGGCAGGCAGCGGTGTGTCGGCGTCGGCGGGGTCTGTTATAAAACAAATGTACTACAAAAAGCGACGTTGTAAACGCACAAAGCCATAAAATCTGAAAAAGACAAAACGAAAGGCTCGAACAGAGCCACATTTTGCCACCACCGAAAAGTGCCGTTCTCCGGCTCTTCCGCCTCCCTTCCACACCCTTACCTTACCCTAAAGGACCACAAATTATGGCACACTGGGAGAAAAGGGCACACACTGACAAGGAGAGCCACACTGAGAGACCCAACAGGCACCAGACCAGTAAGCAGGAGCAGGATAGCGAAACTGAAAAGAGAGCATGAGCGAGAGCAGTCTGTACATTGACTACGTGACGTTTTCGAGTACTCTGTGAGTCAGCAGCCAGCCAAGCTGCTTGCTGTTGTTGCTCTGGCTATGGTTCTTCCTCTTTTTGCTTTTCTCTTCCTCCTGGCTATACTTCATCCACGGACGACGGACGATGGGGCTGACCTGCGTGCAAATTTAAGGCCAATAATGCTGTCAATTTCAACTGGCGTGTCCGTCTGTCTCTCAATTAATGTCATCGCGTATTATAAAGTTCCATCAGATTAACAACTCGTTTCTCTTCCTCCACTCAATGGCCTGTGTGCTGTGCGGTGGCCTGCCGTCTCCTCCCTGCCGTGGCAAATTGTTTTCTAAACAGCCCATAAACATGAACGAAAACAAAGCGAGAAATGTAAATGAAAATAAAAACTTGGAGAGCAGGCAGCAAGCAAGCAACAACAACAGCGTGGCAACGCTGTCGTCGACATGGGCCGCAGAAAGAGGAAATTCAATAAACAATTTGTAGCATGAGTAGCGGAAAATTGTGTGTACGCACGCGGCTAAACGGACGCGAGAGTGAATGAATAAAAGAGGGAGAGATACGGCAGACAAGCAGTCAGGGGGAGTAGAAAAGCAAAGCCTATTAACTAGAAGGTAAGGTAGTCTAAGAGTAGGTCTAAGAGACTGCCAGCAACATCTTCACTAACTAAATATGGATAACCTGGACCTATCGCAAGTCCGGATTCTGCGAAACACTAATTCATGTACTATGTACATAGTACTGCCTTACCTTCTATTGTAATATACCTTGAGCCTGAGCTTGCCTCTTTCCTATACGTGTGTATGCTTGTCTCGCTCCCTCTTGCTCTCTTTTACTGTGTTTTTTGGGTGTGTGTGTGTGTGTGTGTGTGCGTTTGCCGAGTGTAATTTTGAAATGGAAAAGCTGTCGACTGCTGCTGTCGGCTAACTGGCTTTCCAGCTCTCCTTCGCTTTAGCTGTAGCTTGTTTTTTTCTCTCTCTCTCTCTGCAATCATCGCTTGCCAATAAGCTGACTAATTGACTGACAAATAGGCAGCAGCCAGCAGCAGCAACAACTACGAAAGAGAGCGCGCTGCGTTAATAAGAGCAGCAGACATCAGGCAGTAGTGGGCAGGGAGACAGACAACTTAAAATTCCACTGCCGCCAGATGAATGCGCCGTAACTGTACATTAAGGGTGGCCCATAAACTTGGGAGTTTATCTGCAGAGCCACACCACCACCCCACCACGGCTAGAGATTATTAGGTTAGCCCCCGGCTGATGGAGAAATTTAAGTGATATAGCAGTAAATAAATTAATCGACCCCCCGGCCAACCATAAGAAAGGAAGGGTATTCATTTGGGGGTCTATATTTCTTAGGGGTTGTTTACCGCAAACTTAACATTGGTTCATTCGTTGTAAACTTGCTCAATTGAGTGGAACTTTGAGACTATGTAGAACTACTCAACTGACTTCAAATGGCCCATAGTTCAGTTCTACTATTGATCTTTGTTTTACTATTTCATTGAATTGTTGTTTTCATTACGCAATAAATAAACTGGTTGTGCAGAAAATTAGCCAGAAACAATGTAAATGCACATAAAATAAAACTACAGAAATGCAAAAAGCATCAGAACAAAGGACTCAAATAATTTCATAATTACCTACCAGGAACAAATGCATTTCGATTGTGTTCATTTAATGTTAAATATGTATGTTGGCTGGTTCACAAAAATAAACCGACTAAAATAAAACTCGGTCAACTCTGACGAATTATAAAATGAAATGGTTTTGAAATTGCTCTTCTATTCCTCCTTGTGTTTAGTTCTAGTCTCGCTGTAAATCAAATAAACAATTGATTGTCTGGTTGGTTCGTCAGGCAACGGAACCACTGGCATGGCATACACCCAAAAACCCGAACCAAAGTGCCCATCACTAACGCATTCCCCAGGGCAAAGCAGCAACAACAACCAACAAAAAGCTGGTCTATTAAGCCGTGCCGAGAGGAGTCCATTTAATTACCAAGTCGAACCGAGCCACACACACACACAAAAGTTATCATGCAGCATGGCCAATTGAGTTCGTCATAGGCATTTGTCCGGTCTGTCTGGGGGCAAAAGGCACTCCACTCCATTCTACTCTCCATACCATGCCAGAGACCGACCCCATGCCATAGCATAGCTCTCGGTAACGGTGCCTGCATCTGTCTATTTGAAGGGTTCGTGTCAAGTACGGAAATCCCATTAAATGTTGGTTGGTAGGCACTTTGCCGAGCCATGTCCATACGTACGTACATATGTATGTATGTTCGTGCGAGTATGTACATATAACCATACGTATATGTACGTCGGGTATGGTATACTATGTACGTGTTGGTTCGTGTTGTGAAAGCCAAATTTTCACAAGTCAAAACAGAGGTTGCAGAAGGGGCAACGAAACAAACAAAGGCTAGTAAAGTAGGGGCACACTGATAGAGATAGAGATAGGGAGAAAATAGACAGAAAGAGAGAGAGAGAGAGAGAAACACTCGACTGTCTCTGGACGTTTAACCAAAAAGTCGTAAAACAAATTTCTCTTTTCTTTTGGCCAGTAGAGCCGCCAGTATCCCGAGTAATGGAATTGTGTGTGCTTCTGTTCAGAAATTTTCGACTGCTTGCTAGCCCGGTCGGTAAGTTCGGCTGGTCGGTCGGTTCCAGTTCTACATATACTCGTACTACTCGTAGTAGGTCTGGACAGGCGGCATCCCAGCTTACAGTTGTTATGCCCATTACTCAACATCAACAAGAACATTATGCCACCGCAGTGGCACTCACGATGCTCCTCCAGCTTCTTCGTTAGTCCCCCCCTTCCCCAACATCACATTCCTATTCATGCTCCAATCTCTGCCAGACACACACACACACACACACACACATACGGCACACATACAGATACAACTCTACATGCTTTTCTTCATTCAACCCAAACGATTGAGCATCTATTCAAGCAGTTTCGCCGTCGTCGGTCGTCGTCGTCGTCGCCGTCGGCAATGATGATGATGACGAGACGACGACGAGTCCATGGTATATACTTATAGGGTGAAGCATTAATGCTCGTCCGCGTTATCTTCCCCTCGTTGTGATATAGAGCAAACGGTACTGCAACAAATTGGTCAACTATCCTAAGAGCGAACTATCCTGCCAAGGCCTCACCCTATGTAAATGCACCTTGGACGACGAGTCAACGTTCCAAAAGCCAAATAAACGACCCACAACGTTGGCCTCCATACCGCACCCAACCACACCACCCCCCCTTTAGCCAAGCGCTAAACCTGTGCGCATCCATTGGCCCGATCCGAACCGATCCGAACGGGGGTCGTCTGTCTGTCGTGTCTGCTGTCGGCTTCGTTTCATACGATTTGTTGGATTTGCTCATGAAGTTGTTAAACAGATTGTCGGTGTAGATACCTTCATCATTTTGCACGCCGTCGCCTCTCCTCTGCCCATTTTCTCGCTCTGGCTTCCCGTTACCCACCGCCGCCACGGCAGCCACTCAACTGTCTCTGTCTGTCTGTACGTCCCCCCCTCCCAGCAGCAGCAGCAGTAGTCACAGTCTCAGTCTCAGTCACAGTACCAGCACAAGACCCAAGTTCCATCCAGCCAATTCCTCTTCTATGGCTGTGTGTGTGTGCGTCTGTCTCTGTCTCTGACTCTGTGTGTGTGCGTGTGCTTGTGCGATTAGTTTTATGTAATTTTATCGAGTATTTTAAGGATTTTGCGGCTTATCCGCGCTTCATTTGGAAATTGTTTCGTGTTACTTATGTGTCGGGATGTGTTGTCGTCTGAAGGGGCACATTAGGGGTAGTGTACCGTGTACCATGTGTCTGTCTGCGGCTCGTTTCTTTTTTCACATTCTTTTCTTTTCTTTAGCCTGTTGTTATTTCTGGTCCTTTTATTGTTGTCCCTTTTCATCTAGTGTTTATGGAACTGTCTTTATTTGTTTGTGCGAGTGTTTAAATGAGCTCTTTGCATGTGAAACTGTTGTTGCGAGGGCCTCCTCTCCTTGCTCGCGCGTTCTCTTCTTATCCTTCCACCCACCGTTTTCCCTCTCCTTAATCGAATTACACAGCCAAGGCCAAAGATTTATGGCACCATTTAACACGCTCTTACATTATATTCTCACCCATTTTGGCCCCGGCACGGCTCATTGATTTAACACTGATTAACAAGAGCTTCAATTCTTTTTTTTTTTTTTTTGTACATTATAAATATAGAGAAAATAAATATTAAAAGGCTGACAACAGACAGACGGACCCACAAATATCTCTCTCGGCTCTTTGTGCATATATATTTTAATAAGCACTTTGTGTGCGCTAATTATCTTATCGCTAAATGGAGTTAACACGTAGCAGCGCAAACGAGTAACTGGGATTTTTTTTAGTCCAGTGTTTGCCCAGTGGTGATAGCGTGAGAGGTCTCCCGAACTAACTAGGTCTAGAGTACATAAAGGAGTATTTAATTCTATGTGCTATATGTACAGTAAATACTTCATAGTTAGTGGTTAAACTGTTTCGTCAACAAAAAATAAAACAATCTAAAAACAGCTGATGTCAATGTTCATGATTCACTTTTGTTCTTTTTTTAAAGAGTGTTTTTATCAGTGTTTACCCAGTCCGTATCTACTATTGGTTCACGCGAAATAAGTCTATAAAACTACTGTGTCACGCGGGGCCCACTCACGCACTCATCTCTGTGAGTAGAGTTGTGTGCTGACAACACTTTGAGGTAGCTTCCATGGGGCGGGCTCAGCAGCACAGCCTCAGATCAAGCCGCTTAGCAACTCAGTAAAGAAATGCTAATTAATTCTCTTACGTAATGAAGAACGGAAGGAAGAGGAAAGAGAACCCCTCACAATCCCACTGCAAGGTGTGCTAGCGATGGGAGGGAGAGAGGGAGGGATAGAGGCAGGGCAAACTGTTTCGTTGATTTCTAATCGACATCAATAAATCGACACTCGAGTCGAGTGGGCGAGTGGGCGATGGGGACGGACATTTCAATCAGATAAGCAGCATTTATAAATTAAAAGCGCAACCGAGCAGCAGATTAATAAAAGTTAAACTTTAACGGCACATTATAAATAAGCCAAATGACTAATAATAAAATATGAAAGCGCGCACAAAAACCCCGACATCAAAGGCTATCCAACAACTGTGTAACATGAAAAATGCCTTGCAAAAAACACACAAAACAAAACAAAACAAAACACTAATAAAAACCAATAAAAAGCAAAAACCGAACCGAATCGAGGCTACCCATCCATTTGGCTTCATTGGTGGAGGAGGGAAGAGAAGCCGGACAGACAGCAGGGGAACACTACAATCAGTTTTCAACACCATTTTTATGTTTTTTGTTGTTGTGTTGCTTCCCTGCTTCCATACCACTAGTGCCCCAAGCTGGTTTCGATTTTTTTTGTTTTAAATGCATTATTAGCACGTTATTTATTAATTAAACACTTCAGCTTTTAGTTTTATGCGTCTCTAATCAGGTGGCCTCGTCTGTGACACTCTTTGCAACACTCTACCTCTACCTCTCCACCACTCCACTCTGCGTGTATTTCTACACGCACGTGTGAAGGGCGGGGGTAAGGAGATAAGAAATGGAAATGGGCGGTTCGGGCCGAGATAAGCGTTGCAAATTGTTAGGATATTTCCTCGAAATTGATCTAAATGTGCCTTAAGGGGTGGGTACACTGGGGTACTGGTTCGGATTTCGGGGAAAGCAGGTGGAAGGAGATAATGGTTAGAGTTCATCAGAACGAGAGTCAGTGGGATATTCGCGTGAAAATAAGTACATATCAGGTGACGGCCTTTTTCCCCTGTATTTCTCTCTTCTTCGATCCAATTGCAATTTAAAATGTGGATCAACAGAAACTACTAAAATCATGATTCCACGAGAGAATGCCAATAGTGAGCAGCAAAGCAGTAAGAGCGAGATGGAACCAATAACAGAGGGATAGATTACTGCAAGTTCTTTACTACACATGTCCAGAATTTCATAGCATTTCATAATTATAATCCCTGGAAAATACTACTACTACTACCAGTGTTCCCCCTGTTGCAGACAGATCGTTATAATTGCGATGTTGGCTCTCATTAGTGTGCCACTCCATATCTTAAGTGCTGCGATAAAGATCTAGATCAGTTGAGTAGGCCCTCGCTCCCCCTTATCTGGTAAATGTTTCTCAGAAACGAACAGCAATTCTGGTATTCAACTAATTATAGACTCTTCTCTGCTGCCACAGGTCGTACGTATAAGCTCTTATATAGAGCCTTGTGAAGTGCTTATGAGTAGCACTCCCCCACTTGAAGTGATTCTGTTGATGGCACCACCCGCTTGAAAAATAGTTTCCTCCATTAACCCAGAAACCCTTCCATCCAGCAACGACCTCGAGCCTGGGGCAGATGACACATGAGACTCGACTAGGGCGGGGCGGGACATAGGGCAGGGGGATGGGGACCCATTGGGTATCGAATTAGGCAAACAAATAATTAAATATACGCCCGGCTGGGCAGATAGATGTCTTCTTCTTGGGCTCACCATGAATCCAGGGTAAATGTGCCCGATGAGCCCCCTTCCAGGCGGCGTTCCTCCCAGCGGCAGCGGCAGCGGCTCCAGCAGCAGGCGGGCCCGGTCTCAGTCTCACTCCACAGTCTCAGCAGAGGGTACGATATTGCAGGGGTGGGAGAGGGAGACAGCGGTTGTTGTTGGATGCTCAGCGAGGGGCACGGGCGGCCGGAAATGTATATTTTGGTTAATTTGCACAAAACACAGCTGGAAAGCGAAGAGATGACGTAGGTGAGAGCCGAGACGAAGATGATTAAGCAGTTCAAAAACAAAAAAAAAAACTGGAAACTAAACTAAACAGTAGAGAGAGAGAGAGGGAAACAGAGAGAAGAAGAACCGCCTTCTGGGGAAAACAATGCAAAAATATTTTTACATATAAAAATCTGTTAAGTTTTTTTTTTTTTTTTTTTGTTTCTTCTGCTAGCGTCAGCGAAAATCAGGAGCAGAGACAGGAGCAAGGAGCATCTGTACGGTGGGGTGGCCGGTGGTAATGGCAGCGCGTCGTTGCGGCGCGTCGGTGGTGACGGTGACGCCGACGACAAACGGGCATATGACGGTGGTGGGTTGTTATTTTTGGTGCTGCTGACGCTTGGCTTTGCTTTGTTGTTGCTTCCTCCACTGCTGCTGCTGCCTGCTCTGCGTCTCTTCCTCTGCCGATGCTACTGCTGCGCTTTGTGATTCCTTTTCAGCAAAATTTGTTGAGCCTTCTTGCGCGTCCGTGTCTTTTGTCGCCTGTCCCCCAAAAAACAATAAAAAACTCCCCCGTCTGACCCCCTGGACACCAGCGCAGCGTTGAAACTAACCATCAACAGGGCGCCTTCTCTTCTTTCTCTCTCTTTTTCTCCTCAATTCCGTGTTTCGATTTCGACGCTGCGCAACTTCTGCTGCTGCAACGGCGACAGTGACAGCGGCAGCGACGTCTACGACTTTGACGTTTTCCAAATGAAATTAGTGACACACTTAAGTAATAATTAATTTTCGCACACTTGTTGTAGATTTTCCTTACGTTTTTGTCGCTCTTTCTCTCTGTCTGTCTTTCTCTCTCTTTGTTGCTTTGCTTTTGTTGCTGCTTGTGCTTGTTGGGCGCGTGAAACTCGTCGTCAGACGACCAACAAATACGCTGTTTTTTTTTTCTTCCTTCTACTTTTTGTAATGCTCTTCTGTTTTTCTTCTTCTTTTTTGCATACACTTTGCGCACACACACACACACGCACACTCACATAATCGACATGCACATACACACACACACACACGTACACAAACACGAACACACACACACGCACTATGCTTGCTTGCGTTTTTTATTGCTCTGTGGTGCTGCTGCTGCTGTTTCTGCTTTTGCTTCTGCTGCTACTCAAACGATGGAAATACAATTTTCACTTGCTTTGTGCACTCTCCGCATTGACTTTCACACGCGTATTCCAGCCACACGGGACAGCCACCGTTGCTGTGAGTGTTTTAGCACTATAATTTTAATTAGTTTTGGGCTAAAATGCGTGATTTTTGTTCGTAATCGCTGCTACAACGAATTTCTCCGCGCAAGAAATATAGGAGAAGCCACCATTTTGTAAAAATATATACTTTAGGTGGTCTGGCAGCGCCAAATGCACTGGGTGGCAACACTATAACTGAAAATAGCCTAAAAATGCCAGCAAAAGTGGCAACGGTGATATGTCGGTTAGCTTTTGTCCGTATGCAGTGCTAGGCGATATATATTGTTAACCAATCGATATATCGATACAAATTTTCATATCATTTAGCATCGCTAATTGGCTTGTGATTTTTTTAATAACAAAACTCAACCGCCCGCTCGCCCAACAGAAACGCTCCCGGGTGAACTTCGTTGAATTTAAATAAGCAAAGTAAACAATTTAAATAAATAAAAGCGGTAGCTACCCGGCTGAGACACGACAAGAATATCTCGACTGTTGGCGACGTTCTTAAACCGTTCTTATCACTCGCAGGCGTCGCTCGCATCCAGTTTAATTGAATTAAACAAATCACAACCAACTCCCGACACAATCAGCAGGCATTTAGAAAAGCAACAAAATGTGCGACGAAGCCGCTGCGGATCATCAAGGTAACTAAAAGTTTTGGTCTATACATATTTGCTTAGCCATTAAGTCTGGCGTGCTCTTAGCCAAAATGCGATTGGCGCTAGTGCCTCCCAGTTGCTTAACTTAACATAAAAAGTGCCTTAAAATATCATTAACCAAAGCCGGCAGTGGATATACCTGATTCCTAGCGGAGGGTTCCATGGGGATTTGTGAGTTTAATTGGAATTTGCAAAAAGTTTTGGCTAAAATTAGCTCAAGAAGTGGGACAAATGTTTCCCATTTGACCTTTTGCTGAATGCATTTTCATAAATAAGTTCATGTACTACGCTAGTGCTTGTGCTGGTGTGAGTGCAACGGCGATTGCTTGTGTGTGTGTGTGTGTGAGCTTCCTCCTTGCAAGGTTCATTTGTCATAAGGTAGAGCATTCGCACTCTCACTAGCTGTCATTCGCTGTCGCTCTCTTGTCACGTGGAATCGTGTTTGGTGAAAAACTGTCAATGGGAATACAATACATTACCTTGCGTTGAAATATACCTTGCTTCCTTGTTGCATTGACACGTCCTTCTTTTGTCACATTCATATACACTTCCGCATTTTGTCCTCCTCTCGCACTGTTTATACTCTCCCTACCACGAAGTATCCCAAGCCTAAGCCTACCAGTAACAAGGCCGATCGTTAGTTTGTATCTGGAGTACTGCAAGGGTATTCACCGGTCGACTGGTGGTTTCATTCACTAGTGATTCAATTTCTTGTTGAAATTGACTCATTCAGTGCGAACAAGAGCGGCGGCAGTGGAGGGATAATACCTCTGCTGGCTCTGCCTCTACCTTTCGTTTTGCCCTGCAACCAGCGTTCATTGTTGTTCTTTGGACGTTTTCCTGCTTTTCTGTCGCAATATTAAAAATAATATTTGTTCATGGTCAAACCTAAGCCAATTTTCAATGTGGCTCCCTGCTTATTTTTGCTTCCCACATTGCTAAATTCATGACATTAACCGACGGAATCGATGATTTTTTTTTTTTCCTCTATGCCGCTATTCGCGTGACTTGATGCGGGTTTCGGGTTGCCGTTGGGGCGCCCCTTATCGGTTGGGGCACAAATCCCAGGCTTAAACGTTTGATAGAAGCATTCTTAAATTGTCGTAGATTAGTTTTTATTTATGATCACCTCCCCCCCGCCGCTGCCAGGCAAACAAAGTTAATGAATTGTCGTCTGCCATATAAATAATTTTTCTTTTTGCTTTTTATACACTTTCATCAATTACGGTTTATCGCACTCTGTTGGACAGTTTGAAGTGCTCTCTCTGTGGGGGGTGGGAGGGAAGTGTGGGGCACAGCACTATTGAATTTGTTGTGCAAGTAAAGTAACTGTAAATTGTTGGGGAGTGAAGAGCGCAGTTTAGTTTGCTCTCTTTCGACTAAGCAGGATCTTAAGATGTTGCGCTCTTTGAGCGCTCTAGCTGTTAACATTACGATCTCTCTCTCTCTCTCTCTCTCTCTAATTCACTCAACTTTGTTCTCTTTTGATTGAGTGCATGCAGGATTAAGTACTGACCAAACGACTCAATACTGATGGTTATTGAAAATCTACTAGACGAATTAAATTCAAAATATATTTTTATTTATTTTAAACAAAACTAAACTCTATTTTAGCTATTTTCTTGAAAAAGAATTGGATTAATTGTCTAAATAAATTCTTAATGCAGAAAGCACCGTATAACCGTCGTGCCGAGACGCTGTTCTCTTGCCTGTATAGATAGAGTGTTCAAAAGTCTCCAAAAGTGTGCAATCGCCGTCTCCTTTGCTACTACTTCACACACAAATTGGTAATGAGTTAGCACTTGCTATCATTTGGCTGACATTCCTAACACGAACCAATCCTAATTATCAATTCATTTAGCGCCCGCCCAGAGATTACACATTCAACGTCACCAGTGCACACACACCCACACCCCCAAAATCCCTGGGCTTTTGGGTTAATTAAATTGTTTGCATAGAAACCGAACCCCAGCAGTGGTTGGTTTGTCGTTGTTCATTGTTTTGTATTATTATTTTTTATTGCCTATTCTATAAAGTGATATGCAATTGTATAATGCACATGAGTTGGGCTATTTATAGTATAGCCTCTGGGACTGTGGGACTACCCGAACACGTTGTTTGGCATCGTTTCCCCCTCTGTCCACGCTTGAGGGGAGAGCAACCAACCACATTCCCCCTGTGGGCCAACCACGAGGTGTTTCTGTGATTGATATTTGTCCCGTTGCTGCGACACGACACCTTTGCAATTGTTTTGATTTGAAAATTTCGAAAACAATTCTGTTATGCAGGTTTTTGCAATCCATCCCTTGCGGGCCAACCCCCAGCGGGCCAATGCCTTGTTTGGCAATATTTTGTTTGGCACGTACTACATACAATAGCAAATTTTCATATGCCTTTTTATGGCATCTCCCCCACATGTCCGTTATGGGGAATGGGGCTGTTCCGGGGTGGCATAGCTAAATTAGTTATGAAAGAGACCAGAGGCAAGCAGTCTCAGTCTTTGGATATAGGAAGGAAGGAAGTAAGAAAGGAAGGTATAACGTAGATCGTTGGATATACATATTATTCAATATTCAATACCCCCATTTGGAATCTGCTTTGAATAAACGAACCAATTGAAATTGAAATCAATTGATTCGAGCATCGTCGCTCAGACAGACAACAGATCATTTGTCTATAGAGAAATATATCGAATATCGAATATAAAATAGCCCGAAAGGAGGAGCCCAAAATTTGTATCTCAAACAATACCAATTTGAGATATTCATTAATGCTTAATCAATGCTGATTGGGGGGGGCACGTGAGAGAGTAAGTGACTTCCTCTCCTCAACCTTCACATCAGCATCCTCCATCTACATATACAGATTGCTGTGTTTGCGTGCGGCAATGGCTGGAGCGTGACTTTAAATGAAATTTATAAAAAGAACAACAAACCCGACACTTGGGGGAGGTCGCTGGGTAGATGGACAGAGGGGTTGGGTGGGTGCCACTTGCTTGGATGAATCGACATTGAAAGGTCTCTTGGTGTCGGGTGTCGGGGTCTCAGGTCGCTACCTTCCTTTTCTTTGTTAAATCAGATTAAGTTGGATCGCAGCAATAAATTGCTTACATTCAGCGAATAAAGAACCGGAAAATTTTTTCCAATTTTTACATGATACAGCATTAAGCAAAAAATAAAAAATATTAAACATAATTTTTATTGTCAACATTTCCTGCAAATGAAATTGCAAAATTGAATTACGATGACGTTCTGCTGAGCGGGCGATCAGCCAAAAACAAATAGCGGCATAAAGAAGAATTCGAAAAATAACAAAAAAATTTCACCAGATATTTTCATTTGTGGAATGAATGACAAACAGAATGAAAAATACATATCTGAAGGTTCATTTTCAGCTTACTACATACATATGTACAGTGCGTAGCGAAAGTAAAAGACAGATAGAAATCTGAAACTGTAAGCTAAGAACTTAAGGCTTTATTTTGATACACATTAATTGATTAGATCTAATCAATGGTTCTATATTTGGATACACTTGTTTTGACTATTTGTTTTAATAACATAATCGAATGAAACGCACTGTTCGATGTTTCCACAATTATGTATGTGGAAACGTTGCTACCAAAAATAACAAACTTTCCAACACAATTTTGCTGAGTGCCAGCGAACAAACACGAAATCTATTTATGGGACAGCAAAAGACTTTTGTCGGGGGGCCGTGAAATATGTACATATCTCCGCTGAGGCAATAGTGCCTCCATGCTTAATTATTCAACTATTTAGATCTTGCCACTTTGCTAGTTATACATACATATGTACATACATACATATGTAGATGCCCGATTAGAAGACCGTTAAGCTGTCAAGTTTTTATTGCTGCATAAACATTTGTCAGCGTTATGTTAATTGCAATTGCAAACAGCCACTTTATGGCGCTCAGATAGTATATATATACAGATATACATATGTATATACATACGTGTGGATGCCACGTATCAGGTGCACGCTAATTTTGATTGTGATTTATGAGCAGCAGCAGTATACGGCGGAATATGGATCATCTGATGCCAGTAGAGAACGTGATGGGGAAGAGTGAGTTAAAGGGCGTTCAACATTTTTCTGTTATTCTGTTAAGTCTCTGCTGTTCATGCTGCTGTTATGCTTCTGTGAAAATGTCTCTGTCTTCCTAGTCTGTCAGATCATTCACACATATGAATTCTTTGCAGCTGTTCAACAGGAAGAAAGCTGTTCATTCATCATACTGTAGTGCTCGTAGTAGTAGATGGGGAAGAGTGTAAAAGGGCGTTCAACATTTTTCTGTTATTCTGTTAAGTCTCTGCTGTTGTTGCTGCTGCTGTTATGCTTCTGTTTACATTATTTATTTCCTCTTTGGGTGTGAAAATGTCTCTGCCTTCCTAGTCTTAAAGATCATTCACACATATGAATTCTTTCAGCTGTTTGATCATTTCATTTTAGCTGTTAGATGGGGAAAGAAAGGGCGTTCAACATTTTTCTACTGGATTGCTCATTCATTTATTCTGTGAAGTGCTCGTAGTAGTACATCCAATTGGCGTGATAACATCAATTAAAATCCAAGTCTGCTCTTTCGTATTTATTCATAAAATCAATTCCGCAGCGCGAAAAATGTGACGCTGCGAAACACGAGTGCAGGCCTTTGGGGCCTTCCTCCCCCATGCCACAATTGACCTAATTTTAATGCGATTTAAGCTCAAAGGCGGCAGTGAAGGAAGTGAAGAGCGGGAGGAAGGGAGGTCGTGGACGCGTTTAATTAGGGGGTTACACGCAATTTCCTCTTAAAATGCCTCGGGCCCCTCTGTGAGGGGCGGAGCAGAAGTTTACTTGAGGCGCGACCCGAGACTGCCACCAGTTCTACTCCGCATCAGTGTTTGTTTTACTCTGAGTACTTCTGTTTATTCCACCTGACTCGGCCCCCTCCTCTTCACTGGCTGGTGTTCCGTTCTGCTGTGTGCGTCCCCGCCCCCGTCCCCGTCTGCTGTGGCGTCTTATTTCCGGGAAAGTATGCACAATTTTTAATTCATCCAATCTGCTTGTTTAACAAATAAGATTCTCATTTTCAATTAAGTTTTGTGTACACTTACAAGCCGCAAATATGCGACCAAGAGTCGCTACAGTTCTTAGAAATAATTATTACAATGCCAGGCACACGGACAGTCTTTTTCTACTCCCAAATTTCGAACTAATATTGGATTTTGCCCACTCCTTTTGCAGATCTTCATGTACACTTCGATGCGGCCACGGTGAAGGATGGCTTTGAGTCGGACAGCAGTGTGACATATCAGCGCTCGGGCGACACAATTGCCGTGAGCCTGGGCTTTCTGCAGATCAGCCATCGCTATCTGATCGACCTGAAGCTGCCGACAACGGTGTTCGGCGATGCGGGAGCGCCGGGCAGCAAGTTTGTGCCCGTTGTAAGCGCCACACCGAATCTGCATTGCCGTATAACGGAGTTCGCTGGCACCAAGCACGACGAGCATGACTTTTTCGAGATGAAGATCGAGTTCTTTGCCTACAAGGAGAAGCTGCTGCGCGAGGTGCTGCACATTGTCAGCGCGAGCAATGCCAAGGAGCTGCTGCAGCTGGTGATTGCCGCCCGGGTGCTGGGCAAGGGCAAGGGAACGCCCATGCTGCGCACGGGCATCCACTGCATCGGCGTGGAGCGGGACGATGACGAGTCGGAGGCCTCGGACTTTGCCGGTTTCGACAACAGGCCCTAAGGGATCATCGACCCAGGACAGGCATGCCCAGCCTCGCCCAGCCGCAATTTGTTTTTGCGTAGTTAATTGAAGATATTTACATAGTTCTTAAGTAAACGAAACGAAGCAAAGCGTAATTCTAAAATTAATATGATCTAACTCTAAGTCTTGCCTGCAAACCGTGTGTGTGAAACTCATGGAGCATTTGCATTTAGATTTCGGATTTCAGTTTTTGTTTGTTGTACTTAAAGTTTTTGTAAATTGCAACGCGAGCTCCGATGTCTCTCTCAGTGACTCGTACGTGGCCCCATTTGTAACCTCGTTGTAGCTCATTTGTAGCCAAGAACTTGACTGCTCGTCATTTGTTTTGTCCACGAAAGTAAATCAAGATTTCAACTAGATTCTCGTATGTAAGTGCAGGCAAATGTTCATGGAAAGTTTTTTAAATGTAGTTGGAAATCTGTTGTTAATTTTATGAACTAACCTCATGCGTACAGTGCGTCTCAAAGCTATAAGAAAGTGCGCTGGACTATGAGAATACATAATTTATGTATATTGTAGAAACGAGAGGGCTGCGATGCCATTCTTTTGGGTGTATCAATTAATTATAGAGATGGATGCAAAAGACGATCTTGTTTCAATGAAACGCACTGTAAATGTGTCACATTTTATCAGATATTTTGTTGTACGTCCGACCTTAAAGTATTTTCGACCCTCCCAAATGTATTCTAACGCATGTCAGCCTACCAATCAATCAATGAAACAATTAAACTTCAAACAGACCAAAACCGCAGGCCTTTTTCAAGGAGGAATAAATTTTAAATACAGACCCAAGACCAACTCGTGGTGCTCCTCCCCACTTCAAAGCAGAAACTAAACAAATTATTAATTAATAAAATAAAATTAGGCCAAAAGTATCTTTAGTATATAGTACATATATACTTAATACGTGTGTATCTAGAAATGGACCTTTTCACATAACATTTTTGCACTATCGAATGTTAAGTGAGGGCGGCGCACCCCTCCCCCCACGGCCAGTCAGCAATTAAATTTTGTAAATTCCAATCTACACAAATCCCAATTTAAATGGGAGCTCAATTCTGTACTAAGTATTTACAACATATTTATGGATGTATGTATGAGTGTTTAGGGCAGCAAATAAAAAGTTGTGGAGAACCCCACCCCTACCCCATCGAATATTAAATTAATTGTTTAAATAAACCATAATTCTTGTACAAAATCTACCCGGAAATCCCGGCATAAGGCCATGGTTAGGCATCTTTGGCACCTATAAATTCGAAATTGGAATGATTCCCTCTGTAACTGATGGACCTGCCTCTGGATCCTAACAACAGAACGTCTGTGGCTGCCACAGTATCTACGCGGTACTCCCATCCTTTCGAACACCAAGTTAAAGGTAAGTGAAGGGAATGCATTTTACAAATAGCCTCCACTCATTAGTTTAATCTTTTACAGATTTCGGGAAGATTTTGCGAGTTCCAAACCAGTCTGGATGAAAGGCAATTACCAATCTCGTAGCTCCACTAAAGCTGTCCCCAGATGTACCTAAATGTATTCTTCTTCTACTTCAGAAAGATCATTCTGAAGCGCTCTATCTGACTCTACTTAACTGAATCATTAAACGTAGAAATATGCTGCAAAGGACTCGGGAAAGATGATTCCATTCTATTCTTCGAGTCTACCGTCTGACTGCCTGACGGTCGCTAAGCATCTAGATGTGTCCATGGGCTTAAGCCTGGATGTAGGCTATGAAAATGCCTGAACCTCCGATAGCTCCAGCCCCTACACACGCATTGTGAAGATAATGATAACTTCTCGGATTTATAGTAGTGTTAATATTTATGTTGCTATAAATTTAGAATTCCATCTGCAACCATATGTGTAAGATAGGAAGATGTTCCTTCTCTGACTTAATCAGGACATTCGATTCCGTAGATGATTTGTAAATGGAAATTTAAAGTTAATTCAATTTAACTTATAAATTCATTCGTAGACAGATCTTTCTCGGTCAATATTGTATGCAAATCTATTTAAATTCTTGCCGCCTGCGGTACGGCTAGTTTCCTTGAGCACGTGGGACACCGTGTGCTCTTGGTAAAATCTTGAGATCGCTTCTGAGATCGACAATGGTGGACGTTTCTTCGTCCTGCGGCAGCAATACGATGTCCTTTTTTTTCACTGCACGCTCTTTGCGTCACTCCTCCCTATATACATAAAGTATATATTTCTTTAGTATATTCCTGGAGGGATTGACCAGTTCATCGAAAACTTCATTGCCATTAATATAATTCGGAAAATGAAACTGGTCGCAACTTTCAGTCGCTTTTAGCGATAGTATCGATCTAGGGTTCAAAATCATCGATTGATGAGCCCGATAACTATAAATATCGCTTTTATTTTCAGCAAGAACGTTACAAAATACAATGTTTATTTGGAAAAAACCATTTACAATTATGTTTGAAAGATTTTCAACACCATTCTGTCGTATGCCACTGTACTGCGAGGTAAGGGTATAGAGCAGCCTTAAGGGTATAAAGAGTAAGGGTCAAGGGTATAGAGCAGCTTTAAGGGATAGACAACAGGTTGATTTGTTTAATAATATTTAATTCGATTAAACGGTTTTTTTTTTATTTATGCATGTCATAAAATACCGAGAACTATTTATTCGAGTCGAGTCCGCAATAAACATAACCGTTCACTCAAGCTCTTCGCAATACGATTTCGCTCAAATTATCGTGGTGGGGGTTACTTCTGTATATCTTTCTCTGTCTTGCCCCTAGACCCCGGAGCTTACGGATGGGAACACGTGTATGTTCTTGCCCGATTGCTTTCAGGCACAAGCAGCGAAATGGGTCCAGGGAGAGGGCACAGAGACCCCGAAGTAGAGTTTACAGCATGATCCTCTCTTAGCTCTGTTGGCACTCTCTCCACTCTCTCACCCACATAAAAACCCGCTAATACAGCTAAACCAAATGGGAGAATGCTGAAAATAGAGCGCAGCGCTCTTTGTCTTGTCTTGAGTGTAATCCACTCGATCGGAACACGGCTTTTTCTTTTATTGCCGGCATTCTACTTTTGTTAACTGAACTGACAAGAACGTACCATTTTTTAATTAAATCAAATATTTCGCTGAGCGGTCAAGTGGTAGAGATGAAGGAGTTTAAGGGAAAACCAGATATCTAGTGGTGGCGGTTAACGTGATTGTGATCTTGTGCATTATCCTGATTGTAGTGTACATGTAAATACATATGTATATATGGGCCTATACATAAATTGATGTGACTCAAAGACTGATGCAATTGTTTACATTTAAATAGATGATGCAACGATGATGGATACTATTAAAGCAACTGCATACCAGGATCAAACGACGCGTCGCGACGATGGATACTTACATATAAAACAACTACATACCCAACATACATTTACTTATACATTCGCTTGATTATGTACATTCGCTTGATTATGAATGAACAATGTTAATAAGTAAATAAATGAACCCTCTGTATTTGTACTATTTTACCTGCTTTATTTGATTCTGATTCTGATTCTTGGAAAAGTGTATTTACTTTCTAAATAATGTACTGGGGCACCGAAAGTTCTCTTGACCAACTGGACACGTGCATGTGGTTGCTGGTTTATTGCTGCCTTGAGTGATATCGTTTGCACTTGCACTTGCACGGCGGGAAGGCGTGCAGGCGTGGTGTGCTTACAAATTCTTAGCCTGGAGCGCGGATTGATATCATGTCTATTTATAGAAGTAACGAGAGAGAACGTACGGAGTCGCTTCGAACGCGACTCTACTTTTTATACCCGTACTCAGTGATTTATGTGGAATTTTAAAAATGTTTTATCAGTTTTTACATTTTACATTTTTTGCTACATCTGTCATCGACATCTACGTCTACATCATCTACATCAGTTCTCACAACAACACACGTACACTGCACGAGGCAGCATGTTTGAGCGTGAGTGTGTGTGTGAGAGAATCTGCTGCGACAATCAACCCCAATAAATGACTTACGCAGTAATCCGGCGAGGGGAAACAATAACGGCGGGGGAAACACTGAATGAACGAAAATTCATTTGATCATTGTGGCTACAATAATGATCCGATCTGAACCAAATTCGGGAATCTGGTAGATATGGTCATTCTCTACAATACTGCATTTTTATTTTTTTTTCTATCTTGAAAATTGTGGATTTTCGTATTTTGGGGGGGCGGGAGTTGGCGTGGCAAAATTATGAAATACACTTGTTCAGGTTTGGTATCACAGGAGTCTTGGCCAAAAGTTTGGTTGCTCTAGCTCTTATAGTCTCTGAGATCCAGGCGACACAAAATACAAAAACCAAATCGTCTCGTTTTTGTGTGAGTGCGAAAGAGATGGAGCGAAGTTTTTTCGTACATTTGCCTCTATTGTGGCTATATTAATGATCCGATCCGATTCAGATTTTGGCCCCTGATAGATATGGGCTGTCTCTATGATTCTGCATTTTTCGTTTTCTGCTATCTTTTAAAATTGTGGACGTTACAGATGTGCGCCCTTTTGTGGGGCGCAAGTGGGCTGGGGCGAAATTTTGAAACATTTTTCTAGGAGTGAGATATCACATCAGTTTGGAAAAAGATTTGGTCCCTCTAGCTCTTATAGCCTCCGAGCAATGGGCGACAAACAAGACGGACAGACGGACAGACGGACAGACAGCAATTAGCACAAATACAATATACCCTTTTACTCTTCGAGTACGGGTATAAAAAGAGTGAATGCAGAGAACAGAAAATGATATTGATAATGTTTCTTTTGGTTTGAAAAGCTCTTCCATAGCGATGCACTGGCTTCATACATTTGTACATATGTATGTATGCGCTTTTATATGTACATATACATATATGTATGTATGTAGGGCTGGCCTTTTAAACGTTAATTAAAATGCATCAATTTATTGATGGGCGATGCGTGTGCAATAATAACCATTTAATAAGAAATATGCTCAATCAATGCCTCGTCCCCTCTGTGCGCTCACCCAAAAATAATGAAAAGAATTGCGGGTGAAAAAAATATTTGCTTAATTAAAGTAATTATGGTTTCATATTTCATGCCGCCGCGCCGACCTGTGGCTGCTCGGGCCTGCAAAGGCGACGGACGGTGGCCGGGCAGGAGGTTTCGGTAATTACATTTTGTCATAAATTTAACATTTATTTTAAAATGTCATTAAGTACTTAACATGCTCGGTCTCTCTCTCTCTCTCTCTCTTACACGGGCAGCCATCGCTGCCTCTCACTGGCATGCATTTTCCTCGATGTTTTTTTGTTTGGCATCATTCAAGTGACCAAAAGACAAACAAATGAACATTAGCCAGAGATCTACATATTTATATGTGTGTGTGTGTGTGTGTGTGTGTGATGTGTGTGTGTGTGACTATGTAATTGGCAGAAAGGCAAATGACAAAGGCAAAAAAAAAGGAATGAAAAGGAAGCAAGAACAGACAGAAGAGACCATCAGACTGAAGAGAAGACTGCAGTACGGATTTTGGAAGCCAAAGCATTTAATACACTTAAATGTGTTAAAATTATTTTGCGACTGAATTACACCCATCTCACTCTCACCAGCAGGTGCCCAGAGCAAAAACCTTCTCGATCTTTGTCTTTGTAATTGAAGTGGAAGAAGGAGAAGACAATTTCCAATGAGCGAGCAGTTGGAAAATGAATCAACCAGAGCGCATCATGGAGTGGGGAAGCAATTAGGAAGAGGAAGGAGAGCATTGTGTACTACCTCTCAGAACTTGTCCACAGTCTAACAATAAAATCGCTCTATTTTTAAGACAGCTTCGCCTTTTTGTGCGCCTGGGTATGCAATGAATTATGAAAATAAATGTAAACAAACATTTAAACGCAAACAATCAAGTGCACGATCAAGTTCAGGCGCTAAATGAATTCACACCATAAAGGTCATCATATTTGGCCGATGTGCAGATAGAAATGGCAGGTGAATATGTGAAAGGGTCCAGAGTCCGATTGGGACTCAGTTTAAAAAGGAATGAGCGGGCGGCTCTCTTGCAAAAGTGTTTCATTCAAAGGTGAAGCATTCCAAATATTGGAATTGTGCCTCTTACTCTGTGGTGTGTGTGTGGCCGTATGCACTACTGAAAAATATACATGTGTCGGGAAAGGGCGTAATACCTTATTTTTATGCACTCCAAGATACATACATATGTATATAGAAAAGTGTCTTATTAAAGCAAGAAATGTGTGCACTGCATCATTCATTTCTTTGTTCGTTTTATTTCAGCTTCATTCGTCCGTCGCAACCTTTAAACAAATGAAGAATTCGAAAAGAAGTAGCGGTACATAAATAGTACAAATGAGTGATGAGAATCGGAGTAAAAGTTGAGTGGCAATATCGATCTTAAATCACTGAGCAAAGATTTTCTGCCATTTATTATTGTGTTTATAAAAAACAAACAGACGTTGCTTGCTGATGACTGACTGTTGATGCTTTCTTCTTTTTGCGGCTCTTAGATATTTAAGAGTATGGCAACAATACCCTCCTCTGAAAGGGCATGGAAATGCAATGTGGGGAAAGTGTAATGGGACAGGGGGAATCCGGCAACGAAATGAATAATGTAAATACGCCAAGTGTACAAAGTTTTAATTGTTATCATGTTTTGTTTGAGCGTTACTCTACCTCTACCTCTCTTTGTTTCCCCCCCTCTATCTCTAATCTGTCTCGCTCCCTCGGTCTTCTTATTCCAAAATGTATCCATTTACGCTTGGCCAAGTTTTGGGTTGCGCATACGACACGTTGGACTCGAATTGTGTCGTGTCTGGCGTTGGCTGAGTGGCTTGCGGCTGCCTCAAAAGTTTCCATTTTGCATATGTATGTATGTGCCTGCAAGCGTCACTTGCATTTCCCCTACCCCGCACCACCACCCCTTGCAATTGTCACAGTTTAATCCGAAGTGTACTCTTGAATTCAGGCACTTTTATCTGGGGATTTGATGCAAGATCGAGTGGGAAGCTTCTCTGTTGCAACATTTTTAGTTTATTCCACAGCTCCCGGGCGCAAGGATATGCCAGCCTTTGAATGGATTTTAAGAATTTAAGAGCTTAAGAAAGAGTTAAATATTTTCTCTACCCCAAAATGGGTGTTTTATTTCCCTCGACTCGAATGCATTTTACCATCATTGATGTCTTAGTATTCCATCATTGATTAGTGACTGGAATTTAAATGTTTCTCTTTGAACATTTAAGTCATCTATTGGCATTAAAGTTTAAGCTTATTTCACCTTTTGCAGTTGATTTGCATAAATATTTCAACTTGTTTTGGTTTTTCTTTTCCTCCCCAGCTTTCGTTCTTTCGCAGGGAATTTGACTTTTAGAAGAGAAAATCTTTAGATTCTGTCTGTGGCTTTTGCCGTATTTATTTGGCACAAATTTTTAAGTGATTTATGCTTTGGCCACAATTGGCTCTGGCCTGTCTCTACCACCGTAACTACATACACACAGAGCACAGAGCACACGGAGCTATGAAAAATTCACACAAATATTCAAATGCAACAAAAATACATATACATATGGGAGGTGGTGTGGCGGGGGGTATCTGTATTTTCATCTTGGGGCATGCATATTTATTTATCAACATTTACTTATGCTGCATTTGAAGCAATTTTGTTTGCTCGGACTCAAATGCAGATCCAAAGTGTCCAGCAGTTTGTGGGTGTGTGTTGCATGCTATAGATTTTCCAGCAAATTGTGTTGCCATAAGGATGCACATGATGTGATACGATATACATACAATATACTCGTTTATGTACACACACAAATAGAACATTTGCAAGTTTTGGGGTTCTCTGCTGACTTTGAGCACTTATTCATTTGATAATAATAATTTTAAGTTTTCAGTTTAGATACAACCATTTGTGGAGAAGCAGGAGCAGTAGCAGCCAACTCTTTTGTCTAAATAAATAATCAAAATGTCATAACAACTGCTAGGTACTACATATATGTATGTACTAGTAGTAGTATCATCTGTCCGGCATGTATCGGGCATGTTTATGTAAATTCCATTTGGTTGGCCACTTCCCTCGTTGGTTGCTTGAGGGGCCCCAGCAGCAGCTCGCTGGCTCTGGCCTGCCACTGATTACGCACTCGAACCATCCGAGTGCATAGTGCCACAGCACAGCACAGCACAGTACCCCCTGGATGATGCATCAGTGCAATATAAATATTTTACATAGATTTTACATAGCTGATTGAAGTCCGTGTGCATATGCTAAACCCCATCTACATATCTGGCTGCTGCCTGCCTGCCTGCATGGCTCATGCTGTGAAATTATCCTTTGCATGGCAATCATATCATATCAAATTTAAAGTGCCCCCAGCCCCCTACTCCCTACCCCCCGCCTGACACGCCAACCGGCACTGTGGGCTGTAATTTTTGGCTGAACGGAGGCACACAAAAAGCTAGCATTTCCTTTGGGTTTGATTAATAAATTCTTCATTTGAAGAATGCTTTGACTTTGTTGGCTCCAATTGGAATATGTGCATTTTAGTGCAGATTTGTAGCATCGATGAGGCACCGCACATATCGGCCAATTGGAAAACCACTTTCGATATATATAGTCCCATTGTAGCCGGGATCAGAAATACCGAAAATGCTAATGTGGCGGAGCTCTGGCTCTGGCTCTGGCATCATTTGCATTTGCATTTGCAAGGCGTAAGCCTAATTGAACCAGCTGTGATTGGTATGCGTTGCTGGTCTCCTCAAGTGGCGGAGGATTGGTGGGATTGACCTACCACCCCCACCCCATCAGCGCTTCGGGGCGGTGTGGCTGTGGGTGAGTGCTGCTGCTGCTGCTGCTGGCGGTGAAGCAATTAATGGCTAATTTAGAGCTCCATGTTAAAAAGGCAACATTATTTATGATTATTTGTTTATTGCTTGCGGGTCGTTTGCTCTCCACCCCACCCTCTCTCTTCCGGTTTTCACCTGATGAAATTAACACCGTGACCCGCACCTCCACCCACGCCACATGCGACATTCCACATACCTCACACACCCTTAGCCCACATACGCCCACACACAGACCCTTGAGCTACACACACAAACACACACATAGAAAGAAAAGCCGCTGGCAGCATTTAGCTGCAATAGACAGCCATTTTGTGGCGTTGCCTCGGCGATAAAGTAATAGCTCCTATTTGGGTTTATGATACACACCCCACACACACACACACACACACACACATATGGAAGCTCTATATGTGTTTTTGGAAAATTTCTATGCTTCCGGCAGGACACAGAACAGACACAGATACAGACGCTGGGCTTTGTACTCTTTCAGGCAAGACAGAAGCCGAAACAGAAGCCAAAGGCAAAGGGAAAGCTGCAGAACAGAGAGTAAAACAGTGGTGGGGGTGGAAAGGAGAAGAGTGTGCAGGGGGGTTTGGGAGGTTGTGTCGTGAGGAGCGGCGGCGTCATTTTGTCTGCGGTTAGATGCGCGTACGTTTTCATGTTTTGTTCGCATTTCTTTTTTTTTGTTTGTTTTGCCCCCCGTCCACTTTTTGAATACCCATTAAGCGTAGACTTTGAGGATATATTGGGCTGGGCTTAGGTGCGGATAGGACCTTTGTGTCTGTGAGGTATTCTTTAGGTATTCCTTTCTGTGTGAATGGCAAATTGCCATTCGGAATGCTTTAGTTTCCATCTTATTTTGTTTTAGCATCAAAAGTGCATAAAAATGCACTATTAATGGGTATTTCATGTTCGTTTATCATCTATTTATGTGCCAACTGTGGTCCCTTTCTTTTTTTTTTGCACGCTTATAGCGGGGATTTTTTTCTCGTGTTAGCTTTCGGCTGTTGCGCTGCTGTGTGGCTCACTGTACCGGTGTTCGTCGCTGTTGCGGTTGCAGCACGTCTGAACGTGTTTATGGCGCGCATATCCGCAAATATGCAATCAGACTATAATCTACTTAATGTCTTTTTCACCAGCCACAGCAGTAGCAGTAGGAGTAGCAGTAGGAGTAGGAGTAACAGTAGGAGTAGGAGTAGAGGAGTAGGGAGTAGGAGTAGCAACAGCAACAACAACAACAGCAGCAGAAGCACCTGAGGAAAGTGGGTGGGTCCGGTGTACTCGTAAAAAATGCGCATTGTGAATGAAGTAATGCAGTTTGCCATATTCCCGGACAGACCCAATGAGTGTGTGTACGTGTGTGTGTTTGTGCGTGCTACCATACGATACGGTAACGGTACATTAACTGAAATTAGGCTGTCTTTTGGTAAGCATTTTTGCATTAGCTTACAAAAAAATTTGTTAAAAGTGCGTCGTGTTGTTCTCCTTTTGTTTTTGCCTCCGCGATTTTCTGCTTCTTTTTCAAGATTACTTTTTTGTTGCCTACTTTTTGGGGCCAGCGATGCGTGCCCTGCTTTGAAGTCATCTAAAAGCGAAAATGTGGCCAACAACCAAATGGCTGCCACAAGGTCTATTTGGCTAGAGGAAGTGGAGGAAAATTAGTGGTATGTGAATTTATTTAATGGAAAATAAATGCATATATAGCTACATACATATATTTAAGGTTTATACATATCAAAATATATACCATATTCCTGTTGGTCTTATTGCTAATATAAGCTACACATTTCTTTAAAATATCCTTCCACAGGATATTCATTATGTTTTGCAAACGCTTAATTAATTAAAGTCAACTCTTTTAAACGGTATTGCAGTCTGAATTTATGCACTTTGATCTACTTAAATACCATTACTTTGCGTATGTTTGTATGACCTTTTGTGCTGCAGCAACAAACATTTTCGTATCTTCTGCTTAAGTTCCCTCGTTTGGGCTGAATTTGCACAACCTTTTAGCTTATTTTAAAGACCGAGCCATAGCACAAAAGGCCTGCAGGATAACAGCAACAACTGCAAAATGGCAAAAAAACAAAAAGACACTGGCAAAATATTTTGCCGTAGACAACATTAGATATTGTTTTGAGCTGTACAGACATGGACTGGCATTTGTACGAGTACGTGTATACCCTTACCAAAGGGTATACATACTATATCCCTGTTGTACAGTTCAGAAGTTTACTGTGGAAATCATTTCAGAGTCGTCTTCTTGGCAGACTTTCTGAGCCTCAATTATAATAAATAATCTGGCTTAAATGTTGCACGAAAATGGAGTGCTATATCTGCTAGAGTATATAAAGCTTCGGTGCCTAAAAGTATACTTTATATATCTTGTTTTAGTTTTAGTTTTAGATGCTGCTGTTGCCGCTTTCTGTTGCCGTTTTCTGTAGCTGGTAGCCGGTGTCTCTGCCTCTGTTTCGGTTTGTGTTTCTGTTTTTGTTGGCTTTGCCGACGACTGTTTGGAGTCCCGGCCAGAGCTCTGTCTCCGACTTGCTTGTTATTGTTTAGCTTGGCGAACAATGCGGCCATAAAAAGCCTGCCCGCCTTCTGCCCGAGTCGCATGGCAGGGCGAGTAGGTGGTGGGGTGGGGGGACTACAAAAGGCGCCCGCACCGAACAACAATTGAAACAATAAAACGGCTTTAAGGCCACTCCGCACTGCACTGCACTCCGCTTGGTAGCGACCACAGAGTTGAGTTGATAAAAGCAATTATGGCGGCACAGAGTCCTGGTGCTGACAGGCAGCAGCTTTTGGACTGAATTTTACTCAAACTTTAAATCGAAATCGAAGCTTTTACATACTACCACTATATGTATTGACGGTGAGCCACGGGGTAGCGGAGTGAGTGATGCACCTCTGCTCGTTTATTTGGGGTTGAACAGCCCCTTGACGGTCTCGTCGGAGGTGTCAATGAGCAGCTTGTAGTAGCCGCCGCGCCGCAGGTGACGCTCATCATCCTCGGCCACATGGTAGATATCCTCGACGGGCAGCATGATCTCCGACTCGTTGGGCAGGATGAGTTTGCGGGCATCCTTGCGGAAGACGGCCACCGCCTTGGCCATGCTGCGATGGGCGCGTGCATAGTGATGCAGGCAGAGGCTCCTCCGCCTGGCGGACAGCCGCCCCTGGATGCGGTCAAGGCGTGCAATCAGCCGCAGCAGTATGAAGCGGGCGTAGCGATCCTTGATCTGCAGCAGCGTCATTTCACCGGCTTCTCCGTCCATTGCGGGGCGCAGATAGACGCTCAGCAGGACGAACACGAAGATGGCATTGATCAGGAAGATGATGAGCAGCATGGCCAGCTGAAAGCCGTCGATTTCCTGCGCAAAGGTCTCCGCCATGTTCTTCCAGTACATCAGATCGAAGCTGTGCATGCGCAGGTGGTAGTGCAGATAGGCCGTCACAACGGCCCCCGCACTGCTGTAGATGGCAACGCACGGGTAATTGTTGTAAAAGAAATTGACGCTTCGCCGCCAGAGCCATTTGCAGAGATTCATACTGCCTGCCGGAGGAAATCGAGGAATTCGAGTTATAGTATAATTTTCGTTGCGGCTTACTTGAATTTTGAACTGGCCTTTCCGAAAAATGATTGAGTCGAGCTCGCTCTGAGTGTTTCCGTGTGGACTACTCAGATTTCGTATAAGAGTTTTTCGCCCCCTGCAAATAGATGATGTCGAACTGGTTGCGACAACCTCCACCGTTGTGGATGTCGAACTTGGTTGGGTATGAAAGCGCAGCTGGTTTGAGCTTTTTTCCGCCTGTGCCAATACTTTGAGTCCTTTGTGTTCGTTGAGTGATTTGAGCTTGTGCTCCGCCTGTGCCAATACTTTGAGTTCGTTGAGTGATTTGAGCTTTTTTCCGCCTGTGCCAATACTTTGAGTCCTTTGAGTTCTTGGAGTGATTTGAGCTTTTTCCGCCTGTGCCAATACTTTGAGTCCTTTGAGTTCGTTGAGTGATTTTAGTCCATTGAGTATTTTCATTGCCCCTGCAACCCAGGACATGTTCGATGGCCGCCCACAGCTGCAACTCCAACATTGGTTTCCCACGGCTGGGCTATGCCTCGTTGCGGCCTCTTAATGGGTGGCGCGGGGGGTGTTCCCCTTTTCTGTGCCGAAAATATTCAACTTCTTGTTCAGCGACAATATTCCGCTATCTTTGCGCCAACTTTTGCTGGCACCACCACCACCCCCATCCACTACCGACCCACCGATCCGAGACGTTGATAAGCCATAAGCAAGCAGTGAAAAGGGGTAGAAAACAACAACAACAAAAAAAAAATCATCATAGCATTTCGAGCGCAATGCAATTTTGTTCTCCCATTTTGCAGTGTTCGTTTTTTTTTTTTGTTTGCTTGTTCCCCTTTTTTTTTTTTTTCTGTTTTAGTTTGCTTTTGTCACTTTTCGCTTCTCGTTTTGCACTTATTATTGTCTTTCTGCGCTGGACTTTTTTCTGTGTGTGTGTGTGTGTGGCACGGACGAAGTGCATGCAAAACTGCATTTTGTAGACAAGCCCGAAAACCGAAAACTGCCAGCCAAAACGGAAATATTCAAAAATTGTTCTTGTTGCTGGCACAAAAACGGTTGGGTGGGTGCCTGAGTGGGGGTGTCCTATCTGTAACTATATGTGTGTGTGTGTGCGCGCTAATAAAAACGTAAAATTTAATGGTAACGGAAGGCACTAAAAAACAGGCTCACCGACAGGCCCCCAAGTCGCTGGGTCGGTTCCCCGGTGCTCGGGTGTTTTCGGATCCTTCGCCTAGTGCCACTGCCAGTGCCAGTGGGCCTTTGCACTATGGGCAAAAAAACAGTTTTTGGTGCATAAACTCTAGTTTATAAGATATCAACTTGAAATTTTTTTGGTAAATTATTTAAATTTAAATAAAATTTTGATTTTTGTTTGTTTTTGGAATTTATCCTCCGCACAGTGGGTAACAAATAATTTGTAATTAAATAATTTTTAACAATTTTAATTTCAATTTAATTTAGTAAAACATGAACAAAAGAAATTAAATGCAGTTATACATTTATTCAGGATCCATTGTTAAATTTATATAACACTGAAAAAAATAATTTATTACTTTTTGTGAAAACTCTAAAATTTTAACTTATTACTATATATATTTCTTTCTTAATATTTTTTTAATTTTCTATTTCATCTGAATCTGTCTCTAAATCTATATCAAAAGTGTCACTTCCATCATCATTATCATATTCTTCATCTGTATCATCTTCGCACGAATTTTTTGGGATGTACCTCCGTCTTTGTGGCCAATACCTAAGGATATGATTGGTGACTCCAAAAGATCGACAACCTCTGCTGGCAGGCGCATCCTGTTGGTTTTTTAATGCAAATACTAGATAGTAAGGGATCAGATGAATCCATAGCTCTGTGAAAAATATCTGACATATTGTCAAGCCGGCTACATTTTCTGGCATGATATTTTCTGTCAGCCTTGAAAAGTTTGTGTCTTGCTTCTGAAGCACTTTCTGCTAAGGAGCCAACAGGAACAATTGATTTTTCAATGATGAAGATCCATGTACTAAAAATTTGGGGTACCAAAAGTAATTAGCCCTATACATAGTGAACGTTTCAGAACAGAATATTTTGCGATTGTTGCTTTCCCAAACTTCAAGAAGAGCCGCGTGACCAAACACATATGTTGCTGGATAAATACAAGTTTTTCGAAAAGGAGCAAAAAGTAGCAAAAATGGTTAATTGTTTTATAACAAGGACACTTTTTTTGTCGTTAATTTCACGTTCTTACTCTTTTGCTAGTCTGTGCTAATGATAAGTTACACTCCACAAAACACAAACACAATAGTTAGTACAAATCTAAAAAAAGATACACATATAAAACAGCTCACAGTTGGACAACAAGACACATAATTCAAAACATATAAGCTAATGTACATTAATAAATACCTTCGCAATTAACTTCCATGTTCATATTTATGAATATTGTTTTTCACACAGCAGAACAATTACACAAACCAAAAATTTTTCGCGCCAATTTGACAAATTGCAAAGTTTCTCAAAGAGCTGACTTTGTTGCTGTGGCAACACTATATAGGGTTGCCACCTAAAAATTTTTGTATGGCGGTTTTTTTTTTAATTATGGTACCTAGATTCAATTAACATGGGCCATTCTTAAAAATTAATTAAAAAAATAAATAGGTTTATGCACCTAAACCGGGTTTTTTACCCATAGTGCTTTGGTCTGTGTGAGTAGTGGCGCTGGCGATAACCAAGCAACGAACCACAACCGCACAAGGGAGTGGGAGTCGGCAACCAGTCGATGGGCAAAACTGTAACTACGCCAACCGACGCCGACGCCGCCTCTGCCGCTGCTGCCACCGACGCAGTGGAGCGCCCATCCGTGCACGTCAAACGCAGACAACTTGAAAAATGTAGAGACAGAGCCGCAGTATAGTTGAAACACGCCAAAAAATATGCAAAAGTAAAATAAAACAGACACACGGACCCAGACCCAGACCCGTACACAGACACGGACAAGGACAGGGGGCACGGGGCACGGACAAACGCATTTGGCCGTTGCGGAGCAGTTCGACATTCGAGGGTCGTGGGTCGAGGGTCGAGGCTGGCTTCGTGGTTCGACATTTGCCGTTAAAGGTTTTTCGTTGTTGCTGTTTATACGCGATGTAACCCATCTGTGATACCCAGGAACACTGCGGATAGCCAATGGGGTATCTTAGGGTGCCACTTACAACAGACATCAACTGAAATAAACTAAAACAAACTTATTACAATTAAAACGATTCATTCTTAAATTAAATATATCATTTGTTAATGCTAAAATTATATTTTAAAAATATTTCCGATATGTCAAAATCTACTCAGTATCCCACAAGTCGTTTCTGCCGCGCCCCTTTTGGTCTGGCGCAACTTTTATTTTGTTTTGTTATTTGGCAGCGCATTGCACAATATTTTGCAGCAGGCTGTTTTTTTTTCCCCCCCCCCCACACTGTTGTAAAGGGAAAAAGAGGTCCTGACGTTGTCCACTTGACAGGAGCAAGCAGCTCCTGTTCCTACAAGAAGGGAAGCAGCAACAAAACTGCAGTCGGCTCGAAGTCGAGTTGAAAAGTCAGTTGTCGCAATGTGGCGCTGTTTGGTGGGCTGAGGGTGGGGGGAGGAGGCAGCACAAAGTTATGTGGCTTGGCAGTCGAATTCGGGAGAGGTGTGCATGTATGTATGGCGAGTGTGAGTGTGTGTGTGTGGCAAAGTGGCAAAGGGCCACTAACAGCTAACTGAATGGACAGCAATTTGCGCGGCTAAACGAGTCCACAAAGGCGACCATTGTGGGTGCCTTTGCCTTTGCTCTACGCCTGTTCTCTGCATGTCCCTGCATGCGTTAGGAAGCGGGGTGTGGCGAGGGCGACTGCTACTGTAATTAGGTTTGTCGCTGACCAGAGAGTCGCAGCATCGCAGTCGCAGTCAAAAGTCGACGCAGTCGGCCCAAAAGTTGCTGTAAATAATTCACAATTGTGCAACGCATTCAATTTTTGCGCTCCCCTCTCTCTCACTCCGGTAAAAGGGGAGCTTCGGAGTTCAGCGATGCGTGGGTTGGTGGAGCGGGGCGGAAATGTTTGCCTGGTTTACAGTGCAGTGCATAAATTTGAAATTGCACGCATACTCTCACACCACACACACACACAGCACAGATACTCCTATACCACTCAATGGTGCGTGCATTTCCGCTGTGGCTGTGGCTGTGGGTGTGTCAGTGGGTGTCAAATTAGGCCTACCTACTCCTACACTACCCCCTTTAGCACTGTTCCGCTTCTCCGCTAAAGTCCGGCAACAAATTTTTCGTAGCCTAACAGCATTTTCAAGTTTTATCGTTACGTGGCTCTCCGTATGCAGAGTGAGGTGGAGGAGCTGTGTGTGTCCTTGGCACAGGCATTGTATTATGCACAGTCTGTCGATCGGTCTGTCTGTTGGTTCGTCTCTCTGGCTGTCTGTCTGTCTCTCTGTCTGTCGGTTTGGCGCACGCACAGCGCCCAATGCGAGCACGGACTTGGCCACCCCTCCCTGGCCTTGTCTCGTTTCGCCTTGTCTATTTAGCCGCCTGCATACAAAATGCACATAAATTGTCATGTTTCAAGAGCGAAAGAGATGGGTGGGTCGGGCAGGCTCGGGCAGGACAGGAGAGGGCTGTGCTGGGCTGGGCTGGTAGCTACACCATGGCCATGTGCCTAGCATATTTATATTGATTTTCGCGCCTGGGATTGGCACTTTTTGGGGTCGGCATGGGCGGGAGGTGGGATTGGTGCTGCGTTTGGCCACCAGCTTGTTGTTATGTACTTTGGCTTTTCAATTTCGGCTCGTTTTCCTCGTTTGCTCTGCTTCCGCTTTCCAACCACTACCCCCCCCCTTTGCTGGTATACTACACACACAGACACACATACACGCACACACACTTCGTTTCAGTTTCTTTTTTTTTTTGTATTGTGTTTTGTGGGTGCACAATAAATTGAGCCAAAATTGCATCAGCAAAATTAACAGTTTCAGTGTACGTTAATAGACTTTTACCGAGGTCCAGTCACGACCGCAGAATGGGCAGATCTCTGCGGAATTGGGAATGCATCGGGGAGGGTTTATGTGGAAGTGCAAATGGCACTGAGGGGTAATCCGCCCATTAGGTTGGGTCGTTTTAATTATGCCCCTAAAAGAGAGTCGTGTTGCTGTTTAAAATGAAATTTCGAAAATCCGATGGGCACAACAAAACGCTTAGAGATAATGCTGCACATTTTTAGGGCATTTTTTGGGCACAATTTTGATTAAAGAATGATGAAAGTTGGATATAAATATGGCTATCAGATATAAGAGATATATTTAAACTATTTCAAGAACAATTGCTGACCATTTAAAGTTCAATTGAAGGAAACGCCATGGAATATCTGAGATAAAATAAATCAAGGAACTCTTTACAGAACTCTGAAGTATGCAGAAACTGAAAATGAAAAAAAAAGAGTTAATGTGAATATCGGCAACAGGTTTTGGAAAACACCTGTAATTTAGTCAACTGTCATGTGAGTTATACACTGGGGGGGCATGGCATAGATAAAATCTACTCAAATAAAGAAATTATGCGGATATAAAAACACAAAATTCGCGTGATGAGCTCTCATAAATTCTCTTTATGGTGCAAATATTTTGGGCGGGAGCACTCCAAAATGTTTGCCAGTTTAGAAACTCAAATGGAAATATTAATCATGCGACTCTCATAAAGCCACACACACACATAGAATATGCAACCAGCCATTGTTCTCGATGCATTTTGGCTCATTAGGTCGCTGGGATTTGGCTCTCTCTCTCGCTCTGCCTTCCCGGGATACTTCCACCCGTGGACTGCAACATTTTGCATGGGTAATTAATCTGGTGGGATGCACAGTTGATCCCCGTTCTACTTGGGGGGCACTAGGGCACATTATGGGTTAGTAGAGAGGGTGTGTGAGAGGGTGGCTCGGGTGGGGAGGGCAGTGTAGATGCTTGGCAATTTCTGAAATTTTAATATGCCAAACGAACTAACAATAAGCAAACCACTTAGTTAGTTCTCACAGCCATGGCTAATTTGCTTTGTTCAGCTGCTACAGCTCCTACTGCTGCTCCTGCTGCTCCTTTTGCTGCTGCAGCTGGAAAATGGAAATGAAGTTTCCCTTTGGTGCTGCCTCTGCTAGAAGCTACATAGTGGCTGGGCAAGGGGGAGTTGAGTTGAAGTTTTGGTAGCCACTTGAAATATGCAAAATTTGTAATAACCTCGAGAAGGAAGTGCCACGAGATTGAGATTGCGGACGACGGGCAGCACTGCGGCAGGGACTTGGGGCAGGGCAGGGCTGGGGCAATGGCAACTGGCAACCAACACACGCAATCGGCAACGTGTCGCATTTGTAGTTAGACATAATTGTTAATTACCCGAAACCATTACCACATTAAAGGCCATAAAATGCAACACTAATTGCTTTATGCCACCTCGTCCAGCCAGGGTAAATGCACTGAGAGAAATTAAGTATGTAGATATTAATTCTATTTAAAATATAACCAGCTATAGATGTATTTATTTCTATTTAATTATATTAAAATCATTTTTTAGACATTTAATTCTAAATATTTCCGAATTACTTTTTAGCATAAATTCATTTCAGTGCTCAATGTCCCAGGGCGAACATTTTCTATTTGATTATGCAGCCAATGCTCCTTTGTCCTGGCACTGCTTCTGGTCTCAAACTCCTCTACCATGCGGGGGAGGGACTCTCCGGTATGAATGTTCCCTCAATGTTCGCCTGTAACGTAATATGCAGCAGCAACAATAGTTTGCCTTCATCATCCTGCCACAGCTCTAGCTCTAGCTACAGCTCCAAGCTCTGTGCCCTCTCCTCCCAGTGCTGTAGCTCATACTCATGCCATGCCAAGCAAACATACCCATTCAGGTTGGCTGTGGCAGGAACAGTTCGGGAACTGGCAGCAAGCAGCAGGCAGCAGTCATCGTCGCCAAAGCTGCACATGCCATACCATATGATTAATATTTCAAAATTACACTGACATGCAAAGTGTCAACTCATTTTGAGAGACGCCTGGCCGCCGGCAGCACTTGGCACACGGCACTCGGCATTCAACACCTGGCAGTCGGCACTCAGGAGTCCGAGACATGTCCGCCCACCTTTCCACACATTTGGGGCAGAAGCACAGGGCACTGGCACAAAAGCGCTGACAATGTGCGAGCAGGCAAGAAAAATGGTGAAAACGTTTTGTAACAATTCACTCTGCATCAGGGTCAACGCCAGGACTAAGCGGGGTAGGGAGGGATATCATCAAATAGTAGGCGTGAAAATCGTGAAATAAGTGAAATATTTATTAGCCAGCACATTGGCAGTCACGCGTTCAGGGCACGCGATTAAATTGAAATTACGAGGAGTACTACAAGAGAGCAGAGCAGAGAGAGGGGAGTGGCAGTGGCAGGAGGTATTCCCAAAGGAAAGACTGGGCTAAGCGGGTGGAGTGGGGGTGTGCGTGCGAACTGATGGCGTTAATTTAATCGAATTTATAAGCACCTACGTCTTGATAAGGCAATCACATTCACATTTACTCATGCGCAGCGCCCCCCTTATTCAAATGTAGAACCACTGCACACCACTCTACCCCCACCCAGCAAGAAGTCAGAAAAACAATCGAAGAATCGTTGCCGAGTAGCAACAACAATGGTGGGGAACAGCTGAGGCAGCATGGATATGGATTGAGAAGGACTAGCAGCAGCAGCAGCAGCAGCTACATCAATGCCAAACGCGAGCATTCATCGATTATGCTTGCTGACTTACATAATTGCATTTTTTGTTTTGTTTTTCCCTACCCCCCATGTCAGCTGTGTGAAAAAACAAAGTAAAAAAGAAAAACAAGAATTCAATGGAAATTGTGTGCCCCGGGGGCATATGCAACATTTTGATGTTCTATTCGAGTTCTATTCTATTTTTACTTAGAAATTCCATACGATTTTCTTCGGTGTAGAATTTATATATTTTACATGTAACTTAAAATGAGAACACATGAAACCACAACTAAAGTACATATATATGTGTATACTATACATGTGTATGTGGTATGTCCTTTCCTTTTGTTACATCTACTCTGGTTACACCCCCTGCCATTAGTTAACCCCTTTCGGGTTGAGCCTAATGTGACATATTCATTGATAAATTCGATACACCCTTCTACACACGACTAATTAAGTATTAGCCATGGCAACCGATGAGCAATAACAACAGCAGCAGGCAGCAGCAGCATCAAATGGGTAGAAGGAAAATACAGCAAGCAGCAGTCAAAGCCATTGAAGCGATTTTAATTGATTTCTCTTCTCTCAAGTTTTCGCCCCATATTTATCAGCATTTCATGTCTGTCCGCCTGTCCGTCTTGCGTAACCTCATGCCCGGAACCCAGGGAATTGATGCCACTGATTTATATGCGAATAATCTTAGCACAAAACTAATCTCATCACAGAATGTAGTTCGCCCCCCAACCACACTCCACCAAGAATTGAAAGACTCCTCTGTGGTGTGGCAGGGGTGGGAGTGGGGCAGTGGAGGGGCAATTAACACGATTCGACGCGCATA
This sequence comes from Drosophila bifasciata, assembly GCA_009664405.1. Lineage (NCBI taxonomy): Eukaryota > Metazoa > Arthropoda > Insecta > Diptera > Drosophilidae > Drosophila > Drosophila bifasciata. The sequence continues at coordinate 44,306,229 of CM019043.1, forward strand.
TACAAAACACCAAAATGGTAAATACCAAAATGGTAAATGGTAAACGGCAAATGGCAAAATGTATCCCAATTCCCCAATCTCAATCCTTTCTCTCTCTCTCTCTCGCTCTCTCAGCTGAGGACGAAGGCTGAAATATTGGCCTAGCGATTTGACATATTGCCAACAAAGGAACTCATTATCTGTGCATTAAAATGGGACAGGACATGACCCGCCTTGTCTCACTCTCTCTCTCTCTCTCTCTCTACCTCTCTTTCCCTATCTCTTCATCAGTAACTCGTTGTGTTTATGTGTTTTTGTGTATGCGAGTGTCACGCTTATAAAACACATTTATCATAACTAATCCTTTGGGTTTTTGGCTGCCATGCCCTCCCCCACCAACACTGACACCATCACCACCACCACGGACACCCACGACTAACGCCCGCGCCACCGCCACCGCTGCTCTGACACCGATAACACTTTGAATAATAAATAAATACAAACAACGACACTTTTTGGCAAAAGGCAAACTGCCAGACAGCCAGGCCTAAAGAGACAGACAGACAAACGGACAAACGGCAGGCGATTTTTAATGCAAACGATTATCATATAAGGCAATATAAAAATAAATTGCAGCCCCCAAACAAACCACAAAAAAAATACATGTATAAAAATATACAAGAAAGAAAGTTCAACTTTGTAGACCGAAGCTTTTGATACACTAACAGATGCATTACGCTTGCGATAGGTGACTAAGTTATATTTCTAGAAGATTTTTATATGATATACGGATCTAAACACAGCGTTTTAATTGCTTGAGATAGCCATAAGACTATAGCTATAGCATTACCGACACACAGCCCCTGCCTAAATCGATAGGACTATGATCATGTATGATCTCTATATATTTTGTGTGCATTACGAATAATCTTTAAAAATCATAGTACTCTCTCTGCCAGGGTATAGCAAATAAATAACACACCACAAGAGCAGAAGCAGGAAGTGGGAAACGGGGAATGAAAAGGATGCTGGGGCTAGATGGGTTTTGCCTACGCCCCGATAGGCATCGGGACTCTCTAGGCCCAAGCTAGTAGTAGCTGGCAATGGGCCCAGCTTGGTGCTAATAATACACAGCCAGAGCGACACTTTAGCCCCAAAAACGGAGGCCAATTGAGTTTCGCCTACATCTCCATCTACAAATGGGACTCGACTACAAAATCAGCAGAAGGAGCAGCCACAGTCTCAGCATCAGTTCACGCTTTTGTGTCAGTTTCAGTTTTCTCTGGTGTTGCCTTTTGGCAGCATTTAAATAAATTTCACACATACATATGTATAGTTGTGGCTGAGCGGGGGAAAGATATAGTATACAGGAAGAGAAAGATATATACAAAAGAAGGAGATATATACTAGGGGAGAAGCACCATGTTGGATGCTGGATGCTGTTGCTGTTGGCGACAGTGTTTGGCTTGGCCTGAACTGGTAGCCATTAAAGCCAATTGCCCACAAAATCATGCCCGATATCATAATTGCTCTTCGTGGTTTGTATACCCTATAAGCTGTGGGATCTGTAAGGTATATTGGCCATGCATTTTTATTGCATTTGCATTTGTGTAGATTTTCAGAAAATAATTTTTGGCTGTATATAAATCGGAATAATCGAAATAATATATACAAAATATTATTGAAAAATATATAAAATAATAATTAAAGTTGAATTAATGTATAAAAAGATTTATAGAAATTTATAGAATAATTTCGACGAATATGCAAACTTTGAGCAGAGTTTTTTTTCCCTCGAATTTCCAATAGGGCTATCCAAATGGGGTATACTCTGGTCTGCTATCCTTGCTCCCCATCCCCACTGCTCCTCCTGTCGATGTACAGTATCGTTTAGTTAGCGCCAACGGGCGAGGCGAGGCGAGGTGATGGCCAAGCAGCGAACTGGTAGCTGGTAGCTACTAGCTGGTGGAGCGATCCTGGGGGCACTTGGCTCATATAAAATATTGTTTATTCAGTCCGAGCGAGTGGGATAGAGTGTGTGTGTGTGTGTGCATGTGTGTTTGTCTGAGGGAGAGAGAGAGTAAATCGCAGATGCGATAAATTTAAACACTTGTTGTAGCTGTTGTTGTTGTTGTTATTGTTATTGTTGCTGTTGCTGTTGCACAATTTATTAGAAACACTTTGCGGTTTTGTGTTGGTTTTTTGCATGCGTTGCCGCTGGCTAGCTCCCCCATTAACGTCTCGTGGCCCGTTGCCGCTGTTGGCTGCTGCTGCAGTTGAGGGGATTTTTATTGAATTTGCGTTCCGTATTCGTATCCCCATATCCGTATCCCGTAGCCGTATCGGCCATGGCAGCCAGCCATGTGCTGTCAGTAAAATAAGTTCAAAGGGCAATTGGGTATGGGTATGGGTCTATGGCCATATTGTCTGTTTTGGGCACTTGACATCGCGCCAAGTTAATTAACACTAACGGCTGCTTGGGCCTGCTAGTTACAGCCAAAAAAAACTAAGCAAAGAATGATGCTTCGGCTCCTCAAAAGATCCCTCTATTAGTTCTCCTCCCCTGCTCTTCCTCGAATGCTAATGAAACGTTTGCTGCATAAATTTAATTGTTTATCTCCTGTCTGTGCTGGCTGATGGCCAGATCCTGCCAAATGCCTTTTGGCTAGCAACATCAGCAAATGGCGATGGTATGGGTGGGGTGGGAGGGGTCTGCAGAGACTTGGGAATCTTCTTGGAGACTGTCATGTGGGTAACAGTTGTTGGCTTAGATCAGAGCATATGGCGCTTAGTGTGTGTGTGTGTGTGTGTGTTTGGCAAGTCATTGCCGATGGCTATGCCGAAGCCATGATGATGACTTTTAAACTTTCTATTAAACTATAACAGCGATGATAGATGAATAATAAAAGCGCAAAATACATAATAAAAAAGTTTTGGCGACAGGCGGCACCAATGTGAGCAGCGGGGTGGGGGGTGGTTTGAGGCCCATGAGTGAAACTTCCGCTTTGGTTCCCCAGCCTGGTTCAAATCGACGCAAACGTTGATGCCAGCGCTCGTATATTTGCCCTTCCGGCACTAACTGGTCTGCTGCTGCATAGAAAGACAAAGACTGATGCTGCCACACTGCTGCTGGTGCTGCATTGTGAGTAGAGAGAGAGAGAGAGAGAGAGCGAGTGAGTGCGTGCCTGGCATAAGTTAGAAAAAGCGTTAAGTAGCATAGTCGCAGACCCTGGCAGATCGAACAGATTGATGAGTTGTTGAAAAATGGCAAACTTAAACATGAAGAAAGCTTTGGCAGTGCACACCCGAATGTGGAATACCCTACAATACTAACCAATCAAGCAAATAAAGTTTGAAACTCATAGGAAAATATTGTAATTCTGTTTATAGTAACACTGAGATGGCACTTTAAGATTTTGACTGACATACTGCTGATTGCAAGTATAAATTTCATGTAAGGTTAACCCTATTGTATGCGAACTGCATAAACCCCTTTTCTTCTCAACGAGTAGCAGGTGTCGGAACAATTTTACTTCCCAGGCATAAAGGCAGGCCCTGGCAATGACTAACGATGAGGAGGCAAGTGGCAGTGGCAGTGGCAAGTGTGTGTGTGTGTGCCGGGCCTTTTGTTTGAACGTTCTCCAAATTTGCTTAGACCATGAGATAAAAAGTTTGAGCAGCAATATGTTATAAATCTCACTTGGACTTGCGACTTGCACTTCCACTTTAATACCCTCATAGCTTCGATTAAGAAATTAAATTACATATACTACCCCCAATTCAAGGCTGCTGTCTTCCTCTCTCCCACTTGCCACTGCTGGCTTTCAAGGCAGCTGTCTCCCTTTACTCCCTCCCACTTGCCACTGCTGGCCTTCAAGGCAGCTGTCTCCCTCCCTCCTGTCCTTCATTTGTTGTTGCAATTTGTTATTTGTGGTGATTAATACTCCAATTGTTTTCAATCAATTAATCGGCTGCTGCTGCTGCTGCTGCTGCTGGACGATGCTGGCGATATGCAAATTGTTTTAATCAAAATGTAAATGCAGCAGCGAAAAATTATTGTTTTTGCTTCTGTAAAATTATTATTATTATATATATATTTTTTTTTTTTTTTTTTGTGGGTTCATTTATTTATATTTTGTAAATGCCCCATCCTACCTCCCTCCCACTGTGGCTGAATTTTTTTATAACTATTTTACTGCTGCATGATAATAAATTTGCATTTAAATCACCGCCACCGTGCCACCGTACCACCTTGCCACCGTGCCACTGCCAGTGCCAGGAACTCATTTTGTGGCCCCGCTCCACGGAAGCCAATTGGTTGTGGGGCTTGTCCCGGTTTTTCGGGGCTCGTAGACAAAAGGACAGCCCCCTTTGGCTGCTCTCGTCCTGCATGCATACCCTCGCATTATTAACCACAAAGTGTCACATGATTTTATTTCGTTTCGTTTACTGTGCATTTCACCTGCAGCCTGTCTTTTTGTGGTGTCCCTGCCATGCTGCCATGCTGCTGGTACCCCCAACCCCCACCTCCACCTACCATTATTTTTCGGCTGACTTCTGTCCGATTTTAAGCGCTGATAAGCTCAAAAGGACATTTCCAAGCATAAAATAGCTGTAAGTAGCACTTGTCTAGCGAACTGCCAGCCCGACTGGGAGTCGGAATCGGAGTCCCAGGACTCAGACCCACACACAGACACGATGTCCAACTCCCAGACCAGACCAGACCAAGACCAAGTCCAAGTGAAGTCGCGACTCCTTAGCATGCACTGCAGTGCAGTTAGCCGGAGTGCAGCTGGGGACTGCAATCGCCATAAAGTGCGCCGCCGGGCGTCGTCGAGGGCAAAATTCGAAGTGCAAATAAAACGCCGAGTAGCGCCGAACCCGAGCCGTTGGCAAAGCAGTACGCGGTGTTCATTTCTATACCCGTTAATTGCACAACGAATGGGCATGTTGTTTTGCCTAAAATTATCTGTAGAAAGTAGAAGAGAACCATAGGGCTATAGAGCTATGGGATCTTGGGGTGTAACACAATCTGATGTGGATGTTTAAGCATATACCAGATGGAGATCCTTCCATTACTTCTTTGTTGCTGCCCAAATAGATACTACTATTAGATATATTATGTGTCTGCTATAACTCTTTCTTGATCGTCCTATACCCTAATAATTATATGCCTGAAATGCAAACAAAGAAGAAGTTCTACTGGCCTATGCCTGGGTATATTACAGTCCGAATATTAAACAATTTTCAATATACTTTTATTTTTTTTTGGTATTTTGGTGCCTGGAACATGGACAGGGGCGACAGGGGCAGAGACAGGAGCGTTCGTCGCATATTTCAACAAATTTTTTACTGCACTTTTGCAGTTTGTATATATATATATTTTTCTTTTTGTATTCGCTCTCTCTTTCCCTGTCCCTGTCCCTGTCTCTGTCTCTCTCTCTCGCTCTCGTTTTTGTGTCGCTTAAATGTCACATTGAAAACAAGCCAACGGAAATGGTCGGCAAGTATTTTGTTTGTTATGCTAAAATTTAATGGTTCAGGAAGTCATATTAAAGAGCGGCAGAGCGACCGCCAAGACAGCAACCACACCGCACCACACACCCCTCTAGACCACTCCAGTCCAGTCCAGACTGGAAGTCTATGTCAAAAAAAAAACACACAAAAATTGTTCAAGAAATAAGAATAAAAGAATGGGGAATCCCGTTTGTGCCAGACAACGAAACGAACGATTTGTTGTTCAGTTTATTCAGCATATTTTCATTTATTTTACGTTTGATTGATTATAGCCCCGAGAACTCAACTCCCCACGAATGTCATTTTTATACCCGTACTCGAAGAGTAAAAGGGTATATTGTATTTGTGGTAAAAGTGGATGTGTGTAACATAGAGAAGGAGTAATTTCCGACCATATAAAAAGTATATATATTCTTGATCAGCATCAATAGCCGAGTCGATATAGCCCTGTCTGTCCGTCCGTCTGTCCGTCTGTCCGTCTGTCCGTCCGTCCGTCCGTCCGTCTTGTTTGTCGCCCATTGCTCGAAGGCTATAAGAGCTAGAGCAACCCAACTTTTATCCAGTCTGATGTGCTATCTCACTCCTAGGAAAGTGTTTCAAAATTTCGCCCCGCCCACTTCCGCCCCCACAAAGGGCGCACATCTGTGGCGTCCACAATTTTGAAAATAACAAAAACTAAAAATGCAGAATCATAGAGACAGCCCATATCTATAAAGGGGCCCAAATCTGAATCGGATCTGATCATTAATATAGCCACAATAGACAAAAACATATGCAAAAACTTCGCTCCATCCCTTTCGCACTCACACAAAATCGAGTAATTTTGGTTTTTCGTATAAATGAGCGCCTCGATCTCAGAGACTATAAGAGCTAGAACAACCAAATTTTCTGCCTAGACTCCTGTGATATCGCTTCAGTGCAAGTTTATTTCAAAATTTTGCCACGCCCACTCCCGCCCCCAAAATACGAAAATCCACAATTTTGAAGATAGAAAAACCAAAAATCCAGTTTGGTAGCAAATGACCATATCTACCAGATTCCCGAATTTGGTTCAGATCGGATCGTTATTGTAGCCACAATGATCAAATGAATTTTCAGAAGCAATTCTGCAGCATAAGTCAATTATTGGGGTTGATTGTCGCAGCACACACACTCACGCTCAAACATGCTGCCTCGTGCAGTGTACGTGTGTTGTTGTGAGAACTGATGTAGATGTAGATGACAGATGCATCAAACAAATGTTAAATGTAAAATGTAAGAAACTGATACAACATTTGAAAATTCCACATAAATTACATGTGTACTGACTGAGTACGGGTATAAAAGTAGAGTCGCGTTCACAGCGACTCCATACGTTCTTTCTCGTTTGTTTTTGTTATCTGAATTTTTATATATATTTTTCTGTTTCTGATTTCTGATTTTTGTTCTTTCTCTTTTTTAGATTGGACAACGAATACTGCGTGATTTACTCGTAAATGCCAATGTTTATTTTATGCAAATTTTCTTAAATCAAACCGAATGCGAAAAAACGGATAACGGAGTGTATAAATTCGCCAATTATTCGGAGAGCTTTAATTAGCTGCCATTTATTGCCATTTGCAGATGGTAGGCGGCAGGCAGTCACCGTAATAACATCTGATTTATGCCTCCCCTTTATGTAAACTACCATGCAGTATATATGTGCATATATAGTAGCATTTTCCAACCGATTTTCATCTGCCTGTTTGCACATATCCAGCGCTTAATGATTACAGCGATTGAAAGCGACAACTAACAAGAAGTAATGTCATGTTGGAATCTCTCACGACTGGCATACAGTATACCTCTGGACTGTATCAGCAGATTGTATTGGCAGTTGTGTCTTAATTGTGTCTTTAACATATTCGTATATTCCCCCTTTGATTTGTCTTTAAGTTTTGCGTTTTGTATGCCCTAAAAACTACCACAACTATCTTTAATGGCCAGCAATTATTTATAAGGTATGGCCATTCGGTGGAAGTGCAATTGTAAATCAATGGATATTATATTTCATTTGTGAATATAAACTATTATTTTAAAAATTACTCTGTATCAATTTACGTTGACTGTTTGAACGATTGTAGATGTTTCATTGATAATTTTCAACTTTTCTGTGTGTTTTTGTTTCCTTTGACTGAATCGCAAATTAAAAAATACAAATAAATATGATAAATTCAATTTATATAATATGATATGTGGGGAATGCAATGATGCATGAAAATCAAATACCAAATGGAAATCACTAGAGTACCCCCAATCAACCTTTGACCGCCTGTCATTTAAATGGAATATTAAATCGGACGCTGATTTCTGTCTCTGAAATCTACTATTCTAAGTTCATTTCGTACTTGAAAGTTTCTTCCCACTTATAGTAGTAGTGATCTGATATTGTTGATAAGTTTTTCCAAAAAATCACTTGATTAATATTTTCTGATATTCTCTGCCAATTGAATATAAATTTGCCTTGCTGCTGCCGCCATACGGCATTGATGTTTATCAATATATCAGTGGAAATAAGCCATTTTCCCATGCACTTGTCACACATCTGCATCGCAGAAGCTGAACAGCAGACAGGGTTTGGATAGGGGTGGCGGCACGGCTGAAGTCCAATCTAATGTTGCACGATGTGACACATTGAAAAGTCAGCGGAAAAAGATGCCCGCCCAAATGCTGAGCCTACACATCCGGCAAAGGCAAAAAGGGATTGCAAAAGGGATGCCCATGCCCTTCTACCGATACGGATACGGCTACGGCTCCGGTCTCCGGGTGTGCTGTGCAAAAATTGAGTTGAAAGAACCCGGAAGAGGCAGGAGGCTTATATACGGTTGCACATATATATGTAGATGCTTCGTATGTATGTGTTTGTATGCCTTAGCCATGCCATATGGGGACACACAGCACAGCCCTGGCTTGCTCTCACTTGCCCCCAAACTATGCGCATCATTTTATTTGGGCACGTGCTGCTCGTCATTTAAGAGTTTTGTCTGCACTTTCGTTGTTGGAATTTTAAAATATTTTCCGTGCCAAATGCCTGCGTGGCTTTTACTTTTCGCCCCTTTTGTCCTACAGTCCCTTTTGTCTCAATGCCTTTGCACGTTACCCACAGCTCTCATGCCTCTTTCAGGCAGACTGTGTGTGTGTTTGTGCGTTGCCACAATATGACTGTTGCTGCCACTGCACTATGGTCCCAACGACCACTTTTGTTGGCCAAAATTAATAACTCGCGAACGAAACAAGATATTTGGATTTGGTTTTTTGCATTGGGTAGATATAATCAATAGAAACTAGGGTAACAAATAAAATGGGTGTGGCACCGCCCCTTTTTTTAAATGCATATTTAAATTTTTAGTTATAGTGAATTACGAGTATTGAGTATATTTTCAACATGTATATTAAGAAATCAATTAAATTGATTTTTATATATTTTTTAATGGGGCGTGGCACGCCCAAAAGAAATTTTATTTAAAAAATCAAATTTTAAAAAGTCGCTAAGAGAAGAACGCTTTTTGATGAGGTGTTCTGAAACATAAAAGAATAAATTGAGATATCTGGGCATAAGAATAAAAAGTTTTAAAACAAATGCGAGTTCGTATTTGACTTGTATTCGTGCGATCATGCTTTGCGGCTTGAATCAATAATTTGATTTTTCCTTCTTCTGATGCTACAAGATCTTCAGCCCACCTTCTTTGTGGTCTACAACATTTCTTGAAGTGTGATAGCAAAGGGCGACCCACTGGCTTTAAGGCTTTTGAACACTTTCCTGTATATTTAGCCAATCCAAATACTTTCGATTAACGTCTCTGTATTTGCCCTTCATTTTTTCCATTTTGTTGCCAAACGATAACAAAAAACTCATAAAATCGTCTTTAAAGGCTTATTAATTTCATTTTGAAATGTCACCATTAAGTTTAATTTTCAAATAATTGAGTTCTTTGCATGTTTTTCGCTTCTCTGATGTTCACGCGGCAAACAATTCGTCATGTTTGATTTTGAGGTTATGTTCTACTAATGCAAATTATAAAATTTGTGGTGAAATGTGGCATTTTCTACTATATACATTTCAACAAGAATTGATAACTCTACGAAATACAATAGGTTTCAAGGTTGGAATAGGTTGGAATCAAAAGTTATGTCTATTCAAAAATCAGTTTTCTTTCCGAATTGTCATATGTAAAACGCCTCACTTGAACCTCAAATTACAAAGACATCACAAATACGAGATACAGGAAACTTTACAAAACACGTAGTAGAAACCCGACTGATTAAAATACAATACAAAAATTTGATCAGTTAATCGTATTTTTCAATTTATGAGAGATTTAAAATTGCTATTAAATTTGCACTTTTTCACTGCGCGTGCATGTGAGTGACAGCGGCTGTTTTAACAGCTGATTTCGCGAATGTGGCGCCATCTATGGAAATTTCGGGTATGCAACTTTTATGGTCACTCTTTTTCTAATACAGTTCGATCAAAAACGGTTACTTCTTAACTTTCAAAAATGGGTTTTGGCCAACAAAAGTGGTCGTTGGGACCATAGTGCACTGCCTCGTACACACAGAGTCCCTCTAACAAAGTGCCCAAGTGGAATGCAACATTGTTGCTTCACAGCATTCAAATGTGGCGGCATTTTCTATTTTCTCTCTGTCTCTTTGGTTGGTGTTTTTCTCCTCCTTCTTCTTCTCTTATTTTTTAGTTGCCTTCATGCCTTGCCCGCTGTTGGAGCGCCGTCATTTCCACTGAATGCTTTTCATTGCCTTTTGCCAGGGCTCTCGACTCTCGGCCTCAGTCTCGGCCTCATCCTCTCGGTATCTGAGTCTCCACGACTCTCAGAGATGGACGCTTCACTAGTAATTTGGTATTCCTTTTGTTGTGCCTGCCACAACCTCCCTTCCTCCACTCCCTCCCTATTACTACTCGTATATTTTTGCGCTTTTAATTTGAATTACAAATTTTCGTTCGAGTGGGAAACATTTTTTGAAAATTTAATCAAATTGCCCGGCATATCCCAGACATGTTGTTTATCCCAACCCCCCGGCTCGTCACGGTTTAAGGACCTGCGAACCGGTTCCCTGTTTGGCGCTTTAACACTCGCCACCAATTGCCGTTGCCGTTGCCCATTGTCGGCTCCGAAGTTCGAATTTAATTGACTGTGTTCGACTTATTTGCATAGCTCGCAGGCCTGTCTGGCTAAACGGACTGACTGCCTCACTGGCTGGTTGGTTGGGCTCTCACTCTCACTGGACTGGTTACCGTTAATTGTGCCGCTTGCATATTATGACCAGTGGATATAGACTGGGCCACAGACCACACACTTGCATAAACATTTAGTCTGGTATGCGCTATGACATCATCATTGTTGATGCTGCAATTACCAAATCACCGGAGCTATGTATGGGAACGGCACGGCACGTAGCCACACACACACACACGCACTGACGTAAGCCAGTAACAGAAACCTGCAATGGGGAATACGAGTACATCCATGGTACATCCATGGTTGCTGCTGCTGCAATGGCAAATAAGTTCATGTTCGGTTCGACACAAAATCGTTTAGATTGCTAAATAATAGTGTCAGACATTTTTGCCAATGGCTGGCGGGGCATTGACAATTGTTTGGCTGTTGCCTTAGCCCCCCAAGGATGTTTTAGTAAATCGAATATAGATCGATTGATACACTCAAATGATCGACTGGATGATGCTCTGTAATGTAACAGCTGCTGGGATTTTAATGGTCAACTTTGTGGGATTCAAAATAATTAAAATTTAGCGTATTTTTTGGCAGTGCTTGAGGCATCTTTCTTTTTATAAAATATTCATTGAAATAATTAACTAAAAATGTATTAACATAATTTTTTAATACAGATTTAAATGGATTTAAGCAAAAGGAATTTTTTCCTGTCGCAAGTACATTAAATGCGCTCATTATAATTGCTTTGAGAGGTATTCATATTATTGTATCATAATGGGATTAATTAGTATCTCAAATCGTTTTAGCCATCGACTTTTCATGATCCGATTAAAGCTTTGTACAAGCAGGTTCATTTTGTGTATTCAAGTGTTTAGCAGAATTAAAGTTTAAGTGATGTTAAATTTGAAAATAAATCATTTTTAATTGCTGTCATGCTGTACATAAATGGTTAAGTGTAAATGCAGCCCCACAGCTCCAAAAAACTCGAACTCGATGGCCCGTCAGGCAAGTGCCTTAACTTAAATATTATTGATTAATTGTTTAATTGCACTTGTCAGAAAATGAAATAACCCTTCAATTAATTTGGTTTTTCCAGGAAGAGTTGCTTTGGGGGAAAGTGCAGTAGGCTTAAGCGTATATATGCAAATCCTTTTTCATTTTGTCACATGAATTATTTTAAATTTTGGCTGCCTTTAAAGATTATCCAATTCTTTAATTCAAGTCAAACTTAGAGCCCCCCTTGAATGTCGAATTCAACTGAATGGGAAAATAAATTTGAAGTGGCAGAATGTCTCATTCCGAGCAAGTTCTGTCCCACGCCCCCACCCACCACACCGCCCACACCCACACCCACACCCGCAATCGTTTCTGTTGTTTGTGGGTGTGAGCTGCGCGCGGGTGGCGCACTCGGAATAAACAGTTAAAAATGCCGCAAAAGTGCGCATACGACACGTTGTACGGTAGCTGCGAGCAAACACGCACGAACACTTGGACCAGCACCGAAGCCCAGCCTCAACGCCAGCACCCACTCATACCCCAACCCAGTCCCAGTCCCGAAGCCGTAACAAGTGTCGCGGGGGTTGGGTGCGACTCGTCCTTGTCCGCCACAGCGAGTCGAACAGGTTCGAGTTGGAGTTGCTTTGCACGGACCGAACGAATGCCATTTCGTTCTGAGCGCCATGCTCGGCCCCATCGCGCAGTTGGCTGTCGTCCTGCGGCAGCGGTGGTTGTGTGCGCTCGTCCTTGCCCCACCATCAGGACTCAGGCCTCCCAGCTTCCACAGTGTTTTCAAAAGTAGTGATGAGAGTGTACCACTGGAACAACAACAAGCCAAGCAAGCTAAAATATCCATGAACTCTTTCGCTCTCTTTCTCTCTGAATGGAATTGTTCAAGTGCAAAACTGCGAAACTGTTCAGGACATTCCAACTACGTACTGTGTGCGCCAATGAGTGACCAAAAAGGACTACAGTAGGGTTAAGCTACAGTAACCACAGTTGTTAAAGACTTAAAGGCTACTGGCAAACGACAATGGCTACGCCCTAAGTTAAACGCCTCCCACACACACACACACACACACACCCGCGCACATACGGAACCAAGGGGACATCCTGGCGGCAAATGACTTGTTTTTCGGTTTTCTAAATTGTTTTATTTCCCTTTTGCGGCCATTTTCTTTTATTATTTAGCGCTTTTTGGGTTTTGCTGCTAAAGTGTGAACATCCGCCCAAGTCCATATGCCGAGTCTCCGTGTTTCTGTGTGTGTGTGTGTTTGTGTGTGGGTGTGTGTGTGTGGGAGCTTAGCTTTAGCCCACCCCTTTCCGAGAAAACATTTATAAAAATGTAAGCTGAAAGTATACATGCAACAACAAAAAGGCAACAAAAATGGAAGTGAAATGCCCAACGGATGGCAGTTCCAAAGAAAATCCGAGAAGATTAAAAAGATGCAACAATCCCTACGCTGCAATCCCCCCACCCCCGCTGGAATGATGGTAAGTTTTTCCTTTTTGTAGGAGTGACTTAAGTTACCGTGTCATTGGGTGGCTCATTGTTAATTGATATGTGTTTGTGTGTTTGTGTGTGTAATTAAATCAATTTGCATGACATTATCCATGCTACTCCATTTACTGGTTACCATTTACCGCTCCGACTGTCAACTGCAGCGTAATTATAATAAATCAACTCGATTGCCATCCATGCCACGCCATGCCACGCCACGCAACGGCATGCAAATGCACTCGCCCGATGATAAATAGTTGCGAACCCTGAACAGCTGACACTCTTTGCAAACATTACCATAGCGGGTTGATTCTTGAAATTAATTATGTACCACAGACGCACACACGCACACACACACTAACCTATGATAGTCTCTACGAACGGATAAGGCAAGCCGCGCAACATTCTCAGCCCCAATTGTGTTCGCCCCTACATGCGTGTTCTGTGTCTACAATATCCGTCGCTTCACGCCTCCAAGCGACGAATCGCTGCATGCCCGTTGCTCCGACCAAAGCTCCTTCTGACCCTTGCCCACTGGCCCTGATTCCAGCTGGCACCAGCTCCCGAAGTCGTTGCAATCAACTGAAAACTTCGGTGCGAACTGCCTGACCATCTTCCAAAAGGCGTTGATCCGCCCCAATGGCTGAGCCAAAGATAGCACAGAGCATAATTTTTCAGCGCTATAAATATTCAAATTAAAAATTCCTATCATTGATTTCCTACGAGACTTTTCTTTACCATTTCCTGGCTAGAACTCTCGTCTCGTCTTGGATTGTCATGCAACTTATAAAGTTGTTTGTGGTTCGAGTACCAAAGCAATGAATAATTTAGCCATATCTAAGACTAAAGGTTGAACGGGCTATCCAACAAGCTATAATTTTCTAGGGGGGGACTGACTCCCTAGCCATTCTGCAGCCCCTTGTCTGCTTGTCACAGTTGGCCACACTGATAGCATTAATTACAGCCTGGTTGATATCGTTTTCTGGTGCTCTGTGTTGGCCCTGGCTTTCCATTAGCATTGGACGAGCATTCCATTTGGCATTTGTGCAAGCAGCTAGAAGTGGTCGGGTTTGCTTTTCGGCAAGTCTCCTTTTCAAGTCTCGGTGCCTGTCAGTGGGCAATGGCAAAGACAAATGGCTGCCAGTTTGCCTCGAGGCAGATGGAGTAGACGAAGCCGTTAACACATGCTCACGACGCGACGACTGACGAGCAAATCTGCCACAGATGCCACGGTGGCAGGCGGCAGGTGGCAGGCTGCAGGCTGTAGCTCAGGTCCCACTGATGTTGGGAATAACTTGAAACTGCAGATTGAATTACGTGCACAGGCCGTTGAGTCGACTCGACTCGACTCGAGTGGAGCAGGCGGCGGCGTGGCGGGGCTTGGAGTGGAGTCAACGTTTACCAATTTGAGTGCAGCCGGAAAGGCGGAAGGAGGGCAGGTTTAGGCATGGCGCAGGACCGGGGCCCGTTCAAAGTTGATTCCAAAGGTGTGCCGCTGTCTGTCAGGCTGTCAGTGGCTTGCACACACCTACAGCCCATCCACATACACCTACACACACAGTAGCACCAACAATCGACGCCCACTGAAGCACCCACAGACCAGGCCGCAGCCTGAAGCCAACCGGAGGAGTAGGTGTCCGTCCCCACCCCACCCCTTCCGAACGTCACCTGACATTGTTTGCTCTGCGGATTTGCATTGTGGTTAGTTGGCGGTGCAGTTTGTTGGCCTGCCCTGGCCCGGTAATACTAGGCAGGCATCCTGTGGATGTGTGGGTGGCTGACTGGTCTACATAATGGCATAGTTGCCTTGCCCATGGCCGCTGCCCTAGCAACTTAAATAAATGTTTTCTATAATCAAATGGTAATGCAGTCGGTGCTGGCTCCTTTGCCTTCCTGCCCGAAAAAACCAACCAAGCGTCCAGTGCAGACTTTTAGTTAGTTCATCCTAAGCTCAAACCCTTTGCCGCAGCTTCCTGTAGCATCCCCCCATCAGAGGCAGTGGCAGTGTCAGTGGCAGAGTGAGAGGGGAGGTCAGGCATTTTCTTACTTTGAAGTAATTACATTGTTCGCAGGCATCGTAAAGTGAAGTGAAAGGCGTTAAAGTGTTAAGTTGCTTGTTAATTTTTTCCCTGGCATCCTAGCTCCATCCTGTTTGGTGGGAGGAGCTCCTCCTGTTGGCTGCTGGCTGCTGAAAGAGTTTGGCTAGGTAGGTAGGTTGGTTGGTAGCCTGATGCTTGGTTTTGTTGTGGCTTAGAATCGCGCCTGATTAATGAACCGTGGCTATGTAGCCGGATTACGCTCCTTGCCTGCCACGATGTTGTGATGCTGTGATGCTTGCCACACAGTTCGGGTTGGCCTCCCTGCGGCTGCTGCTGTTGCTGCTGCTGTTGCTGTTGCTAGTAATTAAGTTGAGTGTAGTATAAATAACTGTATTTGCACAGCCAGCAGCAGTAGGGAGTCCAACGGAGTCCAGTCAGTTGCCTGGAAATGTTTCATTAATTCTGTTATTTAGTTAAGTTTAGCGGAATTTCAGAGGGCCAATAGCAATTTAAAAAGCAGCAGCCACAACCTGGCACAAGTGGGGCTTAGCATCTACTATATAATTAACTAAATTATATAGACAATTAATCCACCGAAAGATCATCTTTTTGCTGTTGTTGTATGATAATCAATGGTTATATGCCATTTGCCAATTAACTGGCATTTAAAAATTAACTTTACGCAAAATTCACACTGAAATTTTGCTTTAAAAAGCAAAAAGTACCAATAAAAAATTATATTAAAAATGGCCAAAACAAAAAAAAAATATGAACATAGTCCGACCAGGCACGTGATTTCCATATAATTTAATAGAGTTTTAACACATTTCTGACCCAAGTCACGCACTTTGCAACATTGAAATGCAATTAAAATATAAAAAAAAAATATATAAAAAAATGTCGAAATAGAGCTGCAAAAATAATTTATTGAATACAATAAACAATTGTTGCCATAGCTCGATATTTTAGTCTGTTTTAAATACCTATTAATATTTTTGATAAGAAAGTATATTGAATTTGGGAGAGACAGAAAGAAGTGCTTCGGATTGCAATAAGTAAATATACTATATGAAATCGTTGATATATACTACTATGTATATATATGAAGGTTTATGTTCTTAGAGTTCTGGGTTGTTAATCCAAATACTTTTGACCTTATTCGCATATGTAATATATTTATATTCCATATGGAATTTATATTCCAATTTATATTCCATATATTTATGCACATAGTATTTATGTACAAAGTTAACTCTGTATTCTTAACAATATTTGAGTGTTTTTTTCCTTTAGAAATTTCACCACTAGTTATCTGGGGGTATAGTTTAGTCGACTATTCGACAATTTCGTCTATCGTGCTGTTAAGTTTTTTTTTTGTTAATTATAATGTGAATAATGCCGTTGAACGTGTTGCCATGTTAGCACACACAAAGCCCCACAAACACTCTCACACACACACATAGAGAGCACTCTTACACACTCACACTGAAATAAAGCACTCACACTATCAGATGGGAGGAGGGGCGGTGGGGGGGTGTGTAAATTATGACCAGCGATTTTGTGTTTATTTGCAAACAAGCGTTGACATCGGCGCACCCGCACATCGCGCATTATCGTTGCATAAATTTATGGCATATTATATGTTTTTTGCCTTAACTGGCAGCAAATTGCATAATTGCAATTAGATTTGTGGATGCCATGTCCCCCCACCACCCACACACACTGGCATATACTATATGTGTGTGTGTGTGTGTGGTTAGCAAAATTCAATTAAGTAAAATAGTTAGGGGCGATCTGCCATGCATTACGTGCAAATCCCAAACAGATCTATGGGCACAGGCAGCGCATAAATTGTGCATCTCGTTTCAAATACACAAAACACACACCACAAAGAAGAGCACAACAAGAGAGAGAGTAGGAGAGAGAGCGAGAGAGAGAGAGAGAAGGGGGGCAACAAGAAAAGCGAAAAGTGCAGCAAAACTTACACGAAAAATGCTCTCCATAAACAGATAAGAAGAACGCTCCCGAGCCGTGCCCAGCTGAGCTGGTGGCCAACAAGGAGCCACAATGTGAGGCAGTGGCAGTGGCTGTGTCAGTGGCGGTGCCAGAAAGTTGGCAAGTGGAAAGTCAAGTTGGCCTCACGCTATTTATAGGCAACGCCGGCTTTTGTTTTCGATGGCCTTTTCATTTGCCAGACAGACACAAAGAAAAACACCAAAAAAAGAAATACAGAAAAAATACATACACACACAAGTCTAAAAGGAAAAAAAAAACCGAAAACAAAATGAACGTCAGTTAACTGTTCGGAGGGGGGCCATGCACGGCGAATGACAATGGAGCCCTCTAGGCTCTGGGGCACAGTCATTGTGCATTGTTCGCCGGACTCTCCATATATACCACTGTCACATGGCCCCAAGCCCTGCCCTGACCCTTACCCTTACCCCCATGCGCTTCAACTGTCCACAGCCTCTAAGCCCCGCGTGCTTAGCCACTAACTGCCGTTGCGTTGCCACTGAAAATGCCTCTGAAATGGCCTGAAGTTGGTGCTTAAAGTTGTCAAATCTGCTGCACAATTTAAGCACTCCGATGCAGACACACACACACACACACACACTGCTGCAGCAACTACAGCTACAACATGCAACAACAATGACAACGACATTGCCTGCCCCTCCCCCGCACTGCTGGCAAATATTTTCGTAATTATTTTTGCATGCAAAGTGAGGATTTTTCCAATTTTCACTTATCAAAGCGCACACGGCCAATATGGGGGAAAAAAGAGAGCAAACACAGAAAAAAAAGAATGTGGAAAATGTGGGAAAACCCGAGAGAGGAAAAATGTTTGTTGCAGTGATAAAACAACTTGTAGATACCCTTCCGAAAGTTGCTTATTTTTAGAACCCATTCAAATAAAAAACACGCACTGCAAAAGGGGATTTTTATTAAAAAATATTTTCACAAAATGAACGCCTGGAAAATGGCAGCGAAACCATTGAAAATATGAAAAAAAAGAGCAAAGGAAAGGCAAGTGCTTAAACTGTTGTATGCCTTTTGGCTGGCATAACGCTTTTCCGTGCCTCCTATCCATTTCATTTTGGGCCAACTGTTAATCCCGGGGCTATCCCATAGACAGCTGGGTATTGCAATTGCCGCCCCCGCCCGTCCATTTTGGCCTCGATGGGCGATCGGTTTGGTTGGCAAAACTTTTGTTCGAGGCTTGCAGGCACATACACACATAGGTGGGCCATTCAGGATACGAATAGGTGACCGACCACACACGGATGTACCCTCCCCAGTACACGGATGTATCTGTATCTGTAGCTGTATCTGTAGCTGTATCTGTTGGAGATGATTGTACGTTTTGATGACAGCATTTCGTTTTGAATATTTTTGCATTTAGCCGCTGCTGTTTCATCTCTTTCTCTGTATGACTCTTCATTGCGGTCTGTGTCTTTATGTGTATCTGCAAGATTGACTCTAGCTGTGATTGGTTCTGTGTGTGTGTCTTTTCCTTAAATGTGCCTCACACATGCCGCCGCGCAATCACACAGCTCATAAAAGTCGCCTGCCTGTGACTGGATCTTTAAGGGTCATTAAATTTTAAGCACATACGAGTTCTAGTCACAGTCCCCAGTCACCAGTCCCATTTCCAGTCCCAGTCCTGCTGCTGCATTCACATAAAACGGAGCCACGATTTACGGCCCGATAAACGTTTCCCATTTCCATCAGCTGCTGCTGCTGATTTTTCTTTTCGCAGCAGCAGCAGCAGCAGTCGCAAAAGTTTTCCTCTTGTTCATTATTTGAACTCGCCGCCGCATGGCATAAATCCTTATATAAGTTATCGCAAAGCATAGCAAAATATGCAGCCAATTCGAATTCGAATGGCAATCTAGCAATTGCTCTTGGCAAAGAGGATACGTGTCTTTAGACTCATCATTACCCCTCGTATAATTAGGCTGCACATTGGCCATTATTTGCGAGTCTATACTGTTAGGGGAGGGCGGAGCATACATCTATCTGATCTATCTAGCCAGCGCCAAATGTCTCTCGTTTGCCATACTAAAATTGAATTTATAGTTTATTTATGCAGCTACTAAGAAATTAAAGACGTTGTTGCCAACCTCTAGACAGGCACCAAAGAGGTGGGGCACTGAGTAGGAGCCGAAGGCGCGCGTTGGGTGTGGGCCCAGACACATGTCATGTTCATGGCAGGCACCCACATACATTCACAACCACATCTCATCCACACACACACTTCGACAACCCACTACAATATCCATATAAAGCTCAGGGCTCATAAAAGCCGTGCGTGGTTTATTGATTTCAAAAGCAGTCTTTATAGTCTTTAACGTGGAGAAGGGGAGTAGGAGCGAGGTGCAGGAAGAGCGGAGTACACGCAGAAAAACCTCAAGTGGGCGTGGGTCGGCCAGTGGGCGGGCATATGGCAAATTGATTTCAATTTTGGCTCTACTTTAAGAGCTCTCTGGTGAGCAGCGACTCCATAAATCTGTCAACTAAGCCAGGCGCTAATCAAGTGGGAGTTGAAAATCGCTTGATTAAATGCCAGTCACAGGGACAGGCACACATCCTTCTATAAGTACAACATTTACATAATAATAATGAATGGATCTCTGTCGATGGTGTAGGGTGGTGGCAGGACAGTGGCTGGGCACGGTACGGTACATGGCTTGCATAATTCAATTAATTTATGCGCTCGGTCAATGTTTAGTTTTTACGTTGTGCGGTTTTCGCTTTTCGCTTTTGCCTTTTCGCTTATAAATCGTTTTTGCATAATTTATGCGTAGACCAAAACGTAGACCAGAGTGTCCGCCACCAAATGGCAGCTAATCCAAAAGCAGTCCATCCCCGTCCCTCATCCCCTATTGAGGTGGTTGGTTGCCTTTCAGAGTTCATTGGCGTGTAAAAAAGAGCACAATTGCATGTGTAATTTTCCAGAGTATGGCCTGAGTACAAATTATGGCCAATAGTTCTTAATATTTAATGTCCACAATTAGCTAAAGTCCGCTCTATCTCTCTCGCTCTCTCTCTGGGCCAATATTGCACATATTGTAAGCTGCCTGGGGTCCTCAAATGGCACACACACACATAGAAATCACACAATGGCGCCTGATACTGCTCCTGGGCCTGGGCTTCAGCTCAACGACATGAGCAGGTTTATTACAAATTTATAAGCGCACTTCAGCCCCCCAACAACAATGCCATGAAATGAGCACATAACTTGCACAGTCCCGTCAAGAAGTTGGCCATAAAAAAGAGCCAACAGTGAACAGTGAACAGCGAAAGGCTTAAAACAAAGGCAGGCTGGCTGGCTGGCTGGGAAGTTCTCTCTCTCCCTCTTTCTCCATTGGGGGTGAGGCTTGCTTCTATTTTTTTTTTTTCCAACACGACTGTCAACAGCCATTAAATGCTTGAAGCTGGGCTCATAACCCAGTTATAACCATCTGTACGGTGGGAGTGGGTGGAAGGTGCAACCTATGCCATGCCACAGATATCTTGATGGGATTGGGCATGGTGGAGAGGTGGAGCTGGAGCTGGTGATGGTTATCCCCATATAAAGTATACATTTTGCTGACTCCATGGCAGCTGTGGCTCCACTCCACTCAACTCAACTTGGTCCGACAGTTGAGCTTAGCAGAATGTAAAAAAAGGAGAAAAATAAAAGCCTTGCTTTGGATACCCTTGAAAAATGTATTGCTATATTCCATTTTAGATCTCAAAACTAGGCAACAAAATAAACTAAAATTTTTTATAGTTATTTTATTTGAACATTAAAATATATATATCTAGATTTAATGCTGCATGGTCTTTCTGTGTGGCTAAACATCTATGCAAAAATCCGCATACCCTGTGTCTCGTCACAGTCACAGCCATAACCCCTCCCCACCCACACACAGCCTCAAATAGCAGAAAGAAAATAAAAAGCGTCGAGCCAGTTTTGCGATTGTAGCTACCAACTTCTGACAGCGCAATTTATCACTATCAAAACGGTCTAGTGTGTGTGGGTGGGTGTGGGGTGTGTGTGTGTGTGTGGGTGTGTGTGGGGTGTGGGAGTGTGTGGAGTGTATTGGCTATATAAAACAACAACAGCCTACAAAGTTGAGGTCGTAAATCAAAACTTAAATTTAACACATGCAAGCGGCAAATGGCTGACACTGCCAAACGGATGTATGTACTATAGTAGTAGAAGACTTCTGTTAATCATGCCCTCACCAGCCGTTTGGTTACATTCACTTTGACAAGCACTTGCTGTAACATAAGGAAATATTTATAGGTTCATCTTTTCTCTCTGGAATGATAGCTAAGGAAAAGAGGTTCGCCCCTTTCAGGCATATTTCAAACATAATTTATTGGAACATAAATTATAACATAATTCTACTCCTACTCCTCTGAATGTTTGAAAGGGCACTCCCTATTCGTTTTGGCTTCTACGCCTTCCTGCTTGCCCCGTGTTCCATTTTGATTTGACTCTGTTTGCATTCGTATTTTTACGCGCGATTTCTGCAGCTCAGTTGCGGACTACGATTCCGGGGGTTTGCCTCTGAATGTGGCACTGCGGCAGCGGCAGTGTCTCTGTGTCTCTGCCACTGACTGGCGGCTCAGTTGGAGTCAGTTCTGGTGTGGCAAAGTCCAGTTTTTGTTGTTGTTTTGTTTTTTTTCTGCTGCCCGCTTGTTTGTCAAATCGCTCGGCCCCATCACCAATTGACAGAGTTTGGGAGTTGTCAGTTGCGGGGGCGTTGCGAGCAGAAAGAGCAGAAATGGGGCATGTGTGGGTGGCATGGCATGCATGTTGCCGCACGCGTGAGTTAATCTGTCAAAATAGCTCAGCGACAGACAGCAGTGGCAGTGGCAGTGGCAGTGACTGTGGCAGTGGCAGCATCTCCATTTCGCCCACTTCACATGTTATCCGCCTTGATTGGTTGCCCAACTCTGGCTGTGATTTGCGTCAATGCAAAGACAACCCCCCCACCCCACTCTCCGCCCCTCTTCAATCAGAGTCCCCTGGCACTCACATGATGCCTTCCAATCTCCCCTCCCTCTTCTTCAAGCGTCATCGCAACGTTTCGTTTTAATTTGGCCTCGGTTGCCTTTTAAGTCGATTCTCCGCCTCCTCCTGCCACCAAAATCGACAACAGGATGTGACGGCTACGGGGCAGGAGTGGGGTGAAGCGAGGCGGGGCGGAGCGGTTGGCGTAGGAAATGGCATCAAGTGCTGCTGGCTTGGCTGCTGCTTGCCACTTCGTTTAGTCATTTGGCAGAGCCATTTTATGTTTGCGCTTGTAATTTGGCCTGATATGGTGATTCCAGCTTCATATCCGCCTGCCAGCAGAAAAGTAAGAAATCGTCTCACATCCGGCTTCCCCTCCACTCCTCACCCCCTCCTCCATAGATCTCTTACTGCTCTTGCTGGGGGTTCGTCTTTTGTTGTCGTTTGGTTGTCATGTGCGAGATTTGCGTGTGTTACGACGATTAATTTAAATCATTGATGATGCCTGCCCCCTGCCCCCTGCCATCATGCCACGCGACGCCACTCCACTTCACTCCACAGCTTTATTTGGGGCATATACAAAGGAGTATCTGTGAGTCTGGGTCCGGGGCCCTCCTCCACAACTGGCCGTCATCCATCTCCGATGCCATTTGCTCTTCTAGCTATACGGAATTCGTTTTACTTTCTTTTTTTTATATTTTATATGCCTCTGTGAGTGGCATGCCCCAAGAGTCTCTCTCTCTCTCTCTGTTCTGCCTGCTCGTTAATCATTGTTTTCGACATTTGCCTGCTCGTCAATTGCCTTTATTGTCATGGTGATGTGTGCATGTGAGGAGGAGCAGGGCTGCTCTCGATAGATCCTGCCCAGAGTCTACTTGTTTTAATGCGGCACTTAAGCCAGTAAATATGTACATATGTACATACATACAAGTAGTATATATTTATAGAAAACGATGCCCGAAATCAGAGCAAAAGCAGGGAGGCAGACAGACATTTACGAGCATGAGTTCTGTCTGGGTAGGGGTGTGGGT
Organism: Drosophila bifasciata; assembly: GCA_009664405.1. NCBI lineage: Eukaryota > Metazoa > Arthropoda > Insecta > Diptera > Drosophilidae > Drosophila > Drosophila bifasciata. Next base: position 44,329,505 of record CM019043.1, read on the forward strand.
TTGGGTCTGTGTCTGGGCATGGGCATGGGGCTCTCGGCCGATTGTTATTCAAAAACCATTAGCCATAAAATGCAGCAAAATGCAGAAAGCAAATTAGCTAAAGGTCTCCTGGTCCTGGATCTTAATTTATGGGAATGCAGTAGAGCATCCTTTCAGACAGAAAACACCACCAGTCCACCAGGTCCTGGGCAGGCCATAGGCATAATTAGTTTTCGAACTTTAAAGTTATGAGTGGCTGCGCTATCTTTATGGCCAGACGCTGCCAGTTGGCCAGCACAGCCAGAAATGCCGGGGCGGCATCTTCTATTGATTGTCTGTGCCATGTGCCCCTTGTGCCCCTGTGCCTGCGTCCCTGTGGCTGGCCGCAGCATATAAAGACATTTTCTGCTGACGCTGTATGCTGCACAAGGTGCAGGGAATTGAAAAACCCCGGCGGCTGCTGCAACAGCAGCGACAACCTGACGCCAGGGCAGAAAAAAAATATTCTGCAAACGCGGCAGTCTTTCTCCCGCTCTCTCTCTTTCTCTTTGTGTCCCTCGGCAATCGTACAAAACTTGGCCAAGTTGGTGACGCCAGGCTGGCGCTTTTTGGCCATTTTTATGCATTCCATTTCCCTCCCCCACACTTTACCTCATTTCGTGGCAGTCGAGTGCTACTGCTAGTCGTATTGTGCATCAGCCATAAGTCTTAATAATAATAATGTAACGAGTATGAAATATCTCACCTTGGATGGATCCTTTCCTCTCTGCTTAATGGAGCCATTTGCCATTTTTGGCTTTAACTTGCTGAAAGTAAACGACGTAGACGCACGCCCCCACCCATACACTTCTCCAACTTTTAGCTGGCGGCATTTTACTCTTTTCAGTTTTGGGCTTTGTTTTTACAAAAGTTTCTCCCTCGCCAAAAGTTTCCTGCGCAGCTCCATCCCCATTTCCATCCATCCAATTCACATCAAATTTTCATGCACACTGTAAACATTTTCTAATTGAGTTGAAAAATACATAACGCTCCATCCCAAAATGTTATTGTTTGTGCGAAAATAATGAGCAGAGTGGCAGCGGGAATAGAAGTGGCAGGGGGAGTGTGGGAGAAATGGCTTGAGTGGCTGAGGAGAATGTTTGCCTTAGCTATTAGGAACTCTGGCAATTCTGTTGAAAGTAAACAGAGCGCCCCAAAATGGAAGACAAGTCGAGTCGAGTGGCGGAGGAAGACACACTCATGCGACTAAGAGAGTTCGCCTAGGCCAGGGCACACAAATTAATTTAGGCTGGGAAACAATTTAAAGTCTTTCAGCTGACTCGCTCACCATCCAAAAGATTGACAGACTGACTGAAGAGCTGACTGGCTGACTGCCTGACTGACTGACTGCATCAACAATGCGAGCTAGTGCGGAAATTGCAGCAGACTATGCCACTCGACACTTGCCAGCGTCTTAAGGTCCTTGGTCCTTGGTCCTTATTGTGCAATTAGGCGAAAGCCATAAGCCAAGAGGTTCAAGCCAGCCGAAACAGAAGCGGAAGTTGCCTGGCACAGGAAGTGCAGCAAAGGCGATGCGGAGAGTCGCTGTCGCAAAATCAATATGTTAAGCATACGACACGTTGGCCCAACAGGCAGACAGCAACAAACATGTGTCGAACGTGTCTCTCTCTCGTACCTATCTCCTTCTGCCACCTGTCTCTGGCTCTGCTGCTGTTTTCCATCTTAATTGGCTGCGGACAGAGGCACAGGCAAAAAAGAATGAAAGGACCAACAAACAAAATAATGAATGTCAACAAATTGTGACAAGAAATCAACATTTTTGAAGACTATGCCAAGTGACAGTGACATGGCCAAGACAAAAAACGTAAAATACAAACGTGATGCGGCAATCCGGAGTCGAAGCATAGATACTCTAGGACAGTAGACCCCTTGGGGAAGTGCGAATCAAAATCTGAATGAAAAATGGGTAAATTTGTTAAGGAAATGTTAGATATTCCTTTCAGAACTCCCTCCCCCATTACTGTCTTTAGTTTGAATATTTTTCAGGTATTCTTTCAGACATTTTTCTAGAACAGTCCTTTTCTCCCTTTCTCCCCTTACTGCTGCTCACCTCAGCCTCTCCCCTGTTTGGGTCGTCTTAGTAACGAGCTGCGCCAAAATTTATGAAGTTATTTGATTTGAATTTTAAACAGAGTAGAGGACCTCCGTCTCTCTCTGGCTGGCCCCTCGGAAAAGCTTAACAAAGACAAGCAGGCAACAGTTTGATGGAGGACCGCACCAGAGGGAATGGCAAATGAGGCTGAATGTGTTTGTGTTTGGTGTGCGTGGCGGCGCCCCTGGCATTGGGGGGCATAAATTACGCAAATAAATGGAAACCAAAAGAAACAAAAAAAAGGCCCACAGGCCATTTTGATGGGGGACCAGGGACCCGGGGAACTGGGGACCCTCTGCTGGCCAAAAGGTAACGAGATTATCTGTGTCAAGACAATTATTTCCGCCGCATCAGCAGCGGCCTGTTGACTCTGGGGTGGGATGGGCTGGGGGGTGGCAGCAATCGTGCGTATCAGCGCTGATGTGGCAGGCAGGAGATGTGAATGCCTCTAATGGGGGCAGCAGTGTTGGTGCCACACAATCGCATAGACTTGATTGCCGCATTGCGTTTCCGAAAGCTGCCATTCCCGATTTGCTCTCTGCGTAATTGTCATGCACGCCACTCGCGCCGAGTCTCGCATTTAAATAATTTACAATTGAGTGACACAAATCCCAAGCCATACCCCCACCCTTTACCCTATGTAAAGCTTTCTAAATTAATTAATTCTTTGAGAAGTGTCGGGCGGAAAAAGATTATCAGACTTAGGCCCGGAAACAAAGGACACACGAGTGAGCCGCAAGAAGGCCAAGATGGTGTGGATAAGTCATTTAACCCTTTGAGTCCATTTCTGTGGGTTTGACACGCGGCTAATGCATAACTAATCTTGTTCATCTACGTTATGGATGGATTTTCCATAACATTCTGATCTGTTTCGTCATAATTCTCACTTCATTTCCTTAACTAAAACTTATTGTTCAATAAATAAAGAAAGTCAAATTGATTGCTGATATTTTGCTTTAACTTTTTTATATATTTTGTCTTACTCTGTCATCGTCTTAACACTGTTTGACAGGGGTGCGCGACAAGGGGTTAAGCTGTCGTTTTGCTTTGACTGTCTGCAGCTACTTATCATTCAATCCATCTCTCATCTATGTATACGCCATTTCCTTCCTATCTTCCCCACAGAGCTACTCCGCCCACCGCCCACCACACATACTCCATCCAAAAGGGGGAACAAAGGAGAGGAAAGCAGAGCAGAGAGGAGAACAGAGCACTCCATTATCATTCACAACTCATCCGATTGTCATTGTCTATGTCTTCCTGACATTCGCGCTGTTGACTCAAGTGGGAAGCAGCAGCTGGTCTCCGAGCTGGAGGAGCACCTTCGTCTTCACCTCCACCTCCACCTCCCCTCCGCCTCTGTCATCGGCATCGTCATCTCTGGCTTACGATTTTGCGCTTGCATTCATTTTTTAAAAGGGGAGCACACCCCAAGGGCATTCCTATGCAGGTATATACAGGATACAGGACTATACTATATATATGTAGTATACTTCATTGTCTGCAACAAATCAGAGTCGTTGTTCGTGTTCCTGCTCCATCTTCATCTTTATCCAGCTGCAGCTTCAGCTCCACCTCCAAGGCACCTTCTCATCTCCATCTTCATCTCGTCATGCGCTAATGGCACAAGGTGAGTTCTCTGCAAGATTCCTGACTCCATGTTGCCCCTTTGCATTCTCTATGCTTTTCTCTCTCTCTCTACACTGTTTTTAGCTGACGACGTTGGGCGCCAAAAGTGTTAAAAAAGTGACTTTTAATGGGTTTAAATCAAGTAAAAGTTGTTGAAACTTGACTTGATTTGAGCAATTTCCCCCACTACTCTTCCTGGCACTCCTCCACCTCCTCCTTCTGCTGCTGCTCTGCCCACTCCTGTGTGTAGCATCCACGGTTGGTCGACTCCCCGTTTTATGATGCTCCTGCTACCCGTTGCTGATGCTCTCCGTGAGACCGTAAAAAGTTTAAGCTGCCCGAGATCAGCTCAAGTAGCTTACTGCCGCTCGGCCTGGCTGCCTGACTGGCTGACTGTCTGGCTGGCTGGCTGGCTGGCTGGATGCTGCTGCTGCCTTGATGGTGGGTGGTTTACTGGCGGTGTACGGTGTCGTGGGAGGCCACTTGATGACGCTAGTCGTTAGGTAATTTGGCTTTGATTGGGCTTTCGGGTGCATTTCGTGCTGCATTTGTTTCAATGACAAGAAATCTATCCTCTCTTCACGGAAGTTGTTTGGTTCATGCAACAAAAATCCAAGACTTGCATTAGATTTTCCTCAAGCTAACATTATAGAGGGAGTGGGGAGAGGGTAGCTGGGGGTATGCTGTGAGCAAATTGAATAAATTTGCATTATGTGTGGCTAGAAATTGATTGGGATTGAGGGACCCAAAAAGAGAAAAAGCGAGTGATAAAAAAAGAAATATACAGAGAAGAATAGAAAGAGCTGAGTTAGAGTTTACTAAAAGGTAGAGCATAAAAACATAGAGTAGATAAACTAGCCATGGATGGCGTAAAGTTATATAGCAAATTTAGATTTATGCTTTACTTTTAGTTGGAACAAAAACGAATGGGTAATATTATATAACATAGAATACGTACCAAAGGCAATTCCACATTTTAGCACCCAGATATCTCCGTTTGGGATAAATGCTTTTCAAATGCTCACTTAAAAGGGCAATTATAGTTTGACAGCGAGCCAGAGCCAGGACCGACAAATACCATTTCGAGCTGTATGTATTTTATGATTCGATTTGGGTTTCAGGACGTTTCTCTTATCCCCCCTTTAAATGTCACGTAGTGTCTCACATACACAGACAAACGCTGCTGGCATATAAATATAATATATGTATGTATACATGTCTGCATCTTATAGATATTACACCAAAACACCTACTACACCCATGCCGTAGTACCCCTATCCAGTATACTCCATGCCCCATGCCACAGCTAAGATTTTTATTACTTTATTTTATGCTCGTGCTGGTCCTGGTCCTGGTGCGGTTTTGTGGCTTAGACTTGGGGCTCTAGAACCTGTTTGTATGCAGCGGTATGGGGTAAGCCAGGCAATGAGACTCTAATGCGCGTAAAACTAATACAAATGCGTTTCTTATCCGCCCACCCACACACACACACATATCCCTCGCAGTACCCGTACCCGTCCGCACAGCACCCTCATGGGCTAGCCCGAAATTGCTTGTACTTTCCCACAAGTGACGGCTTATGCGCCAATATACATAAGTAATATTGTCCTTGTACCCAGCCATGGGCGTGGCCCTGGCCTTAGGGTGGTGGAAAAAAAAAGAAGGCGTTAGATCTATGTATGTGTGTGTTGGTTGGTGGGTGGTGGAAGGAAGCTTAACTAAATAACCGTTTGATGCGATTGCAAGCGCTTTATGTTGCTCATCACATTAACGTGAACACTTTCGCCCAGATAAACCATAAAAGAGCACTAAATTTTGTCTCGATTTGAGTTCTATCCGCCCCCACCTACCCTGTGGGAGAGATATTCAAAAATCGATGAACGATGTCTGAAATTGCCTGCGATGAAACGGGAAACGGAAACGAAGACTAGCTGTTAGTTTCTTAAAGAGTTTTTACGTGGCAGTAAAATCAACGGATTAAAGTCCCCACCAAGCGGCACAATATAATCTTACGATTAAAGGCCATATATGGACCCAAAGTCCGTTTCAAAGTCACTCACTAAATTGGCTAATAATATTCCTAAATACATGTACGAGTATTTTTCATTGTTTAACTCTTAGATGAATGAAAAATTTCTGCTATGGTGCCGATTGTGCAATTAAAAATTAATTTAAAACGCTAAAAACCCATTGACATCATTTGAGTGGCACTCGTGGTACTCCGTTTAAGCGCATTTTAGTGGTTTGTGCTACCCTAATAGGTAGTTTTAGTGTTTTGTGTTACGCTAATTGGATCAAAGGCAATAACCAATACATTGGCCTAGAATTTCTATAATTTTTATCAACCAAATCCAATTTGTTCTGGGGTTTTAATCTACTCACTTACACTATTCCCATTTATTTTTGCAATCATTTTATTATTATTTTTTGTATCTTTTATTATCTACAGACTGCAGCAGGTACTCCCCCTCCCACTCATGCATTTGGGTACATGAAATTTCCATGAACTCAAAATGAGTTTCATAAACTTTGTGGCTATCATAAAACTCGTGATGTCAACTGCAGGCAAATGTTTTATTTAACATTTTTGCCATACTCTATTTGTATGTACAATATTTTTTTTTGCATGCGACATAATTGCCCAAACATTACCGTAGAGTGCAATTCAATTAAAAATTTCTGATAAAACAACGACTTTAAATGGCACTCGAGCAGTAGAAAAAACATCAATTCTTTTTCCATTTTTTTTTTTGTTTTTTGTAATAACTTTTCCATATATTGTGTGGAATTTTTTTCAACTTTTGACTGCAATACAAAAGGTAGAAAAGAAAAACCAAACCCCGCCACTACTGCCATATGAATTTTTGTGTGAAAAATGAAGACAAAAGGCAAAATATAATAAACTACTCAGTTTGATTCATGGCGCATGCCATTCCATTCCGTTACGTTCCGTTTCGTGGCTATGAATGGCATATTATATGTATGTAGGCGGTCTCTGCTGTGTGTGCCATGACCATCCAATTAAATCAACGCTCTGATTGCAAAATGAATGACTTGTAAAATTGTCCTTCGGAAAGGAGTGTGGAAGGATGGAAGGGGGTTCGGTGTGGGGTTTGGTTGGGTTGGGTGTGGGGATGGGTGTGGGGTTGGGTGTGTTGGAATCCTTCAAGTAAATATCAAATTGCGAGCAATCTGCTTCAACTGGAACTACAGTTATAGTAAATGGTCTATTGATTGATGGCACAACAACAGACGCCAACTCTCCCCCACTCGCTCGCTGTCTCTGTCTCTGTCTTACTCCCTGTCATGTATGCACACAGAGGATAGATAGCACATATCCTGACTGGCAAGTAGGAGGATGGGGATGTGTGGGGGTTTCCCAAGTTTGGCACAAAAGTTGCCGGAACCATCGGCAGGCGAATCAATAAGAAGGCCGCACACAAATGGCAACAGATTAGATGGCATTCTTTGGCGAGTTGCGAGTTGCTAGTGGCGAGGATTGAGGGTAGTTAAATTAATTTCATGCAAAACTTTTCCCCCACATATACTACAGCTAAAACGATATAAAAGGTTGGCCTGACAAAGCGCTGGAATTACTGGGCATTCTATTCGCCAACCTCAGCCCTGTCCTGCCCTGCCCCCAGACGTGTCCTGCTCTCAGCTCTGCCCTGCCCTCAGCCTTTGTGCTTTAATTAATTGCCATTGTTGTTTGCTTTGTGATTTGACAAAATCTGTAGCAAATTAATGCAAATCATATACGAGCCAGAGGCTTTTGGTTTTTGGGGCCGGGCCCCCCCATCAAGACCTGATGGAGCTTTTCTGTGATTATTTATTGGAGTGCCTGGCATTGCCTTTGGGGGGGTAGGCCGAAACAAATCACACAGGATACAGAACAGAGAACAAACAGAACAAAAAACATAGATGGGTCTGAAAGTGAGCAAGTCACCGTACATAAGCCTGAAGAAACCAACAACAAAACATCGCAGAACCAGCTCCAAGTGGAGCTCGCAGTCACCGCCATTAATTATGAGATAAAACACTAAAATGTATCAAGTTGTTTTCGTTGTTGTTGGTGTCTTTGGCAAGTGACAAAGTTGTTGCCACAAAATTTACGTCTGGGAATTTAATTTATTCTCCCATTTTGGATAGTTTTTCTTTTATCAGTTTTCAGTTTTCAGCTTTCCCCAAAGCAAAAGAAACTCTAATCGGAATTCATTTTAATTTTCTTTATAGATTCAGAGATGTGGAAACCATCTGTGGCAGCCTTCGTTGAGTGGTAAGTATTCAATGAATGGGTTTAAAAAGATTTTCTTGGTTGAAGTATTCTAAATTAAATAAATCTCTGTGAATTAAGACACTCTATCTTCGCGTCTTTGTCTCAAATATTCCATGACTGAATTTATATAATATTCCATTCGAAATGCAATTCATGCTTGAGAATATCAAAAAAAAAAAGATAAATGATCAAAAGATTTCTATATCTGCTTTAAATTCAAACATAAAAAAAACTTCTCTCAATGCTCGTGCCCCTCGTATCCTTGGATCACCTTTGATTTGATTTCTATTATATATTTTCAATTTGGTGAACACATGTCGCCAGAATTTGCAAATCAAATGTCTGGCAACATTCGAAATTCCCCTGGGCATAGTCGTACAATCAAATCAAGCTCTGATGATGATGATGATGATGGTGATGGGGATGTGGATTCGGAATGGTGGGTGAGATGGGAATGACGGTGAGGATTTCCTCATCATTCGATGCGCTTAAAGTTGCTTGAGAAGAATTTTATGCAAGAGGGATTTTGGTGGTTTTTCGCAGGCATTGAATTGCAGATTCTTTGGTGACTACTTTTAAATGCAGCCCACGCTCAGAGCCCCACAAACGGAATACACAGAGTTTGGAGCAGGAAAAGAGACAGAGAGAGACAGTGAAAGGGTGTAGCAAGAGCTCTGATAAGAGGTGGCATACAGGGACTGAGGGAGTGAGCTCAGAAAGTCAGTGGTAAAAGTATTCAGAAAGAAAGAAGTGCAGCTGCAAAAAAGTTTACATTTCCAGATGCCATTTTACTTGACTTTACTTTTGCTGTTCCAGCTTACATGACCGTGCGAAATGTACCTTCCAGTGGGGTGGATGTGGGTGGAAGTGGGTGCCCCCCCCAGTGGTTGGTGGTTCTCTCCTCTTGGGGTTGTGTCCTTGTGTATTTTTGTGACTTTTGGCGCCGTCTGCAAAGACAACAAAGCCGCTGCCACGAACTGGCAACGGCCTCGCCGACATCGTGTTTTGGTGGGGGGAGGGAGTTAAGCAACTTACTTAAGCAATGCCCAGAGGCAGTGGCACAGCGCTACAGTGGCTACAAAAGGGTAGCAGCTTTCAGGAAATTGTTGCATTTCGGTTGTATGTTGCAAAAGTCAGCCAAAAATATACTTGACTTGACTTTTTGCGGTGCAGCGCAAGCAACAAACAGGAAAGGAAATGGCCAAAAAGATAGCCGAAGAAGGCCGAAGCTTCAGATACACTGGCAGCTATAATCTAAGGACTAGGCGTTGCTCTGCACAAAGTCATTATGCCCCTTTTTTTTTGGGTTAGAGTATACAAAACGGCAAACGGAAGAACAAAGCAAAGGCAAAAGGCAAAAAATCGAGGCCAAAATGTAACGAGACGTAAGTCTTCACCCACACTCTCATATCCATCTCTCTCTTCTCTTCTTGGGTGTATGTGTGTGTGTGTGTGTGTGTTGCTGTGGCTGTGGCACGTATTTGTTTTAATAAAACTTTTGCAGCAAAACTTAATGAAATGTTGGCAAGCCTCAGCCGCAGCCCTTAGCCACAGAGTCTCAGCTCTTTTCTCCAAACCGAACCAAGTCAGAACAGACTCAACTTCTGAGTAGGAAGAGTCCCCGCCCAACTGTGGAGGTAACTCCTTTCAGGCCTAGCTGCCGCAGAGGCAGCATGTTAGCAGACACAGGCATGAACATGTTCTCTTCATGTGTCACGGTGGGCAGAGCGGTTGGGCAGGGGGTGGTGGGCTTCCGACTGTGCTTCCGACTGCAGCTTGTACAAAGGAAGTTGTTGATATTTACGCTTGAGAAAGTCGAAAGAATGTCTTTCAATTAAAACAAGTGTGCAATAATTTAAATGTTTGTCCTGCGGTTCAAAAAGAGTTTCAAATTATGGCATGGTACATCCATCCAAGTGGTACACAGATAATGCGTATCTCTATCATCTATATCTCTATATGCCACGCCTAATGGGAGATTGTTTCCAATAATCTAAATACTCGCAAGGCATGTTAAATCTGTCACAATGCTCCAGCCAGGCCCCTTGGGGCACAGTAATTGACTCTTTTGCCACATCTTTATGTCTAATTGCCGGTTTGTCCGCTTTGACAGTTCTGCGGCTGCGGGGCAGTCTAACCAAAACAGGCAAACGGGTAACAGAACAAAAGGGAGGGAGTACGCATTACATGCAGGCCAAAACCAAAGACAGCTTGTTAATTGGAAAGTTTTATGCAATTATAAAACTTTTTTCATTATTTTCTGGCATTTTTTTTTGTCTGTTGTGTCCCCTCTGTTGTGTTGTGTTGTGTTCTGTGTGTTGATACGAGTATTTTGTCGCTCTGTGCATACAATTTTGTCCAAGTTGCAAATGGAAATGAAAAGGAAAATGTTTTTACCACCAGGCAGCCAGCCAGCCAGGTGGGATAGAGTCCGAGAGACCGGAGATGTAGCTCCATAGTCGGAGCAATCCACTGGAAACTGTAACCGAGACGAAATCCCACTCATGTGTGGGTAAAAGTTGAAAATTTAAATGTAAACTGCAGCAGGGAGTGGGAAGTGTCAGCATGGGGAGAGGGGGTGGGGTGGGGTAAAAATGTCACTGGCAGCGTGCACAACATGTCGTATGAGTGTTGTTTTGTGCTAGCTGCAAACGCAAAATTAATTTCATTTTGTAACAATCTACCCCACCACACCCACCCCCAAAGTGCTGCAACAATGGCCAAGTGACAATTGCATGAGTTTGCCAAACAGCAGCAGCAGCAGCAGCAGTAGTATGAGCGCTTAACATGAATTTAATTGAAGCAACTTTAACTTAACTTCACTTAAGAGAGAGATAGGACAAAATCGGAAACAGAAACAGCAACAGAGAATACAAATAAAAATAGAAATAGAAATAAAGCCAAAATGAATATGTAAGAGGTCCCACTTGGCCATTTACCGTATACAATTGATGTGGTTTGATTTTGTTATGGGCATTGACTGCCACATAACGTAGAGAACAGTCAGAGAAGGCTGTGGAGGGGAGGCAGAGAAGGCAGAAGAGGCACAAAGTATTCAAGTCGACATCTAAAAGCAGTCCCAAATGGCCCTGAGGCAGAGTCCAGAGGCCAAATGATGGTAGGAACTGAGGCAGTGGCAAACATCTATGTCGATGCCACACACACACACATACACAAGTACACGTATACACCGCTGACAGTCAATTCAACAGAGAGGAACATGTGCACATAATAGCTGCTAAGCAACTGTCTATGGACTTGGCTACCCCTCGCCACATCCCACTTCGCCACTCTATCACTCGCCACTGCTACTTGCCCCACTCATAGCTGTGTGTGTGTCTCCTTGAGTGCTCTGACTCTGGCGGCGGTGGCATGTCCCCGGTTGGCATGACTGGCAGTTGTTGGGGCCGGCCTCGATTTAAATGATATTGAAATTGATTTCATTTGTGAGCAAATTATAATATTTTATTTTACTTTGAGCACACACACATACACATATACATATCGTATCCACTCGTACGAGTATCCAACCAAGATCAATCAGGCAAAGCGAAAGAGAGGCAACTCAGGCACAATTGATCCTTATTAGCCTCGATTTTGCGATGAGGAGTTCCAATTGTTGTTTGCATTTACAGTGTGTGTGTGGGGGTGGGGTTGGGGTTGGGGCATGCTGCTGCTGGCCCCAAATTGAACGGAAGTTTCAAATTGTACACAAAATGGCTGCCAAGAGGGAGCCATAACGGGGCTGCCCAAGAGTGCGTAACGGAAGTGGGTGACCCTCTTGTGTCCCTCTGCCTGTCTGGAGCCTGGAGCCAGGCTCCAGCTACAGCTACAGCCCACTGGCTTTTGTGTTTGCACTTTGGCAAATATAATAAATAACTTTTTGCTACTTTTCGTATTTGGACAATGCTCGACATGACTTGGGTCTGCAGCTGGCCCATGCCCATGCCCATCTCCATCCCCCTTCGGCGCTTTAAACTTTGTCTCTCTAATGGCATTTCGATTGCCTCTTGGCTACTTTGCTGCAGTCATCGAACTAAGAAATAAAATCAATACCAGGAGTGGGTGTGGCCAGCACACGGAGAGTCAGAGACTCCCCCCTCCCCTTCGACCACAAAAACATCAGCAGACATCAGTTGGACGATCCACCATTTGTCATGTCACAGTCACAGTCAACGTGCCGGGCCTAATTTATCAATAATTATACCTTATAAGGTATTGCCAGTGAATGGCCGCCATTCGGCCATTGTGCGAAATCAATCCGGATGTGGCTGCTGCTCGACGAACGAACACACACACACACACACACACACACACCACACACTGTAATCTACCAATAGATAATCTTTTTTGTCCAACTTCCCACTCCCCTTCTGCTAGCTGGGCATGTCATTAATTATATTCCCTTCAGTCCCCAGCATCAATTCTTATCAGCCGCCGCCCCCCTGGGAGCAAACTTTTTCTTCCTTCTTTTCTCCTCTCTCTCTCTATCTCTCTCTGGTTTTTTTTTTTTGCGGCCGCATTTTCATTAAATGGATTTCAATTATGTTCAGCGCCAAAAGGGAGACACACAAAAGGGGGGGTAGGGGGGCTGGAAACTTATTGCATAAAAATGTATAAAAGCAGTTAAAATAAAATGAAAAGCGGAAGTAAAAAAAAAAGGAAAGTATCGAAACTTGGCATACCCTTTGGCCATTTGGTTTTTTTCTGTGGCAGATAACTGACAAATGTAGCCATGAAATTCTGAAAAGTTTGTTCCAAAAAACCATCGTTCAATATGCGAGATAGTGCTACGATCTTGGTGGTTACTTCTGGAGAAAAAGAGTTGGCTCTGAATCAATATACTTGATAGGGTTCGCTCTTTTGGGTGTGGCAAAAAGCTGGTCAAAATCACAATACCCGCCTCCGCCTGCCAGGTTGCGAGCATAATGAAAAGCGGCAAAAAAAAGTAAAAGGAAACGGCACAAAATGAGAAGGGACGAACAACAATTTTTAAAATGAATTCATTAAAAGTAAAATTCAAGCAGGCAGGCAGGGGAGTGAGACGAGAAATCACAACGCAAACAAGACATGTCCGGGGAATGGAGATGGGGATGGGGCATTCCTTTGATATTAAATGCCGAAAAAACCCCTGCTTAAACCATAACCCTTAACCCCTTTTGTTTCCTGTACTCGGTCGCGCTCGCTGCACTTTATTTGGCAACTTAATCGCCACAACAGGCCACAATTTAACAGGAATTTCCCTAGCACCCACCCAACCCCACGGCAGTTGTTGTGTTTTATTAAATTTCATCGCATTAAGCGTTAGCAGCTGTACTCCTGCCTGGTGTTTCCTTCCTGGTTCCTGGCTGCTCCAGGGTGATAATAATAACGCCAGAAATGCGTCAAAAATTAAGCTACCTTGTTAGCACTTTACATGGTCTATCCGTTCCCTTCCCAATCCCTTGTCATGCCTTTTTTTCTGCTCCATTTTCATTGTCATGCCTGGAGGGGCTCGGTCGATCCTTCACACTTTTGTACGGAGGGGACTAATTAAGAATGGGATGGCGTTTCGGGTTAAAGATTTTAGCAGTAAATTTATGTTGGGTATACCTCATTAGGACTAGTCGGGGATAAATTTCTACAAGTATCCTTTTATCAAAGGGTTTGCTTTACACTTTTGTTGGGCTACGGGACAAGTTTAGGACAAGGATTCATGGCACTTGTATTCGAAGGAAATGGAATTAGTACCTAAAGCAGGAGATATAAAATATAAAAGATTATGGTGGCTCTTTTTATTATAGCTTGTTCATCTGCTGAATTATGGAATGGAAATGCTGATTGGATTACCATTTTATGTTTTCTGATTTTAATAGATAGTTTTCAAACGAATTTCTTCACTGATAAATGGTATACGATGTCCGTTTCATCATATGTACGTATCCCATTTCAAAGTAAACTTTATGTTTTAATTCGGTATGTAAATAGTCCTTCCATGCTGTAAATGGTGTCCGCATCCCCCCCCCGTCGGCGTGTCGTGTTGCTTTTGGTTTCATTTTTTAAGCGTTTTTAAGTATTTTTGCAGCCGTAAAATGTTTATTTAGCATTTAAAAAAGTATTTGCTGTTGGGCACGTTTATGGGACGTTAAAAAAGGGCATCAGGTCTCCCGCACCATCGCCCTGTCTGTCCCCACGGCTACTGCTGTTCATGGGCCATGAGGCCGCAGGCCGCAGCAGCAAACAGACAAACAAAGTGGCTGGAATTTATTTAAAAACCCATTTAACAGGCCGCCCCCAGTGGCACATTGGGACACGGAGGCGCCTTCCTTCAATGTGCTCTAAGCCCCACATCAAACACAAAGAGTGACGGCAGCAGTAGCTGGAGACGGGGGGGAGAGAGCAGTTCTGGCCGTACATAGTGCCGCCCAGGGGGGTGCCACATCAAATGGTCAATTAAATTTTGGGGCATTTCATCAATGTCGTCCGTTGTCAGAATTTCTAGGAATCCCATTTCTCATTTATGTATATCATTTGTTATGTGGCTGAGCGCGGCTTCCTTGTACCTATTTCGGTAACAAGGGTATATAGCAGGGCAAATATATCTACAGCAGATATTTACTATATATTAAGTGGCCCTTTGGGTTGATCAACATTTACAGTTACAGGTAAAATGTGACCAATGTTCGTTTAATTTTGTCATATTTCGGCATCGAAATAAAAGCTTAAGGCACTTCAACGCTGATGTTTACAAAATATATCCGAAAAATGGAAAATAAATTGTGTAAATTCAGGCTTAAAGCTAACGCCAAGGGATATCCTCTAGGCGACTCCTATGCGGTTTTACGCATTTCAACAATTGAATAATTAATACATGAGACAAATGTACTTAACGTCATTAGGCCCGTCGGTTGGTGGATGGACTTTTGTGATAAAGAAGTCTGAGTCTGAGTGAAAACAGTATCCGTGACAAAACTGGCAAATAGCCTGGGAGCTGGGAGCCACATCAAACGATCCACCAGACTCGGCGGTTTACAGCTGAGCCAGCACTTCCCCCCTCTACCACCCACATGTTGGCAGTGCTGAAATTATTTTAATTTTTCACACAACCGAGAAGCGGAAATTCCAATTAAAACGCATCAGCGCATTGAGCAACGCGATTCTGCTGGAACAGCAACAGAAATGGCAACAGAAATGGCAGATACAGATACAGATTCAGAATCGGCATCAGAATCAGTACCCGAACCAGAGTCACAGTATTCGAATCCATATCCAAACAGAAAGGCACATGCAGTTTTTGTTTTTTGCGACTGATTTTCCATTTATTTGTGTAAAGACCAAAAATAAAAAAAAAGCAGCGAAAAAAGGGCTGGAAATTGTTGCAGAACTCCGGGAATCGATGGACGACCAAAATAAATAAACTGAGATAAAGTGAGACGAAAGCGAAACGAAAATAATAATGTGCATATGCAAATAAGAGCCAGGGCAGGGCAGGACAGGAGAGGGGAGTGCAGAGGAGCGGGGAGCCAGCAACAACGAGGATGTCAACGTAATTGGACACGCGCACGCCCCATCCATCAGAGCGTGTGTTTACTGTAAATAGACGGGGAGCAAAAGAGCAGGGGAGAGCAGCAGCAGGAGCAGAATCTCTGGACTGAAATGACATAACAATTTCTTATTATGCAACTGTCATATGTGTTTAATTTGTGCCGCCCAAATGAATTTTCGATTTTGCTGATTTCAATTAAATTGAATTTCAATTGAATTTCTCGCCGACAATGGAATCATTTTCCCACCCCACACCATATCTCCCTGTCGTGTCTCTGTATCTGTATCTGTGGCTGCATCTGTATCTGTATCTGTATCTTTGAACGTGTCTGTCTCTATCTCTGTCTCTCTGTGGCATTTCGTCAATCAACAGCATTTGGATTGTGCCATAAGCCAGGCTTCTCTGCTTTTGGCATTTAAAATGTTATGCGCAATTAGAAGTGCAAGATGATGACTAGATGTTGGCTAGGGGAAAAGTAATTACAAAACTTTCCACACGTAACGCATGCTGCATAATGAAAAGTCAAGCAGATAGAAACACACATACACAAGTACTTATGTATACTATATACAAACAAACAAACAGATAGACAGACAAACTGCACACAATCCAAATGAAATGGCAATCTGCTAGCTGCAAAACAAGCGAAATTATTTTGCTGATTTACCAAAGACAAACATAATTGAATTACGGGGCAAAAGCTTCCCCCCCCACAGTATGGACACGGACAACGATACAGATACGGACACGTAGCCGAAGAGTTCAGAGTCCAGAGTGCGGAGTCCGTACTCCGTTACGGCTGCAAAACTTTGCTCCGTGTGCACACGAACAATGCGCATTAAATTGGCAATTATTTGCTGTTGCACCCTGATCGCATTTATGCGTTTTTATTGCTTCCATTTGGAGTGCAAATGCAGCACTTCAGACCACAACACACCACACATATAGCAGTACCTGCAACATACATATATGTACATATATGTAGATGGAACATGGCATAACATAAAGAACGTTGGGGCAGCAGCAAAGGCTGGCTAGCATCTACATACAACGATAATGCAATCCCAATTAGAATGGCCAGGAATAATTGGCAGATGCGATTAAGCTTCATTCGATTAGATATGCAAAAACAATTGCCACAACAACAGCAGCAGCAGATGCAGAGGCAGCAGCTGCTCCCACTGCAGAAAAGGTAATCTGCAGACTCAGCTACCAATTGAGATTATTTTAGCTAGCCAGAGATAAAATGCATCTACAATAAGTCTTAAAGTTTGAGCAATGTTTTCGTTTAAATATTTAACAAATCGATCTATCGTTAATGTTTTATTTTTCAGAGTTTAATCAGCGATTTTAGTGATTTGTGGCATTGCCAAAAAGTAATCTTCGATAGCCTCAAATAAAAGCCATAAATTTCAGCGATAAAAATAGGTAGAAAAGTATGAATATACATACGTATAGCCGCCAGGTCTGGCGTGGCATAAAAAATGGCAAAAACATCTCATCGCACCCCACCTCCCTACCCTACCCTACCCCTGCTGCTGGCACACTTGAGCGATGGCCGGCGGACATGATTTGGATTTGGGATTTGGGATTCGAACTCTCGGATTCATATGCAAACAATGGAAAATGGGAAAACTAAATACGTGAAGGTAGGAGGGTGTAGCAAAGGCTAGAGGGTATGGCAAACTAAACTGCCAGATGGTAGGCTGTTAGGTGGGGCATGGTTAGTTGGCAAATTCGATTCATTTCAGTACTGTTGCAACTGTTGGGCATATGTTTGCCAAAAGGTGTTTAAATTCTCTAGTTTCTATGGCCAGGGTATCTGCTACTTCGATCACTGCTGTGCCCTTTGCCATCTTGTTTTAGTAATTGTTTTAGCCAGGAAAATGCGGGCTGCAGTTCGGTTCGGAGTTTGAATTGTTTGCCAGGGCAGCAGGCAGTAGACTGCAATCAAAAATCGAAATGCAAAAAAAAGGGACAAAATTTAATGTTTGTTTGCTGTCGAATTTGTTGTTTGTTTGCCCCCCCCACCCGTCGCTGCAAGGCAGTTGTTGTTGTCTGTTGTTGTCTGCTGTTGTCTGTTGGCAGTTCCTGTTGTTGTGGCTGGTGCGTGTCACTCGTGTGCGGCGGCGGGGGGTGTGGCATTGATTTAAACGCTTTATTTATTTGATTTCTAATTAAAAATCATTGGATATCCTCTGCCTGCCTGTGTTGCTGTTAATATTTTTTGTTGTTGTTCGCTTTTCCGCTTGTTTGTTGGATTTGCACTTGCTTTTAATTAAATGCAAATAACAAATAGGAAAATACACATGTACATACATACATACATATGTATATAGTATAGTACAGATGTTGGCATAAATTATGCGAAAAAATGTACGAGTGCAGGCGACACCGACCCACCATCCAAGTGCGTCCCGTGTTGGTGGCCATTATTTATGAGTGCAATCATTCACATGATATTCTGCGGTTTTATCCCAGCATTTATCATGCAACAAACTTTTATAACACCAACACACACAATAGTGTGTGTGTCCATCTTCACTTGTGCTGCATTATGATTAATGCTTCTCGTTATTATATCCAGGGGGCAGTCATACACACATATATGTATATGTATATGTACATATGAATCTAGTGTCAGGATTCGGGTCCAGTGCTGTAGAGGGTAGCTTGACCATAAATAAAACAAAATCTTGATATTTGTCCGATTTGTGAGATAAATTATTGAGCTTCCTTTGCCACTGAGCTGCACCGAGCTGCAGCAATCAAAGCTTCATTATATTTGGACACACAATATTTCAACTTGATTTCCAGTCTCTCGAAATTAAACCACTTTTCAGCAGCACCTCCTCGGGCTGCAATGATTTCTCTCTCGGATATTGTATCTCCCCCTCAATGGCCATCCAAAGTGTAATTATATTTGGTTTTTGGACCAAACTACTTGCATATGAAAATCAATTGCATTAATTACAGTTTTGGTTAGTGAGCAGCAGCAGCCAACCAGCCAGCAAGCACACATTTCAAAATGCATTTTAGCTATATATTGAGTCAATAATTGGCCTATTCGATACACTCTAATCGAGGAAAATCCTTTAAAGATATCCTTTATCTTTTAATATATCCCTTGAACTTCTTCTCTACGAGTAACAAACATAATCGCGCAAATTCCACCGCCCCCACCCCGAACAGATCCCAGATGATAAGAGGCCTCAGCCAAGGCCCAAGCATAAACAGAAAACTCATTAAAATCATAAAATGCATTTATGACAGCCTTGTTTCCACTGCGGGGCAATCACGCAGGGGAGGGTGACACAAACAGCGAGGGCAGAGGGTAGAAGCAGTGGCAGAGAGGGCGGCAGAGTCTGCCGAGGCGTTGCCTGAAAAGTGTCAAAATCAAAACCAAGGCACCACAGTGGCAAAAGTTTCCTCCAGTTCGTGTGTGTGTGTGTGTGTGTGAGTGTGCGTTGTATCCTCGCTGCATCCTGCTACTGTGCCCCATTTGCCAGTCAGGCAACCAGCCTGGCAGCCAGCCTGCCGTTGTCACACAATTATGCGTACAACAGTCTCGGGCATTGTTGTTGTAATTATGTTGCCGCCTGTAAAACAAACTGGCAACAACATGAAGAAGGAGCAAGAGTTCTCCCCCTCCCACCCCACCCCATTCCGATGCAGAAGAAGAAGCTGCAGACGTGGCAAAAGGATGCCGAGGACACACACACAGATACTGGCGTCTCTGCCGCTATGATTAATCATGGCAATTCCGGATAGCGCCAGAGCCGTAGCTGGAGCTGGAGCTGAAGCTGGAGGTGGAGCTGTAGCTGCAACTGAAGTATGAAGGAAGAGCTTGAAGTCGGCTTAAAGACAACCGCTGAGCATTTCTGCCATTTCCATTTCCTGGCAGCAAGCACACTTCAATCACGCTCACTCCCTGATGCGTTTGACAAATTGAAAATGCGCACAAAGTGGAGCGGTGCTGCCAAAGGGGTGGTGGGAGGGGGCAACGTGATGTTTGCTTGCCCCAAACAAGAACCAACGTATAAACCATTGGCTTTATCTTTATCTTTAGCTTTGCTTTCTGCGAGTAAGTATATATATAGTTTGTCTGTATGTATTCCGGGTTATTCTTTTGGAACTTCTTATCCTGCGGAATGTCTGGTTTTGGTCTGTCTGACCACGTTCACGGATGGTTCTGCTTCTGCTTCTGCCATTCGTCTTGCTCTCAACAATTTTTCAGTGCATAACTCAGGGCGCATGGACACATCGTTCGATACGTTTGATTAATGCCTCTGCATTGAGTGCATCTCTGACCCCTCTGCGAACTTCTAAACAACTCACAGAGAGAGAGAGAAAAAGATACTGATTGAGAGAGATTGAGAAGAGTTGACTTTTATTCGGGTGAATGGAAGGACAGAAACAGGGAAGCTTAGGTCTGACTTTGACGCTGAATCAACGGAATCAAAACGTGCGGGTCCATCTTCCCATCTTCCCATCTCCTCCATCTCCTCTCATCTGCCATTTCTCATCGTTCGCATTTCCATTTGCATTTGCCATTGCGATTCCATTTTCATTGCCATTGGATGGCTGACTGGCTGGCTGCCTGGGTATGCTGATTACCATTTCGCATTCATTCCTCATCATTTGCTCAGGCCCCCGTCATTCATTCATTGAGCCAGTCAGTCACTCGGGGAAGTTCGACATTTTGGGTCGCTCGTCTATTTAGCTGATTGTCGTCTGCCAGGGACAGCCAGGCATCCGACCAGCAGCATCAGGACAGGACATGTGTCTTCGCCTGTCGTATCCCGTAGTAGGTTCTGGTTTTCTTTCTGGTTCTGGTTTCGGCTGGTCCTGGCATTGCGTGTGCTCCATTTTCGTTGACATATTCATTGGCAAACTCAATAATGTTGGATTTAAATGCTCGACAGCGTTTAGTGCCTTTACGTGGTTCAGTTTGGTTAGGTTCCATCTTGGCGGAAGGACCTTCCCTTCCTTTCCTCTGAATATATGTATTTGTATAAGGATGTGCGTGGCCCAAATTGAATTTGCCCCAAAACATTTTGCGCGTTTGTCACGGAAATTGAAAAGCATCTTCCGCCTGACTACCCCTCCAACTGCCACTCCCACTCAAAAACTCCAAACTGCAAACTTTAACTTGCTTTTCATTTTTTCCAATTCCATGAGTCGACCAAAGTTGTGTAAATTATTTTGCCATTGCACTTGTCAGCCCTGTCAGCAATGCTCCCCCCCACGCTTTTCCTTTGACACAACACCCTTTGATGTCAGTTGCAAGTGCACAGCAGAGCAGAGAGGAGCGGAGCAGAGCTAATTTCACAGGCACCAGCATTTCCTTTTTGGCCAACATTGATGAATGACACGCGACCAGGTTCCAACGCTTTCATTGCCAGAAACGAGTTCGAGGACTGCCATCAAGGAGTCGAGTGGAGTGGAGTCGAACTTTTGTAAGCTGGCAAATGAGCGGAAGGCTGACCGGGGGCAGAGCATCTGCCAGTCGACACCACCACCAGCTCGTTTTCCTTCTCTCTGATTAATGAAAAGTGCAAGAGGAGAGTCCCTGAGGAGAGTCCCTTTCAGGGCGACTTCATGGGCGAAAGCCTCAAAGCAAAGACGAAGACGTTGGGGCAGTAGCATCAACCCCATCCCCATCATCATCATCAGCATCTCATCTGAACTCATCTTTCCGCTGTTCGTGTGTCACTACCGACCGCGCCACAAGCCACTTTCCACTTTCCACAATCTTATCGATTTGGTGTACACTTTCAGAAGGTATTACACATATAAGTATGAGGTGGCAGAGCTGTAAGAACTTTCCTGGATAGATAAATTCAAATATTTAGTATGGAAAATTACTTCAAATTAGTTGCTCAATTATTAAAACTTTCTACTTTACCTGCTGTTAGAGTATCTTAAGTTTCGGTTTCGATGTGCGTCATCCCTTTTGCTTTCTCTCTCGTTTCCCTTGGCTTTTAGCCTTCACCCTTCGTCTTTGAGTCTTTCGGTTGTTTGCCGTTGCTCTGCCCCCGCTTTATGCATCTCGTAGCCACTTTGATGACATTACCAGGGGTCCTCTTCCTGGCCGTCAATTCCACTCCCACACCCATTCCTACCACTCATCCGTTCTTTCCGCTTCGTCATGGCTTAATGGCATTATGCCTGATGCCGGTTTCTTCTTTTTTTTCTTTGTGTGCTTGTGTGTGCTGGCCTTCTCCGCTTTCCTGTTTCAACTCCATCAATTTCAGCAGCTTTTTTACAATAAATTAAATCAATCGATCAGGCCTCGGCAAAAAGTGTGCCAATCAATTAGTTTTTCCCCATACAAGGGCCAGATAACGCACACACACAGAGAGATTGAGAGAGAGGGTAGAGTGGGAGTGACAGAGAGTGGAGGAAGAGGCAAAGGGAGACACGCCCTGGCAATAATTTTAATGAAATACAAATATAAATGAAGCGGCAAACAAACACTGACAGCTTCTCCCCCCACCACCGCCCCAGATGCTGACCCTCTTACAGACCATGGCTGGGCAGGGCCATCAATCGAAAAAGTTTTTACAATGAATTTTCTCAAAATTATTTCAAGCACTTGCCCGATTAGAGACGCCATGTTACCAGCTGTTTATCTAAGCCATTTTGCGGGTAAGGCAGGACAGGGCCACAGCCAGAGCCAGAGCCCCAGCCCCTAGGCCATGTGCCGGGAATCTCAAGTAGTTTGGATAACCTGCGCCCAGAGCCAAAATGCAAAGACAACAAATAAACGTAGAAGAAGTACATAAGGCAGAGTCCATGCCAAAAGTGGGGAATACGCTAAGCAACGAATTTTGAATGCTCTTTAGAGAGATTTGGGAATTTATGGCTTGTTATGAGTTTTCTTAGAGTTCAAATTTCTATTAAAAATAAATTTTAGTTTTTATATTTAATCAATCATTTCTAATTGAAAGAATCTTGGTAATCTGTAGATCTATCAAAGTGCTTTAAAAAGTGTTTATACTCTATCCAAGAAAATAAAAACGAATCTTATCGAGTGCCAAAAGAGGGACCAAAAACCGAATGACAAATTTTAATGCCAATAGTCAAAGACGTGCCACAACAAAATACAAAACAAAACAAAAAAAACCTGAACAGACGGGTCCGTTTGTAGTATATGGAACAGGACTAGACAGGACAGAGAGAGAGAGAGAGAGAGAGAGGATCCCTGGACATTTTTTTTTTTGTTTTGCTCTTTATCTGCCGCCGCTTTTCATGTTCATTTTAATTTGTCGAAATGTCTTTGCAGCCGGCACAAACGATTTGTTTTGGTCGGTTGGTGCCTCTATTGGGGCATTTTCCATTTCCATTTCCTTCGATACCCAGCGATTTCCCCCCTTCACCCTCCCCTCCTGCCACGCTTGCCATTGGTTTCGTCCTGCCCTTCCGGGTTTATTTGTATTAATGAAATAGACATTTTGGGGTCATGCTAAAGTGATTTTTCAACGTCTGCCAGCAGCAGGCGGTTGGGTGGGTGGGTGGGTGGGTACACATCCTCCCATGTTGCCTCATGTCCCATGTCCCGTGTTCCATTTTGCTTATCTCCATTCTGCTGTTGCTGTTCCATTTTTTTTCCGTGTTTACTTTTCCTTTGTCTTGCCATCCACAAAACCAAAACCCGATCCACGACCCTCGACCCTCGACTCGTTCTATGTATGTCCCAGAGTCCCAGTGTCCCGGAGTCCCAGAGTTTTTCATGTGGGACGGGGGCGCTGTGCAACTGTCGTGGCTTTTCAGCGACACTCGCAGCAAAGTGAAACTAATGGCAGTTAGTTTTGTTAAGTCGATAAAACTGTCAGTGATATGGCAGATTGTGTGGCAGCAGCCACCAGGCCTTACCCCCCCCCCATCCTTTTTCTTTGGCTGCACCAAAACGCTTCCTTTTCTCTGTATCTTTTACTTGCCCCAAGCTTCTCACTCACTCTCTGTCTCTCTCTTTTTTGCCTGCCCCAAAGCGTTTCTCTATACCTCTGGTTAACCTTTTTCTTTTATTCTTTTCTAGCTTCCCATCCCCCCTCGTTTTTTTTTGTCACCTAACCCATTTTTGTGTTCAATGTGGTGCGGGAGGGGGGTGGTGGGGATTTTGCCTGCCACCAGATACATTTGAGGCGGGCTAAAAAGTTAAATGAAGTTGCTGCAGGCATTAAATTTCCGCTATGTCGTCGTTGTCGTCGTCGTCGGGCCCAGAAATACGCGGAACACCAATCCCAAAATTTACACTCACAAATGAAGATAGAGAACCTCTCCGCTCCTCTCCGCTTCCTCACCACTCCTCGCCACTCGTCTCATAAAGAATGCAAAAGTTATGCAGCACTCAGGCAGCAATCCCCTCCGCCAGGACACCCTTTCCTACCCCTCTCCCATAGTGCCACTATGGTGGGGCGTGGCTGTTGGACAAGTAAGTGGCATTTTATGTTCATTTGCAACGGCGACGGCGGCTCCTTCTGCATTGCCATTGTGTTTTATGTTTTTGCCTATGCGAGAATGCACATAGAGAATGCTCCCTATGTATGGGTGTGACTGAGAGGCGGGAAGTGGGCCAGAGACTGGTGCAAGAATGGGTGCGATGTGTGCAAAGGGTGCTAGGTGGGTTAGCATGGAAATGGGTGACTTATTTCGGGCAAAACCCGTCGCAAAATGGTGCACATTTCTCCTGTATTCATCTAGGTCTCTGCATCTCTGCTGCATCTCCTTTGCTGCGGCATTGAGTAAACGTCTTTGGCTTCATATCTTCATCAGCGATGTTATCGTCATCCTGTGGATGCTTTCAGCTTATTACTTTTTGTATGCTGGCATGTACATGTATGTATGTATGTACTTATATATGTACATAAGTATATGCAGCACTTCTCCTCCTTCGTCACGTTCTGCTCCATGCATTTTTGCACAGGGGTGACCTGGGAATTAATTATCGCATATCGCTGGCTGGCTCACGTATCCTAAATCAAAGCATTTAACGTCGCTAATCCCCTTAATGTACGAGCTCCACCGCTACACTCCACTTCCACTCCACTCCAAGTTGAGCCATCCAGCTGGTGGGGAAGGGGAGCTGCAAGGGTCCAATGTATTTAGCAAATTAAAAAGAAAATCCCTGGCCAGGCAAAACCGCAGCACAAAAAAAGAAAAAAACAATAACGGGCTCCGGGAAAAAGGAGAGAAAAAGGAAACGCAGCGACATTTTAAAAATCTCCAGGGGAGTGTAGCAGGGGCAGGGTTACAGGTCCAGTTCCCTGTGATTGGCAGCAGTCATCAAGCAAGTTAATTGCCCGCAATTTAGTGGAGCGACTAGCGGTGGGTGGCAGGCAGGCAGCTCCGGCAGTTACCCCTAAAAATGGCAGCCAAGTTAACGGACCACAGTGTGGCGTGACACGCGGTGTTTGTGACACAAAATTAATAGGGGTCCCAGGTTCGTCCTGGTCCTCCTCTATACTCCCTATACAAATTGGTTAGAAGGATGGAAAATGCACGAGTAAGTGTGGAAGTATATCTGCTGGCAAATTAGTTTCTAGTTTATCAGTTCTCTAATTTTATTTAAACCTTTAATCGATATAGTTTACCCATTTAATTTTTAAATTTTGTTTAATTTTTAGGTTTTTCTACAGCCTGTGCTGCCTCTTGAACCACTTACGCGGTAAGTAAAAACCATCAATCGAATTGAAGTCCACCCATGTCAAATGGCCCCCAATCTGCTCAATCTCTCGCTCTCCCTCTCTCTCTCCCCTGCCATGGCCTCATTGATGGAGGTGACTTTGGCTCTGGGCAGGACAGCCGCAGTTGACCCTCGTTCGCTATTGCTAAATCTCGGTCATTTGTGACGCTATTACAGGCGTACGAGCAC
Organism: Drosophila bifasciata; assembly: GCA_009664405.1. Lineage (NCBI taxonomy): Eukaryota > Metazoa > Arthropoda > Insecta > Diptera > Drosophilidae > Drosophila > Drosophila bifasciata. The sequence continues at coordinate 44,354,943 of CM019043.1, forward strand.
GAGGTTGAGTTGCTCTCCCTTCCCATGCCTCCCTGCCAGCCACCCAGCCTTCTGCTTGACTATTTGTATATGGCTGTGGTACGGCCATTATCGTCTATGGTGGAGCGTTATTAACTTTTGCTGCCTGTCAACATTGGAAAATTATATGCCAGCCAGCACACACACGCCCCGCCCCTCCAGCAATCATCCCACCAACACCAGTGGGGGTGCTACCACCCCACCCGATTCCATTTTGAATCTCTGCCTGGAACTTTTTTACGCTTTTCCTTTTCTCGCATTCATTACGTGAGCTGTGTGGCTGATGGCTGGTGGACAGCAGGATGAGAAGTATGTGTCCACCATCCAGTTTGCCATTAGCCCAGCATGCGTTTCCGCCCCTCTCCACTACCACAGCTCTGAAGCATTTTCATTTAGCTTTTCTTGTTCTTTTTTTCTGCCTCCTGGTGGTGATGGTGGTGGTGGTGCTGCTGCTGCTGCTGTGGTTTCGGGGAGGCCAAATAAATCAAGAATTTTTTTACAAATTTGTTGTCATCATGTTGACATTTCCGACGTCTTTATCGACTTTCCGGCCCTACCCTGCCCTGTACTGCCCAAACCAGAGGCACAAATGGAGAGACATAGGTCAAAGGGCCCCGTTGTCACACAATTTCCATGCAAAGCATATAAGTCATGTCTGGGATAGCGATAGAATGGACGGACGGACGGACGGACCAGCCAGCCTCCTTTGTACATGGGAAATTTAGTTAATGGGAAATGTCTGTGAATGCAGACAAAAAACTTACATTTTCCCTTTGGATGGATGGAGATTTTCCCTTGTATGGAGATTTTCCCTTTGGATAGAGATTTTCCCTTGTATGGAGATTATTCCCAAGAGTGCTCTAAAATGGAGAATATTTTTTTTGTTCAGCTACCGGAGATTTTGCCATGCGATTTGGCTTAAATGGAAATTGGTTTACTCCATCCCAGAGGGTAGTGTTGCACACCCCCCATTTCGCTTAGTGTATGAATAGATTATGCGAGTGCACTGCCATGTCCTTGCACTGTACTCCTCTGCTCTGCTATGGCTCCACAAATTATGTCAATTATGCTGGGCTTTGGGGGGAGGGGGACAACATTTGCTGCAAGTTTACGGCAGGGCAGGCAAATGCGACGCGAAAATGACGCGAAAAGTGCAGCGCAACAGAACGACAAAAAGTTATAGAATAACAAATGGCCTCGACAAGGACGAAGGACCAAACACCCAGGGCTCCTCCATTTGCAATTTGTATACGAGAAATTCTACACTTTCTTGTTTTCTCGGATCTTCGCGGATTCCCTCTATTCTCTGGAAGCTCTTTTCGCCATTCGCTGGTGTAAATTATAAAGAAGAAAAAATGGCAAGTTTTGTATGCACTGGCAGATCATTATGCTGTCTATAGATTGCTTATATTATATACTATGTACATGTGTGAATCTCTCTTATACTTTTTGGAATATAAAGAAAGATTTGTGCCTAGTAGCAGACCCGTAACAAATGGGAGAAATAGTATAAAAAGAAAAAGGGTAGCAACTGTCATAAATACAGAATTACTTTTTATATATATGATGTACATATGTATATACATATGTATGTAATATGTATACATATTTACATTCGACATAAAACTCGTCACGCCTGCATCATCAAGCGGCAAACGGAGCGACAGACGAAGGAATGCGGCGCACAGCGCACAGTTTCGTCTCGCAGCATCATGAACATTGCCCAAATGACTTCCGTTTCCGCCGCTTAAGATGCACTCGCACACACACATACACACATACACCCAGGGAAAGAGAGAGAGAGCGAGAAAAAGTCGGAGATATCCGCCTCATCATCATCAACATGCAGGCGCGTCATTTGTTTGCCGCTGCCTGCTATCCTGTCCTGTCCTATCCGCCACTGTGTCCGCCTGCTGTGTCCACTCTTGACATGTCGGCTGCCCTGCCCTCCCCTGCTCTACCCTGCGCTGCTCTTCATGCTGCCATGTTGAAAAATTGCATCAAGTATAATGTAAATCGTGTCATTTGTCAATGGCAGATGTTCCCGCCTTCCTGTCGCCCAGCAGGATGGCGGCCCAGCGGGAGTCGAAGCATCTCCTAATGACAATTGGCATGCCCAACACGATTGCGGGCAGCCAGAGTGTTCGCCGAGAGTCAAATTTGATGAGAATCTTTCACGGGTTTCATTATTTGCTGCTGCACTGCCTCCTCCCACAAACGGATAGTACGTACGCCGCCGCATGAGCCACATTTAATGAGTCTTTGGCTAGAATAGTTTGAAAACACTTTGTGCCACTTTCGCTGGCACATTAGCAAGGTCCCGGCCAGGCTGTGCAAATAATTCAATAAAGCAACTTTCAGTGAGATTAATTAAATATTTCTGTCTAATTTGACGCAATTTATAGAGTGCCAAGGGGCAACAAAGCCTCAGGGATAGGGGGAAAATCCCTCATAGTATACTCCGTATAGAGTGGGAGAAATGAGCAAAGTTTTTACCCAGCAAACTTGCTGCTTATCTATGGCAGGGTGAGATGTGTGTGTCTGTGTGTGTTTTCTTCTGCTGAAACTTTTATTAATTACAAAGAATACACACACACAGACAGACATATGGGAAAGTGAGTGCGCGGAGAGTGGAGATGGAGCGGAAGTCGGAGTCACATTTGTGAATGAATGGAAGGAACATTTCCATTCGAGTTACTTAGCTTTGCCCTTCCGCTTTTCCGCTATGACTTCCTTTATTCATTCAACTGCTGCTTTACCCTCTCTCCTTTCCTTTCCTTTCCCTTTTGCTTGCAGCACCTGCCACTGGCGGATTAGCCACAAGGACATAAGGACACAGGGATAGTGGTAAGTAGCCTCTGGCCGCAGAGGAGGATGGAGTGAGGGTTGGGCTGCGTGTGTCTGGCGAATTATGCAACTTAATGCTCCTCCTCGTACTCGTACTCGTACTCGCATGCTACTCTACTCAGTGTGTACATAATGCATAATTAATTTGGTCCGACATGCAGCACCTGTTGAGCGTCGTACAAGTAGTACTCACCTTTCCCCCTCCTGTTTTCAGCCGTACCCCTGCTGATTCGCTGCCTCATTGAAAAGTGGCATAACGAGCTCTTGTGCACCGGCTTAAAAGTGCTTACAAATTGCTACATGAAAATGTCTGCCAAAAGGATCGGTGGGCGTCGTAGGGAGGGAGGCAGTGCAAATAAAGCTGCCTCTGGATGGGTGGGGTGTGATGAGGGGTGTGGGGGTGGCGGTGCTTTCATCAACACTTCAGGGCAGTGGCAAAAGGCAAAAGTGGAAAACTGAAACTGCAATTGAAGCGCTTTTCCACAGACACACGGCGAGTGGAACAGAAAAAAAACCCCATTGGCTTTTTATACCCTTCTCTGTGTGGAGGAGGGTATATTGATCAAGGCAGCATCCTCAACTACCCTCGATTCGAGCCATCATGCAAGGGTATCTAAGATGTCGGCGACTCACTAAAGCTCTGGCAACCTTTTCTTTTTAATGAGTCAAGTGGCCAACACGTGAAATGCTCCAACATCTGTCTGTCTCTGTGTCCCTCAGTCTCTGTCTCTCTCGCTCTATGTCTGGGTAATGACGCACATTTTGGCCGACTTTTGTGCGGACGTATTCGTACGAAATAAACCGTTTTGCCTTTGAGTTGAATTGAGTTTCATTTGAGTTGGCCCAGACCAGACCAGCCCATCGTCCCACGCCCGTCCCAAGCCCTTGCCAAGCCCGGTTTGTTCATTCGTTCACTCGTTGATTCATTTCGGGCGCCATGCCAACGCCGTTTGGGTTTCTGCATTGCTTTTATAATTGCATGTCGACTCTTAATGAGCTGGGCGCCGTTGCAATTTGCACCCCCCTCACCGCCCACACTCTGGCACACACCCACACACACACACACAGAGCGCTACCAGAAGGCCAAAAGCAAAGGATTTTACTACCACTTGAAGCTGAGGACCGCCGTGTGTGAGGATTTTTTTTTTTTTTGGGTGTTTCGCCAGCACTAACTGGAATTTTTTTGGTTGGTACAAACTCTCTCTCTAGCTCTGGCTATGGCTCTCTGGCTCGCTTGTGTTCGCTTGTGGAAAAAACTAGAGCGAACGCAGAAAGTTGAGCTCTTGTTCAAATGGATTTCGCTCGTAAGCGAAAATAAAACCGCGCAACTCGCAAATGAAATGAGTAAATTGCGGTTTCAAGTTGAAGTTTCCAAAGCGCTGCAGTTGCTGCTTCCATCTTTGTTTTGGGGTTGGAGTGCGGGTTGTGGGTTGCTGGTTGGGTTTTGGGGCTTGCCACACATCTGCACCACTCAACTCTGTGTTGCCTTGGCAGTGAAATAAAAAAATGTGTGTGTGTGGCAAAATGTTTTCCCAAACACATGCTGGCTTCAAGCTGGCTGCCTTAACGATTTTGGCTCTAACATAAAATGCTGTCGAAAAATAAATGTGCATTTTCCTAAACAAATATGTCGGTACTTAATGCCAGAACAAAGTCAGTTGGAATTGGGGGGGGTGGTACTGCTAACCGGGTAAGAATTCTTTTAAATTGATGCATAAAATATTACGTATACGCCCCCATATATTCCCGTCGCACACACACAATCAAAGAGAGAGAGAGGGGGAACGACAGGCAGACATCTAAACCATATATAGCATATATCGTATGTATAATTGAAAACAAATTTTACTGCATGTAATCGAGTTTGTTTGTTTGTTTGTTGGTGGGCCTTTGTTGTGCTCTGTGTTCTCTCTCTCTCTCTCTCACTGCCTGTGTGTGTCTTGATATCGATAACGAATGCCACAAATTGAATTTAAATCATTTTACATGCCCAGACACACACATACCAGTATGTAGGGGCACAGAGTGAAGCCTGGTGTAGCAGGGGGGAACTTGGCCGCGCCAACGCCATGTTCGCTTGTTTTATTTATGGCCTTTGTGGCAACAAGAAGATACCAAAGTAAGCTACGAGTGACGAAGATTTGGATACCCTTGCTGAATCTCCATGTTCCATTTGAGAATAAATTGAGTGGCAATATATGTACAAGCTGCAGAGAAACAAAGAAAATGCATAAATATTTTGCATAATTCATAGGTGCGGAGAAGGGGCAACAAAAGTTTCTGCAAAATCGAATTACTCTCTCTGTATATAGTAGTAAGCAAATAAAAATGGTAACATACACACCAAACAGAACAAAAGCCCGAACAACGCCTTCGCATTGCATTCGAGCTTCGAGATATTCCATTTTATGCATTCAAGGCACACGCTACCACACCAGATACAATCCAACCAATCTTCCAGCATATCCATTCCCCATTCAGAGAGAACCCTCTCCACACCCCCCCACTACCATTCTTAATTGTCTGCTGTGCTGTGTGGCAGGGCAAACCGAAAATTTATGCATTGCATTCTCTGGCTGCATTCAGTACAAAACTGCACTTGCCTCGAATCTGGTAGCTGGAGCTGGAGCTGGAAGCCTGCTGCAACCAAGCTTATCCAGGCTGCCAGTGTGCCTTAAATACATTTTTGATAAGCAGTCAATATGATTTGAGATGGCTCAGGCATTTGTAAAGCAATTTAAATTGAACTTCGATTCAAAACATTTAATTTACGAATTCTTTCAAATTGTTTTGCTGTTCAAAAGATTACACACACTTTGGGTAAATATTTGCTTAGAAATTATCAAAAGAACAGAAATATTCAATTCCAATGGGAGGAACTTTAAACTGTGGAAATGTGGAAATGTGACTGTGGAAAAACCCCAAATGTGAAGTGTAAATAAGCGCTGACTAAGTTATGGGCTCAAGTCAATTCATTCCGTCAAGGTGTCGATGCATGCTGGCACGACATGGCCAGAAGCTGAATAGAGTTGGTTATGGCAAAGGGGATGGGATGGGGACTATAGTCCTGCTTCTGCTTAGGGGAACGTGTCTCTGGCTGTGTTCTTCTCCCTGTCTGGCTCTGGCTCTAACCTGGAACGTGACGCACGTGCGTGGAAGAGGACCAGAGAAAGAGCTTGAAGCTGAAGCTGGAGCTGTAGTCTGAGTCTGGGCCTTTGCCTGTGTTGCTTGTGCATTTCATATTGACGTTAACATTGCGCTTGGAAATTGTAACGTGCTGCAATGCAAAGTACAAGGCACAAAGCACAAGGCACAAAATACAAATACCAAACTGTAGTGGAGAGACCTACACTACAGCAGGCAGGTCTTCTTGGGGGTTAGGCCAGAACTCCTGAGGTAGGACAAATAAGCAGATTGTAACGGCAATCGCAAGCAATGAAGCGAGTCGGTTCGAGCTGCAGGACCCCGGAACGCCGTACCCCGGCACCACATGTCCCCCCAACCCCTGGCACTGCCACTACATGCATCATGTTGTCTGGGGCATTGTTGCTGCTCCTGCACGCGCCGCACGATTTTGCAAATAAATACAAATAACTTTGATTTTGTCCGCCTGCAGAGTCAGGGACTAACCCGAGACTACTTCTCTTGTACGGGATGGTGGATGTGATGGGAGGGGGCATCCACAGACATACCAATCCCCCGGGCGTGTGACGTTCAACAGAAGCATTCAAATTAAACTTTATTTGGTTCCCCTCCCCCTCCGCCTTCCCCATCCCGTTTGGCCGTACCTTTGGGCGTCTCTGCTTAAAATTGCAGATTGCAGGCTTGATCACATTGCCAACGTTGAGGCTTGCAAATGAACGCTGGCAAAAGGATGAGTTAGGGCAGGGCAGGGTAAAGCCAGGACTCTACAGCACCAGGATCGAGGCAGACAAACACATGAAACGTGCTGTGCATGCAATAAAGGAGATTTTTTGTGCGATTTCCTTGCACTGATACGACGAGTAGCAACCAGGAACCGAAGCAACCAACGCCACAATATGGCTTCATAAATTGCCTTTGGCCTCTGACTCAATACATAAAAATACATACATACATACTGGTATATACTGTTATACATATGTACTTTTTATGCACATGCGACAGCTAGACATTAGTTTATAGTTTTGTCCATGATTTGGCTTTATTTTTGGGGTTACCTTTAAAAAAAACAACTGAATTCAACCCGCCTGAAGCGAGTGTACACTGCTCATAATAAGAACACTGCGCATAACAATTATGTGAAATGACTTTTAATTGCATCTGGCAATGGCACAGCTGCAACAATGTATTGCCACAGCCGCTTACCGCTGATGTTGCTGCTGCGGTTACACCAATTGAGTGCAGATTTGGAGTTGGCAAGTGGTAAGTTGTTCGACTCTGCAGTTACTTAGTTCTGGCAGCTTTAACTAATTTTATTTGTATATTTTTTTGGCAATTAAAAACCTAATTTAAATGAATATTTAATGAGCGCATCAATGCATAAACTTCTCTAATAAGTGTCATAATTTTTAGTATGAATTGTGCATTAGAATTTAAGCCAATTTCCATAACAAACTCAATTTAATTACCAAACAAATTACGAGTATATTAAATTTCGATATGCTGTGCTCCACATTATGCCACATATCATCAAATATTAGCTGGCATTAGAAATTATCTCTGTTGCATGGCTCTACAGTGCTCAAACACTTCACTTGCACTAGTGTATTCCAGGGTATTCCAGGGGAAAAGCCAACAAAACCAAACCACTTTTCGCTTGTTTAGGATATTTCTAGTGCCTGTAGTTTCGTTTTGGCGCTCGCTTTTGTTTTGTAATGTGAATATAATCCCCGGGAAAGTTTTGTTGTGCGGCGGCAGCAGCAGCAAAATCAAAGTATTAGCAACTCCCTTCGGCACTCTCCTCCTCCTCCTGCGCGCCAGGGTCGGGCATAGCTGGCACAACTTCCGTTGGGCGCCGTCATGGCCACGTGAGCTGAGAAATGGAAAACATGGCCAAAAAGAGAGCAGGAGGCAGCAGGCAGCCGGCAGGAACGTGAGCTGAAACAGAGTCAACTTTTCACGTGCGCAATTTGTGTTTGTGTTCAGTTTTCTCCCACTGTTTTTCCCTCTGTTTTATTCATGCATTATTCGCCCCCGAACAACCCACCACGTTCCTCAGCCCAGCCCAGCCCAACCCAGCCCTTGCTCAAATTATATTTTTATGAGTAGTAGTGGGTGGTGCAGGGGCAGGGGGCAGAGGCAGGTCTTGGCAGAGGCCACTTAATGATGTTGCTTAGCAAATTGAAGCAACTAAACACAAACATAATTGAAACAATTTTCTCATTATAATGACGATGAAGACGACGACGATGGTAGCGCTCTTGCTTCACGGTTGGCTAGGTGTGGAGGATGGATAGAGGATGGTTAGATGGATGGTACTCCACTAGAGCAGGTGCCGTTGACGCAAATTGTTTGGCTGTGTGCGAGAGATCCTGTCAAGGAGCCAGGCGGGAGCAAACAATGCGAACACCCGCCCCAATGTCAACTAAATATGCGTTATTCTGTTCTAAGGTTCTTCTCTGTGTGAGAAAGATGAAGTGTGGGCGCTGGGAGGGGGAGGGCAAAAGTTAAGGGCGCAAATAAAATAAAGGGAAAATGGCGAAAAAGTTTGAGCATAAATGGGACTGAAGAGCTGTGGGGACTGGGACTGAGGGGACTGAGGACTGTTAGGCACTCAGCATATCATCGGAAGTGCAAGCTACTGTTGGAAGGTAGCGCCGGAAGTTGTAACAAGTTAATGGCAGTTTTTCAAGAAGCCAACAACTGTCAGCCACTCGACGGGGCCACGGCCAGGGCCAGGTGCAACACCAGCAGAGACAGCAGTGGCAGTGGAGGCAGCACAAGCAGCAATGGTAAAGCCAGTAGCGGAGCGGCACAAACAGAAGAGCCTGCCACAGTGGCAGAGACGACAGTGACAGCAACAACATTTAGCTGCAGAGCCGAGTGCAGTTCAAGTTGGCACTCAAGTGCCGCCAAAGTAGCAGTCAACGTGGCCTAATAAAGTTGCTTAGGCGAAAGCTTGGCGGGATTAAGTGGCTGCTTTCAGCCGCTACGTTGCAAAAGATAATGATGAGGATGATGTTGTTCTGGGTACCCAAGGGACCGTCCTCTCCCTTTAGAGGCTGCACAAATGACTGGGTTTCCTGCCTAGATGAGTGGGTGAAGTCATTTATATTTATTTTAATATGCCTTTGTCCTCATTCGCCATTGTATTTGCCTTGGCATTGGCATTGTGTGTGCCTGTGTGTGTGTTCCAAAGCCATTAGCAGATCAATTTACACAGCCAGCTCTCGCGCATTGACTTCTCCATATCTTTGTCTGCCTGTCTGTCTGTCTGCCTATCTGTCTGTCTGTGTGGCCGTGTATCTATGTATCTTTGTATCTGTTTGTGCCGTATTTTGTGTGCAAAACCCAAAATAATATTTGGAGTTTTTCTTGTGTCTGTTTTTGTCCGTTCGTCTTCTGTTTTTCGTTGGGCTTTTTGCAGCTTCCGCTGTGGCTAAAAGCACCGGGGGCGACAAGTGGACTCGCCTAATGGACCGGCGGCCAAGTGCAATTCGATATGGCCAAGTGCTTCCCCCCCTCCCACCAGTATGATTCAGATGGGTATTCGATGTGGGAGTGACAGGCGACTTATTTTTGGGGGGAATTCACTGGAAGACCTTTCGTCGCGGTAAAACTTTGATACATTGGGGCCCCAATACACAACAAAACACACAACAAAAAGGCATAAAAACAAAATCAAATTGCTTGCAAATAGCTAAATAAAAGGATGGCCCAGGACGAGGCTTCAGCTTATTACTTAACCCACTCCACAGGAATCAGGGACAGGACAGGGCAGGATATTGTCGGTGAACAAGGAACAAGTTTGCGCTTTGCAAATTAATAACAACAGCCAAGAGTTTTTCCGTTTTTCTTGTTCATCGTGGCAGATATGGTAGAAGAAAGCATACACACACCCCATATACCCATGCTATATATGTATGTGTGTGTGTGTTTGTGTTTTGTTTGTTTTGGGTGCGTGTAAGTATAAGTAGGACTAATGCCTGCAGGTTTGACGTACGTGCTGCGGCATTTTTATTAGGCATCCCCACTTTTTACGAGCCCCACGTCGAAGCCCCTTTTAATGCTGAAGGCGGCGCCAAGGCTCCAAAGCAGGAGCAGCGGCAGGGAATCGTTTCATTGCCCATAAAAGCAACAGTCCCAGGCATGAGATACGATACCCCTTCCCCTTCCCATGCCCATGCCGACAAGTGTGAGTGTTACTTTTTGTTTAATTTAATTAGTCAGCGGCGGCAGCAGCATCCCAAAAATATCATTGTTATTAGTACAGGCATTTAATTGGTCGCATACCGTAGCAAAAAAACAATAACAATTAAAACCAGAAACACAAAAAGGTGGGCATACGACTGAGAGATACCCGCTATCCGTGAATGCGAACTGTGGGGAAAATTTCAATTTTTCGGGTATGGTTACACTATGCATAGTTCTGTGTCAGCCCATAAAAGTATGCTTCAAAATTTGAATTTTGCCCTGAATAGCATAAACCAAAAATTAAAAAGAGTTAAAGATGCTTAATAATATATATATATAAATTATATTATGTATATCATATACAACATATGACCGATAGGTAGCCGTTAGCATTAAATGCAACGTGTGACAGCCCATAAAAGTATGCTACAAAATTTGAATATGCCCTGAATTGCATACACACGACAAATATCAAAAGAGTTCAAGATGCTAACTTTAATATAAATATATTTATATACTATATTTCATATGGAGCATACGACGGACAGATATCCAGAAGCCCATAAAAGTATGCTACAAAATTTTAAATGTCCCCTGAATGCATTTGAATGGCATAAACACGAAAAATATCTATAATATAAATAAATTATTTTATTATATATCCATTAGTATCTGGGATATCTGCAAAAGTGAAATAAATAAAACAACGAATAGATACCCAATGGGCAGAGAAAACCACTATGAGAGAGAAAAAAGAGAGAGAAAAAAGAAGAGAGAGAAAAAAAAGAAGTGAGAGTGATGACAGTGGGTGAGGGAGCTACAAATTTTAATTGCCCCTCACAGTCCTTAACTTTCCTTAGCTTCCCAGAGGTCCAATATACACCTGCCACCTGCCTCTACCCTGCACTCTGTGCGTGTGCATGGGGGGGTGTGGGGGGTGTTGGAGTATATAAAAATGTCGCTCAATTAAAGTGTAGACACTTAAAATTCAACACTTAATTTCGTGCGTAAAATTAATGCCAAGAACATAATTAAATTATGTTAATTACCTACAACAAAGTCTATTAACAAACACACAGATACACATGCCCCGAAAGGGAGCGAGAGAGTGTGCGGCAGGGCTAGATAGCTTTGAAATTGATGAATAAAAAGCAACCCAGACACGTAGCGAATCTCTTTTGGGTTCAGTTTCAGTGCCGCTGTGCCGCTGGGGGTTGGGCCACAAAAAAAGGCCAAACATCAAATAACTTTCAATCAATTCCAATTAGAGCGGCTCCCCCCTTTTCTTTTTGCCATAAAAATTGCCAGCAGAATGAAACGACAATTTAATTTCAAGTTTAATGGCCACAGCAGCAGCAGTAGAAAAAGAAGAATATCTATAGAGCAAAGACCACCAAAGGCAGACCGAGGAAACGAGAACAGTTTGATGTTGTTATCCTGAAAGTAACCCGTTGCCCGTTGCCGGTTTCAGGCCACCGCAGGAACAACAACAACAGCAAAAAACTCAGCTAGGATATTGTAATAACAGCTGCCTGACACGGACAACTATCTGATCCTGGGGAAATTGCAAAGAAAAAGGCAAAGATAACGGCAAGGAAAAGGCGAGCCACGCAGGAATGCATTTTACAGTTGCCAACAATGGGCGGGATAGGGGCGAGAGGGCTAAGGGAAGACGCTGGTCAAAGCCACAATAAAAGCGTGGAGCGTGGCAGGGCTGCAAAATAAAAACCACAAAACACGCCAGACCCCAAGGAAGCGCCAGTCCGGACATACAGCTGTCCGTCCATCTGTCCATCTCAGCAGCGATGACTCCAAGGTTGGTGGGGGAGGAGAGGGGGGGCGCGCGAATCGGAGTGAGTTTGAGGTTGAGGTTGAAGACTTGGCTGGCTGTACACTCAGTTCATTTTGCAGTGCAGAAATTTAATCAAGAAGTGCAGGCGCCCGGCGAACCAAAGTGTCAGCAATGGCAGTCCCAAGTTTCATCCTGCTCCTACTCCTACTTCTACACCTTCTTCCTCCCTCCACCCACTGCAAATGCTTGGATGGACAGCCCCTTGCGTGTAATACGAGATTCGTTCAACATTTACAATGATTTTGTGATTCTTCCGACACTTTATGGTCGCAGCCCCAAGCTGACAGCGTCCCCCACTAAATTTGAACACCCTTTCTACTTGCTATATATACAGAGTATATATCTGTATTCCTGGGGTGGGTGTGTGTGTGTGTGTTGACTATAATAGAGTGAAAGACTTTAAGCAAGCATTGCTATCACCATTTCCATCGCCATCACCATTGCCAGCGCCATCGCCATCTCGGTATTAAGTTGCAAGCGAAAAAGTTCACTTCGTAGCAGGATGGTGCGGGGGTGTGCGGGGGTGCTCCGTATAATGCAGACGAAAATGGAAAATTGGAGCAGCAGCTGACAATGCTCCCATTTTCGCATCTATTCTCTTCATCCCATTTGCAGCTCCACAGGAAGTTCCCCCCGGCCACACCATCACCACCACCATGAAGTGCCATGCGATATCCAGGGAGCAGTTTGGTCAAGTTCCCACAAGACACAAGCAGATGGAAACGCTTTCAGCGTTCAGCTTCTAGCAGCCAGCAGCCAGAGGAGTTCAGCAGAATCGTATCAAAATATTTGGTTAATTCGATTTTTAGCTATGATTGTCCAAACGCAATTCTTGTTGATATTCAATACTCAAGGGTTGCGACTGGGCATCGCGGCTCGAAATAAGAATACACAGCACGAACAACCAAAACTAAATTAAATATACAAAAAAGTGATCAATATTGTGTGCTAAAATCCAAACCAATAAAAGTGATTACATCTAAATGAAACACACAAAAACTATTTTGATTAAGCTTTAACTGACATTCAATAAATATGAAAATATATTTACCTACTTGTTTACAGCAAGCAAACAAAATGTAATTATTAATGTTCAAGCAGAGCCAAAAATTAAATGAATGTTTATTGCCAAATTGTGTAACATATTGTGCAATAAAATGCAGTCCACTAATGAGGATACCTGAGCCACAGCACTGATATAATTACAGTTGAAATGTACGCATTTAATATTCATTATACAATTTCATTGTATAATTTAGATACAATGTAATTAAATTTTATACACCAGCTTCAAAAGCTTTGTTGCTTTGCATTTATCTTAGGCTATTATTCTGTAAATAAATAATTTAGAAATCAAATTATTCAACTTTACTTTTGGACTAAAAAAGCAGCCAAGGCAGCTGATAGTTTTCTTTGGGTATAATTTTTTGTGTATTTTTCCTGTAGGTCGGCAACTGCTTTCCCCACTGATAAGAAATATATTTCTATGCTTCTTGTGGCTATTTTCTGGCTTCGGTTACTTTTCTTTTTATATGATTTCTTTAGCCCCGAACCGAACCCTGAACCCCTTTAGCAAACATTTTTAGCCAAAGCCAATGGAAGCCAGAAAGTTGAAAGTAATATATATTTTCTGCTGTGGCAACAGGAGAAGAATTTACATCAGCAAAAGTTGCGATATGAAGTGGATAGCAGCAGCAGGAGAGGAGGTGGTGGTGGTGTGGGAGTGCCACATAGAAAATTGTATATTTTGTAACAAATATGTGGCAAGCATCTTCTGACAAATTATGACTACGGTGATGCCCTCCACTCTCCTCCACTCACCACCGCTCTTCAGTGTTTCTCTCACTCTCTCGCACTGTCTCATTGCTTTGATGGCTTTGTTTTTTTCCTAGAAAACTATGCCTGAAGTTGCCATGACAGCGCTGCCACATTATACAACAAGTGCTCGAAATAATAAAGTTAACAGCACTTTAATAGTTGGCTCATGGCAAGACCTCCTCCTCCACAACATCATCCAAGAGGAGTGGCAGTGGCAGTGGCAGGAACAGCGGCAACATGTTGCCGGGCAACGGCAACGGGCATAAATGAGGGGCTTATCCTATCGAGCAGAGCAACTTGAGCAATAAAATTGCTTTTATATACGAGAGGAGACTTCTACAGAGCAGAACACAAGATGTGCAGAGCAGATATAAAGGGAGGAGCAACAGCAGCAGCAGCAGCAGTGGGGAAGGAAGTAGGGGGCATTGAAATATTCTTGGCATGCTCAGATATACAACCATTTTAAGTGGGTGGAGGGGGCGGTAGCGGCCGGCTGGGGAAGCAGATAAATTTTCCACTTTGATTTTTGCGCTTAATAAAAATCAAATTTAAATGCGGCTGACAACGCATGAGGCGCATGGTGAATGGAAAACGGAGATGCCTTCAAAGTGCGACCCCCCTCCCTGCCACATGTCATGTGTGTGTGACGGGAACTCCGTTCCTGGGGCCAACAATGGAGGCATTTATGGCCAGCTGATGACATGGCTGTGTTGCCACCAATTTTGATGCCGCTGCCGCTGCCAGTGCTGCTCCTGGAATGTAATAAAAGCTAAGGCCAAAGCATCTTTTCGCTTCTAGACTGCTTCGACGTTCCACTTTATGGCTGGCACATAAAAGGAAATCAAAGGACTCCAAGGACTCCGCTGGGCAAGTCAAAGAGTCAGCCGTCGCACTTAATGGCCCCTGCCCTGCTCCTGACCAGAGGAGTAGAAAAAGACATAGAACAGGAGAGAGAAATAGAAGAAGAGAGAGAGCTAATAAGCTGTGTGTGTGCAAGGAAGCAGTCAACGGCAACGGGTGGCGTATGCTTAATATTTTGAGCCAGTTGGCGCTTATATAAATGATGCCCCCGTCCGTTGCCCAGTGTGCAGCAAAGCGGAAATTTCTGCATAAATTCAATTAACTAAAAACATGCAAATGAAAACTTATTTTTTTTGTTTTCGTTGTTTTCCGGGTAACGGGCGACAAAGCCGCGAGCGCTGCCCCATCAGTCGGCAATGGGATGCTGCCCCACAGCACACGAGCAGGGGAAATGCAACTCATTCAGATGCACAAAAGTGGCAATTGGAAGTGGCAGCCTCTGTCTGGAGGCTAGGGAAATGTTTTCTAATTATTTCGTTCTGGCATTGCCTCCACCAGTGGCACCTACGCTCAGCCTTACCCTCACCCTCCGGGCGGTGTATATAGAGTGTGGCCTTACCCGTACCCTAACCCTTATCCGTACCCGTACACCTACCCGTGCACGGGGTATCAGAAGTATGAAATGCAATAATGTAACGAGTAATTGCGCAAAAAAGTAATAAAGAACGCCAAAGCAGTTACGCAAAAGGGAGGCGGTCGGGTGGTTGGCACGCGCACAGCGCTCTGATGGGTGGTGGTCAAAGACCATGCAATCTGGCCGGGATAACAGCAAGGACACTGCCGGACTGGCATTGTGGGCGGTGGCAGGGGGCAACAACAAAAGTTGTCAACGACAGCAACTAAAACAAAGCTCCGCCCGGGGGCAAGTGCTCGTGGATATGGGGAGGGGGAGTGCGAGTGAACAGTCCGGGGTTGTCATGGTGTGGGCGTGGGACGTGAAGCGTGGGGCGTGAGTACGTGCAACGTGGCCGCAAAAAGTTCAAGCCCCGCTCACGCGCCCCAGCCACGTGATGTTGTTGACTCTCTCCTCGTGCACGCCCCCGCCACTCCCGCCACGCCCCGCACCATACAAAAAGGATATTAATTTCCCAAAGGTGCCGTTTTTGCAGGCGAAAATCACGCAAAATGCGACTGGACTGTGGCGCAGGCTGAGGTACAAGGGGCACGAATCAGGGGACAATTTAACACAGCAGCGAAAGTGATGCATGTGCCACACAGACGAATCGTATACTCTTTGAATTTTGTGTTGCAAATTGGAAGAACATAAAGAAAGAAAAGTTTTATTGAAAAAATGCAGATATTACTATTACTCCATAAACTCAGCTTAAATCCAGACGAATCTCTTTAAGAAACTTATGTAAAGATCACAAATGTAGTGTTGAGTAATCTAAAAATAAGCTATGCTTTACATAATGGAAACCCATAAAATCTGACATCTTACATACTTTGGACACGTTCTAATAAACATCTTCCTGTACATTTCTTTAGCGTCTCAAACAGCGTAGAAAACTCAATGGACTCCTCTTCTCTAGATTGAATATCCGCAACGTGAAATAAAATTAAAACGCACGCACACAAATTAAAAACTTTCAATAGCAACAATTTTCATTTAAAAATTCAACACCATGCCCCTGCGCACAGGGGGTAGGGGCGTAGAACTTGCCCCTGGATGTCAGTGACAGAAGGGGACAGAACGGGGGCACGTTGATGGCAATTGAAGTGCCACCAAAGGGGGGGTGGGCGACAAACAGATTTATGGAAACTGAAAAATATCCATTGTAATTTGACTATGCGAGTGGGGGGATGGTGGGGGTGGTCACGGGGTTCTAGATCCTGCCTAGGGTTAGGGATTGGTAGCCAGAGCCCCCCTGGCTTTTGTAGGGATAGGGAGCGTGCAACAATTAAAACTATTTTGGCCAAAACAATATCGAGGGTTGTTGCCAGCTTTCAAAGTTCCCGTTGCTGCCACTACTGCTGCTGCAGTTGTTGTTGTTGTTTTCTGCTCGTCGTTCCTGGTGAACATTTTATTAGAATGCTGCTGGCGGGGGCATGCCCCACGGGCCGAGGTCAAACCGCAGCACGCCAGGGCAGGGCAGGGCACATCAGAGAGAAGACAAGACAAAAGCTGATTACTTGCTGCAATGGCTGACAGGACATGGGTTGGGCTGAGCCATCCGAGCTACAGGCATACAGTACTCGCCTATACCCTTGGCAGAAGGTAGCAACAGTTTCAGACTTATCTCTCAGGCTGGGAGCAAAGCCACAAGTAGGTCTAACGGAATGAAACCCCCCAATGAATCTCCCCAGGGTATCTCTCATTATCGGCCATCTGCACTGCTGCATCTAGGGTATGGATATCTTCGAGTCTGTGTCCTCTAGGAATGTCTCCTTCTTGTTTTGTCATTGCTGTTGTCTGTTTATTGTGCCAGCATTGCAGAAATCCAAGGCATGTCCTTTCGCAAGGGATAATCTGCAGCAATGCCAGCAGACACATACAGGGACGGGGACTGGGACAGGGACAGGGACACAAGAACGAGGACAATGCGAATGCGAATGCGGATGAGTAGAAGCTTAGCAAAACAACAGCTGTTGGCAGGACTCTTGCGAATTTCCTTGCCGTTGCCAATGGCAATCGCAATTTATTGCTTTAAAACGGAACACAGAATGGAGAATGGAGGCTACTTCTTGCATTTCTCGCCAGGATCACCCAAATCCTGCATCATGTAGCCAGCTGGCGGTGGGTCAGTCAGCAGTGTGGTCGCCCCATCTGTCGGTTCGCTGGAACAGCGTCCAGAGCAGGGTCCCGCGGCCGGCACCTTGCCACACTTCAGATCGCTTAAAATGGACTCAAAACTGACCTCGTTGAGGTCCTCGTAGAGGTCATCGTTGACGCTCGCCACAGGTCCGTTCACACAGGCGCCCAGGCAGTAGTCGGCCTTCAGCGTGAACTGCATGTCCTTGCTGGTCTCGCCGGGCTGCAGGTGCAGCATCTTGCAGCAGGCCTGCAGCAGCTCGTCACTGCCGCGTAGGTAGCACGGCGTCGAGGTGCACACGGAGACCACGAACTTGCCGCGCGGCTTCATGTAGAACATTGTGTAGTACTTGGCCGTCTCGTAGGCCTTCATCGGATCCATTTTCAGCAGCTCGGCGACCGCCACGACGGCCGTGATGGGCAGCCAGCCGTGCTGGCGCTGTGCAATGTCCAGCAGTGGCAGCAGTGCCCCCTGGCGCTCCCCCTCCGGATACCAAGTGAGCATGGAGGCGACCCGGGCCTTGTTCTCCTTGGTGAACTCAAACTTCATCTTGTCGTACATGTTGCAGGCATCCAGCTTGGTCCGTCGACTCATCGCAGCGATGTGTGGGGAACGTAGGCCAAGCCGGAGTGCTCCTTCCAGAATACCAAACATTGCGTACAAAACTATATATAGTATATCTTTATCTACTCTCTTTGTGGAATTTGAATTTGAATTTGATTGGTATGTGTCTCACTTGCTTGATATTGAATATGTCAGTGTTTTGGCTTTGATGTTCTCCTCCCTGCCTCCCCTGTCCCGGATACTCGATATTAGAGTGGAAACCTTGCTGCTGTCACAGGGCAAATTGCAATCAAATATAGTTAGTCGCTTCCAAGGTGACAAACCAATCGATGTGGTTCCTCTTTTTTCTTGTCCATCCATCCATCCATCCATCCATTCCACAGATGGCTCAAATTGCATGCCATCCATGCTGACGCCTAATTGTCAAAAGAGTGGCAGCAAAGTGTTGGGGCGGGGCGCTTCTCTCTGGCTTATTCACACCTGTCCCTGTGCTCATTTACAGCATTTTTATTATGGGTTATTATCGGGTTAATGTGTGTGTGCCAGTGTCCGTGTCTGTGTATCGCTTACACGCCCTAAAAGATTAGATCGTAAAATGCAGACACATAATGCTCTCATTTCTGATCAAAATCCATAATAAACAATTAGGATAATGGCTATTCAAAGTGGCATTGACTGCAGATGGCATAACGTAACGTTGGTAAATGTTGTAAGTACCCAAAGCACATGTTGCCTGCCACCCCAACCCCCCCATCATTCGTATGGGTGGGGGTGTTCCAAATGTTTTACTGGCATAAAATCATCAAGAGAATGGAGGGAGGCACACTTGTACTCCATTGAAGAGCTGCAGATTAAAGCTAGGCGGAATATATAATACACGGAAATACAATACAGATAGAATAAATTGTTAACTGGGGTAAGTTCTATCTTTGAAGACTATAAAAAAGTTATCTTAAATGGAGTGAATGGAATATATCAACGGATTAAATAAGAATATCGCTTGGAATTAAGTTTAGAGGAAGTCTAAGGTGGTTTGTCTGCAGTAGAGATTTCAGTGTCAGTTTAATTTGTATTGTAATATGTAATCTTCAATTATAAAAGACATATATAATTCCGATTTATATTTGCTTTTTGTGATAACTGAAGCGGTAGCTCTACTCCTGACTCCTCCCAAGCTTTTTTGAAGATTATTTTTGATCCACATTTTACTGAGCAAGAGCCAACTGCTTATAAGCTATACAGACATATCTACGTATATTTATGCCCATAAATATGTACACAAAAAATAGCCATGAAATTGTCTGCAGAGGGAAAAGTCGTGGCTAGCAGCAGCAGCAGCAGAAAAGTGGGAACTGGTAACTGGTAACTGCAATTGGCCACTAAGTACTTTCCCAAAGTCTTTTGCATGGCGGCAGTTCACATAATTTGTGTTGTGATAGTCTCGGCCTCGTTTGAGCCTCGCCCCAAAACTGTTTCTGGTTCTGGTTCTCGTTCTGCTGCTTGTTTGGCTGTTGGGCTGTTAGTTTTGTTGGATTTTGCTGTTGGGTGCTGTGTGCAGCAAAAGTAGAAGTTGCTGGCCCTAAAGGCAGACAGCAGTTTTCGGGTTTTCTTTTTTTGTGTGCCCAAAAAACATAATTAAGTGCTTGGCTTGGCCTGGCCTGGCAAGTTCTTGGCTATACGGGAATTTGTCATAACATGGAGCGTTGCAAATGGGTGGTGGGGTAGGGGGAAGCGACCATAACGAGCAGCAGAACCGTTGATAATGTACTAAGTAGTAATAAATTTTACTTTTATAACAAAACTACAAGCAAAGCCAAAGAAAACTGAAACTGTGAGGGGGGGCAGCAGCAGCGAAAAATAAACTAGAAATCAAGAGCAAAAGAAAAAGCAAAAGCAAGAGCGAGAGCGAGAGCGAAAAGTGAAATGGGTTTGCTGCCTGCGCCCGCCCTTTGACCCACCGCTCAACAAGTTGGCAAAGTGCTCGAAAGACTACCGCTAAGCTCAGAACGGAACAGAGCGACAGAACAGACAGACAGAACAGACAGACAGACAGGGAACATCGTCAACCGAGCTGATGAAGTGGCAATGGCCAAGAGCTGGACTTTAGTTGTAGTTGGCAAGTGAAACGCAAAAGTTGAAATTAAATCAAACATCAAACTGAATCGCAAAAGCCAAGAGCGTAGCCAGGACACAGCCAGCTCCTTCACACACACATATAACTCTCTTCCCCCAATACCAACGAACCACCCACTTACACCCTCTGGGCAACATGGCAACATGAATCGAAATGGGGCAGAGACCAAGTGCCAAAAGTGTTAGCAACTTTGTTATATTTCTGTTGATTTTACAAAACTGCGGCCGGGCACGCACCCAGCGGACGGAGCAGACCGGACAGGCGGGGGGGCGTGATGGATTAGCAAAGTTCGAGTTTAGCGCCCACAGCGCCCATCGTGCTGGAGCGGTGGCCGAGGTGGCAGAGGAGGAAGCTCTTCATGTTTTTAATTTTGCAAAAATATACAAAACTTTATACGGCTATGCGAGAGCGAACCCCTCAGCCAAAGAGACTGAAGGGCGTGCCCGGCAGTGGCAGACCTCCGTCGGACGGGTCAGCAGGAGGCCCTTCCATGTGCTGGAGCAACTGCAGCAGGACTTGGAGCAGAAGCTGAAGCGGACCACCACAGTGAAGCCTTTCAGTGTGCTGCAACAATTGGCCCTGGAGCACCAGCAGCTGCAGCAGCACTCCCCGCAGTCCAATGCCAGCTTCCACATCTTCGAGGCACTGCAGAAGGATTGGGAGATGCATGACAGCAGAACCACAACGCCAAAACCGTTTCGTGTTCTGCAACAGCTGGACCAGGATCTCGAGGAGGCGAACAGGCACACCACCACAACGAAGCCCTTTCCAGATTGTGCATGCTCTCATGGAGGATACGGCAAAGAAGCACCAGCATTACCTGGAAGCAGAGGATGCCGCTGCAGCAGCAGCAGCAGAGGAGGAGGAGGAAGAGAGCTTCGAGGTGCTGGAGCAGCACAAGAACGACCTCAAGGAGCAGCACAAGGGCAAGGGCAAGGGCGTGCCGCAGGGGCAGGGTCGAGCCAAGGACAGTCAGAAGCGAAAGCGAAAGAGAATTCGAAGGCGCAGGAAGCGGATACGACGTCGCCGTCGCAAGAAGCGCAAAAAGAAGCGCAAGAAGCGAAGAAGAAAAAGAAAAAGAAGAATAAGGGTGACAAGAAGAAGAAACGAAAGAAGAGGGGAAGGCGTAAGAAACAGAAGCCAACGCAGGCCCCGCTCTTCCAGTCCGCCCAATTGATCTTCGCGAATCCCACCAAGCAGCCCACTACCACCACCACCACCCCCACATTATGTACATGCACCATACCTGACCACGAAGCCTCCGGCGACCACAAAGCGTCCCTTCAGCAAGATCAAGGACCTGCTGCGGCACAACAGCCTCTTCAAGAAAAAGAAAAAGGAGTACCTCAGCCATGTGGGCCAGGTGCTCTATCCGTTCGTCAAGTTTGTGGCCTTCTTCACGGTCCTCAATCCCTTCACCCTGGGCGTCTTTCTCTTCACACTCGTCTCGCCCGCGGTCTTTGGCTTCCTGGGCTTTGTGGCCCTCAGTGTGCTGGTCAAGCCCTTCCTCAATCTGGTCTTTGGTGTCAAGCAAAATGTGGATGCCTTCGATCGCAAGCGTTTTCTGGCCAATAAGCGGGCCGAAAGGCTGAAGCTGGCGCTGCGTCCCGTCACCATTCACAAGCATTATTATCAGCAGAAACCCCTCGGCCACTCCGCACCGCCGCTAAAGCTGCGTCCTGTGGGGGGTAACTGGCGGCGGGAGTCGGCACATTTGCAGGCACCACCACGGTCGCCACGCCCACCCTCAGCAGCACTCTCTGCACCTGCCCCAGCAGCAGGACATAGGAAACACTTCAATCCCCTACTGCCGGACCACCGTGAGGCACTTGACATGGACTATGACTATGTCTAGGAAGGGTTAAGCGAAGTTATTATTTCATGCCTCGATTCTAGCGATACTCAAATTATGTGAATTTTAATATAATTTTAAAGTGCTTTAAAGTTAATTTTAAGCCACACATTTATTTATCCATGTATTTGCCAGCTGTAGGAGCATAAAAAATAGAAGCCAAACTATTGCCGAGAAATCATCACGATCATATTTTAATTATATTTAAAATAATTATGAAATTTTCTTGCCTATTCCTGCTCACATCTTGCGATCCTTTATGAACACAAATTAATTACTGCAGACAAAAACTAAGCGCTAAAGAATGAAAATTTCCTGGCATATTCACACCTACATATGTGAATGTGATGTGAATCCAACTCCAATTCAAGCGCCATGCCGCAGCACAGCAATAAGTGAAGAAATCAAAAGAAACTGCCACACTTTGGGAACTCGAGTGGGGGCACAACATACTCCCACTTTATTTTTCCTGCGTGTGGGAGGCTCTAAGCCTGCGCGTAGGCCATTAAAATTAACATTTTGGTAGAGTGGAAATTAACCAAAGCCAACAGCTCCCAGCGGGGAGCAGAAGCCGCAGAAGCGGGTGAGGACTGTTGCCAAAATCTAATTAAAAAGTTTTGCAAATTTGGCTGCCGCATATTGGGGGTGCTTCTGTTGATGCTGTTGTTGTTTGCTCCACTAACCGTAGACCATCTTGTGGATGTCCACATCTTTGAGCGACGTCAGACGGTCGCCGTAGCCCAACTGCAGCAGCTGCTCCTCCCGGCGATCGTCCACGAGCAGCACCTGGCAGAGGGGCAGGCACAGCTGTTCGTCGGTGCGCTCGTACAGCTTGCGGCCGTTCCACAGAAAGAGTTCCACTTCCTTGATGAATCTCGAGCGCCGCTTCAGAAAGCGTTTCTTCACGCGCCCATAACCCAAAGCGTCCCGCAGTGGACAATGCACCAACTTATCCACGGCCTTTAGCAGACGCATCATAATGAAGCGACGATAGCGTCGCTTAACCGCCGAAATGGGCATATCCGTCTGCTCCTGCTCCTTGTCCCCCACTTTCAGGTAACTCCAGAGCGTCGTGAACAGGATGACGAACACCTTGACCATTACCATGTACAGCATGAAAAGCGAGGGCCCGACATTCCGGTTCCAGCACAGCAGATCGCACTCAAACCTCACGTAGAGATAGTGCATGATACCCACTGCCATTAGCCACAAAATGGTGGCCATGGCCAGCGTATCGTAGTTCTGGCGTAGCTGGCAAAGGATCCGACGACACCATTTTGGCATGCGAATCATTCTGGGATTAACTTTCACTTTATCGCAATTAATTTGGGTTTAAGCTTAACAAAATTATAAAATTTGGTATATGATTTATCAAAATTATTTAGACTTCTGCCAACTCCTGTCAGAGTACTGCTCGTAACAACAACAAAACTACTACTATAAAAGGGCTTCTGGTTGAGTTCTTTGTTCGGGCAGACAAAACATTTAATCAAATTTCCCCGTATATGATTTGCCTGTGCAGCAGAAATATTTCTAAGAAATCGAAGGGCTCCGCTCTCCGCTCGACAAAAGCAGCCCAGGCACCTTGGAGAGGCTTTAATTATTTATTGGAAATCATTTCGAGAACTTTTGCAGTGGATGCTCTTCTTGGTATTCGTCCTCTTCTTCTGCGTCATCCTATTGATGGCATTTTCACTTTGTTAACACAATGCACAGAGCGGAGCCAGAGCCGGAGAAAGGAGGAAGGAACAGAACAGAACCAATATCAATTGCGCCTTTGCAATTTGCCATCGGTTTGCAAGCCTTCATAATGGAATCGAATCACCTTGGGAACGCCACTTTGTGTGGCTCAAAACAAGTCGTTTGTCGCAGCAAGGAGCTGCTGCTGGGAGTAGATTGCTGATGGGTGGGTAGGTGGTAGGTGGAGAGGAGCAGCATAGCTGCCATAGAAATACAGCAAAAGCGCCTGTCCTGGCCTTGCCTTGCCTTCTCTAGTCGAGTGCCAGTCAGAGGCAAATACTAGTAGAATGAGTAATAATAAATAAAATTGTAGCCAATTCATAAGGATTTTGCATTTTGTCGCTTCAATCAGGCAATGGTATGATGGCTCCCTCGGACAGATGGTAAGAAATGATTCCCGCTGCTGTGTCTCGGTGTCTATAGCACACAGAAAGGAAGAGGGAGAGGAAGGAGGAGCAACAGCATAAGACAGGCAAACAACATTCATTCATATTTGCCAAGTGCCGATTGAAGCTGAACGCTGTATGTACTCCCTTCCTCCCTCTCTACCTCCCACTTTATGGCCCATTCCCCACTCTCCCCCCACTAAGCACAATGTGCTATGCGTATAAATAACGGATTTCCAGCTATAAAATATTTGTAACGACATTTTTCCACCGATTTATGTTTTGCCACATATATGTAGATAGATAGATATTTATGTGCGTCTACGATGAGTGTATGTAGAAAAATATAGGGTGAAAATACATACATCTATATTGTGCCCTTCTATGTATATACTCCACTCTGGTTGCTCCTCCTGCTCTACTGCTGCTCCTCCTGCTTACTTGAAAGCCCTGCCAATCGCTGCCACTCAGTCATAGTGGCTGGCTGACAGTTATGGCTATATGGATATCGATGGATGTGCCCGGGTAACGTCTTTGGATTGCAGCTGTCAACGCAGCAGCACCAGTAGCAGTAGCAGCAAAATTTCATTTGCTTTAAATGTGCTCCTCCCTATGAGTGGAGTGGAGTGGAGTGGAGTCGAGTGCGTTGGATTGATGATGCACTAACTCTGCCTCACGCTGCAGTTGCAGTTGCAGTTGCAGTGACAGTTGCAGCTCCATAAATCACAGGCATGCACGTGTTAATATCTTTGAATAATTCGAATAATTCCCAAAATCCCACAACGAAAATGTCTGATAATAAAACTCAATGGCAAAAGGTAGGAAAATAAACTTTGGGAGGGGTAAATCGATCTGCAGTTCTCAGCGCAGCGAATTCAGAAAAGTAAAGTACGAGAAGGCACCTTGAATGATCTGTAAATTTAGATACATTAATATTATATTGTAAACCTAAACACAATCCGCACCTTAAGAACTGCTGCCAGACTAACTCGAAAGTACTTGAGGCCAGTTATGAAGAACGGCCTCGAGTTCAGTTGAATGGCCAAAACGACCAGCTTCATGAGCCGGAGATTCTCCTGTGTATTGCTCGACTGATGGACCACCTGCTCCCAGTCTGCGGTGTAGTACATCAGGGCCAAGTCATCCGTCTGTCAGAGACCCAAATTAAAGCAAAGGATTAGCAGAAATCTAGAGGGGGGGAGTAATAGTAACCGTTTTGTAGAGTATGGAGCCAAGCATGCCAAAGGAGAGAAGTTCCATGAACTTGGCCAGAAACCAGACAATGTATGCCACATTACCGAACGGACTCTGTTGGGAGAGAGAGAGAGCAATGAGAACTATCTGTTGGAATGACTTTGCCTCTCACCGTATAGGCCTTGAAGCTGAGAGCACACAGGAGACCGGCACTAAAGGCGAACATCACAAAGATGCGCAAGCTAAACTCCTGCTCGATCTCTTCGCCAAAGTCATGAAGGGCACCGTTCCGGCGCAGAATGTGGGTCAGAGCCTTGCGATAGCTGGCAGCCATCTCCTGTGGGTTGGCCTCCCGCAGCAGGCGCTGGGCCGTGCGTCGCAGATCCTGCCCCAGCTGCACGTAGCGGGCATTCAGGTGCATCATCAGCTCGCCGAGAACATTGAGCTCGCCGAAGAGCATGCTCGTGACGATGACGCCCACCCAGAAGTTGAGCCCAACCAGGGGTATGAAGTAGTACAACCGCGTGTTGTCGAACGGATACACCTGCTTGTAGAGCATCTCGCGGCGATGGTAGATGACATTCTGGACGGGCACCAGCAGGAAGTTGAACAGGGCCAGCAGGTAGACAATCGAGTTGAGCCTCGTGCTCTGCATCTGACGCTGAATGTCGGCAAAGAGCTGCGGCTCCGACTCCTGCTGCACGTAGATGTGCTTGTAGAAGCGCTGCAGCAGGGTCCTGAAGCGGTTCTTGTGCCAGGCCAGCTGGAAGCAGCGTATCTGCATCTCCACCAGTATCAGATACGTGGGCATGCCCGTCAGAAAGTTGTCTATGTCGTTCAGATTCACCACCAGATAGTGGAAATCCACTTCGTTGTGCTCGCAAAAGATCAGAAAGCCAACGATCAGTATCAAACGCTCCAGGTGCTTCGTCCTGTTAGCCACGTCCACCTCCAGGGGCCAGGAGATGTGATTGAGCTTCCGATAGAGAGCCACGGGCCAGGGCAGTGGAGCGAGCTCCCCATGGGCCAAACGAGGACGATACCGAGCGCCACCTAACATGTCCGTACCGTTGATTGACTGCAGCCACTCGGATTGTATTTTGGATGGATGGATGGTAGCCAGTCGCATTTATATTCTGATTCCGATTGCCGCCAGACCGATGAAATATTAAATTCAAATATTCCGCAATGCTAAATTATTCAGTTTCATTTGCGTTCGTCAAAACAAACCCACAGCCGAAATCGAAACCCGCAACCGAAACCAGAAACCAGAAACCCCACCCAGCTTCAACCCCCAAAACAACCAATAACTCATTATTAATTCGAGTTTGTTTGGCGAACTCAAATCAAGTGCAAAAGTTTCAAGTTAATTGCGGATAATTATTAAAGCCATCAAAGGGTGCTTTAAGTGCCTGGAATATATGTACATGTATCTCAGTTCTTAGAAGTGAAATCAAGCAGTTTGAAGAGATGTTTCATGGTTCAGCCGAATTGCATTCATATCGTTCAATGACAGTTGCCGTGGGAACAAGGAATCTGCAAAAGGGTATTTAAGTCGAAGGAGAGTCCTTTCTTGTTATGATTATGACAAAATAACACTGACATAATTCCAATAAAAATGAAATTGCCGTAACACACTGACTGACAGACGTGCTCCGCTTTTGTCCGGCTGTTGAACAAAGCCCCACCCACACATGCCAAGAACTCTGTTGAGCAGAATTTCCTCAAGCAGCTTCCCCAAAAGTATGCACCTGGGAGAGTCACCTGGCCCCTGGACCATGCGTGTGTGTGTGTGTGTGTGTGTGGTCCCATCCATGTTCAAAGGGGAAAACGATGGCAAAGGCGTTGAAGCAGAGCAAATTCAATTCACTGCTGTTGATTCTGGCCCTTTCCTTGCTGCTCTTTTTGTTGTTTGATAAAAGGATGAAGACCCAGCGGCAAAAGGGCCTCACAACAGCTAGAAGAGGAAAAAAAACCCCACCCCAAATAATATTAATATGCAAATTGAGTTTTTTAGTTGAGTGATCTAAGCGGATAACTGAGGACGGAACCGAACAAGTCAAGGCGAACGAAAGCCTCCGGAGACCGACAGACAGAACCAGACCCAGACGCAGACAGAAGAAGTCGGGGATTTCTCTCTTTCTTACTTTGGGGCACTTTGTTTTTGGTTTATTGATTGCCGGAGGGAATCCGGGACGCAGGACTCACACACATGCGAGCAGAGTATTCAAGTGCGAGTATGAGTATGAGTATGTAGTGCTTAAATGCGACTTTCGAATCAATTGAAATCATATTTTATTAAACGTTTACGAGGCCATTTTCCACAGCCGCCGATGGCAAGACACACACGCACACACTCCGTACGAGACATAGAGACACCATGGGCACCAAATCAATACACATCTGGGTATATAAATCAGGAATCTGTAGCAAATATACGAACATGTATGGGGACACGGACACCCGCAGATACATAAAGAAATATTTACAAGGATTCCATGCACCCACACCCGCTGCACAGCTGCAAAGCCAGCGGCAAGCGCATCAAATATAAACACATAAAAACAAGTCACAAATCAGTGCTCGAAACTCCGACTAAAAGATACCCTATACCCTCCAGCCATGGGAATACAATTAAGTATCTGTGAACTTTCGTTATGCCTGTTCCATGCATTTGTTCGGCTGCAGCATGCCCTCACATTGACTGCTACCGGGTATAGTTGGAATATATTTATAAATATCTATAGGGCCCAGCCACAGGGCGGGGGGGAGATGGAACTCAGGGGTTATGAAATTGTGCTGATTCTCTGGGTTTTTTTTTTTGCGTGGAAAACAAATTCCAAGAGAAATTGAAAACAGCCAAACGCAGATTGAAAGCAAACGAGCAATGGAGCCGGGCAAACAGAAGGACCTGCGAAAAGGCACGAACTAGGGCAAGTAAACGGGAAGCAGAAGCAAAAGAAGCACAGAACCAGAAGCAATGGCAGAGGCAGAGGCAGGAGTGGCACGCCAATGCTCAGACTGTGGAAAACTGCCCCAAGGATTTGCCAAATGTCACGCAACTTTCAGCCAGAGCTGGGACTGGAACTGGTACTGTGGCTGGGCTAGGGGCAAAGCCAAATACAGAGCACCCTGCACCCTGCAAGCAATTGATTTATAATTACGAACACTACCAATAAGAGCAACGGAAGTGGGCCAACAAAAGCGGATTGGTAAATTTACTCAATTAGCCAGGCCAAGACAACTGAAACCGCCAGCGATTCCGACTCCCACTGTTGTTGTTGTTGTTGCCTTACCCCCCTGGTGTGACAGTGTGCCCCCGCAGTGCGTAATTTCCGCTGGGCAATTATCTTGGTCCTTTTTTTATTTCCTTTCAAGTTCTGCTATACCCTACCTCTACCCCTACACCACGCGTACAACCTGTGGCACACGGTGCGTATGAGTGTTCTGCTACAGATTTTATTTATCGTTGCTCACCAGGAAATCTCCACTGCCAGTGGGAGTATCTATGTATATCGCTTTGTAAAATATATGCAAATTGGTTTATTTTCATATGGCTGGCAACCCACAAAGCCGTAGGCGGAATCTACCTGGACACGTGTGTCGCCAACGCCTCCGCCTATCTTCAATGTAGAGCCAGATTTCAGCTTTGTCTAGACATAATTGGGGAGCTGCCCCAAAGAGATCTAGTTAATGTTACACAACCATTGAGATATACTCGTATGGGATGAATGCTTTGAAAGTGGGAGCGAGATGCAATTTGGAATTGTATTTCCAAGCAAATAAGAAACAAAATATATACACATATTGAAACGCCACAAAAACACAAGTTACAAGTTAGATTATTAGATTAGATTCGTTATTTAAAGCTATTCTATGTTTAAAAGCATAAAAATGTTTAAAAATGTGGACAAAATAGTTTCAAATTTTCCATTTTAGTGCCAGTAACCAGCAGACATGACACCATGCAGCACATCATGTGCAACATTTGAGTTCTTATTGCATAGAAAATGGGGGGAAAATAGCCAAGCCATTCCCATACATTGTTATGTTCAGGACAGTCGAATTCTTTCACTCTCAATTCACTATCATCTCAATAATAAAAGTAATATAAACTATCTATGATAATGATAACTAACGCTTCCTTGGCCTCCCCCCGCCCCATGCTGTAGATTCAATCAAACTGAAGAAGTCCAGGCATTGACACAATCATTTCATGATTCCTTTCCCCATTCCCATTCCCAATTATACCCACACCCAAAGCCAAAGCCAGAGCCAGATTCAGCCCACCTAAGTGGACACAGACACACTGCGACATCCTCAATGGCGGTTGTCCTGGTCAACCAAATATTTATACACAATAAGCTGGTCGGAGCTTTTACTTTTCGGCTTTCCTTTTTGGCTCCGCACTTTATTTATTTTCTTTGCCATCTACTATGCGAGTGCCAGTGAGAGTGCGAGTACTTGTGTCCGTTTTTGGCCCAGGGGCCAGCACCAGGACCAGGGCCACCATTAATGAAAAGAATATTTTTGCCCATTATGCGCCAATATGGTCCGCCATATTTCGGTTTATTTAATTTTGCGCAAATAAAACGGAAGTGGCGTTTTTATTTTTCTCCATCTCCCCCTTCCTTCCTTCTCCTCGTCGTCTAGTGGCATTTGTTCTGCTCCCCCCTTGGCGCTTCACCTCCTCCTCCTCCTGGTCTGGTCTGTTCGAATATTTGTGCGCTACATAAAATTCTGATGTGAATGTGAATGTCGATGCCAGGGCCAAACAAACTTGCGACAATGCTGGGATCGGACTGCTGGGATACTGGGATACTGGAATAGTGGCTGCTCTCATTGTGGAACAGTTTTTGGCGCATATTTTAAGCCAGCAATTTGTGCAGTTCGCTTTAAAGAGAGAGAGGACCAGGACCAGGAGGAGCGCTCTCTCTATGGCCGAGCACTTCCGTTTGGCGCGCCAGTTGTGTGCTTTCCCAGGCGCTGCTAAAAATGGAAATGGCTGTCATTTCCTTTGAAGCGGGAGACATGCCGACACCCACCCACCCAGCTCCCGCACCTAGCGCGTATCACGAACCGAACCCATCAGCCATTAATGGTCGAAATGAGTTTTCATGCTCAACTATTTGGCAGCAGCCGTTTTGAAGTTAGCAGATTCTGCCTGGGCTTAAAGCGGAGAGGGGATTCCAGGATTGGGGATTGGGCATCTCCTCGAGTATGCATCTTTCGTCCAACTGAAATATTAATTAGTAGTATGGAAGGCTCTCAGACTCTGGGAATGGGAATGGCAATGGAATTGCTGCAGTATTTGCTTGACTGACGATTGCTGCAGTGCAACCAATGCCACTCATCCTCCTCCAGCTGCTACTGCTGCTACTGCTGCTTCACCTGTTCCAACTGCTCCCCTACTCCTGTTCCTTAGAACTTACGCAACTAATCTGTGCTCCGTGTGTGTGTTGTGTGTGTGTTGGTGTGTGGGTAGTTGTTGGGTTTTGCGGGGGCATTTGCATTTAATCGGATTTGCGTACTGGCTGCCCAGATTACAGGTTGTACTTCTACTTCTGATTCCAGGCAAAAGAAGAGGCGGCAGGCAGACGGACATTCGCTGCCAACGCAGACCAAAGTCCATTTGTTGTGCAATCCCAATGGGTGTGTATGCCTGTGTGTGTGGAGGGAACCAGAGGATGAGTGGACCACAGGCAGAACGAGTAAGCAAGTGGCATCATGACAAATTAACATGAGCAGCCAGTAGCAGCCCCACTCTGGACACAGTGGACATGGTGGACACGCTGGACTTCATTGTTGCCTGCCTGTCATCTTGCGGCAGCTGCTGCTTCATTGTGGCTGGTACTGGCTTGGGTGTCGGAGAAGACCTATTTATAAATGTTTTTGTTGCTCCTGGAAGCTGGCTTCAATTAGGAATAGTTCGGCCCTTGCCTCAGCAGCTATTTTCGATTTGTGATTTGTGTAGCCCCCCGTAGACCAAGAGAGCAAGTGGCAAACAATTAGGAAGAGTTCTTTGCCTACTTTTCTACCTACTATATATGGTACTTGTGTTTACAGGGTATCTGCTGAATACTCTCATGTGGCTGGCTGTCTTTCATAGCATTTCCGCTTTATATCAAATATAAAAAATGACTCCTTTTAGACGTATTTGACAAAAGTTCTATGTCACTCACACACACACACTCCTCCTTGGGCTACTCTATGCTACACACACACACTCACAGATGGGTTCCAGTTCCTCCCACCCTAACGTATAGAGACATATAATTGCATAAATCAAACTCAAACATGCAACATGAAAAATCGCATTAATTTATCTGCTCACTGCTCATGAAAGTGTCTCTGCCCCACTGCCACTGCCACACTGCTACTGCCGCACTGCCACTGCCTATATGGGGCACATCATCCTCCAGATGCTGGGGGTAACATATCCGCTTATGTCAATTTTTTTTCTCTGCTCTGCTCTTCTGCTGCTACTTGGAGCGTCAGAGCAGCATCATCAGCGCTGCTGCTCTCCTCATCCCTGCCACTTCAGCCAGTTGTCACTGTCAGTTTTGGCTTCCAGTGTTTTGTCACAGGAATCCCCCCACTGCCCCCCTCATCCTACTCACACACAAACCAATCCTAGCTCTCTCTTCTCTTCTCTTCTGTTCGGTTCTGTTCTGTCGCCTGGTTTTGTTTGCTTAAATGCTACATTTACTTTATGGATTGTTGCTATATTTTTTCTTCAACTTCTGCAACCCAAAATGTGGAATGGCGTATAAATTTCACGTCAATTTTTATACACACACTCGTGGGAGAGTGTGGGAGTGGAGAGTGGGTGGAGAGAGGACTGGTCTGAATGGAGGTGGTGGGAGGTGGGAGCTGGCTCTGAAGGAGCTCAGCTGGGTGAGCCCTTGACTGATTGTAGCCCGTCAGAACTTGGTTCCTTTTAATAACTTGCCCACACACCACACACACATACACCCACATACACCCACACCCACACGTACTTTACTATATAGGACGATACATTGCAGAAGGGTGGGCAGAGCGCTAATAACCTGGCTTTATTTTTTTTCTCCTATTTAGGTCGCCCGCTTTAAGTGTCTCCTGTTCACGCTACATAGTTTAAAATTCTTTATAATTGGATTGTAGCATCTAAAGCTGAACCCACCCGGCCATAGTAACCATCCCCAACCCCAACCCCATTCCCATCTACGTACCCGGATCAGGGCACCCACATTTTTTATGGCCAGCCTCGGACCGTGGCCGAGGAGTTTGCTGGCTGCATGTCAAAAGGATTTTACAGTTGACGCGTGCAAACCAAAGCTGCTCCACGCCACCCAGCTCCAGCTCCAGCGCCCACGGCAGCCCCACTCAAACCCTTTTCTGAGAGGCAGAAGCAGAGGCCGTAACCCTGGATTCAGCACTCCCCAACCAGACCCAGACCCAGATATGGCAGGGGGGGTCCTGGATGTGATGATATGTTTCATTTCACACGGCAACGGCTGGCAATCCTTTCGACCGCACACAGACAACCCGCACTCCACTCTACTGCTCCCCATCCCAACCCAATTCACTCTGGCCACAGGAGCTGAGATTTATGTTTTCTTGTAAACAAAATAACGGACATGCTTGAGGCTTTTCGGCAGTGGAAGGGGATTGGGGAAGATATCATATGTGTGAAGGGGTGCCAGCCCCATCCCCAGCCATAGTCTATTTCCCCCACCCCCTGGCAAACGGGATTAGGCGCATGTAAACCTGCGTGTTCGATTTGAAGCTTTCTTGCCTCCAACTTCGACTTGGAGCCGTATCTGGATCGGATCATCACGGATGTGGATGTGGATGTGTCTGTGGAGGATATACACGTATATATATGCGTGTGTGTGTGTTGGGTGTGTGTGTGGTGTGTGTGTGTGTGGCTGTAGCAAACGTAAAAATTAATTATTCAAAGGCACATGAGATAACTGAGGAGATCTCTCTCTTTCCTTTTCCTCCGTATTTTCCTACATTTTGCTTCCTATTCTGTTTTGGTTTTTTTGTACTTGTTGGAAACTGATGTTGCTTATCTATCATTAATGGGATTGGCCAGCAAATGCTATAAATCTTAAATTACACATTAAACTTGTTAGGAATTTGAATAGAAAGAAAGTAGCTCAAAATGAAGAGCTTTGATTTGAAGTTTTTGCAACATTTAAACTGCCAAAACTAAACCTCACACGAATTGTCGTTTCATTCATTCATAATCAAACCTTTTCGCCCCCGGGCACCATTATATCTATAATCCTAATGCTGATGGGAGTCACATCTTCTGCCACTCCTTGAGACAGTTGCTTCAAAGAACACTTTCATTTTGGGCAATGGATAGATGGTAAAGCCTCCTTCAAAGCGCTGCTAAATGAAAATTTGTGTAAGCCGCAAAGAAAA
This sequence comes from Drosophila bifasciata, assembly GCA_009664405.1. Classification (NCBI taxonomy): domain Eukaryota; kingdom Metazoa; phylum Arthropoda; class Insecta; order Diptera; family Drosophilidae; genus Drosophila; species Drosophila bifasciata. Next base: position 44,388,715 of record CM019043.1, read on the forward strand.
AGTCCATTGAAGGCGAGATAGGGAGAGAGAGAGAGAGTGGAGAGCGGCGACGATTGGCAATCGAATTTAATGCGAATTTTTCTTTTAAAGTGTCTGCATCTGGGGACAAGACAGTGCCCACCCACCCATGTCGCCTTTTGTCAACAGCAGCCACCTCCCACCTCCCAATCCCATTCCGAGTCCCAATCCAAATCCCAAAAAAACGTAGAGGGAGCCCCAAGCCAGCGAGCCGCACTAATCAACACAATTACGGAGCAGTCGAAGGAAAACTTTTCTAATTGGATATGAAGACGCGCACATGCGTTCCGTTTCGTTTCTTCTTTTAAAGGCGAGCGCGGCATGCCACTCTGCCACTCAGCCACTCCATGTGGCATGCCGAGGGTCCAAATGTTGTGACAAGGAAATGGAGCAGCATCTGAGGCTGAGGCTGAGGCTGAGGCTGAGCAGCGGCTCCAGTTCCAACTTCCATTTAGGCATCGCAGCTCCGTTGCTCCGTCGCTTTGACAAATTATTTTTAAGCCAATTTACAACTTGAGAAAAAGTATCAGGAAAACATATCACACTCAGGCAGAGCAAGACGCGAGCAAGGGGATGGGCATGAGGAAGAACTCTGTATACCCCTGGGGGGAGGAGTGTGGTGATGGGGGTGAGTGTTTGTGTAGGTGGGGCAAATATAATGCGGGGGATAAAAGTGTAAAGTTGACATCCCAGGCACATTACTCACTCGAGGTGCCAGCCAGCCAGCCAACCAGCCCATGAGCAGCGAGGACAGGACAGGACAGCCCAGCCAGCCAACCGATTCCACGTCAAAGCAGCCAGGCAAGCAGGCAGGCAGGAAGCAAGCGAAGAACAGAGACCAGAAATGAGCATAGCATGGCCAAGAGAAATGGTAATGCGGCCGACTGAGAGCCGATATACCTTCACTTCCCACTTGGCACTCCTCAACTCTAACCCAATCCCTGAGTAAATGCAGCCAGCAGTCGAGAGTTTGTGTGCTGCTGCTCTGTGCACTTCTTTTGCAGCATTTTCTCAACGTCTCTCGACAAAATGTCGACAACGTTCTCGGCGGAAACCATTAATTTTGTCACTTTCGGAAGTGCAAAGTGCCGGAGAAGGTGCAGTCACTGGGCCCGGGAGCTTGGGCCATTGACCAAGCCGACAGCAAAACAACTTTCAGCAATATTGAGAATCATGAAAAGGCAATTAAAGTCAGGCAGCTGCTACTCCACAGACACTGACCGACAGAGAGAGAGACATTCTCACATGGGTACTTCATTCACCTGACTCACAGACTACCCAGTTAATTGTTGGCCAGGCACTGACCGCATTTACCGCAGGGGACAGCGAGAAGGCGACTCCACCACGCACTTGAGAACGTTGTAAGTGGAGGAAGGGAGCTGTAGCCCTACTGACCGCACTAACCGCAACGCATGCGATGTTGTGCCATGCTCATAGTCTCGAATGTTGACTTAATAATTACAAATGCATAATTTAATAGTAACAAAATATAAGCAATGCCGAGTCAAGAGTACACATAATATGGGGGATGCTTAGAAAATATAACGAGAGATAGACTCTTCTGGGGAAGTTCTTCTTCAGTTCAGTTCAGTTCAGTTCTCGATAACGCACATAATGTTGATGCCACTCTTGCCCAGATTGACGCCCTCGAGGGCCGACTCCTGCTGCTGACGCATGTAGATGAGGAACTGAATGATGACGTAGAACAAGTTGTTTCTGTCGTAGACGCAGTTGTGCAGCTCCTTGTCGCTGATGAAATTGAACTTGGGATTGAGCGGGCTGCCGCTGCAGAGAATGGCGCAGTGGGCCTTGTTGTGCACGGCGTTTACAATGTCCTTGGTGGAGCGCTTCTCGTCGCGCATCAGCACATAGCGGCAGTGGAAGGGCCGTCCCCCACCCTGGGGCATGGGCATCAGTTGGCTGTCCAAGTACACGCAAAACAAATGGAAAATAATCTGCAAGGAATCAATGAATGAATTAAACTCGAAAGAGATTTCTATGACTCGTTTCTTACAGCTGCATCGGTGGGCAAGTGCTCGCCCCATTCCTGTCCGTTGTGCGAATTACCAGAGTTCCAGCGGAAATCGGCCAGGCAGGAGCCCTGCGAGAGCTCCTTGATGCGTTGCACCAAGTACTCCTGATTGCTGAAGGTGTCGAGGAAGGGCAGCAGCATGGGCAGAATGGGGGCACAGGCCTGTACGAATTGCTGGTTATCGGCCGTCTTGCGCAGACGCTCCAGGCTGACGGCTCCGATCTTCAAGTCGTTGAGGCCGCGCTGCCGGAACATCTCGTCCACATGGTTGATCTCCTTGACCAGGCGCTGCAGTATGGTGGTGGAGATCCACTAAAGAAACTCCGATTAAATAAGTATTTTTGGGCACGGGCAGACATTGCTTACATTTCTGAGATTGGCCACATATTGCGACAGTTTGTCCGTGGAGATGCGATTGATGACTTCCGAGTTGCTGTCCTTGAACTGGAACGAAGTGAGCTCCTCAATGGAGGTGGGCGCGTTATCGGTGGAGACCGGTGGCGGCGGCGCCAGCTGATAGATGGTCCTCAATCGGCTCAGCTGTTGGTTGCAACAGTTCCAGAACGAGTTAATCGAGTGCTGGAGGTTGGGCCCATCTGAAGTCTCCAAGATGGTACGCTGACGTCGGGCACTCTTCATCAACGCCGGCAGCTGGCGGACATCGGTGAGGAAGTCGTCGCGCCGCTGCTCTGCGTAGGGCGAGTCCTCGCTGATGTTGCTGGCATTCAGGGAATTGTTTTGCATCATCGGCGAGGTGTTGTACGAAGCATTCTGCATCTGCTGCTGCTGCTGCTGATTGGGGTGCTGTTGGGGTGTCCTCGTTTGACTGGGGCTGGGACTGCGACGCTGCGACGGAGAGCCCCAGCTGGAGTCCTCGAACGAGGAATGCCAATTGATAATGGGCGTGTCATCCTCAAAGTCGGTGTCCACTTCATAGCAACGCGGCTTCTTTGCCTTCTGTGTGAAGATGGTTCTGAAAGAGTTGTCTGAGCGACCACGAGAAAACATTACAACAGTCCCGTTCCGTCGCCACATAAGCGGAAGCAACTGCTTACCATCAAAGCCATCCAGCAGACGCTTTTGAACATCCGTCCCCAGCACCTGGTCGCCGCTAAACCATAACCACAAATACTTGGCCAGGCAGGCCAACGCGCTCAGGGCCGTCAGCGTGGCCAGGGAGCACTCGGCCATGAAGAAGTACGACCACTGCAGGGAGGGGCACGTCTGCATCAAGTCGAACAGCAGCAGTGACACGAAGACCACGTTAATTGTGCACCATTTGAGATATGTTTTTGCCTGGGCGCCTCGGCAACGCAGATCCAAGCTTTTCTGCACCAACGGCGAGCTGTACATTGAAAATTGGTTGGTGATTTGGGCGTGGCTGGCATTTTTTTAGCTTACCTTTCGCTCCGGGAGTAATTCATGCTGTATTTTGTCTTATTTCATAAAATTGAGAATAATGCGGAAAAATTGGCGGCTTTGCCGGTTTAGTGATGTGTAAAAGTTTAGACAGTGCTGCCGACTTGGCTTTATCCCGTCAGTATTATAAACATATCGATTGTTCTATCGATACATCACAAGTGACATTTGACATGTTTGAGTGGCGTGGCGCTCACGTGGCGCGGTATGTTTTAGAACTAAAATCAACATACTTGACCGTCAGGTGCGCCTCTGACGAAAGCATCTCTGTGCAGAGTTGCCAAGTAGTAGGAATAATTTAAATTCAAATTCAAATTGTTTATGATAACAACTTTTTAAATAATGCAATAAAAAAAAGCTGCTCTTTTACAAAATAGACAACACATTATGTCAAATTTATTAATAGATCGAATAATAATATTTATTTATTAAAAATGCTATCTATCATTGGTCGAATTGGTCTGAAAAGCGAATAGTTTGATCTATTTAATGGGTAATGTCGAATGCCTATGACTATAGTCGAATCGCACGCCTTCGTCGCTTTCGCTTCCCTACAACTGAGGGGCCGACACCCACACCGACCCCCAGCCCCGGAACAGGGGCTAGTTGGAACAGCAGCGGATTGTTGATGAGGGCAGCGGCGATGCCCAGAACCGTGGCACCGGCCAGCGGAATGAGGAAGCTCTTGGCCAGCAGGGCCTTCGGTGAGATTTCCGACGATCCCTTGTGCGCGACAATCTCGTGAGAGTCGATGGGATACGAGCTGTAGCTGTACTCTACACCTGGACCCGCATAGTGGCCCGCTTCGGGTCGCGGCCTGTAGACTTGGTACGGTGGCAGCCCTCCTGCCTCGCCACTGGAGCCGTATCCGTGGCCGGGCACTGGTCCCTGTTCGTAGCCATGCCCGGGTCCCGGTGCGTAGTCGTAGGGATAAGGATGTCCTTCATAAGCATAACTTTTGCCTCCTGCTCCGCTTCCGCTGTTTCCGTAGTGACCTGTGGATCACGGGGGGCGATAGCTCTGAGGGGATCTTCACTTCACATTCGGCTGAACTTACCCACGCTGAGGCGATCCTGAAGCGGGCGACCTGCCTGCCGCCACGTGTCGTAGGCCTCGCTGAGACTCTCTTTATAGCCGCCAATCTTGGCTGCAGATTCTCCGCCTCCTCCTCCCCGGGAGGGAGGGCACCAATCGGCTTGGATATAAATCCAGCTGCTGTGCTGTCCAGCTTCTGCCCTGAACCTGGTCCCCGATAGAACTCTGGCGGTGGATCGTAGCTCTTCGCTGCTGCGGCTGCTGTCGAGCCGCCCGAGTCCAGACTGACGCTGATCTGACGCTTCTGTGGCGGCTTCAGCGGTGTCCAGGAGTCCGCCGTGGAGTTCTGCTCCTGCGCGACCACCGCAGACAGCCAGAGGCACACGCACCAGCAGAGGCTGTGGATTCCGGGGCGTAGATTCCGTTTCGATGCAAACATTTCGACTGGGAACGCGGCCTGCAGCAGCAGCGTTTATATGAGAGCTGGAGGTGGCAGGTGTCCCAGTCTGTGGGGAACCTATGTCATCATTTTTTGTGGCATTACAGAGTGGCGTCAAATTGCGGGCTGACGGCAATTTAGGCCCAGGCCCTGCGATTGTTGTCGCCGCTTCGCTGGCATTGGGATTGAGACGCACGCCTGGTTGTGGCATGTGGCATGGGCCACGATTAGTGCCGCCAGCTTGACAGTCGAGCGCGGGCGGCAGTGGGAGGGGGAGCGAGTTCTTTCTTCACTCTTTCTTCACAGCGCACCTTTCATCAGCGGGAGCAACGGGCGTGTAGTTGCCAATTTGCTGCTGCCAACTGCTACTCCCACTCCGCAGGGGGGGGGATTATTGAAATTAAATCACGGAGAAGCAGCCCTCCACTCACTCTCTCGCGGGGCACACAAATTAGGCAGTGGAATTATTCGCGCCCTCGAGTTGCGCGCCAAAAACAAGCTCAAGTTTAATTAAATCATTTATTGGTGCTTATTTTTTGCTTGGGAACTCTCAGGCACAGGCACAGGCCCAGGCCCCAAGGGGGAATGATCTGAGAGACTCTTCTGCAAGGTCATTTTCCTTGTTTGATGTTACAGATATCTATCTATCCATTACACTACCCCACACGGTTTTCTCTCAAGAAATCGAACTGACTTTTTCTGATAGATTTAGAGGTAGCACTTCATTTCTTCACATAACTTGGGTATCTTTCAGCTGGCTTTAATGTACTTTGCGATTCCAAAAAGCTGATAAATGCAGCTATAAAGTCAACCTAAACACTTTGCAGATTCAACTTACTGTTTTGGGAACTTTTAAGCTTTCAAATGTAAAAATTATAATTTTTTACTTAATTTTTTCCTTCAAATTTGGACTTTAAAAACTCTGATAAAGTCTAAACAAATTATATCCTGTATCTTTTTTTATTTTTGTTTATATCTGCATTAATTAGGCGTCGTTTAAGCTATTGTTCATAAATGTCTATGAAGAAACAACAGAGCTAAAATTGGTTGACTGCTCTCCACTTACAGGCTGTGGCCGCTCCCGTTTACAGAGCCTCTCCCGTGTTAACGCTCTCTGAGAGAGCTCTGAGAGTAAGCTTGAAATCCCCGTTCGTTTCTTGATCCCTCCTACAAATACTAGCCACCATTGAGTTAGTTAATAACTTCATTCACTCATCTAAAACCCAAAGTAAAATTCCAAAATGAACGTATTTGCATTTCATATTTATAATTGCCATTTGGTGGCATACATATGTATGTACTTGTATGTATGTATTTATGTAGGTATATTTATGTGTATATGTATGTATATATGCACAATTCATTAACTAAGTTAATGTCACTAAATTAAAGCGATATTCTTGCGAAAGATTCCTTTGTTCTGCTGGTATACTGAGAGAGGATGCTAAGTGCTAAGGATATTGATACTACTGATTGATCCGATATGTAGTCGGATATATGTATGCATTATAATACGAGTAATACTGTAATCTGGAATATATAGTATATTTTATGCAGCGAGCTTTCATACATCTTCGGAATTGACTTTCAGTTGCCCCCAAAACCAATGGGATGATGCCTGGTGCCTGGGAGCAGCTTCGGAACGGAACCTCCAATGGGTGGGGAGGAGCAGTAGGAGGCGGGGAACACACACACATATCGTATTTATTATTGGATTAGATACTCGTACGGGTTGGGTAAATGCCTCTGATTATTGGAATTGGAATTTAGTTGAGGGACGCCATGGAACGCTTGCCCCAGCCGCCATGCAGCTTCTGCCACTGATCGCGCTTGCCCCACATGCCCTTCAGGTTGTTCCATGTGGGCTCGCGCTTGCCCCAGGCTCCCCTGAACTTGTTCCAGCCCTGCGCCTGACGCCGCTTGCCCCAGGCCACGTTCATGCTCTTCCAGGCGCGCTTCTCCATGTTGCCACCCGCCTCTGGATCCTCCAGCATATCCTCGCCCGATGGCTGTTGCTGCTGCTGTTGCGGCGTCTGTGGCTGCATGTCCTGATTGTTGCTGGCCAGCCGCTCGAAGGTGTCCCAGTCGATGGTGTTGGTGCCATCCGTGATCACCAGCGGCACAAAGTGTCCGGTCATGTAGATGTTGTCGTCCCCTGCTGCATCCGGCACCTCGCCGTCCCTGCTCCGCTTGCCCCAGGAGCTCTGCAGCGACTGCCAGGCCCGCTTGTTGTTGTTGTACAGCAGCGGTTCGTTGTCGTCGCTCAGTTGGTCCACCACCTGCTCGGAGAGGCCGGTGGGCTCATTGCTGGCGGTGCTGCTGCTGCCTGTGGCCAGGCTGCTGCAGGCACTGCCCAGGAGCAACAGAACCAGCAGCAACAGGCGGCTCTGGGTCCTTGGCTTTGTCTTCGTTTGGGCCATCCTCACTGTGGAAATATGAAACGAAAAACGGAAAATGTAAATGAAACTGATACTGAGACTAAGACTGAGGCTAGAGGCCTAAGGGCGGGCTGCCTCCACCGCAGCGCCTCGAGGGGGAATGCTCAATTAAGTCAAAGCCAACGCCACTCGAATGCTCCCTGGGGATCCACCGGGGGTCCTGGGGAGCGCTTTTGTTTTTGCCCCTCCCCCCGCCCGAACAGCGGCAATCATTTCCGCCCCACGCTTAAAAATTACTCCAACAAGCGGTGGAAAGGGGGGGGAGGGACAGAACAAGCATAACGATTTAGCTAAATAACCTCTCTAATTGAAGGGCGCTGGTAGTGGGGGTGTGGAACTGCTTCCCACGCCAGCTGGAGGTCGGAGGTCATGTCATGCCGCCTGTCGACCGCTGCGTTAAAAGGCAACAGCGCATAACAGTTACAATTTATGGCCTATTAATGTCCAACTCCTGAGGTAGCAACCAGCGGGAGGCGTTCCGTCATTCCAAACGGAAGGAATCTACGGAATGTTTGCTGACACCAGGCAGGAGGAGGCAGCAATGCCGCCTATTGGCAGTTATCCGACGCACTTCTCAGCTCTGCTACTCTTGCCACTTGACTCCAAAGTGGAGCAAACGAAGGAGGAGGCTGATGGAAGGCTGATGAAAGGCTGTTGGCCATTATAAGTCGATAATGATGCTTCTTAAAAGGTTAATATGCTGCCTCGTACTGAAGATTATGGGTTTGTTTGGCCAATGGCTTAAGTGGCTTGCGATTGCACTTGCGGCTGCTCCAAAGACTGCTCCAAAGACTAGACAAAAGGCAGTTGGAAGAGCAGCTAAAAGGCGGACTGCGACTGGGATTGGGAGCAGCTTCAGTGGGCGCTGATATTTGTTTGCACTTCCTGCCAAAGTAGTTTTTCCTATGCGCTCGCATGTGCTGCATAACCAACCATATGGATTAGCATATGTACAGACACGCATGCACCATACTTAAAGGGAAGCTAAAGACTTAAGCAAGTAACTTAAAAAATAAAAGAGTACAAATTGGATCATGTTTGCTGTAACATTGCCGAAATACCATCCATAGATATTCCCACAGAGGTTCAGTATCATTTCGTATCTCCATTTATAATGCCCCATTTGTAGTAATCCTCCTGCCCGTTCAATAAAGGTCAATGCGGCTCTTGCCACCGCGCAGCTGTTAGGCGCCAACATGGAAAGTCATCTCCATGGTATCAACTCATCAAAGCCTACCACAATCAGAGTCAGGGTACAGGACGGGACGCATCAATCGTGGTATCTTATCTATGAGGTCTCCTGATTAAATGATGTTGTTCGTTGTCCGCTTGGATTGGCCAACTAATTGAGAGGCGTTGAGTCGGCGGAAAGCCAACCCGTTGCCAGCTGGAACTGGAGCTGGAGCTTCTGACTCCCCCCCCCTGACTGATGATGGTCCGAGTGTGAAGCCATCTCCCGGATCTCTCTCTCTCGCTCTCTCTCTCTCGGCTTAGAGTGGACTTAATTTGTGCGCTTGTCGTTGATTGATTGACGCTGACCCAGCAGATGAAAGTTTCAGCGGCTTTGCGCCAAATTATAATATATAGAGCCAACGCGATGATGGAGTACGCATCAAATTTTATGACCACAATCAGCGGCGGGGGCTAAACGCCATCCGGGAAACCAAGAAAACTGCCTACAAAACGAGCACAGGGGTCGGACTCAAATTGTAATTGAAATTAACTGAAAATATTTATGGCCCTTGCGGCTGACATTCTTTCGAATTTGTTAGTTGACTCCCATTCGCCTTTGTCCATTATTAATTTGACTGTCTGCCTGCCTGCCTGCTTGAGAATAATTCATGTGGTGTCTGGGGCAAAGGCAGCTCTAACCATACTCTAGCCACAATCCTCTGAAGAGGACACTCCTGGCTATATCCTCTTTGCCCAGTTTGCTGGGCAAACAAATTGAAATGAAATTTTCGCGCCAAAATTAAACAGCTTTGGTGGAAATCGAATTTGCCAGCTCTCCCTCCCGCCTCTCTTGCTATTCTTTGTGTGTCTTCTCCTCGATAAATAGCCTCGTCAAATATTTGCCAAAGGATGGCATTTGCCTATAAGTATTTTGTTTAAATAGGTCTCACGCACCCACGTAGACGAAGCCTCTTTCCCACTCGTATTGCCTGTCCTTTAAAAAAAAAAAGAGTGCCAATGAAAGGAAGGAAATCTTCATCGAGAATTTCAGAATTTCTTTGGGGCCTTGAGGGACGGACATTAACGAAAATGCGTAAATCAACAGAATATCCGCAAATGTGCAAATAGAGTGGCTCGTCTCAAGCAGACGCTACTTGGCCCAGACCCCACAGAACCCAGACCCCTGTCTTCCCTCTCAACCCACACTCGATTCTGTTTTAATGCAAAAGAGTTCTTTTCTTTCTGCTCTGCATAATTTAGTGACATTTTTTTTTGTATCAAATTTAGGCCGCTAAGCCGACAGAGGGTTTCCAGGCACCCAAATACAGCCAGTGATGCCATTATCCCATTTTAATTATTTTATTTCCGGCAGAACTCTGGGATATATACACTATCGAGGTATTAACAGAATAATAATGAATAATCAATTCATGAACAAACAATTAATCTAAATATGTATTAAGAACTTTTTTATTAAATAAAATTGCAATTTAAATTAAATATTTGTAACACATCTGAAGTTCAATTGATTCGTTATATTCCCTCAAATATGGAAATATTTTAAATATGAAAAAGCCTCACTTAGATATTTCTAGCACATTTTGAACAAACTTTTTAGAGGACTATTTCCAACCTTAAGATATATGTAAAAATCTATCTTAAAATGTTAAAATTACTGATACATACATAATATTATCTGACTATAAGAAAATACGCGTAAGAATTTCTCTAAATTTCTGGACAACAATTGTTTAAAAAGTTTTTCTTTTTTTTGGGGCACAGATTGCTGACAATCTTTCAAAAATTCTTTAATTTTTATCTGCAGAAATATCTGCATAAAACCCCCACCAACACACATTATTTAATAATATATTTTAATAATCAAAATTAAGTTTTTTAATTATATTTTCAACGCAATTAATTCTGAATTTTGTAACTCAATTTTCGTTGTCTGGTAAGCCAATAAAGAACACAATTCCCATTCGCCTGCCACAATTGGATTACAAACCCATCGCTGCCTCGTACATATATTGAATATTGAATACTTTTTCCAAAACCAAACTCACCTGAGTATATTTTTGCACAATTTTTGTTGTTTTAATCGAAATCAGAGAATGGCTCTTCCGTTCTATCTGCGGTCAGTGGCCTTGTTTCCCCACAAAGCGTCCTTCTGATTGGATTCTCTTCCGTGATTTTTATTCGCTGGTTTATTATAGTTTTTTTGCTCATGAAAATTACTTTTATAAGTGGATTTGTGGGTGCACCTGGAACTCAATTAGCGGACACTTGCACCGCGTCCCTCAGTGGGTGAAGAACGAACGAACTGGTCTGGTCAGTGGTCAGTGGGGTACAGTTGGGAGCCCTGTCTGTGGGGCCTGCGAGGTGCGTAAACCTGTTGATCGACTGCTAATGATACGCAGCACGGCGCAGCAGTCGTTTATAAATCAAAACGGAAGCGATTCGCGGCAGCCGAACGTGCACCCGGCAATGTGGCCCGAAGCGGACTTCGTGCCCCCACAACAACAAGGGCGCCTTGCTGCGCACGCACACATTCAAATGGACATTCAATGATGGGTGGCAGGATGTCCTGTTTGCCTGTATGTCCTCCATTGTAGTCCTCCATTGCTGCTTGCAACGGAAGTGGCCAAGAAGACTGCTAGGGCAGGGGGAGGTGTGCCACCATCATTGTTGTAGTTCCTCGTCTTGATGGCACACATGCGCGGCCCTACTACAACTTTTGTTTACTCGACCCGAACCCAATGCCCAAAGCATTCCCGATCCCCCTGGGGAATTGGCCAGACTGTAGCCTGCGGCCAGTACTGGGACCTGGCGTCCGCTGTCGATGCGTGGGCCCCTCCATGGACTCATTCAAATTCAGGTACATGCTCCTCGCTGGGGTTACCGCCTTGAGACATTTAAAATTAAACATCCTCACACAATGAAGTGAAAGCACTCAGCGAGCATATTGCATATTGCATTGCATTTTCTTTGTCAGCGGGTGGGGTATGGGTATGGCAATTGACCAAAACACAAATACAATTCTTTGCTGCTGCCATTCATTCACCTTCGATTCGCATTGGCATCGATGTGGGTGGGTGGGTTTCCACATGTTTCAGCTAAGCATTCGAGTAAAAACCCTTTTAGTGCTTCATGAATATTTATGACGACATTTCTGTGGGTGTCTCCGTCACCTCTTCGTGCATCCACACCCCTTAACTGGTAAGAGGTGTTCATCGTTCGAGGCCCATGGAAAGGAGAATACGAATAAAAGACACCCTCCTACAAATGATAGGAAAATATATGTACATACTCCCCAAAGGATTCAGAACAGAGTAGCATTATGGCATGGAATTTAGACACTTTCTGGATTCACACTTGCCCGAATACAACAATATACCCTTCTTGTTTCTGTAGATATAAGAAGGAGCATCTTCAATTACGAGAGCTGAACTGAAGGAAGATGTCAACCTTTGCTCTATGGATGTATGTGTGTGTGTTTGTGGGTGTGCGCACATCAACAGGTTTTCATTTGTGGCCATTTGATGGGTGCCCTGTGCCCCTGCCCTTGCCAATGCCCCCTGCCTGTGATGCCTATAAACGATGATGGGAATATTTATGACACTGCTCTGCCGGTGCGTATAATGAATGGGTTATGTGGTGGCGGGGAGCCACCTTATCCCTTATCCCCCCCAACGATAAGCTACGTAGCTACTAATTGATTTCGCCACTGATAAATCGCTGCCAAGTCAGACTCGCTGCTATCAATGACAGGTAGGACAGTGTTGTTGCCTCCTCTGGGAGTGCAGCCGCAGCAGCAGCAGCAGCAACGATGGTTGTAAATCATTTCCTGTTTATGTGTCTGGCCTAATTGCAGCCATTATCAGGCGACCTTTATACTGAGCGATCCATTTAAATACGTCACCGAATGATGCCATATCTGCCATGTTCGGGCGTGCCTTTTGCCTTTAAAGAGGAACACCACGAGAATGTGAAATTGCATTGAAGCCCTGCCCTGCTATCGCCTTGCCTTGACCAAGTCACACTGCCCCACACACCCGCGGTAATTCCTTTCCTATTCAGAATGCGACATTTGTATAGGAATCCCTTGGTAGTTTCATTGTGAAGATGGAGTAGTAGTGGCTGCCCGCTGTGCTGTTGCCAGCTAATAATCATTTGTTTGCACTTTGCATGCGCCAGATGGCAACAAAGGGCCGAGCCGTCTATAGTTTTTTTTACATACATATAACTTGGCCACGAGCGTGCGAAGCCATGTATGGAAGTGGCCATTACATGCCATCATTTAAATACGTCATCAAATATGTAAATGATTTGTATGTTATTTTATAAACTCCTTTAAATGTTATGCATATTTTTTTGCAGTAAAGAATATAAATTCATATTTAAAAACCTGCAAACTGGCGGCAAATTGCTTCATGACAAATGGTGGATGATACGACCTATGTATATGTTGAACTGTGAACTAGCAGTTCAATTCGTTCATTTCTAGTAGTTCGATATATCAATTCGTGCCCATCACAAACAAAACAAAAAGCAAAAGACGATAACAAAAGATTGATTAAGCATGCGGCCGGCTTCCTTATAAAAATGCAAATTATACATGAATTTAGTGTTTTTCCGTAATAAAAATGGAAGTAATTTTACCCCTGGAACTGCACAATGGTCGAAAGTTTCTCGACTGTGCCTCAAAACTCGAATACGATGAGTTTTCAGCGGTAAGTCTCAGCGCCCACCCACTCCATCCATCGACCATTGTTTAACCTTTCTTCGTCTTCGTTTGCAGAAAATGTTCGTGTTCTGCACGGAAAGCAGCGATGTGGATGTGTTTGAGCTGATGGGGAACCAGCGATTGATGCAATTGATTTACGGCTGGGAGGTCTGCCGGCTGCCCAATCCCGATGTCCTGCTGGAGGACTCGCTGCGTCATGTTGTCCAGGTGCTGGCGCACCACTCGCTGCAGTTGTGGTTCAGCCAGGAATGGCCGAGCTGTTCGGAGGGACTGAAACGCATGCTGCTCTACTACCTGAACAGGGCGACATCATCGTTTGCCAAGATTGAGGGTCTCTCCAAAATCGATTGGCCATATATCCTCAAGTTTCAGGGCAGACCCTGGCGGGTGCCTTATCTGCAGCAGCTGTTTGCCAATCTGCGACAGAACAAACATCACACCATTGAGCATTCGGTGCTGCCTGCCACACATGAAGGTGCGTCTAAGACTCTTTCATTTTGAAGATTTACTGATTACATTTTACTCTTTTGTCACGCAGATGTCACGTTCCTACAGCAAGAGAAGCTAAACATCATCCTGCTGCGACTTATACAGCTCTTCAATGCGGGCAACTTTGAAGCACTGAAGCAGCTCTCCCTCAGGGTCCTGGCTGCTTGGCTCAAGTCCAATGCCGAGGCAAGCTTTGAGGCCTTGGCACATGACCAGACGGCCATAACATTGGTGGGACACCTTTATCTATTGACAGTATTCGTTATGGACGAGAATCGGGGCTATGCCATCGACAATATGGTAAGTAGGGACACGAAACGGATTATATGTGACATATATTTTTGATTGATGATCTCCTTCACAGATGTACAATATACGATTCTATGCTCTGAGCATGCAGGAAGCACCAATTGCGGAGAACATAAACTTTACGCCCGCCCGTCTCATCGCCCAGGTTTGTGTTCGCTTGAGGCTGAGCAAAAGCGGCTTCTTCGAGCAGATTGTGTTCAAGAAGTTCAAGCTTAATCTGGTCACCTCGTTCGCCGTCATGCTGGAGGCCTACACAAGCTATGTGCTGGGCAACCAGCTGATGGAGTTGATGGCCCTAAACGAACACGATTTCCTGACGCACTTGCCCCACTTCAGGGTCCTAATGTATCGCTATGTGGAGGAGCGGGAGAATAGCGAGACCTTTCTGCTGAACGAGCTTGCAAAGCTCGAGTCTCAACGAAATAGCCATGCCAAGCCGTACACCGTGAACTTGAATCTGAACTATCAGCAGCAGATCTGCAAAGGCAATCGTGCCAGCAACATTGGCAACTACAAGAACTGCGACGATGATGAGAAGCCCTTGGCGGATGTCGACGACGAGATGGATCGCCAAATAGATCCAGTCTTTCAAAACGTACCCAACAACGAGGAGGTCTTGGACTTTGTCTACAAATTGCTGGCAGAGCGGGTAAGTCAATGAGTCGACCGACTAACCTCATGGATTGCTCAAATGCCCCTTTTTGCACAGGAATTTCGAGGATGGCAGTTTGCCAAGATTGCTCTGCTGCTGAAGATAATTGGCCAGCAGCTGAATGCCATCGAAATTTGGCGCTACCATCCCGGTCTGACCACGGACTTTATGCTCAACTTGGAGCACAAGCTATCGAATAACTACGCGGACTTGGCCAAGGTGTTCAGTGATCATGGCTTCATGGAGGCGGAGTTCTGGCTGACGGCCTTCTATCTGCATCCGACAACAAATAACTACAACGAAGTCAAGCGCTGTTCACGAATCAAGAAGAAGCGCTCAATTGATGACGACAGTGCCAGAGTCGAGCCCGGGGCCGGTGGAACCACACAAAATGCTTTCATCATCAAATACGAGCTGCTTAGCTCCACGATTGATGTCGATGAAATCGTTACCATAACCAATCACAATGCCCCCGTGGGAGACTACGAACCCATCTACAAGGCTCTGCAGGCGCTGCGACTGCCGCGCAGCTTCATAAAGGATCTGCTGACGGTGATCTTTCAGCCGCGTAACAAGCGCTATTCGTGGGCCCTGGAGTGGTCCACCTTGCATGAGCGCTGCAACGCGCTGCTGAAAAGCAAGGATCTGAAGAACAAGTTCGTGGCTCTCAATATGGCCGAGGCAAACGATCGATTAGAGTTCCTGAAAATCGACTACGCCAAGTACAAGGACCGGCCCCAGCTGGACTATGGCACCATTGAGGAGGGCTATGAGAATGCGGCCAGCCTGGCCGAAGCCGAAGCTGAGGTGAGCGCGGATGAGAAGGAAGAGGAGCCGAGTTCTAAGCAGCCAAAGAAGCGAAAGCCACCGCGCAAATTTTGGGATGAAGGTAAGCCAAACCCCAGTTGGTTGATTCTCCAGAGTAAACGTATTCCTTTTTAGTGATATCCGAAGATGATGATGATGAGGAGGAGGAGGTAGCCTCTGACGAGTCGGAGGCCTATTACACGGGCACTGGGCGAAGGACACGCATTCGAGCTGCTGCTATGGTTGCCAATGCCATGCTCTCTGACATGGATCGGAGCATGCGAAGTGGTCGCCGATCGCCGCCCACCACCAGCTCTACTGCTCATTCCGATCCAGAAGAAGTATCCCAGACTGAGCGCAAGCCTGAGGCTGAGGCCGAGCCCGAGTTCGACCCACCAAAGTCCCCATCCCCAGAAGCGGCAATGATTCCGGAGAAGCGGTCATTCGGCGATCTGCTTGACACCCGAACAAAGTTCAGAAACGAAACAAAGCGGCTTCAAGGCCTTTGCCGACATCTGGAGCTTCGAAAAGGAAGAGCTTCAGGGTGTGGCCAGCGGCAGCAATGGTCTGATGGAATGCAGCTCAGTTCTAAGCAAATTTAAGAGCTGGCAAACACTAAGGGAAGCAGCGCCAGCGGACACAAAAGACGAGGATGCGGCGCCACAAGAAATGAAGACGCGCGGCTCGTCGGAACCTGACAGCGTGGATTCGGCGACTTCAACGATGGCCATGCACGACTCCACCGAGGAGCCCTGCGATAATTTTTCTGGTGTAAGTAAAGAGTTAACGCCTCCGCCGGCCACATCGTCTGATTTTAATATGGAGACAGGCGTGTTGCAGCCCGAAGAAAAAGAGAAGGAGACGAGCCAGGACACGGTAACTGGAGTCCAGGAGGTAGACGAAGCGAGGACGACGGCGGCGCCAGATCTCTTACAAGAAACGAATACTCAGGTACATCAAAACAAGCGCTTCAAATCCTCACCAAGCTCCAACACAAGCAGCCACGCAGCAGACCCATCCACCCCTCCACCAGATGTCGACGACAACGACGACGATGAATTAACCAAACGCCTTATCCAAGAGTGTCTGACACGCACGGCCGAGGTGCGCTTAGATCTTCTTACTCTCCAGGACTTGAAGCAGATGCGGGAATGCCGAGTTCGGATAAAGCGCACCGACTTTGTCTCCTACTTCCAAGAGCGAGAGAAACCGCAACGGAAACGAAGAAAGCCAGGACCAGGCAGGCAAAGTGACAGTCACAGCCACAGCCTTTCCATCACCACAGACAGCAATGCGTCGACGCCAACACACGAGATACTGAAGAGAGGGAAGAAACGCTTTAAGAAATTTGTGCATATAACATCCGACTCGCCGGGACCATCATCGTCCGTGATGATGGCCAAAAAGATCTTCAGACACATAACCTCCGATTCCTCAACGGATATGGAAGAGGTCCATCCGCCAGCGCCGCTCAATCGCAAACGAAGCAGTCGTGGTGGTCATGGGGCCCGAGGTAGCACGAGGGTCAAAGGGGCTCCAAGTGCGAATCTGCCGTCAAGTACCTTCAGACAGGGTCTCCTGTTCGCCAGATGTGATTGAATTGTCCTCGGACTCACACTCCTCGTCCACGTCGTTGGCGCGGAACAGCCAGGCAAGCATCCACTTCTCGCACGTCCTGGAACTGGATCCGCTGTACGAGGAGGAAATCGTTCCATTTTGACGATGCTAAAAGGACGTGCCTCATTCTCCCTGCACTGGCCTGAGGCGAGGCTCTACGTGTTCGGAACGAATGCCAGCGAGGGGTTGCACGTCGGGAACTAAGGAACAGCCTGAAAAATTGAATTTGTTTCGCTTGTTAGAATGCAATTGGCCTGGGGCACATTTTGTATTGGCTCTGCCCTGGATTTGATGACATTTTTTTGTGTGTACATCTGTTTGTCCTGCTTGTCCTGTTTGTATTGTGACGACGACAGGGCCTGCAGGGCTCGTAAAAAACTCTCCATTTCGACCAACAGCAACAGAGGCGGGCGGCCTCTCAATTAACAGCCTAATTGATATGCATTGTGGTTCTCGATAAAAACGAATTAGCCACACGCGTCGGAGGAGCACTTGAGCTGGTCAGGCATATCAACAACAATATCCGGGGGGAAAAAGGAGTCGGCGGGAGGAGACACGTGTCGGCTTTTGTGTGATTTTGGGTGGCAATATATTCTCAGTTAGGGTTGATGTTTGATGGCATTACAGCTGCAGCTGGGAACGCTTGAATCTAGTTTACGTAGAGTCTAAAGCATAAGCTTAGGATTAAGTTCGATTATGTCCAATGCAAATTATTAAAAATTACTTTCGAAAGTTGCAAAAAGTTACTTTGCATCCTCTTTGGTTTATATTTTTAATTAAGTAGAACTAGGAAACAATTATCTGGTGTTCCCCCACATATATGTATGGAAATAATTTAATGATCAGTTTGACTGCGCTACCTATTCCGTTTTCTTATTTTTATTTTTTTTTATGCTTGCCATATGAATATTATGAAATGTACATTTTTATTTTTTAATATATATGTTGTTTTAAGCCAAAACTTAAATTAAGACCGACTGCAAGGTGTTCTTCAACAGCGGAAAACTTGATTATTTAAACGAAATACATTGGATTTTTCTCCATCAAATTTGGAACAATCAGCCGCTTTTCATACTCCTCCCTGGGAGAAAGGAACTTTTTGACGCTGCAGCGAAAAAGTCATATAGAAATAAACGAATCAATGCCAGGACGCATACAATACGCACCCAGTGAGATAGACTCGCCCACGGGCGGCCACTAAATGTGCGAGATATACCGGAGCTGGATACGAGACGGAGCGGTTGCAGCGCGGAAAAAGGTGGCATAGATTGTATGTCAATTGCTGGATGAGATCAATATCCAGGTTGCCCGAATTCTCGATGACATTGTAACGCGTCGGCCTGGCCGTGCCCTGAATGGCCTGATGGCTGACCAGAAAGAACTGCATCTCATTCGGGTGGACAATGGTGCGATCCACGACGGTGCCCGGCTCCACATTGTTGAACTTATTGTACTGGGACGGACCGCCAGAGGGGAAGAAGCGCGTGTGATGACGCTTAACCGCAATTATGCAGCAAATCTTAGGCTTAATGTGCATCTGAAACGAGGGTTAGAATAGAGGTTTCTGGTAGCCAAATGGTTTCAAGTTACCTTGCAGCAGGCCGCTGTTATGCCCCTCAATTCTTCATTCTTGACCTTCGGAAACTGACCGTCGCTGACACCATCACGATAATAGACAATGTGCTCGGGGTAGCGTTTCCGGTACTGATGATACACACGCAAATGCTCCATAGTTATTGACTCCATGTCTTCGATCTCCTCCAAGAGCAGACCGCTGCAGCCGATACTGCATGTTGTACGATGCACCGAATGGATCATGGGAGGCTGCCACGCCCACCACACTGGGTATCTCACGCTGATCGGGCGATGGATGAGTGACATCGGCACCCAGAAACATGACATGCTCCAGCTGAGTGCGCGGATTATCCTTCAGCTTGTGATTGATGCCATTGAGCTTGGAATTGACCTTAAGCAGAATGTTGGCAACGCACTGTGGGTTCAATTTGCGTTGCACTGTGATCTGCTTGATGCACTGCGTCAGAATGCCGTACTGCAGCTCAGCCTTTTGCTTCACGGTGTCGTAAGTGGTCCCGAAATTTGGTATAATAACGAACACCACATCCAACTGGTTGCGTTTGAAGTCCTGAAATAGATTGTCCATATCATGTTCATCCTTGTACGCCCGGATATCAGGCTTTTTGTCCAGGCACACATTGACTGTGGCACTCTGATTAAGAACCTGCCAGGAGAACAAGATTCACAATTATTCCGACAAGCCCGGAGGCCCGGAAGCTCACAACTCACGTATTGTTTGAAATCTTCCACCTGATTGTACATCATCCTGCCCCCATAAATGATTGCCCACTTGTGTTCATTCTGCTTGGGGGCATAGAATTTCATACGATCCATGCGCCACGCACCGCTCTTCACGGCCACCAAACAGTTGCCCTTGTATTCCACCATCGGCGGATCGAGGATCCGTGTGTGCACCGTGATGAAGTCGCTCTCCAGACGAATGCCGAAGCGGGAGACGGTGGGATCCAAGTTGTGCTTGAAAAATGAGAGCATGTGCATTATCTTCTCTTTACGCTGATTGGTCGATGTGGCAGCATATTTAATCATGGCCGACACCTGAGCTGCCGGATCTCTGCGCTGCAATATACAAAAAATATACATCAAATAACGCAATCCAGGAAGCTGTTGCACTCACATTCAGTAACTGGCCATCCTCGATGCCACACATTTCCAAGGGCAAGTAAATGTCCTTCAAGGGCGATCCCACATGCAGGCAGAGTAGATTTGGAAACTGCAATTTGTAATCCCGAGATGCGAAATACTTTTCCACGGTCGTCTTGTTCCCATCCTGATCAAAGGTTTGTCTGCTGGCCGGAAATTGGGTTAGGGCGACGACCTTAAAGATGGTCGGGGCTCTCTTAAAGCACGCTGGTGGCGTGTAAATGATTCTGATACCGTTTAGAAAGGCATCGATATCTTGGCGCTTGTGATCCAGATTGGTTCGCTTGTCAATTTTCTCTCCATGATATCGCTCAATATACTCCAAGACGGATGTGGCCAGCGGAAATGACTTGTGGCATATGTCCACATTCACAAACGGCCGATCCCCAAGGACGACCGACTGATAGAGGCCGACCAGAGCCTCGTAGCCTTCGCCAAGACTATACGATTTTCCCGGCTCCGACCGCTTGAAGAAGGAGCGACCCGCGCGTATGGCGGAACTATGACAGGGGGTGGCTAAAACAACCTCCAGCACCTGCATGGCTCTCATGGGCTTATCGTAAATCTTGTCTTTCATATAGCTGCAAAAATGGAATAACTCAATTGTAGTATTTGTCAGTAATTCCGCATCACTCACCTGTGCAGGGAGCTCAGGTCTACTTTCAGCTCCTCTGTCTCCTTTAGTTGCAGAGTGTAGTCCAG
The DNA here is from genome assembly GCA_009664405.1 of Drosophila bifasciata. Taxonomy (NCBI): domain Eukaryota; kingdom Metazoa; phylum Arthropoda; class Insecta; order Diptera; family Drosophilidae; genus Drosophila; species Drosophila bifasciata. The sequence continues at coordinate 44,409,328 of CM019043.1, forward strand.
GGTGCGACCATGGCGATCGGTCACCTGGGTAGAGCAGAAGGCAATTCGCAATCGATCCGGTGGATGGGTAAACTAACCGTAAACTTACCGTCACTTTCGTTTCTTTGAAATCGCAAACTAGTTTATCCGCCGTGTAGAAGGAGGAGCGGCCATCGTAGGCGGCTATCACACCGCCCAAGTGCTCAACTCTGTACAGCTCAAAGGCGTCACGATAGAACTTCTTTGGGTGATCGGGTGAGATCTTCACATCGTAGTGATAGGCAACCGCTGGCATTTTGTCCAGGTTGACATCTAAATAGTTGACACCAGCTTGACCAGGTCTCCCCAAGGTTCCACGTTTTATGGTGCCGCCGGGAAGAGACGACTGTGCCAGACCGCTTCCCTGAGGCGACAGCGGCTGACCGCGTCCTTGAGGCGACAGCGGCTGACCGCGTCCCTGAGCCGACAGCGGCTGACCGCGTCCCTGAGCCGACAGCGGCTGACCGCGTCCCTGAGGCGACAGCGGCTGACCGCGTCCCTGTGCTCCTTGGGGCAGCTGCGACAGTGGCTGTCCGCGGCCCTGTGTTATCTGGGGCAGCTGCGACAGTGGCTGTCCGCGGCCCTGTGCTCCTTGGGGGGCAGTGGTTGCGACTTGGGCAGCTGCGACAGTGGCTGTCCGCGGCCCTGTGCTATCTGGGGCATCTGCGACAGTGGCTGTCCGCGGCCCTGTGCTCTCTGGGGCATCTGCGACAGTGGCTGTCCGCGGCCCTGTGCTCTCTGGGGCTGACCTTGAGGGCGTTGGTCTTCCGGTTTAGGAGGACTATTAATCTGGGAGCCTCCTTCGCGTTGAGTTTGGCCCTGAGGACGCTGTTGATAGCCGCCCTGTCCTCGCTGTTGTCCACATTGTTGTTGTTGTTGTCGCGCGCTGTGTGTTGTCTCCTTCTGTCCGCCCCAGCCTTGCCCGCCCTGATTGCGCTTCTTCTGACTGCTCTGTATCTGCCATTCTCCCTGCCCTGCTCCTGCTCCGGCTCCTGAGATCCAGCAGGACCTTGATTTGCAGCGAGACTGCGTAGGGGCATGGCACTAGCGGTCTGCGCTGAATTCTTCTGGAAAGCTTGTCCTTTCTCTGCAGAATTAGCAGCAGCTAAAGATTCGGGAGTAGAAGAGTTGCAGTTAAATGTTCGATAAAGAAATCTCAATAGACAAAAAAGTACCCTCTCTGGACTGCGGTTACTTAAATTGAGTGTAGAAACTATTTGGAAGACGGTGTCAGATAATTAATTTTGTATTTAAAATTTCAATGTGAATTTGATTATCAAATTTAGTATTTCAATATGCCTTTGCAATATATGTAAAATTTAGCACCAAAAAAAATGTTGACAGAGCTGTCACCCTCCTTCTGTTTCAAAAAAACCCAATATAAAATAAGATCGCTTCTCAATGAGGGATAATTTTTGGCGATTTTTGTTAGCACATTTGATCGAATTTAAAAAGGTTTTTTCGAGGGTGCAACTATAGTACATCCACCCGAAGTGTTGTACAGAGTTTTCCTTCACTTACCTTTTGGCTGATTCTGTTGTAGGGGCTTAACGGGCTGTGGTTCGACGTAATCTTGCTTCCCAGCTATTAGTTGCTCGGGTTTCGCTTTGTATTCTGATCGGAATTTATTTATTTAATTTCACTTATTTTTTCATGAAATTTTGACTTTATTTAACTCACTATTTTCTTTGCCCATTTTAATTTATTAGTTTTTGTATTTTTGTTCGGTTTTTAGATCTGTACTCGACGACTGAACTGTTTCGAATGACAAACAATATTATTTTCTGCTGGCTGAAGTTTTTACACTGCCTAAATATGTGTTTGACCGGGTAATGTGATTGATCGAACCAAATATATTGGGGAAATGCTTAACTTTCATGAAGTGTGCACTTAGTTAGTGCTCAAACAATAAACTCTGCGATTCAAATACCAAATTAATGCACTAAATGAAATGTTCTCTAGCTTTTTGAAGGTTCTTCTTGAATCTCTACCACGAAATCTATTTTAGTATGACCGATTCCATAGATGACCCGATCTTTGAAAAACAAATATTAGTTTGAAGGGGCATAATTGATACCCATACAGCCACAAGCCGAAGTGGCATATTGCTCAATTAGCATCCTTGACCCACTCTGGAGTTTTTCTCACTCGTGCCAGTAATTTGCGACAATTGCCGCATATCATAACAGATACGCACGTGTCGACAGCACTTGGAATCTCATGGAAATCGCTGCCTGCAGACGCCTCCACTTAGATGCTCCTTGCCCTGTATTTGTGTGGCACACTCTGCCACTTGAGCAGCCGGTAAGACCGCGGCACGTGGCCAGGCCTTAGCTTCGGCTGTAGAGGGAGAGTGAGAGTGGGAGTACACATGTTGCGTTTTTCGAAAGTGTCGGAGGTGTCCTGGCCACGTGGCTCTAATTCGTTTAGCGACAGGCGTAAGCCCAAAGTGATTACTGCGGTTTACCCGACAAAAGCGAAAGAGTTGCGGGTAATTGAAACGATTTGAATGGCAATCGCATTAAGCGTGCGCAAGTTCAATGTTGTGATAATCAAAAAATAGCAAACTGTTTCGAAAATGCGAAATTTATATACTCTACGAAACGTTAATGGAATGAGCCTTAACTTGCCGCAGTTGGCTGATGAAAGTTTAATAGACATAGCTGCATAGTTAGAATCCCTCTCTGTGGAGTCAGATAGATATAAATAAGTTTATAATCCAGTAAATATTTCATAAATATTTCCTAAATATAATGCGTTAAATATTGCCACAGTTAATGTATTTTTGAGTGTCTGTTACATTCTCTGTTTAATTTCTTGAGAAAACACCTAATGAAACCTCTGGGACGGACCTTTTCCTTTTCCTCAGAAATGTTTTGCATGATATTGAAAGTCTCCTTAAAGTCATGATACCCTTTCTAGTACCCGAGAGAGTATGCAGCCACCAGCAAATATTTATTTGAACTTTGATGATGCCGTTGGCGTCACCGCTGATCCTCGCCAGCTCTGACATCCTTCCGATTGGCTTAGACCTCGCCGCTGGCCAGCAAAGCGTAAAAAATGCTCGTATTTTGACTGGCAGCGATAGCGATGCCCACAGCTATAACGAATCTCTCCTTCGAGAGTGTGTTCTCCCCCACCCCCCGTATACGGTGACACGTACACATACATACATTCATACATGTGTGTGTGGGCAAAAGCAACCCCCTTAACTGGGCTACAATCACGGCGGCGCGCATATCTTTTGGGATTTTGTGTGTGTGCCATGGCGGCGCCGCCACGACCGACGACAATGCGCCGAGGGTTGTTGCCGCGCCGCCTAGACCCAAATCAGCGGGCTTACCGCTTCCAGCGCAGGCATTAATGGCTGGCCCTGGTCCCCGGGCTCCGGTGCATAAAACCGGTGCGCACTCCTTGCCAGCTTTTAGTTGGTGCGGGCACGCGAGACACAGAGAAACACCCAGCGACACTGTCCTACGCAGAGAGTGAAGAACGGAAATCGGAAAACGGAATTGGGAGGCGTGGAATGTGCTTAGTGGTATACAGAGACAGCTACAGAGCAAGGATATAGTGAATCGAGAACCGATCATGGCTGCCTGCTACAATGCCTACAGTGCTGCCGCTCAGTCCTACGAGTTCGACGAGGACGATGACGATGCCTCCTTCGACAGCGGCTACGAGAAGAGCTTCGAGACGGAGGCCCAGGTCAGCTCCCGGCGGCGTTTGGATTTCGATGAGACGTACAACAGTGCAGCGGCAGGACCGGCGGCGCCATTGGCCTATGCCGGCACCTGGGACACAGCCCCGATCAACTCACCGCCGGCAGGATTCGTGGGCCTGCTGGATACGAGCAGCAACCACAGCACGCGCAGCGGCCGCACCCTGGTGGAGCACCTGAACAGCCGCGCCCCGGGCGCAGGCTTCGAGCCGCAGCTGACCAGCACGCCGATGAAGTCGCCGGAGGATCCCGGATGCACCGCGGCCCAAGCGCAAATATGCCGTCGGCAAGAACCGCGTCACCCGTTCGCGCAGCCCCACCCAGGTGGTGCGCATCAAGAAGTTCCGCCGCATGAAGGCCAACGATCGGGAGCGCAACCGGATGCACAGCCTCAACGATGCGCTGGAGAAGCTGCGGGTGACGCTGCCCTCGCTGCCCGAGGAGACGAAGCTCACGAAGATCGAGATACTGCGGTTCGCCCACAACTACATATTCGCCCTGGAGCAGGTGCTGGAGAGTGGCAACACCGTCAACCTGGATCTGGAGAAGCTGCAGAACTTCACACTGAGTGGGGAGCGCATCACGAAGGAGCTGTTCGACGCCCTCTTTGTGAATCCCCAGCCATTCCCCATGTTTGGCTGCGGTCGGATGTTTCCCTACGGTCAGACGCAGCAGCCTCCTCATTCCCAGCATCCTGAAGCACATCCAGATCTGCATCATCCCCATCCTCATCCCCATCCTCAACATCAGCCGCAGATGGTGCCCTTCCAGCCGGGCATGGAGTACCCTTCAGCAGCGCCTCATCCTCATCCCCATCCGCAGCATGCAACGCCAACTGGCTTCGACTTTGGCAGCAGCATGCGATACTATCAGCAGCATCCACAGCAGGAGCCGAGCCCGCAGCAGACGCCACCCGCTGGCCAGTTCTCGCAGGAGAAATACGATCTGTTCCGGGGCAGCTTCGAGGCAGCTGCCAATCTGCCATCCTCAGGAGCCACGGAGCCAGCGATGCACCAGCAGAGCAGCTTCTATACGCAAACGCCGCCCTGGAAGGAGTACCCAGAGGAGCCACAGCTCCATCCACAGCCGCATCCTCATCCACACAGCTATAAGCAGTATGCCCCACAGGTATAGCAGGGGTAGGACTTGCGTTTTAGGCCGTTTCAGAGCGTGATAGATTGAGATATAGATTGTGTAGATTTGCAGGCAACTGATCGATGGGAGTAACCAATAGATGATCTCGTGACTAACTTTGGGTGATTTAAAACCAAAAAGTTACTGCCGAGACTCGTCCAAGTACTTTCATCCATCACTTTCCTCGAAGCTGCAGCAATCAGTTGATATTTGTAGTAGGTGAAGCCACTGAATTGATTGCAAGGATCCACTGGAACTTTAGCTGATCCCTGCACTCAATTTAGAGTAATAATTATCAGAGAAGGATCCGCAACAGACCAGATCAATGTCCCATCTAATCCATAGTTAATCGCAATCCACTAACCTTTATTAATCCATTACAAACTTCACTCTTCATTGGTTGCTTTGTTGTGGATCCCAGTGGAATATTTCAGCAAAGAGTGCTCCAAAGGATCGGCATTCTTTTTCTCAAAATATTCTAAACTCCATTAATTATATAGTACAAATCGGTTGTCCGTAGATATACGACGAATATGTACCTTCTGCCATTGTAGACATAAGCGTAATTAGGTATTAGATATCATCAGGAAACTGTACAATCGATGGACTATATATATAGTAGTAGGTTACACCAGATGCTGTCAGATGCAGTCAGTTATTGCAATGCAAGGAAAGCGAGCTAGTCAGGAGCTAAAACTTTATCGTGATAAGATTGAATTTCGATGTAAAGCCACAAAGAACTATTTACTATTTTTGCTAATAAAGTTGATGATCAAAACGAACCAGAAAATTTGTTCAATACTCGTATATATCCAAGAATCTCCTGCTCCTCCCCTGGCAAAGTCAAAAATAGTAGCCAAATCAAACAACCCCGAGGGAGAGATTCTCTTATATAGTATGTGTGCGGATTTGAGATTCCAAACAAAAGACTTAAATTCAAATAAATATTGTATATTGCAGTGCACATAAAATGAATGGCTTTCTGTTCAGTTCAGTTCTGTTCTGTGTGTGTGTGTGCATTGCAGCTTGTTTTTACGAGTACGGAGTTTACTCGTACGTATTGTAGGGGGCATTTTTGCGCCCTTACAATTCGACATGGGGTGAGTTCAAGTAGAAACTCGCCTGAGCTCGAACAATGGAAGATTTGCCCCGTCACCTGCCACAGAATTACAAAACGAATGTACCAACAGCAGCAGCAATAGAAGCAGCAACAGCAGCAGCAGAGTCATAGGCTGGGGGTAGAGTCAGGAATGGTAGTCCTGAAACATGAGCCTGTAGTGGGCCTGCATGAATGCCACTCAAATTATTTAGTTGAATGAACCGGCAAGAGTCGAGAGAAACCGGAGAGGAGAGGCAAGGAGAGGAGAGCCCCGGCAACTGACTGACATTTTTGCCGTTACGATGTGGAAGGGTAAACCAGGAGCAGAAGCTCAAAGATTCCGAAATGGTACCGAGTTGTCGGGCAGTAGAGAAGGAATTTGGTTTCTCAAACTTGTGATTATTTTAACTACTAAGCTGGATCGGACTGCGACCCGGCGTTTGTCATTTGTGCAGCTTTGTTGAAGGTGTCCGGATTTATCTTAACAATAATCATTATTATGGCTCGGCATGGGCTCCGGTTGCTCTGTTGTTCCTCGCCAGAGCTGGTAACAAAGGCGCAAATACGCAGCGGGTGAGCCAGCGCTAAGCTGCATTCAATTTCCAGAACTGTCACCGAGGAAGGGATGCGGCTGGGGCGGAGACTACATCTGGGGTACGGTTACGGGTCGGGGTACGGGTACGCGCAGGCATCATTAGCGATACGGGGTAGCTATATCTAGATGGCTATCGGCGGATCAATGACGGCATCTTCCCCCCATGTTCTATGCTAATGCACAATGCCGGAGCCGGCAAAAACAATTTGGCGATGGCCATAAGGCGATAAGCAAACCAAAATGGAAACAAATTGCCATGGACATGCTAAAAGGAGCAAACACAATGGCATCTTCCTGCGTCAAGTGCTGGTCCTCAGGGTGCGGTTCATGTGCGGTCCCATGGACATGGCACAAAAGATATATGGATGCATAGCTGATGGATAAGTTGCCCGAGGGCTCGATTTACATTGCAGATAGCCAAAAGTAAGGCCAAATGTTGTAGTGTTTCATAATTCTTTTGAGTGAAGTTTTTCCATTGAAATGATGGAGAAATTTGGATTCGGATTAATGGATTCTTCATAAAAAAAGAACTGTACTAGAAGAATCGTGCAGAATTTATAGGTTTAACCTTTTTTTGCGCACTTTGGCAGGCATGAAATATGCGTATGCATAGGCCATAGGTCTGAGGCCATATATCACATCATCCAAGGATTGGACCTTCTGCAATTTGTCTATTGCCATTCGGCAGATCGAATTTTATTTGGCGAATTGATTGTTTTACGCCTTTTTAGCAAGAAGTTGACACAGATTCTGGATAAACCCTTTGCCAGTGCCATTTGCACGTGCAACCCCAACCCTCGCCCTCTCCCCAGCATATGGGTAACCCTTTTTTAGTGTGTGTCTGATCAAACATGGAAGATTCGCTCTGGTGCTAGAGCTACACGTTCATTTTTTGGCGGCAAGTTGCTCGACCTTTTTACCCATTCATTGCCCTGCTCGAATTGGTTTATCTGTGAAATCTGTGACGTTCGGGGTGTATTCGTTACTGTTCCCGAATCACGCTCCTTCCTGCCTTGATGTCTGCGCCTCTGCCTCTGCCCTACCTTTGTCGCTTTTGAGTTGTGTGCTCATCTAACCGAAAAACATTGGATAAACAAACAGCCGTTCGAGTATTTTGTTACACTGAGTAACCCGTACCCGTACCCGTGCTCATATCCGCCGTACCCTGCTCTGGCCATGTATTTATTTCTCAATAAGTTTGTGGAAGCAGCCCCGCGAAGGAAGCCAATCTGTCGCATTTGTGTGCATGTTTGGCCCGGCGAGAAGGATAAGCGGAATGGGATGCTCGGCCCTCGTAGAAACTGAAACTGTAAAATGTTTTGCAAGTTCTGATTTTTAATCCGATCAGAGCGGTTTTAGTCAAATTTAAGCAGATTTATGTCACATTGTTGAGCCGAAAAGTGGTACACGAGAGGCGGAACAACACAAAACAACAGAAAAGAAAATGCTAACACATGTAAATCAAGAATCAAGATAACTACGAGTACGAGTATATCCGCCCATGTTCCTCGACTATTAAGCAAATCGAATCGAGATCATGTTCGACAATTGTAACAAATTTGATTTAAGTTGCGGCAAATTGAACGATGGAAGGAAGAAATAGAGCAGATTGTGGGGTCTTGGATGTGTAGCAATAATTGTTACAGAAATGATATTTATCTGTAGAAATAATTTCTGAATATTTGTATACTTCTTTGGGAAACAATATTCCAAGTATTTAAGGCACACTCTATTATTTTTTAAAGTATACTAATTTTTAGATGGTACGCCAAAGTCCAAGCTCAGTTTGTAAAGGAAACAAATGGCAAATGTAATCGTATGATGATTTAGAGAGAGATTTTCAACCCCCATAGAGGAATCATTTTTATACCCGTACTCGAAGAGTAAAAGGGTATATTGTATTTGTGGTAAAAGTGGATGTGTGTAACATAGAGAAGGAGTAATTTCCGACCATATAAAGTATATATATTCTTGATCAGCATCAATAGCCGAGTCGATATAGCCCTGTCTGTCCGTCCGTCTGTCCGTCTGTCCGTCTGTCCGTCTGTCCGTCCGTCCGTCCGTCCGTCTTGTTTGTCGCCCATTGCTCGAAGGCTATAAGAGCTAGAGCAACCCAACTTTTTATCCAGTCTGATGTGCTATCTCACTCCTAGAAAGTGTTTCAAAATTTCGCCCCGCCCACTTCCGCCCCCACAAAGGGCGCACATCTGTGGCGTCCACAATTTTGAAAAATAACAAAAACTAAAATGCAGAATCATAGAGACAGCCCATATCTATAAGGGGCCCAAATCTGAATCGGATCTGATCATTAATATAGCCACAATAGACAAAAACATACGCAAAAACTTCTGCTCCATCCCTTTCGCACTCACACAAAATCGAGTAATTTTGGTTTTTCGTATAAATGAGCGCCTCGATCTCAGAGACTATAAGAGCTAGAACAACCAAATTTTCTGCCTAGACTCCTGTGATATCGCTTCAGTGCAAGTTTATTTCAAAAATTTTGCCACGCCCACTCCCGCCCCCAAAATACGAAAATCCACAATTTTGAAGATAGAAAAACCAAAAATCCAGTTTGGTAGCAAATGACCATATCTACCAGATTCCCGAATTTGGTTCAGATCGGATCGTTATTGTAGCCACAATGATCAAATGAATTTTCAGAAGCAATTCCCCAAACCTCTTGCAGCGCGCTGCAGCATAAGTCAATTATTGGGGTTGATTGTCGCAGCACACACACTCACGCTCAAACATGCTGCCTCGTGCAGTGTACGTGTGTTGTTGTGAGAACTGATGTAGATGTAGATGACAGATGCATCAAACAAATGTTAAATGTAAAATGTAAGAAACTGATACAACATTTGAAAATTCCACATAAATTACATGTGTACTGACTGAGTACGGGTATAAAAGTAGAGTCGCGTTCACAGCGACTCCATACGTTCTTTCTCGTTTATTCCAGTCACAGAATCAACCAAAAAAAATAGAAATATATGTATGTATGTATGTAGATATTTTATTTCCAAATGAATAAACTGTTAGACAAACAATACATTAAACTTTACAACTTCACACCCGCTGATGTACGTTGTACGGAATGCATTAGCATTGGGATGGCAGTCCAGCCCCATGGCAGGGCGGATTCCCTCTTACCGACTGGGAAAACTAGAGGCAAACGTAGTGGTAGCTGGTAGTCTGGTAGCCTGGTAGCTGTACCACAAACGATGAGTTGATTGTTATGCAAATGAGCAGGACCAGGACGAAATGCGAGTGCTCAACCCTGGGCCCAGAGGCTGAACTCTTCCCGTAGCTGCTGCAGTTCATCAAGTGGTCATAAATTTCCACATAGTTGGACTGAGAAAGAGAGAGAGAGAGCGCGATGAAGAGAAATCTACAAGGAAGAGCGGGGAGCTATCTAATTACTATGCAGCGCCATGTGCATAATGAATCTGACATTTCTAATTTATGGCTTGATATTTGTTAAGGCTGTTTTTTTTCGTGAATAAATTGAATCCAAAGGCTGGCCCTAAAATGTCGTCAAAACAACGGTTTCATGCCTAGTTATTGTTGAGTATAAACAACGGACACGGAAACGGACACGGACTACGGATAATTGAAAGGTGCTGTGGATAATGCTGTGTGGCAGATATCCTTTCGGCTCCTAAGCTGTCATTGCTTGCTGTATGGTGTAAATCCTTTGGTTAGTCCCATTGATCAGCGATTTATAGCAAGCTGTCGCTTCTGGATAATTCCACATCCGGCTTAGGACGGAAATTCGCGCGAAAATCCCGCAATAATTCCATCATTGTGAGGTCTGACACACACGCACAAAAAAGAAGAAAAATTGCAAAAAATTAAGGAAAATCCTGCCAAAAAATGTTGCAAAAAATTACCCCAAAAATATATATGTATATATTCCAGTGTACACGGGCAACCGAACAAGTAGTTAACTGAAATTATGCAGACCCCTGCCAGGGTGAGTCCCGGTCCTAAGTCCCCTTTTTATGGCCCCGGCACCTCGGCCAGCGACCGTTATGATTTCCTTTCATTTTCCCTTTTAGTTTTTGGATATGCACGCAAGTCTTTGGACTATTTGTTGCACGTCCAGGAGGGAAATGGCCGCGGGCTCAGTCATTAATTGTTTGCTTTGTTTGCCAGCCAGGCAGTTTGGACATCTGGCCAGCTGCCTGACAGCTCTACAAACACTGACTGACTAACTGTCAGGGAATTGAATCGAGAATCTGGGGTAAAAAGTTGATTTGTGCCTCGTGCCACAGCACAGGACACCTGCAGGGCAGAGAGAGGTATGGTATGAAGTGCCCTCAAGCTGCCCTCACTAGCCGATCTCCCACACTCTTAAGCTCTTTTGGCGCCGTAACTATCCATCCATCCGATGGTATTAATTGGCGATTACCAAAGCGTACGGAGACTCGAGAGTTGGCGCCGTGCCGGAGTTTGCTGGGGTTCGCATTGTCACTCGGCTCTGAAGTGTGATTTATGAGGATGACATCGGCGTCATCAATCATCAGTCACTGTGCTCAAGTGGAAGGTGATTTGGCGAAAAAGGGAACAATGGGGAACTGCAATTCAGGTTAGTTTGGGTTTTATGCTAATTGTTAAATTCTGATTTAAACTGGAGAATTGTGCGGGAAAAGCGCTTTTAATTACAGTCAGTCTGTGAGGGGTAGGTAGCAACCCCCACAAAGGTTTGACCCGTCTCGCACAACACTTGATTTGGTGTCTTGTGCTGTTGATGTTGTTTCGCTTTCAAAAGTTATAAAAATAAGTCGATGGATGTGTGGCAGCAACTACCAGCAGCAGCAGCAGCAGCAACCCCTAGTGGCAGGAACAGTACAGTTCATCTTGCACCCTTTGATTTAGTCAGAAAATAGGAACAGAAGAACACAGGGGCTGGGCCAGCATCATCCCCTGTTCGTTTGCTCTCTGTCTTTCTCACTCTGTCTCGGGTTGCCAGGGGCTAATGAGCGCCGCACATTAGTTTTAACAACATATATTATTTATGGGTTTTTCCCTCGTCCTCCCTCTCTACCTCCTGTCCCTTGCCTTTGGCTCGAATGTTTGCTTTGGACGGTTACATTTACACTTGCCTGCGCATAGTGACGCACTTCCCGAATGAATTTAAAATGAGAATTTGCAATTACTCGTTGTACTCGTGGAGGCAGGGCAACTTTAATTGGAATCTGGACAGAGCGACTCGTTAGCAACTCCAGGCACGATCTGATGATTCTAGAAATTGTTAAAAAAGGGGAGCAGAATCCAATGAGATGACGACGCATTACAAAAGTTTTTAATTATTCGGAGTTTTGAGGTTTGTTTAATTTAGTTTCTGGACTGTACTGCAGAGTATTTGTGGATTTTAGTAGGAAGATGGGGATTGAAAATAAATATTTCTAGGCGACAATACTTCCTAGAGGAAGTGGCACACAGCTTGATAGAATTTCTCGACAATTTATTTACTCAAACAAAAATCGTTTGATAGATTTAATTAATATTTAAAAATAAAATCAAATTTTTTGAAAGAAGTAAACTTTAATGCCCAGAATATACCAATAAAGTACTGAGATATTTTTGCCATTTCAATGTCTGAAAGAGATCTGCAATTGCACCTTTCAAATTTCCCATATTGAATGGTATAGGTATGGGTATGGCCAGCAGCAGCCTGATTTGCTTTTAGTGGGTAAAACAATTCATTTGCATATCACTTCACACCTACAAATGAGTATATCCATACCCGACCCATTCACCGCGTACTCTACATATAAAGCCCAACGCCAACGCGTCGAAAAAAAAAAACCTTTTGGAAAATGACTAAATGCTCGCTGTAGTTAATAGAATTTATTTGCACACATGTTCACATTCGACAAACTACTTAGTCTCGTAAATATATTTACTTAATAGCAAAAAAACATATGCATTCTGTTTGAAAATGGGTAAAATTCAGCGTTTCGGCCAGCACGCACATGGACTGACTAACTCCCGACTTTGACGCCCTGACGCTGGAGGATTTGAATATGGAAATATGGAGCTGCAGCTGGATTTCAGCTAGAATTGTTCTGCATTTTTGGAGTGATATTTATTTTGCACTTGTTCGACATGTTATGGGCAAATATACGATAAGATAAATAGGTTTATAGTATAAGTAAATGCATTTCTATTCCCACCAAAATACAAATGAAAACCCCACAGATTCGAGGCAAAACAGAGCTCGAATCAGAGTTCATATTTCAGTACAAATGACACAAAGAACTGACTCGACTTAGTCTAAGTATTTTTCAGTTTTCAGGATAATCGCTAGCTAGACTTTATACACTGCTTAATGGCTACACTTAGTCTATATACGAGTTGTACGATACATACTAGATCACGCGCATAGTATGCTTAAGCTTATTATGGACTGTTTTGGCATTCCCCTCCCCTACCAACTACCAATCGAACTCCCCATTCGCAGCTATCCATTCGATCTCCGCTGCTGCTCCTGGGGGCCTAAGTCTTGTGCTTACTAGTGACCTGGACCTGACCTGGTGCAGAAGATAAGCTGCGGCTACAAGGGACCGTAGATTGGCTCCGAGTAGAGAACGGCGGGCATCGAGTAGCTATATGAGGTGGGTGTGTGCTCCGTGGGCGAACGCAAACTCGCCTGCAGACTCCGCTTGCTGTGCCGCTTGAATCTGTGTGGGAGATGGGGAAACATCAGCATCATAATTCGCATTCCTTCAAAAGAAGATTTAGTACTTACTTCCTCTTTAGACAGCAGGCGGTGCACAGGGAAATCAGAGCAGCCAGCCCAATGAGGGCGGCAAAAAAGACTAGCCAGGCGCCTGCCGAAGTCAACATTCCGGCGAAAAGAGCCGCCGCATGGACCCTTCTCACCGAGCAGGACTCCACTTCGCTGACCCCGAAGGCGGCGTAGATATCGATGAGCTCCTGGCGCAGCTGCTGCGAGTTCATCAGCTTCTGCATCTCGCTGAGGGACAGGGCAGCGCCGTTCTTGAACATCTGGAAGCAGGAGCTGGTCGCGGTGAAGTCCAGACTCATGTCGGGACGCGTAAAGACCTGAGTGTCGAGCACGTGCAGCTCCAGGCCCAGGGGCTTGAGCTTCTTCTGCAACTGCTCCTGGAAGGGGCGAATGTTGTGCTGAATCTCGTTGGGCGGGCGGGCAAAGACGAACTTCAGCAGCGACTTGTCGCGTATGACGAACACCTTCAGGTGGCTGTGTGCCTGGCGCCTTGGCTTGGCCGAGTTGTTGGCAGCCACCCGCATCAGGAAGTACCCATCCACGTAGTCCAAGAAGGAGCCGCCGGTGCGCAGCTCTCCAGTGCGATTGTTCAGCGTGAACAGATTCTGCAGATTGCCCACGGCCAGTTTCCGACTCCGCTTATAGAACTGTGGCACAAAGGTGACATTCTCGATGGACAGGGAAATGGGCGGCGCCTCGGCATCAGCGTCGCTGGCGCGCAGTGTAGTGACCACAGTGTCGATTGGTACATTGATGCGAATGCCCACTGTGGGATCCTGCTGCTCGAACTGCGGCAGATTGTCGTCTATGTCGAGCACCTTAATGGCAATGCGTAGGTGCGAGGGATCCTGGCGATCGTAGGGATCGCCGATGAACCTGTAGCCGGGCTCTCCCAGCTTCAGGCATTTGACGGTCAGCGTGAAGGACTCGACCAGCTCCCGATCGATGGGCTGGGTGGTCTTGAGGAGGGCCAGGCTATCGTTGGTTCGCTCGATAGTGAAGATCTGCTCGTTGTTGCCCTCAATTATGACGTAGTCGATGGCCGCATTCTCGCCCATGTCCTCGTCCACGGCCCTGAAGCTACCGACAATGGTGCCAGCCGGTTCTTCCTCACTTACAGACATGGCCAAGGGTCCTTCGTCCTGCAGAGAAATCGTTCTGTCAGACTCTTTTGTTTGTTTCTCCCTTATTTGTACTTACAGTCTCCCTGGTAAAGCGGGGCTCGTGATCATCCACGTCCAGTACGGCAATCTGCAGGATGCGCGTCACCGACTGCTTGGGCTGTCCGTTGTCGCTGACCTCCAGGATGATCTTGTACATATTCTTGGTCTCACGATCCAGCGATTGTGTTGTCGTGATCAGCCCCGTGTGGGTATCAATGGCAAAGGCCTCCGCATCCGCTGTGTCTGGCAGAATGCGATAGGTGATGGTTCCCGAGGGTGTGCTCTCATCGTCCGGATCATTGGCTACCACTTGGAATACTGGTGCTCCAATAACAGCATTCTGAAAGGTACATGCTACGTGACTATATCAAGATTCCCTTCAATAATTGCGACTTACCTCCGTTACATTAGCCATTTGCCCCACTCGAGGCGCCACAAAGTATGGCACTCCATCGTTGGCGCTCACATCGCCGATGAATATGCGCACATCCACGTCGGTGGAGAGTGTTGGCTGTTTGGGCAGCTGGCCGCCATTATCCTGGGCACGCACGATCAGAATGTAGGGCTCCGCTCGACCCTTGCCAGTGAGATTGCGGCGGGTGGAGAGCAGACCCGTCTGTGGATTGATCTTGAAGAGGCCATTGGCTTCGCCCTCGTTGACCAGCTCGTAGCGAACTTCGCCGCCCAGTCCCTCATCCGCATCCAGAGCCTCCAGCTGGAGCACAAACGAGTCGATCTGTGCATTCTCCGGAATGACTGTGCTGTACTTTCTCTGGGTGAACACCGGGGCATTGTCGTTGACGTCCAGGACATCGATCAGCAGGTCCACGACACTCTGCTTGGCATCTGTGGGCTTGCCCGGCGAATCCTCGGCCTTCACCTGCAGACGAATGTGCGGAGTCCGCTCCCGATCGATGGTCTGATCGCGGGCCACAACCACCTCACCGGTGACGTTGTTGATCTCGAAGAGCATCGCGTGCTCCCCCTGCAGCGAGTAGACGATCTTGTGATAGCCCAGACGCTCGTCCCTGGCATTCAGCACGGCATCCTTGTCCAGCGCCCTCACCCGCACCACCCGCTCCGGGTGCATTCGGTTCTCGATGATCGTGGCTCGGTAGGAGCTCTGCTCGAACCGCGGACTGTTGTCGTTCACGTTCTCCACGGTGATGTTGAGGCGACTGATGGTGCTGCGTTGCCGATCCGCACTGCTGGCCCGCACCTGCAGCTCGAACTCCGGACCGTTGCCCGCCTCCGCCAAGGCCTCGTAGTCAAGGCGCTTCTTCAGGATTACCTCGCCGGTGCGCTCCGATATCTGGAAGTAGTCCAGCTGCTTGGGTTCGATCAGCTCAAAGCTGGTGATGGGCTGCCGGGTCACGGGATCCTCTGCCTGCAGAATGAACAGGGCACTGTCGATGGGCATCTCCTCCTTGATCTTGATATCTATCACGGGTCGGGAGCTGCTCCAGCCGGGGTTCTTGAACACTGGATTGGTGTCCTGGAAGGACTGCACATAGACAGTCACCTCGGTGCTGTCCACCTGCCCCTCGGGATCCACCTCTGCGTTCAGATCTCGCACTTGCACGGTGAAGATTATGATGGCAGCCACATCGTGGCGCAGCGAACTGTTCACAAAGATCTCGCCGCTCTGGCTGTCGATGCGGAAGGCCTCCTGCACACGGTAGCTGCTGCGATTCGTGATGCTGACACCCGCCTTGGTGGTGGCCTTCACGGCACCCAGCAGGCTGTACTCGAGGCGCGAATTGAGGTCCTTGTCAATGGCCTTCACCCGCAGCACACTCTCCCCGATGGCCGTTCTCTCGGACACGTAGGCCGCGTAGCTGGCCTGCTCGAACTTGGGCCGCTCGTCGTTGATGTCCTTCACGTTCACATACACCGTGCTGGTGGCAGTTTCCGGTATGGGTGTGCCCGAGTCCACGGCATTCACTATGATCTCAAAGCTATTCATATTCGAATCGCGATCGATGTGGGCCTGCGTGGAGACTGTAATAACACCGGATCTATAAAGAAGAAGGCATTAATTCATGAATTAAAGCTCAAGCCGGCCATATCCTCAGTACTCACTCTTCATCAATCTCAAAGTTATCGTTGGCTCCCACTATCCTGTATCGCAGCAGGCTGTCCAGGCCATCGGGATCGTGAGCAGAGACCGAGGTCACATTGTAGCCCGGAGCGGCATTCTCCGGAATGGAAACGCGATAGCTGGGCGGTCCTATAATGGGCAGATTCTCGACATTTTGAAAGTGTCCCCTGAAAATGGGACGCTGATTGCCAGAAATGCCCACGCGTACCAGGACACGGGTGGTGTTTGACAGAGGTGGAACACCTAAAAAGACAAAATTAATATCTCTCATTGGGGGAATGTTCACCGAAAACTTACCAAAATCTGTTGCAGAAACAATCAGCTCGTACTCGCCACGCTCCGTGTCCATGGATCGGGCTGCCTTCTGGATGATTATCTCGCCCGTATCCGGCTCGATGCGGAACACATTCCCCGCTATGCTGTTCTCCGAGACAATGCCATAGGTCACTCGTCCGTTGCCCTGGGTGGGACCATCTGAGTCGTGGGCACGCACGAAGAACTGCGGCTCAAAGATGGCCGCTCCCTCGCGGATGGTGCGACTGTACTCCTTGCTCTCGAAGCTCGGATGGTTGTCGTTGACATCGGTGACGCCCACAAAGAGATTGGCATTCGACTCCCGACCACCGCCATCGATGGCCACTACGGTCAGGCTGTAGCTGCTCTGTTTCTCGTAGTCCAACTGCCGCTGCAGATAGAGACCGCCCGTCTCTGTGTCCACATTGAAGTTGTCTGCCCCAAAGCCCTTGAGCACATACCGCACGTGTCCGAATTCCCCGGAATCTGCATCAGTGGCCTTGACATGACCTATGAGGGAATCGGTGGACAGGTTTTCGGCTGCAGTGAAACGATATGTGGGCTGTGCGAACACTGGCGCATTGTCATTGGCATCCAGAAGATGAATTTCCACACGAGCCTTGGCCTTCTCCACGCCCTTCACCAGGGCCACCAAATCGAATTCGAATTTGCGCTGCTCCGGATCGGGGACATCGTAATCCAGGCGACTGGCATCCAGGACTTTGACCACAACTGGCGTACGACCCTGCGCTTCGGTGGGGGAGATGGCAAAGACGCCCTCAGAATTGGCGACATTCCGCAGGGCCAGCTGGTAGCGACTGTTCTCGCCCATGTCCCGATCATCGACGAATATCGAGAGACCCGGCAGCGGCATGCCGTTGGCCAGATTCTCGGCAATCGAGACATTGAAGTGGGGGGCACTGAACGTGGGCTGGTGATCGTCGACATCCGTTACGACGATAGTGACGCGCGTTATCGAGTGCTCGGCGGGAATGGCTCCGTCAATCAGTTCGGTGGCACGAATGGAGAACACGTAGACGCCGCCGTTCTGCAGAATCTCCGCATTCTCGCGATCCAGCGGCTCTGCGCTGGTCTGCAGCACAGCGCTGCCCTCCCTGGGATCCCCGAAGGGCACCAACTCGAAGTGACCGAATGGCTCATCCTCCAGCGAGAGGAATATCTCCCTGGGTATACCCACATCTCCATCTACGGCCTTGACAGTCAGAATGCTGACGCCCGCCGGTGTGTTCTCCGCGACTGTGGCCGAGTAGGGGGCATTGGTGAAGACGGGCGGCTGGTCCTGAATATCGATCACATTGATGGAAATGGTGGCCAGCGAGGAGAGGCGATTCTCGTGCGCACTGTCCGAGGCCGAGATGGTCATGATGTACGACGGACGACTCTCAAAGTCCAGCGGCTGCTTCAGCGCCACTCGAGCGGTGTAGTTCCCGTCGGAGATTTTCACTGCGCGCACTGCAAAGATGTCGCAGATGTCGTTCTCCTGGAGAAGGTACAGAAATTGTGGACTATGCCGATGGTAAATTGTAATTCTCGAACACTCACCTCGACGCAGTTCAGCTGCACCTCAGCATTGATGCCCTCATCACGATCCACCACAATGATGGCGGGCTCAACGTTCAGCTCAGCGCCCACTGGCAGGGACTCGCTGACGCTGGCCGTGTAGGGTCTGCCGAAGAACGTGGGCTGATTGTCATTGTAGTCCCGCACGGGTATCTCGCGTCGCTGGGACACCGTGTTGGGCTCTGTGCCGTAGACGCCCTCGTCGGTGATGCTGATGATCACCTCGACGGTGTCTTGCGACTCCCGATCCAGTTCCTGCCGCAGCCGCACCACGCCCGTCTCCCGGTCCACCGAAAAGACTGGCCCACTTATGCTATACTTGAGACGGCCACCCTCCGGATCGGTGCCTGTATGTCAAAGAGAGAGAGAGAGAGTGGCGTGAGGTGAGGTGAGGAAATAGTGCAACAAAATTAGTTGGAGACTATGTAAAGCGGTTTGTCGGTCTATCCCACTGCCTGACACGCTCACTGCTTTAATTACGAGTTATCCGAGCTAGCGTCATAGGCTGTCACTTCGTGGAAGTCGTTCAGTGGTGCCACTTCCCGAGTCCCCCCACTCACTTACTGGGTGGGTTTATGTAAAAGCGTGTGAAAAATGCTAATTTAGTTCCCACAACCTCCTTTGCCCTGTGTGTGTTTCTAGTTTCTAGTCGAATGCGTTCGGTGCCGGTAAAACGGGGCCAACTAACTACTATAGTTGGGGGTCGGTAGTTGGGAGTCACTAGTCGGTTAGCAGTCGTGGCTTTGTCTACCGCTAAGTGGATTGTGTCATTCCCCCGGCAATTTCTCTTTCTCTTTGCTCCAGTCTAATAACAGGAAACATAAGTATATCCAAAAACAAAAAAAAAGAAGTATACCAAAGCCAGATACCCACCCGCTCGAGGGCACCACGAAATTACTATAGAAATTCTTTCAGAGCAATAATGGAGGTAAGGAAAAGAAAGAAATAACTGGAGAGAAAACAAATGAACCCGAGAAGAGCTTACCAAAGGAAAACAGAGACCAATAAGCGGTCGGGAAAACTGCTTTTGGCACTGACTGCCTCCTGCATGCCTGCCTGCCATGCAGCTAGACAGATTTTTTCAAGTTTGCTCTAACCATTCAGTGGGGTACTTCGGCGGAGGGGGGGGATCTAAAAGTTGTTGGGTATATGGGAGCGGGTCTCTATGGCATGGACCGACAATTGCAGCGCACGACCAAAAAAAGACACGACTCAAAAGCGGGAAGCAAACAAACAACGAGCCGAAACAACCAGCCGCTCCTCCAGCTCTCCACTACACCCAAGACATACCGATTGCGGTCGCCAACCTGGTACAGCGCTGCATGCCCGTTGCCCGTTTGCCTCCCCAACGCAACTATGATCTCCCCTCTACACACCGCACTATCACCACTGCCCCCCCCCCCTTGCATTGGGGCGCGTGAGTGACCGTTTCAACTTTTCAATGTACATACATAATCATACTTATATTTCGGGTTTACACATATTCATACCCTGCAGACGATGGATGATGGGAAGGGTATATTGGTCTCAAAGAAGTAATAAACCGTTAAACTAAAAGTTCAGATCTTGAGGCAAGGGGAACCCACAGTGGGATACGAAACCAATTCACTTATTACGAAACTTATTCATATGTATGTACATATGTATTTTCAGTGCTTATTCGCCGCGACATAAATTACTTGTGTAGATCTCAAATAAGATAACGATCACCAGAGCTATGTGAGAGTAAGAGGGATGGAGCTACATTCTTTGCTGCGCACGCTCGCCATTTATTTGTTTACAAAGGAACAGGAGAGAGAGAATGCAGATGAATATGCCTTGCTGGCAAGGGATAACGGGAGCTGCTGCTGGCAGTATAACCTAGTATTGTCTATATAAATGGAATGTATTTGTACATATGGTATTTATACTGCAATCTATTGGGCCAATCTGTATTTAATATAATTTTAATACAATTTCGTATTTGAAAATTCAAATTTAATTGCCATTATGTTTACTTTCAGTTTCTCTTGAACGAAAAGAGATCGCTCTCTGAATATTTATTTATGAAAATATAAACTGCCATGTGTAGGGTATTTTTTAGTCAATCCCTCTGTCATTGCCAGCCCGTTCTTACTTGTTTTCTCTTCTCTTTAGGCATTCTCGTGCTCGTACCCGTATGTACCACATGAGTTAACAAAAGTTTTGGTAAGAGTTTTCTTGTTTGGGAGGGAAAAGTGAAAAAGCTGAATGAACATTATAATTGCTGGTACGTGCGAGATAATGTGGGGAAAAGCTTTTCTTCTTTTCACTTGGTCCATCCCATATATCCGATCGTTGCTCGGCGGGGGAGGATGTGCCCGTAATTGTTGTGGTAGTTGCTGTTGATGCGGCAGATATAATTTGTGATTTCATGCTTCACGAAGCGTATTTGTTAATATTTGGCTCTTTATTACACACTGAAGTGGTTGGGTTTTCTTTTTTTCGTTTTTGGATAAGCGCAGAGAAACGCCCGGTACAGCCGCCCACCATGTGCCAACATTCGGACAATTATTCGCTTTGCTTAGCCACTCTCCATTCATATGGTATTCGAAAATATGTAATTAAGTAAACTGAAATGAGTGTTTTAGAAATACTCATTGCAGAAGCAACAGCTTTGTGGAATCTACCTGAATCGGTGAATCAATTCAAAATGATCATGAATTTCAATTGATTATTCCATAAACCAAATGCAAATATTTGTAGTTTCGCAGGGCACAATGGAGTTATGCAATTGCGGTGGTATTCAATATGGATTTCCTATCTAAAGTTATGAACCAGATGCGACTGGACATTTGCTTCCTGGCTCACAGTTTAGGCCAAGTAATTTTTCCATTTGGTCGGGCCACTTTTTCAAATTGGTTTTCAAGTGTTTGTGTTTGGCTGTGTTTTTTTTTGTATGCCTGGCCTGGCACTTTTGATTTCAAACGCAGCAAACGTGTTTTGTATCTCACGGATGCTGCTTGCAAAACGAACCTGCTGAGAGGCCGCTCACCCAGTCGCAGTCACAGTCGCCGTAGCAGTCTCAGTTACAGTTACAGCAACTATCCGGCCAGGCCAAGGCGATTTGGCACACGCTCAGCAGCCAGCCAACAGCCAACAGCCAGCCAGCCCCCAAACAACCAGTTAAGACAATGCTCCATCTGATTATGAAGTTGGCGCGCCTGATGAAGTTGCAGTGGCATCAAATTGCAGGCCTCTCCATGTCTGCTATGCATCGCATCTGTAACTGGGGACTGGGCCTCTGTGTTAGGGTGTCAACTGTGGAGCAGCAGGTGGAGCAAACAAGATCTGCTCAGTGGGTTGTTGTTTGTTGAATAATCATTTTTCGAGGGAGTGACGGGCCTCCTCTACTATGCTGATTGCCATTTGATTGCCATCTCCAACTGTCGACTCTCGATTGATTGGCACTCTCAATCGGAGTAAAAGTGTGGTGTGATGTGGTGTATAGTAGAGCATTCTAAAAGCAAAAGCGAGACTATCTAATGACGGACAGCCATTACAGCAATCATCATTAACCATATCGGATCTCTGGCCGTGTCTGTTGCTACGCACAAACGTGTTCAAATGCATTTCCGCATGTCCACCTATCAGACTATCATATGCAAAGTACATACATATGTACTTTCCTATGTATCTTTGTTTGTTTTTGTTTGGCTAATTGATTACCAAACTGCATTCTTGGGCGATTGCTGGCGAATGCAAAACTTGCCAAAAGCAAGAAACAGAGAAACAACTGCCAAGTACTCGAACTCGTACGAGTAGTCTGTGTGTGGTTTATCGCACATTCTGCCAGATCTCTGCCATTGCATATTTTACTACACTCACATTGTGTAATCGCCAATACACATATGTAGAGATATGTATATTCTCATATCTGAGGCCGATATGCTGCTGCTGTAAACGTGCTGCTGCCATAATAATAATACCTCCATCCAATACCCCGCACAAGGTTGCCTCAAAGTAGGTGGCGTTGTGGCCAGAGCCAAAAGCAAAAAAAAAAAAAAATAGAAAAAAATGCCAAGCCAAGAAATGAAAGTCAGCACGGGTAATTTGAGGTATGTCCAAAAGCTAAATTACAAAATTATTATACACTTAAAGAGCCAGCCAGAGAGGAGGAATATGTGTACGAATCGAAAAGGGGATACCCTCTAAAGGCAGAAACACCTTTTATTAATTTAATTTAAAGATATTAAAGCTGCTTTGAAGACACAGCTAAAGCCCACAATCTAACCCTCAGACAATATGAAATTTAAACTGAGTAAATATTGAATATTAGCTCGATGGATGACTCAATCTTCCATAGCATAGCATTGTTAAGATGCGACTGAAACTTTTCTTCCAAAATATTACATTCTTAAGCTCACCAGATAATACTTAATGGAATGCCCCCCCTGGGCCTGTCTACCAACTTGTTGGGCTAGTGGGGGGGTGCTCGTTATTTTCAATAACAACAAACTGCCTGACTGCCTGCCTGCCTGCCTGCCTGCCTGGCTGTCAGTGAAAGGCATCATCTCCGCAAACTGCGTGGGAACTGGGCTATTGTTGAACATTGTCTCAATGCTGCAATGAAAGCCATGTAGCAATTTCGTATAAAATTATGAAACGTAATGTAAACGTGCCTCCCCCCTGGCTGTCTCAACTTACTACACATGTTAATAAAATGTGCCCCAGATCTCGCACACAGCCCGGGAAGAAATTCTACATAAATGGGACATGCAACAAAAGTTGCCATAGAACGTGTCTTATCGTGTAGCACCCACAATTTGTTAGTGGCAGTGGCAGTGGCACTTACCTTTCAGCTGGTAGATGGGACTCCCAACTGGCGTGTTCTCCGACAGACTGAAGCGGGACATATCTCCTGTTCCGGGCACAAATTGCGGCGGATGATTCAGCAGCTGAGCCATGGTGGAGCTGGAGCTCAGCAGCAGCAGCAGGGGCAGCCCCAGCGGCAACATGTTGCCGTTGCTAATTTCAATGCCGTTAGGTATTTGTATCCGTTAGCTCGCCGAGATTTCGTGGCTATTTACTCTAGTATTTAGCACATAGATTTAGTAGAACGACACTGTTTTGATTTTAGTCCGCTTTTAGCTGGTTCTTGGGCCGTGTGGCTCACACTGCCGACTGACTGCCAGAAAATGCAAAAGCAAAAGTTTCTTGTTATTCATTTGGACCGAAACAATAACTTTTTCAATGTTAGCTGCTGCAACACCACACCCGCCCCCAGTTGGCCTTGTCGGCACAGTACTATATACATATTCAGTGGTAATGGAGTGGCAATAGCAGAGAGAGATCTCGCTGGAATCTGGCTGAGTCTGCTGTTTCAGTTTTGCTAATCGCAGCCTTGCCGTTTGAACTTTGCCAGCGGCAGAGTGGCTACGGCTATCAACACATTCGCTTTGATGGGCAAAAAAAAAAACGAACAAGACCATTTTCTAGTCCAGAAGCTAAACAACAAGAGAGCTGAGAGCAGCAGCGGGAGGGAGCGGACAGATTTCACTTTATGCACATGTGAAAAGTAGCACATGATGATGAGGCGGCTGCTGCTGATGTTGATGCTGCTGGATGGGAGTTCCGATCATTGGGCACTTCTTGGCGATTGGCAAACACCGTACCGCGAAGATGATGGCTTTCTTCGCTGGCACACACACACCAGCATACACATCACGGATGGACAGACGGACAAAAAACACACAACGAAGAGGCGAAGGAAAGCAGAGGGCCAAACCAAAGAAGGGGGTCGAATATTTAGATACCCTAGCAGATTCATTGCGGATTCGATTTTGGACAGACAAACAAGGCTATATTGGCTATTCATTACACATTCTTCACTGCCGAAGGGTACCATATCATATTCAAAAGCAGCCAAAGAAACTAAAGACAGAAAAACACACACACTCGCACAGGACTGGTTGCCATAATCTGCAGACTCTGCGCCCATAGTCCATGTAGTGGGTATTCGTATACACTCGCGTATATCTGCTAGTTCTCGTTTTGGGCAAAAAAGAACAACAATGAGAGGTAGAAACGCCAACAGAGAGATAGAGAGAGAGAGAGAGAGAGAGTGGAATGGAATGCCTGTCTCAGGAAGCGGATCGATCTTTGCGCTGCAAAATGCAAATATAAAATTCTCAAAACTGTAGTTCTGACTGAAACGACTCGGATGCAATTAGCCTGGACAAAAACGCAAATTAAAACTAATGCCTATTTAAGTCCAGCTATTTCACATTATATTTTGGCTTCGTTTTGCTTTTGGCCAACAACGCACGCAAAAAACCACACACACACACACACACTCTTCGAAACGGCGAATGGATGACGCTAGGGTCCGAAACTTGATCTTGGCCAGGCCACTCGCGACTTCTTGTGGTTGTTGTTGTTGGCCGTTTAGTACCTGGTGGTGGTACTGGTGTCTCCCTCACGCGGAACGAAACGGAACGGAACTGAAACTCGAACTCGAATTTGAAGCGCGGCAACGTCTGGACGGAGCGACGCCTGTTTACCTTCTGTCTGGTAGGTGACTCTTACCTGTTGCTGTCGTGCTGCTGCGGTGCTGCCTCGCCCGTTCTTGGCTCTCAGCTGCTGCTGCTGCCGCATACTGGTTTCTTGTTGTTGCCGGCTCACGTTGTGGCTTCTGTCCCATTTCGCGCATGCGCAAAACGATTGGCAATGGAATGCCCAAGCTGGATAGAAACTGAGTAATACTTTTGGGCGCACTCATTCAAGGAGCTGCATACTTTAAGGCGGCACATCATGAAGGGGAAAATGAAACTCAAAACTACTGGTTTTCCAGGGAACTCGAACAAAACGCTTAAGTTACAGCATAGTACTTTTGTTTATATCTTTGTCGCATATAATTGTA
The DNA here is from genome assembly GCA_009664405.1 of Drosophila bifasciata. Taxonomy (NCBI): domain Eukaryota; kingdom Metazoa; phylum Arthropoda; class Insecta; order Diptera; family Drosophilidae; genus Drosophila; species Drosophila bifasciata. Next base: position 44,434,668 of record CM019043.1, read on the forward strand.
ATAGAAACCAGTTATAAATATTTTGATTTAACTTCAATGCTAACTAAAGGCTAAGATACAGCTAATACAGTTACAGTTAGAGGGCATCGTCCACGTGGAATTGTATCAGATCCTCGACGGGAAAGCGAAAGAGCGATGCTGTCTGTGCCTCGGCCGCCAGTTGCTCGATATTGGCGCTCTTCTGGTAGCGAAAGTGATCATCCACAGGGTGATGATGATGATGCGTCTGTGCCCTGTGGTGGCGATGATCGGTCCGGAAGCTGGCAAGAGAGGCTGCCTCTGGTGCCTCGGCTGCCACAATCGGATGCTCAAAGTCGATGAGGGGCAGGTGATCGCTGCGTGAGATGGAACTGGAGCGATTCACTTGCGGTTGCTGCTGTTGCGTTTGATTGAGAGATATCTGCTGTGACGGCTGCTGTTGCTGTTGCTGCTGATGATTATGATGTTGCGGATGAGCGGCTGATGGTGTTGCAGAGCCATTGCCTGCCTGACGCGGCTCGATGGGGCTCGGGGGACTGGGTGGCGGCAGATCACTCGAACTGATCGTGTTCCGATGCAAGTTGTGGTTGTAAAACGGATTCGTGGATGCGCGTATTGTCGCCGTGGGCTTTTGCTTGGGAAATACATTCAGATGGAGCATAATGGGACTCGTCTGAGACTCTATTGTCTGAGACTCCAATGTCTGTCCCTGTCCCTGAGCCTGCACTTGACCCAGTGCCTGCACGTGAGCCAAACCCTGACCTTGCGCATAGCCCTGGCTGTGGCCCTGCCAATTACTCTGTCCCGTATTTTGTGTTTGTCCATAGACCGGACTATGTCCGTAGATGGCCTCATCGGGATGGACGCTCTTGGGAGGCGGAAATTTGGGGCCCTGTGATTGATAAAGAGCCTGCTGCTGGCTGAAGCGTGGAGCCTGATCGGGAAAGTTGATCGGCATGTGGCCTGGGTGGGGCGTTTGGGTGGGGAATTTGAAGGGCGCCTGGTAGATGCCGTGCCCCAGATGCTGATAGGCGGCGGCCGTCGTGCCCGTCAGTGCTGCCGGCGAAGGCATCGCGTATTCCTGCTGGAAAGGATTGCGCAGCATTGAGGTGGGACGCGAGGGCGGCATCACCGGATAGATGTCCAGATTGAGCTTGAAGGGAATCCGCTTGTGCTGCGGCTGTCGTGTGGCATTCAAAGCGAGCAGTGACTGCTGGGACAGGTGGTGCTGGCCAAAGGGATCGGCCACATAGTGCTGCTGGCTGCCGTGCTCCAGCAGCAGATTGTGGTTGCTCTGGGCCAACTGTTGCTGCTGTTGTTGCTGCTTTTTCTTGTTCTTCTTCTTGGACGCGTTCTTGTTGGGTGTCAGCTGCTGCTGCATGGCCAGCAGATTGACGTCCTGCGGCGAGCGCGGCTTGTATGGATACAATTGGTCAATGGCCACGCGCTGATGGGCCATCACTCCCGGGCCGTACCACTGCATGGGCATGGCCATTGGCATTGGCATTGGCATGGACATCGGCATGGACATGGACATGGACATGGGCATTGGCATATGACCCATTGACATGGGCAACGGAATGCTGAACTGCATCTGCTTCTTGTTCCGCTTGCCGCGGAAGAAGTTTCCGATGCCGCTGCTCTTGAGATTCTTGAAGCTACCCGCTATGTGGAGGCCCGTGGGCATCATCACCATCGGTGGCAGCTTGCTGGGAGCCAACCCATTGATGTGCAGGTGCTGCAGTATGTCCTGGATGTTGTTCAGTTCCGGCCGAGGACGCTGCTCCCTCTCCGCCTCGCCCTTGGTGAACTGTTCGGGCATCGGACCGTCGTAGGGAAAGTGAAAGGGTTTCGGCTTGTCCTCCCGCATCGCTAGAGTGCCCGGCGTCTCGGAGTAGTGGCGCCTCAGCAGCGACGTTGTGGGCGGGTGGGGCGGCGAGCCTGACACCTGCGGCTGGTGCGTGTCCTGGGTGGCGAGGCGCGGCGGACGGGGCATCTGATCGCGCAGCAAGCCACGCAGAGGTGTCATGGTGGCTGATCGCTTGGGCAGGCGCTCGTAGACATGCCCATCGTCAACATCGTTCCCCGAGGTGGCGTGCGGGGCCCGTCTCGCTTTCGTGCGCCATGTTCCGTAGATGGGCGCTGGGGCGGGTGCGGCGTGGTCGGCACGCTCCAATAAGTAGGCGGTTTCGCCAACAGCTCCCGTGGCGTGCATCTGCTGCAGATGCAGCTGCAACTGCTGCTGCTGTTGCTGTTGCCGCAAATACTCTTGCTGCTGCTCGTGCTGCAGTTGCTGTAACTTGGCACGCATCTTCTCGATGTCGCTGCTGCTTTCTGAGCCAAAGCTCTGGCTCTGGTTCAGGCCCTGGTTTAGGTTGTGGGTCTCACCTTCGCTGGCTGTTGTCTCTGCTGTGGACTCAATGTCGTTGAGTGGCTGCAGTGCTTGTTGCTGGTGTTGATACAGAGCTGCTGTGGAGGCGACCTTGACTACCATGAGAGACATCTGCAGGAAAATACAAAAAACGAAACAAAAACGGAATGCTCAATTGCCCAATCCTATACGGAAAAACTCGAACGATCTGTGTACGTACAATTGTGTGGACGAATAACAAGCCCATAATCCAGTGTCTGCTGCACCTGGTTGTGGCCAGACGATTGGCAGGACTCGGAATGGGACTCGGACTTTGTCGTGTTCCAAACTCGTTGTCTCCTGTTGGGGCTGGCTGCATGGACATCTTTCCGGACTCTGGTGGCTGCTGCTCGAACCGCTCGGCTTGCCTATCGCTCTGTGAATGTGGGCACCTGGCGCGACTTCTGCCTCATCGCGGATCGCAACGACGACTGTGTGCAGTTGGGCGCCGGCAGCGCCTAAAAAGTTGCCGCAGATATAGATATACATATCAGCCAGCGAGTGGCGACCGCTTAATTAGAAAGTTTAATAAAGTCTGCACCTGCGAAAGCAAAGCAAAATACTTGCACAAGTACACAAATAAATTAATTGCTGAAGCGCATTCGTGCTGTGTTTTGCCGGCAAGTGGAAAGGAAAGAGATATTAAAAAACGCATTGACCATGAAATGCTCAAGATCGCAGCGAAATGACTAGAGACATGGCAAGAGGATTGCTAAGCAATCCGAAGCGCATATTCCCTGTCAGATGGGAATCTCCATTCTACAGTTGGTCAAGGATTATCTTCTCTGGGATTCACCCAATTGCGACTTGCTCACAGGCACATTTTCGTTATTCGTTCGCCTGTTCTTTATTCGTATCGCATATTAAACAAACATAACGACAAAGTCGTAGATCTTGCATTTGCGATGTAAAACAAGCATAGCCACGAGATATCCCGGACATGATCTGTACCACAAACCATACAGTATAAAGATTTGCCAGTTCGAGTCGAGAAAATGTTTCCGAATATGATGCGCGAGTTGGATCTGTATACAGAGCCGAATGGCCCAGCTCCCGACCCGAATGGCCCAGCTCCCGATCCGAATGGTCCAGCCGAAGGACCTGGGAGCCGGGACAGACAATTTAACAGCGACATATTCGTTGTATGAACTGGCACATCTACATAAGTAAGTACTATAGTGTATGGGTAGTGCCGTTGCCCAATTTGCTGGAAATGAAAATGCTACGAAATATTCGAAAATCTTATTTTATTTTATTGTTCAGGTTTTCAGCAATCCGAATAAAGGTTTATTTAATCGTAATATAGAGCTATATAGTCTTGAGCTTGTGAGCTTGCGTGTTATAGACAACAGACAGGCACACGTCGATCGATAGCTTGTGGTAGAACATAGCAAGAGTTGGAGAGTATAGAGGTACACTGTATCGTATAGAAACAACGATCCCTATAGCTGTATCTGTATGAGTATGCGATTCATTAATTACAAAAATACGATACGAATAAAAAACAAACAATTTTCGTCCTTGCTGGCGCTTCCAGTGGTTCCTAGCACCCCCGAAGCGTTGAAGTATCGTTACACTGTATTGACTAGATCTACAATATCCAGCCCTAGACATATAGTAGCTAATGCGCTGCTAGACACGCCCTCTGACCTCTGATATCTAGAAGTCGAAGGGAATGTTGGGCTTCGGGTACTGGTAGCCCTGGTGCTTAGTCGTCTGTGGTGGCACGCTAGCTCTTGTCGGGGGTGGGATGTAGATGGTGGTCTTGCGGGTGGGTGGTGGCGTCGGTGGACGGGTTGGTGGACGGGTTGGTGGACGGGTTGGTGGTGGAGTGGGTGGACGGGTTGGTGGACGGGTTGGTGGAGGGGTGGGTGGACGAGTTGGTGGCCTAGTTGGTGGTGGAGTAGGGGGAAGGTATGTGGGTGGTGGGGTTGGTGGACGAGTGGGTGGACGAGTTGGTGGCCTGGTAGGAGGCTGAGTGGTGCGTACTGGAGGACGGGTGGTTGCTGGTGGTGCAGGCTTGTTTGTGGGTGGCAGGTAGGTGGGTGCAGGCGTGGTTGCACGTGTTGGGGGCCTAGTTGGAGGACGTGTTGGTGGTGGGGTTGGTGGGCGAGTTGGTGGAGGAGTTGGTGGCCGAGTTGGTGGCCTAGTTGGGGGAGGAGTTGGTGGCCTTGTTGGTGGCCTAGTTGGTGGGGGAGTGGGTGGAAGGTATGTGGGTGGGGGAGTGGGTGGACGAGTTGGTGGCCTGGTAGGAGGCTGTGTGGTTCTTACTGGAGGACGGGTGGTTGCTGGTGGTGCAGGCTTATTTGTGGGTGGCAAGTAGGTTGGTGCTGGAGTAGACGCACGTGTTGGTGGCTGAGTTGGTGGCCGAGTGGGTGGGCGAGTTGGTGGCTGAGTTGGTGGCCGAGTGGGTGGACGAGTTGGTGGTGGAGTTGGTGGACGAGTTGGTGGCCTAGTTGGTGGTGGAGTAGGGGGGAGGTACGTGGGTGGTGGGGTAGGTGGACGAGTGGGTGGGCGAGTTGGTGGCCTGGTAGGAGGCTGAGTGGTGCGTACTGGAGGACGGGTGGTTGCTGGTGGTGCAGGCTTGTTTGTGGGTGGCAGGTAAGTTGGTGCGGGTGTGGTGGCACGTGTTGGTGGCCTAGTTGGAGGACGTGTTGGTGGTGGGGTGGGTGGGCGAGTTGGTGGCCTAGTTGGGGGAGGAGTTGGTGGCCTTGTTGGTGGGGGAGTGGGTGGAAGGTATGTGGGTGGAGGAGTGGGTGGACGAGTTGGTGGGCGAGTTGGTGGCCTGGTAGGAGGTTGAGTGGTTCTTACTGGAGGACGGGTGGTTGCTGGAGGAGCAGGCTTATTGGTGGGTGGCAAGTAGGTTGGTGCTGGAGTAGACGCACGTGTTGGTGGCTGAGTTGGTGGCCGAGTGGGTGGGCGAGTTGGTGGCTGAGTTGGTGGCCGAGTTGGTGGCCTAGTTGGGGGAGGAGTTGGTGGCCGAGTTGGTGGCCTAGTTGGTGGTGGAGTGGGAGGAAGGTATGTGGGTGGTGGGGTTGGTGGACGAGTGGGTGGACGAGTTGGTGGCCTAGTAGGAGGCTGAGTGGTTCTTACTGGAGGACGGGTGGTTGCTGGTGGTGCAGGCTTGTTTGTGGGAGGCAGGTAGGTAGGTGCAGGTGTGGTTGCACGTGTTGGGGGCCTAGTTGGAGGACGGGTTGGTGGTTGAGTTGGGGGGCGTGTTGGTGGGCGGGTTGGTGGTTGGGTTGGAGGGCGGGTTGGTGGGCGGGTTGGCGGAGGAGTTGGTGGAGGAGTAGGAGGGAGGTATGTGGGTGGTGGAGTGGGTGGACGCGTTGGTGGCCGAGTTGGTGGCCTGGTAGGAGGCTGAGGGGTGCGCACTGGAGGACGTGTCGTGGCTGGTGGTGCAGGCTTATTTGTGGGTGGCAGGTAGGTTGGTGCTGGAGTGGATGTACGTGCTGGTGGTGCAGTTGGAGGACGAGTGGGTGGCCTGGTTGGTGGAGGAGTTGGAGGGCGAGTGGGTGGCCTCGTTGGAGGTGGTGTCCTTGGTGGTGGTGGTGGAGGTGGCACACGAGTGGTGGCCGGTGGTGCAGGCTTGTTGGTGGGTGGCAAGTAAGTTGCTGGAGGGCGAGTCGCTGGCCTGGTTGGTGGAGGAGTTGGAGGGCGAGTGGGTGGCCTCGTTGGAGGTGGAGTCCTTGGTGGTGGAGGTGGCACACGAGTGGTGGCCGGTGGTGCAGGCTTGTTGGTGGGTGGCAAGTAAGTTGCTGGAGGACGAGTCGCTGGCCTGGTTGGAGGAGGAGTTGGAGGGCGAGTGGGTGGCCTCGTTGGAGGTGGAGTCCTTGGTGGTGGTGGTGGAGGTGGCACACGAGTTGTCACTGGCGGTGCAGGCTTGTTGGTGGGTGGCAAGTAAGTTGCTGGAGGACGAGTCGCTGGCCTGGTTGGCGGAGGTGTTGGAGGACGAGTGGGTGGCCTGGTTGGAGGTGGAGTCCTTGGTGGTGGTGGTGGAGGTGGCACACGAGTGGTGGCCGGTGGTGCAGGCTTGTTCGTGGGTGGCAAGTAAGTTGCTGGAGGACGAGTCGCTGGCCTGGTTGGAGGAGGAGTTGGAGGACGAGTGGGCGGCCTCGTTGGAGGTGGTGTCCTTGGCGGTGGTGGTGGCGGAGGGACACGAGTCGTGGCCGGTGGTGCTGGCTTATTGGTAGGAGGCAAGTACGTGGCTGGCACGCGCGTCACCGGGGGCCTCGTCGTGGGAGGACGGGTTACCGGAGGCCTCGTCGTGGGTGGACGGGTGTAGGGCGCCTCAGTGGTGCGAGGAGGCAAATCGAATGGCACCTTCGGCGTGGGGTAGAAGTACCCGTCGGCGGCACGGACCTTACGCTGCAACGGACGGATTCTTTAGTTGGGGATTGGGTCTTCGAGGGACGGGGACTACTTACCACATGCGTGTCGGCCGTTGCGGTGGCCACCGCCACAGCGCAAAGCGCCAAGACGTACAGTGCACTTCTCTGTAGGGTAAAGGAAAGGAAAGGAAAGGAGAGAGATACGGTTTAGAATAAGTTGAGGTAAATCGAGAGGCATGGCTTCTCGGTCGTACTGCTTGTAGCAGAGCAGTTCAAGTGTCTCCGTCTAACATCTGGCTCTAACGAGCGGCTGATTGCGGCTAATTGCTCGATCGCCTTATAAGAACTAATCGCCGCTTCACGCTTTGTGGCAGCTTGGCCCGAATCGGAGACGAGGCAAGGCAAAACCTAGCCGAGCCGTCGCCTGCCTCTCCGTGGCCTGTGGGTCAAAACTCTTGAAAAGTTCAGCCAGAGCCACAGCCCGGGGTGAAGTATTCAAATCAGTCGCAGACACATTACCATAAAATGCATTGAAAATCACTCGAAAATGTTAACACAGACATTCAACTTTGACAGTCATTAGCATCTCTAGGTCATGGATAGAGTTACCGATACCCCCCAGTATGCTCTCCAGAGACCTGCCTCTGAGGCGCCATTGATGGGTCTCTAGACCCAGTAAGTTTCGCAGATTTGTCTGTGATTAAAACATAATGCTAATGCGATGACTGAAGATGGTCAGCGAAAACCTGCTAAAGCTGAGGAAGCTGTGGTCCGGCTCTGAGTTATGGCTTCCGTTCGAAGTGTCTCCGAGAGCGAGTACGAGCATTAATTTGCATTTGTCGCTGCAAGGTCATCATCCATCGACTGGCTAGTCTCTGGCTCTGTCTCTGTCAACGTTAATGAAAGTGGTCGTTGTCGATGAGCTCAATTAATAGCCCATCGCAGAATTTTTCGGGGATTGTTATATAAATAGCTGATTATTATGCCAGAAACCGGACCTTCCTCAGCGACAGAGGCAGACCAGTTCTACGTAGAAGAGCCCCCAAGACAAGAAGACAATGATTATATAATAATCAGCCAAGACCAAACCATAAAAAAATAGTGAGAAAAGCTAAAGTCAGAAATTAGCATACGCACAGCCATAAAATATAAAAAAAAACAAAAAGTAATAAAAAAAGAAGGCAGCTTTGAGTGCCATTTATAACCAAATCCGTTGGATTATAACAAATACGGCGATGAGCAGACCCCCCCAACATTGTCTTTTGTTGGTTTGCTAATTTCGACAAATATTCAACTAACTTTTTGTATGTATGTAAATGATTCAAAATTATTTATGCTAATGAACCCGAAACGTTTGGCAGTTCTAACTTGTTTGAAAATTTCATTTAAAACAAAAGGAGTTTCAGAATCCATCGGGTTTTGATTTATCTGATTTATCTGCTGAGAATTGAGAGTTGGCATCTCTCAACTTTTGTCTCGAAAGTGAAAGGATACACACTGGCGTGCCTCATCGATTAATTGAAGCCGCTGGCTTAATTCCCTTGACTCTCAATTATGCTAATGGGCAGCTAATTAATCCGATTCACACTGCATCGAGGGCAGAGCGAATTCAAGGGCAAGACCTTAAGATAATTATGACAGACGCAACTGTGAGATAAATCTTTGGAGAACGATTTCGCACTCAACTTAGCGACTTTAGGCCCTTCGCTGGCAGAAGAAGAAACCCAAGCAAAGAGCATCTGTTGGCCAAGAAAATCTACTTGGTTCTTGGTTTGGACAACTGGGACATGCTGCTGCTGCTATGCTCAATGGCAGCAGCTAGAATGTAACTTAAGGCAAGCGATGCGCAGCGTTTTTTATGGCTATTTACCTAAATACGCCAATTACACAAATGTCTAGCAAATGTCAGAAGCTCCAGCGAAATGTATTTATGAAAAATTGTAGATGAAAAAAATGAGAGAAACAAGTTTTAATTTCATCTGCAGTCATGTCAATGCTGACATAGAAACAGCAGCCAAAGTGCCAGAATGCAGCTGGGCTCAGGCCCAGGCCATCTTCTTAATGGCTTAATACGCAAATGCTAATCTTGGCCAAAGCGGAGGCGAACCCAAGCCAAGCTGATTTGTGGCTCTGTGGGCGGCCCACACGGCGCATGCGTAACATTGCACTCGTTCGACAAACGTCCCCTGTCCACTGTCCACTGTCCACTCGGATCGCATCGGATGGGACTTGCTCGAGACTTGCTTTGGCACTTGCACAATTTCTACGGTCAACCACTTTTAGCCGTTTAAATGTCAACTGGGCATCAACACTGAGCAGCCGCATCGGGAGATAGCTCTTGGCTCGACCGACAGATCCGACAGTTCCAACAGTTCCAACAGATCCGACAATCTTTTAAAATGTAAAATGCAAATAGATTCGAATTGGAATCGAGTTGCAGCAGCAGCAGTCGCTCGGTTGGTCGGTTGGTCGGTGCTTTAGCAATTTATTTGCCTATTTCCCTGACTATTTGTGTTGCTCTTCTGGGCTGTTCAGTTGATACTCTTTCTTTTTTGCGAAACTCTTATCTGCATCTATGTTTTGGCTTGTCTCTTGTCTTGTTTGTCTTTGTCTTCACACTGGGGGGGAGGGACACTTGATTTTGATTGGACACTTGTTTTTGCACACATATTACTTGTATTGTTGTTTGTTTTAGTGGGGGGGTTTGATTGAAACTAGGTTGTTGGGTTTGCTTTACCATGGTGTACACTTTTCGACTGCTACAAACGGCAGCTGTAGAGACTCGAACTGGAGCGAAAAGGAAGGAGGAGTTTTGGTTTGCTGAAATTAATCCCGATTTCGTTTTGGTAATCCTTTTGCGTGGTGCGTGTTAATCCTTGACGGGGACGCGACCGATCGTATCAAAATTCAATGGTCAATTGAATTTGATCGATGCCCAGCTAAGTTGGTTTAACTTCTAGGTCGAGTGTGGAATACCAACTAAAGCATCAAAACTTGTAGATTTTCTATTTATACTCGGACCCCGCCATCGCCATCGCCATCTGCCCGCAAAGCCAACGTCAGCCGAGACAGAGGCAGCAGCAGCAGCAGCAGCAGCGGCAGAGGCATCTTCTTCACTTGGGCGACAGCTGTTAACACTCGCCCCGAACCGCAGCAGCAGCACCAGCACCAGCAGAGGTGGAGAAGAAGGCAGCGGTCGAAACCGAAAGCGCGGCTAAGATGAAGATGCGACGGCTCTCTGCCAGCGTCGACGCGTCGCGACGTCTGCCGAGGCTGACCAGGCCCAGGCGGCTTAACCAGTCCCCAGACCCAGACACAGACCTGCCCGCTGTCGCTGCTGCTGCTGTCTCTGTATGAGATGTTTGGGAGTTAACAGACTGGCTAACATCAGTTGGCCAAAAATTCGAGTAAGGCCCTAAAGCAGCAGCAGCAGCAGCATAAGCAGCAGCAATTATAACAAACCTGATGCGGCAGCAGCTACTTGTGTCAGCTACTTGTACTACCGCATGCTTAACTTGGCCAATTTGCTGTTGGTTTAACTATTTAGCTGCCTTTGATGCGGACAAACACAATTTGCAGATGGCTTTTTGCTCAGTTTTTGGCAATAATTTCATTTTGTATGCAAAGTGAGAACTCTCTACAGTGAACGACAGGTTCAGACACTGTCTTAAGTACAGTCAAAGCTCTATAAAGCAAACAGAAATTGTCTGTACTGTATACTTATATTAGATTATAGAAGACTTTGGTCATATCTGTTGGCTTAAGAGGGTGCTTGCTCCCGAAAATAAACATCTTATATGCGAGTTTAAATTAATCTTTCTATCCGATATGTTATACGGCTCTGAGATTTGTGGAACGTCGCAAAAGAAGATCTTAAAGATGATTTACAATCATCCTTATCATACCTTCAACCGAATGTAGCACGGGAAAGCTATTATAAAGTCGATTGATGATCATCTCAGTGCTCGAAACACCGACTAGTTATCCTAAAGTTCTAGACGCTTTAATATCTATTTAGTAATCATATTAGATCTCAAAGTTGTTCAGCTGTTGAGATAATATCAAATCTAATCTTTGTCATGAAAATGCCAGGCCTTTTGAATTGGCAGCAGGTGGCTAGCTAATCACAGCCAAAGTAAACTCTCTCTCTCTGTCTTAGAGGGCGTCCACTGTACCATCGAGTGTTAAACATTTTGTCATGCAGCGTTTAATTTTGTAAACGTCTTCGATGCAAAATGCCCAGGCATCAGCATCAGCTTCGAGCAGAAAGACCAAAAATTTCATCAATTTCATCAATCGATTGTCAGTTGCGCCAAGTCAAGGCTCCCGTCGGAGCTTGCCAAGGCAAATAGTCGCACTGGCTCGTAGTATACGGGGGGGTTGGGGTGTGGAGCTGTAGAAATGTGAGAAGATCAGGCGTTGGCTAATGGCAATTACCCCGTGTTTGGACGCTTAGGCCTACATGCAGTTTCGCCCGAGGAACATGAACCGGTTGACTTCGCGCCCGATTGCTGCTGGATTGTTGGATTGTTGGGTGCGTGCGTGAGTCTGGGGGTCAGCAGATGGAGTTGAATGTTAAGGTAGGCACACCGCCACCCCACCCCACCCCACCACACCGCGAGCGTCATCTCTGACTTGGATAACCGAATGACCTTTAGACGCGTACGTACACACACACACACACTGCTTGGAGATGAGGAGATTCATTCTCTGGGGGTGATCTCTGTGATCGGATCGCCAACGATCGAAGAAGCGCCCCAAACCGCAACTGAAGCTGCATCTGAGACGGAGGCGGTGGCTGGGGCTGAGACTGAGACTGAGGCTGGGGCTCATCGATTGACACCGAAACGAGTTTCAGAATCAGAGTTTGTCATCGCCTGCAGTTTTGCTGTATTTTGTTTATGCTTAATAACTAGAATTTATTAATTTTCGAGCTCATGAAAAGCAGTCACGCCGAGCATTTGGCTTTTAATGAACCAATCAGCCAGACGCCCACAGTGCAGTGCAGCCTCCTCCAAGCCATGGACTCTTTTGGCCAGAGCCACTGTGGTAGTGGCAGTGCGTGGCCGGCCATTCATTCATGGGCGGACTGGGCTAGAGATCATCGTGTAATTAGACTTTAAGACTTTGAGGAAGTCACCTATCTATCTAAGTGGACAAAGACGACCGTCAGGCGGCAATTAATTCTCGGCTGTAATTGCATAAGCGGTGAGAAACCTCCAGCTGGCCAACAATTCGGGTCATAACTTGCTTTGCACATCTCCAACTCCTCCTCGTCACCTCCGGAGAGGCAATGACACTTGGCGACGACTGCTGACATTTCAAATTTGTCATTGCCGGGGAATTCAAGTGATTTTTTTTTTGGTTTTTTTCTGTTGCTACTCTTCTCTATTTGTGCTGAAAACTTCTCGAATGCCGAATAGAGGAAAAGCCTTTTTTTGTCGCATCATCGGACGTTGCAACAGTCGGACAGATTATTCAACGTATGAGCTACAGTTGGCTCGCATTTTGGTCTACATCGAAGGACAATCCAGCACGAAATTACGAAACAAATCAAAAACATGTCCCTGACATGTGCCCGTCCAACCAGATTCTAGCCCCTCCCCTCCTAAACCACTTTGTTCTCCAAAAGAATTAGCAACTTTTAAAATCTGAGAGGGGAGACTATGTTTTGGTTTTTGGGTGTTTGTTGCTTGGTCGGCTTTTGTCTCGGGTGCGGAAATCATGAATATGAAATTTTGATTCGGTTTCAGTTTTATCAACCATAAGATCTTAGACTCGCAGCTAGTATTTCCGATGGGTGTTGAACTCAGCACAAAGATTTCTCATCAGTGATTATTGGATGATACTTGGACTAGGAAGTGTGATCTCTCAATAGACTAGTAACGGGGAACAGCTAGAATACTCATAGGCTATTCCCCATTCTATCTCATTGATTGCTAAGCCCAATGAGTTCTTAAAAGTCTGTCCCATTAAAAGCTTCAAATTCGGAGACCCATTTCAGGTAGAAGTACACTGAGCTTATCTAATCCCAGTGCAAATTAAATGCCCTCACGCACAGCCTATTAAAATTGAAATCAAGTCTCTTGGCAACGAGTTCCGACAATTCCACGGGCCTAATGAAAAGTGTTCGCCGAAGAACGATAGCTCAGAGTAGTCATCACTGAATATTTATAAGAAGCCCCGCCTGGTAGGCTGAGGATGAGGCCTCAGATCGAGATCGAGTCCGATCTGTGGGTACAAAAAGTCACAGAAGTGCGTGGTTATTCAAATTTGGCGGATCTAAGAGGCGGGAATCGTATAAATTTACGAGTCAAATGTCACATCACCTGCGTCAGCATTTGGCCAAGAACAAGCGCCTCAACATTGTTAATTGTGCTTATGATTTATGCAAATGTATCCCTTATACATGAGGCATTTGTTCGCATCTCAGCGTTGGATTCTACATGGCTCTAGCTCAACTCAAGGCGGTCCATATTGTCTTTTGCTTAAGATTTATATTTATGTAAATCCGCCATCCAAACAAAAAACAGCCAACCAGACTAACTAGTTTCCCCGATTTTGCTATTTTGCTATTTGGCTATTAAATTTGCTTGTATTGGATTTCTGGTGTAGTACTCTAGTGTAGGAAGTCAAAAATGGAATGGAAGATTCTGACGGAATTCCAAACCTATTTGACCGATCGAAAAGGAAAGTTTCTCGGGTTCGAGAGAACACTTTGGGGGAAAACTTTGATGGAAAGAGAAAGCATTTCTTTAAGCCAGAAGATAATTAATAGAGGGGTTGGCAGAAACTGCAACATGAATGGTTGAGAATGAATGAAATTAAGATTCAATTAAGAATGATTTATATCTTCTTCGGTTCTTCTTTTGCTGATTATATTTACTCGCCGTTTATAATTGTTTCTTTTTGCTGTTTATTGTAAATATATTTATATGCGATGATGTAATCAGCTTCAAGAAGCGTATTGTGATAAATATGAGTAATAATTCATATGAGAAGTCAACGAACTTGGCTTATTATGTTTCTCATTCATAGGGAAGCTCATTTCAAGCTTGACAGATTGAAAAGGAAACCGCACCCCAAGGACTCAGACAAGCCTTGACACGAACAATAAATACCCCACGGGTTTTTATTTTGTATTCCATTCATGTAAAGTTAATTCTTAGAATGAATGGAACTTTCAACATTTACAGACAGTTTCATTAAATCAAAATAAATGTTAAATAACCCAATAAAATTGTAATAAATTGTTTCAACAACTTTCCGTTCAAATTCGATCAATAAAATTAACAGTTAGCTCTGATACTGATACTGATACTGATACAGAACAAACCCCTCCGCCCGTACATGATAATTTATGAATATTAAAACGTTTGAATACAAAAGTTTACACCCCATCCCGCCGCTGTCTGTCTATCTGTCTGTCTGTCGATCGATCGTATAAACAATTGGCTAACGGCACTCGGTTAATGGATATTCCGAGTCGAGATGAATAAATACCATTTGCAATTCGCGTATATTCGAGAAATGTGCCCGAATCCGACAAAAACCTGCAGCGCCTCGGCTACGCTCAATTCAAAATTCAAAATTAAAGGCGGTCCAGCGAAGTAAACGTGTTTACCCCCCACCCCGCCCCGCCTGAGAGCACCAAAAAATGATATTAATAAGCCTTATCAAGGACACCGGCACAGGCGAGAGCTTTAACCAGTTTGCTTCGGTTTTTGGTGTATTTTTTGGCCAGCAATTTATGGGCCACGATTGCGGGCCATTGCCATTGGCATCCTTGCCGCGTTAAATGAAACACCCGAACCGTTTTTTAGGGGGAATCGTTGAGGGTCACGCTCGCACCGCAGGGCTGGCAACTGGAAGACAGGTGCTGGTGGGGGGCAGGGGCACAAAACCTGTTAGCCAGAAGAATCTGCGGTATGGCGCGTCGGGCCATTACATAACCGAGTGACCCTTGAAAGTTTAACAAACTTGCTTGGCCTTTCGAAGCGAAAGTTTGATTCGGGCTGGCGATGTTCATCTTATCCAGAATCTACAATCTGTGGCCAAGCAGATTCCGCATTAATCAAAGTTCGATCGTTTTCGGATTACATTACAGTCGGCAGTCGGAGATCAAGAACGAAATTGAACCAATTATTCACTTAAGAGGATAGACAGACAACCTCTCGAGACACCTCTCTCTCCACTTGGGTCAAAACGGAAGGTGCTCCGAAATGGAACTTGAGCCGAGACTCTTGACTTGATTAATGGCCATCTCGAGAGTGCACTTCACCTCTGCCATCGCTGCTCGCAGCTTGTGAATTAGCCCACACTCAAGGCGCACAGACAAAAAGATACTTTATGGCTGAGACAGACACACTTTTGAGTGCAAATAAAGTCAGAAATTGGAGCATCTCAACTCGAGCCACACGCTCCGATCCACAAGGCTGTGATGGGCCTGGGCCGAAGCTCAAATTAAATTCCAAATAAAATACATACAAATTAGGTACATACATAAAAATATACAGATTAGACTTAAGCCAAAGCTGAGGCTATATAAATTCTACTCGAATAGGCCAAAAAAAAAAACAAAAATAAATAAAAAAGAAGAAACAAAAATCGAAAATTAATTTCGAATAAAATTCATTTGTTTTGGACTGAACTGGACTGGTAACTGGTAACTGGACTGGGAACTGTGACTGTGGCTACTCGTACCAACTGGTTATATCGCCTCATTTCAATAGCCAACTGGTTCGTTGGCCCAGCACAGATAATATATAGCCATTTACTTATTCGAGCATCTTGTAGGCAGCGAATCGACAAATTCTACGCCCAAAAAATCAACCAAATTAAAAGTCAGACATGCAAATTTTGTTCATTAATGTATACCCTTTCATATAAAGGGAAGTGAAGGATATCCACAACGATGTATGGTAAGCATAAGAAGAACTAAAAGTAGATGCCCATATTGTATCGTTTATTATGTGAAATTATAGATGAATTCACGAAGTGTATTATTCACTTCGTTCTTAGCCTCTTAGGGGGGGCCCATCCCATTTCATGTCTTCCAAAAAGATGCTTCATAAGGCAGCACAGACTGATTCGAACCGATATACACATTTATTTTGTAATAATTTATCGATGTCTGGCGATAAGCGGTGGCCTGTGAAGACTCTGATCTTGGCAGCGTGCGATGCGAACACGATTCTGCAGTGGCAGTGGCACCACACCAAGCCACAAGTTCACTTTCTCAGTGAGCCATAAATTTCAATTGTGGTATTTTTGATTTGTTGTCTGAGGTACCCACAGAGACCACATACATGGATCCATCCATCCAGAGACGACACGGTAGGGTGTCTGTCTTCCGCATTTCTTGGCCATGGGTGGAGCAGTCAAAAGTTCAGCTAGATCCACCCAAAAAGTAGGCTACATGCTAGCCATGATGGCGCATCCTTGCCCCAATGTGTGGGCATTAACTCGACAACTTGACACCACACATCTCAGGCACTTATCGCCAATTTAATTGGATTATGCAATCCGAAGACGTCAATCAGCGTGTGCGTGTGTGAAGTCCCCCGCCGTAGCCAACCCGAGATCCGTTGGTGGCTTCTGCCCAGCTCGAAGGTTAGTTGGACCAGTTTTCTAATGAATTTTAGATAAAGCCACATCTAGCTCGAGTCTCAAGTCTCGAGTCTGGGCTCTGAGCTCTGAGCCGCCACAATGAACGCCTAAGTATTTATTAGCTTTAATTTGAATTTTCATATAAAATAAAATTTAAAGAAAAAAAAAAAAAAAACAGCGAAACAAAACTCGTTGGACTCTGTAGCTCCCCCCTGCCCCTCTGCCACTGCCTTTGCATGGTATCTATCTCCATTTAGACATAGATGCTTCTATCCAAAAAAGAAAAAAACAAACATAAAGCAACAAGCAACAACAACAGCACCGCCAAACAAAATCAAGTTCACCTCGAGTGTATCAAATTCGTATAAAATTCATCAGTTAGCAGATACGTCAGGCTGGTAATACAAGATTCGTAACCACAAAATGATCTGTGGTCTCGTCTCTCTCTCTCTCTTTCCTCTGGGTATTATGCAAAACAGAGGAAGCAACATATAAATAAATATGTATATATGTATCTCCATCTACTGGCATCTACTATATGTATATGCGTGCGAGTGTATGTTGTCTGCTTGGGCATCAATCGATTAGCATTTTAGTTGCTTAGTTTACTCAGCCTTAATGATATTCCATCATAGGATCGCATCCATCCATCCATCCTCTCGGCATGCACTTCTGCTGCTTGGCTAAACTATATTTTTATGTGGAATCGATTAACTTGAGCCATACATCACACGCTTGTTCCAACCATTCGATATGCCCGATTCAAGGCCCTCCCGCTGAGATCCAAAACAACACATCTACATATGTATGGTATGTATGCTTATGTATGTATTGATGAACCCATTCAGTGGTCTAGCTTAAAAGATTATTGATATATTTGCAGACGTATAATCAGAGTTAATTGCTACAACATTAAATGTGTAATATTTTAATTACAATACAGACTGGATGTAGAGAATGTGTAGCCAAAGAAGGCTAACAATCAAACCAAACCTGATACTTAAATATTCCCCGATTCCCCTATAAATAAACTCAACTAGAAGCCAAATGCCAAGTACCACAAATGTTTTCAGATCCAGTTCAATTCATTAGGCAAATGTCCAGCACACACAACATTTTGGTTTAATCTCGATATATATCCATAAATAAACGATTGCCGTCATACAGTTTCGTTTGTGATCATCTGATCCTCCTTTTGGCTATAACTTGCTCTGCATATTAAGCGGCGGCATTTATGCAGATATTTTAATTGCCATTTGAGGGAAGTTCACTTGGATCCAAAGTCTGGACCTGGTTGGGATGTTGTGCAATTGTTGAGGCGAAATTTATGGCCCAAGGAACTAGCAGGAACATATATTTTAGGACCCAGACACGATCCACCGATCATGTTCGAGCATGTATGATAATTAAGATTCTGGTTCTCCGATTAATGGCTTAAAATATATTTAAGTAAAAGTGTGCTGTGCTGGCTGACTGGCTGGCTGGCTATATGGCTGGCGGTCTCCAAACTTAGCATCAATTAATGTGGTGGGGCAGAGACGAACTTTGATATTTTGGAATGCCAAAAAAAACGAGAGAGAACGTACGGAGTCGCTTCGAACGCGACTCTACTTTTTATACCCGTACTCAGTCAGTACACATGTGATTTATGTGGAATTTTAAAATGTTTTATCAGTTTTTACATTTTACATTTTTGCTACATCTGTCATCGACATCTACATATACATCATCTACATCAGTTCTCACAACAACACACGTACACTGCACGAGGCAGCATGTTTGAGCGTGAGTGTGCGTGTGAGAGAATATGCTGCGACAATCAACCCCAATAAATGACTTACGGCGCAACTGGAAGGGGACAGCTCGTAGCTGAAAATTCATTTGATCATTGTGGCTACAATATTGATCCGATCTGAACCAAATTCGGGAATCTGGTAGATATGGTCATTATCTACAAAACTGCATTTTTATTTTTTCTATCTTCAAAATTGTGGATTTTCGTCTTTTGTGGGGGCGGAAGGGGGCGGGGCGAAATTTTGAAATACACTTGTTCAGGTTTGGTATCACAGGAGTCTTGGCCAAAAGTTTGGTTGCTCTAGCTCTTATAGTCTCTGAGATCCAGGCTACACAAAATACAAAAACCAAATCGACTCGATTTTGTGTGAGTGCGAAAGGGATGGAGCGAAGTTTTTGCGTATGTTTTTGTCTATTGTGGCTATATTAATGATCCGATCCGATTCAGATTTGGGCCCCTGATAGATATGGTCTTTCTCTATGATTCTGCATTTTTGGTTTTCTACTATCTTCAAAATTGTGGACGCCACAGATGTGCGCCCTTTGTGGGGGCGGAAGTGGGCGGGGCGGAATTTTTAAACTTTTTTCTAGGAGTGAGAGAATACATCAGTCTGGAAAAAAAATTTGGTTGCTCTATCTCTTTTTAGCCTTCGAGCAATGGGCGACGAACAAGACGGACAGACGGACAGACGGGACGGACGGACAGACAGGGCTATATCGACTCGGCTATTGATGCTGATCAAGAATATATATACTTTATATGGTCGGAAATTACTCCTTCTCTATGTTACACACATCCACTTTTAGCATAAATACAATATACCCTATTACTCTTCGAGTACGGGTATAAAAAGAGTTGAAACACAGACACAGACACAGAATCATAATTTACTAAACGTACTATTTATTATTATTATATAAGATCGTTTTCGACATCGTTGTGTACACAAATTAACTTATTATCGGATTCCGATTCTTAGGATATTTTTTGTCAGACTAAGGACTAACTAACTAAGAGCTGAGTCTAGATCTATGGATTCTACTACATAGGATTCTTAGTTCATAATTCATTAATTCAGGCACTCAGATCATCCACTTAAACGCTAAAGTAAACTATAATTAATGCTTTTAAATGGTTTACAAGTGCTTAGACTATGTGTAGACCAGTGCGGATCTACTCCAGTTACTCCTCCTCTCCAGATCGGGGGGCAATGACAACGGAATTTTCTCGATCGACTTATGCTAAGGAACTAGATCGTAGAACTATATCTAGGCGCATGCTTTCACTTTCACTATATACAGTTTCGGAACTAGAAGATACACTTTTACTCTGCCTGCCCAGAGGGGCTCAATTCGTTATTAGTAGCTTATCGTTAGGGGTTGCTGCAGATGCAATACTCGCACAGATACAGATTCATTTCTTTTGGATGCAACAAGTCTTTTTGAATGTGAATGCTTCGTTTTCTCCTCTCGCTTAGCGTACTCCGGTTCACAGCTCCGTGGAATACTCTTCCGGATTGACATTGAACTTACGCCAGCAGATATGATCCCCAGCCGCAGCGGATGTCGGCGGTGGCAGCTTCCCATTCACATTGACCACCGAACTGGCCGACCGCTTGACATGGACTCTGGGCGGTGGCGGCGGTTGTGTGGGCGCCAGGCAGCCCGTGGAGCGTCCCAGCGGATTTCCTCGACATGGCCAGGGACGAGTTGTTGTTGGTCTTGCCATTCCCGTAGGTGATGGACTCATTCGAGGGCGAAATCTCGATGCGAGTGGCATGGCCGGAGCCAGTGCCTCCGTCGGACAGGCGGCGGATGTACACCACCTCGCGGTGCTTCTCCACTGTGGTGGGGCCTGCTGCCGCCGCTGCCGATGGTGGAGGCAGCCGTGTGAGAGTCTGGGGCTGGGCCGTCTGGCGCATACGCTGGGAGTACCTCATCGGCTTGGCATCGCTGGCCTGGAATGGCACATACTGCTGCTGCTGATGTCCGGTGATGCCCGGAAACTTGTCCACGCTGATGTCCTCCTCGATGGCCGAGTCCCCGAACATGGAGCCGCTGTAGTTGGGCGAACTGTTGCCCGGGGTGGAGGACTTCCAGTGGGTCTGGTGCATCGGCGTCTGCGTCTGTCCGCCGTTCTGGACGCCGTACTTCTGGGCACTCGAGTACTGGCCCTTCTTGATGGAGTGCGTGTAGTCGCGAGTGCCGCGTCGCCGCAGTGTGAAGTCCCGCCTGCCCGTGTCCTGGCAGACGGAGCGCCACTGCTTCCAGGAGTGGCGGGCCAGCGGATCGGCGGGACCCCACTCCTTGGCCGGCTTGGAGGCCTCGCAGATCATACCGAAGAAGTTGTACTCCACCTGGCGGAAGATCTGAATGCAGGCAATGATGAGGATGACGGCCAGGACGAACAATATGGGCGCCCAGCGGGGCAGGTATTCCGCCAGCAGATCGTACTGGTCGTCGTCGGCGCACCACCACACGAGGATGCCCGTCAGAACGGCCGGACATGTGACCCAGAGAAACATCCAGACCTTGAAGATTGGCCGACCAATGGAGAACTCCAGATCCGTGTAGATGTTCTTGGCTCCGTAGATCCAAGTTATGGCAATCAGCTCAAAGACCAGAGCCGTCACGACCATGGTGCCCACGAGGCGCGAGTCCAGCACCCGCGCAATGATGAATTTGGGCGCCGCAAAGGACATGACGGCCACAACGAGGGCGATCAGACAGATGACGTAGTTGGGACGCCGCGGCACCAGGCGCGTCGACGTGTACACGGCCACCGTGATGGACACCATGGCCGAGAGGATGATCAGGGCGTAGATCAGGGAGGGCACAAGGTGCTGCAGCAGATCGCTCTCCCCATCCCCGGAGCCGTTCAGCACCCGGTCGTAGATGGCAGTCAGCGGCTTGAGCTCCTCCATCATCTGGTAGCCATTGGCGGAGAGATCGAACTGCACCATGAACAGGGTCACGGCAATGGCATTGATCAGCAGGTTGAAGCAGAGATACACCACGGAGGTGCGCACAGCGTCCCCCTTGTACAGGAACTTGCCCGTGATCATGGGCAGGGCGCCAAAGCCGCAGTTCAGCGCAAAGAGGACCTGCATCAGGGCGTTGAACCAGATGTTGCTCTCGAGCAGCAGCGTGGCATCGAAGCCCCACAGCTCTGGGAAGTAGTGGCGGCTGAAGGAGTTGCGCACCTCCCATCCAGTGAGGGCGCAGAGCAGGACCAGGCCACTCAGCCCATAGACGAATAGGCTGCGTCGCAGTATCTTGGCATTGTGGGTGCTACGAAATAGAAGGTGTGAGCGGTAAAACTTGATGTATAATTCATTGTAATACTCACCACAGCATTACCACAATCCAGAGACCAATCAGGCCGGCTGACAGTAGGCCAAAGTACAGTGGATTACGCCAGAAGGGCGTCAGAAATGTCAGCTGCAGGCACTCCTGTCCGCTGGTCCCCGTCACCAGATAGCCAGTCTGTAAGAAACCAATTAAAAATGAGTCTTGCATTCATTAAGAAGATTTTTAGAGGGAGGTGTAAAAATACCGTTCTCAGCTTGACGGGTCCGGCACACTCCCGAAATGGCAGCGCATTGGAGGCGAACATCCCGATGTAGGCCAATGCCAGCACGGCCTGCAGGGACACCCAAATGGCGGACACCCACGAGGCCAGGCGACTCACGATGCAGGCTCCTAAAAGCAGAAATCAGTTATTGTTATAAACACATTTATGTTTACGCCTACGGAACCACATTTCCCCCTTTGGGCTTTACGGAAGAGTGGAGATTTCATTTATATTTTAATTAAATTACTTTTTTTTGTCATTTAAATGGCAGAGGCAGACGCTGACGCAGAAAATTCCCCCCCAAGTGAAAACTAGTTGTCAAAGGTATCCGAGAACGAGATTTTTGTTATGTTTACATTTATAACGTATGCTGTGGCTATTCGCCAAACCAGATCGATTTGACCTTAAAAGCGAACCAAAAAGCTGTTAATATATCGAACATACATCGAAGCGAGTTCCTAGACCCATAAAGTTGGCATTGGCAATTGTTCAAAGGCATAAAATGATCATTCAAATATATCAATAAATTATTTCTATGAACTTTTTTCCCCCACCCAACTCCATTTCAAAGGCCGAGCAACTGTATTTTCTTTGGGAGTTAATTAAGCAATTGTTCATTGATTCATATTCATATTCTCCGTTTTCTTTTGCTTCATTTCATTCAATTCCGTTATTTGCCAGTACCGTTTGTAGTATGGCCTGGTAATGGAAATACTCGATGTGTACTGTAAAGGCGAAAGAGCCAAAAGAGTAGGCCAATAATTAATTGATTCTAGTTCATTCAAATTCTCATTTGGAGTCATTCGAATACAGTAACAGTATCAGTAGTAGAATTTCATTCATAGATTTATATCTATACATTCCGATCATACATAGGATACACATGAGAAGGTTTAAGGTACTGGCTACCGAGGTTCCAGAATTCGATCAATGGATAATAGTTTATCCTGATTAATAGAGACGTACATAAGTATATGTCTATAATGCTGGATACCCTTAGCTTTGAACACTACAGAGTAGCTCTTTTGCATCTTTCACATCCTCCGACTATAGTGGGTGGGTGTTTCGATCCACAAATCCACAAAAAAAGGGCGATTACAAGGCGCATTCCCACAGCCACATAACCGTATGTACCGGAGTACATACGATGGCGTTTCTTCTTGCTTTCTGTTGTTTTTGTATTATATTTCTACTGAGGTCGTTTTCGAAGGTGTTGTGTCGTAATTTGCAGTTGTTGTTTTTGCTCTTTGCCTTTATAGGGGGTTGGTTTTCATATATTGCTCATGATATTACATATATTTTTGAATTCGTTTGTTTCTTCGTTACAATTGCTTTTGTTTTTGCTTTTGGTTTATACTTTTGCTCATTTAGAATTGGCCTTAAACGTCTCTATGGTTATTTTTGTGGACGCACCTCATCCACGCCAGTCCGGGTTTGTGGTATGGTCCGAGCCGAGCTCGAAAGTTCCTGTTCAGCACCCAAATTCGAACCGTACCGTTAGTGCCACCGCCGGCCGTTCCCAGCGCGCAAACCCTCTTTAGGGCAGAGGGCGACGGGGGGCCCCGCTCACGGGAAACTGCTGGGTTTGCCCTGCATCTGATGTTCAGCGATGATGGGGGATGATGGTGTTGGTGTCCCTTTTCGGGCGCCGTGATGGAAGTCGGCTCTGAGCTCCTGATCCTGACCCGGAGCTGGTGCTACCGATGCCCGTCTACCCACTGGATGGCTGGGTCGGGGACGGAGAGGAGGCGGTGTTTTTGTGGCACAGGCGTGTGGCGGGGACTTGGCGCGTCTGCGATTACACGAACGGGACACACACACCAATGCATTTTAAAGTTTTATATTTTTTTGTACGATTTTTTGTTGCAGTTTTTTCCTGATAACACACGATGATGATACACATACATTATCTACTAGGTCACATTTATGGTTAGTCTTCATTTTTTTAGTGTATTTTTTATGTATCTTTTATAGTTTTTTTGTTCGCATTGATATATACTTTTTGGTCAGATATTCCTCTTTAGTCATTGGCCAAATCCTCTATGTTCGTGATTTCATGTTAGACTTTTTGTGTGTTTTTTTTTTGCTTTTCTTGTTTTCATTTTTGGTTTTCGGTTTCCTTCTTGTTGCGTGTTGTTTAGTGGCTCCTGTGCGCTTTTTCCCTAGCAAATGCCTCCGCCGGGAGGGGAGGATCAAACCCCGGCGGCTTGTGTTTTGCTCGGGAGGTGAGCGCGAGGAGAGAGATAGTGAGAAGAGAATGACGAAAGAGTGTTGTTGTTGCAATCGTAACTTCGGCTACCAACGGACACAATTGGGATAGTTTTTGTGGATTGACGGGATGTGTCCAACCGTCTTTTACTGCCGGAATGCTCGACCGCCCAGTAGCAGTCCACCGGATCCGGATATTTATACGGCAATTGACGGAATTGCAACTTGGGAATTACAATCACAACCTGCGTGCAAGGCAAGGCAGGACAAGGGCATCGCTTCCGCATCTGCTTGCAGCTTTTGCCAAACGAGCTTTTTCGTCCTCGTCCTGCACATGCACAGGCGCAGCTTTAAGTTTGACTTCCTGCAGGCACCTGTTGCGTGCTCCGCCTAAAAGTATGCAACGGCAGAGGGCCACCTGTTGTGTGGTGCTTGCTTACCTTTGAATATGGGCGATGCGCGCCAAGTGTGCGCCGCCCCCTGTCCCAGAAACTGACCCACAGATATCTCCAGCAGCATCATGGGCAGCCCGACTAGAAACAGCAAAACCACATACGGCACCAGATACGCCGATCCATAGCGGTCCAGCTCGCGTGGGAAGCGCACCACATTCGCGAAGCTCACATTGAGGCACAAAGCAGAGCACAAGGCCACGGAATATGGAGCATTTCGTCTGGAATGGAATGGAATGCAATGTAGGGTCATTAAATATTGGATAACAAGAATGCATTGAATATATAGTTTAATATCAATTTATGTTCCTGTCTTATTTCTCTCACTAATGGGTTACATTCTTTCCGTATGTATTCCCATCTGTTAGATATATTGCCTTAAATGTTCTCAAAAACTAATCGAAAAAGGCTCATGCAAATTTACATATTTTTATGTACATATATCTATAGCAATTTGATAAATTTCTAAGAATTTTAAATATTCTTTCACATTAATTGTCTAAACTTTTAAACTAATGGGAAGTGGCATTCTTTTCTCAAAAGTCGTATTATCGGATACATAGCCAGCTCTTATAACAGTATTATATTTCACTTTTTGCAGAGTTGTGTGGAGAACGAATTATTTGGAAAGAAAGCAAAAGTTCACATGAACTGCCAGACAATTTGCTCAGTTGCTGGGCAAACATAAAACACATACGAAATGACAAATTGCTGATGGCATATGCAAACTCATTTGAGTTTGGAGTTTTTCTTTTTCCGTTTTCTGCAGGAAAGCTGTGAGTAGTAGCAGCCGTCACAGCCCAGAGTTTCGGATTGTCGCATCCGCCGGCTGTTATTCCGTTTGAATCAAACAAAAAAAAAAAATAAACAAAAAAAATATATACTATACACCTACAAAGCGATATACACTGGCGCTGTCATTTCCGGCACTTCCGCTTTCGACTTGTGTAATTTCGCTATGGTTTGCTTTATTTTCATTAATTACACAATTTTTGCTTTCTGTTTATTTGTCTTACAGCTCATATTTCTCGAATTTCCCCCCACCTACTGTGTACCTGTGCCTTAGTTCTTTGTGTTTACTTTACACACACACAGGGACACAGTGAGCGGCAAAAGAAAGTGCACAGCCCAGCAAGAGGGGGGATCTTATTAAGCGGAGACCAAATTCGTTCATGGCTCTAATAAGTCATCTGCAAAATGTACAGCATAAGCCCATTAGATGTGCGCTCGCAAAAAAAAAAAAAGACAGACAAAACAGCAAGCAAATACCAGCTAACAACAGTCAACACTTTGTTTAGTTTTTGAGAGCCAAAAACAAAGTGGAAGTCAACCAACTAAACGATACCCTGTAGAAACGTTGGGATAAGGGTTAAGGTTAAGTACTGTGGAAGATTTTTCTACCGAAAGATATTCTGATATGGGTCCCTTAGATAATAGATAATAAATCAATCAGTTATTATTCATTCATTTTTTGTTTTTTTTTTATATAGTTGTTAATTTCAGTTACAAATGTAGCTGGGAAAAAATCCCTCTCATTATACCCTTTGCAGCCACTAAGCTGTACAGGGTACGTTAATTCGCTTGCCAGCCAAGCGCTTTTAAGTGAAATTCATTCAAGAGAGCGGCGGGAGCTGTCGGCAGAGAGGCTGCTCTGTTAGACCGAGGCACAGCATCAGCCACAGCCACAGCCAGAGACACCACCACAGCCAGTGGTAACAACGTGACGCCCAAGTAAACGCAGTTAATAAAGCGAAAACCGCACAGCAAACAACAAACAAAAAATATAAAAAAAAAACTAAAAACTAAAAATAAAAGAGCGCCCAGCGAAGCTGAGCCAAACGGCGTTTGAAGTTTATGAGCGTGCAGAGATGACGAGCATTAAGGGGGGCACACACATCATACATACACATATACATATCAGATGTGCCATATCATGCATGATAGATCCCCACTCCCCACCCTAAACAGCTGCCCTTCCTGGATTCCCCTGCAGGCACACACTTACTTTGCGATAGTATCGAAAGGGCACATCCTCGTGCACCACGTACAGATAGTCGGCCAAATACTTTGTGGTTGCTATCTCCATCTTGGGACAGATCTTGTATTGCTTGTAGGTGCAGCAGAATTTTTCATTTTCATGCATTTGTCGATTGTTGCATACAAAATGGACTCTTGTATTTTTGTTGGAAACTTCTTTGGGCTTACAATAATTACAATATTTTGTTTTGTTTACGTTTACTGCGAGGTTTGCTTGGATTTCATAAATCTAAGGGGGGTTTTCAAACAGAACAAAATTAACATTAAACGCGGGAACTGATTATATTTAGATTAATATTTGATACAATTAGAGGTTGATCTTCCGGTCGTTTCACATTAGAGAATTGATTTCATTTTGTTTTTATAAATGAATGCCGCGACTTTTAGCATTTTAAAGCTGATTTGGTTTTGTGTCAAGAAAATATATAAATATTTTCATGCATGTGGAACAAGTTATCACGTGACGAAAACAACAACAACAACAAAAAACTTAAAATGAAGGCAACAACGAATGCGCAGACTTTTAATATAAATTGGCAACACCTTCATACTGCCAGAGCCTGGCCCTGAACCGCTTATTGAATGTCTCTCTCTCTCTCTCTTTTATTTTATTTCATATATATTTTTATTATCTGTGCAGCTTGTGCCTTTGTTTTTTTCTTTTAACGAATTTGCACGAATCGAACGGCCCGAGTATCAATGACACTTCTTCAAGGGGGAGAAGACCCCCGCCTCGTCTCGTATGGCTTTGCTGTTGTTATCGCCGATTAAATTACATTTGATTGCACAGAATCGATCACAGATATCAGAGATATCGTTTCACACTTTACACTTTTTTTGCATTTCTCTTTGTTCTTGTTTCGTTTCCTTTCTCTGTTTCGGTGGCTGTTTCTGTTTATGTTTTTTCTTTTGCTGCGCATCCGCTGTGCACTCATCACCGAAGCAGCGCCGACGTGCGACTGCGCAGACGACAGACGAATTTGATTGGGGGGGGAAAATCGACTACGCGAGATCGGGGTTCGGGGTTGGGGATGAGGTCGGCAGAACCAGGTGAAAGGGGATAGTGGGGTGCATAAGTCAGGCCAAAGAGAGCCAAAAGCGTGATGGAGAGAGAGCGAGAGGAGAAACAAGTTTCCCACAAATAAGAAAACTTTTATTGGGAATCTCTCTCTCTCTCTCATCTATCTCTCCGCTTGATTTTTCCTCCCCATTCCAAGCGGATTTATCTGTCTTCTGTTTTTGGTGAGTTTTCATTTGGAGCACCGCGCCGATACACACACACACACACTGGCACCCGAACCTGGATAGATTTCGTTGGAGGATGGAGGAGACGACCACACGGAGCGTGCGAGCGAGCGTACCTAACTGCTCTCTCATTAATGCAGAACTGACTCGAGTCCGACTCGATGCCGGTGGCTTGGCAGCAGGCAGGCAGCCAGCAACAGGCAGCAGCAGCACCACCACCAAAGCGTGGCTTTCCATGCACAGTGGCTGCGCAAAGTTGGCGCCCGAACGAGGCACACACCACACACACTGACTGCTGAAAAGCGCAAAACGAAACGAAACGAAGCTGGCAGATGGCATGCCTCACTGATTTTCCTTGTAAATTTATTCATGCTTGCCCACACACACACTCAACACACACACGTACACAAATACAATTTTTCTTTAAGAATTTCCAAAGATCTTGTGGATTTTATTGAATGTTCGCCCACGCCAACTAATTGAAAGAATGGAGAGAATATTGCGATGCTGGCTGTGGCCTAATGATGCCCTCAGGTCGCGTTCCCACATCTCTCTCTCTCTCTGGGATGGATGGCAATATCATCTGCATAATTAACTTGTCTTTGCCACAAAGAAAGAGCAGAAACCGCCTATTAGTCGTGGGTCTTTGCGCCTGCTTCCCATACTTAAATTAAATTTCATTTTAACACGTTCTTACACGCCAGAGAGAATGGCAAAAAGCAAGAGACGAGGCAAGCAATCTCATCTAATTATTATGTAAGCATGCGAGCGAAACTGGCGCAACAAGCAACAAGTGGTGGCACTATGTAGAACTGGTCCCATAATTAACAGCACTCACTGTGCGAGTGCGAATGCGCGCGACTGACTGACAAGTGGGAATGAGAATGCGGGGCGCGTTAATGGAAAATAAAAATATTAAATCTATCTGCGATTTATATTTTTGGATTCATAGCTAATCCGAATCCCATTCCCCCAACCCCCTCCTATTGATCATAAGAAGCGGAAATTGGGGGGAAATAAAAACAGGCAGAGGCTATAAACGATCGATTCGATCGATGGCTTTCCCATTGGTGGTTTGCTGGCAATGAACACATCAAGAACTTCCCGACGTTTGGCATAAATAATTGCTTGATTTTGGCTTTTTGACTGCCGCTGACTCTGTGGTGTGTGTGTGTGTGTGTGTTTGTGTGTGCCTGGCATTTTCAATGAGCTCGGCCAAGTGGCCGTTAAGGCTTATAAAAAATATGAAATATAAAAAGCAAAAACCAAAAGTAAAAGCGTGGGCCATGGAGCCCAATTAAAATGTTTCTTTGGCTGCAAAACCTAACCCAAAAAAAAAAAAATACAGAAATACTAAACAGGGTTTCTCCATCGAGAATTGATTTTTTGATTCACTCAGAATTGAAAGGTTTCGCTTCTTTATATTCTTTGCCCGGCTGGCTGGCTGCCCAATAATTAGACACCGCCTGAAATTGGAGTGTGAAAATGTCCCCACAATGGAGCTTCGTGAATGGCAACAAAAGGTGTCCGAAATAAGGCTTTTGTCTGCCCAGGGCCCTGGCTTGGGCCCTGACAATCTCTCTCAGACAGATTTGGGCACTAGACCATGATAACTGGGGAGTCTTTGTCGCTGTCTGGGCATTGTTTTACGACTGCACAAGTACGGGCATGGGTATGACTGCGATTGCGTCTCTAGGGCCCTAATCAGAGGCAAACGCAAGTGAAAGGAGAAGTCATGAAGCCGTGCAGCAGCATTGGCAGCTGTGTGAATGTGCGATATCGTTAACTAGTCAAATGGTCTCCGTTACACCCAAAACCCGGTAGCGCAGTGTACCGTGGATTGGCCTGGCCTGGCCTGGATTGAGTTTCGCTTATGCCTCCCTGCCCCAGCCCCCCTGTGCCCCTGGGTCCACTCTCCTCCATGACGAAATGAAATGGAATTCTTCTGTCCACTTTCACTGAGCTGCTTTCCCAACTTCAACTCCAACTCCGATTCCAATCCCAATGCCCCTCCTTGGAGTCACTTCTAATAGCCCATAATTATCGTAATATTTCCTCTACCGATTTCCTCCCAATTTCGAATGCAATAAACTGCCGCGATGACGTCACACAATCATTGGAAGACAATGACAATTGTTGTGCAGGCCTCTGGCTGTATCTCTTTTTTTATTGCTTATTTTCATTTCTTTTTTATGGCTTTTGGGCGGTCTGGCTGCCACTGCCGAAAATTTTGCACCATAAGTACGAGGAGTAGTAGCTGCACAATTTCTGTTGGTTTTTTCGGTTTTCGGTTGTTTCTGCTGCTGCTGCTGCTGTGTTTTGTTGAACTTGTTAATCAGCGAATTGGAAACAAAATAACATAAGAGATGAAGTAACTGATGCGAGCTCGCAGACATGCCCAACAGCAACAGAGACAGAGACCCGGCAAAAGGCAACATGCATATGTACATAGTAGTATCTCTCTATAGTTTTTTTCTTTTTATTTTTGGCCACTCGCCTGTGCCAAACTCCCTCCACGAGGGGTTTGTTGGATTGTGGTAAGCAAATTGCACATTCAAAAAGTCGCAAGTTAAAAGCAAAAAAAATAAGCACACAAATATGCGAATTGCTTTGCAGCTAGGTTCAGTTTAGTTCAGAGGAGGGACAGCGGCATGTACCGAACGATACATTTTTGAGCTGTGGTATTGGGACCATGAAATTGGTAAATTCGCCTACATTTAAATGCAAGCGAACTAAACTAAACTCGCTAAACAAATAACAAATTAAATGGATGGTTAAAGTTTATTGCAAGTGCTTAATTTTATTACTTTATATGGCATTTTATTACCAAAAAGAAATATTGAGAATTGCATTCAGTTGAATTATTTCATAGCAGATTTTTTTCTGTTGCAATTATTTGCTTGGGAGCATATTTATAATTATGTTTGTGTATTTATGATTTTGCAATGGATTATATTAGTTAGATTTATTTATTTCTCATTTTTGTTAATTTTTTATTTACATTTATATTTTATTTAATTCTTCAAAATATTTTATTCTTTGAATAAAAATTGTTCCTAAGAATCAAAAGACTTAGGACACAAACGCAGTGAAGGACAGGTCTGAGGTGGCGCCCCCACAACTATCGGCGGCCACTTTTTCAACTAAACGAAAAGATGCGCACAAAAATATGCAACACTTTTCATGCATCGCATCGTACAGCTTGTACAAAAAGCTCACTGCTATGGCACTAGATTGTCGGGCTAAAATAATGTATGGCCGACGATAATGAATACACTTTCGCTGCTGATGGAGAAGAAAAATATATGCATAGTACTATATATTTGCACATATGTTTATTTGCAATAGAAATCGAAATAGTGATCCATCTGTTCCTCCACTACCAGGAATATGCGCAGACTGCTGTTGGCATGGAACAAATGTTTCTGAAAGAAACTTCCACCGAACTGTAACTATTTCACTCAATTTTATGTAAGTAAATCCTCTCCTGCATTGGCTATTATTTCTTTACTTATTTTTTAAGTATTGTTTTATATTTGTTTACTTAAAAGTTTAGCATTTTCGTTTGCCTTTTGAGTTTTGTTAATTGAATTTGTTTGGACTAGTGTGCTCCTAATTGAAAGCAATTAGCATCGCTTCGACCCATTTCCAGACTAGACTGCACTTGGCACTTGGCACTTGCACTCGCACCGCCAGAGAACCCTAACCTGGCCGCTCTATTCATGAATAGAACGAGTGTAAATTGTGTAGAACAGAACAATTGAAGCGATCCGAGAAATCGAAAGACAATGGTCAGCCCTATCCGGTCTAGTCCGGTGCTGTTGCCGAGTGCCTTACTAACCCAAATAATAGAAGACAAATGCGAGCTACTAAACTTGTTTTTATGATGGTCCGGACGACAGGCAATGACAACCATAGAGCCCATAGACAATGAACATTTGGAAAGATTTAGAGGGAGACAGAGAGAGAGAGAGACTTCGACTGATCCTCTGTTTTAGATATTTGAAGGTTGCGAGGGCCACGCCCTCGTCTATGGCTGATGCTTCGTTGCAACCTGGTTTGTGTAATCTTCATCTTGAAAACAAAACCATTCAAACACTTGAAATCAAAGATCAACAAACAAACAAAAGACGAGAGCAAACAAAAAGCGCGAAAATTAACGCATTTCCAGCCTGAAATGAAAAAAGAAGGGAGGGGGTGGGGGGAGAAGATGTAACAGTGCGCTTGTAAAGTCTGCTGCCACACGGAAGTCTGTTGCACAAGTGTGATATGACAGACACGTATGTAGTATCAGCCAGGGAGCTAGGCGGGCGGGGGCCAGACGGTCTTAGAATCGATCGATTCGGGCAAACAAACAAAAATGCAAAAATTCTGTTTCCAATCGCGAGGCACGTACAGTCCGAGCGCTCGTATTCATTTCGAATATTTTGAGCATTATTAAGCGGATAAGCGAGACACTTACAGCGTGACTCGCCGTGAGTCGTGAGTAATCGATTAACGGCATCAGCAGCAGCAGCAGCAGATCAAGCCATTCATAAGTCAGCGCACCTGATAAGCAGCGACAACCCCACCCAATCCCCACAGATTCAGAGATCTCTCTCTCTTATTTATCTTCATTCATGCTCAAGCCCAAAATATCATTCTTCAATTCTTATTTGTTCTCGGCAAATCTCAAGGGAACATACCTTGAGCATCATACTAACACCGAAAAAAAAGGAGTTCAACTTGAGAGTTGCTTATGGATAGATAGCCAAAGCCAACAAAACAGGTAAGACTTGAGGCCATAATAAATGGCATACACGCGCGCTCTGCGGCATGATGAACTACGCTTCCATTTCGATTTCGATTCGTTGGAATGCAAATAACTAAAAGCATAAATTTAAGTAGCGATCATCTAAAACGTTTCTTTGAAATCGCATTGCCAAAAAATATCAGACACTGACAGTGGCATTTATTATATTAATTATACCCGAAATACTGGTTGCAATAGGTTTGATTTAAATGGAGATTCCATTCCTTTTCTTAGCAGATTTATGTTCCAGAAACAGAGTTGTATGGGGAGTTTCCACAAGATAAATATATACTAAAATTTGATTATAAACCTGTAACAAATTGGCTACTCAACTGCTGCATGGATGGATGCAATGGATGCACCCCAACCTGCTTAAAACTGGCTTCCATGCCCCAGAAATATGTAGTTTCTTATGCTTCCATCTCCACACTCAACACTCACCTGCTTGTTGGCCTCATCCTCGGCGGCTGGCAGCAGCTTGGCATTGCTGGCCGTTGTGATATTGTGTGTGGAAATGGCCGAGGCGGACACGGAGTAGTTCTTGGACACTCCGTCGTGATGCAGATCGTGCACATCGTGATCGTGGTAGCCGCCATGTATCTCGCTCAGCGTGTTGTTGCTGCCGCTGAGGGTGACAATGCCGCTGGAGCTGATGCGACCCGAGGTGGCGGTAGTGCGTCCCCCGCCGCTGTCCACCACACTGGACACGGTGGAGATGCAGCTGCGCATGGTCTGGGGCGAGGGTGTGATGGCGGCCAGCTCCGCATCGGCCTTGGCCCTGCGCATATTCAGCCAGGACATGCGATGCGGCTGGCGGCGATCCAGAGTGGCAGAAACTGGCATCGGGGCACCATTTTGATTCGGTGCACCGCCAATGTAGACGCAGGTTCTAGAGATGGACGACTCGGTGTCATGGCGTGGCAGGGTTGCCATGGCGCCAGATATCTGGCGATAGATGGGCGTGCCGCCGCCGCCGCTTGGGAGGGGCTTGGTGCCACTTCCGGTGCTCCGGGCCAGACTCAACTGCTCGGCGAGGGCTTCGTCGCTGCTGCGTGGCTTATAGCTGCTGGTCATCGATTAGATCTGAAACAAAAACAAGCCCAGAAAAAAGTCAGAAGAGAGTCAGAATGAAAGGTGTGTAAATTTCGTGGAAGCATTCAGATCTGAATAAGTTCAGAGCCGAATTTCGGAGCTCTGTGGAGTTCACACGAAACCCCAAAAAAAACAAAAATTAATATAAAAAATATATCCGCTGTTGTGTGTTTTTTCAAATTAAATGATTCATATGAGAGATTTGCTTGGGGTTTTGTTGGTTGTTTTGACATCAGATTTGCATGCGAATCGTCAGAGAACAATGTCTGTCCCCCATGGCCCCCCAGCTACATATATAGAAACCGTTGAACTGAAAGTGAAATGCGTACAAAAATCTGCCACAATTCGCTGATCTGTGAAAGTGAAAGCAAATATGCTCCTCTTCCATGTTATTCTATGGCTTACAGATTACCCTATTATGACATATTGTTGGGTCTCAACTTTCCTAAGATTCTTTGGCTTTGGCCATGCAAATCAGTTTTGCCACTTGCCCTGGGCACGTGGCGGGGGGAATCTTTCATTTGCCTCTAGTGTTCGCTTTTTTTTATCATTTAACTGGCAGTGAAAATATCTCGAATCGAATCGAGCAGAAAGTCATTTAAAGTTGAAACAACTGTTCCAATACGAATCGAGTTGAGTGCCAGACACAGTGCCATTATCAGTGGCCAAGTGTTTCTGTTGCTGTATCGGTTTCGGTTTCACAACTTATTTTTATTGACACAAAAAATTGAGCGGAGTTTCTCGTGCCTGAAATAGCGTTCAATGTTCCATTTTCATTTTCATTTCCATTGAAGCTACAACAGCAGATGCCTTAACCCACTGCCAGCCACAATGGAAAGTGCAGATTCAATAAAAATTTATATTAAAGTTTCTCATGAGATAAAGATTGCTGATAAGCGGGTTCTTATCCCAGCTGTAGATCGGAATGTATTCTCATATGAATAAGGTTATAGTTATTGGTATTTTTATGATTAATGATTGTAAGGCAGTTACAGAAACTTTTCAAATGTGGCATCTGTCGAGTGGCCTAATAATTTCTAATTAATTGTAAAGAAGTAAATACAGAAGATTGATAGTTATTATACAAATCTAGACATAAGAATCTTGATTAATCTCTGTTTTGTTCTGCTTATTTTTCAGAATAGACGAGTATTTCCCATTTGATCATCAGTTTTTATGAATTTCGTATTCTTTATCAACTTCCGAGAAAAGCTCAACATCCAAAAGGCCAATCAAATTAATAATTATAAAACTGTCTCCCCCTTTTGAGGGAGTGTGGATTAAGTTAGCCATCATCACCTTGGCAACGAGGTAGGGGGAGGGGAATTAAATAAATATATGCGGCTAATAAACATTAATTAAGCCAAGTGCGTAAATTTTTTCGCCGAATGCTGTTCAAATGAATGACTCACAGCATTTCGATTATTGAAGCTGTTGTGTTTGGGTCATTATACTAATGAGTGCTGTTTCGAGGTAGCAGGAGTCAAACAAACATCTTATCGGCCCAATGGCACACATTTATCTTTGGCCAAAGTCAGGGAGGGAAGGGGGGCGCATGGCCCATCCACAGCCTCCTCTTGTCTTCAGTGGAAATGCATATTTACCCTACCCAATAATGATTATGCATGCTTGCATAAATGAGCAAAAAAAACAAAAACAACAACAAAAAAGGGAAAAGAGAAAGAAGCCAAAATCCACTTTGAACATGCGAGATCGAGATCGAGTTCGGTGACCAGCGAAACGTCCAACCCGTACCCCCGAAAGAGGCCATATATACTCGTACCACATACATTACTATATATCTCAATCTGCCCCCCGTACGAGTGTTTATACAAATTTTTACCTTTATTTATTGCAGTTTCAGAGACCGCCTCTTAAAAGCCTCGACATTATGAGCAAACAGGTGAGATTACACAGGGGGTAGGGGATACTCGACTGTAACGATGCCCAGTAGTTGAAAAAGAAAGAACTATAGAGTATGGAAATTGCCAAAAGAAGTATTTGACTCTAACTTCTAAAGCCCTTTTAGTTTATAAAAATAACTAACATAAAACAGAAAATTTGCAGTCAGACAGTAGGCTAGACTCGATCCATCTGCTTATTCCCATAGAAATCAATGCCTACCTACCGTTCACCCATATCCAAACAAACTTTGAGAAGGGGGGGAAAAGATACCCCTCTTACTTGTGTACGCTCCATCTACTCCACTGGGTATCCAAATATTTGCTTCATCTTTGGCCAAATGAAGGCCCTCCCCCCCCCAGCAAACGTGCAGCATGGCGGCTTCTTCGCTTGTTTATTATTGAACGAACATTTAGCAAACAAATGTGGCGCCGTAATGCCAAAAAGATTTTACATTTGCATGCTACACACACACAGATACATTAGTCGATACAGATAGTTGTCTGCAGGCAGATACACGTATGTAGTTTTTTGTCTGCAAATTAAGCAGAAAAGCCACAGACAAAAGTGTTAAATCCACACAGATACGAGTACATATAGTAGAACGTAGAGGGGGGGGGGAAAGACGAGATGGTACGGGACGGCGCTCGTTCGACCGTTTGGTTGGGTGGAAGAGAAGACTTGGAAAGTCAGTCCAGTGAGACGGGGACGCCCCGTACCAGACCGAACCGGACCGAAGCGAAGCGAACCAAACGGAACCCAAGGGACACGATGGTGTGGTGTGCAGTGCATCAAGTTACAAGTTATGTTACAGGTACATACATGTACGTAGTATGTATGTATTACCAAGAAAGTACAACAGATACACATGTATGTACATATGTAGCTATGTATATGCCACTCTCTGGGCTCAGTCATTGCTTTTCTTTGTGCACTCAAATTGAACGGCGACAACTACAGCGAGGAGTCCGGAGTGTAGGAAAAACTATGACACTTGATAAAGGTTCTGACGAGGGCAACAAACACCAGCAGCAGCACCATCAGTACCAGCAGCAGTGGCACAGTGGTAGGCAGTCAGTGGCACCACCAACTCATATTCAGCCGGGCGTAACCAAATGCGGCGGCTTTTTCCACTTCCACTTCTGACCAAAGTCAAACCGAACATTAACGTTGCCATTTAGAGGAGCTGTACTCGAAAGAACCAAAAACCACACAGCAACCTCAAAGAACCTCTCCGAACCTCACAGCACCTTTTGTTCACCTCAAAAGTCTGCTCATAATTTTTATATTTTTTAGTTACTTAAGATAATTAAGGGTTCATTTTCCAAGGAAACAGCAGCAGGCAGCAGAAAAAAAGTCAATCAGTTGTAAATCAGAGTAGACAGACTTTAAGGTTTAATAATTCTCCAACTAGAATTCCAAACATAAAGCAAATGATTCTATAAAGTTCATAGAACATTTACAAGTGGAATGCCATTAGCTTACAACTAACAACCAGATTAGAGGCAATTAAATGGGGGGGACTCTTATTAATCTCGTACTGGACCCTCGACCACGTGGCTGACCTTTGACAGAGCGAAAGTCCAAGCGCTGCCCGTTCCGTCCCCACACACCCATTAAGAGTGAACCTGAACCTGCATCCAAAACAGAAATGTCACAAATGGCAAACAGCAAACATCTCGCCAAAGTCGGAGTGAAAAACAAAAAGAAAAAACGAACCAAAACAGCGGCACTAATTAATGTCCAACTGTGTGGCTAATTAAGAGATCATCTGATGGATACGGGCACCTGGGCAGAGTCTGCTCTGGCATGGCGTTATGGAAAGTGGATGGTGGAAAAGCAGCAGGGGGAAAAGCCCTGATAAGCCTTCGATCTAGAAGAGTGATTGTATCTGCATCTGCATTTATACTTACACTCGTATCTGTAGCTTTTGCACAGCAGCATTCAAACAATTGAAAGTCTGCGCTTGGCTTGGCTTGGCGTGGCCTGTCTTAAATGGAAAGTAAAAAAAAAAAAAAAACTAGATGAGTTTTTCTATTTGTTTTCTGCCACTTTTTCCTGCCTTCCTCAACGTGTACCCAGCAGCACTTGTTCCCCCAGTTTCCCCAGCTGCGATCGGAACGAAAGTAAAAACAACAAGAGACCGAACACCACCAGTCATAATTGTGGCTCTTTTGCGTATCCATTAGATACATTACTAACTACTGTCTGTGTCTCTGCTTGACACAGTTACTCCCAAAGAGCCATAGATTATGTAAAATTATGTGTAAATTGTATTGAAACAAGCGACAGAGGCGCTAGACAGACAGACAGAGATACACACAAGTAAAAGTATCTGGAGTGTATGTGTATCTGTATCGTTGCTTTGATTGCTCTTTATTGATTGTTAAATCGAATGTAATTAAATTCTGTCCGCTGTGTGGACACGGACTACTGCAAAAATATTCGTATCTCTCGTTGCACGCTTCATGGATTCAATTTTTTAGCTGTCTTTTTAGCAAGTTTCTTGTTTTAATTCAGCAAATTGTCACACATTCGAGACAGGCTACATGTTTTCGCCATTGCCCCACTCCGTGCAGTTTTGTGGGGCACAGAGATGAAGAGATGTCTTCACACATTGCCACGAGATGTGGTTGGGTAGTTGATGATGCCCAGATCTTCAAAACACGTTCCGCCATTAAAGCATTGCCAATTGCATTTAGCACATTAGAGCGCCGGTAATTACATTTATCCGAAAAAGAGGCAAGGCATGGTGGACATACATTTTATTGGACGTGTTTAGGCATGCGGCTACCACAGCCATAAAGATTACAACCTCTTTGACACTCTTGCCACTGGGTCAAGAGCACAAAAAAAAAGTAGACTCTCTGTGGCAGACAGGCACAGGCTTTGGCTTTGGCTTTGGCTTTAGACTTAGCTGCCACCGCAAACTCGATTCAATAATTGCTGCGGCTCCAGCTGCGAGACTCCAACTTTAAGTCAGGACTGCCTGTTTATGCAAATCATTGTAAATGCTTCATGTTGCCCTTGCTGCTCGTTAATTGCAACAGCATCGACAGTGGTCGCAAGTTGCTGGCAATCATAATCCATCCGTACTCAACAAATCGCTGGCTAAATGTTTGGGCCCCCCATCCCCCACTGGTACTTCTGCCTCGCCCCAAACCTCTTGTTACACAATAAAACGCGAAGCTTTGGGGCAAAACTCGCACAATGGCAATTATCAGAATCATTAGCAACTGAATGGCGGTGGCTCCCCCTCCTCCTCCTCCTACTGCTCCTCCTTTGCGCCGCATGATGTTTTTTTTTTTTGCAATTGAATCGAACAAACAAATAGACAACAAACTGGCAATGAAATTGATGATGGGTATGGGTGGGTAGAGGGGGGGCTGGGATGCTTCTAAAGCGAGATACAAAAAAATAGATACACAAATTATTCATGGCAGGTGCTTAAAAATAACTATGTACTACCTCTGACGTTGAACAAAACAAAAAACAATCGTCAAAAGCGAAGGTTCAACAGGTGCGTGATCGGAGTTTCCATTCCCGATTTTCATTTCTCAGCTGGAACCAATTTTAATGAATGGGCATTTGGAAAAATACTCAACTAATCTGCTAATGGAAATTTAAAGACCAAAAAGGTATTAGGTAACCACTGAAGGCATCTTTGGTTAGAGGATTAAATAGAATTCAAACCCTAGAACCGGTTGACGGTTGGAAAAGGTAGCCTGAATGATGATGGCTTAGGAATTACTTTGAATTTCCATGGAATCAAGGATTGCACAATATTGATTCCTCATAAAATTCCTAGAAGAACTCTGACAAATAGAACGCAACGAATAAATCTCTTAGAATATTGTTACACAATTATAAATCAAATTTATTTACCATAGAAAACAAAACGCACAAATTTTTAGAATATTTCTAATAAATTTTCACGCACATTTTAATTAAATTTTTATATTTTTAGAACTTCTTCGCACATCAATTGGCACATTAATTATTTTTCATTCTGTTTTCTGCTCTCATAAACTTTGCAAATTTTAACTTCTTTTTACTTTTACCGGTTATAAAACCGACATTTCCCCATTCATCACTTGGTCGGAAGTAGATAATTTTTTAATTTGTATTCAGCTTGGCTACTGCTCTTTTATTTTTTGTATTTTTTGGGGCAACACGACACAAGCCAAAAACCGAAACTGGAATCGGGTAATCAGAGACGAACTGCTGCTCTAAAAAGCTCATTTGAATGCCCCATAAAGGGGCATTGCTACACGACGACGGGCCACAAACACTCGAAAATCAATTTCCAAAATTCAATGGCGAAAATTCGCTGGAAATTACGCAGCGTATAGTATGTTCTCACAGAAAAAATAACATAACATTGAAATTCAAATCCGAGTACGAGTTTCGAAGCGTTTTTTTGCGGTAACGCGATGACGACGACAGGTTCGATGAGACTGAATGGGTCTGAACCTGACTGCTGACTGGGCCTCAGAGATACACAGAGAGAGAGAGCGACAGAGAGAGAGCGCAGAGACTCTCTGGGAAATACAGCTCGTACCTGTCTGGCAGAGTCTACCTGTAGGCAAGCGCTGGTCAGGGAATGGAAATGGGAATGGGACTGGTACTGGGGATTGGGCATTCACTGGCACAACACGTGTAACATGGGCACAAAACGTATCTGCTAGATACATTACTTGTATCTGATCAGGCGTCTGGTAATTGCGGTAATATCAGCAAAACACGCAAACCGTTTGAAGACAGCAAACAGCTAACAGCAAAGAGGCAGACAGATCTCACTCTACCCCCTCGGGCTCTCTCTATCTCTATCT
The DNA here is from genome assembly GCA_009664405.1 of Drosophila bifasciata. Classification (NCBI taxonomy): domain Eukaryota; kingdom Metazoa; phylum Arthropoda; class Insecta; order Diptera; family Drosophilidae; genus Drosophila; species Drosophila bifasciata. Next base: position 44,474,925 of record CM019043.1, read on the forward strand.
CTCTGACTCTCTATCGCTTCATATCCTCATCAGCAAACACAACACAAAAAACCCATCAAAAGGTTCAAGAAAGATTCCATTGAGGAGGGGAAGCCAAGCCTTCGGAAACCCTTGGAAGGAACAACCCATAAAGGCTCGAGAACCTTTGGCCAACCAAAAAAGAAGCCGCACAGAGAGAGAGAGAGACAGAGACAAAGGAAAACGAACACGAAAATGCTGCTCATAAACAGGAAATTAATCACTCGAGTGTGTGTATTACGAGGCGATTCCCAGACCATCAGTTCTTTCAGGTAACGTCAGGGCGAACCCCTGGAAGGAAAGAAGGAGGAGAACAGCCCAATACCGATGTCCATGGGTTTGAGGAAGTGCTGTTGCTGCTACCTTTAGAGGGTAAAAGGTATCCGAGTATATTCCCACTTTTCAAGGTCGCGTTTCGGCATTTACAACTTCATTCGCTCGCCGTTTCGCAGCAGCGTGTAATTGAATTCTGTTTATTTTGACTTTTCGACTGTTCGCACAATGCAACACAAAAGCCGAGGAGAACAACAGGGTTCAGTTCCCAGAGAGATAGCAAACGATACTACTACTGCGCGCCATCGTAATGCTAATGGGTTCCTCAATTGAGATTTTTCTTAATGATGATTCAATGGACGGGCCCAGCAGCCAGTCAGAGTCGGAAGATTCTTTGCCAATAACTAATTACAATTGGAGATGTGTCGACATCGTGCCACGAAGCGATAGAGTGTTACCGGTTTCCGGCTCATTTCTAATTATAAACCAAACAACTCAACAAACAATTATTCTTAATAATAATTTAGCATGCATCCCAGCTAATATACTCCACTCGCATGCCTGGCCCCAGAACATTTGCGCATTTATTATTGATGATGATGATGGGAGTGAGGGAGTTCGGGAAGGCTGAGAATCAGGGCTTAAACATATATATTTGGATAGGAGTAACAAATGGAGGGAGAGTGCTTTGTCTTGTTTCGCTTTTTATTGTTAAACTTTTTGTTATTTTGAAACGAACAATAAAGCTTTTTTTAGGAGTTAGTAAATTAAGGAAATTATTTGTTTATGTGTGCAAGAGAACATTAATAGAGAGGGAAATTAACTTAAACTTATCTTTGAAAGAACAGTCAGAGATATTTGATACTATAACTAAATCCGACTTATAGCAGTGAGGGAAAACCCCATTCGGGGGCTTTTTTCATTCTTTACACTGCCCCAAACAGAACACTTTTTGTGCCCTTAGCTGTCTATGATATACCAGATCTGTTCTTAACCCTATAAATTACCCAAAAGAAGAAAATATTCGAAGAGTTACGGAGTTCTTCTGATGCTACTTTGTGCCTGCCGAAAGGCAATGGGATATTCAAAAAGATATTTGTTGATAGCTTTGGTTGTATTTTGTGAGATAATGGTAATGGAAATCTTCTCCAATTCTCCACCTAATCCCATGAAAATGCTGTCAAAAAAGTCTCGCCTCCGAGTCATTTCTCCTCGGGAATGGCCTCGCGGGTAATTGTGTTGGAAAAGTGGAAACAGAGAGGAGAATGTGTTTGGAAGCGCATTAGAACCGGGCACATCAAAATGAGGAAACTGGTCTATATATAATGTAAGACACGAGTTCCTCCACTCCACTCTCCACCCAATCACGTTTCCACGGAGAAAACAAACCAAACCAGACAGTGAAAAAAGGGGACGAGAGCCGAGAGCTGACTGCCTTGATTCCCCAGGCCGCCCCAACACCAGCCCCCCCAGCCCCAGCACCACAACCTCTTCTTTGTGGAGCTCGGAGCTTGGAGCTTGGAGCCAGCCTGTCAGTTACCAAAATGAGTGCAGAGCTATTTTCCCCCAGCATGCTTTACTTTATTATACATTACTCTTTTTGTACTTTTTGCTATTCTCCACTTTCTAGTAGTAGCAACAGTCTGGCGCGGGCAGAGTCCGCGGCCAAGAACCCACCATGCCACCAAATTGCACCACTTTGTGGCGTTCTGGTGGCGAGGCAGCAAAGAGGCATCATTATCATGGCCATTACAGGCTGCAGTGTACCTTACTGACACCATAAATGGTCTCCAGTTATGGCCTGTGTCTGAGACTCTCTGGATTTGGAGCTAGAGATTCTGGTTGGGGGTTTTGCCATTGTTTTTCTAGCTTCTAACTGGCCCTTCTATGCCGAGTACAGGTACAAGTTCTATAATCTGCCATATCCAGTGATTCCACTCTTAATTGAATGTGACGTGCTTCTTTTTTCACTCCCGACTCTTTTGATGATGAGTTCATTGCATATCTATGTATGGCTTGTCTTGGCAGTACATACATTTTAATCTATGATTTTCTTGATAGAATAAACGATAGAATAAATGAGAAAATTCTAGAAATTTTAATAGTTCTACTGACAACAAAGAACAGAGAGGCTATTGGGGGGATTATTTCTTCTATAGCATTTTACTTTGTATTGCATTTCGCTCCACTTGAAGTAAACTTTCCTCTGCAACATCTGTTGCATTTGTTGCATCTCTATTACATCTCTATTATGGCTACTGCTACTACTACTACTGTCAGGGCCTGTCTGTTTTCGTTGGGTCGGTTCACATGGCTTACATTTTGAGAACCTCAACAATAAAGAAAGATTCACTGCGCTTGCAGCCCAGTTTGGATATACTATACACACGAGTATCTATGAATATATTCAGTTAGCACTTGTTGTAACTTTTCTCGCTTCGTTTTTTATTTATTTTGGCCACTCGAGAGTGACTTCATTTTCCCAGGGCCCCCGCCTCCATTGGAGGCGCACAGGTGACATGCAACCCCCGTTTGGGGTTATTTATACACATTTTATGGTATAACGTTCCATTGTTCCACACATACATATATATACAACACTCACTGTTTTCCACATGCATAACTATATATGTACGTAGAAGCAGACGGAGACGCATATGGAGACGGGTATTATATACACATAGCACACTTACGGTGCATATTGCTTGAGCTTTTGATTACCAAACGCTCCGAAAACTGCATAGAAAAGAGGTTTTATTTTTATTTTATTTTTTTAGCGGCACGTAGAGCAGGCAGGGGCAGTGATGCCAGCCAGCCACCCAGTGCAGATTAGAAGCCAAGTACAGGGGCAAGCAAGAAAGCCATTCTGCTGATGACAGCTGCGAAGAGACCACCAGCTAAATTTGCCCAGGTCTAGGCCCGAGAGGTGCCCCAGAGAATAACGGTCGCAAACAAGAAATGTGCGGCCCACAGCACTAACTTTTATAGACAGGGCGGGCTGGCAGGCAACCGGCACCTAGCACCCAGCACCCAGCACCCGCCCCAACAGAACAAGCAACAGAATGCCGCTGCCATGCAAAAGAACGACCAAAAGACCAAAAGAAAGAAAGAATGAAAGAAAAAAGGGTACAAGATACGAGCAAGAACTGAGGAGAACTGAGCAGAGTCAGAACGCGGTTCGGTTTCGGTTCGGTTGCCTCTGGCTAACCTCAAGTAAACCTCAAGTTCTGGCTAAGACCAAGGAAAAACCTGATGACTCAGTCACGAAGCCACAAAGTTAATGGGGAGTTCGTTCGTTTCCCGGCTGCCTTTATTCTCGGCATTGCAATAACTAATGAATATATTGAAAAACAAAAGATAATGGCCAAGTGCAAATATTTACGATGCAATTGCCCGGGCAGGCATCGGCATCGGCATCTGGCAGCGGATATTACGCAGACACAGCCCTATACTATTTCCTGCACTGTACCGCGTACCCCCTCATACCTGTGACTTTTGCGGAAGAATTTGTGCCAAGTAAACACTTGATTAAGAACGAAAACAAGAGTGAGTATTATATCTGACCCACCCCTCCATCTCTGTCTCTATCTCTTTAGATATCTCTTTGCTCTTGCTAGATATGGTCAGAGAAGACGCAAGGTGTGGATCCGTTAATTCTGGCTGCTTATCATGTGCAAAAAAAATATATAAAAAGAAAATGGCACAACAATTAAATCTGAACAAATAGGAATTTCTATGGCGACATTCAAGGGAATTTGTGATATTTGTCTGAGAATGAGAATGGGATTGAATGAGAACTTTGATGGAGCCGCAACGCAACTGAGTCAATGTTATGGGTACACAATAATGATGACATCTCAGATTCTTTTACTGAAGGGAATAGCTTTATAAAAACACACCATACACTGTCTATGTTTATGCTAGCTTTGTATATGTTTGGATAGAGTTCTAAGGGCTTCCAAATATGTAAAAGATGTAATAAAGATAGCGTTTCATGTTTCAAAATTATGATAAGCAACTGTTGCCTATAGCTTTAGCTGAGTGTTCATGAATGTTGGATGACTCAAGCTCTCAAGATCACAACATTCCCGATAGCACTGTTTGCTGCTGATGACATAGATAACAGATGTTATTGGTACAGTAAACTCTACTCCTTGTTGGTCTCTTATCACGATCTATTCCCCAAGAACATTTACAGTTACTTCGTGTAGTTGCAATTGTAAGGTTAAAGCATTTATTTCGATTCTACACTAACTAATTGTTGTTCGAGCGGCGCTTGGCGGAAGTTTGAACTGGCAACTGCATTGGCAGTGTAGCATTGAACTTGTGTGTGCGGTGCGGAGACGATCTTGGACGGGGGGGTTTTAGTTTATCAAGGCGAAACATTGTTAAAATATACAGCGATACGATGACCGCCAGGCAAAGAAAAAAATGTAAAAAGCCCACGGACCGAAGGCGGGGAGAATAGGAAGGAAAGACGAGACTACAATGCAACCGAAAAAGTAGAAGAACGTGAGCACAAAAAAAATACATAAAATAAAATAAGCAAAAGAGCTGAGAAGCGGCGTGTGTGCATGAGAAATGCAAAGGGAGAGAGGAGACGAGACAGCCTGAAAACTGGTCGAACGGGTCGTTATATTCGTGAGGTCTCGGTCTCGGTCTGGGTCTGGGGCAGCAACGCCTGCGCAGACAGGAAGGAGGATCGGTATCGGTTCGGTTCGGACTCGGTTTCGGATCCGGCCACTGTGGGGCACCGAAGCGGCTCAAATATCCAAAAAACAGCAGGCGGGAGTTTACACATTTTTTCTTTAAAATATGCACCACATTTAATTTAATTTAATTTGCACTCGTTACGGCTTTTGCTGCCATTATTTACCATTTGCATTTGCATTTGCATTTCAGGGAGTTATCAACAGGCACGGGGTACGGGGTACACACAGCACACGTACACGGCAAGAACGAAACGAAAATTTAAAATTCACAAAATTAAAATACTATTGGCTACGAATTAGAGGGAACGACGTAGACGACGCGATCGCACGACCGCATGGAACAAGGCGCGAAACGTTTTTGAACAGCTTGACTCAGAACTTCCAACGGCGAGCGAGCGGTTGACAGTTGAAATGCTCGAACAAAAGCTTCATTGCTCTCTTGCTATGGTTAGTAGCTCCACTAAAGCTTGCTCTCTTGATCAATCTCTGTTGCTCTCCGGTAACTCTCTCTCTCTCTCTCTCTCTCTCTCTCTCTCTCTCTGGTAACAGCTGTTTAAATATGTGCGCGCCATATATTTTCCAATCAAAAGAAACAACGCTTTAAATACTATTGCACTTAAATATAAAACTCGGAAAACACTCCCTCGTGCACTGCACTGCACTGCCCACCTCCTCCCCCTCAGTGAGAGCGAGCTATGTCCGAGAAAAAGGCGAGAATATCCTGTATGTTGAACTCCAGATTGATCATGGCGCCCGCATAGCACTTCTGGATACGCTCCTCGAGGTAATTATACTGGGCAATGAACTCCTCCTGCATGGCATGCCAGACCACCTGCAGCAGATTCTCCTCCTCGCTTAGGTGCTTGTCCACCTTCTTGTAGAGGTTCTCCAGGCCCTTCTTCACCTCACGCGCCGGATACTGGGCGATCACCTTGCGCAGCTCCTGTTTGGAGAAGGCCATTTGGTAGCTGATTTCGGTCTCCTTGACGCCCTGCCCCACCTTCAGCTGCACGCCCTCGAAGAATTGCTGAAAAGAGAGAGAGAGATAATTTAGAGAGTCATGCGATTGTGGGGGTGGGGTCAATGACTTACATTCAACTTCTCCAGCGGCCTGCCAAAGTACTGAGTCACATACGCTTTGAGCGCTTCGTTGTAGCGTGTCTTTGCCTCCTTTTTGAGTGTGTCGAGGCCAGGCACCTTGAGCTGGGCCAGCAGGGCGTACATGTGATGGTAGTTCTCCATGCGCACCACCTGCGACGGTGTCTTTGGATGCTCCTGCGAGTGCAGGCTGATGCCCTCGAAGATGGCGTTGACCAGCTGCAGGTACCACTTCTCCATGTCGGTGCGGCGATCCGATTTGCGGAAGATGCCCTCCGCCGTCTGCGCAAAGTTCTCAAAGTTTTCCACATACGGCAGAATGGCCTTGGAGCGTTTGTGCAGCTTGGCCTCCCGTATGGACTGCAGCTGCTGCTGCATAAACCGATCAAAGTTGCGCTTCACCTGCACCAAAGCCGAGGCGAAGGTCATGCTGAGGAAGGAATGTGTGTCCTGGGCGGACATGACGTGCTGCGTGAGTCGCACCAGCACGTACAGAGAGTAGCTAGAAGAGAGGATTGTTAAGCTTTAGCTTTAGTGGCAGAAATTTCAATTTACTCACAAGCTATCCACTCGCTCGAAGCTCTGAATGAACGTGACCAGCTCCGGTTCGAGGCAGCCAAAGAGTCCCATCATCAGCTTCCTCACATCCTCGTTGATCTGCCGATCGATCCGCTTCTGCGGCACCCCCTCCGCTGTGGGAGATGGCGCCGCTATTGCAGACTGCGACATGTCCACCGCTTTCTCCATCTCCAGCGTGGTCTGCGTGTTCTTTGTCGTGGGACTGATCACATCCATTTGGAAGAAGTTTATGCAGAACAGCTGCTCCTGCAGGGCGATGGGCTCCAGCTCGGCCAGGACCTTCTCCAGCAGGGCATCGAAACGCACACGGTCTGCGCTCTCCACGCCGGGCCCCCACTGATCTCGATTGATGCCGAGCGTGCCGTAGGGAATGGTGGAGATTGCCGACTTGCGGGATGAAGTGGACATGTCCAGATCCTCGCGAGAGCTGCGCAGTTTCTCCGATACCTGCATTTTAGCCTATGAAAGAGAAGAAAAACCATTGAAGCAACGAATATTTATGGACTGAATCGGTTCCCTACCAAGTTGAAGAAGTTCCTCACATCCCTGTCGTAGATCTTGCTCAGCGACGCAGTGTAGACCTTCATCAGGCCATCGTAAGTTTTGCGGTCCATAGCCTTTGTCCAGTGCATCAGCTCTGTGTAGGGCGTCAGCTCTCGATGCACATTGGAGTGATTGGGCAGCGACAGTTCGGTGTTTGTCACCGGCGTGTCCCCGATTTCGTTGCCCAAATGGATGAACAGATTGTTCATGAAGCGACTGACGGTGGCCGAGAACTTTTGTTTCCACTTCTCGAACCGCTTGCGCTGATCCTGCACAGCCTCGAGCCGCAGCAGGGCGGGATCGATGTCGCTGTTCATGGCCTGCTGCAGGCACTGCGCCGCGGCAATGGCCACTTTGCGGCCAGCCACAGTCTTCAGGTCGGGCTCGTCCAGCGCCTGCTGTTGGCTGTGCGGCAAGTCCAATTGGCTCTAAGGGATACAAAGATCGTATAAGTTACATATACAGACGTATTCCTGCAGTTTCTTACAATGACTTTGTTGAGTTCCTTCATCAGTTTGATGTTGTTGTTGTTGGCTATTTCTATCATCGCATTCTTGCCGCCAATCTTCTCCATGGTCTCCTTGACCTTGCAACAAAAGAAAATATATATCAGTTAAAATTTCTCTATGAAACTTTAGATGGACTTACATGCCCCAGGATATCCTCATAGGTGTCCAGGCGAGTTTCGAACTTATCCGCCTCGGATATGGCATTGTCAATATGCTCCATCATCTTCATCACCTTCTGCTCCGACGCCAGCACACTTTGTATGTTGGCCTGTGTGAAAAAAGATGGAAGATCCCAGCCAACCGTTTAGAAAGCAATTCTAATGGAAAGCAGCTCTCTTTCTTCTACTTACCCCATCCAGATCGTGCAGCTCCCTGGACAATTGCTCTATGAACTGTTCCGCATCTTTGATGGCAAAATCACACTCTGAGAAGAGTTTCCCCAGCTCATTGGCCTCCTTGTCGGTCAGTGCCGTGAACTCCTGGGCCTCCTCCTCCTCGTCTTCCTCGTCATCGGTGTGCTGGGTCTTCTGTGCTGCCCGACCCAGAGCCACCTTCTCCGGCGACTTCTCTGACAGCCAGGCACTGGGAACGTTACGGAACTCCGCGCGCGCACCTCGCACATACTTCTGGATTTGTCTGTTGAGGACGGCCAGGAAGTTTTGTCGCTCGTGCAGGTTGAGGGCATACCACTTGTAGAGCTTCTCCAGTTGAATGTCGAACTCGTGCGTCTCGAACTGCTCGTTTCGCCCATCGACAGACTTGATCTCGTCCAGCTGCCAGCTGCGCTTCCGCTTGTACTCGGCCTCCCGCTGCTCAGACTGCTTCACCAGGCAAAGGGTGACCACGGGCACTGGCGGCGCTGTCGTCACCACGCACAGATAGCAAGGCTTCTTGTCTTTCTTCTTGACCACCGTCACCACTGAGAGGAGGCGTTCGCCGGAGGCCAGGAACAGCTCCTTCTGCAGTATGTGCTTGATGTTGGCCAAGGCGCCAATGGACAGCATAGCTGGGGAATGTCTCGAGTAGCGCCGGGCAGAGAAATTCTTGCTAGAAACTGTCTATTTACTTATTGTTTTTGCAAATAAAACGCCTCCGCAGACACTGGTTGGCGTTGCCAGCGGTCTCGTTTTTGTTATCGCTACGTTATATTCATACTTCTATTATTTTGCTGACCTTTTATTGTTTGAACCCTATTTTATAAACAAACACATTAAAAGAGTCCTTTAAATTAACTAATTAAGTAGGAAATTGCTTCATAAATTGGATAAAATTATCTTTACAGTGCTACAAGTTTTGGTTAGCTAGTAATACTAAAACGAATATCAAAATCGAGGAATTTAATTTCCGATCATGCACAGTGACCGATTAACCCATCTTCGACGCGTTTATATACAAACAAAACTTGTAAAATTTTATTTCAGTTCAGGTGAAAGATATGATAGTTTTTTATTTGTTAATAATGAGGATGAATGATGACCTACAAAAAGAATTTACAAAGATTAAAATTGTTCACTGTTTAACTCAAAGTATTCACCTGATTAAATAGAGCGGGGTTAAGTGGGTTAAGTTCGTTTTTGTCCTTTGTATATATATTTATTGCGATATTGTTCTTATCGATAACTGGTGAGCGAATCGCAAGACGAAAAAAAAATTGTTCCCTAAAATATTAAACAATTTAAACTTTTTCAGCAACTTTCGAGCAATCATGTTGGTTAAGCACATTGTCAAGCAGGGGCTTCTGCTCAAAAATGGTAAGTGCAGCCCACGGGGCCATTTTCACGGCTCATCTGCTAACCTTAAACATTACATAATGTGTGTTGGTCCCCAAATGGGGAACAGGCGCAAGAGTTTTGAGTATTCCCAATACTGCGGCTAACCAAGGATACGCTAACTAATGTTCCTCCGTGTTCTTCCAGCCGGTGTCATGTCGCGCGCTGCCTACCACGGTGGCGGCCACCACCAGCACTCCACCATGAACGATTTGCCCGTACCCGCTGGAGACTGGAAGGAGCAGAACAGCCAGCAGAACACCAAATACAACGCCATCCTCATTGCCGGCGTGTTGGTGTTGGCCGGAACCATTGGATTCGTAAGTGCCCGACCCTTTAGAACCCCATTTGAGATACCTTCTCCATGCTAATTGAATCTTATTTTGCAGGTCAAGTCTTCTGGTTTGATATACTTCAACTACAGTCCACCCAAGGATTTGGATTAAGTCACATCCATCTTAATGTATATTGTATTTGAAATGTGTTTGAAATAAGCTTAAAGTGGCGAAATAGTAAACCAGAGATCCAACACTAAATAATTATATGACGGGGCCATCATCCAGGTTGTCGTCCTCTTCGTTGTAGGCTTCGCCATTGTCGAAATAGCTATTGCCATAGTCGTTCTCGTCATCCATTTCATCGTCCAGTGCCGCCTCATCGTCCAGTTCGTCCTCCTGCTCCGAATCCGATTCCTTCTTCCCGTCGTCTTGCTCATTCTCGGCGCCCGTCTTCAGCTCCTTCTGTTCCAGCATTTTGAGTCTGTGCTCAATGTTGGTCTTCTTGGTCAGCAGCTTGGGTCGCGCATCCGCTCCCCTTCGCTTGCGATTCGAGGTATTCAGCTCCCTGGGCATGGCTTTGTAGTTGAATTCCGGCTGTGTTTTCAGCTTCATCCGCTCCAAAGCTTTCTGCGGGGATACGAAAGGAACTAATGGTTTATTCATCATACAAAACGAAGAGGGCTTACCTCTCGCCAATCTTTGTGCTCTAAATTCTTTTTGTCCTGGCACGCTGAGACGATGAAATATGGCGAGTCCCGCATGCGATTCAGGTAATCCTCCTTCCACAGCAGCTGATAGTTTTGTGCCACTGTTGTCTGCCAGTGGAACATAGTCAAGGTGTTAATGATTGATTCTTATCAGGGTTTCTCCTGGCTTAGACATACCTCCAGGGCAATGGGCTTGTTCATCACCGGCGGAAACGTTGGCTGGGGCGCTGACTGCACGGGCATGTCCTTCACACAGCCAAGCATCGCCAATTGCTCGGCCGTAAGTGTGCCAGTCTTTCCCCCACGTCCACGTCCTGCCATTGCTTATATTTTTAGCTTAAATACAGTCTGAAAGTTTTATAAACACGTTTATCCCACTTTGAAACGATCAGCTGATTGAGCAGCGTTGCCACCGTGGCGTTAACAAATCATAACAGAGATCCTGGTTTCTAGGGGGGTCGACTCGAAAGTACCCTGTGGGCACCAACAAAACCAATTCATTCCAGTTTACACATAAAATACACATTATTTATTGCGATTTGCACTTTGTTGCTTAATTACGAACAGTAAATAGACATAAACATTACAGAGCATTCAAAATTACATATTAAAATTAATATTATATTCATTAAGATTCACTCAGATTCTGTGGGGGCGAGGTCGGTGGCTCGTCAGTTGGCGCCAGGCCCACTTTCTGCATTAGCTCCGTGAGCTTCTGCGCCTTGCGATCCTCATTGTGGGCTATGACAGTGCAGAGATGCTCCGTCAGCAGCTCCTTCTTCTCCGAAGCATTGTGCAGGTCCACCTTAGCCTTCAGAAATTGAGCCTCGATCCGCACATATTGTTTTCTGTATAGCCAAAATGTTTACGAATCATCTTTCAAGGGAGTATATTTTTGTATACTCACTCTACATTGGCAAAATGTATGCAGGCGTTGTCAATCTGCTTCCTCAGCATGGCCACATCCACGGCCAGATCGCTCTCCAGTTTGGAGAGTTCGTGACGTATTTCCTCGATTTTCCGTGACTCCGCTGCCGTTTTCTGTGTGTGCTGCTCAATGGCCTGGTAGAGCATTTGCTTCTTTTGCTTGTTCTGCTCCTGGATCATCTTGCGATGATGCTCAAAGTCCTGCAGGGAGACGCCCTTGAAGGGCGAGTCCGTGTTCAGGCCCTCCCGCGACGAGTCTTTGGTGCTGGGCAGTATGCTGGCGGCATCATCAGAGCTGGTGGTGGTGCCGTTTTTATTACTATTGCTTATCTTCAGTATTGAGCTATCATCTAATGTCGTTTCGCTGCTATCGCCACTAGCAACGGCAACACTACTAGCGGCCCCAGCATCCGCATACGTGGCAGTGGTAGCAACAGATCTGCCCGTCGAGGGAGCCGATGACTTGCCACAGTAGAGAGCTTCGACCAGAGAGTCGGAGAGCGGTCGCTCCAAGTTGAGTGATACTTGAGCCGGGGCGTCAGTGTTTGGCGTGGGAGCTGCCGTCGATTCCGTGGGTGTGCTCCTACCCGATTTGGTGGTGGCCTTTTTGGCAGCTGCTGCAACTTTGCAACTTCGCCTGGGTTTGTGGCTGCTTCCGCAATTGATCTGCCTGTCCCTGCCGGATATTCTTATCGGGCATGCGCCTAATGCCGGGCTGGTTTCGGAGAGCTTGCTTCGCTGCAATCACACACACACACACGCACACACGCATCAGCGTTTTTGTTATAAACAAAATAATTGTTGAGGATTAATCATGCTACAAACCTGCTTCTGCATTCTGTGGTCTGTGCCCGTTGCCGCCCTCCTTCATTCCGGTTATTTTGATTATATCGTCGTGGCTAAAACCATTGAATTTCTCGGCCATGGTGGGAGTTTAAAAAATAATTAGCCATTAAGCAGAGCAGCAAAGCAAAGAAAACATCAACAACAACAGCAACACATCATCACAATAAAGTTGGTTCGCTCATGAATCATGAGCCATGATCCACTTCATGATCACTTCACTGCATTTCAGCATAAGTTTTGTTATGTTCACCGTTCGCTTTTATCCGATAAATTAATTAATTTTCTTAAATATTTTCCCATTCTTATGCATTTTACTCACTTTTATTGCATTATGGTAAATAGATTTTAAAATTATTTTCAAACGAACGCAATCAAACGAACTAGTTCACGGAATTGGAGTGAACAAATACAAGCAGCAGCGCTACCAGATCTTCGTGTGATCGATAGTTACGTTATCGAGTTTGATAAAGGCGTTTTTATAAATAGAATTCAAACTTTATTCAACAATTTAATGCCCAGCTCGGCGCGCAACTCATTCACATTCTGCTCCCACCGTTTCTCCCAGTAGATGGGCATCAGAGGCTTCATATGCTTGCCGTTCTCAAGGGCCCACGGCAAATATTGCTTCAAGTACGCGCGACGCTGTCTGCAGACATTCAAAAATAAATAAATGCTTACAATGGGCTAAAGAGGGTTCATCGAACTCACTTGGGACGTAGGCGGACCGCCCCGAACACCGCTCCGCCGTAGCACATGGGCAGGCCCGTATTGAGCGCCTCCACCCACTTGACAGCCACCTCGCCGAGCATATTGGTGGGCATGTCCAGAACCGTGTGGATGAGGTCGTGGCATTCCCGGTAGCGCGTCATCAGATAGGCCAGCTTGGGATCCTCCAGGAAGCGCACGGCCATGCGACTGTCCGGCGTGACTTTCTAAAGGGGTTAAAAATTTGAGAACCTTCCTTTCCAGCTGTCTGCCATTTAGCCTTACATTATCTTTGAGAAACTTCACATAGGCGGCTCCAAATGTGTCGGCAGGCAGAGATTCCAGCCGCTTAAAGTCAATGGTGCTGGTGTGAATGCGCGGCTTCTCGACCATGATGCGTTGACCCTCCTCACTCTCCTGCATGGTGTCCAGGATGTTCCACAAAGCCTCCTCCCCAGTGGTCTCGCCCAGACAGGCGATCATGTCGTGCCTGCAGACGGAATAAACTCTTGAATCATCTTTAATTGGGAAGATCCCACGTACCGTCTGGGATCCAGTAGGGCGGCTACGGAGGAGCCTGCTCCCAGGAGCATCCGCTGAAAGGGTGTGATCTCAATGCGCTCCTTCAGATACTGCTGCTCAAAGGCGTCCAGATGCTCCGCCTCTGCGTTGTCCGAGACCACCGCTTGTCGGGTGTGTGTGCCCACGGCTAGGCCGCGTTTACCCAGTGGCACTGAGAGGCGCCAGCAGCGCTGCATCATGTTCTGTGGATACAAAATCATGTACAATGTACACCCCGTGTTGACCTTCGCATCGTGATCATCATAAGCTTCAAACATAGGCATAAACGTGACCCTGACTACCTGTGTCTATGGCTTACCAATCCGTACTCGTACGTGCCCCCACCCCGATTATCCGATGGCAACAAGTTTGGTTCAACAATTTGTCCATAATGCGAAGACGCTGACTAACAATTTACCTCAACAGTTTTTGTTGTTTATTTGCTTCATACAGAGGAACAACAATCAACCGCCCAACGGTTTAGGCCTGGGAAAACCTGTTTCGGGTGCTCCCTACCCCTGCCCCACAGCACCGACAATCAAAATGGGAAGTCTCAAAATACTTTTAAACTAAGTACCGCCACTGGTAGCCCAAAACTCAATGTCGTCATTGTTATCTTTTTTTCGGGTAGGCACAGGCACAGGTAGTCCGTCCCAATTTACTATCATTTGTAAATTCAATTTACTTGTAATATACACGAGTAAAGAGACTAAAGAGCTACTGTGCTGCGCAAAGAATGTTCCATTGTACGATTAGAGCTCACTAGATCTAGAGACTCCCCAGCTAGTGTCGCATTGAGCATTCCTTCATTCCGTTCCAGTGGCTAATCAAATATTCATTTCACTCGTGCTGATAGGGACTGGCCTTCTTATCAGCCTGTTATTATGCGTACAAGTAATTTGAAAATGCTTAGAAAAGTTTCCATAAGTTATCTAATGAGAAAGAGCATTCAATAGCCAGCACATAGAAGTATTATGTATTATAATATTCCCCTGTTAATTTATACACTGACTTGATGAGTGATGACGCTGCACTGCAGCATTTACTATATGTATATCCCAACGCTTTTTAGGAAGTTTGTTTACTCAGAATAGATAAACGAAGCGTAAAGAATGTAAAACTAATATTCCAATGCAGCAAGAACATGTGGCGCACATGTGGGGGAGGTTTTTGTTCCTTTAGATATTCTTATCATACGGAAGCAATCTAATCATTCGAAGCGAACTCCATGTTGCAAGTGGGGGACACTTATCGTTCAACACTTTTCCACCGCGAGGCGAGACGAGACGTGACGTGGGAGGAGAATTGTCTCTCAATTGTCTGTATATATGTGTATTTTCTATTTACTTATGACACTCTTGATGCAGAGAACAGTTGCATGGAAAAATGTACAAAGTGATTAAAATTACATAATTGCTAATTAGTAACTACACATGTTTACACATACACTATATACTAGATATATATATATATATGTACAGAGACGATACGCTGGTGTGTGGGGGGGGATACGGGAATACGCTAAACATTTATGTATTATGTGTATGGCTTTGGCTTGAGTTGGAGCTAAAGCTGTGCGAGGAAGCTAGACATTCTCGCCGCGGTTGCTGCTGGGCAAGTGGCTGCTTTGCTTATCGGGCGCCCGTTTCCGGCGGAACGTCACGTACGTGTAGAGGAGGCTGGCCAGCACGCTGATGTTGATGCCGATACAGTTGAGCCACGAGAAGACATAGTCGCCGCCAATGAACATGCCCAGATAGGTTACGCAGATGTTCTTCAAGCAGCCCACAATGGTGGTCGTCAGCGCCGAGTTGAACTGCGTGCACAAAATGGTGCTGTACGAGAGTATGAATCCCATGACGCAGCTGAGCAGGAACTGGGTAACGAAGACTGGGTCGTGCCACTCGCTAAAGTTGAGGGCCTGCTCCAGGTCGCCGGTGAAAAAGTTGAGGGCCAGCGCTGGCAGAAACATGAACAGCGAATTGTAGAACATCAGGCCGTACTTGCCGATCTCCGACGTGTCTAGTTTCTTCTTCACATACACCCCGTTCGAGGCGGTCAGGGCGTTCGTGATCATCACGTATATGTAGCCGCGCATGTTGAAGGACAGGTCATCGGAGGCGGCCACCAGAGCCCCGCCAATCATAGCGTACACGCTGACCTGCACCGCCGTCGAGGGTCGCAACCCGAGTATCTTCAGCTCCAGCAGCATGGTCATCAGTATGGAGAAACGCCGCAGAGCCGCGAACATGGGCAGACTGAGGGACTGGGTGCCCCCCAGGCCGAACATCATGTTGCCCAGAAAGATGAGTGGCAGTGGAAATATCTTGGCGAAGGTGTTGCGCTGCAGCGGCGGGAACGAGACCAGCTTGAGGCGCTTGCCCATGCCCAGGACCACTATGCTGGCGGTCAGCTGGCCCAGGCTGAGGAATAGGAACGACGGAAAGTGATAGGACGTGAGCACTGTCTTGTTTATGACGGTTATCATGAACGACGACAGCCCGTAGAACAACGCGCTGCCGATTTTCTTGATGAACACCGCCGACTCGTCCCGCTCGCGCTCTCTCTCCCGGTGCCCCACACTGCCGGAGCGAGAATCCTTCGAGGAGCTGCCATTCAGCAAGGCACCTCCGCCTGTGGCGCCTCCCTTCTGATTATCCGCATCGCTGTCGTCATGGCTGTCGTCCAGCAGTGGCTCTAGATCCAGCGTTGTGCTGCCCCCGTTGCCTCCCCGCGACACACTCATCGTAATGGGGGATTTGTACTTTGATTTATGCCCGTGGCCGTCCGTCAAATCTTTTCCCAGACTTTTCTGCGGCTGTTTTATTAGTTCTACGGCGGACTAACATGCGCCGCACACATTTGCACACACGCGACCGGTCCACCACATTTGTTTGCTCGACGCTACTTGGCTAGAAGACCTATTTCCACTTAAAAAGTTATTTGCTGAATGGCTATTTTTACCGACGCTTTAACCCCCCATGACGGCTCTGACAAACATATGTTCCGAGTTCAGAAGTGTGGCAACACTCTGGGGTAACACTCTACTTGCTGGTTCTCTGTTCGAAATCTACCTGCTAATTGGCCTTGTTTTCTAAGATAACTCTGCTTATTTAAAAAATGCTTAATTAATAATTTGCTTACCTCAACGTTTTTTTTTTTGATAATTTATTGCAAACAAAACACAAATTTTCTTATAACACACACACACACACGCCCGTCGGCCGAAACAGCTGTTTTGAACTGTCAAAAAACTGCTGAGTGCTGTCACGGCATTAAACGCGCTGATACGGCAACGCCTAGCTATAAGACCGAAAATTGTTTATTATTATAGAAAATTGTAGAAATTATAAAAATGAGCAGCAGCTTGAGGAAAAAAGTCAAGGGGTCAGATCAAATACCCAAGCCGATTAGCATCAAGAAGGAGAAGACTGAGGAGGATCGCTCGCTGCATCCCATTTCCCACTACATCGATGACCGTCTGGAGCTGGTGAAACAGATTTTCGGCACCCTCAAGCCGAAAACTATCATGAACCTGGCACCAGAGTCGCTGAAGGTATGAGAAAGCAAAAGCACTAAAAATATAAGGTAATAGATATTTTCTAACCGTAGAAAAACTCCCTGGACGAGATAGAAGAGCTCTGTCTGGAGGAGCTACTCTGTTTGTCCACCAAGCGGCTCAGGTCCATCATTGATGGCACCCGCTGTCCCACAGACACGGAGAGCTCTGAGGACTCGGATGTGGAGCGCAAAGAGGGTGAGCGAGTTTCCCAAATGCATATTCATCCCCATTACACGCGTCTGATTATCGTTTGATATTTGCAGAACACATTTCGCTGGAGGAGATCTCGTCCGACAGCGATATCGGAGGCCAGGAAGCCCGTCGAAGTGAGTAATTCGCAATGCAAAAGTCTGATACTGTTACTATTTAATTTGGAGTAATATCTGTACAACTGCAAGCCGGAAAGTCCCATTCTTTACGTTCCATATTTGAACTTCTCGCATCCAACCAAAGGAGACACGTAGAAGGCCCGTAGTATGCACACATCCTCGTCAAGGCCAATGCCAACATTCTCCTCATCCTCCTTGCCCACCTCGAGGGTGAGCACAAAGTCACCCACCTCAAGGCAGCCCTTGCGACGCATGTAGTCCACGCCAAACTCGATCGGACTGTAGTTGCATTCGTTTACATCCTTGGTGTAGAGAACGGGATGCATGTTTCGGCGCAGGTGCAAGGCTCGAGCGAGATCAAACTTGCACTTGATGGTGGCCTCGTCGTCGTCGTCCGCCAGTGGCATCATCAGGAAGACGGGGCAATAGATCTCTGTGCGGGACAGGGCAATGCTGGCATTCTCACACTTGGTATAGATGAATATAGCCTGACACTCGATGGAACTGATCGTACGTATGATGAAGTTCACAATGGTCTGGAACGAGGTCAGAATATTCTTCACTGTCATCTTGTTCTGGACAACGCCGACGCGATAGTCACGGATGGGCATCAGCTTCTTGACAATCAGCGGATACTTGTTGCACCACGGACTCTTCTGGATGTGAATGGAATCGATCTTCCAGAGGAACTCGTGCAACTCGAAGCGCTTGAAGTCGCTGCAACGCTCGAGCGGCACCGTGCCAATTACCGGCGTCTTCTGGCAGCTGGAAATGGGCAGTACATCCTCCATGATGTAATTGTAGACACAGCAGTTCACATTGAACATGTCCGGTATCCAGATGTAGTCCAACAGCTTGATGATACCCAGCAGATCCAGCATATTCGTGCGCACGTACTCAAAATCGATCATCCCAATCAGTTTCAGGTCGAATTCCTCTTTGATTGTCTGCCGCACGGCCTTTAGGAAGTTCTTGCAGCGTATTTTCGGCAGCACCACATAGTTGGCCTTCAGTTCGGAGGCCATCTTCAGGTCGTTCATGTAGAGGTCCGGGTATACTGCAGGATCCAGAGCGTGGCACTGCCGCGGCAGCTCTATAAAGTCGTAGCCCGTCAGCAGACCCGCATCGATGATCAGCACGGTCAGGGCCTCGCGCAGCGTCTTCACCACACGGCACCGTACCTCACGTCCAATCAGCAGAATGTCGTTGATCTTGACCGATTTCAGATATGCCATAAGATTAATCACGAATAGGATCTCCTTGTAGCCCCCGTAGCGATAGTCCTCGTTCGTGGTCAGCGTCACGACGGCGCCCCGGGCCAGCATCACAGCGCAGTTGTTTCGAAGCCTGCCAACGCGGCAGCACTCGCCATTGATCTCCAAGGCCAGGGCGGTGGCCAGGCGCAGTTCACGCTCTTCGATATGGCCCGCTATGGCGAGGTTCAGCGTCTCCAGTATGGCATTGAGCTCGTCGGGCTTGTTGGACACGGCGTCTACGTGAAAGGTGTACGTGCCGTTCTCCAGCATCCGTCGTAGTTCGTCGGGCGTGGTCTCGGTCACCAACTTGGCCACCAGTCCCATGTGGTAGTAGCGGCGCCGCTTGCGTCGCCTGGCATGCTTCTCGTGCGCCTCGCAGGCCGCTTTGAAGTCGCGCAGCCGCTGCTCCAGATCGTGCTGGCCATTCAACCGCACCGTGAACTTGTCCAGTTGATTCTCATCGTCCAAATGCTCGTCCTCGCCCTCGACAGTCTCCTGGCTGTCTAGCATCAGTGGCTTCTCCATTCCGCGGCTTGCAATTAAATTTTAACAAAACCTTTCTAGAAATTTCCTAATGTGATGCTAATGTCTGCTTCTGTTTCAATTTTAGCCAAAAGGAAGAAACTTAAAGCTAAACAAGTAAATAATGGAAACGAAACCAAGGCGTGTAAGTGGAACTAAAACAAAAACTAGAGTAGATCCATGACTACTCCTTCAATGACTACTACTCGCATATGGATACCTAACTCAATCTTCTCTGTATCCTTAGCTGGAGGACAAATTAGCGTTCTGGAACTGTTGGAACTTCAGGCGAGAGCACGAGCCATTCGCTCGCAGCTGGCCATGGAACCCATCACCAAGATCGAGGTCAAATCAGATGACGACGAAGAGGAAACGAAACCCAAGGGTAAGGAGAAGGAGAAGCGCAGCGGAAAGAGCACCGTGCCTGAGAAGCGCAGCGGCAAGAACACCGCTACAGAGAAGCGCAGCAGTAAAAGCAACGTGCCCGACAAGCGCAAGCCTAGCGAGCAGTCAGCCAGAAAGGATCCACCACAGACGGCTCCAGAGAGCAGCAGAAAGGAAACAGCGCCACGCCAGAAGATCAAAATCAAGCGAAACTATCGACAGTCCACAAAGTCGCCAGAGAAAACTGTCACAGTTGCGCCGCCTACGCCTCCTGCTCCTGTTGCCACAGAAGATGCTGGCAAGGACAGGTCCCGCTCGGCCTCGCCAGATGTGATACCCATTCCAACGGAGACTGAAACACTGCTGATCAGCGACAGCACCGACGATGAGGCTCCCCCGCAGAAGTCAAAGGAAACCGCAAAGCCAGCCGTAGAGGAACCACCGCCAGCACCTGTTGTGGAAAGTGAGCCGGAGGAGGGAGAAGTGCGAGATGAGCCTGTGGAGCCGGTCAAGCCAATCGAGCCAGAGCAGCCAGCGGAGCAGGAGCAAGCCGCAGAGGAGGCTACACAGCCTCCTACGCCGGAAAAAGCTGACGAGGCCGATGTAGAAATGCCCAAGGAAGAGTTGTCCAGCACAAGCCCTCCCCAGAGCGCTGCCCCAGAGCAACCCATGCTGGAAGATGAAGATCAAAACGATGATGTCATATCTATAGGTGGCGATCTTGATATGATTGAGGAAATGACGAAGGAGGACGAGCCGCTTGCGGGGACAGTCAAAACAGAAAAGCAGCCAAATCCCGAGGAAATGGACAACGATGTCATCTTGCTGGACACCAGCGAAGACGAGCGCGAAAAGCTGAAGGAATCTGACCCCGAGGTAACTAGCAAAAACTAAAGCTAAAGTCTCTCAGCTGAAACTTTTATCCATTTCCGTTTGCAGTCCTGGCGCACACGCTACCTGAAGAGCTCCAAGGTCAGTCAGGTGCTTGCCGCATCGCGACTGGGCAAACGCGTGCGCGACAAAATCAAGAAGACGAAGCGTGCCCAAAAGTCTGCCAACGGCAGAGACGCCGCCGATGATACGCAGGCCAAGGAGGCCCAGCCGCCGTTCGCCTCCAAGCACGAGGATGGCTCCGTGGAGCAATACCAGGAGCTACTGCAGCACCGACAGCGGCAAACTTCAACCAGCAGCAAGGGCGATAAATGAGTGGGTAGTGGGCGAGTGTTATTGAAAAGTCCCTGGAAATAAAACCAGTTCGGGTTAATGTGGCATGAAAAACAAGTGGAATACAGCCCCCCGTTTTACTCCATCTGTTCGATGGAACCAGCGTTCGGGGGGGTAAACGTACAAAAATTTGAATATATCGTGCTAAGCGCATATTTGATTTCTCATTCGTCTTTTCTTGTGAAATACTCTACCAAATGGATTGTGCAATGACCGACCTTTGGAAACAGATTTTGCAGTGAAGTCCAAATGATTCAAATCTTTTTCAGAACAATTAATTCTTAAGTTTTAAAAATAATTGATCAATTTTAATAATTTTTATTAATTTTATATAAATTAAGCATTCATGGCCCTACGTTAAATTGTAATATATAATCTGTATTTACAATCTATATTCAACGGTTTAGACATAGACGTAATTAATTTATTTTAGTTATGTGAGGTTTATTGCCTCCTCAAATATACATAAATATATAAAATAATAATGATTTATGTATTATCATTTTTCTGAGCCTTCAATTTTCTAAAATATATTTTGTTCCTTTTCTAGGGTATTCCTTCTTGCGACCTGCTCCGCCTATCCTTTCTTGGCTGCTTTTTTTTATTACTTTTTTGTTTGTAATTTAAAAGAAAATGCGAAAAACTATGCCTGCTCATTTCCGCTGCGTGCCCCCATTTCGGTGGGGTGGGGGATAACCGTTTAAGGGGGCACAGGCAGTTACCGAGCTGCACGCAGGTTCCGCCTTTCCACTGATATTGTTTGTCATAAACTAGCTCAAAAATCATTTAACGAAAATTTGAATGGTTTGGGCTTGAGTTTAACCTAGTTACACCCGCCTCCTTTTCCTCCTACTCCTCCTACCGTCAAGCACCCGCACCACCCAGCAGGACATTTTGTCATCGACTTTAGTCGATTTCTAATCATGCGGTTACAGAACATGTCCACACTCCACACGCCATACCATACCCACTCGAGAGGCACAGCCACCCCCGTTCCGTTCATGCTCTGGTCACTGGACTGACTATCTCTCAATTATGCTGCAGGGATACGCGGCAGGGGGGCAGGGGAGCGTGTTGCACCATAAACGATGATTGTTTTATCAGAGACTTGCTCGTGTTGATAAACTGTTTTAGCAACAGCAGAAACAGCAACAACAAAAAATGGGACTCCCTTAACCGCTTGCGAGGGAACAGTTCTCTTCTGGTCTCTTTTTTTTTGTTGATCAAATACGCATGTCCTGCATGCTAAGGGTAGGATTTTAGTACTCATACGTGTGTGTGTGAGTGTATAATTCCCAAAGAATCCATCAAGTGGGCGCGCTGTATACATACATATAATTATCGTATTAAGTAGAAAATCTTTAATTTTTCATTTGAAAAGTTGAAGATTTTTTGTGATTTTTTTAATGGATTACCCACAAAAGTAGGCAATCTTTTTCAGGGAAAGTTTACTATGAAAAATTTTTTCCTTTTGAAGGGGACCCTAAACCAGTTTGTTGGCCAACGAAAAAGGTTAACACATGTTTTGGCTAGAAGAGCAGGCACCCCCGCACTCCTCCCCCGCCACTCATTTCTCTTATGCTCTTTCTCGCCGACGAACGCCCCCGCAGCGAGAAGTAAACAAAATAGCAACAGAGCGTTGCGGCTGTCGGGCAGTGGGGGTGGTGGCTCTTGGTGGTAGTTGTGCCTACTCTCTCTCTCTCTCTCTCTCTTTGTCTGTCTCTCACGAGTGTGCACGCTCTCTCTTTGGCTGTCTGGTGCATGTGTGTGTGTGTGTGTGGGTGTCTCGACGGTGCCTGTGCATCCTTTGGCGGGCAGGCTGGCAAACGGAAAAACGGAAAAGCCCGATTCAGTCTACAGAAAACGCGTACGTGGTGCAGAAGTAGCCGCGCGTGGCTACCACAACGTCGTTTAAGACTTGTCGGCATGATCGAATAAGTGTAACGCCCCGTACAAGTTCTGTAAGTTTCCAGAATCCGCATTCGAATCAGAATCAGAATCAGTATCAGCAGCAGTATAAGATTCATAATCAGAATAAGAATGAGAAAGAGAAGCATTATGCATAAGAATCTGCCGATTTCAGTGTTTCACAAAAGTGTTCAAGTGACAAAAACCCCCAAAAAAAGCCAAGGATTTGTAAGCCAATAACAATACGAAAATAACACATGTATAGCGGTGGCAACGGAAGCTAATTTTTGTATTTTTCTAACAAGAAACGATGTGCTAAAAAAACAAACAAAATAAAATCCAAATCAAAATCAAAATCAATACCAATAAAGTGCTTTAATCGTTAACATAAATCAATAAAAATATTAGCCATAAATATGCATTATGTGTGGAGTTTTCGCTTCCGTTTCCGTTCGAAGCGCGTTTACGCTCGCACAAGTTTACACTTAGGATTAAAGATGCTCTCTCTGGCCAGAGACATTGTGAGTCCGCCCCCACCCAAAGCAACATTAAACCACCACCACCACCAAATCTGATTAATCGTAAACCCATAACCGAACTGTAGAACAATAAATACAATATAAACTCTATCCGCTTGCATTGGCCCGCCCCATAAAAGAAACTCTAAACGAAATTCCATAAATTGGCTTACAACAAATACATATGTATAGTACATACATTTATGTATAAAAAAAATCGAAATTAAATGAAATTAAAATTGGCAAATTCATCAAATTATATTGCTTAATGCTTTGGAATGCTTATCAAAAATCGCATACCATTTAGTTGTTGTGAAATCCACGTTACATTCCAGATTTACCCAAAGATTGGTTGAGACGTAACTATGGAAATAAACGGATTGCATTTATATTACTATTTTTACATACATATCTAACTAATACTCAATATAAATATAAATTAATACACATTCACAAACCTAATACTGACCCCGACATTCAACAACAGCTGCATGTACTTTATAGGGTTATATGTTCATTAATCTTAATAATATTCCGCTTAAAACTACATAAAATAATTCAAAGTATGGGCTCGAAATTCAATTAAAATTATTGTTAGTTGGGTTCCCAAAAGCTTCGAATAGATCCTGGTGTGGCTATGAATTAAATTTTTAAATCATTAATTTCTTAACATAATAAGATCAGTTTCTTAATAACCAACAGAAAAGAAAGCACTGAAAATAGTTTTTTGGGTACTTTATTTATTTTGTAAAAATTCTGTACTAAAAATATTTTGCCCAAAATTTTCAGAAATATTTTTAAATAGTTTTCTCGCTATAATGAGATTCCAATAGCAAATTAAGAGCTAGCATTAGAGTAGTATTAAAGGAGCATAAAACCAGGATATTTTATTAGTTATTCTTTTCAATTCCAAAGCTAATAAGATGAGAACCTTTTGGGAAAAACCCTGATGAATTCCTAGCTCCATGTACGAGTATATAGAGAAAGGTAATATACTCGTACATGGAGTCCAACAATTGTCGGTTTTAGAAAGCACATAGTCCAAATTGGAAGCCACCTTCTGATAGATTTCATGGCACACACACACATTCGCGTACATATGCATATGAACATATATTGTACAGGAAAATGACAAACGAAGTTGGTAAATTTAATTGGAATAATAAATTGTGGGTGTTTGTGTGTGTGTGTGTGTCCGCCCCTTTTTTTATGAAACAAAACTGCACAACGGAACGAGCCCGAACTCAGATATAGATGTCATAAAGTTTTATTAATAATGAAAATTGTACTCAAAACGGGGCACAAGCACCGGCAAAGGCAAAATGGGGAAATTTATTAAAAAGTCTCATTAGCTATCTCTCTCTTTCGCTCTCTCTCTCGCGGGTTTTTATCACACATTGAGCATACGCCATGAGGTCTGCCTTACGGTTGCTAATAAAGCACAAAACAGAACACAACAGAAAAATAATAATAATATGTATGTATGTGCGTCCCAGCTAGGGATAGCGATAAAGTAAAATTTTTCGATATGGACATGATTAAAATACTGGACTGTCCCATATACTATATACTATATGTTTGTATGTACACCCACACCAACTGCACCCAGCAAATTTTATGGCAGTATGGGGAGGGGGCGGCAGGGCAATAACTGTGCCGTCGGAGATTAAGTATTTTTAATGCGACTGCGACTGACAATAAAAATATAAAAATTTCAACGATAGCAGCGGTACAGGCAGCGTCAGCAGACCAAATCAATTTCAATATAAATATACACATATAGATACATATACTACATACATATGATTATGTGTGTGTGTATGTGCCTGCGTATATATGGTAATATCAAAGCAGACTGATATTAAGTCACTTGCCATGTGCTCTTCCAGCAATATTTATTCGCTGAAAATCAATAAATTCTACACACACACACACAACATTTTTTTTTATTATTTTTTTTTTATTTTTATATTTTTCTCATTTTCTCTTTGCGCTGGCGCTGCGGCTCATTATTAATATATGTACATATCTACATCTGCTATATACATATATGTATGTATGTTTGTATATAATTTTTTTACATTTTCATATTTCGCTTGGGGATGGCGTTGAGGCTGGGTGGCTGCCTGGCTGGCTGACTGGGTGCTGCTTAAGTGTTTTCCTATTACGCCTTTTGCCCATAATCCTCCCACATAAATATACTCATACAGCCGCCCAGCGCTTAACTCCCCCAATATTATATTTGCTTTTAAATATTTTGATATACAGCCCGTTTGGGCCGGGCCCAGCACACACACACACACACACACCCAAACACCGAAATACCCAAAGCCCCCCCTACAGCCCCCCACAATAGCAGTGGCCCTGAGCTGGCAGGCATTTTCTCATAAAAATTTCGTACTCGAATAAGACGAAGTAGCTCCCCACACACACACCAGCGAACACATAAAAGCAAGCCAGAAAGGCATTCCGACTAAAAGATACCCTCTAACAGGGCAACCGTATAAACAAGCCTTCTGGTATATTATATTATATAAAATATATAAAAATATAAATATTATCTGTACATGTAATCCATATAAAGCTCATGCTTATCTGAAATATATGTACAATCTATTCTTAGATCAGTTTCGAAGAATTCAAAATACCCCACAAATACCGAGTAGAAACACACACACGGACTGGGCAGAATGTGTAACCCGCAGGCATTTTGGGTTAAGGAAGAACTGGAAAAGCATGAGGGGGGGAATAAGGTGGCTGTCCGGGGTGGGTGGGGAGGGTAGGGGCGACTTATGGCAAAAACTTTGAGGAGGAAAATGTAATGTAAAGGATGTGCCAGGGCCACCATGGAGACCCATGCGAAGAGTGTAACTGGAAAATAATAATTTTTTTTTCTCCCTTTTTGCTTTCCCTTCATTTCTTTGCTGGCTTTCACTATCCCCTTCCCCACCCCCCAACACTCTGCCACCCACCCAACATGCTTCTTACTTTCCTTCTCTCTCACTCTCTTCAGTCTTCTGTCTCCTTTGCTCTCTCTGTTGCTCTGTGTTTGCCGTTTTCTTTTGAGTGTCAGAAATGGAAAAGAAAATAATTTGATGGTTTCATAAACTCGCTTGGGGGGTCGCCAAAGGAGAGAAGTTTTGGGGTAGGAGGGTTACATTTGCTATATATGTATGTATGTGTGTGTATTTCTGATAAAATTGCAAACTTCTCTTCCCCCTCACAAAACCCCTGCCAATAAGCTTGTACATGTGTGTGTGTGTTTGTAAGAGAGAGAGGGAAGAAGACGTAAGCAAAAATTTATGGAATTTTTCTGCTTTTCTTTTATTTTATTTTATTTTAGTTTTTTTTTTTTTTGTTTTTGGGTGAAAACTTCTGTAGATAGATTTCTTGCCAAAATGTTTTTGCCTGCATACTTATGGGGGTGACTGTGACAGCAGGCTCTAGATAAAACTTCATCATTATAATGATGTTGGGAAGTATTGGAATAATGATGATAATGATGATGATGATGATGCTGATGATAATGAGGAATGTCCAATGATGATGATGATGATGTGGATCTCATTAGAGAAAACTTCAGTACAACTACTTGTACGTATGTACGTGTACACTTGCCTTATTATCAAAATGATTATTATAAGCAGGCTGCATCCCCATCCCCTTTTACCCTACCACACACACACAAACATCTATACAATACACTCACACATAGAATGTTTAGCTATGGCTTATGTACATACATACATATACATATATAGCATTTGTCCTTGTCTCTCTGTGTTTGAGTTTCATTATTAATTTTTCTCGTTTTTTTTCCATATTTTTCGTATTTTTATTTTATCATGCCTTACGCACACACACACACACACACGTTAGAGCTTAGAGGGTGGAAAATACACTCACACACACACACACACACACAGTCTCATTTTAGTTTATTGTAGAAAATAATATTTGATAGAAACAAAATTTTAGTGCTAACCAAAAAGAGAGGGAAAGATAGTTTCTGGGTTGGTTCGAGCCGCTCGGAAAAAAATGTCGTTTGTCGTGGGGTATGAGAGAGTAGTGGGGTTTGAGATGGGTAGTGGGGTATGAGAGAAGGTTTCAGTTATGAAAGGGTAGGGGTAATCTTTGGGGTGGGGAGTAAAATTAATTTTTTACTTCATGCCGCCCATGCGCCGCCGTTGGATCTGAAAGTGAAAATGATGGAAAAAAACGTATCGAAAACTGGTGAACGCTCATTCATTGCTCCCCCCTGCAAACAATTCTCATTAGAAGGTTTTTTTGCTTTCTATCACCCTCACCATACCCATCCGCAGCCCTTCTATACATTTATTAGTGTGTGTGTAGGTGTGTTTGTGTGTGTGTGTAAATGTGTGCTTATTTTTTCTGTGCGCGTTCATTGGTTTCTAATGAGATTTCTTACTAATGAGCGCAGCCCCATAGAAACTGTCAATGTGTTGTTTTTTCCCCCAGTTCCTTTTTATGTGTTGTTTGGTGTACACTGTACAGCTAAGGGCAAGGGGATTTCGTATAATTTTCTGTGTGCCTGCAGCCAATGATTAAGGATGGGGTTGGGGGTGAATGAATTTCCACGAAAATGTGTATCGAAGTTACATTTTAACCTTTTAAGATTTTTTAGAGTAAAGAAAGTACTTCTGATAGAGGCTTTCAACTATCGAAAATCCAGCTGAAGGATATTTCTTCCAACTTTAATACGAAATCGTGATTCCCCTCATTAAAAGAAACTGCTCACAATCTCACGTAACTTTAGCCAGTGCCAATAGAGCAATTTGTCGCACACATTACCCTCCCCCGTTCCGTTCCCTTGGCATATTCCTCCCCCGCATTCAGTGGAAAACCAACAGAGATCAGCACTGTACAGCTGAGGGGGATGGTCGCACCACAGCACAAACCAGGCCAGACCCATTATTATGTTTCCCCTTTGCCATCTCTCATTTTTGAGTCCACGCATAATTTCAATTTGATTTTCATCAGATATATTAATTGCATGCCACATACACGTACCACATACAGGGGGCAATCGGGGGCGTCAGTGGGTAAGTGTGGCATATGGGCCGACAGGGGCGTATATCAATCATAACCGACATTTCATCAGGACCCCGGGGGAGGTTTTTCACATGGTTTCCACAAGTTTAAATTTCATAATTATTATTTTACTGGAATACCTAATGCAGAGGGCGGGTCTGCCTCTGCCGCCCCTGCACCACAAAAATCCATTATCCTTTCTAAAATTTCAAATGCCACTGCGGTTGGTTTGTTTACGTTTCCTATCCATGCACCGAGATAGACATGCGCCTACAAATGGGGCACGGGGGGAGTCGGGGGTGCGGTGTGTGCGTGCCACGGAAAGTGAAAGTGCCGGCAACGTCACAGTGGACATGTGCCGACATGTGTGAAAGTGAAAGTCAATAGCGAAACCTTGACCACGACCACGACTACGGCCACAGGCCCAGACCGGTGGCGGCGGCCCAGTGGCCGTGTCCGACCCGAAAATGGCCCCGAACCGAGAGATCTCGGAGCGCCCACGCAGCTACCGACCAATGGGTCTGTCTCGAATGATTGGGCTCCTCCGGCTGTTGCTGTTGTTGTTGTTGTTGTTGGTTGCTGTTGCGAGTGGTTCGTTCAACCGGCGCGACACACACACACATATGATAGCAGGAGAGCGGCAGAGCCAGAGAGGAATCCGTAATAGGGCACACTCTATGCGCAGGCGCAGGAGCTGCGTCCCAGTCCCAGAGGCCGCACACTGCGTGGCAGGACAGCAGCGTCGGAGGAAACGAAAGGAAACGGACGGAAGGGAAGGAAAGGAAAGGGTCTCCCCAAGTCACTTTCGCTTTTGCGGCTTTTGATGTGTGTGGAATGCCGAATGCCAAAGGGTGGCCAAGGTTGGACTCACACAGAAACATAGATAGATACATATGTATGTACATGTGCACACGCATACTTATGCACTGGCAATATATCTTTCGCAAAGTCAAAATCAATCTATCAATCTGCGTAAAGCAAAACATTCCCTCGCATATCTCTGGGGCATGCTTCTAGTTGAGATTTGTGAAGTTGTTAGGCTGCTTCCTTGGAGATAAACAATTGTAACATAGATAAGGAAGGAAGGTAAGAGAGGCATTGCTTCCTGTAGATGAAACTGTTCTCTCAAAAATAAATATTTAAACTATATTCTTCCATTCTCAAAGTAACTTTTAGAATTAGAAAATATTGAATGAAATTATTATTCCTTACCATTCGATTTACCAGCAGAATTTGAAATATCTTTTTTATCATTCAGTAGAAAGTCCACCCGCATAAATATATGAAATTTTTAGTCTTAAAAAAGGTCAGCATTCAAAACAGGAAGTCAAATTGGGAATTATATAAGAGGGCTGAGCGTAACTATACAAATTTAACAGCTAATCAATCAGCAAAATCATTTGTTTTCCTCCTTATCTTTAGCCTGACACTGTTATCCCAACTACATTGAAATTCTCCTTCATGCTTTTGGTAATCATCACAAGTAATCATCCTATTAACGAACAATTGCAAAATCCTACAAGAAAGATCCCTTCCGAAAGACATACAATGTCATTTCCCATACATAAATACTGCAAGGATTCCCTCCTACCTGAGAATCTACCTAACAACATCCCCGTAACCGCAGAAACCCTTCAATTAGAGCAATCCAATCGCAGCCTCACACCTTAATAGGCGTATAACAACCCCGAGACACTCTAATATTACCTCTAAACTATCCAATTGAAGTACTTTCTAAAAAGATACATTAAATTAGAAGCAAAGGGTTGAAACAAACCAAAAAACAGAGTCGAAATAGATTGCCTTAAATTGAAATAACAACGAGAAAGAACGTGTTGAGTCGCCGTTAATGCGACACTACTTTTATACCCGTACACATTTGATTTATTTTCAGAATTTACATTCTACATTTTTTTGCTGCCTCTGTCATCTACATCTACATCACTTTAGCTTTTTCGACTCGGCTATTGATGCTTATCAAGAATATATGTATATGTATATGTATCTATGTATATATGTATACTTTATGGGGTCGGAAACGCTTCCTTTCTTGGCGTTACATAAATCCACTTTTACCACAACTACAATAGACGTATGTACTCTTCGAGTACGGGTATGTAGTAGATAAGGTAGATAATTAACGAACGTTCGAAAGAAAGGGCAACGATGAGTGGTAGTAAATGCGATAAGGAACACACAAGTGTTGAGATAAACTTCTAAAAGATACAACTTATCTTGTAATTTTTCGCGAATAGATTATCGATTATACCAAATATAAGGCCACTTTAGCTTTATCTCTTTTAGCACGAAAACCGAGTATACAAAACTATAACGAAACGTAAGTTTAATTTTAACATCTTAACATTCTTGGTTCTTTGAGACTCTCCGTTTGTTTCCCCCCTGTGGTAAGAGCACGGAGCTAAACCAGCTCCTTAAAGACTGCAGCAGAGTCTTGTACCACTGTAGCTTCAAGTTGCGAATTAAAAAACCCGAGTTTCCCTCTTGTAGTAAGAAACCGAGTATAATATACAATATACCCTTTTACTCTTCGAGTACGGTTATAAAAATCTACAATAAATACTCAAACTTCTACAGCATACTACACCAACAAGCAGCCACGACTGAATAACTGACTCCACTGTAGTAGGAAAAACAAATTGAAAATCCTATTGAAATATGATAAATAATTGGCACGACAACAACTACATACAACTACAACTACTGCTGCTGGAACAACAAAGGAAAACTCATTGCGCGATACGATTGTTGCTCATTCGTGTGTCCCAGCCCTCCCTCTCGCTCACTCATTGCTGCTTTCTATGCGACTGTCTCTGTCTCGCTATCCCTTTCCCCCTTTGTAGTTTTGTAGTTGTGGTGGTAGCTGAAAAATTTTACTGGAAAAAAAAGAAAACCAAAAAAAGGGGCGGAGCAATAATGGTTTTCCGGGCAGCGCTGCTCAGTTGTCGTTGTATGGATATTTTTTTTTTTTTTTTTAAGGGAAATTCTATGATTTTTGATATTTTGGGGTGTTTTATTGAGGTTTTTACCATGATATGGGTAGAGGGAGAAGCTCACTCTGTCTGTGTGTGTGTGTGGAAAAACTATTAAACGCTATAGAGGGTTAGGGTTCCTTGTGTGTGTGTGTATCGTTTGTGATTTTAGTATCATTGTTGCTATTTGCTGTTTTGATTTTCAGGAAATCGGTAAATTGAT
The DNA here is from genome assembly GCA_009664405.1 of Drosophila bifasciata. NCBI lineage: Eukaryota > Metazoa > Arthropoda > Insecta > Diptera > Drosophilidae > Drosophila > Drosophila bifasciata. The sequence goes on from CM019043.1 coordinate 44,506,418, forward strand.
AGTTGATATTTTTTGTTATTCTGCTGTGTCATGCGGCAGTTGCAAACGAACGGGCCACTTGGCAGGACACACAACCCAAACACACCACAACACGATCGCAACGGAGAGCACCAGAGTGCAGAGAGTGCAAAGTGCGATACGCGCATGACCAAGTGACTTATAAGTAGAGAAAGATAATTAAGTGAGATCCAGTAATCCAATGATCGTTTCAAAAACAAATTTTAAATTCCATGGAAAATGATCTCCAACTGAAAGTGCAATTATTCGAAAGTTTAACTGATCGCGGAACAAAGCTACAACAAATTATTAATGAGTATGTTGATGATACAAATCAGAAGTTATATTTTCTGGAATTAAGTGGATAAATGTATGTTAAGCTAATGCTGATCAATGATCGTTTACTGGTTGAAAGTGTCCATCAATGGATCGTTAAATAAGCACTGAATCTGGATTCTATTTTAGTTTTTCTATCTGAATGTAAAGCTTTGAAAAGTTATGCCATTCATTTATTAGACTTGTGATAAATTGTTTCATTCTCTGACATAAATTAAAAAGTCAAATGCCTTATTAGCCTTCGAACTCTTGTAGTTTTTGCTTAATTAATTACATATCAGTGTTAGTTAAAAGTATTTTTTGGCTAGTCTGTCTCTTAGCTCTTTTCTTTGTTTTTCTTTTACCCTTTTCAAATTGTCAAAGTCTTGAGCGAATGGAAGACATGGCATACCATAACCAGAACCAATCTGACATTATTGGCTTTCCCTTTGGCAAGTGTCTAGATATTGGCCATGGAAACTACTTTGATATGTTGGTGGGCCAAATTAGCCGCCTTTCGTCTTGAGTCCTCAAGTATACGATATGTATGCCATGTATATAGTATGTACATACATATATGGTAGGAGTAGGAGTACGAGTACATGGTTCTGTTTACACTCGGCTGCCATTTTCATTTCGAACATTTTTGCTGGCCATCCTCCCCCTCCCACTCCTCACATCACTTCAACCCACCCAAAAGATGGACGGGCAGGCAGGCAAAAAAAAAATCAAATAAAATAACATCAAACTACCTTAGGCTTTATAAAAATCCCAACCAAAATACAAGCAACACTCAGCTACACACACCCACCCACCCACACTCCCATAGATACTACACACACACACACACACGGTCGCAGGGAGTGGAAATGCTGAAGAGAAATGCGCACATCCTGGCAGGCATTTTTGCTTAACTTCTCAAAGTACCAGAAGGCCAGAAGGATGTTTTGGTCCAGGCGGTGGGCATGGTAAGGGGGGAATGTCCTGAAGAAATTGTATAAAAGAAAAGTCAACAACAAAAACAACACCAACAAAAAAAAAAAAAAAAAGGAGGAAAAATGTAGCAAGAGAACCAATTTCCAACCATGGAAACTTAATTTATGTCTGCAGCATAGTTGAGAATATTTTTCTTTGCTTTTCTTCTGGCCCACTCTGTGGCCCATCCCTTCCCGCTGCCATCCACCCACCTTCTGCTCTCCCTCTTCGCATGCCACCTTCTTGGGCATGCTCCTGCCCCTCCTTCATCTATCCCTCCCACAGTTCTACTTCGGCTGCTCCTCCCAATGCTTTCCTCCTTTTTGGCTTCTACTCAAATAGGAAAAAGAAATTTTCGGTTTATTTCGAAAAATTTTCCCCATTCCCTCCCCTTCCCAGCCACTGACAGTCCTCCGCTCCCCCACTGACCCCGGTTGCCTGGCATTTTCTTCACCCTCCACCCCACCACCACCACTCGTCCTCCCTCCTTCCTTTTGGTCTTACTTCCTTTTTCGCTTTTCTTGAGAATCAAATTTATTTTACCAAGTCATGTTGAAGAAAATTTTTATAAGTTTTATGCTCGGCTCAAGTGAGGTTGGTTGGAGGGGGGGAAGGGTGTTCAGGCGAAGAGACTGTGAGAAAGAGATGGCCGAAATACCCCACCGAAGGGGGGGAGTGGTACACTCTGTGTGTGTGTGTGTGTGTGAGTGTTTGTTTGTGAGGCGCAAAAAGTTTTACTATGCTGGTGTGTGCCACACAGAGGGGAAGAGAGAGTGTGTGTGTGTGTGTGTGTGTGTGTGTGTGAGAGAGAGAGAGTGTGGAGAAAATAAGCAAAATTTGTATTCCTTAAATCGGATGACTTTGTATAAATTTTCGTGTGTTTCGCCTCCCTTCCACCTCCTTCAGACCCCACCAAAAAATGGGTTTCTATATGTATGGTGAGTGTGTGTGTGTGTGTGTGTGTTTGTGTGTTAGTGGGTGGCATCTGGGGCGCATAGCAAACAAGCAGCAGCAAAACAAAAAAAGAAGAACTTACATATACATATAAGTATGTATTTGTATGTACGAATGTGTGTGTGTGTGTGTGTGTGCCATGAGTGTGCTCTGAGGACTCTGCCTGGGTATTTGTGTACATAATGGAAAAATTTTTCATAGAATTTGCACAAAAATGAAAAAGTGTAGCAATAGTGGAATAGGTGGCTGGGTGGCACAGAGAGACGAAAGGAAGCAGAAGAGATGTTAAGAAATATGGTGTAAGCGAGAGGAGGTTGGGATGAGGGAGGCCCAAGGAATGATGATGATGATGACGAAGAAAGAAGCAGCAGAAGCAGAAGCAGCAGCAGCGACAGAGAAATGAAATTAAGCGCATACGGAAATGAGACACAAATATTAGAGATGTGTGAGTGGGTGTGTGTGTGTGTGTGTGTGTGTGTGAGTGTTGGGTATAGCAAGGAGAAAGGAGTGGCGATAGGGAAAGGGGGGGTTGAGAAAAAAGAAAAATGAGTAGCTGGCAAGCAAGAAGCCAAAATTGAATGAAATTCTGGCCCAAATATTCTATGTGGCTTTTCGTTTCTTTTTCATCTTATTATTTCTCTGCCAATATGTAATGCTCATACGGAATTAAGCCCACAAGGCATACATTATATACAGCTGTGTTCAAAATAATAGTAGTGCTCCTCAACATATTTTCAAAACCATTTTTTAACACTTCCAGTCATCCAAATGAAACAAATGATACCTTTTGAATAGATTGGAATGTATACATTAGAAAACCGAAGAAGTTTCATTAAATTTGCGTTCCAATTTCTTGTTTTGCTTGATTTTGGACGTATACCCATGAAATCTGCTGTTCAATAAAATAGTAGTATTTTTTTATAAAATCGAAAAAATCAACGAAACTCAAATTAAAACCTATAATTCATATTCCTCATGTTTCTTGAGCTTTAATATATAGTTTCTAATCAATTTTGTTGTCATTATTGCCATACACCGGACAGGCATGGGGCCAATAGGGTCCTGCCAACGCGTCAATAGGATTTCAGCCGATTATGCTTAACCCACTTGCCAAAACTTTAGTCTGGTTGACAGATTTGTAGTTTTAACAATGTATTTGACATTCCCCATAAGTTTTAGATGAGATTGGGATCCAGGGACTGAGGTGAACATGGCAAAACCTCAATATTTTCGGATGAAACCCAATTCCTAGCGGGCTTTTGTGAGGTTTTCAGGTCATTATCATGTTTAAAGATACTTTTTGAAAGGCATCTTTCAATTTTAATATGAACGTTATGTATATTAAAGAATATCTGCATACTCAGTTTTGTTAAATACTCCATCGCCAGACTGTACCGTACTAGTTCATATGAGCTGAGCCCCATAGGGGGTAAGCCCAGCATATTCAATGCTATTTTTTCCAGATTTTGGGGAAATCGGATTTCTTTGAATGCCAAACATATTCTTTGGCGTCTATCTTACCATATAATACAACCTTACCCTAATCTGTCAAAAGTATTTTTTCGTGACTGCGACTCAGGCCAGCCCACAGCGTTTCTGCTAACTTGAGTCGTGGGGCTATGTGCTTTATAACCAAAACGCGTAAGTTTCCAGGATTTCTTGGACTTAAATAATGTTTAATCTGTTGTCTACCAACTGTCACATCACTTTCAAAGCGATATAAAATTTTTTTCATAATTTTTGGGGGACTGAAGGTTGGTCTTGCCTTTAACCTTCGTCGACCATCCATGCAAAAGATATGTTTTTCACATAAAAAATTGATTTTCAGTCTACTTCTTGTACTCAATTGAGTCAAATACAATATTAAGAGTACAAAAAACTTATTTTTCAACTCCCTTATACCTCCAACCTTTAGTTTTTGGTCTAACTCTGATGTCTCCTCTTCTGCACCGAGCAATGATTTCTTTTTTACGCTCCAAAATCGAAAGTTTCGCTATTTCCAAACATGATTTTTTCATCATTATATATAACAACTAAATTGAGCTTACGGATTGTGACTCTTTTAAATTAATTTCTATCTTTTTTCATTTTTTGAAATTAAATTATCCCAGCACTACTATTTTATTGAACAGCAGATTTCATGGGTATTCGCCTAAAGTCAAGTGAAACAAAAAAGTAGAAAGCAAATGTAATGAAACTTCTTCGGTTTTCTAATGTATACATTCCAATCTATTCAAAAAGGTATCATTTGTTTCATTTGGATGACTGGAAGTGTTAAAAAATGGTTTTGAAAATATGTTGAGGAGCACTACTATTATTTTGAACACAACTGTATACAGTGGGTCGAGGGTCGAGTGAGGGGGAGCAATGATAAATGGGGACGGATGAACGGCAGCTAAAGGATTGATCTGGGAATGGAATTAAACCTAAAATCTTTATATTTTTCCCTGTAAATTAATAACATTTACCCAACCACAATACACCCTTATAAATACATAGATACATATATAGTAATATATAATATTAAATATATATAGAACAATTAATTATGTACATGCATACTCCAACCCCAATCCTCTGAGATACCCCGCTAGCATGGCTTCGGCTTTTGGCTGCGACTTCAATTAAAAAGTTCTGCCACTCATCAATACCATTTCTCCACCCTCCCCCCACCACCCCCTCCTGTTCTGCTCTCATTCTCATTGTGTACTTTCTCCCTTGCAGTAATATCATCCAAAATGGCTGCATCCATATATGCCACCCCACCGCCAGATCTGAGCAGCGAGGACACTGCTCTCTCCGATGTCTCCAACTCGTCGACACTCAATACGAATCGAGGCAACAGCAACAACAATAGCAACAACAGCAATAGCAACACCAGCAACAATACCCATGAAGCCACAAGAGCAACAGCAACAGCAGCAGGAACAGCGACAGGAGCAGGAGGAGCAAGAGGAGGTGGCACCATTTCACCCACAGAGCAGTTGGTCAAGGGGCAGGAGCAGGAGCAGGAGCAGGAGATGGAGATGGAGCCAAAGACGAAGCAGAAGCTGATGCCAGCGGGAAGCAGCACAAATGAGGCAGACAATGCCGAAGACGATGATGTGGCAACGGAAGCGGGAGAGGGAAATGGAAATGGCATGGGAGATGGAGTGGAGGCAGATCTAGCGGAAACGGAAACGGAAGATGGGGCCACCATGGCGGCAATGGCAGCAGCGACAGCGGCGGCGGCAGCCAATGCGGCAGCCATGCAGCTGCAGCTGCTGGAAGCCCTCAGCGATGCGGCCAAGAAGCGACGCAAGCAGCACAATCCCAGTCGCCTGGAGGCCCTGAACCTCAGCGGCGGCGAGGGCGTACCCATGCCAGAGCTCGAGGATCGCACGCGGGTGGACTACGAGGAGAAGCTATCGAAGATGTTCCTGCCCAAGTCAATGGAGAAGCTGAAGGAGACCTTCGAGCTGCTGCAGCAGCACAAGCAGGAGCAGATCGAGACCGAGACCGAGCCCGAGCAGGATCTCAGCCAGGACCCACCAGAACACATATCAGAGGCCAAGCATCAGGAGCATCAGCAGCAGCATCAGCGGCGGAATCCGTATCAGACTTACTGCAAGCAGTGCGGCGAAAACTTTGAGACCGAGTTCAAGCTCAGCCTCCACATGCTGCAGGACCATCGCGAGGGACAGCAACAGGATCGGCATGGGGATGTGGAGCCCATGGACTTTCTCAGCTCCGTCAAGGTGAAGCTGGAGCGTGAGGATCAGCTCAGCCCCAATCAGATGCAGCTCGACCAGGACATGTCCAACGGCCATGGCAAGGAGCAGGAGCAGGAACAGGAGCAGGATCACTGGTTCAGTGCCATGGCCCAGCACCAGCAGCAGCAACAGCATCATACGCATGGTTCGGCCTTGGCGCCCGCCTTCCCCTTTCCGCCCGGCATGGGTCCGGCGGGATATCTGCCGCTGCTCGGCATGTCGGGATTCCCCGGCGTGGATGGGCTGAATCGTCCGCCGTTGCGCATCTTCAATCCGGAGGCCTACTGCGAGCTGTGCAACAAGGAGTTCTGCAACAAGTACTTCCTCAAGACGCACAAGGCCAACAAGCATGGCATCTTCGATCCTGTGGGCGAGAACCCGTCCAATACTTCCAGCAACAACAACAACAACAACACGACAAGCAGCAACAACAACAGCAACAGTGGCAGCTCCATGAGCCACATGTTCCAGCTGCAGCGAGAGGCCACGCAGCCCCAGTCCCAGCCACCGCCGAGTGTCGCCTCCAAGACGGATCAGACGGCGGCAGCACCGCCAGCGGCCACCATCCACTGCGACATCTGCTCGAAGCGCTTCACCAACATCTTTGCCATGCGCCGCCACCGGGCCAAGCAGCATGACCAGGCCGCCGATTCGTCGCCCAACTCCCAGCCCGGACAGTCGCGACGCGGCAGTCCCACTGAGAGCCAGTCCCTGGCCATCAAGCAAGAGGCCCAGCCAGAGGTGGACCTGGCCAAGCAACCGTTTCAGCTGCCCGAGGGATTCCGCGAGGACTTCTCGCTGGAGCAGGAGGAGGTGAACTTTGTGCCGCCGCCGCGCAAGCTGCCGTCGCACCTGCAGCAACAGGCCAGAGAGTCCGCACTCAGTGCGGAGAAGCTGCGGCGTCTGGGCGTCCACTTTCCGGAGTTCTACTGCGAGCTGTGCCACAAGGAGTACGCCAACAGGTACTTCCTGCGCACCCACAAGTGGAAGCGTCACGGGGTGTTCGTGCCGCCAGAGGATCTGCCGCAGATTGGCAAGGATGAGGCGCAGCTGAGTGGCTGGCCGTTTATGCCATTGAATCTGATGCTGGCCAAGGCAGCGGCCGCCGCCTCGATGGAACAGGCCGACCAGGCAGACCAGGAACCCGAGCAGGAGCCAGAGCCGGAGCAGGAGCAAGATCTCAGTGAACAGCCCAGCAAGCGGATCAAACTGGAGCCAGACCTCGACGAGGAGAAGCTGAATGGGTCCGTGATGGGGCTGCAGAACCTTCAGAAGTTGCAGTCCATGCTGCAGCAGCTCAACGACATCAACGGGAAGCGACCCCTGCCCTGCCACCTGTGCGGCAGGGAGCTGGAGAATCAGTACGCCCTGCGAGCGCATCTCATGACGGAGCATGCCGCCCAGATGCAGCTGCCCATGCAGATGCCCCTGCAGATGCCCCACGGCATGTCCATGCCACTGCCCGAACAGCATCCGCCACAGCTGCCCCTTCACGCGCTCTACCAGCAGCAGGCAGCGCCACAAACGCCCCCGAATGGGGGGCTGGAGGGGCCAGATCTTCGCCAGGCAGTGGCGAGGAATTCAAGCAACATATCGCCGGCGGTGCCAGCGCTCCGAGTGGGAGTCCCCTACGCGAAGGCTTCTACACGCCAGAGCGACCGGTGGCGCCCACAGGAGCAGGGGCTGGCAGTGTTCCCGTTCCTCCACCGAATCGACCGGCCTACACGATAACGCCGACCAGCAGCTACTGCGAGATCTGCAACAAGGAGCTGTGCAACAAGTACTTCATGAAGACCCACATGCAGCGGATGCACGGCATCGAGATCGAGAACGGGGCCCAGATCGGGGGCGTGGTGTGCAACATCTGCAACAAGGAGCTGTGCAGCAAGTACTTCCTGCGCGTCCACAAGCACAACACGCACGGCATCATCGAGGAGGGTTCGCCCCTGCCGCAGCCGCGTGGCCAGAATGGCGTCAAGCTGGAGGCAGCGGCCGCAGCAGCGGCAGCGCAACAGGCACCAGCCATACAGGCGGAGCAGCAGGAGCTAAATCTGACTCCGCCCGCAGCACCAGGAGGCGAGAGCAACTCCTCGGCCAGTGGCCACGAGGTGTGTCCGCTGTGTGCGCGGCAGTTCCGCAGCTTCAAGTGGCTCCGCTCGCATCTGATGAACGAACACGGACCGGCGGGTGTGGAGCGACTCCGAGAGCTGGAGGCCACGCAGGCAGCTGCTTCGGCTGCGGCTCCTTCCGCGCGCAGCAAGCCCAGCAGTCCCACGCTCAAGATACCCAACGGGAGCAGCAGCAGTGGTGCTCCGCCTGCACCACAACCAACCGCAGGAGCTGGCAATCCTCCGCCCAATCTCGCCCAGGCGCTGCAGAACCTCAATGCGCAGCACCTCTTCGGACAGATGCAGCAGCAGCAGGTGCCGAAGGGTATGCAGGGGATGCCACCGATGCCACCTCTGCCTGGGATGTTCGGGGAGCAGGCGCCACGCTTCAAGGAGTACCAGTGCTCCATGTGCCCCTTCACCACGCCCTACTACGCATTCCTCTTCATCCACGAACGCTCGCACGCCCTGCTCAACAGTGCCGATGGCATGGAGGCGTCCTTGGAGGCGCCACCACCACCGCCTACAGCCCGTAGCCAGGGCAAGTCACGCAGCAAGTCCAGTCGGGCGGCAGCAGCTCCGCTAGCCGTGGAGGAAGCCGATCTGCACGTGGAACCCACCAACCTAAGCACCTCCAAGGCCACAACGCCCCAGAGAACCCACTCGCCGCAACAACACACACCAGGAACTCCCTCACCAAAGGCCACGGCCCGCTCCCAATCCCCGCTGGCCGCAGCCAAGAACCGCTCACCGAACCATCCAGGACGCCGCTCCTCCAAGTCCATCACACCCAACGGCATCGGCGGCGGCCATCGGTCGGCTGCCACCTCGCCCTTTGAGGTGTGCAGCGATCTGGCCAATGGCACCGGCAAGCCGGCGAGCTACGCGCAGCCGGACCGAGCCGAGGAAGCATATCAGATGCAGGCTTTCCACCTGCAGCCCGCCGATGCCGACTCGGAGCTGCAGTTCGCGCCGGCTCTGGTCTATCTGCCCGTGAGGGTGCGGGCCTCGGAGTCGGCCACGCTGAGCTTCAGACTAACACCAGCCTAAGAAGCCTGAGTATGGAGCAGCGGGGGCAAGTGGATGTGGAAATGCAACCCCATTTTACAGTGTTGCCAGCAGCGTAAGTTCAACCCAAAATACAACCCTGAAACATTAATCGAGATCCTCCCTGAAACGAAAGTAAAAGAAAACAGAAAACCAGAGAAAAGAGAAGTTAGGAACTTGAACAAGAGACAAAATAGTGGAACTACAAAAGACTGAGTGCGCATATTAGTTGAGCTCATAATTAAACTTAAAAAAAATATACACCCCCCTAACGAAATACAAATACAATAACAATAATAATAACAAATTACAATCGATCAATACCGATGCCGATAGGTAATCGCAGAAAAGGTTCACCATGTCTAACATGGCAACTAATGAGAAATCTATAACTCCCATAAATAAACCCATATAACCGAACAAGAACAAGTCCGTTTCAGCTGGCAGCACTGTGCTAAACATCATCATATATATAGTATACATATATATGTATATATTTTGATGGATCCAAGGCATAGAGGCATAAACCGTAAACCGTAAACTATAACATATATCTATCTAGTGATTAAATATCAAAGTTCCTATGCGTAATAGTAATTTACTGTAAAAGAGTTGCAGTCAAAGAGGCAGAGAGCAGTGGATAGAGGAGAGAGGAAATCTAAATACGTACATACATGTATAAGGGTGGGGTATGGACATATATATACGAGCATAAAGAATATATATCGTATATCGTAGTAGCCAGCAGCAGCAGCTTCAAATCAAAATTACAATTATACATTTCTCATCTACTACTACTACTACTACTACTAGATACGGTGTGGTGTGGCCTTAGAATTAGGGCTGAACCCCCCCACACACACACAAAAATTATAGGCATATATAGTACATAAACTATAGTATGGTAAAGCTTCAGCACAATGAAATTGCTCAAATCAAAATCTTTTTTTAGCGAAGACTACACTCTGGGAATGTCTGCATTTCCTTTGATTTTTCACCCCTCTACTATATCGTATGAATCACTATAATCCTAAACGAATTCTTATAACGAATGTCTTCAATTTTGATGAGATTTTTCCCGACCAAAACTTGTACATAAGGATTGTTAGCAGATAGCTCCATGGGAAATACCGGATTTTAGATGCAAATTGAACCGAACAGAGTTAGAAGGGGCATAAGAGGGACACAGAGCAGGCTGATCAGAGGAGGGGATGGAAGAACAAAAAAAGGAAAATTGCGCCAGAAGGTAAAAATAAGAACACACACACACACACACACAAAACCAAAAAACAAACTCAGGGCAAAAGTACAATGACCATTAGTACTTTTTTATACAAAAACATATTTAAAGAAAATAAAAATCCAATATGAATAAATAAATATATAAATATGAAAAAGATAAACGATAAATGAGTAAAAATAATAGTATTTATTATTATATTATGAAAACGTTAAACAAAATATAACACACACAAAAAATTGCTACCTCAGACGGACTTGAAAACAATAATTTAAATAAAATGAATTTATAATGCAAAGATAAATCTATATAAAATCTATTAAACCGAAACAGCAACGAAATGAAAGAAATGAAATGAAGAAAACCTTAAAGCTAAATAATTTTTGTAGTAAATTTACCTCAGAGCAGAACAACTAAAGTTTAGATATATGATTTAATATATACATATATATATACCTATATATTAGTATATGTAATATTTCGCTTGGTTTAATTACAATTTTAAGTTGAAACATTCCAAAGACCAAAACTAGTCGCCTAACCACTAAACAACACATTCTAGTCAAAGCTTAATGGAGATACACTTAATGACTATATACCATATACATATATAAAGATCGAACCAGAAGCCAAATCGGATCCATTCCAGCTCTTCAGGTGGCTGTGGGCCAACGATTCTTGCAGATTATTTTATAGTATTTAAGGCGTTTGTTCTGCAGCAAGAAGAGTTTCCCCCCAGTTCTCCCACGAAGAGTCGAATTCGAGTGGGATGCGGCGTTGTTGCATTTGCTATATTTGAAATTCCTTTTTTTAAAAACGTGTGTTTTTTAAAATGCTGCGTGCCTTTTAGCAAATACTTCGCCGTGTCCCGTCCCCCCAACCCCACAAAAAAGAAAACAACCTATAATCTAATATTGAGAAATCCATCTAGAAATAGTGATTGTAATTTTATTTTATATTCAAATTATTTCTTAGTTCTTACCATATTATTTCACATGTGTGTATGTGTATATATTACGAATAAATGTCTACATTTTGTATTTGTTAAACTTGAGTTTCGTTTTCTTTTTTCCTTTTTTTTTTTTGACTTTTTTGACTTCAAAATTTGTGATTTCCAAATTGTTCAATTACCAGATTACATTTTTTTATTCTTTGATTGAAGCGTGCCAGACCCGAGGCCCTACTTCAGAATCTTGAACGAAAAGCCCGAACAGTTCCGCTTGATAGGGGAAGACCTTTTTCTTTTGTTTCTTCGCTTCCCATAGGGGACCTTCATCTCTCCGCGTGTGCTCTATGCTGGTCCAACGCCTTGGCGACAACAATTATTAAATTGCCATTTGATTCAATTTGTCAACAATGCCGCCTGGAGCGGCATGTCTTGGGCGGAGTCAAATGTAGATATGGTTAAGCACTTTTTAAAAAAAACTCATACATTCGCAGCTGTTCCCCCCCTACCACACTGCCTAGTTTTTAAAGCAGCACCCTCATAAAACATTCCGACAAAAAAAAAAAACACACAATAATAAGTGGAAACTGTTTCCGGTTTTGGGACACGCATTGACCAACAACCAACCCCCTGATTAGTATATTTGCTTTAAAAAATATATACATCTGCATGGGAGTATGTGTATCCCGCTGAAAAAAAATAGGAGAGAGAAAAGCGCGATAACAAAAACCCAGCATGGTCCAGTGAGGGTCAAGTCCGGCGGGTCAGCAGCTGCCTGCAGTTGTAAAAAAATTCCAATCCAAAATCAAAATCTATATACATTTAGCCATAGCTATTGATTAAAAGTAGCCAACCCCGGAGGCCGTTGTATTTCTCCCGTTTTCGGCAGTTAATTATTTGTCACGTGTCCATGCAAATTTCATTTCTCATTGATTACGTACAGACATCCGATACGTTTACGGGCGCTGCTGCAATTAAAGATTGGGCCGCGGGGGTTGCTGCCATGGACCAGGGGATGGTAGGCAAATTTCATAAATATTTTTGCCGACATTTTTGCCCAGAATCTTTTCTATTGAATTTTTATGGCAATTTGGGAAAATCGTTTGGCAGCAATTTTTAGGGCGCAAAGTCAGCACCGCCGACATCTACATACGCGTACTACCCCATGGAGTTAGGTCAGTCGCTGTCCCTGTGCCCGCACTGACATAAGGGTGTTCCCCGATATTTGCATGCTTAAAAGTGAACTGGAAAACTGCAATTTATGAAAAGTCCAATGAAAAGGAAAGAATTGCATTCGCTGAGGGTGATTTAGTCTAGATTGCATCCCCCTCTAACAGCAAAATTTCGCTATGCAAATTCTTGAATTATTTTTGGGTACTTTTCTCGGTTCTGGCCAATGATTTTCCATTAATTTTATTTCGTTCAAATCTATATTTTTGCTATCATTTTCAACCCCCACAAAAAGAGTAGAAGAAGAGCGCACAAATCAAAAAAATACGCAAAGAAGAAGACATTTTTAACATTAAAGCTAAATAAATTTTACAAAGAAAAACAAAAACCAAGATGAAAATTGCAACGTACCTTGAGCATAAATCAAAATTTTGTATGACCTCGGATGCAAGCCGTCTGGGGTCAGAGGGCAAAAAACACGAGAAAAATCAAAAATCAAATTTTATTAGAACTAAGAAAAAAATGACACAAAATCAAAATGAAAGAAAAAACCCAAGAAAACTCTTGGTAAATATTTTAGTTGTAAAATTAAGTCACAAACGAAAAAATGCATTCGAAAATTATTATTAATTCCAAATGTTGAAGTTGATGAAAGTAACGAAGGAGAGAAGAGAGGAAAAAGCGAGAAGAAAACGGATGACAAGAGAAGAAGAAAAACAAAATGCAAACCAAAGACGTGAAAGAGCGCAAAATCAAAAGCCACGAGCAAAAAATCAAAAACAAAATTATATTTAAAAATAAAATTATATATTTAGCAATTGGCAAAAATGTATGAGATATATATACACAAAAATATATCTATATACATACATATATTATATATATATATATATTTAACAATTTTACTTTGTTATTATGTAAAACTATGTGTGTGAAAACTCAAAACTAAAAAAAACTTTAACAAAAATTATTTATATTACAATGTGTAATGTGTAAAATGTGAAAGAGCGAAGAATCAAAAAACTGGAGGAGGAGGAGGACGAGAAACGAAGAACGGTGGAGAGGAGAAAACATTTTTCATTTTCATTGTAAGCGAGCATTTATCAAAAATTGTATGTGTTTTAAATTGATTATATTAAATATATATACAAATACATATAAAATATATGAAGAAGTGTATTAATTACAAGGGAGCAAAAACCACCAAGGCATCGCATCTGGCCAATCCACTCTATATTGAAATACGCTGACACATGAAGAGAATACGGTAATAGTTCCGTTATTGTAAAAGTAAAAGTGTTGGTGAATGCTTTACGTTCTGCTTCTGCTGCTGCTGCTCCTGATGATGATCTCTCTCCGCTGCTGCTGCTGCTGTGATTCGGAAAGCTCTGCTGATGCTGCTGCTGCTGATGTGATTCGAAAAGCTTTGCTTACAGTTAGACGGCGCTCAAGCAAATGCACTCCAGGTACGTATTGAAGTGCCATCATCGTGTGCCTAAAATGTGCTTTGCTCGCCCTGTGATTCCCATTGAAAGTCTCTTTCGCTCTTTCTGTCTGTCTGTCTGTCTGTCTTTCTGTCTCTGTGTGCCACCCCAAGCAAACTACACACATAGCCGTACTTATAACTGCTACTCGTAGTTGTACCTTTCTGACATGGGCAAAAACTTCAACGTTTTGCGAGTTTTGACATTTTGCTTTCAGCTTTGCTATATCTCAATGGGACAGGAGAAGGGAGTTAAAGGAGAAAGGGCACCCGCACACCCTCCAGCTACAAAATGTGCATTCGTTTTGGCTTGTTGCTACCCCTCTGAGGCATTACAGGGGGTGGGGGTTCATGGCATTGCGAAATCAAAGTATATCAATATTTGTATTACATGAGGCGCACACAAGAACAGAGCACACCATCCACTCACAGGCATCATCTCTCGCCATCTCACTCACTCTGTAATGGCCAACAACAATGCCTGTGGAAATGTCTTATCAATAATTTTTGTAAAGAATGCGACGAAATCAATTCCATGGCAAGTCAGTGGTGCCCGGGGATGGAGATGCTCGATAGAGGGAGATGCGCGTCAGGCGCGTGTTCCTGACAGCTTCATAGTTTCCGTGTGCCCCTGCCCACTTCCTGCTGCCAAAAAGAAGAGAAGAATGAAACTGTTCGTTCAGATTTCCCACAACCGAAAAGAGAAAGCCGAGTCTGTATATACATACACATGTACATTTTGGCGGGGGGGTATAAGTAAAGTGGATACAAAGATATAAGTTAAGTAGACAGCCATATAAATAGTTGGTATATAGTTTGCGATTAACTTTGGAATCAGTTTGGTAAAATAGAAATGAATATATACACCTATATATTTGATTTTCTTTATGCTGCCATTGCTAATGCATTCCCTATCCATCATTCACAGTAAATCGCTCAAAAACTTCCAAAAACAGTTTAATTACTATTTTCAAACATTATTCGGCCTGGTTGTGGTGTGGTGTTTGGAAAATTAGTTTTTAATCGATTTGATAGTACTTCACACGCAGTGCAGCCATGGCTACAAATGACACCCACCGACCGACAGACCGAACAGAAACACCCATTTGAACGCCATTAGAGGGCCAACGTCACCTCCCAAATAACCAATACACTTTCAGCTAAATACATAAGTGCGTACAAGTACTCGTACGAGTATGTGTGTGTGTGTGTGTGTGTGTGTGTATATATAATTTCAATTCTCAATTAAATTGTTGAGGCGGCGCCAAGCGCAAACAACAATTTTTGTTGTCACCATATGCTTGGGCAACGATTTCACTTTCATTATACCCTTTAAAACACGAGACTGCAAGGGTATGTTGTACTTGTGGGATTGTATGAAACAGGCAGAAGAAAGTTTTATTAAATAATAATACAAATGTATACCAAAGATTTGCTGCACGAGTGGAAATTGTAGAAAATTATATTTAAATTTATTTAAATTTAAACTTAACCAAATATTTTATTTAAATATAGATCTGAAATCATTTCAAACGAAAGGGTATTTTGCTATCGAGTCACACATTTTAATGCCGAGTTTTTTTTTTTTGGGACTTCGTTGCGTTGACCGCTCGCTGAGTCCTTGGAATGTGTCAAAAAAAAAAAAAAATAAACCCCAGACGCGGGACGAAAACAACCTCTAAAAACAAACTTTAATAATTTAACTTATGGATTTTTTGTTTGGGTGGACTCGGGGAATTTGTGGAGGGGTAAGTATTTGTTATTTCGTTTTCCCATTTTCCAAATGCCTACCAAGGTGGGGATCCGAGAGGGTGAGAGGGTGAGTTTTTCATTTGTTTGTGCCTTGGCATATGCACATTAGTCCCGAAAATGTGGCAATTTAAATAAATGACGCAAAAGGACACGCCACGCCACGCACCAAAGACGTAGCACCGTGGACAGAGAATATGGGGAGAATATTGTAGGGTAGGGTAGTGTAGGGTAGTGGGGTAGGGGTAGGTGCGCTACTAATGACTTTTCAGAACGCGACAATAAATATTTATGTACATATGTATGTATAACTACTTTGCATATATGTATGTATATTGTATGAACATTTTCAACTAGTTTCAAAATCCAATAAACAGCCAACATATTTTCTAAAATTTTCACTAAAATTTCTCATGCCATGGTCGCCATCGCCTTTGCCTGCCTTCGCCCTGAGGACTGAGCAGGTCCAAGAGCACATGTTCCGAGACCTGCAGACCGATGCTGGAGTAGCCGGCCCTGGCCAGCAGTTCCTCCTCCTCCTGCAGCACAAAGATATGCGGATGCACATTGCTCCGACATCGTTCGACCAGCAGCGCATCGGCATCGCGCCGAAAGAGATCCATGGCCCGGTAATGGGCCGTCCGAGCCTCCACGTAGCTCTGCTGGATGAGCGGGTCCGAGAGATCGAGGCCGTTGCCCCACTTGGGCAGCCGCTCGCTGGCCTGGTCCAGCTGCATCACCAGGCGGCGCACAATGAAGTTGGCAAACCGCCGACGCGCCTTACGCATGAACAGCCCGACGAGCCACCGATGCGGCGGCAGATTATCGAAAGTGGTGCCAAACATCATCGTTAACTTGGCGCAGACGGCAATGAGCATTGGCAGTAGGAAATGCTCTCTCATGGGCCAGTTGGCCATCCGACTCCAGCAGGACAGATCGCAGGAGTGAAAGGACAGCTCGAAATCCAGCACAGTCGTGACCAGAAGAATCGACGTATGGATAAAGCCCAGCGTAACATAATGGCGCCGTATCCAACCGCTGACCAGCCTTATCATCCTGTCCAGGCTATACATATTCGTATTCGCAACCAAAAACTGTTCAGCAGCACATCCAAGTGGAACATAAAAGGACCGAAATATTTACTTTGATTTATACAAAAATTTAACTAAACACAAATAAGGAAAATGATTTGGAAATGATTTGGGATAGATAAGGCAAGGAGTATTAGATGGAACTTCAATTTGGATATTTTGCAGGTAAATTTCTGTTGATTTCTGAATCGAACGAATGCCAATAATATCGCGACATAAACTTTGGTTCTTTTATTATTTTTGTAAGTAGTAATTCAAGGAGATATATGTATGTACATATGGAAGGAATTATGCTTACCTGGCGCGTTCATCCCTTAGCAAAATTTGTTACTCCTCATCCCCTTTTCTGACCCTTAAAAACGAATATCTGTGGCCCTGGGTCAAGACTGATTTCACGGCACTTTATCGAGAATTATCAAAACATGCAGGGTAATGGAACATTAAGAAATCATACGACAACGAATAGATTATATACTCGTAATCCTTTTACTCTGTAGCCAAAATACCCACAAGCATACCTCTCAACGAATATCTTTTGTTGTATACCCCTGAGTACTTATGACATCTAAACAATTTGCAGGCAAAGAAACCCAAAAAAAATATATATGTATAGTACATACAATACATATGTACATGTATCGAACGGGGGAACTAATGAGAGATTTTGGTTCAATTTTAGTTTCGTTTTGAGATTTTGCTTCTGGTCCTTTTGGTCCTTTCCTTTTCAATTGGATACACACAGCCTCAATGCCATGTGCGTGAGGAAAAGGCAGGAGCGGCAGCAGCAGAAGGAAGCAGGAAGGCGGTTCAACGGGCGTTGATGAGGAATAAAACTTGTCAGGAGAAAGGAGGCAAAGACACACACACACACACACACACACACAGACACATGCCTCCTGTGTACTTGTATGGTTACGTTATGTTGCCAAAAGAGTGTGGCAGGGAGAAAGTGACGAAACGAGGGGAAAAGAAAGGCAGGAGGTCGGTGGCAGGGAATGGCTACGAACGAACGGAAGCAACAAGAGGGCAAATAATTTTGTTTCCCCCATATGAAAGTTGAGAGAAAAATACGAAGAAAATTGTAATTTTCATCAACCGAACACAAAAAAAAAAAAAAAAAAAAAGAAAAGCAGAAACTTCTTCCAGCTTGACCTTAAAAGAAAATTAGATGCTCGTGTTGGGGATTCATTCATGTGTGTGTGTGTGTGTGCGGGAATATATATATACTACACATATATATATGTATGTATGCTTGGGGCATGTGTATGTGAGTGATATCGAACAAAATTCCAAAATAAAACGAAAAATTTAACGCAAAAAAGGCAAAGTTCTGGTTCTGCGGGGAGTGTCCGAGTCGGGATAAGGTTGCCAAAGGAGGCAGGGGTACGGGATGGCAGGGGCATCTACTAAGAGTGTGTGCGTGTGTGTGGGATGATGGGCCTTAGACTTCTCCAATTTCTCTGCTAACCAGCTGGCCACTGGGAAGAGCAAAAGGATGGGGATGATGGTTGTCCCTTTTCCATCCTTGGAAAAACCAAAAGGGGGGAGGGATACACACACACACACACACACTTATGGTGTGCACGTATGTATGTATGCTAAAGTGAAAAGTAGTAAATTGAACTTTCTTCTTCCTCCTCATCTGCTACGGCTTTGTGTTGGGGGGTTTTATGCGGTCTCCGGGTCTCTTTCCTTGACTATGTCCGGCTTGGGTTTTTATATTTTTGTGGGCAATTTGTACTTTGTCTGCGCGTTCAGCACTTTTTGCAGTTGTTGCTTTCGGCCGGCTACTTTTCCACTTTTCTTTTCACTTTCATTTAACGGCTTTCCATGTGTGTGTGCAAGGGATTGGGGAAAAATTCGTGGAGCGGCCAAAATGGGCATTGAGAATGGGATTTGGTTTGCGAAATTCTCTGGGCTGGGGCTGGGACTGGGACTGGGGCGCATTCGTTATTTATCGCTTTGCAAATTAAAGTTGAGCCGCATAAAACTTGCAAAATTATTTATAGCAATAAACATTAACCAATCTCTCTCTCTCTCTCACTCTGGTTCTCACATTCCCAGACTATCCACCAGGCAAAAGCTTAATTAAAACTTGTCAGGATAGTCGTGGTAGAGCGGCGAAAGCGGCAGATAATAAATTGAAAATTCTATGCAAGGAAACAGCCGGGAATTGGCATTAGCTGGGGGTGGGGATGTGGAAATTCCACGCTGATGAAGTGGAAATCATAATGTCAGAATGGACTTGACAGCTAATAGCAGCAGCAAAAAGCAATATCCACATCCTGCCGTGTCCAAAAAAAAAAAAAAAAAAAAGTGCGAGTGGAATTACAGTGGAAACTGCCTTGGCAGAGTATTTTTTATGAATCAACAGGGAGATGTATTTTGCTGTCCTATACTTTTTTTCCTTTTAAGAAGCTTCTTCGGTACCCTCCACAGCACTCAGTGAACGCAGCATTCGTTTTTCTCCTTAGAGATGCTTCACTGTATGTATCAAATGATGACAATAAAATTGCTTTGGATGGGTGTGTGTGTGTTTTCTCCCCACTCACATGTGTGTGTGTGTGTGTGTGTTGCCATGGATGGGTGTGTGGGTGCGTGTCAGGAATGACAGCCAGGGAAAGCGACTGCTCGACCAACAACAACAAAAAAAAGCAGAAAAATCTATGCTTCACCCATCCCCTCTGGCCATCAGTTTCCCCTGCAGTGATTTTGCAATGAAATTCGATGGCCCCCACAAGGGGGCGGTGGAAATGGAAGACGCAGACGAAGACGGTGCGATATCAGCCTCATTATGGAAAATCAATAGAAGAGAAACGTAACTTTAGACTACTATGCCAGAAAGAGAAGGGGAATTTGATACACAAAAAATGAAGAGAAACAAAGAAGAAGAATAGATTGAGAGAGAGAGAGAGAGATGGAGTAAGTAGTTCAATGATATGGACTACGCATTAACTAAAATTTCGATAGAAAAACGGGCCTGCTTCTCTTCCCCTACCCCACCTAGCCGCCCAACCACAACAGACCAAACAACCAAAAAAAAAAAAAAAAAGAAAAAACAAAATTAATTAATTTATGTGCCAGCCCGAATTTTCCATGGCAATACACACACACAAACACACACACAAGCACACAGAGACAGAGACAACAATCTATAGATACTCCTCGTACACATTTTTCCAATTTCAACGTCATCCTCTAACAAAATTTTTGTCCTCATTCGATTCGATGTTGATGTTGTTGTTGTTGTTGCTTCGATTGGATGTCGGCAACAACTTGAACTCATTACAAAAACATAATAACAGAATAAATATTGAAAGAAATGGCATAAAATTATAAAAGCCTTGTCCAATGGCAACCAGAAAGGGGCCGACAGCCGCCCTTCCTCCCTCCCTACCACTCTGCAGCCATTCCACTCCATTCTATGGGGCCCCGAATCTTGTCCCGCCCCCAAAGCGCCAATAAATTTCCTGCACTATCACACGCTCACAACCACAAATACAATCGCAACCCAGCCACACACACACACCCAGAAATACTGAGTGTGTAAGCTGCTTATGGCTAAGAGGGCGAATGTATCTATGTGTGTGTGTGGTCAGACTTTGAGTGGGTCTCTCGGTCTACGAAGCTTAAGATATCCTGCAACTTTCTATAACATTTACAAGTACAAGTATATATGATATATAGTAGATCGATTAAACTCTACATTGCTACTCTACTAAGATAAGATATACTAAAATACGATATTCAATGAGTATTTTCAGTGTTTAGTTGGAACGGTGTTTTAGATAAAAATAATATTAATACCCCCTGCAAGGCCATTAAAAGAATGACAATAAGGAACCATTACAATACCCCCCAATCAAGCACCAGACCACAGTTTCTATCATACTTTTATATCAAGAAATGTTGCAGCAGAGCAGCTCCACATGTCAGCGAAGAATGTGGTCAGCATCGAACAGCCATATATTAATAATTATACGAGTAGATCATCAAAAGATAATTTCAAATATTCAATTTAAATCTTTCGAGCTGTTCTCCTAAGCATCCATAACTTTTTCTATGGAGAACCTGAAAGGGAAGACTTTCAGCTACAAACTACCCATTTTCCGGAACTACCCATACCCATGTTCCGGCCTCTTCCTCCAACAATAGACCCTCAAGATTTTACACATTTTCAGGCGGCGCGTGTCTTGATTTAAAACCCACATTCAACACTCACTTACTCACACGCACACAGCCGATGCAATTGAACCACAAAAAGAGTCACTTTTTACACAAAAAACCCAACACAACACCCAAAACCCAATAAATGTTTCTTATCTTTAACACCCTAGAAGCCCAGGGGGAAAAAACTAACACGGATAGGGATAGGGCCCGGACCCGGACCCGGACTCGAGCCCCTAAGCCTTGGGCAAACACAGACGCGTGCGCCAATAATATCAAAATCGAATAAGTAAACAAGATTCATAGTAAAAAACTATAAGATACTCGTACTCATGTGTGTGTGTGCATGTGTGTGTGGTGTGGCACGGGTGGTTTGTGTTTTTAAAAACCATTCGTAGAGAGAGCCAGAGAGACCCTATCCAGTGCCCCGCCGAATGGTGGCAGCTGCTTGTCCATGATGAAATCCAAACGCGTGTGAACCGTGTGTGTGTTTGTGTGCCTCCCCCTCCCCACTCAAAAGATGTTGAAGGAATCGAAATAAATTTCATTAGAGTTTTACAATTCTGCGCAGTATATTTATGAAAAAACCCCTTCCGAAAGGGTTGTCCGCTGCAATCAATGGGCCATCGCATAATGCACATGGCACATGGCAGATTGGACAGTTTTTCGAGCACAATTTTTCTCGTGGAAAATGTGTAAAATTTTACCCCAAAAACGAAAGGGGTCAGGTCACCAAATTACTTTTGAGCGCGCAAATCAAGCGGACGTAAAGTGAAATCCATGCATGATACGATATAAGCCAGACACTGCCCCTGCCCCAGCCCAGACAGAAAGGGGTTACGGGCCATAGGCTAAGGGGTAAGGGGTAAGTGGTGCGGGCTGTGAACCCTTGCCCATTGTAAAGTTGCAATTTTCTATGGATAATGCGAATTTTCCAAACGTTAAAAACAAAACCCAAAAAAATAACACAAAAATTTCTTGACATTTTTCGCATAAAAATCTCGCTGGGTCGCAGGGTTAGCACCGGCAGCACCGGGGGCAGGGGGTAAAAAGGGTCACCGCTCATTGTGTAAATAAAGGATCAGCATTGGGATCCGGATCGATGCAACCAACTGTCACACGTCCATGCGAAATTAATAAATTACATTTTCTTCTTTTCCTTTTTTTTTCGCATAAAAATGTGTGCCAACTTTTTAGCCCAAAAAATATAAGAGGAAAATTTAATTTTTTTTTATTCGGGTGCACACAGTAGCAGGGGCAGGGGCAGGGGCAGGGGTTGTCGCCGAAGAAGGGGTTGCGACACATTAGCTGAACTGAACCTATTAATAAGCGTTGCCAACCCCGGCAGGCGACCTCGCGACGCATCGCCTGACACGTGGGTCAATGTCGCTCGCCGACCTGAAACGGCAACGGCAGCGGCAGCTTCCTCCTCATTCTGACAGGCGGCACACAAAAAAAAATGGGTGAAAAACTACAATAAAAGACCCAAAAAAAAAAAAAAAAAAGAGGACAAAAAACGGAAGCCCGTTAAAATTCTCACTCGATTTGAAATTGGAATTTTTCAATAAATTGGCACGAACTCTGGGCCGGTCTTTGTTTGGCCTGGCAATAATCCTCTTAACTGCAGCGCGACTGTCGCAAAATTGTGACAAAGGAAATGGAACTATGGAACTGGGGGAAATAGGGATAGGGGTACCAATGCTGGTGGCTTTGTTTCTCTTTCTCCATATGCGTATCTTCAGTTCTGTTGTTGTTGTTTTTGTTGCTTTGTTGCTAGCTGGCACTAGTTAAATAAATGAGATTTCGTTGGGAATAAGGGGCAGGAGCTATACTATAGCAGAAGACTTCGAGGCTAAGCCGTTAACTAGGACTGGACCAAAATGGTGATTACTCAAAGAAAAAACGACAGCCAAATCGGTTGGATCGTAATGTTTACATTTCCTTTAAATGTGTTGAAGTTAATCACAGGATTATCCCAAGGACTCAACAGCCTGTTAGAAGTTTCGTTAAGATTCTTTATACTTTTTAGCATGGTATATATGTACATATGTATATGTACATACATACTTACATACTACATAGCTACTATTGATATATATTCATAAAAAAGCTAACAAATCTTGGGATATATTATAGTATATCTGTCATCTAATATGGTTGCCAGGACTCTATGGAAATTTAACTCTACTATAACTACAAATTTACAAAAATAAATTAAAAATTTGTACATAGTAAGCATATAATTATAATACAAAAAAATTATGAAATCAATTGTAAAATTTATTAACTGTTTAGATTTAATTAAACAAACACACAACAAGCTGACGGCCTGATTAATCATCCCCATAAATTTCTGACAATTTTTTCGAACTCCTACAATTCATTAACAGTTTTTATTTAAATATCCACCACTGACAATAGCTAGTTGCTGCATAACTATTGAGGTGGCGCCACCTGGCAGTTTTTCAATTCCGATGCGATGCATCGATAGTACAACCAAATCAACCCTGCCTTTGTTATTGTCATCCCTAGGCAATTGTTAGTATCAGCAAATCCGCAAAATTTTTGTAAAAACGAAAACGAAAACTGCCCCACAATTTTGTAGTATATATTAATAAAACGGTATTAACCGTTACTTGACCATAACACACACTCTTCCTAAAAGCAAACAAGACAAAATGGTGATTGGGTAAGGTGTAATAATGCTTTTTTCTTTTGCCAATTACGTAAGCCACAAGTGTAAAATGGTTTTGGTCTTTTCGCAGATTGCTGGTGCGCGGTGGCCTGGTGGCCGGTGCTGTTTACTACACAAACAAAGTGGGCATCTGGGGCGACTCCGAGCAGACGGAGAAGCTGTACAACAACGTCAAGTCCGAGCTGTGTCCGTACGTGCAGAAGGCGAAAAACAGCTGCCGTTCGAGGTGCCGCAGCTGCCGAACACCGGCGAGATGCGCTTCCTGGCCAAACACTACTACAACGAGGGCGTGAAGGGCTCCATTCGCTTTGTCCATATGCTGCCCTGCTATGCGGGACGCGGCCTCAAGAAGGTCAAGGACACATTCGAGGATTTTGCCAAGTCCCCGGCCATCACCGGCAGCCAGGAGGCGGGCAATCCATCCAAGCAGTAGGCCGGCCCCTTGCCCATGTGGTCCTAGATGCGAGGCTGTTTTTGTGTTAGTTTTAGTTAGCCTATGGCAAATTAAGCTTATAGTTGATCTTCCCTGCCTGCCCCTACCCACACAGAACCCAAGCAAAGTGTATACTTAAACCGATTGAACGATTGAGCGATTGAGGAGGTGGTTTGTTCCCTCCTCTAGTTAAGTAATAAAAATGATTATTTTAGCGTGAAGATCGCCGTGAAATGTAAAACAGATTGTCTGCTCGACTTATTAAAAAACCCAGAAGGTCGGACAGACACCCTATTATTTGCTGAGATATGCATTTCCATACAACTGATGTGACTGATATTTACTTTGTGAATTTCGCCAGATAATTTATTTGGATCTCACTGTCTACGTAGGAGGAGGCCTCAACAAACAGACGAAAAAACACGTCGTCCCCATGATTTATGGGCCCCACTCCCCATTTCCATTCCCGATCCGAGTGCAAGTCTAAAGTTTTGTATTTGGCTAGCTAAAACATTACTATGCTTGATACCCTGTCACAATGATGGGCATTTTCGGTAGCACGTGAATGCAATCTGTCAACGTTTTGCGTTACGTTTCTCAAGCTTCCCACGCGTCGGATGAAATGTGGCAACAACGGGAACGGGAACCCACCTCGAAGCTGCCGCCAGATGAAGTTGATAACACAAAATTATTGCTGTAAACAAGACGATGTTCAAGATTGCCAATTACTCTTGTATAGCAGAGCCCGAGCATATAGCAAACTCTTGATAAGGCTCTGACAAAACAAAAGACAAAGAAGATGAAGACGGTGACGGAGAGGCGTGCCGCGTCATGTCATTGCGAGTCTGAGTCAGCTTCAGCTGCGTTTGGTTGACATTTTACAGCAGCTTCCGCTCTGCTTTGGCCCAGTGTCAACATCACATTACGCATAGGCCCCACAGTGGCAAAGGCAAATATTAAGCACAGCTCTAGGACGCGCTGCACTAAACCCAAAAGACGTCATTGAAGGCAAGGCGTACGCCACTAGCTGATAGCAATTTAGTGCCCCAATTGGGCTACCCAGAAACGAGATATTTATCTGCCTGGGTGAAAATCCTAGGTCCAAAGCGGTAGATAAACCCGCAACCGATTGACAGAGTGGCCATCCCCGACACTGTTCCAGTGTTCAACCTGTCATTGTTTTAATTTTAGGCAGACCACTCAAGTGCCAGTCCGTGTCCAGTCCTGATTATCTTTCCGGTAGTACTATACTCGAAATACTTTTAATTTCGATTATTTGCCATTCTATTTATGATATTTACCAATCGCCATCGCCATTGCCATTGCCATTGTCGTTCGTTGGTTGGTTGGTTGCTGCTGCTGCTGCTGCCGTCTATTTACATTGCATACCCATTCCGTTTTGTCTTTTTTTGTGTTTTAATTAATGAAACTTTTTGCTTGTTTATTGGCTTTAGCGATCCAAACACAAGCAACTGTCTACTGCCTGCCAGCTGATGTTGTCTTGAGATAAAGATACTACTCGTACGCGTAGCGTACCCCAATCCCTCTCTCTCTAGCAGGTGACTCACCACCTGGCATCGCAGAGATAGTGACCAATCCGTACTATAGATCTCCTCGCAGGCAGGGAGCCATGAAGCCAGTTAGCCAGCCTCTCAAATATCGAAACCGATAACGTGCCCACCCAGGACTTACTTCATTGCCGCACACAGTGCGGCAAAGAAAAAGAAGATGTTGATATAAATAGCCAATATTTGTGGGCAAATATGGGGGAAAATCACATTGCCAGCGACCCATAAAAATCAGAGCAAATAAATGTTTAACCTCTAAAAGGTGCGCACACACACACACACACACAGCAAGCAACACCTCCCCCACACACAAGATCATGCCATGGCAATGACTCTGGTAAACAATACCACAAGATACCCTCTAGAAGCGTCAGGGAACAGCACGGCACCGCAACGCATAGCGCGATAAGCGTAGACCAACACAAGTTCCTGCCTTTTCCACTTGCCAAATTAGCTGTGACACTGCCACTGCCCCTACCACTGGCTGCCACTTGCCTCTTGAATAGAAATGGCCTCCTGTTTGCACTGGCAATGCGAACAATAATTAAATAAGCTTTCTTGTTAAATATTCGCAGATCAAATTTGCTCAGCTACGAGCTATGTACGCTGCGAGCATTTCATTTAATTAAAGTTCCTAAAATAACACCCGATAAGAGGGTGAGAAATTGAGAGAACCAAGAGAACTAACTCTGGCAATGAATTGACGTAGGAAAATGTGTCTTCAACCTACAGCACGGACCAAAAATATTTACATTCTAGAAAGGAGTTGGCCTAATTGCTGGACATAAACTTAATATAGGTTGAATCATTATATATATGTAATTATTACTGAGGTTTGGGATGCTTTTCAAGAAAGGAATTAAAGAAAATAAGAGCTTCCTATAGATCAAGAGGTTAACTCAATGTTGCCTTAAGTACGGCTCAAACATCTACAAAAAGCTTCGTCAAATTGTTATTTACTGTTGTCTAATGTCTTCCAATAAGTATTTATTTTTATTTTTATATTTTTTTAATTGAATAAATACTCGTACTGTGGGGTTACGCAGCTCGATACTAGAAATAAGACACAGATTATAGGCCACTGGGCACTGCCCACTGTTTAACATTGTCATCTCGATAAATACATATGAAAATACATACATACATGTACATACATACATACATAACCATATGTTCCCGCACTGCAGCAGCCTCTATTCAACCGTTCTTTCGTCTCTTCATCTAGCGTCATTCTTTCATTTCTTAGCTTTCCTCATTGTTCTCTCTCTCTATCTCTCGATCGCTCTCTCGCTTGCAATTCGGCACGCCTGCCCTTGAATTTAGTCTGCAACTAGCACTTGGCGTGCTCTCGTCTTTAGTTAAATAAGTTAAAACTTTATAAACTTTGCAACTAAATTTTGCTACCATTTTTTGCATTCATAGATCTCTCGCTGCCGCGTATAAATCATTCAATCATAACCAAACATCCACTCAGGTTTCAGACTACCTGTCTATGAGTACTCCATGTAGTAGTACCATGGCAACTATACTAATTGTGTATTGTGTTTGACAAAATGTTATTAACTCATTCGCAATTGGCCATGCCATTGGCCATTTGTCATCTACGAGTATTCAATATACTATTCAATTATTGTCACACTCTGAATTCTGTGTCACGTCGCTGCTTTAGCTTCGCCTTTTGCCAAGCCTCATTATTATTGTTTTTTTGGGGAGTGTGTGGGGCCAGCATAATCCCTTGGACCGATCGCTGGCTGGCAGGGGTTTATTCAACCAAGAGGATCGCATAAGCGCTATTGTACGCGTAAGCTGATAAGAATTAAATAGTTTTCGTTAAGGTAAAATCAGTTTTTGTTTGAGGACAATGACAAGTTTGTTGAACCTACATATGTATGGCACAGCACTTATGTACATATGTATATAACTACTACAAGTTATCTAGAGATGCAAAGATAGTGATACATAGTGGAACGCTGAGAGATCTTGTTGAGAGCGTGCTCTGGGGGGCAAACTTTACAAGTCAATTGATCGCGTGGGCGGTAGACACTTGTGTAAGCAGATCCCTCACATCCCCTGGCTAATCTTAGTCGTAATTAGTTGCAGATACCTACCTGTGTGTGCTCCCCTGACTAATCAGCAAAACAAGAAATGCGACTGCATCTATGTAGACTGCATTTTCAGTGCCTTCTGAAATGTTACGTTTATCATTATTCTTATTTATTCTGCCTCTGTTTCTGTGCATTTTCCAAGACGACTCTCATACCGGTTTGTATTTCGCTGCATTGCTTTCCGATATGGCCAACGCATGCTCATTCGTACGAGTATACCCAATAGATCAGATCTATAGTATGTAGTATAGTGTGTGTGCTCTCCAGGTGGCCATAGGTGCTTATAAGTGAGCCGATCCCCAGGCGACCCTGCGCTGTTGCCTTTGAGCTGTTCAACGTACAGAACCTCTGTCTGTGTCTCCGTCTCTGATGATTCTGCTGCTGCTGCTGCACTGTCTACTGCTTTGTGTTGCGGGTGGGAGGGGCTACCAACCCAATAGAACATAACACAAAAACATTAACTGGTCTTTATCAGGAGGCCTCCCCCAAAAAAAAACAAAAACAAACAAAAACCGACACGCTGAGAGCTAAACGAACCGCACGAGCTTCGCCCTCCCCCGTCAGTGCTCATTGAGGCGTCGGCGTCGACAGCAGCGCACCTGAGCAGAGCAGAGCCGAGTCGAGTCGAGTCGAGCCGAGCAGCAGCTTCTCCCAGGTATTTCTGTGGGGCGCAAACGCGGCGCGAGTTCAAAACGCCAACGACTGGAGCTAGAGTAACAGACACCAACCAGACCGACCGACTGGCAACTGGCAATCGTCCTCGAGAGAACATTAAGAACTACACTACGAGACAACGAGACATTAAGTGTTCCATAGAACATTAAGAATTGAATTGAATTTGCATTCATTTCAAAGTGAATGTGTGCATAGTGAATGTGAATGTGCGCGAGCAGGTCGTCGTGTGAAACATGAGCATTTGATTTCGAATCGGCCAGCCCAAAGGACAGCCTAACCGCCACCGCCCAACCCAAAGTTAAACGGAAACCAAATCAAATTAGAAACCCAATTCAACATGAATAACTTCAGAAATGTTTTGTCGGCCACACTGATCTTCAGCTGGATCCTCATCCTCTTACAAGCCTCAATTGGGTGAGTTATTTCATTTCCCTTCTAAAGATGTTCGAGACAAATTAGAAAGCAAAAACAATTACCTATATTTAGCTATATATTTGGCTCTACAAATGTCTGATAAAACATTCAAATGGCTATGCATGTATGGGTGGGGGTGGGTGTTTGTCTGATAAAACCCCAAAAATTTTAACAAGAGTTGGAGCTGCTTTCTCAGTAAATTGGCGACAATTTATGGAACATTTGTGTCTATGTCTCTGACTCAAAACAAGCTGAAGAAGATGACAAATTGGGCAGGAGACTGAGCGTAGAAGGGAAATACCATTAATTTTGAAAGTGGTGATCCCCATCTACATAAAGATTGCATTGATAAAATACCTTTAGGAATTTATGTTCTGATAATGAAAATGGAAATGGAGTCTGAAGATGTTACCGAGAAAAACTGATAAGAAAGGGTGAGGGTTACACATAAGAGAATTTGGTAATTTTTCTTGTTTATAAACATTTCCTGATATAAAAAACAAAAACCTGGGAAATTTTTGTTTTGAGATATTTATTTTTGCAATACTTTGGAACTTTCCAGAAACCTGCATTCACATCTGATTATATATTCAGGGCCATTGATAAATCCTAGCCAATTGCCCTAAATTAACCCCAGAGGAATAAAGATTAGAATTTAATTAACATACTCTCGACCAAGAAATATTTCCACAGCAGGCCAGGGCGGCTTTTTTTCTCTTTAATGTTCGAAACGAAAGGTCGTTGCGTAGCTTTTGTTATCGGATAAGTTCAAGATCTGGGTGCTATATCAATATGGGCTGCTATGCTCGTAATTAGTTTCCGGTTGTGGGAGCAGGTCACATCGATTAATTGAATCCAATATACTCTTTGTGGTTGCGCAAGCAAGCAAATAGCGGAAAAAAATATAGTACATCATAATAAAATAAAAACGCAAGCTGGACCGGGCAGAGGAGACAAATATTTATATTTGAATTGCAATATATTGATGAGATGATTTAAGGTAGCGCCAAATGAGCTTGCACAGCTGCTGCTGCTGGAGCCGGGGAGGCTCCAGTGTGTGCTCAGCTCAGGGGGTGATCCAGGCGGAACTTCTAAACTAAAAAGTATTTTAAATGGGATCATAAAATGTGCGGGGCACTTGCCCATAAATTGTGTTACTTTCAAAGAGAGTTTGCTCGAAGTAATTTCATTTTTACGATCTTTAAATTAAATTTTTACAGTACAGTCTGCTTTTGTCCAAGGGGTAGTATTTAGTATGCATTTAAAAATGAGTTATAATACCTGGATTATGTATGTGTCATCCAATCCAGGCACCCGTAGATATCCTCTCCTTTCGTTTTCTAACCTTTCCCCCGTTTTTTTTGCAGGGCCACAGTGGAGGAGCCGGATTGTCCCTCGATGGTCAATGCCTCAATCATGCAGCAATCCCAACTTATACAGACCTAACCCATGTCTGCCGCTACGATCGCCTAGAGAGACCCATTGGTAAGGATCTGGCAATGCACCCAGAGTAGGAGGATCCATTCTAAAGAAAGTTTTCCCACCACCAGAATACGACAGCGTAGGCAAGCGCCTCCCCATTGTTGTGAAGACACGCATCTATGTTTACTTCCTGCAGAATCTGAACTCGGATCTGCTGCAGTTCAAGATGCACGCCCTGCTGCAGCTGCGGTTCCAGGACAAGCGACTGGCCTACAAGGTGTTCCAGCGAGGTGACAACATCCTGGGGCAGAAGCACCTGAGCGAACGCCTCTGGCTGCCGCACATCTTCTTTGCCAACGAGCGCGAGTCCAGCATTCTGGGCACAGACGAGAAGGATGTGCTGACCTCGTTGTCGCCAGAGGGGAATGTCATCCTATCCACGCGCATGGAGGCCTCCCTGTACTGCTGGATGAACTTCAAGAAGTTTCCGTTCGACCAGCAGCTCTGCTCCACTGTGATAGAGAGCTGTAAGCCACAAAAACCATTAACCATAATACCCATGGGCATATCTATAGCGATCTGATTGATCCTTCCAGGGGATGTACAATACCTCGGACCTGGTGCTGGAGTGGGAGGAGCGTTCGCCCATCTCTTTTGATCCGGAAATGCGCCTGACAGAGTACAACATGGAAAAGTACTGGCACAACACAACCATTGTGCACTCGGATGAAATCAATCAGCGTCACGGAGCATTCCGTAAGTGGCAAATTATAAAGATATTTTCTATAGATATTTTACTGATTGCATCGTTTGCTTTAGTGGGTGACTACAGTTCGCTCAGTTTCACTGTGAATTTGAGGCGTGAAATCGGTTTCTATTTGCTCGATTACTATCTGCCCTCCATGATGATTGTGGCCATATCGTGGGTGTCCTTCTGGCTGCAGGCAGATGCTTCCCCTCCACGCATAATGTTGGGTACGTTCGCCACTCAACTACTTACGGATTACTTTTACTATATATGTATGTTTGTATCATTTATGTACAGGAACCAGCACCATGTTGTCGTTCATCACGTTGTCATCATCGCAGAGTAAAAACCTGCCAAAAGTGAGCTATATAAAAGTTTCTGAGGTGTGGTTTCTGGGCTGCACCTTCTTCATCTTTGGCAGTCTGGTGGAGTTCGCCTTTGTCAATACCATCTGGCGTCGCAAGGAGAACATTGAGCTGAAGAAGGTCAACAGCAAGTACATCATCAAGTCAACACTCACGCCACGCCCATCGCGTCGTCAGATAGGCGGCAGTCTCAGCAACGAATCCAGAGCCAGATCATGCTCGAGCCTGGACAACATAGTTTCCAGCACAGAGAGCGTTCGCAATGGCAATAGCAATGGCAATGTAAATCATGGCTATAACAATTACCTTACAGTTCATGTGAGTAAAGAAGTCAAAAAATCAATTAAAGGTTGGCTGCTAATCCTTGCACTCTATATCCTTGCAGCCAAATCTGCCCATCATCAAGACCGAGTGTGCCGACACTGTGTCCATCTCCAGTGAGCGGATGAGCAACGAGCACATCATTGACATCGACAAGGATAAGAAGGAGACGCCGCCCACATTTACAACCATGACACCCCAGGAGATTGCCATGTGGATAGATCGGCGTTCGCGTTTCCTCTTTCCAGTGATGTTTCTGGCCTTCAATGCGCTCTATTGGACCTTTGTCTATGTTTTATAAAAGAGAAACAGAAAGAGAGAGAGAGAGAAATATTCAGTGAATGAATATTGTTATTGTACATATACAACGAACGCAATTGTTGCCATATAAAATGTGAAATCTTGTCTGTTTGTGTTGCTCTTTTTTACGCAAATAATTATAGTAATTAAGTTGTAAGATGCATCATCTCATAGTTTTACAAATGTTGATCATAAATATATATACTATAATATATACATTACATATTCATGAATGAATTTTAATTCTACCTTTTATAAATTTATTGTTTATTCGAGAAACTTGTGTTCCAGTAGTGACAAAAGTGATAACAGACCGACTAGCCATAGTCCAGCAAGTCCTGTTTCCCACCAAAATCGATCGAGATTTTCTTTATCTCTCTGGCTTTAATCAGGACTCTATCTCTTTCTTCCTTTCTTCTATTCTCTTTATTTTTCGTCCGTATATCGTCGTCTCTCCCATTGTATTTCTTTCCTTGCTCTACATATCCCAAATCACTCCTATCATCGTCCATCTCGCTCTCTCAATCTCAACTTTTGAAATTTACTCGTCAGGTGTATCAGATAATTACATAAATATGTAGTTGATATGTACAAAATGTGTAGTTACCATGTATAAATATAATTTTTCTTAATTCGGCCACGTTTTTTGATTAAAAAAATTGTATAGCTAATCATATGAAAATTCTTGGTAATTGCAGTCAATTATAATTGAAATTATTTTGTTAAGGGTTGGTTGAACTGCAGGAAGACTTTAAACTCAAGTTGTTCACCTGCCTAAATAGATGGGGGGTTAGGTGGGTTAAGGTCGTAGTTGTTTTGAAAATTGTGTACTATTTCGGTATATTTCATTATTTATCGTTATCGATAGAACCCATCCCCCTTCTGCTGCGACGAAGACGAGCATTGAAAAATCAAATCAAGGTAAAATATGGCATCATAATTATCCCAAATGACAGGTGCTGGCTCTAAAAATATGCATAATTATCTGGGTACCAAAAGTGCAGCGATCGAGCCCTGCGGTCAGACGTTCTTGGCCGCAGTCTGGGTCGCCAGCGTAGTGCAAAAATTACATAACCTCTGGGATACCGAGGCCAAGTGCTAGTGCATAATGTTTATAATAACCATATGTGTCTTTATCCAGATACTGGTTAACTTGTTGTGCTGTTGCTAATGTAGTCTCCCTTCTTCACCCCGTCTCCCCCAGCTTGAAATATGCGTCTGTCGTCGATTTTGAACGGAGCCCACTTCGGCAATCTTGCCAAGGTGCACGGCATTGTCACCTACAAGCTCTCGCCCTTCGAGCAGCGCGCCTTTGCCGGCGCCATCAGCAACGGAGTGCCCAACATGTTCCGTCGCTTCCGCTCCAATGTCTTCATTGTGGCTCCACGTAAGTAGAAACACACAAATTCTAATAAAGACACCCCTCTAAATTCTTGTTGGATTGCAGCTTTCATCGTTGGATACCTGATCTACGATCTGACCGAGCGCAAGCACACCGCTCTGCTGCGCAAGAACCCCGCTGACTACGAGAACGACCAATAAGCAGGGAATTAATTGTTCGTCTCCACACATTAGCAAATAGTTATGTTAAACTAATTAATAAAACTAAACCCACAGTTCAAGAGAGTTGTGTGTGTTTTGGTTGCGCCTCCCTGCTAAACACGTATTTCTATACGGTTTTAAATTGATAAAGGTCATTTGGATGTCCCTTCGAAGGCATTGTACATCATGTCTTAAAGAGCGGAAACTGCATAATATTTAGGATAATAGAATCTACAAAAATGTATATTTAAAACAGCAGCAGCTGGTTACAAATTAACCCATTATTGACCGTTGGGTATTGCAACTTTATGAATTCTAGTACATACCAGGTGAAAGAATTCCCTACAATGTAGTTGTATAAGTAACCAGGTTATCTAGCACATAACAATTTTGTGTTTATTTCCACCATATAAACATATCAAATAACGGCCCCTAATGGGTTAATCTAGTTGCCTGTGCTCGCTTTCCAGCACTGTCAGCTGTTCGCAAACAAAAAAAGTGTGGAGCAGATCAATAGTTTTAAACATTTAGATTTACTAAATATTAGTCACTTTATGGACTGCTGTGGCGACGAAGTACGCAAGGAAAGCATCTACAACATGCTACAGGCCATTGTCGACTCAAAAGTCATCAACGTGCAGTTGTTTACCATTGCCGTGGGCATTTTCTTTGTTGTGCTGCTGCTGAAGAACAATTTCCGCAGCTTTTCTGGCACATGACTCGACCAAGAGGACATTCTATTCTACCTAGACGTTCTGTTCTGCTGGCTGCCGCGATGTAGTGTTTAATTTATATAATAATGTAATGTACGCATTGTAGCTAAGTATTAATAATAATAATAGTCTCAAGCGGAGATTCTGTTTGCAGTTCAAAAAGGGTGGCAAATTTTTGGTGGAGCAGCGCACCCTTGGCAGTGACGTCACACCCCCCCATGCCCGTATTTGTGTACACTGTACACAAAATTCATGCGTGTTCTCTCAGGGTCATCGATCTGGGCCTATATAATGCATAATAATTGTATTTGAAGGCCAACTGGACTGGTTTGACTACACCTACCCGAAATTTCTATGGGATATGCTAAAAACCACTCCCCACCCACCGAAAAAGCACTCACTCGTAAGCACCACTCGACAAATTGTCAATTTCATCATTAGTTGGAGGCGGCTGAAGGCTTATTCACGTCATTTTTGTTACTGATTCTTTTTCTAATGATAAGCATTTCACGCTTGAAGTGACCAAATCACTGATATCTACTACTATATGTACCTTTAATTAGCTAGATTCTGATGAACTTTTGGCCCAGTTCGTATCGTATGTACCTCTCAACGGCGTCCAATCAATCCCAATTATGGCTTCAATTGGCCAGCGATTGATTGTCCCATGGTGTGTGCACGCCACGCACTTCCTGGTGCAGCAATCGGCATTAGAATTCATTAGAGGGCCCCCCAAAGACGAGTATGAGGGAAGGGAAGAAGAGTGCCTGTCATTCGTAGCATTTATGCGATTTGTGGGACGTGCTTTTATGCAAAAATTTTGCATTAGGATACCCGGACCCAATGCACTTCTAAGAATGGAAAGAAAACGTGACCTGCTTACGGGCCAGGCACCAGGTCCCAGGCACCAGGTCCCAGGCACCAGGCCCCAGGCCCAAGACATTGCATAAGGAAAACCTTTTTGGTTGGGCTTATTTGTCTGGCGCAGCAGAATAAAGTTTCCGATCTAAGTAACCAAAATCGAAGCGCCGTTATGCGAGACCCTATATCATATTATTATTTTTGCAGACGGATTACCCAACCTGCTGTTTGTGTGGCTTTTGTGGATTTTTGGATAGTGCAATAACCGTGTAAGGTTCGTTTCCCAGCTCCAGCTCGAAGCTGCTTGTCAATGAACTTGAAATGCTGAAAAATTCCCAGAACTCGGCCAGTCCAATTTGCTGACGATAGTTCCGCCCCGGTTCCGCCATGAATGGTGGTGATATACCAAAGTCAGACAATATGATACCCTACCGAGGCGGGGAGGGGGTTATATAAACTGATTTAATTACAACGCAATTTCGATGATTTGTTCGTGGAAGGGGGAAACGCTATAACCGAGCAGCAAACTGGCATCAGAAATCAGGGGAATTCGTAGACCAAAGCTCAGTGTCAATCAGATCGATCCTGGAGGCTCTTCATCCTGAGTGCCGCCGCCAGGCAGCTGAAATCGACTGCCCTTATCTTCTGCTTTGGCGTTGGCCTGAGGTCCTGCAACCGCTTGTACCTGTCGATCAATAGAGAACCCTTGGGTTCTTTTTTCGACTCTTCTGGCACATCCGTTGGTTCGGGCGTGTTCTCCCGTTTGCTTGGCAGAACAATTAGCTTCGATGTGTGGTTAGTGGTGGTGGTGGTGTTGGTGTTGGTGGGGCCCTTCTTATGGCGAACCTCGGACTTGCTCTGTCCCTGCAGATCCGCGACTATATTGATTCGGTTCGAGTTCTTGGCCTCGTAGTGGGCAATAACTAAGTCGCGACGCTGCACTCTGGCCTTAAGAACGGCCACACTGTCCTTGAGTTTGTCCACCTCCTGGACCTGGTCCTTAATGCTGCGCATTCCCTGGTACACCTTGTTCAGTTCCTTCTCCGCGAGCTTCGCACTCTTCTTGAGTGCAACCATCCTGGTCTCGTACTCTGCGGGCATCATTTTAATATGCTCCTCCAGATAGGCTATGTACTGTGCCTGTTCCTGGGTTTCCTTCTCCAACATCTTTATCCGCTGCTTCAGCTTCAGGGTTTCCTCGCCAACTACGCCGCCTGCCTTATTTCGCACCTGTGCCGTAAACTTCCGGCAAATGTCATTCTGATCTACCTTGGAGGAGGCCAGTTCCCGCCGGAGGAGTGCCACCTGCTGCTCCAGTCGCTTCTTGATGGTCGACGGGCTATTCTTGGTCTTGGCCATTATTGTTTCAAAATGTTTTAATTGGAAATTTGGAAACGCACAATCAATTCGGATTTGTTACAAATTAAAAATTCTAGCAGAAAATTTTGTATCCGAGCTATATTCTACGTGTGATTTACTACATATGTGTGCCTGAAGGAGCAATAAATACCAAACATCACATTTTTACTACGAACAATGAAAGATTTCAATGTGATTGCTAGGCAAATCTAGACAATATGATACAGAAACATCAATCCAAATGTTGTCTGTCATCAATCAATGGAACTGTTTCGATGGTGGGCTTCGGTTGCCTGAAGCACGTAATTAAAATCTTAAGAAAGAGAGAGATTGGAACACCTGTCCGCTGTGGAATTTGTTATAGGATTCCGGCGACTGAAATGGACCAACATAATCTTCCTTTCAGGCATACCTTTGACAACCAAAGGGGCTCTCAATCCTCTGACATGATATCCCGTATTTAATCAAAATGATGTGGAAAGTGAAACAAATTAAGTGCACTTTTCCATATATCTCTTTAGACTAATTTCCGTAATTTGTAAATCAATAAAAATTCCACATTTTATGCACACACATTCTCGTATCAGAGAATCACTGCAATTTGATCAGAGACTGTACAATTTTGCATCCCATCACAGCCCAGAGCGCAGAACTCCGAGTGCATGTTCATATCAGTGTGTATTTGTGGGTTGTAACGGATTTAGGCGTGCCACGCCCAATACGCTGCTGGTGGCCAAAGGTGTACAATGCAAACATCCACACAGTGAAACGAACAAACTGATTTTCGGGCATTTTTCATTCAGTTTTAATACCCTGTCTTTGCAGGGTGTTAAGTTAAGGTTCAGCAGGCAGGCAATGGGATAATGCTTCATTGTGATTCCATTTTCAGATCAAATACTCTAACTAAAGAATTGTAAAAAGTTCAGGAATTTTATGTATTTTAATGAATGAATGATCCAATATACAAAAGGGTATTGGGTGCTCGGCAGGTTCTTCTTTTTGTTTGTTAAACATAATTTGTATTTTTCACTCCGCGATGCCGCACACTTGATAAGGGTTATCTGAGTCCGATCATTATGGGGGGCTCTTCTTCCCTCCTCTCTCATGGATCGTTTTCGCAAAGTTTTAATTCATTTGTCGGCTGCGATATGTGAGTTTTCGGTTTTGGGGATAGCCATAAAGATTCCTGACGATCCAGGAAACGATATTTGTATACATATAAGTTTGTTCTTAGGGTGCGGAAAAATACCAAAAATAAGCAAGATTTATATTCCATTTCAAGCATTAAATATCCTTTATAAAAAAGTACATTTATCATTCCACATACATATGTATGTACATATTTATGTTTTATTTTCTTGCTTTTCATTAGATTCAAAGTCCTTCTATGGTACAATGCCAAGGTCTCTCGCCTCTTGATCTTCTCTGTCATCATCGTTCTGCCTTTGTATATTTTTATTTTATTTTTTAATAGTATGACAAAGTTGTTCTGTTCCCACTTATGCAATTTCCATAAATTCAAGGTCAGCCGTACAATAAAAGTCCAGACAGCAGATACTCACACACACACACTCACTGGCTCACAAACAGATGTCTGTCTGGCTATTTTATTTTTTTTTCGGCAGCCAAGCCGCAAGATACAGACCTCAGCCCGATGGGAGATGGATGGGATGGCTGATGTGTGCAAAAAAGTTCTAAGCAAAAATGTTCAACAGAGATGTGCGACAATGTTCCAGGCGCCATGCCATGTGGATATCGTATTATAAAGATTTTGAATTACAAATTTGAAAAATAATACGAATGCGGGGAACGGGCATAACGGAAGATATAGAACAATTTTTATTAGGTATCATCATGGGGAAATATGCCTTTAAAGAGTCCATTTGAAAAGATAATGTCAGAAAAGAATAATAGAAAATAAAATCTAAAAATTTTGCTAATCATCTTTAAATATAAAAGCTAACATTTTTAATATTTTATGTAAATTTTTTTAAAATTTTTATTTTTATTTATTTGTTTTTTTTTTATGCCACATTTCTCTATACTAATCTGCAACCATACAATAGTTAACTGCCCGATTCTTTGCTATATATGGATACACACATCACAAACAAAATTAAGCCCCTGCCGATACCCCTTCGCACATGCCGTAAAATGATATCAAAAATGCGAAATCAAAACAAAGAACCCGAATTCGGCAAGCAGCCTCAAAAAAAAAGGGCAAAACTTGACTAACGCCTAACCCAAATACAACAAAAGGACCACAAAAGACACAAAAGGCAGACAGAAGGCAGACGAGACAGACCCAGACCCAAGCCCCAAGGGATGGGATATCTGGAGATATCTGGGGCACAGGACAGACAGAGACGGACCCAATCAAAAGACTTTTTCGCAGCGTAGACATGAGCTAGACGAAACCCGAGACACTCTGCTCTGCCATGATAAATGGAATGAGAGGCTGGCTGCCAAAGGAGATCTGAGCGATACGGCAGAGAAGAAGGCTGTCAAGTGCGCCAGTAGACAGAACAGAGAGAACTCTTTGTGGGTTAGAACCCAAGCAGCCAATCTGAGTTTCCCCGAATTTCAGCTGTTATATCAATTCCAGTTTAATTGCATTTAATTTGAGCTGCAGACATCAAAAACAAGTTTGAATTGCCTTTTTTTTTGGTTTTCGGTTATTTTTGCAGTTTGATTCAATTTATTTGGCAGACTAAATAGACAGAGAGAGAGAGAGAGAGTAAAAGGGTGGGGGCTGGGGTTTAAAAGATGTTGCGCAATGGCGATATTTAAACAATTTAGAGACCCCCAAAAACTGAAATCAAATGCAGTTGGGTGTGATTTTATTTGGTTAGAGCAAGACCGGAGGTCAAAGTACATTCATAGAAGTCATAATAATAACCCTATCCTTAATTTGTATTCTCTATTGAGAAAAAAGGTTACAGGTTTTGTTTGCCTCAGTTTTGAGCTCTTTGAAAATATTTTAGAAAAATAATGCAACAAAATAACGTCTTTAAGGTTTATACAATCTTATAAAAAATTGATTCAGCAATTGGATACAATTATTTAGACTTGAAAAATCGCGTGGAAAAACGTCTCAAAACTATAGTAAACTGTACTACATTTTATTGCTGTGCTTCAACTTTCTACAGATTCTATTTTGGATTGCAAAATTCTGCATTCTATGTACATGTTTTATTAA
Organism: Drosophila bifasciata; assembly: GCA_009664405.1. Taxonomy (NCBI): domain Eukaryota; kingdom Metazoa; phylum Arthropoda; class Insecta; order Diptera; family Drosophilidae; genus Drosophila; species Drosophila bifasciata. The sequence goes on from CM019043.1 coordinate 44,546,132, forward strand.
CATTGCACTTACGCGTACAGCTGGGTATTGTTTTTGTTTTTGTTTTTAGACGCATGTTGGCACAGTTTTAAGTGAACTTACTTCCCCCAATCCATCAACAAATAAAATGTTCCTACATTGAACACTTGCGCATAAATCTGTTCTACAGAGCAATCAACATAAAGCCGATTTAAGACGGGAATCAGAATAAGATATGAAATATGCAACAGGCCAGCAGAACAACAGACAGCACTCGCCGCCAGTCGCCACCCTCCACCCACCCCATTGTCCAGTCCAAAAATTTGTTTTGCTAATTTTACGTGTTTTGGCGACAAATTTCATTCAACAAACGAGCACAGACATCCGCTCCATGCCAGGGTAAGTGCAAATCACATGGCATATGCCATGCAAAAAGACATTTATTTGTTCATATAAAGGAAAACCAAACGATATCCTAAGATAAGTGACCAAAAAAAACAAAGAAGAGAAATGTTTAAAAAACATAACTCAAAAAAATGCAAACTTTAATTTCCGACAAGGGACATTGGGACCCCGCAACTCCTTCTCTGTCTTTACACCGCGCAACTCCTTCTCCGACATTGACTCTGAGTTATTAAAAAATTTCAAAAATACACAGATACACTGGGGAAACAAACACAAACACACACAGAAAGTTTGTTATGTTGCGCAGGCGCAGCCCAGCAACGCCCTCAAATGGACTTGGGCCTGGGCCTGGAACTCCGACTCCGACTTCAACTCGGACCCATCCAAAAATGTTATTGACCCGTAGCAGCGATCCGTTAGCGTGCAAAGTACCGCCTGCCTGCCTCCTGGCCGCAAAACGCGCAGAGCCGCAGAAATTCTTATTAAGATCAATCAGCTAAATGTCGGTTTTATGCTTAATGCTCATGATTCACACGACCAAAAAACGCATAAATCGAAAATGCATATGGCAGCGTACTCCCTGAAAGGAATCAATCCCTACCGATGGTATGTGACCACGTTATACCCTTTACATGGTACATACCATAAAGCTGAAATCGGGAGTTGGTTTAACTTTCAATATTGAGGCTGCGTGTTGTTTAGAAACTATTTTGATTACATTTTGATTGATTTATACAATCAGAGATCCCAATGTATTCCCCTTAACAAGCTTCTTCAGAAAGTAAAGTAAGCCCGTCCAAAATTAAATCGAACCTCCTGAAGCATGTCCCAAAGCCTGCATGTATTGTACATATGTATATGCATTTTTTTTTTTTTTGGCAGCCTTTACAAAGTTGTCGGCACGTTTTAATGCTGAGAATTTGAGATGTTTTTGCTCTCAGTTCTTTCTTATTTTTTTTGGTTACTGAATTAGTCATGGCAGGCCAGGCCCCAACGCTGGAGTGAGGGTGAAATGCTGCTTCATACAACGCATGCCTATGGCACTCAATCTGTGGAGGGGAGAGGGAGAGATGCCCATGTAACTACTTCATATAGGGGCGCTCTTATCACAATTGACACACATTAGTGGAGGAGGGAGGCCGATAACAGAGCTGTGCGGATCAGACATCGGCTTGGCTCGGTTCAAGCTGCTGCAATTCATCAGCGTACTTCCTGCTTTACACTCCAATTATGTGATAGTTGGTAGATTACTTCTTTAGCTATAAAATCCAAATGGCCTTACTAAAACAAGGCACCATTTAATGTTCCAGCTGTAGGCAGGAACTGTTTGTAAAATATTGTAAAATAATAATAATATTTGTTGTTTCTTCCATTTGGAAAAGTATCCCTTATCCTGTATGCTGGACATACTCTGGTTTCTCTTTATTTTCTAGCTCTTAATGAATGTTCTTTCAACAGACTTTCCACTGTATCTGTCTGTCTATATAATATATACATATGTATGTACATATGTATGTATATGTTGTATTGTTGGTATATTTGATCTGACAACAGTGAGGCGATAAGCCCAGCGATGTTGTCAATACAACAAACAATGCAGCAAGCACCAAAATTTTTGGAATTTCCTCTTCCACTTTGTCCGTTATTTACTCGACATTTTGTTTGCCAACTGAAACATTACACAGTTACACAAACAAACACACACACACACACATATATACACACGCACACACTCGGACGCATACAGCATCAGCTGTTTTTTATTCCATCCGACCCAATAGGTGGGGGGGTTCATCTCTGGGGGTTATCATTATCAGCATTGAATCCAAGTGCAACTACTAGAATTGGCTACAAAAACTGTAGTACAGAAAAAAGAGAGACACAAGAGACGGACAGCAAAAGTTCAATGCACATTTCATGGTGAGTTTGTTGCCTGATTTTCTGAAATTAATTACATGTTTAACTTGTTTTCGAATCAAATCGAATCGAACGTAACATGTCACGTAATTAACCGGCTAGCGGCAGTCCACTTTTCCCAATAGCAAATCGAAGCGATATCGATTGGAGTTTGGCCAAAAGAATAGCTATTGGTCGATCAATGTGGTTGCATTGCACTCAATTTTGTTTGATTATTGCATTGCCATACATGTATAGATATCTAGTATATATGTATGCACAATATGTGGGGGGGACTGTCTGTCTATCGGACTGACTGCTAGACGGCCTTGCGCCCAATCTGTAATTGATATACACAGACACTTTCATGCCCTGAATGTTTTTTAATAAATGCAGCCATCATTTTTGCATACAGTTTTGGAATTGTGCGTAATTGAAGATGCAATAATAAATGAATATTTTAATTGATTTAGGTGACACTCTTTCGTACATGAAAATGTATATTTTATTCCAATTCCTGAATGTAAAAATATTTATTTTAAATATGAAAATATTATGTCTATCTTTCTTCTTTTTTCCCTGGGTGTACAATAAAATCCCTGAATAAACATTCGTACAGTATATAATGAGCAATAAGGATACAATACACCTGTTCAGAATACCAATAAAATGTCCATCAATCGAAACTACTTGGGATTAAGGACCCCACAGGCGAGCCATTCTTGCTTCTAATACTCCCACTACTCCTACGCTGTACAGGCAGAGAACCACAAGCCACACCAACAACCAACCCCCTTAACAGTGGCCGGTGCAAGTACGCCGCTCTTCTTTAACAGAGCAGCTAACAGTGGAAGAGAGCGCCAACCAGCCCCAAAAGGCAGCGCTGCCAAAAGCTTACGCCAACAGAGACGTCAGCGTGGGTACTGAAGCGCCAGCTGGTTGACGAAAGAAAAAAGTTTTCGGCTGTTTTCAGTCCGTTGGGGCGATTCGTATTGGAAGAGTGTGACCGTGTGCGGACAAAACTGTATAAGCAGAGCAGCGTGTGTGCGAGTGTGTGTATCTGTGTGTGCGTACATAAATATCTCGTAGATATATTTTTGTGCCGTTTGCGAGGGAGACAGAAAGAGAAAGAGAGGGTGGGAGGGAGACATGAACGAATGCAAATAAATTAGGTAAAATAAAACAGATGAATGCCGAAAATGTACGAATAATAATACTACCATTTTTGGGACCAACAAAATGCTCCTAAATCAACCGCAAAATACAAAACACACAGAGAGAGCCAGCAGAGAAGAGAGCAGAGCAGAGCAGAGAAGAGAGCTTCCAACCAAAACAGGGCTCCAAGCAGAGAAAGAGAGCTATACAGGGAAAGAGACCAAAACACAACAGTGATAACAGTGGCCACGGTGTATTTATACAAGGTGTGGGCATATGGCATCTACATGTCTGTTCTACTATTATTAAGTCGAATCTTAATTGTTTACATATCTACACATGTACATTTATGTACATATACGCATCATCTTGTATAGAAAACACCTTGCACACAGCGTCAGAAGAGAGAGAGAGAGAGGGTGCAGGCTAGATGGAGATTCACTCTCACTGCAAGAGCCAGAGCAGACCGTTCTAATTGCAGCGCTAACATTGCGTGCGCGTCGCTGCCGGCGTCAATGCTGGCGTCTGCAGCGCTGCTATCTGCCTACCGATCGTGTTTGTGTGTGTGTGTGTGTGTATCTTCGAAGCACACATGTGCCGCGCGCCTCAATTGTATCTGTGTGTTTGTGTGCATGTGTATCTTTGTATCTTCTTGTCTGTTTTCTGTCGTATAAATTGAGCCGCACTTTGTATTCTTCGTGTTTTTTGCTCAGACGTCGATGTAAGCGAACGCGTCGCTCGTTTCGGTTTCGGTTCCGTTTCGGTTTCCAAATAATTTCCATACCCACTCAAAAGATACAGAAATTCTTTGCAAAAACTATCTGAAAGATACGCATAAAAAAAACAAAAGCCCCTGTTTAACAATTTTCAAATGCATTTTTGAGTTTATTTTTCAAAAGTGAAAATTCTCCCCAGTTCCAGTGAGAGTGTTTTATTTAAAAATTCTTTATTCTTCAAAAAAAAAGTTGAAATAAAATTGATATCTACAAATTCTGAATTGGCTTTGTGCGTGTTTCGGCGCCTGTTTTGTATCTATCTGTACACGCGTACATAAAAATACAGAAATATAGCATTTAATTTCGTCTATTATGTGTGCAATTATTAAATGAATAACGCGGCCTCCCCCCCACATAAAAAATAATTTGGTGTGTGAAAAAACAACAACAAAATTACAGGAAAAAAAGTGCGGGGCAGAGCAGAGGGCCAGAGCCAGAGGCAGCCATAAATTAAACGCGTAAATTGCGTGGCAAATTCTGAATGAAAAAATAACAGAAACAAAAACAGAAGCAGATTCAAACTCAGAGAAACGGAGAACGAGCCAGAATCAGAAAGAGAAGAGTTAGGCGTAAGTACAGAAGCTTTAATAAATATATTTATTTGCTGTACAACAAATTAAAATTGAATATCAAAATTATGTTATAAATGTACCTGAATGTTGAGAGAATATATACTAAAAACCTCTTATAAAATTCGCTTAACATAATCTGCATAGATCATAAAGTTTTCCATTATATTGTAGCTTATGCTGTAGTTCAACATGTACTGAATTCCATGTTTCAACAATCTATCCATCAATATTTTCTTTACTTAAATATCCCCCTGTCCATGGAATGACCTGATTTTATTTCGTCTTCTTTTTTTTTGTGGGCAAAGAAATTTCCCTTTTAAATAAAGCCACAAAGAAATGAAAACCGAAATATTCTTTCAGTCAAAAATATGTCTATGCATTCGTCTTCTTTGGTTCTCCCCCCTTGGTGCTTTCGGAGGGCTCTTCGCAGGCGCCAGAGAAAGTGAAACATGGATCGGCCGGACGGCCTACAAAAATTATACGCTATATTGAGTGAAATTTCTTAAGTGTTCCACCAAAAAAAAAAAACATGAATGCTGTGGCAGAGCAGGTACTGGCTGAGGGGGGACTGAAGGGGCGGGGCAATCAGAAAGCGCACAAAATACACAGGAAATTAATGATAACAAACGTAAGACGAAAAAAAAAAATCGAAACCAAAAAGAACATGGAATACATTCCATTTCTGTCCGTCTCTGTCCGTCTTTTCCTTCATCTCTGTGTGTCTCTCTCTCTCTCTGTCGCTCCTCTCCCTTTGTAATTACATGCCGTAAAACCAAAATAAATACGCACAGATAAAAAAGATACACAGATGCAGACACAGATATAAGAGGTTGGGCGGGCCAGGGCCGGGCCGCTGCGTGGTCCTCTTCTTCTGCGAGGCCTGGGCCTGCCGCCTGGCGAAATGCATTAAAATAAATGCCCGTTCGGGCTCGGACCACGCATTCCCATAAGAAAACAAAACCAACAATGCAATGCGCACAACCAGAACAACAATCAATAAACGTTGTTTAATCAAATGTAAATGTAAATGTTTATACCGCAACCCAGAAAACTCCAATCCAATGCAGAAACGGAGAGAGTTTCACTTTTGTACCTCAATTATAAGAGTAGAGTGTTTGTTCTGGCCAGAAAAACAGAAACAGAAACAGAAACCAGAATGGAACAGAAAACATTGCCATCCATCTGACCCACATTGGGTTCGTTATCACTGATTTTTATTATCCATTTATACATACATTTTGCTGGTACTCTCATGTACAAGTGGTACTATATTCTCAGGGCCATGGATTTTGGGATTTCTGTCATCTGAAAGTGACAGAGAAAATACTTTTTAATAACCTTTCAATTAACCAGAAAGTAATATGCAAACCTAAATGCAAATCCCTACACCATTTTTCTCTGAGTGTATGGGTTCTGAAATCCCAAATGCCATTTCCTTTGCTTCTCCCTTTTTTGTGTTTCTGTCTCGATCAATAAATGATCAATGGCCCAAAGCATTTCGATTTCAGGCAAAACTAATTTCATTTTGTTTTCTGGCTCTTCTGCTCTGGGTAGGCTCTTTTTTTCTGTTGTAGGTAAAGGTTTGAGGAGGCAGAGCTAAAAAACAGCTAACAAAAAAAAAAGAACTACAGAATTCACCTGTAATAACGTCGCAGAAAAAGATCCAAAGATCCAGAAGGCGCAGACAAAAACAAGAATACTGAGCAGAACAGAGAGCAGAAACAGACTGAAGTTGGAGAATTAGCCAAAGAGAGTGAGAGAGAGAGAGAGGAGCGGGAGAGAGACGAACCCGAAATCAGAAAACCAGATTTCCTACTAATTTAAATTCTGGGCATACAAAAATATTCTAAAAAACAGAAAAAAAAACATGAAAGAAGAAAATAAAATGAATTTCGTGTATTGATTAACGAAACGAAGCAAAAAAAATGCTTTTTATTGGCAAAATATTGGCAGAGGCCAGAGTTCTACATAGATCGTATAGAGTACCTCTCCCGGGATCCCCCACTGATGGGTTTCCGGCGCTTCCCTTTCGCTTGGATTTGTCGCTGATGGATTGACATGTTTGCTGTTTGCTGTTTAGCTGCTAAAAGCAAATTTCTTTTGGCTACCAAAAATAATACGAAAAAAAGTTCTTTACACAAAGAAAATATATCCATAAATCCAGAGTTCACGTTTCTTATAGAATTTCCTTTTTATTTTCGAGCACGTGTAAAGTTGTTTACTGAATCAAGCGGATCTATGGATACACACTCGTATGTATAGATACCGATATCTATCGTATGTATTTGGCATTATGCTAATCAACTGAAGAAACAAATACGCGCCGCTCAAACAACAAAAAATCATCATTAATTATGCATTTACTCGTATGCGAGTCGGCTATCGACTGGCTGGCTGCTGGCTGTGACCACATTTGATATGAAAACCTCGATTCACATTTTCGAGAAACTGAAAGTTGGCCTAAAAACATAGTTAGGAATTGCCCCTGGGCCCGCCTATGCATTGCTGGGCCTTGGTCGTGCCAGATGTGATTTGTCCATTAAGAGAATAAGTTCAGAATGGAAATGTAAAACACGCACTGTAGAGGTTGTATGAACACTCTAGAATTATCAATCCTCAATAGTTACAGACATAGCAGAATATGTTTTATTCCCAGTTTTTCCAAGGCTTTATGTACGTACATATATTTAAATCAAAAGTCTGTTATAGTTCTTCCGCTTTCCCAGACCTCTCAGTGAGAACTCATTCTCCAATCCCAGTCATGAATGTACGCCAAGCATTGTACATATATCACGCATTCTCCATGGACACGCCCTCACTTGAAACATTTCTAGATTGGGGCCTGGCAACAGTTTGGGAACGATTAACGAACCAGAATCGAGTCGCACTTGACTCGCTTAAAGCTAAGCTGACATACAAAAGAAGATCACTCAGAGACAAGCCTAGAGTCTACAGTCTACAGAGCTAGAGCCAGAAGAGTCAGAGAAGAGCCAGTTCCCAAAGAGCATGGCGATTCATGGAATCATCAACGGGAGGCTGTATACATACGTACAATTACCGCACTGTAACTCGTACTACGCAGCATCCGCAATAACAAAATGTAAACGAGCTGCGTGCAAAATCGAACAAAAACAGAGGCACTCTATAGATACATATACAGAGATACACAACAACACACACACATAGATACAAGCCAGAAGAAGCGAATCTCCAGCTTGACAGGCAGCCCCATGGTACAGCAGTGCTCCTCTTCATCTCTGCTCCTCCTCTCGACTGGAGAGACGACTCATCTGGAAGCTTGTTTTGTGCTGCGTTGCGCGTCTTTAGCAAGTGATTTCAATTTAATTGACAGTCCTTGAACTTGACTTAAGCGCAACGCATAACACAGCACAACACAACACAACACAACACAGCAATAACAATAAAAGCAGCCACCACAGAACAGAACAGCCTCTCTTCACTCTTCACTCTCGATTCTTGATTCTCTATTCTTGGGTTTCGTTCTCCATTAACGTAGAAGTATAACTCCTCTCGACTGAGACTGAGACAAGATACTCTCGTATTGTTCCCTCTTTCTGGTCTTTTCTTTCTAAACTTATCTTTTTTTATGGCAAGATTTATGTTATATATTTTAATAAATTATTTATTTATATTTCCCCATGGAAAGAATTTCCCTTTAAAGATTATTTATTCAGAAAAATTCAGCGAATGAATTTTCTCAATGTTTTCACACTCAGAGAAAGCATTTTTAATTAATTTTCAGTTATGAAATTTATTTTTAATTTAATTATTAATTACATTTAAATAAAATATTTTTATATTAATTCCTAATTGATAGCCGAAACTCAAAAGAACTTTTAGAACTTGTTTTAGCCAGCTAATTGTCACTGTTGCTGCTTCCCTTTTAGCCCATCTTCTTGGCCTGCTTCTGCTCTGTCTTTCTTCCTCCTTTGTTGACAAACTTGGAGAGCAGAGACCACACAATAAACGGGCCAAAAGCAGACGCAGCAGCGGCAGCAGAAGCGTCTTCATCTCTGGCCCATTCGCGATTTAAGCACACACAATATTTTATTGCTCTTCTCGTCGTCATACAATATTTTGTTGGCAAATAAATCTTTTTTAAAACAGCCAGAGAGTAACAGAGAGGGAAATATATGGACCTCTATAATATATAGACATAAAATATATATGTAAGCTACGCACATATATGTACGTGCATATGTGGACGCATTTGTCTATATATTAACGTATCATCGCCGCATATATAATTTATTTTGAAAGCGTGCGTACGCCACGCATTTTTTTTCTCTGTCTGTCTGTCTTCGAACCTAGACAAATGGCTGGCCCACAAGACAAGAATACATACATACATATTTACACATAAGTAAATATATATTTATGTACATACATATGCTATGTAGGCTTTCATTCAGCGCCATCATCGTACCACTCTCAATGAATTTTGATATTAATTGTTTGGATAAAAAAAACAAATCAAATCGAAATGTGAAATGTTCGTTCCCCTACCCCTCCCCACCGTGATTCTTTTACCATTATGACTCGACAACTTCTAAGGCATCGACACGTGTCGATGAGATTTTTTGAGATTGTATATTTTCTCTCTTTTCCAAGCCGGCCTCTGGGTTGGTTTTCTATTTCACATTGTGTATACGCCCCGAGGGCCTGGCAGTCATACCAGCCAGATAAATAGCCAGCAGGTGACAAAAGATGTAAATGCATAGCATAACTTGATATTCAATAGATAACGCCGCACAGTCCAGGTAAATGAAATCTAAATCGAATGGAGGAGGCGACCTAAGCGACGGCTGCCGGCACATGCAAACAACTTTCACCCGCAAATGATCCTACACCAAGAGAAAAAAAACTAAGCACTAAAACAATTAGTTTTCAAAATTTATACCACTTGATTTCAAAAGTGAAAATTTGTTTAAAAAAATAGTTTCGACTTACATTTTGACATAAATACGGAAATATTCGGTTTAAATATATTTCAAAAATAAAATAAAATAAATATATTTACTACTTATTATATAATATAATATAATTTAATATAATATAATATAATATAATATAATATAATATAATATAATATAATATATATAATATAAAATAAATATATTTACGTCCCATTATATATTTATTTTAGAGTATTTTAATTGAATTTATTTTTAACAACCGAAAATTTAATGTGGAAATGATTCCCTTTGTCCGCGGCATATGTATTTCTCTGAGTGTACATATGTATGTATGTATAGTATGCTTGGACCGGTGGGCAGACAGACTTTCGCATTGAGATCTCGCTTGCCCGGGGGCACCAGTACGTACGCATACATCTAATTACGGCACTCGAAATTGTGATTAGAAATCAGTTCTCGTCGCAAGAATTGAGAGAGTTCCATACAAATACGCGTCCAGACACACTCTGTATGTACTATACAATCGTATATATCACCATTTACTTTCACAATCATCAAAATTCAAGTTCATGGCAAGCCGTTCAGCATTTGGCAAAGGTTTTTTTGTTGTTTTTTTTTTTCAATTTCTACTTCGGGTTTGGTTCCGATTAGGCATTCATTTATGCCACTCGAAGTACTAATCAATTACGATGTGGTCGCTATCTCCAATGCCGATAACTGAAGCGCCAAGAATGCTATACAAAAAAATTTTAAACGAATTGTGCGTATGGGTTAGGGAACCGAGGAAGGGGAGAGACCTTACGCACCATACGCACGGGAAAACTAAAATCTTATTTTGATTTCTTTCGTTTCTGTGTCAACGAACTCATTTGAACTAAATTCTACTCAATGATTTTTCAGTCGTTGTTGCTTTCTTGATAGTTTTTTATTGCCTGTGTGTGTGCGTTTTTATAGAACATTTTTTTTGACGTTATCTTAAGTCTTGTTGCGTAGGCCCAGCCGTTTCGAATGCGTTTAGAAAAGAAAAGTTATTACGGACAGGACGCGCCCCCCTTTAAAGGGTGATTAGAATGAGCTTATCCGGTTGTTCTCCCAGTTCATTGGAGGAAAATTCAAATTAATTAACTCACAGAGAGACTCCATAGAGAGCGACTTCATAATGGGAATTGTTTTCTGAACAGTCATTTCTTACTCTGTTCCTTGGATCGCTACATCGAACAGTGTCTTTACTGCTTTATCTTCGTTTGTTCTTAGTATTTTTATGGGAAAGCCGGAGAATTTTCTTGGGCTAGACATCTATCAAGTTTTAATATGAATCTGGGAAATAACCCCGCTGTCCAGAACAGCGGACATTTTTGGACATGTTATGGACATTTCTAAAACTAAAACTGAAGTCCAAAGAAATCCTTATTGTCTCCCCAAACGCAGCGCTTTATGACTGCTTCAGCTATACTAGTATGCGATTAAACGTTATTGTCTCCTTAAAGTCTAAAAAAATAACCAAATAACAAAATAATATAAAAAATCATATTTATATATGAGACTGATAAGGAACACCAGATGGGGATGCACCTTTAGAAAAAAGCACCCACTGCGTGCAGATAAGAGACAATTTCATCTCAAATAGGATTCCCCGTCTAGATGTAAATCCCACTTGCAATTCTTTTGTTCCAATTCTGCTATATAAGCTGCAAACGATCCCTAGATCGACATCAGTTTGATTCTACCATCTGCCAAGCCAACATGTCTTCCAACAAGTGCACCATCGTGTTCGTCCTCGCCTGCTGTCTCCTGGCTCTTGTTTCTGCCTATCCCCAGCCGGATCCGGCAGAGTACTACGTTGGAGATCTGTCCCTGGTACGCCATGTACGCTCTCCCGAAGGCGGCTCTGTGGTTTTGGAGGCCAGCAAGGATGCACAGAGAGGACGCGAGGCCAGCGTGCAGTACAATCACAATCTGTACTCAAGCCGCGATGGGCGTGGCTCTGTCGATGCCTATGCCCAGGCAAGCCGCAATTTTGATCACAATCGCAACGACTATGGCGGCGGCGTTCAGGCCTCTTGGAAGTTCTAAGCAGTATTGGGCAGGATTTCAAATACAATAAATACAAGATACAAATTACATTCAAATTATTCCTTCATGTTGATTTCCCTTTCGGGATAGTTCGGGATAACAAATGGGACACAGACACAAGTCTCTAGGGCAAAGTAAACGGTTCCCAAAGCATGAGCATGGGCTTCTATGTAATTTCTGTATGCCAACTCAACTGAAAACACCACAAAATGAGGGAGCAAGAATGGGGGAGAAGAGTGCAGTTGATGGAGCCGAACTATGGCATACCCTGGTAGTCCGTGTGAAAAAATTACCCCGCATACATATTCTTCCCCTTCCCTTCTTCCGGTGTAAAATGATTGGGACAACAGATGTACCCTTTGCGCGGAGGGCAAGCAAAGAAGTACTAAAAACTCATGAGTCGTCGTCGCCTGGAGGGGTCAATGCACTTCCCTTCCCATCGACTTACCCCGCACTCTGCTGGCGTCGTTGTGTAACCAATAAAAATTGATTCTGTTGCGTGTGGGGGTGGGGGACACAGACCCATGCACATACACACACACACAGAGAGGGATAGAGAGAGGGAGACAAACACTATAAGAAAGTCATTCAAGGGTCCGTCTGTGCGCTGCTGCTGCCGCGGTCGCTGTTGCTGCTGCTGCTGCTGCTACTACTGCTGCTGCAATTGGGGTTGGCATTGGCGTTGGCTGCATTTTATCGCTTCTTCTTTATCTACTTAGAATATGTGTGTGCGTGCGTGAGAGAGTGTGGGTGGGTGTGTGCTTTGCTGCTGCTGCGTTGCATGACTAACTGTAATTACTTTCGCTTTCCGTGTGACCAGCTGGCAAATCAATAAAAATACCAAAACGCAAGTCAAGAATTTACTACACTGAACGAAAAGGGAGGATGTTATTACGTTGAGCCACTAAGATCCAATAGGAACTGGGGAACACTTTTCTCCGAGTGTAGATTTAGCATGAAGATTTTTCTTTCGGTGCACACACGAAATACTGGTATTTGACCCGCTTGCACTTTTTGGGGGATCTCCTTAAAGTTTCGTTGTTCGGGAAAGCGACAACAAAGGCATCGTTAATGAAAACCCACGAAAAGGAAAACGAAAATAAAAATAAAATTTAAAAAAAAGCACTGCATACGAAAATGACTTTCCATTTTCATTTAACAATAAGCAATCAATTGCAAGTTCATGGCACGGCTAACGATCTATTAGAAGAAAGTAAAAACAACTAACGAAAGGAGCGAGAGAGATATCCAGAGAGGGAAGGGTGCAGCGAAAGGAAGCAGAAACAAAAGAGACAAGGCTGAGAGACGCCTACACTGAGACACTCCACGAGGTGACTGCAGCTGTCAGCTGTTGTCTGTGGGAGAGAAAGAGAGAGAGAGAGAGAGAATGAATGCTGGTGATGGAGAGAAAGAGAGGAGAGAGAGAGAGAGAGAGAGCGGGGAAAACTGCTGCAGATGCAGCAGCCGCCGCACAACTCGCAACTGGTTTTTCATTTTGACTCGGAAAAACCACACATTGGCATTGCCCCGTTGCCATTTTTAGTGGCAAAAACTGACTGCATCATAATGAAAGTGAAATGCATTGCAAAGATGGCAGTTACCAGATGCAGCACGGACAGAGAGACTGAGAGAGAGAGAGAGAGAAAGAAAGAGATGTAGAGGCAGAGCCAGAGAGTGGCAAGTAAGTCAAGTGCAGCATCACCGACAGCAGCAGTTGTTGCAACATGAAGTTCCGCCGCCATAAACGAGCTGCAAACTTGGATTGGAATGCGCGCGCGCGTCACCGACAACAACTCCATCGGGCATCGAGCATTGGCAATGTCTCCCCCCGGCTCGTGGCGCCTGCTGCTCACTTATTTGGCTTATTGAGTTAATTGGCTAAATGCGAGAAAGAGGGTTAAGCAAGCACAAGTGGCTAAATTATGTCAACAGCAACAGCAAGCATGTACAACGCATACCTACGTACAATACATAACGCACACAAATGTACGTGCATAAAATATATATATATATATATGTATGTATGTATGTATGTACATACCTCCCATCTGCAAGCCAGTCCAGTGTTCAATGTCAGATCAGCAGCCCCGAAGGTCATTGTCGGTTGCAACGATCGCATTCCGTTTTCTCTCTCTCACTCTCGGATGTTTATCTGCCTGCAACAGCATGGATTGATTGCCTCTCCTCCTCCATGAATACCACTCTCGTACTTGTGTACTTGCGTATGGCTGGAGTTCTGGATCACTGTAATTGATTCCAATAACATCGGGAACGGCTCTCGACCGGCTCTCGGCATGGCATCATGGTATGCCCTTTGCATTTGCGGTAGGGCCATGCCATTCCTTGTTCATTTAAGAGGATCGTATCTCTGAATCATATGAGCAGCAAAGTTACACCTAGAGAAAAAGCGGACAAAGATAAATTCAGACTCTTACACTATTACAGTGTATCCAGTGTAACCCATTCATAGATGATAACGTCTCATCCTTGTGTGTGTTATGTTATCTTCATAATATTTGTATAATTTATGGAACGCAGCAGTGGGTTTCCCCAACTGCAGTTTCTCTTCTGCATATTTGATGCGCCTGCTCTTGGCTCAATCAAGTCACAATAAATTAACCTCTATTTGTAAGCCAAGTGAATAATGCAAACAGCTAACAGACAGCCAACACACAATGCAACATCAATTCACTATTATTTTCGTTGTTGTTGTTGCTTTTTCGGTTACATTTCACTGATTTTGAAAGTGAACGCTGGTCCAGGCGGCAGCAGGCGGAATCACGATTTTGTGGGCAGAGTCGGCGGGGTCGGTTTCCATCTCTTTCTCGCTGGCGCGCAGCGGAGTACTGTACAGCAATAGTTGGTTAAGATGTTCATCCATTAAGCATATAATGGGAGGATTAAGGATTAATATTTCCACGATTACGAAGCTTTCCCTGTAGCTGTTTTTAGGGGATATCTTTGTAGCCATAATTCTCCATTCGCATTACAGATTCTGTTGTTGCTATCAATGTGTCCTCTGCTGTTAGTGTTATCTCTCTGTTACTGCCACTGTACTTGCTGCTGTTGTTGCTGCTGCTGTTGCTGCGTGGGTGAAATCCAAACAGACATAAATTTGGCGTCGTGTAGCTGTAGCTGTAGCTGCCGTTTTTTTACTTACTTTTCCACCGCGAGCAAATGAAGCGAAACGTGGGTTACGGTTTTACTTGATTTTTCGGCTTGCAGCTAGCCACAGCCAGCCGCCAGCTACTACTCTACGAGTACTATTTGTACATGCACATCCACAGCTGCTGCATATCTTTTTGAGTTACATATTTGCCACGTCTCTGGTGGGGCCGGATAGACAGCGACAGCGACAGCGACGCGACGCGACGATGTGAACGGCGGCTGCGTAGGCAGTCAGCGTCTCTGGCATCAGGTTGACCCAGTTTTCGCTTTCTGTCTTCGTTTTGGCTATCTTTTTTTGTGAAAATTATACGATATGCAACTCTAAGTAGACTTGTTTCATGTTTGTTCGTTAATTTATGGTACTCACTGTGCCAGGGAGCCTCCCAGCCTGCCAGCACACCCCCTGTGGCAGCTCTCAATCAATTTAGCACACATTTGCCGGGACTCGGGACTGGACCCGGGCCGGGCCGGTCGTACGTACAATATGCTCCATTCCATTTATTCAATTAAATGCCACGTAACTCTGTGGCCACACAATGCAATCCATCAAATTCCTACTAAACTAGTTTTTAACATCCATCTACACATCCATTCGCTACTGATGACCGTGTGGCTTATCGTTTACGTTTCGGTACACGCCCTGGTGGAGGGAGGCCCACTTCAATGCTGTATTCTGTTTGATAAGTGATGAACACGCCGAGGTACTGGACAAAGTGTAGCCATATACATGGACCATCTGTTGGCTAACTTTGGAAGCGGCTTTTATATTCAAGACCATCAAGATGGATGGACTGCAGAAGGACTTCGAAGATGTCGATGATGATCTGCGACAGCGGAACAGATCGACGCGATAGATAGTACATGGGCTATATGGAAAAGTGTAGGCCATCAAACAATATTTGAGCTCTTTACATGAAACCAGCATGAAGTCTTATTTATTAATTGGAAAATTGCCATCATCCATTTTCTTATCCTTTCGTTTTATCTTTTGTATGCCATCTGCTCAACAGAACAGCTACAATGTTGCAGATTCTACTTTACAAATGCACCAATTTGAGATACAATGTCGAACGGTATTCGTAAAGTAGTAAATCCTCACATTTGACTACATATAGTTTGTATATTTATCATGATTACGGAGAGTGTTTGTCGGAATAGAGCGGGGCGTATACATACGTGATTTGAGTGTAGGGAGTGGTGCTGTAATACTATAAGTATGACAACTGATGATGAATGGTCCAAGTGGGAAAGATAACAGAACTGGAAGCAGTAAGTAAGTGTAATGCCAGTGCATTGCAGTGGAATGAACAATAAATACTTTGGCACTTTCACTGTATAGCAGAATTGTAATAATAAAATTATCCGAATTTAGAATCAAATGATTAGGGAAAATTTCAATAACCTTTATGCGCTTTCTTTAGAGAACAAAATTTAGTTTATGCGCAATTTTAGACATTCTTTATCTAAATTACACAAATTCATATATGTATATAAATCTATTATAGATTATAGACTTCTCTCTCATATGGCTCTTTCCTTTCACTCAGGCAAACTCATTAAATAATTCACACACAAAATGAGAGCTAAAACAGACGCCCCCGACCAGCGAAATTGCACATGATCGTGCTCGTACACGAACTATCCCCCCCATTGATTCGCTAAATAGCCAACATGTTGCGCTTTATGATACTATTTGCATTTTGCAACAACTACAACAACAGTCACAGACAAAATAACAACAAATTGGAATTGGCCGTTGCAATGTGGGTTGGGTTGGCTGCACACACACACACATACACACATAGTAGAGGAGAGGAGAGAAGCAGCCACAACAACAGGCAGAAAAGTCAATGCACTTTGCTCACACACACACACACACACGAGAGAGCAAGAGACCGTTAGATACAGCCATATGTGTGCGTGCTTCGATTTTGCAATAATTTCATTTTCATTTCAAATTGGCATTTCCATTCGAAACTCTCTGGGGACGCACACACACAGAGAAGAGAGTGATGCAAATATAGCAAAGATCTAATAATAGAATTCTGCAACGGAACTGCACTTCACATCTAATCGGATTCTATTTTTTTTCGATTTAGGTTTCAGTTAGAGTTAAATCCCTGTCTAGACCATTTTTCCACGTAAATGCGCAATAAGTTTTATGTTGTCTACCATTTACCCTCCTTTCCTTTGATGAGAGAAAGCTTTTTTTTTTGCCGAAATTCGAGCTTTTGGGGGTTGTATTTTGGCACGTTTTCTTACTCACAGACACTCAAACATTTGTTGTCGTAGGTCAAAGTACGAGTTGGGGGATGTAATTGCGTCAGCGCGAAGGAAGTAAGAGAAAGATGTGCAGCCAAAGAAGTTGTCTGCTCAAAGCAGCTTTTAATCTGTTGCTCCTACTGGATTTACCCCATTGGATTTCCCTTTTGTGTTTTATTTTTACCAACTCCCCAATCTACTACTCTTTTCCACCAAAAAGTGCAGCAGAAAGTGCAAGTAAAGAGAGAGAGATGTCTTCGGCTGCCGTTGCTGGGAGAGACCAGATGCAGCTGCTCTCTCTTTCTTGCTCTCTTGTGACTGCACTGCTGCTGCAGTCGAAAGAGCTTTGGCAAAGAGAGTGCGCAAAATTATTGGAATTGCACAAAGAAAAGTGAATCGACAGAGAGCGAACGAAAGAGAGAGAGAGAGAGAGGGAGAGAGAGGATGTGTACGTAGATGTGAAGACAAGCAGTGAGGGAGTACAGCTCTGCTCTGCTATTGCGATTGTGTAAGTTTTACATGACACACACACACACGCAGACATTCCTCTGCCAAGATAAAGACAAAAACTTGTTTTATTTATGCTATTTATTCTTGAATTCTGATTAAGCAGAGTAGTTGGAGAGGGGTGGGTGGTGTACGCTATTAGGGGGGGTTCAGAGATGGTAACCCCTAGGCAAGCGTAATTAGAGCAGCCCAATCTTTGCTCTGCTCTTCTGATGCTGCTGCTACTGCTGCTTCTGCCGCTGCTCTTCTATTGCTGATGCAGTTATCAAAGCTCTCTGGCTGCAACAGAAACCGCGCTGCTGCTGCACTCGTGTGCGTGTGTGTGACTGACCTATCTCAATGCAATATTGCTTGCCCGCTGCTTCTGTTACACACACTCACACACACCGCAACACACACACGATGAAGCCTAAAGAGCGAGAGAGAGAGATGGCTAGACGGTTGTGCACGTTTATCTTTTTTTTTTGTTGTTGCTATTTTTGCTGTTGCTGCTCCCGCCCTCCCAGCTGCTCCAAAGATTTGCATTTTACATTATTTGTACACTTTGCCCCCACCATTTAATAGCCTTTACTTGTTTTACCCGACCTCCCGTTTTTGTTGTTGTTGTTGTTCGCTATATTGCTTTTGTTGTTCTTTTTTTGTTGTAATGTTAATGTTCGTTGCATTTTTGTAGCAGGGGTAAACTTGTTTGCTGCTGTTGCTGCTGCTGCTGCAGTTGTTGTAATTGTTGCTAATCGTTTTTGCTGTAATTTTTATGACCCAACTAAATGATCGCATATTGATCGCCTTAGACAGAGACAGCTTGCGTGCGAAAGAGAGGGAGAACAGATTGAATAGTTGCAATAGTTTATGACGTAAACTTCTGTTTGCAATTCTTGGCTGTGGGTGACATCTCATTCAACAGAAAGAAAGAGAGCGAGGAAAATAGAGATGGAAAGATTAACAGATGGTGAGAGAGTCTTGTATAACTGTACTTTGATTGAGCAGGGCATACGGCAACGGAAGTAAAACGGTGGTTGCACCCTGTTTTGCAAATTTCCTTACCCTTCCTTGCCATAGCGAGGGGGAAATAGAAAATCCTGCTGAAAATAAATATATTTGATTAAGTTTTGAATGCAAATATTAATAGTTATTCTCACGCTCTTATATTTGCAGTTACCAGCCCCAAATAACGGACAGCGACAACGCCAACAAACTGAAATGTAAGTTGGGAATACCAAACACACACCAAGAAAGTCCCCCCCAGTCCAATACTTTGTAAGCAAACAACTAATTTAAAATGTAACGCCTTAAAAAGACAGGCGCCAAAAGAGATAAACAAATATGGATACCATAAAAGAAGTGCCAACAAGTGGAAATTTACTAAGAAGAAATCGCAAAAATATAAAAAATTACAAACACGCACTCACAACAATTTATGCATGGAGTACTTTTTTTTTTTTTTTTTTTGTATGCTACTTAAACAATTGAAATAATTTTTTTGGAGTGCCTATTCAAAGGAATGAAAAATATAAATAAAAAAAACATAAAAATGCTAAGTACTTTCATAAACAAATAATCATGAGTAATGAGAATTATAAGCAGGCGTCTCTGTATCTGTATCTATGGGCTGGCTATACGAGAGCATCTATTGCCAGAACAGAGCCAGAGCTCTGTGGCTGTGTCTGTTTTCTATCGGTTGAGGGAACCACTTGACACTTTAAGGAGATGGGCGAAAGCACTTCAAATGTGAGTCGAATAGTTATACATAGATGGCGGGGGGCCTTCTCTCAATATTCGTACTCGTATTATGCAAATGAGCCAAACTTTTTGCGCATGACTGGGCTGCTGGGGGTATGTAATTGGTCGCTAATTGGAAAAATAAATGCAGAATCTACAATGAATTATGCCAAATTAGCCGCAATACTCAAGCGAAACTTGAAAACGTTGAAAATCAGCAGATGACAGGCGAACCATTTAAAAAAGTTATACGAATAACGGTAACTGGTATACGCTCCAGAGGAGTACCTTTTGGGCAGGTTAACACCTTACAGCCTTAGATGGTCGCTGGTACAGGGTACAGGAACCAATGGTTCAGAGCTTGCACACGAAAAGCCGCTTAAATCAGCAGCTCAATCAATCAGACAGAAATTTCTGTTTAAATTAAGAATTTTTTTTTTTTTGAAACCAGGTTTCTTTTCTCCACAAAGCCAACACAGTGGGCCAAAAGATGATGAACATTTAAAGAAAAACTAAAGGCAACACTCACACAATAATTTAGGATAGAAAAGATCTTAATGTTATAATCTACTGTTGCCTCAGATAATAGATTATTAATAGATCATTCGCTTATACCGCATCTATTTATGCTTTAAGATACTTTCGGTATCATATTTTTTTTCAAACTTTATTTGTATATTTTTTTTTCAAAATTTTATTTTGAATGGGTTTGGACCGATTTAAGAGCTGGTCCCACGGTCAGCCGCGAAATGACAAATGTAAACTGTTCTCTTTGGCAAAACAGAAAGCAATCCGTTTCTCATTTATTCTGTATTTCTTGAGAGCAATATACAATACATCCCATACATATATATAGTATATGTGCCTATATGGGTAGTACATTAAGGAGGGGAAATAAATTTGAACATCTCTTTTTTGTCGGCTGGGGCTCTGGAGCGTCACGTCAACGCCATGTACTGATCTTCACGCCAGATACTTTGGGGAACGGGGAGTGAGATTGGAGTCAGAGAACCTGGGGGATCGAGAATGGTTACCAGGTAGCACTGGGACATGGACGTGGGACATGGACCGAGGACTGTGGACCTGGACCTGGAACTGGCACCGACTAACTCTCCACGTCCGACTTCGACTTAATGCAGTTCTCGCGGAATGCCTTTTTGATTGCATTTCATTAAGTCTCTTCTTCTGTTTTATTTTTCGATGATTTTTTGTTTTTATTTTGAATTTTTATTTCGGCTTTGCCTGTTGCGGACATTTCAAAAATTTATGCACACTTGGCTGCCATTTTGAGCTTGTTAATTTTTGGTTTTTTTTTTCGCGTTGCTCTTTTTGGTATAAAGTGAAGTTTTTGTTTTTTTTTGTATTTTTTTTTTGGTTCTGCTTTGGTGTTTTTTACCTTTTTCAGATTTTTAACAAGCGCCGTCAAAAAGGAAGTTTTATTTTGCGCATAATGGAAAGCAGCAACAGCAGCAGCAGTGCTCCACAAAAAAATAAATAAAATATATACGCATTCAGGCAGACAGAAAGATACGAGAGTACGCGCGCTGTACAGATACAAGAAATTCGAAAAGTTGTTTACTTGCGTGAGCAATCAATGTGCAGGTCAGATACCCTACCCTACAGCAGAATATTGAATCGAATTGAAAGCAACATTTGACCGGGAAGCTGTTCATAAGTACACATGTTTATTTAAAAGATTTTCAAAAATTGTTTAGATTTGCAATTTCCACAATTTCATTTCACAATGTTAATTTAAAAGTATCTGTCAATCTTTGAGTAATACTTTCCTTCGCATAATCAGCTCAGATACTTATCGCGTTAACCCCATTAAGAGTACTCGTATATCAGCGAATACCCAGCTGGAGTTTAGCCTTTTGTTGAAAATGTTTTAAGTATATTTTGTCATTGTTTTTTTTTCGGGAAGGAGGCCACACCCTTTTGTGCTGCCATGAATCAGGGAGGCCAAACATATGTATTTACATATATACCTATACATACGCTGCTCAGGGCATTTACATGGGTGTTCCACTTTTAAAACCAACCCAAAGAACGACAAAAAAATAAAAACATATCCGCATTGAAATATAATTTGTATAATCCGCACACTCGAAATTTTTTACTGTGTTCCCTTTTTTTATGCGGCGATTAAAAATCAAATGAATTTTCCTTAATAGAATTTAACAAAATTCAAAACCAAATTAATCAGAAAAAATACTATAGAAAAATAATAAGTTGAGTCACGGCCAGTGGCTGCTCTAAAAAAATTAAATAATTTCGGCACTTATGAGTGCAAAAAAAAAGCATCTCCAATTGGGTTTATATACAAATTATAAGTAGTATATGTAGATATATATATGTGTGCGAATGTGTGCTTGTCCCAACAAAGTTGTGAACTTTTTGGTGTTATTGTTATTGTTATCCGTATGTCTAATATTTTGCTTACGCAAATCAAGGTTCTGGTTCAAATTTCATTTCTCAATGTGAAGGTCAAAGTCAAAATACTCTCACACACACATAAACATGTACATACATGCATGTATATGTATCTGTATCTGTATCTGATTGGTCAGCGAATTCGAGACCCTAGAGAAATAAACAGAACAGAATGACTCAATGACCGGTGGGAGAAATGGAATACAGATAAACACATTAAATTTAATGAAATATAAATATAAATACAAAATAAATAAAGAACTGAGGCATAATATTGACCTTAACTGGCTATCAAACCTTTTTGATCTTTGAGCTTACGTATTTAATGGCGACCTCTGGGTATCAGTTCAGATTCCTCCACATAAGTACTACGATTGCTCTTAAATTGTATAGAATTTCCTAGAGATTTATCTGTAGTTATTCTCTGCCAAAAATTACCACTTAAATCTCTCTGCAAAGATCCATCCATCTCAGATAGCACAGACCTCAAACTGCACACCACAGCAGCCACAAAACAAACGCAGACAAGTTCTAAATTGTTTCTATGCTAAAAGTGAAATGTGGCCAAACCACTTTTTCCAAGCTCTTTCCACTTGGCTTGAGCAACCAGACCCCAGCACTAGCTCCAGCTTCAGCTTCAGCTCCAGCTCCAGCTCTAGCCCCATCTCCACCTCCATTTACGACTTAAACTTGGACTTGGATCTGGAAAGAGAGGCATCTGGGGACTGGTTGGGGTCTGCAATTTACTTTCAATGCCGCTTCTGGCCATTGTTCAGGCTTTCTTCTGTGGCTCTGACTGTGCCTTGCACTTGTTTGTGGCGGCTGCTGCTGCTGGCTGTTGGCTGTTGGCTGCGGCGGCCCCTGTCAGTGTCTAGTCAACGCGTTGCCCGCGTGTCTGGTTTTGTTGCATGTTGGCATGCTGCAGCCACAGCCACAGCCACAGCCACTGAGCTGCTTGGTATGCAATTTGCAATAGTTGCGCTTGCGCAATTCAAATGCACACCAGCACACACACACACACACACACCCATGCACACATACACATAGACAGTAATACATAACTCAGTTACGTAGTCGGCACAGCAGCAGCAGCAGCTTTGGCGGAAGCGACAAGCGGGAAGAGATGTTGCAAGTTGCCAAGAAAACCGGAAAATCAACACGCATTGAGCAAAGAAAAAAGCCAACCCCCCCACTGCACCATGGCAGGCCACCCTCTTGTGCCTAGCCATGGGATTCTATTTACACTAGACCACAAAATATTCGATATTTTTTGGGATTTTTTTTGGTTTGAATATGAAATGAAGAATTGGAAAACTATATCTTAACAGATAATATTTACAAATAAATAAAAAAAAAAATAAAAATAAATGCTGAAAATTGGTTGCGGGGTGTAAAATCAAGCGTCGTGCTCAATTGAAATGGAAACCTCTGGTTGAATCTACATATCGATCTGTCCAGCCCACTCTCTGCTGGCCTCTGGTCTCCCTCCAGCCGTATCTATCTCCATCCAGCAATCTGCAAGCGATAGTTTCGTAAACGGGGTGGTTTAATTGCATTTATTATGATTGACACTGATAAATCGGCCATCATCTGGCTGTCATCTGTGAACACTTGCAGCAATTTGAACAATTAACCATCCATCAAGCCAAATTAAAGCCAATAGATGGTCTAACACTTATATAACCAGAACCATACCAACCATACCATCCATACCAGCCATTGCCAGGCCATACAATAGTTCACACACAGCCTGCCCCGGATGCCCGGATACGCGGATACCCGGCTACCCGTTCGGTGACGGGTTCAATGAGCCTTTGCTGCAACTAAAAACTGGTAACTGCAGTAGTTTTAACCTCAGACTTGCACTGAGACTGAGACTGAGACTGAACCTGAAACTCCTTCCTCCTGCCACAGGTCTCAGGGATAAGCTGGAACCTCTGTTTGCTGGCAGAGGGACTGCAGATGGAGAAAGAGATTACTTGACGATGGCCAGAGCGATAAGTGGGGGCTGAGTGCTAAAGTACTTGCTTTGTTGTGGCCATCTACGTCACCTTACACTTGGCTTACCATCATCTAGCTGTACATTGAGGCACACACTATGGGAAAGTGTGAAGAAAAGATAAGACAAGCAGATACCCAACAGATAAGCAGATGGCTAGACTCTAAGACAAATGGCATATTGCTTGCACTTTAAATTTAACATAATTTAAAATTTAAAAAAATGTAGAAAATATATTAAAGTTATTTTAGAAAATGAAGAATTATGGGATGTATTTTGCATTAAACAATATGCAGAATGTTTGCTTATCAATTTCTATTAGCTTACTAGAATTTATCTCTAGAGATATGTATGCTTGTTCGAAATTATCTGATATGACGTCACACAGTTAATCTTCTACTTCCCCACTCCAAATCAACTTGATCGCATTACCATCTCAGAATTGCTAATTAAGCACGTGCTCTTGCAATTCCCGAGATCCCTAATTGTGCATAAATAAATAAATACGAGCAAAGCCAATACATTCCACTGGCACACCACACAACAACCCGCAGCAGCAGCAAAGTACAGTAAATATACATGGTACATACATACATACATGTAGTATGTATATATTTCAAACAGAAAACAGAAATCAAAAGCGCAAAATGCGCAATAAATATAAAACAGAAAAAAAAGAGAGAAGTAGGAAAACCATCAGAAGCAATAACAACAACTAACAACAGCAACGCCAGAGTCAAGGCCAAAGTTTATGACGCCTGCCTCTAGCCTCAAGTCCCTGCCCCATGGCATGCACCATTCTGTACGGTACATACAATACATACACTCTAAGAAATTTCACTTTTCTTATCAGCGAGGTCGCTCCACACCACTGATAAGATTCGCGGAGTGCAGGAGGCACTCTGCCGCCGTTGCGATTGCGATTGCACTGCGACGGAAAGTGAAATTATATTCAGTCATGGCTTTTATACACACACACACACACACACGCACACAAATAAAGAAATTTGTCTGTATGTCAAAATACAATTTAGAAACAACTTTTTTTTTTTTTTGGCGAATATTTGACATTGAAATATTTTTTGCATAAAAAAGAAAAAAAAAGAATGAGAGATACGAGCCGAATGGGGACTTTGGCAAACTGTTTTAATATTTGCTCAGCAAATGCGTATTTGTGGTGCATAATTATAAGAACACTTTAGTCCCTTGAGCGTGGAAATATTTTAAGAGAAATGAAAGACTATAAATGGCAACTCATTAGAAATGTTTAGAATGACAAACGTGAGACAAATCATTAAACGCAACCCATTAATGAATACAATCGAATTGGAAATCCTTATCGGCCTCAACCTTGAATTCTCATTTCTTGGCAGCTGCCCGCTTAAACACTTTTCCTATCAATTTGCCAAAAATATATATATATATACATACATTTCTTGACAAATTTATAGCATTTGCCTATAGCAGTTTGTCGCGTGCTGTACATTCGACTGCGTTTTTAATGCCATTTCCAGCCAGCCATGTGTGTACATATCTGTGCGTGTCTCTCTTTGTGTGTATGCGTGAAGCTGATAAGCTGTTCTGCTTTCAGCTCTGCAACTCCTCACCCTCCCCACACCCTTTTGCTCTATATACTTGCGTTTTTTTTGTGCAGTCTTTTCATGGAATTTCATTTGGTTTAGTTTCATTTCATTTTCCAATGCTCGCGGTTCTGTAACTCCCCTATTGAAGAACAATATTTTTATTGTTTTTTTTTTGTCATTTTTAACAACAAAAAGTGAGTGTAATTAAATTAGAATGGCTAAAGTGTTTGCTATAAAAAAAGGACATAAAGCTAGATATTTTCACTGGCTCTAATCATCATGAACTTGACAGCGCTGTATTCTATAAACCTGGAAACTAATCAAAAGTTGTTCTATACAGTTTTTTAGTGAAATATAATTCCTTTCAATTGGCATATAATTTGTTTCGATCATTCTATCGTACACGATTTTATCTGTACAGAAAGTAAGAGGCATGTGCTGCCGTTCACCATGACGTATACGTTATCCTTTATCTACATGTACTTGTAAACTTATTTTACATGCAAATGTAGAATACAGAATTCATATAATATTTGAAGAATCAAATAAACTTATAAATAATACGTATTAAATATAAATAAAATATTCTTTAAATAAAAGTAAAATTATAAAAAATATATAAATATGAAAAATCAAATGGAAAACATTATTTGATTTCTTTTTCTGTTGTGCATATTTTATTGCATAAACAAAGGCGCAAGAAAAAAAATTTTTCTTATATATAAAATATGGTATCTATGGCATATCGGATCTTTTAAGCTTACCCAATGAAATCAACTAATTTTAGAATTTTTCCCTGTTTCGTTTTCTCTTTTTGAAACCAGATAAGCACTGCCATATTGCAACAAAGAGCATCTACGAAATAAAACTGATAAAAGGAACAAAAACCAAACTACCTCGATAGCTGCTTGGCTCCAGCCAAAGGAAAAGAAAATCACACAGAAGAGAGTTGAATCGAATGAAGAACCAGAATCCCAGTGAAGGCACAGCTCCAATGTAGGGGGGAAAAATGGAACAGGCAATCATCACCAGCAGCAGGACCACTTAAAGGACAAAGGACAGGACGAAACGAGTACAGTTTCGCTTACACAAGTTTCACTCTACCAACGCTTCCGCTCCGACTCCCACTGCCACTGCCACTGCACCTCCCACTCAGTCGCACCTAGACGCACTCGATCAAAGAACTCCAGTGGGCAGCAGATCCCTCGTGAGGCATCATGAAGAGCAACGGGGATGTGGAGGCGGCCACGCCACTGCCTGTGGCAGGATCAAAGGCCAGCAATGGCCACGGTCAGAGCAATGGCAATGGCTATCATCAGAACGGAGGAGGCAGACGCGACTCCACGCAGGCCTTTACGCCCCTCCTCGCCCAGCACAATCAGACAAACGGCGAGGGGCTGGGCAACAAGGCCACACCCGGCCAAACCACGCCCACTGGCAACACCGTGCTGTACGAGAGTACGCCCAGCAACAACAACGAGTGGAAGGCCTCGGAGGACATCAACAACCTGAAGAACGGCCTCGGCGGGCTGCTGAGCAGCAACAACAATGGCACCGGCAACGGGCACAGTCTCCGCGAGAAGTACGCCCACGAGCAGGCGCCACTGACGGGGGGCTACAAGCTGCCCGCCCGCTCCAGCGAATCGGAGGAGTCGGACGACTTTGACTCGGACCTCAATGGGGGCGCCGACGAGGGCTCCAGCTGTGGGCTGTTCGGCTGCCGGCCGCGATGGGCGCGACGATTCGCCTCGACGCACGTATTCATGGTGGTCTTCCTGCTGGCATACATACTGCAGGGCATGTACATGACCTACTTTGTGTCAGTGATCACCACGATCGAGAAGCTCTTCCAGATCAAGTCCAAGACCACGGGCTTCCTGCTGAGCGCCAGCGAAATGGGCCAGATCTGCACGGCCATGCTGCTCACGTATTTTGCGGGAAGGGGCCATCGTCCGCGATGGATTGCCTGCGGCATGGTGCTCTTCTCGATTGCAGCCTTTGCCTGTGCCCTGCCGCACTTCATTTTCGGGGAGCAGCTGATGCACTCCAGCGTGATCCTCCAGCAGCAGCAGTCGCTCCCCGCACAGTCAGGTCGTCGTCGTCGTCCTCGCTGATGTGGCACAATGCCACCAGGGATCTGCTGAATCCGAATCTCTGCCATTTGGGCGGCAATGGCTCGCTGGCGGGCAGCGAGTGCAACGAGGAGCGGCAGCTGGAGCAGGCCTCCCACTCGAAGATCACCGTCATCGTCCTGTGCATCTTCTTTGGCAGTCTGCTCAGCTCGGGCATCGGCCAGACGGCGGTGGCCACCCTCGGGAATACCCTACATCGACGACAATGTCGGCAGCAAGCAGTCGCCCATGTACATGGCCGTCACCATTGGCATGCGGATCCTCGGACCCGCCTCCGGCTTCATCTTTGGCAGCTTCTGCACGCGCTGGTACGTGAACTTCTCGAATCCCGGCTTCGATGCCACCGATCCGCGCTGGATTGGCGCCTGGTGGCTGGGACCCGTGGCCATTGGCAGCCTCATGCTGCTGACCTCCATTGCCATGTTCTCGTTCCCCAAGCAGCTGCGTGGCAAGCAGCAGACCCAGGCCCAGGCGGCGGCCGCTGCGGCAGCTGCCCCCGAAACGGAGGAGAAGCCCAAGCTCAAGGGTGAGCGTGTGCACAATCCGCAGAGGATCATTCTTTTAGCTAAGCTGGGAATCCTTCTCCTACTCCACAGATTTCCCCAAGACGGTGCGCCGGCAGCTGAGCAACGATATACTAATGTTCCGCACTGCCTCCTGCGTGTTCCATCTGCTGCCCATTGCCGGCCTGTACACGTTCCTGCCCAAGTACCTGGAGACACAGTTCCGGCTGGCCACCTACGATGCCAACATGATTGCCGCCTTCTGCGGCATCCTCGTCATGGGCATTGGCATTGTCATCTCTGGCCTTTTTATCCTGAAGCGCAAGCCCACCGCCCAGGGTGTAGCCGCCTGGATTGCCTTCACCGCTCTGGTTTACTCCGCGGGCATGATCATCCTGATGTTCATTGGCTGCAGCATGGATGACTTTGCCGGCTATAAGTCTGGCAATGCACACAGGTGAGACTTGTTGGATTTAGCTTAGATTTTGGCCATTTATTAACGTGTTCTCTCACGCAGTCCCGCTCTGATCGAGCCAACTTGCAGCGCAGCAATCAACTGTACCTGTGATAAGGAGAACTTTGCACCGATCTGTGCCGATGGGACAATGTATATATCGGCCTGCCATGCCGGCTGCAGCACCTCCTCGCTGCGGCCCAGCGACAATCGCACTCTCTACTCGGACTGTGCTTGCATTCCAGATGGTGAGTCCCAGAGCCCACAGTTCCTAATGGTTTCCTAATGATCTCTGATTATCACAGCTGCGGAGGCGGTCAACGGTTACTGTGATAATAACTGCAAGAACTTCATCTACTTTATACTGATCTTTGCCATTTGCGTATTTATGCATTCCACCTCCGAGGTGGGCAGCATGCTGCTCGTCATGCGCTGTACACATCCCAAAGGTACGTCCACCACATCCACATCGCATAAAATGTAACTAAAACTATGCTCTAACTTGTAGATAAGGCCATGGCCATGGGTGTAATACAGTCGGCCATTGGCCTATTCGGGAATGTTCCTTGTCCGATCATCTATGGCGCTGTGGTCGACTCGGCGTGCCTCATCTGGAAGTCTGTGTGTGGCAAGCACGGTGCCTGCTCGCTCTACGATGCGGATACTTTCAGGCATTATTTCTTAGGTGAGTGAATGAATCCCCACGCATCATTATTCAATGCCTAAATCCGTTTTCTTATGCCAGGAATCACGGCCGGCATCATGTTTCTGGCTTTCCTCATGGATCTAGTGGTGTGGCGCAAGGCGCATCGCATTGACATCGCACCCGAGGACCCACAGGAGGGTGCAGGAGCAGCTACGGCCAATGGCCGCTCCCTGGACGTGTCCGAGTCGAAGCAGCCCATTACCCCGGCGCCGGACACCACTGTCTAGCTGTAGGCCGGATGGGATGTGATGTGATGTGATGGAACAGGACGGGACACAGACAAGCATTGCAGGAACTCTGCAAGATTTCCAATAAACGTTAAACCTTAATTGTTAATTAGTTATCATTTTGTCTAGTTTTTTAGCCTAGTGCAAGAGTTATGTAATTAGTTAAGTGGCATGCCCAAACCCCCTCTCCACTCCCACTCCCTGTCCCTCCTCTATCCTATTCTACATACTCGTAGGAACTATGGAATACGATTTTGAAATCTGTGTAAATCTCAACGTTATAGTCGAAAACAAAAAAGGATCGAAGAAAATGTAATTGTAGAAGCACAATCGATATTGATGATCGATAGAATGATCGAAGCAAATTGTGCAAAATGGCCAGAAAAATTTGATAAATATCTGTATCTGTATCTGTATGTATAACTACTCTATATATGTATGTATATGTATGTAACAGCTATATCTGATGTATCCGATGTATGTATGTATATGTATAATCTGTAATTACGAGTTATATACTAGACATTTACATATACATTTACATGTGCGTATATATGTACGCATGTTTGTATGTATGTATGTAATTGCAACCTATCTGTGGTAGTTAAATTTTAGTTAAAATTCAAATTAAATGTCTAAGTTTTGTCATACAACAACAGCAAACAGCAGCAAACAAGAATATACGAAAAGAAATTAAATGGAAAACTATATACAAATAATATTGTGAATCGTTAATATATTTGAAAATCTATTCTCCACAGTCAAAGGTCATTCCTAGCCTTGGCTACTGCCGGTTCTCCACACCATTTTGGGCATCATCTACATATCTATTTAGTTCGATTCGGTGCAGAGTGCCTCTCTGGACTCTATGCCCAAGCAAACGCAGCACATTTATACCAAAAATGTTTTGTTTTTTTATTTTATTATTAACAATTTCAATATTAAAAAATTCTTAAATTTACGAACAGCATTGTCTTGGATGCATGCCATGCGATGCGATACTATGCCGCCTTTCGCCTAACTAAAACAACAAATTGTTTTATACAAAAACGAAAACTTGAAAATGTTTGGGCTATTAGAAAGATTCTCTGTAGTACAACGAAAACAGTGTGTATGTAGGGTGTGTATGGTCCGATCAGATTGGTCCGATCATAAAGCACAAGAAATGAAATAAATGAATCGTGTAAGAAATCAGCTATCGGGCGACCAGAGTTTAAAGGTGCGATCGAATGATGTGGTGGCTATATACTGCGAATTGGGTGATATATCCACGGAGATGACCTTGTTGTCGTGGCCCTGTAGCGTCTTGAGCGGCTGCCACGTCTTGTTCGACCAGATCTTGGTGGTCGAGTCGTAGGAGCAGGTGACCAGAAAGCTGCCACAGTCCTGCTGATACTTGACATCCGCAATCAGATTGGTGTGCGCGGGAATGGTGTAGACGGGCTGGCGGCGTCGCAGATCCCAGATTTTGCATGTGTTATCCTGCGATCCGGTGGCAATGTGGAATCCATTGGGGGAAAAGTCCACCCCAAAGACTGCGCCCAAGTGGCCCTCTAGAAACATGATGCAGCGTCCGGTGCGTAGATCCCAGACGCGCCCGAAGGCGTCCAGGCCGCCTGTGACCAGTACACTGCCATCGGACTGGTAGGCCAGGCAGTGCACCGGCTTGGCATGCCCCTCCTGATGCAGCACCTCCGTTTTCTGCTCTAAATCCCAGAGGCGCCAACTGGAATCGTAGCAGGCGGTGGCCAGAAAGCGTCCGGATGGATGGAACGCCACCTTTGGAGACCCGATGCGGCATGTGGCCCGTGATGTCGGCAATTGACTCCTCGTTGTTGAAGCCCCACAGCTTGACGGCGCCGTCGTGACCCCCGGAGGCCATGGCCACCACATTCTCCTCATCTGCCTTGACGCCCGGCCGCAGGGCCACGCCACCGACATAGCTAGCATGACCACGCAGCGTCTGCTTCAGCTCACAGTCGGGCACGCTCCAAAGCTTGCAAAGGCCCGACCATGATGAGGTCAACAGCAGCGTAGAGTCCTCGCTGAAGGCGGCACCGCTTACGGGCCGCGTGTCGCCCACTTGCGAGCAGAGAGGAGCCAACGACTGAAGCTTCTTTTGCATCTCCACCATGCGACCCGCCCGCGTGGCACTGGGCACATCCAGCGCCTCTTGGGCACGCATCAAACGGTCGCGGGCACGCGGCAGCGAGTAGTCAGCCAGCCAGAGGCGTGATATCCGCAATGTCTCGGGCCCCTCGTGATACCATGTGGCCTCCTGTTCGCGCTGCTGCATCTTGCGCTCCTCTTCCTCGGTCTTCTTGTTGAGCGCATTATCGCCGAGATTGGCCAGCAGCTCCTTGAGGCGGCGTCTTCTCTCCGCCGGACCCTCGCCGAAAAAGCAAATGGGCTCGTTTAGCTGTCGAAGATTGCTCTTGATCTCCGCATCGTCTGTGGAAACGTTTATCTGTCGGGCTCGCTTCTTGCGCTCGAACTCCTCCAGGAGGGCCACCTTGTCGCGCTCCATCTCCGTTTCCAGATCGAAGTAGTCATCGTTGATTTTGTTGGCCAACGAGGCCGCCGTTGGAGGTGGGAGGCTGGCTTTTGTGCTGCTTACCTTCTTGCTGGGCTCCTCGTAATCCTCATCCGATTCGATGTCCTCAAGTTGGGCAGGGGTTGGTGCGGCCGCTGGGGGAGGCGCCCCCGCCCCTGATGTTTGGGCCGGCGTTGTGCCTGAGGCGGCTGTGGTTGTTGTTGCTGCTGTTGGCGCAGACGACGCGCCGCCGGCATTTTGCCGCTTGCGCTCCGTCTCCTCCAGCGACCCGTAGTGGATGGTACGCTGCCGTTTGATGTATTGTATATCGTCATCATCGGACATTCTATGCTCCTAATCGAAAAGAATTAATTTTAAAACAAAATTTCGCCGAAAAACGAAAGAAACAACAAAAATATCCCTCAATGAAAACGTTTTTAGGGTAGTGTGACCGCGGATCGATAAAATATACCAAAAAAATACCGATTTTAAGGATGAGTGCTGTGTAGCTCAAACAGGGGAAGGAATTAGAGGTGGAAAAACAACTGTGCTCCACAGTTGTCGACACTATCGATATTTTCCGACCTCTAATAAGAACGCTATGCAGCACTAGTATGCAGTTTTGCTGCGGGAGTTTAGTAACACTGAAATGCAGAAAATGCTGTAAATGAGAAGGTATATTATAGTATGTTTCTGAGGGTCGGAGGTATAGATTAATCGGCGGTCACACTGCCCCTAACACACACATAAAATATATTTTCAGTGGTATTAAAAATTGAAAATTTTTTATTTTCAACACGCAATCCCTTTGAATTCGCTGTCGAAAGTGTAATTTAGTCGGGAACATTTAGGATGAGCGCACCAAGCAATAAAATGTCCGCCACGGATCAGATGCGGGCGATGCTGGACCAGTTAATGGGCACCACCCGTAACGGGGACGAGCGACAGCTGAAGTTTTCGGATACACGCGTCTGCAAGTCGTTCCTGCTGGACTGCTGCCCCCACGACATACTGGCATCCACACGCATGGATCTCGGTGAGTGTCCCAAAGTGCATGATCTGGCTTTTCGTGCAGATTACGAGAGTGCGGCCAAGTCGCGGGACTTCTACTACGACATCGAGGCCATGGAGCATCTGCAGGCGTTCATTGCGGACTGCGACCGACGCACAGACTCGGCCAAGCAGCGGCTGAAGGAGACGCAGGAGGAGCTGACCGCAGAGGTGGCCGAGAAGGCCAATGCCGTCCACGCCCTGGCCGAGGAGATTGGCAAGAAGCTGGCCAAAGCTGAGGCCCTGGGCGAGGCCGGTGAGGTGGAGGACAGCATGGAGCTGATGAAAGAGATCGACGAGCTGCGCAGCAAGAAGATCAAGGCCGAGCACGAGTACCGCACCTCGATGCCCGCCTCCACCTACCAGCAGCAAAGCTGCGCGTCTGCGAGGTCTGTTCCGCCTACCTGGGCATCCACGACAACGACATCCGGCTGGCGGACCACTTTGGTGGTAAGTTGCATCTGGGCTTCCTCACCATTCGGGAGAAGCTGATCGAGCTGGAGAAGACCGCTGCCCCGCGCAAGGTGGAGCTGAAGCGCACGGGTAAGATACCAGATCGTGACGAGGAGGGCCGAGGCGGCAGAAATCGCTACTTTGTAGGTGGCCGTGAGCTGGACCGACGATCCCGGGTGCATCGCTCGCGTTCCAGAGAGCGCCAGCGCCAACGGGAATCGGAGCGTGGCGACCGGGACCGCGAGCGAGGCAATAGCAGCACCAATGGGAAGGCCGAAGGCAGCACTGAGCGTTCGTCCAAGGAGGCCCCCGACGGACCAGAACGAGGAAGCGGCGGCGGTGGGCATCGCGGTGGACGCGACAACGATCGCATCAATCGCAACAATGACGGCCGGGATCATCGAGACCGAGAGCGCGATGGACGACGGGACAGGGATCGTCATATGCGCAACGACAGAGGACGCTTTGGTGGCGGCGGCGGCGGCGGTGGAGGAGGAGGCGGCGGCGGCGATCGCAGAGATGACAGACGTCGCTCTCGTTCCAGAGACCGATCGCCGCGTGGCGAGAGGCGACACTACAATCATTTCGCTGGTAATCACAACAACAATCATAGCAGCAACAACAATCACCACAACAACAACAACAACAGAAGGCGATCCTACTCCAGGGAACGCTACCGCCGCTAGGAGATAGGGCAGCCCTGCCCTGCGCACGTACGTAGCAATAATCCGAATCAGAAACAGAAACAGAAAAAGAAAAAAGCCACCACCATCTGAAACTAAGAGAACACTTAATGAACACTTACTCTGATATGAAAAAAAAAAACAAAACAAAAAACCCATAAATATTAAATTAATATATAGCCAGCAAATCCTCCAGACAGACACTCCGTTGTAGAGATGAACATTTGTATAATATTTGTGAATAATCTCTTATTTTTGATCTTAGTCTCCACCCACTTAAGACCGAATAAAGCCTAAGCTCTGTTAACCAAACCGAAAAGCCCCAATCCAATCCAAAACAAAATGAAAACGAATCCCGACCGAAAGCGAGAGAGAAGCATACATACATATGATAATGATTTGATAGTCCCTCGATTCTCGTTGAGAGAGGTTTTTGGTATGTAGAGAAAACACCCAAATGTAGAAGAAACCCCCCGAAACCCCCCAAACCCCCGAACGAACATCACAGTGTTGCCAATTTTAGTATATTAGATATTTGATATTATGTAGAATATATAGAACAAGGAGAAGGAAGAGCTCCGGAAACTGTTCGTACTGTCCGACTGCCTAGATAGCCATTAACTTGAACTAAATGATAAAGGATCTACATATATATATATTGATGTATAGAGCTGTAAAAGGAGGGACCTTTTTATACTAGTTGGTAACACTGTAAACAACCCATTCGACTCGTTATATACTCGTAATATTCTCAGCTCTTAGCTCTATTCTCTCTCTTTACTGATTTCAACCGAGGTGAATCGCTGTACGAGCTTTTTGGGGTAAGCCTCAACCATTTATAAAACTCTTTCTCTATCTGTAATCTTCTCTACTTGAAGTTCCACAATTTTGCAGCCCACACTCAGCTCTTTTTGGGTACGTATTGAGTAAATAAAATAAAAAAAATATCCATATAAAAACACCAGAAGACGGTAGGACATACGTCCTACTCTAGCATTAACGTTAGTGTTGTCTTGCCAGATACTACTCGTATATACTACTCGTTCGTTCGTACATGCATTTGACATACTATATAGATAAAATATAACCAATCCAGATAATCCAATACGATAGCCTTGGGTACGTATCTACTCCGGCCGTTAAAAGCGAGAGAGAGAATGAGAGTGAGTTCTGTATTTCGTTTCGTTTTCTGTTGGGTACGTATTAACGTTAGTGAAGAAATTATATAGACGATATGATATGGTAATGATAATAATGATAATGATCTAGAAGATCGCAGCTCTGTGTGGTACGTATGTATGCTATATGCTATGCTGTAATATATGCAGACAGACAGAAGACTTTGTAGGGGTTGTCGGAGATGCAGATCCCAACGTACGTATTCCCTTCACTCTACTCACATTCTCTCAACCAAAAACCAACAACAACTGCAACAAAAAAACAAAAACAAAGAAAAACCAAATGAAAATATGTATTCTTTTTACTACAAAACTCTCGTAGCGGTTTAGAGGAGTTTAAAAAACATACAATAATCACGTATTTCTCATGCCAAACGTTGGTGCTCACTGCTCTGATCTGATCTGCTCTGCAAATGCCACAGAATCGATGCAGCCTCTGGGGGCCCACACAGATCAAGTACAGTACATACTTCATGCCCATCTGTGAGTATTCGGGTCGTCAACTACAAAAATAAAAAACAAAACTATCCATATAAACTATATTATAATATAGCAATTATTATGATAAATGTACAAATAAGTTTTTGTTCGGCCTGGGTTTGGGCTTTCTGCTAACTTTTTCTTCGTTCGTTCGTTTCTTTCGACAGCCAAGGATTGTAGTGGGATAATTGTGAAAGAGGGAGCTACAATATGTATGTATAACTAACTAATGTATCCCTGAACTCTTCGAGTACCGGGTATAAAAAGAGTTTGTTTGTGTTTGGCCTAATTTAACAGTGGGTAAGAATTATCAATCAACAATCAATAAAAAAAATATACAAAAAATCGCTAACTTTTCTATCTGATCTGTCTATATGTCTATTACTTATTATCCCATTCAATGCCTATTATTTTGATCTACTCTTAAGTAAACCTACACGATTACACCACACACAATCTTAAGTTATTCACACAGACACACCACACACAAACACACAACGTAAAATCTATATTAAATTTTATCCTTATGAATCTAAGTGGATTGTAATAAAATTGCACTTGAAATTTAGTGTTATTCTGGCTTTTATTTTAGTTTGGAACTGGGGAAATTATTCCATTTTATACATACATTTCTAGGAACCTGCGAGAGATCGTGAGAGACAGATAGCAGGGTAAAGACAAGACTTATCCGAGGGATTTACCCTCTTTTGTACCCTCTTACCTGCACACTTTTGAAATCTATCTCATCAGGTAAGAAATATCTCATCAGGTAAAAGGTGTGTTGAGTCATAAAATATGAATAGATTAAGACCAAGACGGTTGGTAGTAATAAGAGCCTCGCAGCAACCACTGCATACAAAATAAGGGTCCAAATAAGATCGATCCTTTGCTAGGATCTAGCTAGAGGTTGATTCTGCTCGTGATATGTACATATTTATCGTCCATTCCAGACACTAGAGAGTTTCCACATCTGTTAAGAATAATCCGAAACCCCCAAAGAAAGAAAAAAAACACATTTGTGGCGGCAGAGTTTTGTTTCTTCCATGAGAAGGCTTCTCGGTGTTGTTTGTATTTTAAATATTGCTGTTTCGGTCTGAAAGGACTTTGCTTTTCAGTTGGTATTGGTGTTTTTTTTTTTTGTATATACTCGTATTTTACCGTTTTTTTTTTGATTTGTTTTCCTTTCTTGATACTGCTTAATTTTGAGTTTTTGTTCCAAAAGAGAATTTCTGTACAATTTGTTTGTCTTTTCTTTTATATATATATATATGTATACGATACGTATTTAAAATTAGGTCTTCATTCTTGTATGTTTAACAATTTCAATTGGCCCGAAAGATAGATAAATATTTTTACAATTTTAAAGCGTTTTCGAGTACCCCAAAAGGTGTCTGGATTGTTTCTTGACCTTGACTCTTGGGAGTTTTCTGGTTTGTTCTGTACTGTTGTTGTTGTTATTGTTGTGTTGTTGATGTTGTTTTGTGGATTGGAAAACCTTCTCAAATGCTCCAACGCTTCTCCACTTTGTACATCCTTAGTTCAAGATCATGTCTCGGTCGGGTCTTGACTCTCCTACTCCTAACTCAAAACAGTCGCTGCGGACGGGGGGGTTGGGGGGCCCGGCTATAACTCTCAGTTACACACTATCACTATAATGCATGGAAATCTAGGAAATTGAATTTGCTTTGATGATCATCAACATGAATGGACTTTAGAAACTAAATTACTTTAATTATTATTTATACAACAATTCATTTCCATTTAAATTTCAAGTTTAATTGTATCCGTTGTTGGTTAAAAATTTTGAACTATTTGATTGGATTTAACTTGATATAAAATTCATCGATCTACAGTTTAGAATTTACGTTTAAATATTGCTGTTCTGTTTCTGTTCTGTTTTGTGTTTTGTTTTGTTTTGCTTTGTGGTTTACTCTCTCCAGTATTCGATGGGTAAAATTATGCTCTCTCGACGACGCATTATCTCTTATATAATATATCTACTAGACAATATATATAGAAAGTGTATCCTCTGTCTCTGTGTGTGGTATAGTAGTATGGTATGGTTTGTGGTTTGTGGTTTTTCTGCTGCTTGTGTAACATTTTTTAAACTCATACGGCGGAATCTCTTACGAACTAGCTTATCTACTGATTTGATTTTATACTTGGATTTGTATTCCTCTTTTGTATAGTACAATTAGTTCTTGATTTAATGCTTAAAATTAGACATTGAATTTGGCATTTATTGCGCACTCTCCTCCACAATAATTAACATGATATTTACCATAGAATTGTTATTTACAAACGATTTGTTGTTACTCCTGATATTTACTGATTTTACTGCTGAATATATTATTTA
The DNA here is from genome assembly GCA_009664405.1 of Drosophila bifasciata. Taxonomy (NCBI): domain Eukaryota; kingdom Metazoa; phylum Arthropoda; class Insecta; order Diptera; family Drosophilidae; genus Drosophila; species Drosophila bifasciata. The sequence goes on from CM019043.1 coordinate 44,584,330, forward strand.
CGTTTGAAGACCACTTTTAAAGGCTGAAGAATGCAATGAAAATTAAAGGAGCATGGTGGAAATATATGTTAAAATTAAATTTTGTTTTAAACTTGATTTTTTAAATAAAATTTAAGCGGAAAATTTATTACAACCAAAATGACTTAATTATGTATATTGATAAAATTGATAGATTGGCAGCTTTTTTGATGGATTAAAGAATTGTAGAAGAGAAGTAAGGCAAAAATATAATAGTTACTAAAAAATACATTTATAATATAGAGGGGCTGGAGTGGAGTGGTCGGTGTGTGTGTGTGTGTAAACTATCTTAAGTATCTAAATGTATACGCGTCGTTGAACAAAATGAAATCGAGTTAGATATGAGAGATAGACAGAGAGAGAGATAAAGAAAGAGAGGACTACTAAGAGCTAGATTCACAGGAAACTGATGGACTGATTGATCATCTCATCACAAGTGTCAATGTGTACGTGTGTGTGTGTGTGAGAATGGGTGTATTGTGTTGTGTAGTATTTGTTGTTCTTGTTGATTGATTGATTGATTTGATTGCTGTTGTTGATGTTGTTGCTGTTGGTTATGTTGTTGTTGTTTGTTGTTTGTTGTTTCAGTCCTTTGAGTGAATCGGTATCACATATTTATGTCCATACGGACTTTTGTACTTAATGCCACAATCACGATAGAATTTATCCGGTATACCTAAGTTACATAAATACAATTTGCCACAATTGTTCGTTGATGAAGGGGTTGCTGGTTTTGCAGCCGCTGCTGCTGCCGCTGCCACAGCTGCTGCAGCCGAAGATGTGCTCGGTAGGGGCGTTGGTGTGGCTGCAGCCGACGATGATGATGATGCTGTTGCTGTCGCTGCAGTTGATATGCCATTCAATGGTAGTATAGGTAGTATAGAGTATTTGATAGCCACATCATTAATACCACACGGTGGCGGATCTATGGCAAGCACTGAGGCGCTACAAAGAGAAAGAAACCAAATTCAGATTGGTCAGATCGATCCTCCCACCCGCTAGATTAATTACCGATTCAGCCTGAGCCAATTCTTGATTGCATCCGATAGAGTAGCGGTGTTAGTCGATAATATCACAAGATCTGGCGTGGGCAAGGCTGCATTCGAACACAGAGATAGGATATAAGGGTTCATCGAATATGAATTCAAAACACTCACCATCCACGGCATGGACTATGACATTGTCTGTGGCCTTAAACAAGGCAATCTCCACGCTCTGGCCAACCAGCTGCGCCTGCTCCACATACAGCAACACGGTCAGGCCATGAGAGGCCAGCTGTCGACCCGTGGCGGCTCCAATGTTAATTGTTCTGCAGGATTAATTTGATTAATACGATGGTATTCGCAAACCAATAGAGGCGCTCCCTGCTCACCTCATATTCTTGACGCCATCACAGATGATGGCTATCTTGGGCCACTGATGATTATTGGCCGGCGTCAGGCGTCTAGCACCGCCCAGCAGTGTGATGGCCAGGTCACTGGCTCCGCGCGCCAAAATATCAACCTGCCGCTGCAACGACAGGCCTGCCTTCTCGGCACACAGCTCGATCTTGCTGCGCACAAAGGCCGGTATGGTTGGTATGATCAGCCCATCGTCAGTCACAAAGTCCTTGCTGCCATCAAAAATGCTCTCGATCTGGCGCAGCTGAAGCGGCTTGCTGGCCAAAATGTTCTCGTCGTGCCGGTACTTCAGCTCCGGCTGATGATGCTTCACGGTCTGCCGCGCCGTATCGGGTCGCGTCGACTCGATGTTCTCCCAAATGGCCTGCTTGTCGAACAGCGCCAGATTACCCTCAAAATCAAACTCTTCCTGTAGCATTGGATCATCTGCCTCGCTCCCAAATGTCTGCCGCATGCTGCTCTCTCGTCGCACCCTATTTCGTTTATTCTTGCCATTTCCATTTCCATTCCCATTGCCATTTCCATTCCCGTTGCCATTGCTATTGGTGTAAGAGCCGGTTCCGTTGCCATTTCCATTCCGTCTGCCGTTGCCGTTGCCATTGCCATTGCCGTAGCTGGAAGCTGCCTGCGGCTGTTTATAGTATCCATCGCCGTTGCTTATGATGTCGATGGGCCTGCTGCTGGTTGCCGCCGCTGCTGCCTCGCCACTGGCACTGCTACCGTCCGCACTGCTGCTGCAGTAGCTCTCCCGGTTGGTTCCACTGTACACGGCTGCAACAGCGGCCCCCAGTTTCACCTCCACCTTGGGCGGTATCATGTTGCCAAAGAATGCCGCCACACTGTTCGGAGTCGTCGACATCTGCTGCTGCTGCTGAGCGCTGGGCGCCCGCGAGTTCTGCGGCGTTCTGTTGGGGAATGTCAAGAGAATTTAAAGATTAAAGTAAAGCATTCATAGCTGATGGAAAATAGCCCCGTCTTATCGTCTACACTACACTTTATGAGCTGACCTCAATGGGGTATATTGGCTCTCCAGAAGCCTGGGATCATTTATAAATAAAGAGGGGATACAAATGAAGAAAATATAAAGAGAGCAAATCGTACCTCCTTGTACCATTGAGTCCATTCGCCTCCAAGAGCTTTAGCTGGTGCATTTTATCGCTAAGCGCCGAAGTAGCTGCACTGCTACCACCACTTCCACTTCCTTCTCCTCGCCCATAGCCGTTCGCCTTGCCCCTGGATGTCAGCAGCAGATCCTGTTCTTGTTGTTGTTGCTGCTGCTGCTGCAATTGGAGTTGCTGTTGCTGTTGCTGCTGCAACTGCTGCTGCTTGCCAAGAATATTGGAAAAGTGCGGCAACTTGACGGGCGTGGGCTTGTTCATCACCGTGGGCGTCGTGTGCGTCTCCACATCCTGATTGACCGGCTCGATGAGGTTGATGCTCCGTATGTCTGTGCACTTGAGCACCACCTCGGCGTTTTGCTTGCGCAACGGGACGCCATTGCGAAAAGCGCGAACGATGGTTATTTCCTCTGCGGAGATTTGCTTGATCAGACCCTGGAAGACGCCCAGCACTTCGTCGCACGTAATGGACACCGCACAGCCGATCCACTCTTGATCTGTCAGACCCATGAAATTAGCTGTTTTTGTTGTAGTTGCTGTTGTAAGGCAATCGCGAAGCGGTGAAGCTTTTGGGTTTGAAAAATTTTGTGTTGCCTGCGTTGCAGTTTTCAATATATGTACTTGGGTTTTTTTCGAGGCTTTCTTTTTCGAGCCGTCGTTGTTGTTGTTGTTTCGTTTTTTTAATACGCAATTTCGCTCGCACTCACTCACTCACACAAACACGCACACTAACTAACTACGCACCACGCCGACCCTGCGCTTCTTCTTCTCGTGGACAGGCCGTTGCTTTTCAAGTCCTTGCGGGAAACACAGAAAATGAAATTTGCAATTTTCTTTTGGTTGTTGTGCTCCTTCCTGCCGTACAGATGACCTCGATATTTTGATTCCGTTTTCTTTAAATGCACCCACTCTCTCGCTATACTTATTAGATTTTTGTTTCTTTTAGATTTTCACTACTTTGGTGTGGCTGTTTCGCGGAAGTGACAGAAATACCTATTGGCGAATATACTCCGAAAATACCAACCAATTATTGCGATTTTGTTGCGGAGCTTCGCTCTAACTCGACCACCATATATTTCTCTCGCTCACACTGCCTGGTTTTTCCATAAGGTCTAACTCAGCCGTCTTGTGGAATGTTCAGGAATATTCCCTTGCTCACTTGGCTTCACTTGACTTGATGAGGACGCGTCACGCGTGTGAAAAGTGGCATCAAGTGAAGTGAAAATTAAAATCTTCCAAAGTTGCACCAACCAGACAGTCTATAGTTGAGTCACTTCATACGACGAATGTGTATGACTGTACGGTTATAATGAATATTATTTATTGGGGCTTGTCTGTAAGGTACTGGTCGTCTACTAGTGGGTAGTACCTTCACTACCCACGAACTAGTCCGCAGTAGCACGGGAAAAAAGTATATTGGTATTTTATTTGTATATACGCTTTTTTGTATTCTGATGCCAGCGATAGGACAACCACACTGTCACACAGTTTCGTCGCCGTGCTAAATTCTTGTTTTTAATGTTTAATTGTGAATAAAATACTGAGCAGCATAATAGCTACCAAAAACAACGCCCTTGATCGGATCAAAGCATGTGAGCTGTGCCAAACAGCACGCGAATTAGAACGCAGTGCAAAACGGGCCGTGCGAGGTGCCGACGAATATCGAATTGTGCCGTGTGAAAAGTGTAGTACGTGAGGATTTTCCGCACATAGTTGTCTTAAAACGAACATACTGACACACACACACAAGGGCATATTTGCAGCATAAATCAAGCGATATTATAGTGCCGAGCTGTCACCACAGACAAGGCGGCGGTTACTGTTTGTGTGTGCGTGTGTGTGTGTGACTGGTGAAGCAGCAGATAAACGTAAGTGGAAAACTTGGAAAATAGTTTTATTCTGACCATAAACGAAGGCCGCCAGATCGCGCCGCCGGTCAGGTCCGACATGGCGTTGAACCCTTCGCGCTTGGCTAATTACGCCCGGAGCTTGGCTTTTATGTTCTGCCTTTCTTCCCCCTTCTCTGTCATATGTATGCAATGGCAGACACACAAAGCTGACAGACAGACAGAGATGGCATCTAGCACAAGTACCGTTCCTCCATTGTGCACTTTGTGTGTGGTGTCGTCGTCTTTGTTGTCTGCTCAGCTATGCTGCGCTCTCACTTTGGCCTTGCCGGCGCGTCTCAGCCTCCAAGTTATTGTCACCCGTCCATCCCCGTGCCTCTGGTCGGGCGCTTTCGTGCCTTTTTTCGCTTAATTTGCACTTCCGTCACTCCTCACTACTCACTCTCACCCACCCACTCTCTCTCTCTTGCTCTCTTCCTCCCATTGCAGTTGCTTTTGTGAGCCATGTCGGCACGTTCCAGCGGTTCTGTGGCTGCCGTGACCGCAATGTCCGCCGCCTCATCATCATCGGCCGCAGCATCCGGAGGCGATGTGCCGCGCCCACCGCCGCGTCGCCGGGCTGCCTCTGTTGCAGGACAACAGCAGACGCGTCAGGAGTTCGGCAATGGACACACGCCACGTCGATCGTTGGCTGCAGTGGTAAGTCCCAACTGAGGGTAGGCGAACTACCTACCTAGCAGAAGAACGCCTGCAAGTGGATTTCGGATGGGCTGGCTTATCAGACTTTTGCCCAAATGGGTGTTTCTCTATTTATGGTGTTATTTTCATTGCTAATCTAATCTGGAGCTAGAGCTTTCCAAGCAGCCAAGTTATGTAGATGGGCCCAGCCCGAGCGTGCAGTAGAGCACCTGTTGCACGTCTCTCCATTCAAAAATGATGAAAAACCTTCTTGAAACAATGGTGCCTGGAAAGTGCCTGATAAGCAAATGTTCTTTGGCAGCGTTTGGAATGTACTCCTAATGGCTTTTCTTTTATGTATTTAGTTTTCTCATCCACTTGTGTAAACGAACAAATACGCACTTGCCGCGAGATCTCAGACGCAGACACAATTAAACAGAAAATTTGTTTGTTTATTTGCTTTATTTTGGCGAAGGGAAAGATAAATGAATGGCACTTGGGAGAGCAGTCATCAACAACTTGAAATACAATTGAATATATCAACAAAACTCTTGGCCAGCTCTTGTTGAATCAACTCGAGTACTGGCTACCAGATGTAGTATCTGCTGGATGCACACACACACACACACACCTCAGCATTCAATGAAAACTATTGCTGCAAAGCAATTGCCGTCTCCTTTAGCCAGTGCTTAATTTGTTTTCGTTTACTCAATGAGAGTGGGAGAGCGATTTGCAAGTTCTGTTTGCCTTACTTATTTTCACTCACAATAGTGAGCCAGACAACGGGTAGGGTAGGCTGCTTATCTTCATTAGTGGGCTCATCCCAACGGTTCTTGTGGCTGTTGCTGCCCTGCTTCCTCACACTCGCTTGCTAATTGAGACGCGTCAATTGTCAACGTCACTTGGGGCAGGCACACCTGCCTACGTCACTGTCAGACGGCACCCCCACAGACCATGCGCCAAGTAGCACTAATGGGGCGCGCGCTTATCAGTCAACAGTCGAGTATTTATTTTTATCCGTTGCGTCAGCCCTGCTGGCAGAAGTCAAATGTCATTTTTAATTGATGGCTGGCTTCGAAATGATTGTTATTAGAAGGGGGAATGCCCCTGCCCCATGATACTCCAAAGATCAGAAATGCAGCGGCAGAAGTAGTCTCTGCACACAACACACATCCATACACGACACACATACATGTACGTGAACAGCTGATATTGTTTTGTTTTGCTTTGGACACTTGTTCGCAGGCGGAGCAGCAGCAACTGTCAATTCGAAACGCTGTAAAAGCTTTACTCGGTGGAGTGTTGTAAAATGGGTAAATGCGAATGCGGTATTTTGATTCGTATTTGGTATTTTTAAGCTGGGGAAATATCAAAGAATTACACCTGTTTTCTTTTATTATTGCTTAAAACAATGTTTAGAAATTCGTATTCCTATTACCCCTTGTGTATCTGCTACTATTGGAATACTTGCACCGCTAGTTTCTGTTAAAATAACGGTTTAGGTAGCTAGTGCGTTTTACGTCCCCCAAACGAATTGCATACATTTTTCTATTCGCCGGACCTTGGTCACACTGTTTTTGGGGAGCTGGGGAGCAAATTTTTATTTTAGCTAGAACGCGAAAGCGCCAATTACGTGCAACGGCTGACGACAAGTCGGGGGAGACCGACGTCACCTAGTTGTTGTTGTGTTTGTTTGCACACACACTCACGCGAACACCCCGCGAGGGAGGGAGAAATTTTACGCAGAACATGTTTTTGCACTAGTGTTGGTGATTTGTTATTGTTGCTGCTATTTTTCCCCCGTTAATAGAAGATAAATAGTGAATAATTGAATAATAAATATATATATGAAGTGTTCATCGACATGCACAAGAGATATCTACGTGTATATGCATATTAATGATTGCTAAAAAGTGTTAATTATATAAAAAATAAATAAATATATGTACATGCATATATGTACGTGTGTGTTGGCAAAAGCAACAGCTTCGTCGTGAAATAAGAATCAACGGGAGTCAAAGTCGCTGTCGCTGTCGCTGCGAGAGAGGCCCTCCTCTGTCCCTTCCTACGAGTGGGAGGGGCGCATTCATTCGATGGAGACACAGATTCAGTTTTTGCTCTCTTTTTTTTTGCCTCTATTAGTCATACATGCCAAAAAGACTGGTGAACGCTCACACTCGTGTGATTATGTGAATGTGAGTGCTGCGACAGGGCCAAGGAAAACCTAATTCTGACCAGCCCAGACCCTTACCCTTTACCCGTGCTCGTCGTAGCCAGCAAAAGCGGATCAGCCTTACGTATACGCAATAAACGTAATAAAAACAAAACGGCAAATTGTTGGGAAACCTGTTCCTCTCCTCTGCTTCGTCGCAGTAGCCGCTGCAGCTTGCAGCCAGCGCCGCAGTCGCAGTAGCTTTAACAGCATTCTGCATAAAAAAAAGCTCGCGGCGGGAGACCAAAATAAATCTCGAGTGCGCCAAAAAAGAGAAACAAAAAAAGCGTGTTAAGAATAAGACACACAGAATGAGAAAATAAAAGAAAATAGAAATATGAAATTCCTTATGGCCCAACTTGTTTTGTGCAGTTAAAACCGACCGAAAGGAATTTTACCATATTTCTTTTATGATTATGATCATCCCCCCGCCCCCACCTATATACGGTTTATTATTTGATTTTTAGTTTCGTGAAGCGAGCGAGGCGAGCAAATAAATTAACACAAACGCGAAATACAACAACAAACACAAAATAACGTAAACAAGAGCAACAAGAAGAAGAACAAACAGCAGGAGAAGAAGCACCAGCTAAAGAAAGAGGCTGCAAAAAAAACAGCAACAAATAATTAAAAGTTTAAATCAAAAATGGCTGAATCAACAACCACATCGCCGTCGGGGACGAGTGAAGATGGCCAGATCCATGGCTATAATAACAGTGATGTAAGTAAGCAACACGAGCAGGAGGGGGGGAAGTGCTGCTCTCTTTCTTCTCTCTCTTCCCTCATATCTCACATTTGTATGCAAAAGTTTTGTGCATGTGTGTGTGTGTGTGTGTGCGTTTGAGCTCATGTTTTTGAGCCGCTAATTGAGCCGCCTTTGATTCGGCTCACGTGCCCTGCTACCCATACACCCAGTCTTACTCTCTCTCTCTGCCACCCATCGTTTCTCTCTCAAGATCTTGTTATTATTGTTGGAAAATCACTTGAAAACCCATCGTTTAGATGTTCCATGGGATCTTGTTGTTGTTTCCACAAATACATTGGAAAATATCTGATAAAATTTTTTCCAGCTCATGATATGTCATTAAAGTTGGGAATAGATGATTTGATGCTATATGGTTGTGTGAATGTTTTTAACAAATATTCCATCATAAAATCCCTTTAATCAGTTATTTTTTGTAATTTCGTTGAACTTGAAGCTTTTCCCGTAAATGTTAAATAAATATAAAAAGTATTTATTATTTATTTGCATTTCTGAAATATTTGTTTTGCCCACATTCCCGTCGAATCATTGACCATGAACCCAGGTTCTTTTGATGTCCAAAACAAAAAAAACAGAAACATTTCTTTAATTGTGGCTCACTCGTTTCCATCATGTGTATTTCCCAGAATGAGTAAAAATTGATTCTTTCGTCTCTCTGTGTCTCAATTTGAGTGGATTGATGGATTCCATTCGATTCGCATCTAATCGAAATGGATGGCAACGGTTCAATTTGTGTAATGAATTTGCATTGACCTCCGACCCCCGGACAATGTGACAAGTGAGGGGGGCAGGCCAATCAATTAGGTTAATGGCGGCCTCTATGCCTGAGGTTTTTCTTTACCCACTTCAGTGGCCAAGGCAAGAGCTCAGAGCAGCTCACTGCCTCGCCGCATTGAGTGCGCATTAAAATTACAATTGATATTAAATGTTGTTTTAACCTTTTGTTTGCCAAGTGTTTTATTATCTCAAGCCCCACTCCCCCCACATACGCATCTGCATTTCTGTTGAGAAATCTATTTGGACAGTAGACAAAAAAAAAAAAAAAAACAAGCCAAAGAGAGAACCAACCAAGAAATGTGCTTCCGTTGAGAGCAGCCCCACCTTGAGACTCCGCTTGTGCCACCCGTTCCACTCTCACTCTCACACTTGTGTGCGCTTATCAGCTTAAAGACCCGCAGAATGATTATTCATACATATGTATACATATATTTTTGATTCATTATTCATTCAGTTTTCGCCAGGGAAGAAATTTCCTCGAAAACTGTGTGGAAAAGTCAAGCCAATCGAGGGACAGGATGGTGGATTGATGGGGTGGAGGCGTGAGCTGGGGGCACACCGTACACACGGGTGTCACATGGTCATCCAAAATGCTAAATGTCAACGCATTGCCCCTGATAATGAGGCAAACTTTTGGTTGTGGTCTGGCATTTGTTGATAATCGAATTTCGGCTACCGCTAATGGCTGATGGGAGAGCAGATTATAAGGAGTGGGAGGTTTAAGAGTGGCCAAATAAATACCATATCAAAGAGCAATCAATGGAAAATCAGTCAAAAGTCGAGGGGCATATTGCACTTGGATGGATATATGTGTACAGATATGTTTTCATATACCAACGCTTGTCCCATGACTGATGATAACACCATGACTGATACGTTTTACAGACATTTTGCTTGTTAATCAACTGTTTGCAGTAGTTTGCAATTTAAACTATAAATGGAAAATCTGTTTTCCACAGAGTATTTATATCTTAATCCTGTTAATCAGTTTAATTTTCATTAAAACTGTATTCAAACTAATTCAATTTCCTTTTCAAATCCCAATTAAAACACAAAATAACACTGTGATCTATATGTTTCGACTATGGGTTACCCACTACTACTCACATTTATAATCTATGTATTAAGTGAAAGATTATCTGAAATTGTAGCCCAACAGGTGTCACTTTGAAAGGTTCTTGATCCAAGCCCCGCCGCATTGCTCTTTGCTTTTCTCATCGATAAAGAGATCCATTGCCATTCTACATTCCGGCTCCTTCCAGGCAACATTCCAATAACCTCGAAGTCCAGTCAGTATCTTTAACCCTTTAGTGCTTGTGTTGCATTTTGACGCCTATTACTATACAGCCATCCACTAACAGACGCAAATACAAGGGTACAACCAGGCACAGGGCTTAACCGCAATAACATTTTAAGCTAATTTCCCCTCAGTACCAGATTTAGTGGCTAAAAATCAATTTAATGCCAGCCAACAACGAGGCGGCTCAGTGCCTGCCTGTCAGTGTCCCTATGCAGCCAAGTTTCAGTGCCTGCTGCCATTTTGGGGAACACTGACAGCTGGAGCAAAAGCTATAGAAAGAGGGCTGGCTGGCTGGAGGGATTACTCAAGTCCAGGGCCAGAGCGCTCGGGCTGATTGATTGGCCCATGAGCAGATTGAGACTGGGCCCACGACTGGGCATCGGAACTAGCAAAGGGACGTCGACTACAATGCATTCTGTGCCCGTTTGTTTATGGGAACTTTGATACGAATAAAACTGAAATTTCCCTTCGTGGAGTAACCCCATTAAAAATGTATCAAACACATCATTATAAATGCGCCACTAAGGACAGACAGCTGCTTAGGGGGCTACACTACCACCTCCAGCTGCACTTTTATCCGCATATTTAATTATTGGACAAGCGGGAAAAGCCGCAGATATATTTTAAAGTGAGACAAGCGGGGGGGGCGTTTGCTGAAAATCAATATCGTAGTACTACAAGTTCATGGAAAACGCGGAACAGAGGCAAAAACTAGAAACTACAAACTACAAACCGAAAACAGAAAACAGAAAAGAATAGAACCACAAAAAATATACATAGTTTGCTTTCCCCAGAGAGAGAAAGAGAGAGAGAGAGACAGAGAAAGAGCGTGTACAAAATGGCACATGTAAAAATACTCACACTAGAGGGGAAAAAGCGAGAGAGAATCTAAACAAAAAAAAAAAAATGGAAACGAACCTCCGTCAGGGTCACAGAGCACAGAGCCAGCCGCAACATGCGAGTGCCTCTGATATGTGATATGGGATGGTTGGCAAGGGGCATATGTGGGGGATATGGCGCCGTCTGGTCAGTCACAGCCGCCCCTAACCAACCCGCAGCCGTGGGGGCAAGAGTGGAACCCGAAGTGAGTTTGCTCTTCACTTTATAAAAAATGTTGGCCAAATTGAATATTCCACTGGGTAAAAGCCTTTTAATGGATACAAGTGTTGGGCGGCTCTCCAGCAGAAAGTGCTGGCTAGATAGAACAGGCTTTTGTTCTCCACCTCTCAAGAATGCAGAAAGTTTTCAGTGCCAATTGGGGGAACCAATTGGGTGCCTAGGTGTCGGTCCCTGTCCCTGTCTGGCTACTGTGTATGTGTGTGTGGTGTGCCTTTTGGGAATAGCTTAAAATAATATACATAGAAATACCTACCATTCTTTGGGTTCTACAACCGAAGAGAAGGAAGCTTAAAGGAATTAAAACCCATCTACCTGAGGCACAATCTAATCCTTACATTGAAAGTTATTACCATCTGAAAATGCTGTGATTGAAGCAGCTTTCATTTAGCATAAAAGCAATGCCAACAGAAGCCAAGGGAAAATTTTACAATGCAACAAACACAGACACAGATAGATACGACTCCTCTGGAATGGAAAATGCCAGCCGCAAACACGAAGAAACCGCATTCCATGGGCCCAAAATGAATCAGGGGCACACACTAACACACACACAGAGCACACAATTTACGAGTTTTTGGGCCACATTCTGCACTTTAGACAATTGCTTGATGCCTCTGTTGAACTTGCTTGAAGCACAGACCCATGCGCTGGCTCTTCTACTAGGCTGCCCCTCTGTTGGTCTGCGGTTGAATGTGTCAAGGTCATGGAAATGATCTAGCTACGAATGCGAGAACAATTATGTATAATGCGAATGTATAATTCAGAAAAAAGCATTTATAATGCGAAAGGACTTCAAAATGAATGAAACACCATAGTGCTATAGATGGGAGTAGCGGCACACGTGTGGCGACACTATGATACCCAGCGACTCTCCTACGACTTCCAGGGTCAGCAATGGGTTTTCTTTCGAAGCAAGCGGTTGTCTGGCCTTCTGCTTTTGCTTCTTCGCCTCGAAGTTTGGTAAAAATTTCCATAAAAAGAGGAAAATTAGTGCATAAAATACTCTCCCTCTCTGTCTCTCCCTCTCCTGACAGTCATAAATATGCAAAAATTGTCCGTTAGGCTCTGGACTGTGGCGAATGCGTAATCACGGGGCATTACGCATACGCCGCATAAGCCAGGGCTGCTGTTGGGCCCAGTGGCTTATTTACTTATAAATTTTAACCAGCCCCACTCACACCTCTACCGACAGTGTAGAGCCCACCTTTTATGGCATTGAATTTTGTGACTCTGGCAATGCGTGCACAAGTATCTCATTTACCCTCGTTCCTGGGATGATGAGAGGACGCTAACATACGCTATACGCTAATTTTTCTGCCTTGTTCTCCGCTTTATATTTCATTTTTTTTCTTTTCTTTCCCACCAGAACGACTCTGGCGACTCGTGTCATCTGCGGATTGTGGTGCTCAGCGGCCAGTCGCTGGCCAAGAAGGACATATTCGGCGCCAGGTGAGTGACAGAGATTAAATCATAATCATAATTATTAAAATGTTTCTTTTTTTGTATATCTACAGCGATCCATATGTCCGAATCGATTTGAACACAATCAATGGTGATATTAATATTGACTCGGTTTTAACAAAAACAAAAAAGAAGGTAAATCCAATTAGAGTTAATCCAAAATGCCATTTGTAGCCATTAACGAATCATAAAATCCCCACCCCACGTGACATGGCCAAAACTGCTGCTTATCTAATCAGCACGCTCCTCTCATTCGCCATTCAGGGAAGGTTCAATGCGATATCTAAGGGTGGAATTCGTAGGCCTTGATTGTCCGATTAGACATGTAAAGCCCCGACGTCAGTCCACCCCCCCTTATCTATCGCTTGTGTCTCTCTCTTCATTAGTCATATTAGTCAGAGAGCAGTCAAATATCACTATCACTATCATTGTTCATATATACACGTATTGTGTATGTTCCAAAGAGCGAACAAACCTACTTGAGATGGTCTTGAATGGGGGTAGACACAGGCATTTCATCATGAGAGCATTCGCTTTAGATATATGCAACTGAGCACAAATTTTGCATTACTTTTGAAGGTTTATATGGTTTATTATGTCTAATGAATAATAAATTGAAGATTTTATGTACATACTTGTATTACATTTCGTTTACCTTTATCCTTTCTCTCACATCTCTTCTCGAACGAAACAAAACAGACACTCAATCCATCCTGGAACGAAGAGTTCATATTCAGAGTAAGTTTTGGCCCCGCCCCATTAATGATTCACAGACTAATTATGAACTCTTGTTTTTGACACCAGGTGAAACCCTCTGAGCATAAGCTTGTCTTTCAAGTATTCGACGAGAATCGGCTGACACGCGACGACTTTCTGGGCATGGTCGAGCTAACGCTGGTCAATCTGCCCACAGAGCAGGAGGGCCGGACAATTGGCGACCAAGGCTACACTCTGCGTCCGCGCAGGTCAGTAGGGTATGTTTATTTCATTTGCCGTTTGATTTTGTTCCTTTAATTTCAGTTGATTTACACACAACTACAAAATATATATAGCCGTAGGCCATAAATAGTAAAAAAAAAAAAAAAAAAAGAAAAAAATAGTTCGAAACGAAAGGTCCAGAATGAAAGAAAGATCATAAGACTAAAACATAGATTGTATATTTGATTGATCGATAGATCGATCGCTCGGTGGCGGAACTAAAATTCTCTCACTACTCACTTACTCACTCACTCAATATATCCCTCTAGTATTCCAAATCGTAGTCCGTTGTAGTTGTTTTGTAGTGCCAGAGTTTATGTAGTAGTCGCCTTGTCGTCGTCGCCTTGTTTATTGTTTAATGTCACGCCCCTTCCAACCTCACCCTTCCATCCCTGTGCCCCAGTGGGCGGCATTGCACTTTTCGATTGCTACAAATACGACATATAATTTACAAACATTTTCACGTAGTCGCTGTCGTCGTTGCAGCCCAACACTCTCTCCCCTCACCGCACTTACTCCATCTCCCCCCACTTACCCTTTAGCTTAAACTAGAAGTGCGGTTCGAAACTATAAGTTTTACTCTCCAATTTAGAGTACAAATCGTTGCTACTTTGAGAATACTCGAAGATCTCGTATACTTCGTTCTCTTGTGAGAATTTATAATTATTTGATAAGTGAAGGGATTGAACTGATTGTTTTTATTCCGACTCCATATCAATTTCGTTTGAAACGCCAAGATAAAGCCGTTTATCCAATGACCGATGCCTGATTGTGTTAACTGGAACTGTGCTATAAATATAGCTCCCATAATGCAGTGACTGGTGATTAATTCACGTTAAAGAGAATGCAAGATGGCCCGTTAATCCATACGTTAAACCATATTAAAGAACTCCCTACAGTTTCGAAACGCACTGTACTCTGGTACTACTGTATAATAATTAATATGTATATTTGCCTCTCCCTACCCTCCTCTAACTGGTATTTGTGTTTATTTTTAGTTAACGCTTTGTATAATTGATTTTGTTTTTTATTGTGAATGTCTCCCATCTTTATCTACATATATATATATATATATATATCTGTGTGTGTGTGTGTGTGTGTGTATCTGTATCTGTAACTGGTGTGTGTGTGTGTTTGTAGCATTGGTGGGGTGGCAACGGTGTCCAATTTGATTTGTAAATCATTGAAATTTTAATGCTATTCGTGTGTATCTTCCCAATATAAAAGCAGCGCCAAATCCCGCATCAAGGGCAATCTAAAGATCTATCACGCCTTCATACGCGAGACGCGCGAACAGAGCGAGCCCTCGAGCAGCAACAGTGATGGGGAATGGGAGCATGTGGAGGCCACCAATGCCAGCGAAACG
This sequence comes from Drosophila bifasciata, assembly GCA_009664405.1. NCBI lineage: Eukaryota > Metazoa > Arthropoda > Insecta > Diptera > Drosophilidae > Drosophila > Drosophila bifasciata. Next base: position 44,599,367 of record CM019043.1, read on the forward strand.
TCAGCGCAGCCGGTAAGAGCATTGAAGCTTCGTATTTTCTTCGTTAAAATCTAAACTGAATAATCCAATTTTGCAGCATCCGTTTCCTACTGGCGGCAACGATGCCTTGCCCGCTGGCTGGGAGGAGCGACAGGATGCCAATGGGCGCACATATTATGTGAATCACACGGCAAGGACGACGCAATGGGAGAGACCCACTGTGTAAGTTTTGACAGAATAATGAATTTCGATTCCCTTTATTAACTTTTGCCCCTCCCCGCCCCATTGACAGTTTGAATAGCAACAACGGCCAGTCTGCTGATCAGCTGGCCTCGGATTTCCAGCGACGTTTTCACATCAGCGTGGATGAAACCGAGACGGGACGTTCGGCGGTAAGTGCAAACCCCTCCAGAGTCAGAGTCAGAGCCACAGACAGAATTAAGAATTAGTCTAAGAATTGTATATATATTTATCTAGTATAATTTATAACTATATCTATATATACACAACTGCATGTGTGGATGATAAGCAAATTGATTTGATTTTTCGTGCATGAATCCCACATTTAAAACAAACACACACAAATCGCACTCGAAACTAACTCAATAACATACACAAAAACACACACACACACACATAATAGAGAGACAGGAACGCGACAGATCTGATGGAGCCTCTGGCCAGTGAAGAGGAAGATCAGCAACGGGACATCGATGAAGAGAATCAAACAGATTCCGAGTCCGAACTGTCGCCAGTTGTTGTTGATCCACAGAATAATCAATCACATTGTCTGCATTGCGGCGAGGCACATGTTGAGGATGATGATGAGGAGAATTTAGATGCGGATGCCGAGGCCGATGTGGATGCGGATGCGGATGCGGAGGAGCCTCCCATTTCTGATGCTGCGCCAATCTGTGATATACTCGATAGGAACTTGTACCTCAAGCGCATATTTGTAATGGAAAAAAGTGTTTATATTTCGTAGACAATATCCCGCTAAGAGAGATGCATAGGGTATTGTTGTATTAGAAAAGCTAGAGCGCCAGATCTCAGTGCAGTTCATCCTCATACTCGTAGTCTCTCTTTTCACTTCACCCACTGCATTGATTCTTCGTGATTATATCCTGTAACTCTGTATCCAACCCCACTGTATGTATTGCATGAATACCCAGGATGCCTCCAGTTGTAATAGTTTAGATGATGAAGAAACACCAACAAACACACCAGACGGGAGCACACCAACCACCACCACACCCTTACCGCCCAACACCACACCAACGATCCACAACGAGACCGGGAATGGCCATGGGAATATTTTGAACCCTTCGGGGACAGACGATGCGCCACAGGAGACAACCAGGTTAATATTATCAGCCATCGTCTGTGGGCTGTGGCAACATCCATCGAATCCCCTACCCCTCTGTTGGTGTCGTCCCACGAACCGTACTCTCTCCCCTCCCATCTGATCTCCCACTGATCTGTCTTTTATGCATTCAGTTTTGTTTACAATTCCCTGCGACATCGCGTCGCCGTTAGGCCACCCGAAATCTCAGCCACCAGCTTGCAAAACGATTTGCGTCCGGTGCGCCAGGCGCCCGATGTACCAGACATTGCCATGACCACAATCCTGACACGGCGCGCAATCGACAACATGGCCTACAATCTGGGACGGCACGATCAGGAGTATAACCAGCAGCAGCAGCAGCAGCAGGAGCGGCAGCGGCAGCGGCGACGTCAACAAATGCAGTTGCATATACAGCAGCACCAGCAGCGGCAACAGCAGCAGAACAGTCAATTGGTTAGCATGCGCTCCACAGGCATCATCTGCCATTCCATTCCATTCCGATGCCATTCATCCCCATACGATCATACGTATTTATTTCACTTGTAGCCTGTAGTAGATCTTCGACAGCAAAGACGCCGGCAGCAACAGCAACAACAACAGCAGCATCAGCAGCTCCAATTGCATCAGCAACAGCCACAGTCACATCCGCATCTGGTCAGCACATAGCATCCTCCTCCACTCCACACTCCACTCCACCTCTTGTAGTTCGATGTGTCGTGTTTGGTTCGATTGTTTGTTATATATGTAGATCTAAACTAAAAAAAAAACCATTATAGCGCCGCAAAATTTGTCAAGTTGAAATTATATTTCGGGGAGAACAAAATTCACGATTCTCTAGAAGCCGCATGGGGCGTGGGTTGTGTCAAGAAGGGGATGGGCAATGGGCCGCCTGTAGCTCTACACCACCTGTACTGTGTCCTGTATGCACTCATATCTCAGTGTTGTTTGCATGCTGCCTCAGCATGCTGCATGCTGCATGTAGAGAATAGAATACTAAATCTCATAACGCTTTTCTAATTTGGTTTGCATTTAATTTCTTTAATGTTTAACAATATTTAACTTTATTTAATGTGCTTTTTGCTGTGTGTTCTGCTTTGTGTTTTCCCAACGATTGCCATTTGAGGAGTTTGTTTTTAATTTGACCAAACACTTTTTTTCTCTTCTGTTTCTTCCAAAAACAAAAATAAAACCGAACATAATCAACTGCAACTGCAACTGCAATGCATCCATATATACATATATATATATATCAACATTATATATTATATAAAATAACCAATGAATAGAACGAAGACACCGATCACACAGACAGCCACAATTCCTCAGAGATCTCAGCTCCGCCCACCCGACGCAATTCCGAGGAAGACAATGCGGCTGTGCCACCCCAGGATCAAGTAATGTTTACCCCTTAGATGCACACGAATATTATTCCATAATAAATATCCTCCCCTGGATAGCCCCTCCCATGCATAGCATAGCCGACTAATGTATCTATCTATGATCCTCTTGCTCTCTTGCAGAATGCTGGCGGCGAGGAGGAGGCACTGCCACCGCGCTGGTCCATGCAGGTGGCGCCCAATGGCCGCACCTTCTTCATTGACCATGCCTCGCGTCGCACCACCTGGATAGATCCACGCAATGGACGGGCCAGCCCCATGCCAAACCAGACGCGTCGCGTCGAGGACGATCTGGGACCCCTGCCGGAGGGCTGGGAGGAGCGTGTACATACAGATGGACGTGTATTCTACATAGATCACAGTATGCATTGGCTAGGGATTTCTCCTAAAAACCTATCTTAATCTATCGTCTCACCACCGCATAGATACACGCACCACACAGTGGGAGGATCCACGTTTGTCCAATCCAAACATTGCGGGACAGGCGGTGCCCTACTCCAGGGACTACAAACAGAAATACGAGTATTTCAAGAGTCACATTAGAAAGCCTGTAAGTAGAGTTTCTTAATGGCAGTAAAACCAAACTAATTCGCATTCTTTTTTGCTGACAGACAAACGTACCAAATAAACTTGAAATACGCATTCGCCGTACATCCATTCTGGAGGACTCGTACCGAATCATCAGTTCGGTGACAAAGACCGATCTACTGAAGACTAAATTGTGGGTGGAATTTGAGGGAGAGACTGGTTTAGGTGAGTCATTCCCACCATTTATTTAGATGTCACATTCTAGCGTATTCTAATGCATGTTCTGTGACAGATTACGGTGGCCTTGCTAGGGAGTGGTTCTACTTACTATCCAAAGAAATGTTCAATCCATACTACGGACTCTTTGAGTACTCGGCGATGGATAACTACACATTGCAGATCAACAATGGCAGCGGTTTGTGCAACGAGGAGCATTTAAGTTACTTCAAGTGAGAGAATTGTTAATCATTTCTGAGAGTTTCAACTAACACTTGAGACGAAACCAACCCCTTAGATTCATCGGTCGCATTGCGGGCATGGCTGTATATCATGGCAAGCTGCTGGATGCATTTTTCATTCGTCCTTTCTACAAGATGATGCTGCAGAAGCCCATCGACCTGAAGGACATGGAGTCTGTGGACACGGAGTACTACAATTCCCTGATGTGGATCAAGGAAAACGATCCGCGGATCCTCGAGTTGACATTCTGTCTGGACGATGATGTGCTGGGCCAGAAGAGTCAGCACGATCTGAAGCCCGGTGGCGCCAACATAGACGTAACCAATGAGAACAAAGACGAGTACATCAAGTGAGTGTCACAGTTTCGCTTGTTATTCCCGTTCCTTGTTATTGCTTATTAAACCTTTCAGGCTCGTTATTGAATGGCGCTTTGTGGCGCGTGTCAAGGAACAAATGACGTCCTTCCTCGACGGCTTTGGCTCAATAATTCCACTGAATCTGATCAAGATCTTCGACGAGCACGAGCTGGAGCTGCTGATGTGCGGCATCCAGAACATCGATGTCAAGGACTGGCGCGAAAATACGCTCTACAAGGGCGACTACCACATGAATCACATTATTATCCAATGGTTCTGGCGCGCGGTTCTCTCCTTCTCCAACGAGATGCGCTCTCGCCTCCTACAGTTCGTGACCGGCACCTCCCGTGTGCCCATGAATGGTTTCAAAGAGCTGTACGGCTCGAATGGCCCACAGATGTTCACCATCGAGAAGTGGGGCACACCCAACAACTTTCCACGGGCACACACCTGGTGAGATCTGAATAAATTCACTTTTCTTTCTCATAGATTTAATGGTTTCCATTCCGTTCCGTTTACAGCTTTAATCGCCTGGACCTGCCGCCCTATGAGGGTTATCTGCAGCTCAAGGACAAGCTGATCAAGGCCATTGAGGGCAGCCAAGGCTTTGCCGGTGTTGATTAATAACACCGAAAACGGGAATGATGGCGAGTGGCTTTGGCAGGAGGTTCAGCAACAGTTTCAGCAGCGCCAGGAAGAAGAGCAACACCAGCAGCAGGAACATCGATTTCACACTACATCACAACGACAACGACAGCAGAACAACCGCAACCGCAACAGAAACAGAAACCTCATTGCATTCTCGTGGAATTGCACCGCCAGCAGCTCGTGTACTTATTTGTTCGTTTGCTTTTGTATTATAATCATTTTTGCTAGTTTAGTGTTATTTCGTATGTACTTTTAACTAGGCGCCAACACACACACACACATAGACAAACAGACGGAGCGGAGACGGAGACGTAGACAGATACAGATACAGATAGCGACACAGAATCCAAATAAAATCCTAACAAAGAGTCCAAACAGCATATGCATTGATATACATATATATATATATATTTATTATATTGCCGACAATTGTAAAAAGTTGTGAACCTTTTACAAACTATAAGAAAGATATAGAGAGATACCCCTCCCCTTCCACACTACTATACGATTAAATGCTTGGAATATATACCATATACTGATACCTATAAAGTCAGAAAGTATATTCTATTATGTATATGAGAGAGAACCTTTTTATAATTGTTATTTTTATGCGATATTCCTCAAAACATTTTGCTAAAAAGGCGATGGATGGAATTTAAACAATACAACAAAAAAAAAAAAAGTAATCGAAAGTTATGCATAAAATTGTACTCTGATGGACACATATTTTTAAAGAAATAATTAAATTTTTTATTCTGTATAATTATGTATGTGTGTATTCAAAATAACGATAATGTTAGTCTGTATAAGTGTCCACACCCGAACCCCCCCTCTTTACTATTAAATAAAAAGACAAAAACATAAAACATAAAATATACATATATACAAAAACTAAAGAGAATAACAACAAATTAAAAAAAAAACTCAAATTTAATCCGATTTATATTGTAAAAAAAACTGTTAATTACGAGTATGTATTTACACACCCAAACACACACACACACATTCCAAATGTTTATTGCGAAAGAGTTTCCGCCCGCCAGCGGGTAGGGTGGCCGCCTCAATGATAATATGATTATTCAAAGTACCAGAAGTCTATCAAAATTAAATTTTAAAGTCAAATTATGGTATAAAATGCATGGGACTGGAGAACTTCTGACAGTCAAAGAAAACGTGAATACTGAATACAAATAAAAACAAAACAAAAAACATTTAAATTAAGTGATTTCATTTCGAAATCTTCTCTCATTGGGTCGAACTTAACACCAAGTGATAGGAGCTAGGAGGAACCCTACTTCTCCCCGACTCTAGACCATTAAAATATACAAATAGATCACTTCAAAAATTGCACGCAAACAAAGTCGCCCTGAGTTCACTAGAGCATTCATAGCCAGACGTACATCAGTGTTTCGGATGGGGCATATTGTGTGCAAATGTGTTTCATTCATTCATATTTCTTGTTTCTTTTTGTTTTATTGTGTGTAAATATTAGCACTATTTTTAGAGCTCGGTGGGAGGGTCCCATTCTAAAAGTAGTACCTACGTCCAAGAATATATGACACGCATACAGCCAGAATTCCATGTGGCACATCTGTCATCGTTCTAACGAGTGGCTCAAGGTAGAGTGCTCTCTCTCTGCCTCTGGTCATCGTTTTCCGTCATCTCTTCTACAGTTCTGGCTAGGGCCTCCGCCACAACGGACTGACTAGTAATGCCTAAAGCCGATTCGTTATCTTCGAAAGGTCTCTCATTTGGTTGGATCTTGTGCGTGGCCTGTGCCACGCTATTTTCCACAGGATTTGCCCAGATGGAAGACATTGACAATGCCGTCAACAGCACCACCAACGATACCGATCCAATCGCAGAACTGCCCAGCGAAGTCCAAAAAGCGGTATGCACTGTGACCGCTGGTGAGATCAAGGCGTCTGCCGAAGCTGTTACTACAAAGACCCTAAAGGGAGTCTGTGGATCCGGTAGGATATGACCAGAAGTTCACACCAATTGGAATCATTTCAACTTTATTTTTGTTTATATAGACGAAATGAACTTGGCCTTCCGCAACCTAGAGACTAAACTTTACGCGGAGCTTCGCGAAATAAAATGGTTATTGGAGCAAGTGGCAATGGCCAACTCGGTGGAAATAGTCGCTGCTCCTCCACCTTCCACTCCGCCACCACCAACAGTGACGCAAAGAAATGACCCATCGAAAAATGTCGAACTAGAAGAAATCCTAAAGGCAATGGAGACAAAGGCTACCACAAAAAAGATGCCCATACTGAAGGAGCTGGCGACGAGGCAAAAGGTCATGCAGGGAGTGCGAGATGAGGAGGTCAACAAGTTCAACAATACCCTGCTGGCTGACCAGGACTTTAAATTGTTTACATACTACTGGAAGTTGGACAATTTCACAAACAGAATTGAAGAGCTTTCGTCGAGCACCGTCAATAGTCCTGCATTTAGCATCAGAGGCGAGTGCTTTGCATAAAATGTTCCATTATTCCATGATTAAGACTAAGTTTCTTTGAAATAACAGGCAAATCCCTTCAGCTGAGGTGCACCTTTAATTATTTAAATCGTGAGCTGCTCAACCTACAGCTGGGCTATGCGCATGTTTCTGCAGCAGGCGACCAGAAGAACATTGCCTTGGATATGGGCGGCATATTCAAGACAATGAAACATTGGACGGACGACACGCCGTTCAAGCACAAAATCTCCATACTGGACCAGAACTACAACCACCGGAAGGCAAAGGACCTCGGTTCCCAGGAGCTAACCAAACTGGAGACGGCCTTTTCCATACCGAACAGTGCACTACTGGGCAGCACATACATCAAGCAGAACACGCTGCTGATACAGATTATATTGTATTTGTGAATGACGGAACAAAACTTTTATTCGGTTGAGTTATTAAATCAAAGAGAGACCAAAACCGTGTACTATGTGTAGGTATATGCTGAACAAGTTTACAGTTTACTGCGCGCACCCTTGGCCTTGATGTCGAGGAATGGCAGAGCGATCGGATATAGCTCCTTGCACGACTTGAAGGCCACAATGTCGCTGATGCACTTGTGCCGCTCCATATTTGTGATTTCCAGTGGCTCTTCCTCCTTGGACTCGGACACATTCTCGTCCGTTTGCTTGGACACAATGTGCACGGACAGAACGCGACGCTCGTCCCCGTCCTTTGCTATGAATTTCTGCAAAAATCAAATGTTTTTTTAGCTTTGAAATCGGAATTACAAATAGTTGGATGTTACCTTGAAATAATCCACAAAATCGGATTTTGTTATCTTGCGGAGTATGGCGACCTCGGCCTCCTCTCGCTCAAAATGATACGTTTGCATAGCTATTTCCCCATAGAACTGGATAAATTGCTGGAATATGGTCTTTGCCTTCTCCAGCTTCTTGACGGCCAGCGCCTCTTTATGTCGCTCGAATTCATCCATAGGCATATCCTCAACTGCTTGCTAGGGGAAACAATTACTTTACAAACAATAAAACAAATAAATAATGGTTTAGTTTGCTTACCAGATACGTCTGCAGGAAGTTCTCGATACGATCTTCGACAAACGTTGGATGCTTGGCCGACTGCACAATAATGCGTATACCATTGGCGCCGTTTACTTTGCGTACGCCACTGAAGACGATATACCCGAGCTGTTCCTTGGTGCGCAGACAGTCGTAGCAGGGCTCGGACAGCACCTGGGACACTAGATTGACCATGATGTTTGTATGATCCGTTTGTGCGCCACATTGCAGGTAGAGCTGCGTGCAAGAGCTCTTGTGGTACTCGTTCTCCTTTTCAAAAAGATAGCTGTCGCCTGTTCAAAGTAAATTACTTGTTGCAGACAGAGTTGACTATAAATCTCTTGATCCATGTGACATACCAGCTAAAAGCTTATACTCGCGCTTCTTGAGCATCTGACGGGCAAGGATGGGTAGCTTAGAGGCATTGGTGGCCTCCAGGCGTGTGTTGACGCGACCAGCAACCTCCGTGGCTTGCTGCTTGGTCACATTACCAAAAATAAAGCACTCTGTGTGCAGGCGTTGGAAGAACTCTTTGGCAAAGTTATTGACGCGATCGTAGGTGACAACTAATAGAAAACAAAGGATGGTTAGAAAAGGCGGTTTAATAGCGTAGTAGATACTTACGTTCCATAGCGTCCAATAGCTCAACATTCGCCCAAGCATTTTCTGTTAATAGCAAAGCTAAATAGTATATGGAATGCTGATACGGTTGCTCGGCCTTAAAGTTTTTCAGCGAACGTACATATTCCTCCTTCAATATATCGAATCGTTTCTCATCCACACGAAAGTCGAATAAGTGATCCAACAGTTTCTCCAGCAGCACCACTTGCTTGTCACTAAAGCCATGAATCGTGAACTGCAAAAGCATTTATCATAATTAGATAATTGACAACACAAAGGGTAGTAAATGCACGGATACGCACATCAATGCCACCTGACTTTCCCACAACATTCAGCTTTAAATTGGCCAACTCCGCATCGTACAGATACTCGTTGAGTTGATCCTTCAAGAGCATGACCATCATATGATTCAGATTGCAATTCAGTGGGTCCAGGGAGGCAATCGGATTGGACATGTCGAACCGCATGCACGCCTTGGGCTTGTTAAACTGATTGTCCTGCTTGTGCCACACCCGCAGAATGGGCGTGTCTAGTATGATGGTCGGATGCTTGGGTGCGTCGCTGGGTACATCGGCAATGTCGAAATTGGTTGGTATAAAGCTGTTCGGCAATGCCAATTTAAGGTTCTCATTCAGATCACACTTTTCCCAGCTCTGCAGGAACATCAAATATTATACAGATATCTATAGATATAGGATGGGAGTCAGGCCACAACATACTTGCACAATATCCGTGGGTATGCGCTCCAATCCGTACTTGGTTTTGTAATAAGGCTCTGCCTGGTCACAGGTGGGCTCAAAGCTTTGGCTAACAATGACGATTCGACTTTTGGAGGGCTTCAACTCATCCAGCAGGCTGCTAATCAAGTCTGGCCGCCATTCGGTGCTCAAATACGGTGCAATGAGGACCTCTTCCAGGGGAAATATCTGCATGGATGACACGGCATGCGTGACCAAATTCTCCGGCTGTTCCTTTTCCTTGAATCGAAATCTCATCTCATTTAGCTGAACGCACTCGTCAAAAATCCACTTCTTGGGTCCTTCTTCGCGTAACATGCGCAAATACTGAAATATTATATTAACAATATCATCCACATGCTCCAGGCCCTCCTGTGTCAGGTCCACCACAATGTCAAAGAACCCAAAGCCGTTTTGGGTGTTCTGATGTCCGGCCATAAGACTGCAAGAAACCATAATATGAAATTGAGGGAAGCCCATTGGGCGGAACACTCTTACTCATTGCACCATCCGAGACGGCGCAGCTCAGACAATATGCTGCCCTTTCCCTCGTGGCCGATGAGTTGCGTCAAATAGTTGTCGGGCTGCAAGAAACAACAATTGCAGCAGAGTCTCTTTCTGTATTTAAGCCACACGCTTGTGGTACCTCAAACTTACGCCCGACTTGTAGAACTGTGTTAAATCGTCTGTCGTAAAGCTTATTGTCAGCGAGCGAACATCTTTGATTGGGACTATTTTCACCTTCTGGCCGTAGCGATCCTCGCCATACGGGTGACGTGGCCACTCCGGCACTTCCACGTTTTTGTTCTCGATTTCAGAAAACTTCTCCATGACCATGCTCTCCAGCTCGTTCAGCGATTCTGCAAGCATTCATTTTGTATTTCTAAATAGCCCTGGAAACTGCTAGCCCTTACCTTTTCCAATGACAGCCAGGCACATAATGTTGGCAGAGTACCACGCCTTTGTGGAATTTAAGCAGTTCCTCGCGCACATCAATGTTCAGGGATTTGGGTATTTCGGATAGCGTTGTTTTGTTGCCGCTACCAAATTTACTATACGCATGATCCGGCTTGGCCAGGTGCCGATGCACTTGTTTGATGCGCCACAAATCGCTGGGCAAGTTCTTCTCGTGCTCCGAATTGACCTGCAACGAGTTATTTTTCGTTAATGTCCACGTCTGAATGAAGTTTGATACGTACAGCATTGATCTCCCGCTCTGTGGCACTGGGCGTGAACAGTGGGGCAATAAAGAACTGGGCAAAGCGATCCAGGGCTCCGTCCAGCTTGTCAGGTGCCACGTGAAAGTGGTATTTCGTCATAAGGGGATAGGTGGCGGCGTTGCTGCTGCCACCGCTCTGCGAGAGGTATGTCGTGTAGCCATTCTCGTGCGGATACTTCTCGGTGCCCAAGAACAGCATGTGCTCGCAGAAGTGAGCCAGGCCAGGAAGATTTTGTGGGTCAGACATGTGCCTGCAATAGACACGATATGCATTATTGAACAAATCAAATCCCATCTCCCGGGCAGCATACCTACCCCACTTGGACGGAGAGTGCAGCCGCTGACACATCGGTGTTTGGATCACTTATGAGCAGCACTTTGAGGCCATTTTCCAATTGAAGGCCACGGTAGTCGCGGGTATCCTGCTGCGATTTCTCGATGTTGTTCAACCTGCAGGATACACGCTACATGTTGGCGAGTGAGATCATCAGCAAAGCGAACAGTCGTTACTTTACCGCAGAATTGGCTCCATTTGCTCCGGCTTTTTGGGTGATAGTTTTTGAGAATTTGTCTCGCCCGCAGTCATCTTGGATTTAGAAAACGAACCGATCGATCGTTGAGCAACTATAATCTTTGTCTGTTGTGTATTCAACCTGTCAGTCAAGTGAAATACGTTTAAAACTTCGCCGTCTTGGATGTAATGAACGAAACGAACCGTCGACTTAGAAGTGCTGTTATGGTGAAAATCGATTTGCTACAGGAAAAATACATTGAGTGGAGTATCTATCAAATGGATTACGGCCTTAACAACTGCCCATGTGAGGGACTTCCCTCCGTTATTAATTAAAATAGAATATAAATTGAAATAATTTGCTAAATAATTGCACTATTTCGTTTCGCAACAACAATAACCATCAGTGTGACCGGACTTATCAGACATATACCGTAATATACCAAAAAATTATTAACCATTTTATTGAACAGCATGGGTATTCGTCTAAAGAACTAACCATACAGTACATAGATGTGACAAGTCATACTACGAAATAGTCGCTTTCGAGTTTGCTGTCAGAGCTACCTGCCACGGTCTTCGTAACTTCACATCCGTCTGATTATGTGATGAGCAAAGCGACTGCAACCAAGCTCTACAAATATGTGTGCTCTTGTTTAAACGCAGAAAATATGAATGTGTGCCTTACAATTTGTAGAAGCCGAAACTAAAAATATGTGTGTGCCACGAAACAATGTCTGTGTATTGGTTTGATTCATTTTTCGTAGATTTTTGTCTTTTCAGTTCACATAAAAGATATTATGGTAATTTTTTTCTTGCAGATTAAAGAAAGCAAAGAATGGGGATTTTCTTCCAAATATAATGGATCTCCAAAAATAATATACTGTAGTTTTTTCAGCGGCTTAATTGAAGGGTTTCACTGTTTAAAAGGATCGGCTAAGTGGGAGGGTTAAGTGGGTTAAGCATTTATGTTCTACGGTATATTAACGGTATATTATGAAAATGATAAGGTATATTTTGGTACATTTTTCGGGGTCATACGGTATATATGATAGATAATTCCACGGTCACACTGCGGCACTAGATTTTGCGGGCTTTAACTGCATTTTATTCTTTTATTAGATTCATGGTCCATAAGAAAACAACTACAGTGCAGCGAAAACGCAGCGATGGCATTTTTCTTACCGTGAAGCGCGTCTAACCAAAATCTGTGTTGTGGTTTATGTGTTGGTACAAAAATAAATGGCAATTTGTAGAAATGCTGTGTTTCAGTGTGTGTGTTGATAATAAGTGCAATACGCAAAAGTAAGAACATTGGGCCAACATACAATTTGAGCCTGTGAGGCAGGCAACTCAAGGTATGTGCTCACTGTATCTCATTTATTTAGCTGCTAATCATCCAGCTGGATCGACAACCAAATCAATTGCCAATACAAATGGTGCTCGCTAAGATTTCCCGAAGAAAACCCCACAGCAGAGCATTGAAGAGAGGAGCGTGAGTGTGAGGGAGCTTTAAGATCCACATATATGTACTATGTGTTAGGTGCGCCATGTCTGTGTGTTCGTGCTCGTGCTCGTGCTTTGTGTGCGAGTGTGTGTGTGCTAGGGGGGGAAGAGAAAATCAATAGGCAAGCAAAATAAAAAGGAGACATTTCGGCATTCACGAAAAGATGGCAATCAGAGCATGATGCATGACTAAGACCCCTGTGATACCCTATCTTTTGCATCCAAGAACAGAATCTACTCTGGAATTTCAACTAAATTAAACCTAGATTACGCGTAATTAAGCTTTTTTCCTATCATCTTTGTTGACAATGCAAGCGACCCCGACCGACCGTTTTAATTGCTATCTCCCTTGGCGTTAATTTGCGATAATATTATTTACTTGACTCGTCTTTATAAATTACAATAATAAGTCAAGATTGTCCCAAAAAAAAGTAAATCAAGTGGGGAGCCTTTGCGCTTGTTTTTCTTCTTTTCGTACGATTATCAATTGATTCGAATTAATTAACTCCAAGGTAATAGTGGTAGTATTTTGATAAACTTCAATTATTTAAACGATCAAAAAGTCTTAAAACGTAGTTGAATCGATTGCGCCGCCGTTCTTTGTTTACTTTCCTTTTCATTGTTCCCATTCCAAAAATAAACTGAAACTCTCGATCTCAAGATCGGATCTCCCGCACAATGGAGATCTTACACAATGCAGTGTGTGGTGTGGTGTGGTGTGTGGTCTCTTTGTCGCTGAGATTTAAGCCCAGAAATTGTTATTGCAGTTCCAATTAGATTCAATTAAAGACCAAAAGAGCGTGCCTGGGCGGGGGGTCAACGCATCGTCATTTCATAGGATAGGATCGTGCTACAAGTAGCTTCCAAAACAAAATCATCAACAAAATGCGTGTCGTATTTCTTCTCCATAAACGAATTGAGGCACTTTTTCCCCCATTAAATTTAGATCATTTTTAAATTTTTCTGAGTAGCTCTCTCTAGTTGGGAATATCGGATTCTAGAGTACTTACTTGCGTCTGTGTGTAATTAATTAATTATCATATCTCGAGTTCACGAGATTGTTGAATAAAAACTTAGCACATTCCTCGAATTTATCCAATCTGAATCGATTGGTAAAGCAACAGTAATATCGTACTGTATGGAAAGATTCTTAATTGTGGTTTCCATTGAAAAACAGAAACCGAAACCGAAACCAGAACTGGTAAAGTTATTACTCTAGTGACGAAAGCACACCTACCGTACAGCGTCTCACTTGATTAGCATATGCCGAAAATTGATTTTCTTCTCTTAATATAATTAGAGCAAAGATGGAGAAGAAAACGTCTACTCCGCATTACAAAATGTTTACAAAGATAGAAGAAAATGTTCGTTCAGCGATCTTTAAATTTGTGAATTATCCACCATTTGTATGTATTTGCATAAAGAAATAATATTTGATTTGCATTTTACAGTCCAGAGTCCAGTTGTGGGAGTACTTTTGGGAACCCGAACCCGAACCCTTCCAGTTTGCTTCCAGTCGAACATGGATAACGAACAGCCCCATCAAGAGCTGGTGAAGTGCGTACTGGTGGGAGACACAGCAGTGGGTAAGACGCGACTTATCTGTGCACGAGCCTGCAACAAGCATGTTTCGCTCTCGCAGCTGCTTTCCACGCATGTACCAACCGTGTGGGCGATCGATCAGTATCGCATATACAAAGACGTAAGCTCCAATTGTGCATACATAGCCTGCTGTGTTTCCCTTGTTCAATATTTATTGCATTCAAGGTACTCGAAAGATCATGGGAGGTGGTCGATGGAGTGAATGTTTCGCTGCGGCTGTGGGACACATTTGGCGATCACGACAAAGACCGACGGTTTGCTTACGGACGGTTGGTCAACGATTACATAGAATGATTCCGTTTCAGAGCGTATCTAATCTTGTGCGCTTCTCCTTGCCAGATCCGATGTGGTGCTACTGTGCTTCTCCATTGCGAGCCCCATTTCGTTGCGAAACTGCAAGGTTATGTGGTATCCAGAAATTCGGCGCTTCTGTCCCGATGTGCCCGTGATACTCGTGGGCTGCAAGAACGATCTGCGCTACATGTACCGCGATGAGAACTATCTGTCATATTTTGGCGAAAAGGGTACCTTTGTACGGTAGGAAATTCTTCGCATCTCAAGCTCAAGTCCAAGCGTTACCCTTTCTGCTTTTGTTTGTTTGTTTTAGGGCGGCCCTGAAGAGTGATCTGGTCATGCCGGACGAGGCACGAGCTGTGGCCAAGGAGCTGGGCGTTGCCTACTACGAGACCAGTGTCTTCACGTACTTTGGCGTGAATGAAGTGTTTGAGAATGCCATTCGTTCGGCGTTGATTGCGCGGCGTCAGCAGCGGTTCTGGATGACGAACCTGAAGAAGGTGCAGAAACCGTTGCTGCAGGCACCGTTCCGGCCACCAAAACCCCCGCCACCAGAGGTCACCGTGATGGTGGGTCACTACCGGCAGGACATCTACAACATGTTCCTGTCACAAGCCTACACAGACCTCATCCTGGTGGGGGCCGGGGGAACCAAGTTCGCCGTGCATCGGTTTATGCTATCTGCTGCCTCCAGTACATTCCAGCGTCTCCTGAGCACAGAGCTGAGTGACATGGGCGGACGCAGCAGCAGCGAGTCAAGTATGGTCAGCTCAACGTTCGGAGAGGCGACCATAGCGGATTTTAACGACGACACGGAATCACTTATACGCTACGAATCTCGTACACAACGGTATGTGCCACCAGCACTCTTTGAATCCAGAGCCTGGGCTAACATCCTCTCTTTTCCACTGCTTACAGGATGTGGGAACACTTGAAGCGACGTTCTAGCTATCAGGCCCTGCCTCTGGTTGAGTCAAAGCATTCCAACGATCTGTACAGAGAGCTGCACCATCCTGTGCTGCAGAGCATACGTCTGATGCAGGTGGAGAATCAGCGCGGCGTGAACGGACTGCAAACAATTGTGACACTCAGCAAACTCATCTCGCCCCAGGCACTGTACCAATGCCTCCGATTTATTTACACGGGTACCATTGACAAGGGCTGCAACAATTTGCAGGTAAGCCCAGCCATCCATTGTGCCTCAAAGGTTGCATTTTCAATCGCTTGAGTTTGCACCCACAGGAAATCAGGGATGCAGCCGATCTGTTAGAACTGCCGCAACTGACGCAGCTTCTGTCCAAGCCACAAACTGTAATGGACAGCTCCTCCAGTGATGATCCAAATCCGCACATTTGTCTTGTAAGCGATGCCTCCTGAGTGGTATTGATTGACTGTTCACAATTAGCTCACTTTCTCCTTGCCATTTCAGCGCATCAAAGAAAGTCTGGAGCGTCATTGCATTGGCGATGGTTGCTTCAGCGATGTCACCTTTGAGTTGGATGATGGTTTAATGAAGGTAATGAGGAGAGGCCACCATTAAAAAACCATTTTTAACTTAAATATTGTCTATTAACAGGCACACAGGGCTGTTCTGGTTGGACGCTGCGACGTGATGCGCGCCATGTTGTTGGGTGACTTTCGCGAAGCCCATTCCAATGTGGTAAGAGTCTTAGATGATGGAGGCATTGTGGTTGTATTAACAAGCTAAAGTCTCTCGTTTGTTAGATCGTATTCCCTGGCGTTACAATCTACACATTCCATAAGCTACTGTGCTATCTGTACACTGACCAGATTCCACCTATTTCGGCCGTCAAATGTCTCAATCTGCTAGAGCTAGCCAACCGATTATGCCTGCCGCGTCTGCTCAATCTAGTTGAGTGCCGAGTCATCGAGGATCTCACACTTATTTCACAGAACGAAACCAATGAAACAGTGGATCATTGCCTAAAGTTGCTGGAGCCAGTAAAGGTCTGTAGCGCAGCATTCCAACGACCAATCCAATCCATTACCAATTGTTCGATTCCTTTCAGCTACACAACGCACATCAGTTGGCCGAATGGTGCATGTCGTATCTCTGCGTCAATTACAACATTATTTGTAAGTTCTCACTCAAGGGCCTAAAGGCGCTGCATCAGGATAATCAAGAATATTTGCGGGAACATCGGTGGCCACCCGTGTGGTATCTGAAGGACTACGACTACTATCAGCGTTGTTTAAACGAGCTAAGCAAGGAAGTAAAGCTAAAGAGCTCGCGAAGAGACTCGCCCAGCGACGATGAGGGCTGCCTGTGCTTTACAGGAGGTAAGTGGCCACACACACATACTCTTCATTCAATCTGTCCCACATCCCAGACATTCCCGAAACCCATACGCAACTTCAACCTAATCGGCCTAGTTTCACACACAATTTGTTAGATTTTTGAGCGGTTCTGCGGGGCCTTGTCATGATTTTCCTTTCCTTATGATTTCCTTGATCTCTCATGTAAAAACTCAAATCCATCTTCGCGTTAATTAATGTGCAAAATTGGGAAAAAGTGTTCTCTTGCTGGCTAGGTAAATCGAAGCGAGGTACGGGCGGAGACAGCAGCGGGACCACAGCCGGGCCAACGGGCAACAACAGCACATCCGATAATCAAATCTTCAATAGCACGGCCAACTCGATAAACCATATTGATCTTGAGGCTGACATGGATCTGAATCTCTGACACCCGGCCCTAGGGCAAGGAAGGTTCGTAAAACACACTGCAATGAATGAAGAATCGTCGTTCCCCTAATAGGTGTTTTGTTTTAATTGCAGATCACTGCGTTTTATTGTCATCCTGCCGGTACTGATCTGCTTTATCTGTACGATTTTAAGTATTTTGATACTTTTCCAAATCCACACATAACAAACCCTTTGGGATGGGAACTGGGACTGGGACTGGGACTGTGGGAATGGCGTGTCTGCAATATATAGGAGCGCAAATTTGCCTTAGTGATTATTAGATTTATACATATATAAGTACATATACATAGAAAAAGGCCGAACCAGAACAAAGAAGCATTTTGAAAAGTGCTTCGGATTTCTTATATTTATACGCCTATACATACATGTATGTTTATGTATATATAGATAATGCAAAGCATGGTATGATACGATACGAGTATCGAGTATGGGAGCAGCACCTCCTCCCACATGCACCTCGGGCGATGCCTTACAATATATTGGATGTACACTTTTCTCGTTCTGTATACGTATATGATACTATAATGGATAGGAAAAGAAACAATAAGATATACCACATACGTAGAGCATGTATGCATGTATGTATGTATGTCTCGTGTATTTTCGAATTCCTACTTATGGAAACATTTGTCTAGCCATAGCCATAAGCCATAGTCTATGATAAGGATGCATTTTGTACAGAATGAAATTAGAATAAAGCAAATTATAAACGTACATTTTATGCGGAATCTCTTTTAATACAAAAATCAAAAGCCCAAAGTTAAACTTAAAACAAATTTTAATAAGAACCCGAGTATAAAATATAAAAGAAAACATTAATTTGGGTGCAAACTTAAATAAATAGACCTAACTCTGTGGCTTCTAGGACTCCTGCAGTGGTTTTACTGTCCTGGTACTCGATAGAGAGACGCTACCTTCTTCAACCTCAAGGTTGGCCAACATTTCCATCATCTCTTGGTCACTAATTACGACCTCGAGTCTCTCGTTGTTGTTGATCACGGCTGCATTTGATCGCTGGAGCACTGGTGCCCCAGTTTCCCCACACAGGGCACGTAGTTCATTTTCGAGCTGATCGTCTTCCTGGCTGGCAGTTGTATCTACGGAGCTATTGGACAGGACATCTTGAACCTCTCTGTGCTGTTCCAGGGTCTCTCGCACATCGGCCAGAACTTCATCGACACTGTCGTACTTGAGGCCAGAGTCGGAGAGAACCTTTTGCAGCGTACTGGAGCCAATTTTATATGCGTCGAGGACTACACCAGTGTTTTGCGCCTCATCCACGCTGGACAGAAGAGTTTCAATGTTGTGCAGGGCAATGCTGCGTCGCTCTGAAACACACACGAAAGAAAGAATAAAAGAACTGCAGCCAAGGCCAAGAGGGATAATATACACTACCATGATTCTTTTCCACCAGATGCCTCTTGCGGAGGTACGTCTTGGCCATTTGCCGCTTATTCTCCTTTATGTACTGACGCGCCTTCTCGTCGTTCGCCTTGATTTCCTCCTCAAGGTTCTCCAGCTGCTTCAGTAGATCTACTTGCGTGATCTGTAGATTGTGCACGGCATGATCTGTCTCATTGATGTTGAGATCGTCCGTTTCCTTGACTGCATTCAAGATTTATTAGCAACTCTGTTAAGGTATCTCTGAGAACTTACGTGGTATTTTGATTAAATGAATGCTGCGCGCTTGCTTTTCAGTTTTGAACTCCAACCCAACCAGATGACGGACATGCAGGGTGATCAGGCAAGCAAAGATATCCCTCTCCGTGTGGATGCGAATGTTATGGACATCACAAAGGGACTTGAACGCATCGAAATGGAACAGTTTTCCTCGGTTCTCGGGCAACAACTTCTTAATCATAAGATCGCAAATGTCCTGCGTTTAAAGGAGCCAAAGATTATAAGCACATTAGCTTATGGTGTGCTATGCTTACATTTAAAACCTCCAGATGTATCCATTCCACCTAGTGTCGTCGCCTCCACATCCTCGCCAACAACGCTGTGCTTCAACTTGAGCCAGCTCCAGGATAAAGGACGTTTCACCAGGCTGTTTATCAGCCATCCACTCCAGGTATTTGCTGGATCACGTTCGTACTCGGTGCGCGGTCGGATCTGCTTCTGCTGGTGCATCTCCGATATCACTGTATCCAGACAGGCAGGCAGTTGGTCTCCTCTCATCAAATTCAGTTGCATATCCCGCAAACTGAACGTGACTCGGCCCCAAAACTTGAGGTATTGCGTTACAAGGTCTTTCCAGAATTTCATCTTTGTGTCATAATCTTCAATGCTTAAATGACGCGGGCGAAACGTTGCGAACCGAATTTGCATAACTTTGCTGTCTTCCCAGCATGCAGGGAATCTAAATTCCGATTTCTCTGCATCACGAGCCATTCCTATCAGATTTAATCCACTTTTCAGACTAAATAAATTTAATGCGCGTTTTGTATTTATTGTTTTGGTTATTTTACCAGCTGGTTGCTAGTGCTGGAAAGCTTAAAAAGAATGAGCGCGTAAAAAATATATCGGACCCATTACAGTTTACAGTTATTCAGTCCGTATCCATTTGTAAAAGTAATTTGCATAGCACGAATATACAGGCATAAATGTTTTCTACAGCAGAATATATATATATTTAAATTTAAACTGAAATTAATAAATTTAACAGAGTAAATATGCAAATTATTTCAACACATTTTGAAATTGTAATTTAGCCGTTATGGAATACCCCATATTTCTTGCATCTGTACATCACTTAACAGCACTGCCATTTTTCGTTATCGATATACTTTTCCCGCAACAGCTGATTCGCTGAATTAAAGAATTAATAAATAACTTCTCCCGAGCAATTGTTTTGAAGCTTTTATTGTGATATCGTGGCATAAACGTAGAATAATATTGTCAATTCAATAGACCAGCACTTGTATCAACTTTCTGAACGCCTAATACATAAAGGATACATCACATTTTGCGCCAAGGATAAATGCAGCATCAATTTCCAGCTCCAATCGTGCCACATACATACATATGTATGTAGAACTGCACGGCCACGGTCCCGTCCCAGCCAGCACAGCACAGCACCGCCCAGCCCAATCATCTGACGTTCTGCGTTTGTTCTTGCCATAAACTCTGATCCCCGATAAGATCATCTCATCGCCGGTATCTGCTATTACTGCAAAACATTTGCCAAAAGATTAGGCATTTGTGTGCGATCCGTTAGCTTTCTATCCTATTGTTCAGAGTGGCCAATTGAATATTGAACATCACAATGCTAGAGGATGATCCGATATCCCTAAGCTTTCATTTGGCGAAAGGTAAGTGATTCTCTTTCATGTTTTATGTTCTGCATAAAACGAATCTATTATAATTATATGTGTAGTGTCAGTCTGATTTTGAGACTATGAACTTGTGAACTGTCTCATGGACTTTCATCAGTCTGGTCTGCGAGTGCTCTTTTGTACCGCCCCAATTCCGCTTATCATGATGTGGCTGTGTGCGAGGTCTGACCATGAATAAGACAAGACTTGCATCCAGCATCTAGCATCCAACAGATGAATGACTTTGGGTCCCCAATCATCTGTGGACAGGGCAGGGCAGTACATATCACTCGAATGCTAAGCTCGATCGATCACGTCGACTCGTCGAAACCCTCGCGGAGGGTTCATGCTAGGTCGTTGGTTGCTTTGGATTTGTTTTAAATGTGTGGTTTTTCGTAATGTTTAAGTTAATTTCGACTCCGACGATGTCTCCGCTCATTAATACGGTTATACGTATACTATGTACATCTGCATATATATTTATATATGTATGCATGTACAAGAAGCGCTTATACATATGCGAAAGCAATGGTGACGTCGACACAAGCGCTGGCCTGGCTTGGCCTGGCGCTGATTTACTTTCGGCGTTGCTGTCGTCGTCGTCGTCGTCGTTGGGTGTTCGGCTCGTGCGAAGTGACAATAAAATTTCATTCAAACGCGTTTCATGCCTGTTTTCGAACGGTCTACGGATCGGATCGCGCGATCTCCCGTCGTTGGCTTTTTGCTGTTCGTCTTCTCAAAGCAAAAAAAAATAAAAATAAACCTATATAGAGCCGAGACTCCGAGAGTCTCTACACAGAGCCATAGGAAATTTCAATGAAATTTTGTTGAAATTACGTTCGTTGCAAATAAGCGGCAATTGTTTGCTTCCACCAAAGCCTGTGATATTTTTTTTTGTGTACTAGTACAGTACCCTTTTTAGAGAGAAAATCAGCACAAAAATGAAAGTTCCGACGCGCGACTCAAAATATTCATTCAATTTGAAAATATTCAAATTGCATAACGATAAGAAATCCACAAGCGCCTCGCTGGCGCCCACCGCCGCACATCCACCCAGTGGCACATCATCACCTGTGATCTCAACAAAACGAAACTCATGGCGCACTGCATGGCGTGAGGCTATGGGACGCAGCTCCACTATAAAGAATGCATCATCGCAGGAGATGGATGCGGCATTTCCTTCAGTGTTCGAACAACAACAAAAATCACAAAACCAGTGTCAAAGTTCCTCCGATTACATGTTGTCTACTGCCACCAGCACAGCCGCCAGCCCGCCTGCCGCTTCCCCTGTAGATGATTTGATGTGTAAGTTTCCACTAGGAATAATTCGAGAAGGAAATTCACAGCGATTGAATCAGAGACAGATAGGAAACTTTTAAATCAGACTGGGTCTGATAGAGATTATCGCTAAACATTTCATTATCAATGATTATGTATTCTATTCAACATTAAACTGGGGAGATCCCAAGTCAAATGGCTAAATAAATTGGAAGAGCAGAAAACTTTATGGCACTTTTCTCCAGGAAGATAGGAATAACTACTTCTGTAGATATGTATATATATTCTACATTCGTTGTATAAAAGATTGGCCATATTTTATTATATGCAATCGCTTGAACTCTGATCGATATGCAATGATCGTTAGGCACTACACCATACACTATACACTATATAACTACCCGCACTCGCGTGTACATCACTGGCTTATTGAGTGGTCAAATACTCGCATTTGTACTTGGTCGGGTCATTTTAGACATTTATTCAACCTGCCGATGATAACCGACGGACGCGAGCAAAGTGCAGATAAGAAACGGTTTATTTACTCGCTGCCACGCCCGTTTTGGGAGAGGGGGCGCACATATTTCGTTTCGATTCGATTTAACCAATTGTTGGCAATATTCAATAGCTTTTGACGGCTAATATATAATCCGTCAGTCTCAGTCGTCAATTGGAAGCCATCGACGCGCCGTGCCCCGTTGCCTGCCTGGTTGTGTGAGAGTAAAATGTTTCCGGTTAACGGCCGCCCGCTCTAATCGCTCCTCTACCTATACGATTACATACAATATCTGTACATAAAGTAATAATTACTTGAACACTCAAATACGCACTTGCCTGTGTGTTTGTACATATAGCACATACATACATGTATATGTGATTTGGGTGGAACCAAATAAACGTAAACGAAACGTGTTAGCCTGTGATTACAAGTTCCGTGTTATGTGCAGCGCGTTCTACGCCTCTCCATCACTTGCCACACAACTGCGGAATAAAATCGCGCATTCATTCCGTCCAAAATAATACAAATATTAATACGGCGGGTTACATCATGCCGGAGGCGCTACATTTTACATCGATCTTTGATCTAATCATACAAAGCGGTGCGTGCAACACAAAAGATACAACCTGATTCAGATATATGTACATACATAGATACACATACATATGTAGATATATATGTGCATTCATACATATGTATGTTTGTTAGTGTGTGACATAGTTTTGCGGCCATTTCGATCTTGACACAATGAACATGAACATGAACCGAACCGAATCGCTTTCAAACATTCATTCAGCGAGCAGTTTGAAGTTCGTTTTTTTTTTTTTTTTTTTTTTGCTCTTGTAATGTTTTGGTGGAAACAAGTTGGTTTGGCTTTTGACCGATACTACTTTTCGATATTAAAATTATTATTATTATTATGTCAAGTTCCAATTTACTCCAATCGGTTGCACCGAGAAATTCTCTAGTCGTGTGTAGTTGTGTGTGAGCCGTCAAGCACAAGATATGCAATTTGGTTTTTGGGTTCTATGTAGCGGGGGAATCTATGTGGGAAAAGTGTAGAGCAAGTTTAAACTGTAGTACTATATATGTACATTTGTGTAGTGTTGAAATGCTTCGAAAATGATTGCAACACTGAAAAACTATATTTAATGCCTATCAAAATTTGACAGTCAATAATTAAGGATAATTGTGTAAAGTGTGGACCTATATAGATACAAAATATAGTCAAGAAAGAGTATAAACTGGAATGGGATTTATTATTGAGACATATGAATGTGGTACAACGGAGCGGTATCCTCTATCATGTTCATAGAGGGGCAATTGGGAGGCGAAAACTTCTCATAGGTAAACCCACACACACACACACCACAGCATAGTTTAGATTTCTCCGATTTTAGAGGAAACGTAGCTTAAGGTTAAACAGTAGTTTAAGCCATCATCTGTAAATATTGACTGGTTTCTCCTCGAATCATTTCAGCAATGCCATGGTTTGGCATGGACATTGGCGGCACCCTCACAAAATTGGTGTACTTTGAGCCCAAGGATATAACGCCTGATGAACAGGATCGCGAGGCGGGCATTTTACGGAATATACGACGCTATTTAACAAAAAACTCGGCATATGGCAAAACCGGACACCGCGATACCCACTTGCAGGTAAGATGATCTGATCACGCTCCCACGATCAGACAGAGACAAGAGTTTCCGAGTCAATGATTCAAGGGCACGGCACTCATATGTATACTATATGTACCCATACTTTTATCACCTCTAGAGCCAAGTAACATTCGTTGCATTTCATCATTCAAACTGGATGGGAATCGATGGGGCTGCGCATGGGAATGGGCGTGCCTTTTGTAACGAAATTTGGAAGAGGCGCGTGTGCAGGCCATTCATTATCATCTAAAATATGATCGAGAGGCGGTGTTTGCGCGTCTAGTGTCAACAAGTCATCTTGTGCAGGTCGGAATGGGTCGTCGTCTGATGATTTCATCTATACTACGTGTGTCTCTCTCTATCTTTCCTTGTGTGTGTCTAAGCTTTTCGTTTGCTCAAGATCGTAACAACATTCGCGTGAATCCCCTATAGCTAATGAGGGATATTGAAGCTCAAAAGAATAACCCTTATACCTAAATCCGCACGCTTACTGGCAGGCAATGCTAAGTACTACCCAATGGGGCCGGCGGGCAGTCGCAGTGGGGAGCGAAAAGGCACATGGAATAAATAGCAGAATTGCGTGTAAATTCGTATACCGACTCGCACAGTAGGAAGGGAAACTGGGGATTTTACGACAAAAGCTTACATGGCGCGATCGTTGACTTTTGCACTTGCGGCTGTTGTTTTTTAATGGGGCTCGTCGAGTCGTCAGTCTATTGGCATATTTATGAAGCTAAGTCCGCTCGTGTTCCTGGCCAAAATACTGACCTCATACGTAATAGTGATAGTACTTCGAATGTTCCATTCAAGAGCATCTTGCACAACGCACTGTGACGCACGACGAACACAAGTCTGGCATCGTCATAGACTCGTAGATACATATAGTACAAAGGTTCTTTGACTTATACTATACTAACTCTTACTGGAATCATCTCTCGTTTCAGATGGACAATGTGGAGATACGCAAGAGACGTGGATCCCTGCATTTCATTAGGTTTCAGACCACAGATATGGGCAACTTTCTATCGCTGGCCAAGCAAAAGGGCATGGCCGAGCTGGTGACCACTGTGTGCGCCACTGGCGGGGGAGCATTCAAATTCGAGAAGGATTTTCGCGATCAGGTCAACATGAAGCTGGCCAAATTCGATGAACTCGATACGCTCATCAAGGGCATACTCTTTGCCGATCTGCACAATCGCACCGAATGCTACTACTACGAAAATGCACGGGACATAATGTAAGCAAAAGCAACATCAGACTAAAGATTTCGATATATCCATACTCATGCAGCTTCGATGATTCTCTTTCTTGCAGCAAAAGCGAGAAGCGGGCATTCAATTTTTCGCAACCATTTCCATTCATATTGGTGAATGTTGGCTCCGGTGTCTCCATTCTGGCTGTCTACGGACCCAACAACTACAAGCGCATCTCAGGCACAAGGTTCGTATATGTTCTACTGAAGAAAGAGCCCTTTGCTAATTCATTGGCTTCTCTTTTTATGCAGCTTGGGCGGCGGTACATTCCTGGGTCTGTGCTGTTTGCTTACCGGCTGTACAACCTTCGAGGAAGCAATACAGCTGGCCACCAAGGGCGACAACAGAAAGGTGGACAAGTTGGTAAAGGACATTTATGGCGGCGACTACAATCGCTTCGGCCTGCCCGGAGATTTGGTGGCATCAAGGTAACACACGACAAAAATCCGAGCTGCCCTTCATGGCCAGTTGTTGTACATATTCCGATACGTTTATTTTTTTAGCTTTGGACAAATGCACATTGACGACAAGCGGGTTTCAGTGTCCCGTGAAGACCTGGCCAATGCCACACTAGTCACTATAACCAACAACATTGGTTCCATAGCACGGATGTGTGCCCTGAACGAGAAGATTGACAGGGTTAGATATGCACACAAACTCAATGGGAATCACAGACTAACTTGAGATACATCTTTTAGGTGGTGTTTGTGGGAAACTTTCTACGTGTAAACCCCATATCCATGAAGCTGCTGGCGTACGCCATGGAGTTCTGGTCAAATGGCACAATGAAGGGACTCTTCCTGGAGCATGAGGGATACTTTGGTGCCCTGGGATGTCTGCTGCAGTTCAATGGCGAGCTAGCAGCTGCTATAAACGATGGCCTTGACCATTCGCTAAACACCGAGCACACAGTCTCAGATGAAAGTGCCAGTGCATCAGACTCCCCGATCCCATCCACAGCGGATAAGCCAACAGAGAAAACACCGCCGCTTTCGCCAACAACAACACACTCTACTAGGTAGTCGCTGTAGCACCACGTTCCGTGCTCCGTGTACAGTAGACCTAAGATTACTTGGACAATGGAAAATGGAAACTTTATGGAAATCGGATCAATCCCTTGCTGACTATTATCCCTTGCTCGGTATTCAACATCATTTCTTTTTCGGCTTTAGTTCATACATATTTATGCATCGCGAGGTTGCCGCCACTTGCAAATGCATGAAATTACAGAATAGATAATGTGCCTGTTAAAAAAAACCACGACGAATTTCGGGCCGCCCCCCAACCTAAGCCGAACTTCCACTTTCCTTTCCGATTTGACATGTGTATGTATGTGTTCTTACATAAGTGAATTTTACTAGCATAACATTGTAAGATACAATTTCTGGTAGTTTTAGTTTAAATTTTCTACAGTGATAGATTATAGATTATAGCTCACGGAAATGTATTACAAATACAAACACAACTTGACCAGGAAATTGCAATTTGAAAGTCAAAGTCACGCGCGCAACGTACATCGTCCCATGTACATCACGTATTACATACATACATACATGCATCAAGGTACATATGTCTAAATGTGACCTTTACGATACGATATTCATGCATACTTATAAGTTTCTATTATAACTTTTGTGTACATGATTTTTAAGTGGATGTTCTAAAGTTTCTAATTTAGCAATTAAGTTTTGTGGTTCCAATTTGTCGGCAGGTTAATAAAAATTGTTTTAAAAAAATTAACTTAATTTTAGCTTTATTCTAAAGATCCTGATTGTCTGTTAGCTCAAGATATTGAAAATAATAGAGACAGAGCCCTGTGGATTCTGTAAAATGGTGCAGGAAACATTGTAACACATGCTATGCGAATGCGCTGCACTCTATTAAAAGAGTTCTTGGGAATTTGGGAAACAAGCCCCCAGACCTGTTTAACTTCATTGAATACAAATATAAAATTATAATAATAGCACTGAAATTATTGCTTCGGCCTGGTTGTTTCCACCCTTACCCAGTTATACTTTGTTAAGCAATTAATACACAAATGATCAAAGTACAACAGGCCTTTTAATAATAATATATATATATCTGTAGTGATGTCTGTATGTTATATTTTCGATAGATTTTACATGGCATGAACTTTGAACTTATAAAAGATGGCTTAATGGATTTGCTGCAGATCCAGTGCATACGTCTGCGGAACGTCTTTTTATTCCGCTCTTCAGTTTTTGGCCATTGATTATTTCTTATTATGAATTCAACTAGTTTAAAAACAATGTTTTTTTTATCAATTAAAATCATAAATGCGGCTGTAGTCCCGGCGAACACCGCAGTTGGCTTTGAAGTCGAACACTCGCAGATTGTGGTCCGTGGCCACAAACAAATATTGGCTATCACAGGCAAGACTGTAAACGGGCGACTGGCAGTTCTGCTGGCGCGTTCGCCCGGGAAAGAACAACTGCACATATTTGGGCATTCGAATGTCGTAGAGATTGACGCGGGCGTGTCGGTTGGTGCCGCACAGCACGGCGTACAGGCCATCGTACTCGAGGCAGTAAAATGAAGAGTCGAACGGATCCTCCCAAATGGCAACATCTCGATCGATGCGTCGATCAAACATCCTGAATGTCGTATCGAAATTGGCCGTGAACAGAACGTGCTCATCCTTGATTTTCAGATCATATATGGAAATTGTGTTTGAGTTGTGTACCACCTCCTCGCCACTGTAGAATTAAATCTGGTTAGCAATTGCTGCGAAATGATAATGCTTTAAGAGATATAGCTACCTCTCCACGTGGATGGCTCGCAGTGCCCGCCGACCCTTGTCTGTGTAGAGACCCCCGTAGAGCCATTCCCCACTGGCACTAAGCTTTAGAGACTTGAATGAATGCTGCAGCTTCATGGCCAAATCAAAGTGCGTGAGTCCAAACTCCTGGGAACGCTGCCACACCTTGCAACATGCATCGGTGCTGGTGACATATACGTCATCTATGAAGTCGACGCAATACAGGTACTCGCTGGGCTGATGCATTTGCTGTTCGGTGATTCCGTTCCCATCGCACAGAAAGCACGCCCCACAGACGCGACCCGCAAAAAGTGTGTCTTGCTTCTTTACAAAATCTGATATGTCGCTCCTCGTGGGAGTGGTGATTTCTTCATCAAACAATCGCGGCAGTGCCTCCGTAGCCGGTCGCCGGTATTTGCGTAGATAGCTGTCATGCGTGACGTACAAGGCGTCCCTTTCGAGGCACAACTTCGTTGGGAACAGATGCGCATGGTGATAGTAGGGACGTTCTCGGTAGGTCCCGCTCAGCCAATTCCTCGATACTTGAAGCCTCTCGTGATAAGTAAGACGCGTTTTGTTTCTGAACGGTGATAAAATATGCTGTTAACACACAAATCCTTCGCCCTCGCCTCCGCAACCATTCAGACCTTTTTTCAACACAAGGTTCGTTTCTATGGCCGCACAACAGTAAGTCCTTCGTGAGTGGGTAAAAGATGTGGGCATCTATTATACTATAAAATTGATTCAACATTAAATATTAGTAATTTTGTAATATTTGGGTTCCTTCTTACGCAAACGGTATTTACCTGCCTAGGTGCTGGCTAGCCTTGCCCAAAGACATCAATTCGCTTTCAGAGCAATACTTGAAAATCACCAGAAGACAGTCTACGTTTAGATCTGTAATCTTCATTGTAATTTTGATGGAACATTTATTAATTCATTTATTTTATTTATTTATTTACAAAAAGACATGTTTAGTGTGACCGCGGATGTATCGAAAAAATATACCACCGGATGACCCTCAGAAATATACCGTAAATATGCAGCGCAGAAATTTCCCTAAAATTTCCCCAATATTTCCCAGATAAAGTTATCGATTTTTTTATCTTTTGTCAGCTGACAAAAGATAAATTTATCTTTGACGTGGGATCGGTCTGGCAGCCTTCAAACATAAGTGTGAGCCAGACTGCTGGGAAATGTACAAAATATACCGTAAATACATGTGAACACCCGAGTTAAACCGCGGTAGAGAATAGCGTTTTTCGAATTCTCTTTGCAGATGTGTCACCTGAACTGATAATTCGTAATTAAATAGTACGCTTATTTCTCAAGGACTGTAAAAGCAAGAAGCAACTGGATTTGTTAGGCAGACGTGGTAGAACACAGTCGTTCACAGATATTTCCGCCAACATCTGGGAAATTCTGCTTGGGCTTCTCTAAAGAAATTTATTACAAAATTGTAATTTTAATTGTAATTGTTTGTTTATTGTATTTCCTAGTGCTACAAGCAAGGGGCTTATAATTAAGCACTAGTCACTAGGTGTCACATTTTTTTTTTTTTTGGTATTCAGCTTATATCTAAATTAATCTTTTTAGTCTGACATAATTATTAACGGATACATTTGTTGGTTTGTTTTCTTAATCTAATGTGAGGTGGGCTCCTAACTGAGTTTTGAATTGTGTAAGGTTTCGAATTGTTTTCATTAATTTAAATATTCAAATATGATAAAATAATAGAGCGTACATCAAGAGGTTTGCGTCTGTCGATGTAAGCCGACTGTAAAAATAAATAATGAGGAACTGAAAGTTTTGGGGACAGTGGTCGCCCATATATACATACATATGTGCATACATACTATATGTATTGTATATATAATTGCGTATATGCGTACAGTGCACCTACATATACTATTAAAGCTTGCAGTTATTTAGTGCACCGTTTCCGCAATTAGTCACGCGTCTCCGCCAAAATACTTGTGCTAAATACCTGAAGAGAACATTTGATTGACTATAAATGTCGTGGAAAATGTTTGATCTGTCTAGAAAGTATATCGCATCTCGTTCGAGATTCTTACTTTAATTCCGAATTTAACGTAATTGATTTGTTTTTACTCACTACGAGTGCAAGAGTAATTGGATGTACATTATGAAAGGTAGAAAGCAATTCCTATCGTCAAACAATAGTGTAGAAATTGGAAAGCTACAGAACGGTAACGAAAGAAACTCTAAATATAAGTGGAACGGCATTGGAAGGAAAGGTTGGGGTCAGGGAAAGTAGTTGACATGGTTCTAGTTTAATTTTATGGTTGTAACAACACTTAAATGTTAGAACTTTAAAAGTGAATTTTGTGTTCTTGTAACACTGGTTTTAATTTCACAGCCAACTATTTTCTTCTGCGCGTTACAAAGTCTGCCTAATTCTATACATTCTGCTAACATTATCTGAACATTCTGGAACCTATAACTGATATCTTAGAACAGGCATTGAGCTCCAGAATTCGAGAGTCACAATGTGCGAAGGTGACGTCGCTGTCAGCAGTTTTGCGTTTTGCGCAGTAAGCTCGCTCGCGATTCTCATTCGGTCGGCAATTTCATAATCTGACGACGAATGGAAGTGGAAGTGCTGTGCTCGATCACAGGTAGGTCTGCACACACACACACACGTGTACATACGATGTACCTTTACTGCATACATGCAAAGCCCCTCGGCACGTCGCCATGTCGGTAGACCAGTGTTGGTGGGGAATCTTGTTGATAGGAAAATACCCTACCCCTGTCTGCCGTTCATAATATCAGTTAGCCCCAGGGGCGTCAGTTTATTTGATATTGCATGGCAAAAAGTAAGCACTGCGCTCAGAAAGTCACGTTCGCCATTGTGATAAATACTATTATTCTTCCCCCCCCTCAACTTGCAAATACCTTCCTAATGCATTATCAATTTGGGAACAAATTAACTTGTATATGTAGCTCGAGCTTTAGCAAGTCGAATTTTAAATAAATAATAAAAATTCTACCGGAATATATGGCTTGAATCGTGCTGGAGAAGACAGGAGGAGCAAGAAAATATATTTTCATCCAGTTGGGTTACGGAAATGAACTACTTCCATTTGAAAAGTCCTATCTCCAACAGTTACTAGCTTACTATAGTATAGTTAGTCTCGACGTGCCACGTGTTCATACCGAATGAAAGATAAGCTTCAATCGAAATATACTCTTGTTGCTATGTAATGCCTCGAGGCTCACAAGTTGGTGACCAAATGGGAAATATATAGAGATAGATAAATGTGTAGTCAGTTTTGTTCTTGGTGAGATCAAACTTTAATGTATTATTATTAGGTTTCACGATTTTCTCTTACAAGATTTCTAATAGTAGGTAGCAGAACAAGCGAATTACAGAAACAAATTATATAATAAATAACAATTTGCATTCGTTGCACTTTTAACAGGGAAACTAATGGTTTTAGAGCCCAAAAAATAAATCAGGGCGACTGTCTTTTGATAAGATCAACAGTTTACAAAAAAATTATAATATTTATATTGTACATAAGTTGGTTTTGTTGTTTTGTTTTAGGAAGAATCGGTTGCAAAGGTGAGAGTGTACGAAGAACGTATTCATAAACGAAAATCCGTCCTCGTGTTTATTGGAAGGCAGTGAGTTCTTGTGTCTGAGAGAGTTTAAGCGAGGCTTTAAGTCTTTGTTGGCAGTACCACCTGCAGGAAGATGTGGAACGCATTCAGTTTCGGCGCGCCCCGAACCGAACCGGCATAGTGTGGGAGCAACCCATAGCCACAATTTCATAGCCATTCCACCATCCGGCGAGGCTCAGTTCGATTATGTTTCCTTAGCTGCAACTGAATGGAGGAGCAGCTAACGCTGCTTCCAAGCGTTACCATTAAAGCAACCCGTGGGGGGACTTCCGATGCGTTGATCATCCCATTTCCACGTCCGCACTCAACGCACTGGCTTGGGCCATTTGCAGTGTGCTGCGCGTATAGTCGAGTGGCTCTACGCCGATATCCTCGTACTCGTGTTTATCCCCCACGGGACAGAGCCCGCCTTCATCCTCATCGATGACTGCTGCGTCTTCATCGCTGTTCCCCGTTTCGTCCCAGTCCTCGGCCACTTCCACATTGACTGGCAGATAGAGATGAAACGGACGCTGCTCCCGCAGCCACGGTGTCAGGAAGATGTGAGTGGCGGTCATGCGTTCTATGTAGTCCTTGCGGAGCAGAGACAGCAGGAGCCACCGCACCGACTTGGAGAGCGAGGTGGGTATCTGCACGTTGCCGTGACGGATCACAGTGATGAGGTTGCAGTTGGCCTTCTCGTAGAATGGATACTGCCCGACGAGCATCGTGTATAGAATCACGCCAAGTGACCACATGTCCGCTGGTTTTCCCTTATACGTTGGCTGGGGACACAGTAGCTCCGGTGCTGTATATAAGGGGCAGCCGATCTTATCACTCAGTGTGTCGTCTTCGCCATCGAGTATCATCGAACCCTCCAACGATTCGTACTGCAGTTTTGTTCTGCAAGAAGAGAATATTTGACGTTTTACTTAATTGAAAATAAATATAAGAAAAGCTCTACGAACATTTAATAACGAAACTAAAACCCACTAGGTCTACATTCTTCCGTAACGTCTATACACTACATTATGTGCAATCTCATTACGTTGCATAACTTCGATTTGATTTTGGGTTTTGTGAGGCCCGCGCAATCACGAAAAAGACTCAAATCGATCGACGACGCCGACGCCGTTGACAAGTCGAAAGGCAGGCAGCCAGCCAGCCCCCGACTCGAGTCAAGTCGAGTCGAATTTGGCCAAGAGCGCAGTCGATGACGAAAGCGAAGCTCGCGACCCCAGACACCCATGAACGACGACTGCCTCGGCTCGGCCATCATTGACATTGGCCCACTTTTGAATGCAAAAAAAAACAAAGAGGAAAGACAAGCTCGGGGGCCGCAGCTCTTGATACCCTTGCAGATCGATTGTTTCTATTATGATTTAGTTATCCGACTGTTATCGCCCTATATATAGTAATCTGATCTTGTTTAATTTATATGGAAATGTCTGGATCGACTAAGCGCTTTGATCCTTTGATATTTTTCCTGAGTTTCAACTTCCTGGCGAACATCGTAATACCCTTTGAAGATGAGTACAAGAGAGGGATGCTGCGTCAAACATCGTCCAAAAAGTAGCAACCGAAGGCCCTATTGAACTACAAAAGCCGCATACATGAACATCTGTGTCTGCACGTGTGTGTGGGTATCCGAATCTGACCCTGAGCAAAAACTAGCTTCGAAAACGCAGCTAGCTCTTCTCTACCCCCACTTACAGTGCTCGAAGTTACAACAAATGACCTCGTCCGCCTGGAAAAGGTTTTTGTGCCGTGAGCGGCCAGAGAGCGTCTTCGAGAAGAGAGTCAAAGACAAAGAGAGCGAGAGAGAGAGAGGGAGGGAGAGAGAGCGAGTATTATTTGTGCCTCTCTCTCTCTCTCTCGTTTCGAAGTGATTCGTTAAACGAAAATACGGAAAACGGGCGACAGATAATTATTGAAACACCTTGAAAAATACCCACACATGTGGGTATATATTTTTCAAGGTACTCACACGTATATATTTACAAAAGTACTTATATGTTGCAATGTAAAAGAATACATAAATACATATATCTTCATATGTATAATCATGTTTGGATATGTTTTCTGCATACCGAGTAAAATAATAAACTGCGTCTTCGCGTGAGACATGCACACATACACACACATACGTACTTACGTACAATTTGTGTGTATAGAAATACAGAAGATCAGAGTCAGGGCCACTCGCCGCATTGTGACCTTAAAATATCAATTCGTGTGTGCGTGTGGCGTTTGATGGGAACATACATACATATGTACACACAAACTCACTCGTGCATAAGTATGTATGGATGTCTGAATCAACCAAAATAATACGCAGTCTATTTCAATGGAGTTGACTATACATACACACACATACATATACCCCTTATAGTACTATCACACCTCTGACTTGCAATACTGTTAGAATTAACAATAAAACACGTCATCGAAATCTTTTGTTTTTTCCGTTAATTAAGGCGAAAATTATTATCTCAAGCAAAGAAAAACAAAATTCCATTGCCCTGTCTCTGCAAAATTTCTATGTCAATAGATATAAGGCTATCTACATACATACAAACGTAAATATATGTACATGTGTACAAATATTCTCTTACTAAATAGTGCTTGTGCGAGCCTACTCAATATTGCATCAGCGACTGTATTAACACATATGCATGTACATCCATATGTATGAATTCAAATGCACTCATTTGGCCGGGCTTCGACACACTAATACACATACAGTCACCTAATGCGCACAAAGCCAAAGGCACAGTGGTGGTTCTATTATTCTCAAAACAAGCAAGTAGATTTTTCAAGACGAAACATTGCTGTACCCCACGATATGAACTGGTGACAACATTTTTGCCACGACTGTAGCAGACTGCGCTCAATATCGTATCCAAGTGTACATATCCATACCTACAAACATACATAGGTGTGTGTATGCTCTGTTCGTGAGTATAATTGTTTTTGTTGGCCTATTGGTGATTCGATTGCAACACTTGTTAAATGTTCAATGTTACCCACAACGTCGACGGCGACAGCAGCAGCAGCAGCAACAAAAACATGGGCCAATAACGAGAGCAACAATTGTGGCACCACAACCAACACCAACAGCTCTCGCGGCACATAACGAGTTTTCATCGAATTGCAAAATAAGCCGCTGCCGCTGCCACCGCCGACGAGCAGCACATGCAGGCCCCCCTTTCCGATCCATACACGACCAGCAAATGGTGGCGCTTAAATTTGAAGGTGTCTTGCTAGAGAGATAATGGCGTTGGAGCAACACGACAAGGGGCAAAGGGGCGAAGAGAGACACTCACCTTGCTTCGTCGATGAAATAGAAGCGCTTCAGCTTAAGGTCCCGCAGGATGATGCCGTTGCGGTGACACACCTGTACCGTCTGGCATATCTGGTGGAAAATGGCACGCGCCTCCGCCTCGCACAGTCGCTTCTCGTGCCTGATGTAGGTGTGCAGGTTCTCGTAGACGCCCGTGAGACAGCCGACAGAGTCGCGTCCCGGTTGCGCTTGCGCAATGATGATGTAGGTGCGGTCCTTGGACAACGGCACAATGTCGTGCACGGGTCGGATGAGCGAGTGGCCGTAGATGGTGCTGCGGCACAGGTGTTCGTCCTGCTGCAGCTGGAAGTAGGCCCGCTGCACCTTGTCCAGCGGTTCGTTGATAATCCGGCAGAGGAATTGCTCCCCACTGAAGACGTCCACGCACTTGAGGTTCGAGGACGTGAGATCGATGAGATGGCGGTACGAGGCGGGTGTTTTGGCCGCCGCAGCAGCCGATATGTGACTAGGTTGGGCGCTGATCAGGTATCGATTCTTGATCAGCTTTACCGGTTGCTCCCCGGCCAACCCTCTATCAGTTGGCTCGGCGGCGATGCCCAGGGCCAGCAGCTCACAGGCCCCACCCGGCGTGAGCAGCTTCTCGCGGATCGTCTGCAGCATCTTGGCGCTGGGAAATTCCTTCTTGGGCGTGAAAAGTGACCCAGGTGTCATTGTGGGTGACAGGCGTTCATCGATGCTGCCATTTGCTGGGGAATGCTGATGATTTATGCTGCTTCCGCTGCTTCTTGCAGGGCTAGACGCGGAGGCGACTGCTGGTGAGGCGGGCTGGGAGTAGATGACTATTTTATCGGCCTCGGCCGCTGTAGTGTTATTCTGCACTCCACTGTTATCCATGTTGCTGTATTGCGGGGTTCACTGTTATTACTTTACACTGGCGGCGTTTATCACAATTTTTGCTTGGATTTTAGGGGGTATTCTTCGGTGGGACCGTGGTTGCTGTGACGATTGTGGTTGGTCTACCGCGCGATTGGCATTTTATTGCAGCCTGCAGGGTTAGTTAACTATTTTGACATTTAACGACGCATCGTATCGTTCGGCACGTTTTGCTAGGCGGAATATTTCGATCTCTTGTATGTATTTCGCAACAGAGACAATTTCTGACGAAATTCTCGCGGCTAGCTGAATAATGTAAACGCGCGTTGGTTTATTCCGATTTTAAAACAAATCGAATCGCTCTCACACTCGCTATTCCGTGTGCGGATGAAACACGACCGACGTCGCTAAAAACCAAAAACGACTGTTACTCGCTCAACGAATATTTCTCGGTTGTTGTTTCGTGTCGTGAAAACTCAAACTCGGCCGCAATGGCATATTAAAAAAAGGCAAGGTGCCTATTTTTGGTCACCCTCGTTCTCTAGCGGAAATGTTTGCGCAGGTATAATGTGTACAAACTAAAATTTTGCCTAACTTTACAACTGAGAGTGGTGTGTCAGTGAACCAACCAGACACCAACATTAGCAGAATATTCTCGGAAACTCCCTTGTTTCTGTCTCTTAGGTAATTCTTGTGGAATACTGTGAAAGCCTGGAACGCCCTGAGCAGATTTTGACAGATCCTCTCTGACTGTCTCACCTTTTATTAATTATGTCTTGTTTCTCTCGCTCTCTTGTCACACAAGGCTGTGCTCGTTTGTGTACGTGAGTTCGTTTGCGAGCGAAAGAAACGTCATCCATCGTTATTTTTGAAAACAATTGCGTGGAACGCTGAAATTCCTGGCTTTGCTTGTCTCTCTCTAGAAACGTCATTGTAAAATACAAAGTATTTCTGTATGTATGTATTTGGACGTGTACCGAGGACGGATCCGTTAAATTTGAATGCCAAGAATAAATGAACAACTTTTATTTGTAATATCATTTCGCCATAAATACTACTCTACCTGTACATATGTACAGTACAGATGTAATTGCTCTACGCACTATAATTCAGCCCCTCGTTGTATGTATGGTCGTATGTATGTACAGTGTCAAAAACATCTGCGATCTTACATTCAGAGATTTTAATTTACCCATGTGTATGTGTATATGCGTGTCTGTATGTATCGCACACGGTATTGTGGAAGCGATTTACGATTGTTGTTTGCAGCTGTCGATCGGTTGGAAGGATCCCGAATACCGAAAGGAAGAGGATCACCACTGCAGGTCGCAGGTAGATTTCTATTGCCCAAGAAGAGAAGAGAAGCCAGCTGTACCACTACTTCATCCCTTAAGTATCAACATAGTGTTGTGGGGCACGGCTGTACATACTGTTCGGTGCAGTCGCATATTCAGCTGGCGCAAGGTGATTCCCAACCACCCGAGCATGTACAGTGGTCGACAAAAGTCATACGACCCGACCCCTATCTTTGCTACCTCTCCTCTGGAGACCAAAATGCAGTTTGAAGAAAAGTAAAAGTCAATCTTTTCCGTTTGAAAGGTGAAACTTGCAAATTTTTATTAATATTAAATTCGCTTATACACTTTTGTCCTCCACTGTGTGTATAAATGCACAAAACATATATGTAGAATGCCCAGGATACATACAAACATACACAATGAGTTGTACGCACGCACGCATTTTTTGGCGCTTGGCAGCCAGCACGTTTTTTGAAAAGTAACGCTCGCTCATTTAAAAAGAAACGTCTGTTTCGCATCCTCTTCTTCTTTTTAGTTCAATATCCACACAAAGTCGCCGATAAATACGGGACTGTGAGCGTGTGTGTGTGTGGGGAAAACTTAAGTTTTGGGGGCCGAAGCTTTTGATACCCTTGCAGATCCGTTAGCGCTCTCTGACAGCTTTCTGTAATTCGATTTGGATCTAAATTTGTCTGAGCTATAAAGTAGCACATAAAACATATGATTTCTGACAACAATTAAAAACCCATAAAGTAATAAAATATTTTCTTCTCTGCGTTGTCAAACATCTGTCAGACTTACAGTACTCTCTGCAAGGGTATTGAAATCGAAACAACCTCATTCGCTCACTCACTCTTTCTCCGCAGTTTCTTTTTTGATGTTTTTGCATCTGTTTTCTCATATGTGTATGTATGTATGTGTAAGCATGGAAAGTATGTAGGTATGTATATACACGAGACGAGTATTAACAACCGAAGAAGCTTGTTACCGTGTCCCCAAACCATACAAAAATGATAGCATCGAATATACATACATACATATGTACATATGAATGTACCGTACATACATAATATTTTATTTATCAATAAAAATATGAAATGAAAAAATATAGTTTCATCACATACCTCCTGCCGGTAATTATATTTCATTTTATAACGAAACGAAGCGTCCCTCTTCTTTAATTATTTGATTAGCTGAGAGGACTGTGATTTCAGCTTCTACTCTATTCGTTTTGAATATGTTATGTGGATAATATCCTTGTTGCATCAGTTTAGAAGGTAAACTTTCTTATATGCATACGAGTATATGTACATATGTACATACATATGCATAAATGCAAGTTTTTTTCTTTTCGTTAAGAATCGAAAATCTTGTTTGTACTTCTTGATACCTCTGTTTCCTTAGAAGAAGGATAATTTTCGAGAGGAAGAAACGTTCTACCGAAATTCACAAAGAAACAGAGAGGAATATACACGGATTTAGTATTAACAATTGAACAGACAGTAATTAAAATTTCACTGCTTGTCGAAATGAAAGGGTATACGAACTTAGGCATACCATACACGCCATTATGGTAGATGAATGCGTCACCACGGCTGCGTCATCAAGCTAAGTTGATGCTTTTGCCTCTCCCCTCACTTTTGTCTGGCTGAATCATGATTCTGACGACATTCTTCTCATACATGCACACACAAATAGAACAAGAACTCCAAAGCTACTCAATCGATACAGGTATTGGCACGAAGACAAAATCGACAGATTTTTACGCTAATACATACATAGGTTTAGAGTTGCACCTATAAAATGGGTATATCTAGAGACATACATAAGCCCCTAAGTTCGCATGGTATTCATAATAAGCTACCAAAAAGATGAACATGTAGCCTAAGCTCATGGCTCCACAAAAAATTGACTTTCTCGATGCACGATTTTGGTTTAAAACTTTCACGCTGGTGCTGCGACTCGCCAGCAGCCAGTCGGTTGTGATTTCATCAGTGCAATGACCCACTCGAACGGGAGAGCCCTCCGATTCGGAAGGTCAGTGCTCCATTATTAGTTTTTAAATAATGTATACCATTGAGGAACGGAACTCCTTTTCATCCTTTTCATCAATCCGAAATCCGATTAGTTTCAATAAAGTAAAAACACTAAACCTTAAATATTTGTATGGTTTAATTTAAAGAGTCTAAAATGTATAATATTTGATATATTTATTTACAAAGTAATTCATATTTAATTAGACATTTACTATCGTTTAACAAATGCGCTGTGTGCATATCGTTTAATAAATGTATTTGTACGTTTTCCATATATACCATATACATATAATTTAATATAATATAATATATAGGCATAGAATCGTATATTATAAACAATGCTTTATATTTATAACTGTATAAGGTATATATAATTCTCAGTAGACATGGCTAAAATATATAATTTGTGGCAAAAGGTATTTCGCTATTGATCAATTTTGATTTCCCTCGAGCACATTTCTCAGAGTATCACTTCATCGGGCCGGGGGTCATTAAAGAATGCATCGAATTCGGATGGGATAGTATGGGTTATGTTATATACGAGTACAGAGCTTTGGTGGTTTCGTTTAGGAATACCCTGGAGTTTCATTATCGCTCTCTTCCGCAATGGGTATTTTGTCTTCTGCCTTGGTGCGTCCCGTAAATCTCTCTATGGCTGTATGCCTTCCAATTTTTGCAGACGCGAAACCTTTGACCGAACCCCACGGCAACTTGCCAGCCTCGGAGGATGTCATTAATATGGAATACGAGGAGCACGCTTCGCCCTCATTGCTGTGATGAATGCCGTACAGAAAATAGACCACCATGCCAATGCATACCCAAACGAAAAAGCGAACCCAGGTGACAGCGTCTAGGTGGACCATCAGCAGAATGTTGCAGAAGATACCCAGCGCCGGTAGGAATGGCACTAGGGGCACCTTAAAGATCAAGCCGCGTGTGTTTTGAATGTGCACCGCCATTACGGCGACACAGAGGCAGGCGGCAAATATGATGAATCCATAGATGAGCAGGGCCCACCAGGTGCCCGAGTACAGCTCCGTCCAGGAAACCTTGAGCTCCACGCAGATGGCGAAGCACAGACCGATGTAGAGCATCACGGCGACAGAGACCACGGAACCTGGCTCGAAACGTCCCAGCAATGGTTCAAGGTAGCGGAACTTTATCTTCAGTCGCCCGGCCAGTCCTTCCTCGATCAAGAAATTCGTCGGCGAAGATGTGGTGTCGAGGCTCGACTGGGACATCGAGTCTTCGTCGGAGACATCGTCGGGACTGCCTGGGGTGTCGGGTGCCCGTATAGGGTTGTGGAGTTGTGACATGGGTCTATAGCGCAGGATAATCACGCTGGCCGAGACAATGGTATAGGCCAGCAGTGTCCCAATCGACATGAACTCCACCAGCTTTGCCAGATCAAAGACCAGTGCAAGAGTGGCACTCAGTACCCCGGAAACGGCCAGATTCAGCAATGGCACTTGGGTCTTGGCGTTTACTTTTCCAAAGCAGCTGAAGAGCAAACCGTCGGCGGCCATGGCGTACATGCAGCGGGGCAGAGCGAATAGCGAGCCCAACAATGTGGTTGTCATGCCGCAGAGAGCTCCGATTGAGATGATGTACTTGGCCCAGGACAGATTCAGTTGGCCGAATGCCTCCGGCAGGGAGGCCGCCGGATTAATATCGCTAATCGGGATCATGAGGGTCAGAGCTGCGCTTACCAGAATATATCCCACAGTGACGACACAGAGCGAGATTATCGTGGCTATGGGTATGGATGTTGCGGGACTCTTCGCCTCCTCCCCCGAAGTGGCAATCGAGTCGAAGCCAACGAACGCGTAGAAGCAGGTCGCTGCGCCCGCAATGACACCCCCCACGCCGTAGGGTAGGAAGCCTCCCTCGGCCTCTGACCAGTTCTTGGTGTCCGCATACCAGAAGCCAACACTTATAACCAGCACCATGACAGCTATGTTGACCAGAGTGAGTAGGCTGTTGAAGACCGCCGTGGCCTTCACTCCGACGGCCAGTGCAGCAGCGTATACGATGCAGACCATGAAGGCCAGTATGTCCGGATACTGGGCCAGTCCCGGCTCATGGATGCCGCCCGTCAACGCCAGCGTAGTATTGCCAATCCATCCACCCAGCATGGAGTCTACGTAGCCGCTCCAGGCCCGCGCTACCGACGCAGCACCCAGCATGTGCTCCAGCAGTATGTTCCAGCCAATGACAAACGCCCAGAACTCACCCATGGATATGTAGGTGTACACGTAGGCCGAGCCAGCCTTAGGCACTCGCGTTCCGAACTCCGCATAGCAGAGTGCTGCCAGCATTGAGATGAAGCCAGCCAGAACAAACGAGAGAATAATGCCAGGTCCTGCCATTTCCTTGGCCACCGTTCCAGTCAGCACATAGATGCCAGCCCCAACCATATGTCCAATGCCTGCAAGGAAATATCATCCATTAGCAAGATTGAATTGGTGGAATGGGGATCGGATTAGTCGGGTACCGTACCAAGGAGGGCGATGTCAAAGGTGGTCAGGCAACGATTCAGCGGTGTCTCCATTACGTCAGTGGGCACCACTTTGGTGCGATTCATTTTGTTGCACAGTCCGGACAATATGTGCTTCATTATGGCACGTCTTGAGCTCGGCATATTGATGATTCCAACACGTTCCTTCCTTCTTCTTCTGGATGCGAAAATTGATGCAATTAATTAGTTGCTTAATCGAAATGAAGTACCGAGTTTATTCTGCGGGGATGCTGTTTATTTTATTTCGTATTC
This sequence comes from Drosophila bifasciata, assembly GCA_009664405.1. Classification (NCBI taxonomy): domain Eukaryota; kingdom Metazoa; phylum Arthropoda; class Insecta; order Diptera; family Drosophilidae; genus Drosophila; species Drosophila bifasciata. The sequence continues at coordinate 44,641,511 of CM019043.1, forward strand.
TGCGGCATTTGGATTACCTTCTCACTTGTTGTACACAAGCAGCTGTGGCTGTATTGATTTTTATTGGGGAAAGCTCCACCACGTAGTCGCAAGGGTTCCCTCTCCCCTATCAGCTTTTAGGGGTGGTGAGCAATCCCGATGAAAATCAAAAGGATTGTCTCCGCATGAAAATAACTATTCTGTTATTAAATATTGGTATATTACTTCGACTTAGGAAGACTTGAAACTTGGTGCTACAAGATTGAAAATTATATCGGTCTCATATTGGTAGAAAAGATTAATTTATCTTATCCTGATAAGGAAGCATTTTAAAAACAAACAACTTTAACCGATAAATGAATCAAATTAATCGAAAACAAATGTCAAAGGCCGCCAATTCTACATGAATTCTACTCAGTTTATACATGTCTACATGAGTTCTACACAAAAAACTCCCCAGCAGCGAGCTATTGAATGTATGCAACTAAATATGGATAACCGTTTTACAGCACTGGCCAAACAGAGAAAATTTAAATGAAAATGTAAAACAAAACAAGAGGACATATGTAATTTCACGGAGATGTCGAGGATCTTGTTGATCACGCACGGTAATCGTGGTCAGCAATTACTCTAAAAAGGAATATTCTTCATCGTTTTGACTTCTCAATTATTCAGCTCATTCATTATTCAGCTCAATTATTTATTGTTTTAATAATTTTTTTTAATCTCTCAAAGATGTTTAAAAGGAAGACGATTTTCATTAAATGCATCATCTGTATGTTTCTACGGTCCTCCATGCATTGTTTAAAAAAAAAACTTCACATATCACAAAAGCAGCAGTTGATTCGCTCTGTTAACATCATCGGATACCCATTAAACCCTATCATCTTATGCTGGATACATTCCTCGATGACTTTGTAGGCCATGTGCCAGTCGCAGCTATTGGGGCGTTTCTGTTTAATGAGCCTGAAGAATAGCAAGTAAAATGATTATAGAAACGGAACAGCCGCAGGTCTGAGGCCATACCTGCATAGGTGCTTCATTATGTCATATAGCCGATCCGTCAGTTTCCTTGTGACCAAGTCGCAGAGCTTTCCATTCATCATTATAATGTCAGTTGGGTTGGGATACACATCACTGCTGACCCAAGCGGCCAGCATCGATTTGTAGTTGCTGCCCAGCAGATAGTTTTGCAGAGAAGTGGGCATCCCTGGAGTGGCGCTGGTCTCCACTGCAGGCGGCTGTATGCTTTGAGGAACCTCGCCGTCCGGTCGGGAGATGTACTCAAAAATGGCAGGATGAACATGATTGGGCAGCTTGTCGATATAGTCGGCCACAATTTGGTCTGTTTCACCACCACCTCGGTAACGTTTCCGGAGTGCGCGTCGTAGTTCCAGAGCCCCCTTTGCGCCCTTGGATGCTGGGGTTTCCAACGGCGGCGGCGGTGGCGGTGGCACACACGGCGAGAACATGCGAGGGGGTTCTGGTATTAGCCTTCTACGCGTTCCGGCAGACTGTTCCGAGCTTATGGATAGCAGATGTTCCTCCATGTTGTTGAGCACCTCACGGCGTATATCCTCCGGTAGCTGTGCAAAAACATCCAGATCAATCTCCGATTTGCCTAATCGATCGGAGACATTGACCGGCGGCGGCTTAGGTGGAAAAAGATTTTTTCGGATCGCCAGTTTATTGGCAGAATTCTTCCATAAAGATGACAAGTCTTGTGGATTTTGTAACCCCAAATCATCATTCCTTTTTCTTCGCTAATACTTCAGGCTGCTTCTCATCGTTCACTTCCACGGTGGAGTGTTCCCCTACGTCTGGATAGTGGATAGAATATAATTCCATGACGTATCAAATACAAAAATTGTCTTACCCTTTCGCTTCTCTGACATTTTCTCAAACATTTGCAAGAGCACGTTCTCCTTTTTCGTTTCCTTGGCATCTGAAAGCCTACTAAGATGTATGCCAATCCCACGTAGCTCGTGCGGAGGCAAGTCAGACTCCTTCATCAGCTTGAGCACGTGCGATGTGATCACATTAACATCTTCAGTGGGATGCGGCAGTATAATTGACTTGTTGATGGTGTCACAAACACCGTGTCCCATAAACTTGGACGCCTCGACTGGCGCCTCGGCGGCACGCACCATCACCTTCAAGCAGATCGATTTGGCCTTCCGTTTGATATCGGTTAGACGCGTAGTCACTTCGGCACTGAGCTGCCGCAAAAATGTCTCGCACTCGCTGGCAGTGGTGAAGCGTATGCCGTAGTTGACCTCAGCGGACACAGATTTGCGTTGCTGTTGGAGGGAGAATGGAGAATGCATCACTATAAAATCGGACTCAGTGTTCTATAAGAAGCCAACCTGCTCGTAGACCAACGGGCGTAGATCAATGCCACGACAATTCTGGTGCAATGTCAGAGCCAACTTTTTACCCAGCACCGATTCTAGTGTCTCCAGCGATGTCGCCTGCACATCGCCACAGTTCCGCAGACCTGCCTGCTCGAGTTTGTGGCGCATGCTGGAGCCCACGCCCGGCAGTTCTTCCAGAGGTGTTGGGGCCATGTAGCCCAACACATCGATGTCTGCACCCAGTAAGTACTGTCCATTCGGCTTAGCCTTCTTGGTCGCCATACGTGCAAGCAATCTAGAAAAAACAAACTCACCTCGTTAAAATATGAATCATATCAATCCACCCGCTACTGACTTGTTCGTGCCTACTCCCGCAGAGCAGGGACATCCCGTCTTGGTGCGAACTTCCTGTCTGAGATGGGCCACAAGCGACATCACATCCACTTGGAGATCCCCCACCAGATCAGTAAGCTCCACAAACATCTCGTCACAGCTCACGGCCTCGATGTTCAAGGTGTATTGGGCCACAGTTTCGTACAAGGCAAAGGCCACCTCCTTGTATCCCTCAAAGTCGTAGGGGATTGTCTTGAGGTCGGGGCACAGCTTCAGGGCCTGACCCACAAACATGCCGTTGCGAATGCCTTTGGCACGTGCCTCGTAGCTACAGGATGCGATCTCCGAGAGCGACATTTTCTTGTCGAAGCCAGAGCGAACTTTGTCCGCACGGAAATCGTCATGCAGTTGATGCTCGAATCGCTCCTCAAAGAGCTTTCGTTCAGCCTGGCGATCGGACTGCGGATGGACGGGCACGTCGGTGGCTGCACTGCCTCCCTTCGAGTGTGTCACAGCAATGGGCAGGCCGCGCCACTCCGGATGCGATCTCAGACCGACGGAGACAAAGAAACAGTCCATGTCAATGTGCATGATGAAGTGTACTGAGCCCGACGGCATATTCATGTCCTGGTTGCAGCTGAGGACTGATCTGAGTTCTTCCCGTTTGGGAAATGGCTGACCGCCATTCGCCTGACGCAGCTCGCACACGTACTGCTTGAATCCCGCCCCGAGTGTGGCAATGTGATGCAGGCGCGAGTTCTTGTAAAACTCGCTGAGGAAAGCTGGATCGACGGCAGTGCGTGCGCTGTTGTTAGACACTGTGGACACAACTGCAAGAGATTTGTCTGCCGTCTCCTTCTTGGGAGAGGTGGCCACAGCCTGCTGCAAATCCTTTAGAATGTTGCTCAGGTCGTTCTCGCTGGGCACGGACATTTTTGGCGGTTCGGGTGCAGCCTCAGACTGGGGGGACACAGCCAGAGTTTCATTAGTTCTGCTCGTGTTTTTCCCTTTCCCGAAGGCGAGTCTCGGTTGGGTGGTTTTCTGGTTGGTGTACAGCAGATATGGCTTGTAATCCAACACACGCTTGTTATCCAAACAGTCCACGATATATTGGGCGCTTATTATTTTGCTTGTGTTCATGTTGCGCACCTTGACGTCTGGCAGATTGGACGCTATGATGAACTTTGTATGCGGCCTTTCGTAGTGGTGATATGTGCCGCCATGGACCATCATAATTTGCTTCAGCTCCTGTGCCGATGGATTCGTCAATCCATTGACAAAAATCGAAATGCCTTGAAACAAATTCGACTTGCGAAATGGATCGCTGGCGGCAGCAAATTGTTCTTCCAGCTTGGACTTCTTGGCCTCGAAGTACCCGCCCTACAAGTCGTTGCAACATAGTAAAATCGTCTTAATTCGGCTTACTAACTTACCCATTCGCCAAAGCCATTGTTGTCTTCGTCTGCCATAGAATATAAAGCAAAACTTTCAGAAATCGTAAAAGCCGCGATAAATATTTTTTTTGTTAGTTTCCCTGACAATCAGAAATATACCAAAACAATCCTTATCAATTTCAAAATATACCGTACATATATCACAAGCGGTCACACTGTTGTTAAAATTACGAGTGTTGCCAGACCAATCAAAAAAGATATACTCTGCGCTTAACAGCACTCTATTGCATATGCGCTTAGCAGCACTTTTAGCGCTGTACGGCTGATTGAACGGTTTCGATTAACAGCACATTGAGAGTTTGCGCCTTCAATTTGAATTTGAAATACAAACAAACACTCAACTTTGTTTTTTCTGTTTTTTTAACCACATTCAATGTAAATATGTATTTGTTGTTTATGGTATAGACATTCCGTCTGCTTGGATATAACGCTGCTTATATCTTATATCTCGGACTTCTTGGCCTCGAAGTACCCGCGCTGCAAGTCGTTGCAGCATAGTAAATGCGTCTTAATTCTGCTTACTAACTTTCCCATTCGCCAAAGCCATTGTTGTCTTCGTCTGCCATAGAATAGAAAGCAAAACTTCCAGAAATCGTAAAAGCCGCGATAAATATTTGTTTTTGTTAGTTCCCCTGACAATCAGAAATATACCAAAACAATCCTTATCAATTTCAAAATATACCGTATATATACCACAAGCAGTCACACTGTTGTTAAAATTATGAGTGTTGCCAGACCAACCAAAAAGATATACTCTGCGCTTAACAGCACTCTACTGCATATGCGCTTAGTAGCACTTTTGCGCTGTACATTGATTTGCGCCTTCAATTTGAATTTGAAATAAAAACACTCAACTTGGTTTTTTCTGTTTTTTTAACCACATTCAATGTAAATATGTATTTGTTGTTTATGGTATAGACATTCCGTCTGCTTGGATATAACGCTGCTTAGCTGCTAGTTTGTCACCCGCATATGATATAGTATGAATGCGTCGGTTTGTTTTATGGGAGATTATAGTTATTATAACTTTGATTATTTGTAACCCTTCTTTGGCTTCCTTCCTCCTGCTGTTGCTTCTGCTGCTATGGTGTGGCATGTGGGGCTTAAATAGAGAGCTTTAACTAACTTAATTGCAAGGGGTTTTCATTAGTGTCTCGTGTAAATAATTTCAAATGCCTTCAAACATTCCTTTTGGTTTAGTTTTTGGGTGTGGGAGTCTAACAACTTAACGATAGGCCATAACAATTTAGTTTTAACAATAGAGAACCAAAAAATGTTTGGTAATAGGTATAATCGTTTTTGTTTGTTTGTTTGTTTGTTTGTTGTTGTTGTTTATAGGTAAATTGAGTGATTGTATTTTTCTTGACTAGGATTAGCCACCTTCCAACGCTCCAGCTTCTGCTCCGGCTCCTCCATGGGTAATATATCTTTATGCAGCTAATTCTGTTGCACGCTGGGCTCTCCTCCGTTCTTCTGCCTTCTGCCCAAGGGCGTGCTGGACAAATCTCAATGTTGCATGATTTTGCTGCGATTACGATAACGATTACGATTCTAATTCCAATTCCTTATCCGGATTTTGGAGAGAGTGCTTCTCTCTGCTTAGTTGAGGAATCCATTTGGTTTGCCTCTTTTTAATAAAGTACATTTATGCAGTATGCACGTTGTATATGGATATATCATATATGTATGTATATATATATATTGTTCAATATTTTATGCACGACGCCCCCCGTAAACCAAAAAGTTCAAATTTACATACAAAATTCTAACCATAACCATTCTAACCGCACATACATACTCGTACCATGAGTACTCTACTCGCTCCCCGCCCCCACCCACATACTAACCGCTACCTTCCCGCTAGGGTCTTAAAAAATTGGTGTCAACATACATACATATGTTATCATGTTATCTGTAGGTGTATCTGTGGGACGTGTTTTACTTTGTGTGTGTCTGTGTGTGGGTTTTTGTGTGTTCTGTGTATCTGTGTGTACTCTGTGCGTATCTTTTTTGTGTGTGTGTGTTTTATTAAATGCAGAAGTTCGACTTTTGCCCAGCTCCTGCCATACCCATCGACCTTTTGCCCCATTTTCCCTTTGATCTGTCTGCTGGTTTACTGTTCTCCCCCCGCTGCCCCTCTTTGTAGGTGTGTTTTTCCTGCGTTTTTTTTTTCTGGCGTTCTTTTGTGCATGGGGATCGGGTGGATGTGGCCGGAGAAAAATTACATGTTCCTGCACTGGGCACAGACGGAGCGCGCCTTTGTATTGTCACGCACAAAATCATGCACATTGAATTTTCCATCATCGCCGTGGTCGTATCCGCGACTCTTGAGCTGCCTGCAGGCGACAACAAATGTGAGTGGGTGGAAGAGAGTATCGTAAATGAGGGAAATTCCCAGAAAGAACTTATTGCCACAGAGACGGAGGGAAAGACCTACCTAGCCACCGCTGTAAAGGCCAGCTCCACATTGAGTCCCGTCTTGGCTGATGTCTCCATGAATGGCACATTGTGCTCCCTGCCCAGGCGCTCGCCATCCTCCCGCTTCACCTGTCGCTCACTGCCACTGCAATCGGCCTTGTTGCCTGGAAAAACAAAAGGGAATTTGATTCGAAACTCGTAAGTGGATTAAAGCGTTTCTGCGGGGGAAAAAGCTTTCAGCCGCAGCATCCCACGCCAGGCTCACCTATTAAAACGATGACCACATCCTCCTGGGCGTACTCCCGTATCTCGCCGAGCCAGGCGCGTATGTTGTCGTAGGTGGTCTTGTTGGTCACATCGTAGAGCAGCAGCAGAGCTTCGGTTTTGGTATCCATGTCCATGTCGATGTCCGTGTTGATTGCCGGTTCGCATGCAGATTGCAGACAAACTCAATTAGCAATTACAAAAGGGTAAGGGTAGAGTTGATCATTGGGGCTCGTGCTCACCGTGCGCATCCCGGTAGTAGGCGTGTGTAACGCTGCGGAAACGCTCCTGTCCGGCCGTGTCCCAGATCTGTAGCTTCACGCGTGTGCCATCGACGACGACCACTTTGTTCTGGATTGTGCAACACGATTTATTTAATGCAATTAATTATTGTTTTAAATGCGCACAAAGTTTCGACCATGAAAAATCCAATTGTTATGTAAAATGCAAATTAATTCACGAAAATATATGTTCATGCATAACAACCGTGCCCAGAATTATAACACAGATGGAGAGAGAAAGAGAGAGACAGAAGGAGAGAGAGACAGAGAGAGAGAGAACATGAATACATTGCGTATGCTTAATGCATTACGTATACGCAGCGTGTCCACACACATGCAGGCAACGGGGCAGGGGGGTATACTGGTATACCATACATACGAGTATTTATAAGACATAGCAATTTCCATAATGAAAGAAGCAGTGCCACTGCTTTTACTCCCGTAATGAGTGGCAGACATTCCGGTCATTGCCAGGGCCATTGCCATTGCCATTGCCACTCCCCGTAAAACTAACTACTCAGACAGTCAGTCAATAGCATAAAAGATACACAGTTACACAGATGAGGCTGGATACTACACCAAAAAGGTACGAGCATAAAGATAAATGGATGTTTCTTGCTGAATGTGTGTGAGGGTGGGGGTTGGGGGATGGCTTTGATTTGATTTCAATTTCATTTTCATTTTCGTAGACAGTAAGAAGACTACGTAAAAGATAAACCAAAAAATGTGTGTGTTTCTGCCCGGGTAAACAAAATGTCAATGCACTGGCAGAATTCAGTTGAGAGGTTTTGATGGTTGATGGGGGGTAATATAGACACAGGAAATATTTGGGGTGATAAATGAAATAAAAAATGAGAACAACAATTCAAACGTTCGTTTGCTTATTTCTACGTAAATTACACACTTTATCCACATATATATTTATATTCACAATCATAATCATATTCATAGACAATATTCATTTACTTAATAATTTATTTGCTGTACTTGGAACCATCCACCCTACAAGTTGGTCAAGAATCAGCCAAGCTGAAAAATCAACATGAACGAACAACTCCCCAGCGAGGTCATTCCCCAATGTCTGCTCAAAATGGGGAGCCAAACTTCGTTGAAAGTTAGACAATGCCCCCCTGGATCGAGGGATATTTAATATAGAGAAAACATGGAAACAATTTAAAGTCAAGGAAACGCCGAGCCCTAGCCCCAGCACCCTGGCATCGGGCAGGCACTTGTACACACTCATTGGAGTGTAAGTAAGAGACAGATAGAGATACAGATACAGAAAGAGATAGCTTGAGAAAGTGAAGAGGATAGAGCTAGAGAACATGTTAAATCCAATTCCCGCTAGTATTTTAATAAATTTATGAGGCATGACTACGGAGACAGATGGAGAGAAAGAGAGAGCATGAGCATGAGCCTCGGGGGCAGGACAAACTCTAAGCCTCTAAATGTTGGGACCGCATAAAAACCACACAATAATAAGCATAATAAAATCACAACAACTTAAACGAGCACACAGATAAAGATACAGTTAGAGAGCTGCACACAGATACATTTAGCGAACTGGCACAGGTACACACACACACACACACAAACAGACAGACAGACACAAGTATTCGAAGGAAAGGAAAAACATCAACAAGTCCTTTTCAAGTTCACATGCTTTTTAATAAATAGTCCCCCAAGGATCTTTAGCAACAGGACCCCCCGGCCTGCAACGCGCACAACCACACACACACAGAAAGAGAGCATACAGCAAGCAGAGGGTTACAGGGCGTCCTGAGATTGGGACTGGGATGGGGATGAGGATTCTGTGGTACTGAAAGATAAGGTTTGAACAAGAACTAAACGTAAAGCGGACAACCGCGGGCGGTACTACGAAATCAGGAAAACCGCAACTCATAGCTCTTAGGAGGGTAACACAGAGAGAGAGAGAGAGACAGAGAGAGAGATAAAAAGAGAGAGGCGGTGGGGTAAATGTACACAGAGTGAGTGAGAGGTGGGCAGGTGAAAATCGTATTGAAAGCCTTGACAACTGTTGACAGGAGACACACACAAAGAGACAGATAGAAGGAGAGGAACACAGAGAAAGAGCCAGGAGAAAGATATATGTAAGAGTAGGATGATGGATGGATGGATGTTTAACACAGTAGCACAGAGAGACAGAATGAAAGACAGACAACACTTAGAAAGAACAACAATTACAACAACAACGAGAACAACAACAACGAGAACAACAACAACGAGAACAACAAAAGACTTTTTGGGGTATAAAGCGCCTCTTACCCTAAAATCAATGCCAACGGTGCTCAGGAAATAGCTGGGCACATAGCGACCATCACGGAATCGTATCAAGAGCGATGTCTTGCCCACTCCCGAATCGCCCAGCATAATGACCTACACGTATGTTTGTTTTATGTATGTATGTATGCCGCATTCAACAACCAAAGAACCAAAGAGCATGATATGATATGGGTCAGAGGTAGCAGTAGTACTCGTATTTAAATGATTATTATTTATACTATATACATGGGAATGAGTGTATGGAATGCCCTTTTTCTGTGGTTCTGATTATCTTTACTTTAGCTTAATATTAGATGAAATGAGCTGCTTATGAGTGGGTACATAAAACATATGGACACTGTGAGAGGCAGGACACTCATCTCTCCCCTAACAAATAGCACATCTAAAACCCTCTATTTGTTGACTTTAACGTTTCGGGGAAACTGAATGTCTGAATGTTAGCTTAGTTATCTAAACATTACACATTGCAATTGCTGAATTTCCCTGGAAAAAATAATATTTGCCTCCAGCTGTGTGCTGTTAAGCAAAAAAGAAACAGAAAAAGCCATTTCTGTGAAACGAAACTATCCATAGAGAATTTCCTGGAAAAGCTGGGAAATCTAGTGTTTGCTTTTCTGTGTGATTTAAACGTGGCTTAACGAGCAAAGCAAGCAAATAAATGAAAATCTACAAATATGAATGTATATTTTTGTAACGAGCAGAAGTCGCCGCGAAGGAATCTGTCATAATTCTCTCTAGAATCACTCTAATCAATAGCAGCAGCTGCAGATGAAACTTTCTGTCAGCAGCTCGGCGCAGCGACTGGGCTGTGTTTGCTTTAACAACTTTTCGTTTTTTGTGCGTTTAATTTCCTTTGTCACTTGGCACTTTATTGAGTTTTATGACTTTATTTTGCCGCCTGCTTATGTAAATCACATTGTAAATCAGGGCCCAAAAGCCGATCACAGCCAGAACGAATATAAAAGCCAGCTTCTCGTAAAATCAGACAGTCAGCAAAGGGGCTGCTGCTGTTGCTACGTCAAATAAAAAGGTATAATACATAAATCAAATTGTGGCTGGGACTCCTGAAACTTCCTTTGTTGTCGCCATTTTTTGTGTATGCAAATTGGCATTTGTCGCATTGAATCGAGAGAGATTCAAAGAAAGGATTCTGGGCTGCAGAATTCCACGTGGCTTTTCCCTTACAATTATGATGGATAAATGACGTTTGGCTAATTCCCCAATTTGGGTTGTGGGTCTCCCTTCCGCCCCTATTCACCTTGCCCATGATGTCAAAGTCCTCGTCCTCATCCGGTCCATTGCCCGATGAAATCATGCGTATGAGTGCCCGTCCGGCATTCTTGCAGAGCGTGGCACTGGCTCCTTCGGTGCCCGGACCTGGAGCTGGTGGAGCTACACTATTGGCTCTTCCTGTAGCAGCTGCAGCATTGCCGCCAGCATTCACTCCGCCTCCACCGCCGCCAGTGTCCAGAAGCGGCTGCTGCTCGGGGGCCGAGGACAATCGGACGTTGCTCAGACGAGCCATGAAACCATTGCCACTGGAGAGATGGGGCGACTGCTGGGCCTGGAACAGGGACGACGCGGTCATGAATTCGGGCAGCAGCGGCTGCTGGGAGATCGACTGCTGTCGCTGGTGGACAATCACGCTGGGCCGCCGCTTCGGATAGCCATCGTCGTCGGAGTCGTCCGAGTTAATGCCGTTGATCTTGTCCAGCGTCTTGGGGGGCAGTTGGCCCGGTGTGATGTGCTGCCAGGTGGGCTTCACCAGCGATTCGCGTCGTGTGGGCGAGGCATTGGCCAGGGGCGAGGGCGAGGCACTGCCTGCCGATATCGAGGGCTTCCTGCCGCCCGAGAGGGAGGGGCTGGCAATGGAATCGCTGCGGTAACGGGTCTGCTGACGACGCATCTTTGAAACCTTTCTGGGTAGCAGCGGAAGTCCTTCCTTGTCGATTGAGTGGCCTGATTCTATATTTAACACACGCACAGAAATCAATAATCTGGGTTCAACTTTCCGGGATGCGGATACATCTTCATTATTGAGAGCTGGGGGATTGGGTGGTAAAACGAAAACAACCCCCAAGAGGGAATCCCCCAAAGAACCCATCAAGTTTGTTTAGGTCTCAACACACACACACACACACATATATATATAGCACACAGCACAGAATTCTCTATATTACATAGTAAATATGTACAATATTTTTGTATCTTTCGGAAGATCCAACAAAGTCATTAAAACTCATTAAAAACCATAAACAAGCAAAGAGCAAACTTTCAGATATAATACTTTTTAAAAATAAATTAAAAATTCAAATTCCAATTCCAATTCAAATTCACTTCTCACTTTACACTCCCCCCCACGCCCACACAGTCTTGCCCGTAATAAAAACAATGAACGAACAGGTGCAAATTGAATGTAATTTGTTTGTGTCCCCGCACCCCGCACTCTGTGGCACCTCAGACGCACACACACAAAATGAAATGAAAACCGAAACCCAGAAATGCTTCAGGGCACCACACAACTGAACTGTCGTTGACAACAAGCCAGCCTGGATGTGGGTATATGGGTGGCAGTGGCAGTGGTCAAAGGTGCGGGTGGCTGTTGTGGTTTTTGTCGCTAAATCAACAGTTGGCAAGCAAGACCGCAGCCCAACAACCAGGCCGGGAAACCAGCGATGATGACGACGAAGGCGAAAACACAACGCAACAGAATGGACCGGAACGCATCGAAGCGAAGCCGTGGCCAACTAAATTTTCAACTAATTATGCGTTGTGGCAGCCACAAAGGGGCGGTGGCGGTAGCCGTGGCCGTGGCCGTGGCCTCGCCCAGAGCGTTGGAACTTGAGCGTGGGAGTACAGTGCGGCCTTGTGATTAACTGGCGCTCATTAACACCCAAGAAATGGTCTGTCAATAAACTGATTTTACTTTCACTCCCTCTCCATAGCATACTTTTTGGGGCAGCCAAAATTCCATGGCATTTCTGCAATTAAATGTTTTTGGGCGAGAATATTATATCAAATTACACTACACACCCCCTGCGCACACGCACAAATTCATTTGAAAACATAAAGCAGAAATAACATTTCAATTTCGCAAGGTGAGAGTTCACAGAACTTTTATTTGCTTTTGACATTTCGTTGTGCTGAGGCAGCAGCAGCAGCGTCAGTTGGGGAACAAATTCCAATCCGAACCTTAATTTAATTTGCTGCCAAACAAATTTGCCAAATGCCAATACACATATAGTATACATATATATCAATTGAAAACCCCTTTTGAAAATCCTCAGACGGTTATTCCGTGCGAAATTGCTGGACCATTGTGTACGGCTGTCTGCGTCCTGTCGCTTTACCTGGGATTCAGAACGATGGCGCCTGTCGAGCCGGGGGCCTTGCTTTTATCCCACTTTGGCAGCTCCTTAAAATGTTTTTTATGGCGCTGGCCCGTGGGGTGGAGTGATATATTTTCGGCATGGGGTCCTTAAATGCAGGTCAACGGCAGCGCCGAACATGTGCGAAGCGTTAACTACTTTACTAAGACGCATAAAGGCCTTCCAGGAGTGAACGTGAAGTGCCCAAGATGGAATGACAATGAAATCGGATAGCTCTCGAGTCCAACAGCCCCGTGTGTAGGGAACCACTTATTAAAGCAGAAAAACGTATACATTTACCAATTAGGATCCACTGCAAACTCCAATTCCTGGAAACACAACAACTCACATTCGACCTCCTTAAATTATATCCAAATAAATTCCACACAAATTAAGGGACTACACAATGTACGAGTATGTATTGCCTTTGTCCAGTGTTCCGTTCGAGTTCAAGTTCCAGTTGCCAGTTTCTCCTTTCATACTTTTTCGAGGTTGTTCTTGTTGTTGGTTTTTATGCAAATATGGCAAATGATATTCGAAAAGTTTACCCTTTTTTGCTCTGGGTAGTAGGTGTCGATCCATGAAATAACCTCTCGGGCAACCCCGAACGAACGAACCAACCATCCAGCAATTTACTTTAATCAACTTAAACGCAATGTTGATAACAAAAGTTTTTAATTGGGTTGTCGCTGTTCTGCTGCTCTTCGACTCTGTCGCCGTCACCGTCGCCACCGCCAGCGACACAGCTCCCTATCTCCTGTCCTGCTGGTGACAACAGTCAAAAAAAAATGAAATAAAAACGGAGATGAAAAAAGGAAAAGTGAAATTTCCTTTCTCTGAGTACACGAAATTTCTTTTCAAAGCTAAAAGTTAAGCAGAATTGGTTCCCTTTTCCCTTTCATAAGTTGAGTGCGCAGGAGTCATGGAGAAAGTGCGAAGGAGAGTGTAGAGTGGAGCGAAGAATGGTGGAAAATTGTAAACTGTTTGGGGCATTCGTCGTGCAATTATACAAAGCGAAAGCGAGAACATAAGTGGCAAAGCCCCAAGGACGGTTCATTCCGCAGACAACAAGCGATGGGCGGTATGCGACACACGGCCAACGGCCCACGACCCACTGCCCACACAGGACACAATACCCATGTAAGCGTATATCCTGCACACCCACACACAATCAGGGACACGCTCAATCACCCAGATTAGTCGGCTGAGAAGGAGCAAGCAGCAGCAGTAGACAGGAATGCCAGACAATAGTTTCCTGATTGTATGAAGAGCTTTAAGGAAATGAAAAGCTTGAAGGCAGGCAGGACAGGACAGTCCTCCCTCCCACATACGAACACAGATTTTCAAGGGGACAACTTCAAGTAGATGCGAGCGTAAAGCCAATCGTCAGGACAAAAGCAAAACGTTTTCGCGTTAAACATTTTGAAGATATTTTAAGTCCCTACCATCATCCTCTTACATGCCCCTGACCATAATTCACATGGCCATACCTCACCATTGCATCTTGGGGTAGAGAGAGGCAGTGAGAGGATGAAATCCCCCCCAGAGATTTGTGCTAGTAATCGGCTTAAAAGGCGATTCAAGTGACTGCCACCCCGTCCTCTTCCTCAAAGAAATTCCCACTGGAAATTTCGAAACGACAAGAAACCGGACAGAGGACACCTGTGGAAATAGATTGGCTTTGGGTTTGGGGTCCGATGCCCCTCTTTGAAGTTTTCAACAGGAGAAAGTGCTAATTGCGAAATCGATGCACACCATTGGAAGCCCCACACAGCCTCCATCCCCATACCCCATGGGAAAATCCTTGAAAAGAAGCCACAAGCTGCTTAAAAAGTTTCCTCAAATTGCAGCCAGACACACAGATAGTTGGGTGGCGGGACAGGAGAGATGATGCGAGTTCAAGAGTCTGACCTTCGGACTGTTCGAACTGATGCGCATTTTATGCCCCGTTCGCATAATTAGTGCGCATTTAAAAGACAGAACAATGGATTCTCGAACTCGAACTCGCAGTCGGACTCGGCATCCCAGACAGTCCATGAATCAAACGTGAAGCCCAACTCGATTATAATCCAATGCGTAGCTGCAATTTCTATTTGATTGCAGACAAAAAAGAGAGCAGGAGAATCCGATCAACTGTACGAACAAAGATTGATTAGTTTCTCTGATGAGCAGAGTTAAGTATGGTGGCTATAATTGATAGTGAGAAGTGTTAAGAATACATACATATGTGTGTATGTATGTATGTGCACAAAATTTAATTAGAATTATTCGCACATCGCGTATAATTACTGGAGCTTCCATAAACTTTCACTTTGGTCATGTCATCCATCACACATCATTAGAGATTCCCTTTGATCTCGCGAACATCAAACAGATTAACTAACTAGTAGTAGATGCCAAGGCTACCCGTAAACCCACAATTATTTTCCACTGCATTTTAATTATTTAATTGAAATAAAAATGAGATTTTTCTACGAACATGGTAAATGTTTGTCTATCATAAATGGTTTTCATTTCATTTATTTTTAAACACGCGCAGGAGCTTGTAGCCCCCTCCCCGAACACCACAACACACACTCTCACAGAGACCTACACAGGGACGGGGGGTAGAAAGCGCCAAAAATAACTGGAAATTTCGTTTGTGGCGCGCAACAGTGAAATGCAAATGTGCAATGTATTGTATTGCCTCCCCCCCAGCATCCTTCGAAATGTCTAATGTTTTCACTTTTACTTTACTTTAAAGTTGATTTCCTTCGTCAGCTAAATGTATTTTTGGCTGAAGTGTAGCAGCTGAAGCTAAATGGTGAGAAAGAGAGAGAGAGCTTGGGATTGCGCGCCCGTTGGTGACTATCGAATCGTCCGTTCGCAGCAGAGCTCAAAGCTAGACTGAATGGAGCCCGACGAGCCAAAAAAGGAGCCCAAAGCTGGGTAGGTATCCCGCATCCAAAGTGTATGAAACGAAGGTGATGCGAGGCTCAGCGAGCGCTCTCTAGAAGGTATTTGTTCGTATTTATTTTCCGAAGCAGGGCACACGCAGAGCGAGAGAGAGCGTGGCCATGGTAATGTTTCACCTCAATTCAATGCACACCTCGACCGAGACCTTCGCCCGCTTCGGCTAACTTCGGGTTTGGCTTTGGCTTTGAAGCAGCAGCAGCAGCAGCAGCAGTAGCCCTGGCCTAGAAACGTGATGCTAGCGGGGTTGGAGGTGGAGTGCCCTGCAATGAAAGTGAGCTGCAACCTCAAAGGGTGGCAGTGAGAGCCAAGGCAAATGAAATGGTTGCACTTGAACTTCATTGGCGGCCATTGTGGCAGGTAGATGGTAGCTGTTCGTGTAATGTGCTCGTGCGTGTGGCTGCCTGTCTCTCGCTGTCGTCTGTGTGTTTGTTCTGCATGGCTGTGTTTGGAGTGAAAGTGAAAGGCAGCAACAGGTTCTGTGTGTGTGTGTGCGTGGGCGTGGGCGTGAATGGGTGCCAGCTGCACCCACATTTTAAGCAGAAGGGCAATCAACGTGTCAACAACATGGAAGGGGTTGCCTGGGAGTTTATAAAAATATTTACATGCCTTTGGAACAAAAAAATCAATTTGAGGGATTTACGCACAAGTAAGAGTACGTGGTGGGCATGCCTAAAAATAGAAAATCCCCGGCGATTACAACAGACAATATGTTGCCTATTTAGCCGCGAAATGCTCGCATCGAATTTGTACACTGCCCGAAAGGTCAGAGCAGCTTTCTGTACATATGTGTCACTCAAGTGTTGGGCATTGTATTTTCTCTCAGTGTGAATGGGAGGGTGGGGCTGGGATTCTGGGCTAACAGTAACGCGTAACGGCTTTGGGCAGCTGTTGTCCAATTACACACACAGCAAGCAAACACAGACAGAGACAGACACTGAGAGGACTACTAGGGGGGGTACAAAAGCGAGCCGAACAGAACCCATTCGAATGTGCGTCAATAAGTACATGGGCAGGGTAGGGTAGGTAAGGTAGGTGTTCGACTGGGATTTTGGGGTCAGGTTTCTGGTATCATATGGATGGTTGCTTCATGCAGCAGGCAGCGCTACGGAGTTGCCTTAAGGCTAAGCGCAGCACTCGATGGTGCTGTGCTCGAGTTCCACTCACCGTCAGAGCAATGCCCACCGTCGCCGAGAAGGAGCCCAGCCGAAATTCGCCCGTATTGTATTTGACCAGGAAGGATGTCTTGCCCACGCCAGAGTCCCCCAGCAGTATCGTCTTGTGATTGACCGTGTCGTCGAAGGGTTGCAAATTGGCCGTCGGCTGTGCCTGATGCATGTCCACCTCATCGTAACGATATGAACGCCAGCCATCGTCGTAATCGTCGTAATCATCTTCAGTGCCGTAGGCGTACATCTGGAGAGCTTCTCGTGAGGGTCGGTAGCCCGGATATCCTGTGGCCGTCCGCTGCACGGGCGCCATTATGGCGTCGTCATGGTAGTGATGGCTGCTGCCCGTCAGGCTCTGCTGGCTTTGATGATGATGCGGATACTGATGATGGTGATGATGATGATGTTGTTGCTGTTGCTGCTGCTGCTGCTGCGTCGTTGTTGTTGCGGATAGGGATGCGGAAGCTGCCACTGTGGCTGATATTGATACGGGTGCGGCGGGTGGATTGTAACAGCCATCGCCAAAGGGCCGGCGACGCAACTCCTCGATGCGGGCCTGGGTGGTCTCTGCATCCTCGAAGACGTCGTCGCTCATGCTGCTGGCATCGTCGTGGTGGTGCGTTATTGTTCCCGTTCCTGTGCCAGTTCCCGTTATCCCCGTTGCTGCTGTTGCGGCCATTTTGGGCTGGTGGCTTGTGTCTTGGGACGAGCTTTTATCCTGCGCTTTTCTCGATGTCCTTATGGTTTTAACATTTGAATTATGTGTGTTTGAGCTTTTTTACAATCCGTTGTGCTTTCACTCTCGCTCTCTCTGTGCTCCTTGTGGTCTCTCTTTCGCGTTTATTCTCTCTCTTTATGACTTTGACATTTGCCTATCCGTTCCGTCCGGCTGTTTGTGTGGCACGTTTTCTGAATGAAATTTTTGGTTCTCGGGCTTTCAGAGCATGGTGAAGGGAGGAGGGGGCGTTGCTATTATTATTTTCTATTTGCAAATAAGCTTAATATTTTCGCTATCCTTATCAGTAGTGTGTCTAGATTCCCTAATCGTGATTCGTTAGTTATAGTTATATTCGTTCTATACAATTGAACTGCATAAGTATTGGTTTTTCCTTGCGGTTGGTTGCCTAGTTTGGTTTGGTTTGGTGTTTCGTTTAAAGCCACTAATTAGTAGTATCTATGTATATAAATTGTAACTAGCTAAACATATTGACTATCATTTATAGGTTATGCGCTAATTGGTGCTTGGTTTTCACTATTCATTTATGTTTTATCATTAATAATTATTTGCAATGTCTTGCTTGGTGTTTTTTTTGTTGGTTAAAGCTTTTTGGTTTTGTTGGTTTGGTTTTACTAGTTTAACTTATTTCATTTAATTGGTTAATTGGTTTTCCTAATCTCTGCGAAAATATTGCGTTTGATTCGTGACTTTGGTGTTGTTCTTGTTGTTGGTGTTGGTATTTCACTATCACAGCATAAATAAAATAATGTCATCGTCGTTGCCGTGGCCGTTTGCCGTCCATGTCGCGCTCTTGCCCCCGCCACGCGAACCCGAACCCCAAAAACCCCAACACAATAGTAAAAGAAATATCTGCAGTTTCCAGTTACAGTTCCTTCTTTCGACTGCTGTCCTGAGCTTTTGCTTTCATTCTCTCTGTCTCTCTCTTGGTGGCTCTCTTTATTGCTTTGACATTTGAAAATAGAACGCTCTGAACCGAACTGGTTCGTCAACCATTTCTGTCCCATAGATGGCGGCAAATTTTGTTGTGAGACTGTATGAAAAGATATAACTTTAAATATATATCCTTGCATATGTTCGTTAGCAATTAATTAAAATAAAAATAGCATAACACCTATTCTTTGTTTAAACCTTATTTTCTATATAGTCCCATAAAAAGGAGTCCAAAATGAGGAAATGTTATAGAAAATTGATTTATCCATCGGATAAAATAATGTGTTCAAGGCAATCTTAGTTTGTTAATAATATTAGAGCGAAATATCAAAATTTCGGAAAATGAAATCCGATTATGCGGGTATTGCAATTAACGCACGAATATTATGATTCTTTCACATTTTTAATGCATTCCAGGGGATATATAGCGTGGTCATATTTCTTTGTAAGTAATGGGTGGACAGGGAGGAGCATTTACAAACAGAATTCTTTTCCGCGGTTTTACTTAAGATGTTGAAATGTTTAAATAGAGCGTGGTTAAGTGGGTTAAGTTTGTTTTTTTCCTCGGTATATTCAAAATATGTTTTGGTATATTTCTGAGGGTGGTTCGGTATATTTGATCGATAAGTCCGCGGTCACACTGAAAGCAACGCGATTTCGGAGCAGAAGAAAAAAAAAAAAAAACATAAGTTTGAATAAAACGCATGTAAAAGTCAAACAATTTCCAAAAGAACCCCACGTGAAACGAGCATCAAAGTGTAAAATAAGGAAAAATGACTGGCCGCGGAAAGGGAGCCAAAGGAAAAGTGGTGCGCGAAAACGTCCAGGATGATATGGACGATTTTCTCGTCTACGCTGCCGAGAAAATTATCCAAAAGCGCACTAGAAAGGTGAGAGCGTGTAAACAAATAGCAATCTTTGGGAAACTAAATCCAAATGCAGGACGCAATATGCGCAGCACACAAATTACAAGGTCACATGTCCTTCGGATATTTTAGGCAGAGGACATCTGCTGCAGCAACCACCATTTGCGCGTTGCATGTGTTTGTGCGTGAGTGTGTGCAAACTGTGTGAGTGTATGGCATGTGGCTCGTGTTTTTGTTGTTGTTGCGCTTCATTGATGGAAAATCAATTAGTTGTCTTAAGACACTGCAGCTGAAAATGAAATTAGGATAACATCCCTCCATTTCCCATTTCCAATTTTTGTAGGGCACTGTCGAGTACCGTGTGAAATGGAAGGGCTGGAACCAACGTTACAATACCTGGGAGCCCGAGGTGAACATTCTAGACCGTCGCCTCATCGACATTTACGAGCAGAGCAACAAATCGTCTGGAACGCCATCGAAGCGCGGCCTCAAGAAGAAGGAAAAGGAGCCCGATCCGGAGCCAGAGTCCGAGGAGGATGAGTACACGTTCACCGGTGATGATTTGGACACACCCCAGGCCACCACCTCGAGTGCTATCCACGATTCCGACAAAAAGGACAAGGAGAAGAAGCACCATCACCACCATCATCACCATCACATCAAGTCCGAACGTAGCAGCAGTCGACGGTCCGAGTCGCCGCTTACACACCACCACCACCATCACCATGAGTCCAAGCGCCAGCGCATGGATCATAGTTCCTCCTCGAACAGCAGTTCAACACACAACTCGTTCGTGCCCGAGGCAGATACTAATTCATCCAGCTCGGAGGATCAGCCCCTGATTGGAACCAAGCGCAAGGCAGAGGTGCTCAAGGAATCTGGCAAAATAGGCGTAACAATCAAGACCTCTCCGGATGGACCTACACCAAAGCCTCAGCCACAAATCTATGCACACGATCAGCAGGCACAGAAAACGACATCCGATTCATCTGCTCTCCTGAAGTCCGAACTCCAGAGCACACCCCTGGGCACTGAGGTGTCTTCAACCCCAGCCGAATCGGGCGCTGAGGAGGAGGAAGTGGAGGAATCTGGCGCGCAACCGGATAACAACAATATACCAAAACTGGGCAACACTCTGGCCCTATCACAAAAGCAGCCCTTGACTCCATTGTCGCCAAGGGCTTTACCTCCGCGCTTCTGGCTGCCGGCCAAGTGCAACATATCCAACCGGGTGGTCATCACCGATGTCACAGTCAACCTGGAGACGGTCACCATACGCGAGTGCAAAACGGAACGTGGATTCTTTCGGGAGCGCGATATGAAGGGTGACTCTTCGCCAGTGGCTTGAGGTACACCCAAACATAGGAAGAAGAGGAACAAACAATTGTAAATAGGGGAAACCACAAACAAAAATCCATACTAGATGTTGCTAAGCATTTTATTTAAAACACTAATTTATTTATTGTATTTATTTATAGCGTAGACGTTAGTTTGTTATTTTATTACAATGTTTACAGCGCAGAGTGCAATTTGAGCAGTGGCCACACCCCCCCCTCTTGCGACTGCTTGAGTTGCTATTGCAACAGATTTTACATCCTCATTATAGATGGTCATATATATACATATATAGATTTATTTACCGCATATTGTATATTTTTCTATAACAATTTGAATCTGATCGAAATGACACTCATGCAACAGAACCCGAACTCCATGCGACACCGAAGCAATTGTTAATTACGCTTGATATAAATGTATACATACATACAAAAGAGCATATATTCATATATAGTATATAATATATATATATATATATATATATATTCGAGTATGCCACAGTGTGTGCTCCGTTGGCTATCCCAATGTTTTTTTATTTTGTTTTATGTTGTATTCTATGTATTTTCTGGCGCTGACTGATTTTTACAAAAAGAACCCCAAAAAGATATATTTACACATAGTTTGATAAATATTTTTAGAAATTAGCTAACACCAATCTCTATTTAAATATTTTTTTAATTTTTTTAATATTTTCACTCGTCCACTACCCAAGTGCTGCCTGTATGGGTTCTGTACGGTGCAGGTGCAGTGCACTAGATAATTCCATAAGTGAACCCATAGATGCAATACTTATCCATAACCGCTTTATCAATCCCGCACAAATGTACACTTTGCGAGAGCTATGGGAAATGGCAATATCGTTGCTTATTTCTCATAGTTCTTATCAGCGAATCCCCCTGCATGCCCCTTTTGTGTGATCTATTTTTTGTGTAGTTTCTCTCGCGACGCTGATTCCAGAAAAACCATTCAAACCATTACACTTGAAGATTGTAATTTAGTCTTTAACTTTAATGTTATTGCCGGTATCGGCATTTAATGTACATAATAAATTAAATAGAAGCAAACCAAATGTTCTTCAATGGGGGATTTGAAAACTAAGGTTGCTTTGTGTCACAAATATCCTTAAATCAATATCAACGGAAAACTGTTTCGATCTAGTCTCTGCTGGGCACGGTCTACAACCAAAGTTTTTACAGGTATGCAGATATTTAGATATCCAAGTCCATGGGTTCTCATAAGGGACGGTACCTGTTGATAAAGGAATTGATGATTGGCGCCACTTTCTCGGGTTCGTTGAGATGAACGTGATGTGTGCCATCGAGTTCGTTGTATTCGAATAGTGGATTCTTCCGCAGCTCCACCAGGGTAGCATCGTAGTACTCCTTTCGCTCGTAGTACGGAGCCTGCAGCGCTTTAATGAATAAATGCGGGCATTTGATGCGTCGCGCCATCTCCAGAGGCACTTCGTTGTGAAGGGTGTAGAAGAGCGAGGACTTCAGTCGATTGTCGCGGGAGAAATAATACTTGTGTGGCTCGTGAGTAGATGGTTTACAATTTCGTTGCAGCAGGTACTTGCAAGATTCCATTGAAACGGATTTGTTAGATCCCTCGTGCAGTCGCGTCTCCAATTCATCCCATGCATAGCAGGGCGGCTCGGAGCCGCTGCGTAAACGTCGCTCAAGTTTCAATGTAGCCTCCAGACGCTCGGTCAATCCATCTACAATGTGACGGGCACTCCGAACGGGCGGTTTCAATACGTCCAATCCAATAAACATATCCACTTTCTCGGGAAATAGAGCACAGAACACAAAGCCATTGATTGAACTCATCGAGTGAGCCATTATGGAAATCTTATCCCAGTTGTACTCTTCCATGAGCCGTCGAGTGACGAGAACGTAGTCAATGGAGTGGTAGGATATGCCTGGCGGGAGCCACGAAGACAGCCCGTGGCCAGGCATATCGATGCTTAGAAAGGAGATATGGTTGGGGAGCATCGGTGCGAGGGTGTCAAATGTTCCGGCATTATCCTGCCAACCATGCATTCCCACAATAGGACGGACATGCTTTGGCCCATACCATTTACCCGCAATGTGACCCCATGGTACGGGTATCGAAATTTCGTCATACTGAAAGTGAAAGTCGGGGAAATAATGAATGAATAAATAACATTCCGGATACCTACATGTTTGTTCAGTACTTTCAAGGGCCTGGTTGCTCCACTGCTGGCGTGGCGGACACTTGTAAGCTGTGTTAGCAGGCGTAGACTCCTGAGGACCTTCATTTTGAGGTTCGTATAAATCGTTTGTTTTCGTTAAATAACGTTGAACCAGACAGACAGTGGCACGTTCTTCTAGCTCCCTTTACAGTGATGTTCTGATTTCACCACTCATTGAATAGCGATGAGACAGCGCACGCCTGGATGATGAACTTTGATCTCTGGGCTGTCGTAGTACGTAATATCTCGGAAGAATTTAGCAAGAATTTAAAGTTGTCATCCGTCTGGTCTGTAGAAGCGGTTAAACGATTAACAGCACTAAACACATGTTGACCGTATTTTGCAACACTGTTGCTTGGTTTATGCGCATAGCATTCGCGAATTCAGTGCCTAGGCAGAACATGGATCTACAATTTGTTCTATTCATACACAAAATGGGTTTTATTTATAATACCTGAAACAACAGAAAACTTATTTAAATAGTGCATATGAGTCGGAACCAATATGAGTTGCTCTAGCCAAGATTAGTTGGTCTTCGAGTTAATGATCAGCACTAGCTGTCTGCATAAACGTTGTGTCTAACTCTGAATCTCATTCAACAGCTGTAGATAATTCTCAATTTTTTATCTTTTTGTACTTTCCACCTTCGTAGAAGTTCATTTTTAGCAAAGAAATTAATTAAAGCAGTGCAAAATACGTGAGCGAATCGAATTAGCATAAAGTCCAGGTCCTCAAAGACGACCATGGCAACAAGGAAAGGTGAGGTTTGTTTGATTCGTAGTGGCTGCGAAGGAGAGCACCTTGACCTTGGAGAAAATCGACGAGGCGCCGGCATTGAGTTTTGGACCCCATATGCAAACCACTGCCAATGCACACGTGCAATTAATTTATGTTCAGGCATTGCCCTTTATTGTTTACTTTGCCAGCGTTCCACTTTCTGCTTTTATTTGTTTTTTTCGATTCCCTTTTTGCCTTTTCTGCTGGCTAACTAATCGCGTCTAATCTTTGGCGGCGCGCTGATAAGCGCCGATACTCGCTAAACTTTGGAATTAAACCCCATTCCTCATCTCTATTTCGTTGAATTCAGTGCACAACATGGACTTCCAAGAAGATAGCTCAAGTGGTACCACTGGCAATGATCTGGGCCAACGCTATCGACATGCTGGGGACTTAACTGGCGAGCCGCCGACCAGACCAGTAAGTGCACTTTGAACCGTTGGGGCGCATCTCGCATTTTTCATATACATTTTTGCTTGCAGTTCGCCGAGATCAGCATTACTGTACCTTGGGGACACATTTCAGGCAAATGGTACGGCCCTCAGAATGTGCAACCCATTCTGGGCCTGCACGGCTGGCAGGACAATGCGGGGACCTATGATCTGCTGATGCCGCTGCTATCTCCGGACGTGGCCTTTCTGTCGATTGATCTGCCCGGACATGGATTGTCCTCACGCCTGCCCGATGGCTGCTACTACAACTCTGTGGATAACCTCTATGTGATACGCCTGATCATGAAGCAATACAAGTGGGAGAAGGTGTCGCTGGTGGGACACTCCATGTCCTCCATCATTTGCTTCGTGTTTGCTGCCGTCTTTCCCGACAAGGTGGATATGATCATTGGGATCGATGCTCTCAAGCCGCACCAGCGACCATATCCCTCGGTCATTCGAACCATGGAGACGCGTCTGGACGAGTTTTTGCGGGAGGATGAGCGCAATCGGAGCAAGAATGAGCCGCCTAGCTACACCTATGATGAGCTCATCGAGCGCGTCTACCTCGGCACATTCCACTCGGTGAACAAGGAGCACTGCAAACACATGATGGCGCGCAACATCCAGAAGTCAGAGAAGTACCCGGACAAGTTCTACTTCTGTCGCGATCGACGGCTAAAGTTCTATAACTATGCCATTGGCTCCCAGGAGCTGTGCGTGGAGATGGCTCATCGGATCAAGTGCCCGTATATGTTCATCAAGGCCACTCAGTCGTCGTACTTTGAGGACAAGAAGTACTACGACGAGGTGCTCGAGGTTCTGTTAAAGAAGCCCAACTTTGAGTACGTCGAGGCCAATGGCTCGCACCATGTGCATATGAACAGTCCAGAGGCCATCATTGAACCGGTCAATAACTTCATTCAACGCTTTGGACCGGCGGCTGCTGCAGCGGATCGCCAAAAGGCCAAGGAGGCGAAGGAGAGCAAGCTCTAGAGTATCAGTATCAGGCCATACGCCCATAGCACACAAACACACACACGCACACCAAACGGGTCAAATGGGGCTTATTTATCGTTGCACAGATTGCACAGGTTTTTATACTTAATTGTTGATTATGTGATCGCAGCAGAAGGCTCAGAGCACAGCTCTGCTCTGCTCTGCACTCTGCTATAAATATACAATGTACATATGCCGAAAGGTTGTTCGCTTCCACTCGCCACCGATTAATGGGGAAGCTGTGAAGGATATTGTGGAACTGGTTATGCCGATGGGTGCTTTGTTACAAGACTTAATGTGTGTCCTCCCTTTGCGGTCTAAAGCTCTTGGTGTAGCGCCTATTGGCGTTTATGGATCAATTAAGCTTAGGCAACCTTTGTTGAGCTACCATCTTACATGCTGGCTGTGCATTACCGCCTGATGACCTACATTTGGCTGGCCTACCCATCGCCAAAGACGCTGTAGAATCCATGCAGCGAAAGTGTTAATAACCCGCAAACCAGTTTCCCATTCCGAACCCAGTCTTGTGGCGTTCCCAGCCAGCAGTTGCATCATTTTCTAGACTCTTTCTGGGGTCTGCTCTGGAGGTCAAGCGACGGATTTACATTAAAATTGGTTTTTTTCCGTCCATATATATATATGTATATATATATATATATATATTTTTTTTGATAAATGGTAAAAGAAACGTTAAAAAAGCATCCAAGTAACTCGTTGGCCCTGCGGCTTCCACATTTGTGTGCATACATTTCTGTCTCTTGCTACCTTTTTTTTGCTCTTGCCCCGATATGGATGCTGTCTCGAGACAGTTCCTGAGTCTGTTTTTGCACTTTGATAAATGAACATGGACAGCCAAATTGGTTAACACATGTTATACAAAATGTGGGGCTAAGAAGGTTTTAATGGGGGGAGGTTATATAGGTTATATAGGGGTTTGAAACACACTTCATTCGGCTTAAATGATCAGCATAGCTGTTGGTTTATTTTTTGTGGGGGTTTTGTGAGGGAGTTTTCTTGTATTTAATTATGTACAAAGTTGCTAAAACTAGATGGAACGCATCTTTAGCCACAAGAGCACTGACTAGGCCTTTAAACGGGTATCCAATCTAACAGATATCTATTCCTGTGCTGGTGGATGGGCGGCAATGTACTCCAGGGCACGGATGATGGCCTCTGGAATTGGTGGTGGAGTCGGCAAATGGGCACCGCTGGGCTGGAAACCGTTCTCATCGGCCACATAGGTCACTTCAATGCGCTCGCCTTCGGGTGAGGTGTACGAATAGCTGCCAGTGGCTCCATTGGCATTGCCAGCCTCCTGGGATTGGATGCCGTTGCTGGTATCGAAAGATCTGGCATAGTTGCCCTCCGCATCGGCCGGATCGTTCTTCTCACTCAGGATGGTGGCATCTTTGTCGATGTGGTCTGCGTGGACATATGCCACGAGCAGGGCAGCGAGCAGGCAGATCGTCTGGAATATATATTCGATTAGTTTTCGAGTCCTTTTCGTGGCTCTGGGGCGGGCCTGGGTCTCCGTTTTGGTTCATCGCGATCCGATATACTCACAAGCTTGAACATCTTGTCGGAATTGTCTAATCCACACTGTTTGGGTGATCTTCAGAGGCGGAGGCTTTTATAGCCACCATCGTATCGTATCGTATCGCATCGCATCGCCAACGCAGCGTTGCCTTTCGGCGCCTGCGTCGACGTCCACGACGGCGTCGCTGTCGTCTCTAATCTGGCTCGGAGACGGAGATGGAGACGTGCCGCTTTAAGCCAAATATCAAGCTTAATATGTTTGTATACATATATATTTCGAGCGAAGCGCAAAATACCCATGAACGAAATTTGCAAATACGAATATGTGGTAGCATTTGAACCCATTCAGAGTGGATGGTCCCACATCTATGTAGCTGATGATGGTAATGGCTATGGCTGAACCTGAATCGCGGCACTTAATAGTTAATAGTTTCGGTTGGGTTTTGAGGTTTTCTGCGATAATGGGCCTGTGCAACATTCACTCGAGTGTGGAGTGGAGGCGCGGGTGACTTCAGAGCCGGGCCTGGGCTCGACTCGTGTGCGAATAAATTGATTTCAAACTCATTTATCATCCATTTCATTTCGATTTCATTGGCTATTTAGTTTGGGATGCGCGCAGGCGTAGAACCAGTTAAGTGGCTTCATCAAGGAATTCTTAAGTCTCCCCCTAAAACTCGACAAGTTCAACACATTAGCATACAAATTTGTAGCCCAATAATTAAATAAGGCATTTCGCATAAATTGTCTAGGCCTAAACGCACTTAGCACTCAGACTAATAAAATGCCCATCCATCGCGGAGCCCAACATCCGACACCAGTCGATCGACTATTTGGTCAAACAAACCCATCTACATATCTCACCAGAAACATCTATTCCATGACGTAGTTATCCAACAGATGGTAACATTCACTAAAATTTGAATAGGCAAAAAGCCATAACCACTTTATAGAACATTTCGCCAGTTAGCTTTGAATTCCACAACAAACTGGGTATACTTTATGGATCTATATATTATTATCAGAAGCAGCATACCAATAATTTAAATAGTTATGAGTTCATTATAACAGTTTCTGGATAGAATATCTTTAACTGTACCATACAATTCTATGACTGAGTGAACTCTATTTAATTAGCATGAAAGGAAGCCAGTTCCGATCATTTTTATGGGTCAAACAGCTTCCTTTTCCTTATTGATCCATCATATTCCCAGCAATTAACACCAATTTCCAAAGATGTTTGCTCCGCTAATTTTTAAATAAAACAAAAGACGACAAAATATTCGAATAAATAAATTTGTTCAGCCTTATCGACTGGTCCATGGCAATTAATCAAATGGCCGAATTTCAAAGTTGTAAATTAATTAAAGTCATAAATGTAGGGTATCAGATGATCACACATTTTGTACAAGATCAACCCGAAGACAGATGTTCGGTTCGATGGCGGCGCTCCAGGTGACAAACTCCGACCTTGCCCATCTCAAGCTTCAACTCCAAATCGGAGTCCAAATCTGAAACGATTTCAACAGCTTTCCACCTGCCACTCATCCGAGGCCCAGGGCGCCTTCGGCAGCAGCAGCACCCATAGACACTCCAATTGAAAGTTGTAACAATGAAACAGAGTCTGTTTGGATGGGGGAATTTCCGAAAGCCCCTCGTGAATGAGCTTGGAACCGCATTAAACAACAATTTTATTTGTAAGCAATTTAACATTTAGGGGGAGATTTAGGGGGATATTCGTACAAAGACAATGATGATCACTAAATGCGAAACTGAAACCGAATTAAAGCGTACAATATAAATTGTTGGCAAATGACTCATGTATTTTAAAGGCAAAGCCACGATTATAGTTGGCGAGTATTGCCTCCATTATTGGTATATGATAATACAAGTTTTTCCCCCCCCTTTTCTGTTTTTTTTGGCAATTATTGCCTTACCCCTGCCCTGCTGTCATTGCCATCCCGATCGCCAGCATGGATGTGGCCCGAAACCCGTTTGGCGCCTGTGAACCCGGCAACCCAAGCCCAAGGGTCCCCATCCCTATAAAAGACGCACTTGAGCTGATCGAATTAAACAGTTGCACTCCAAGCAGCCTCTCCACAACATTCGAGTATTCCCCCAAACCGAATCAACTCCATATCATATCCAAAATGTACAAATACGTAAGTTACCTTTGGGATACTCGGCATGGCAGATGGCAGATGATTTCAGTGCTAACCATGACCCTTACTCTTGCAGCTGTTCTGTCTCGCTCTCATCGGCTGCGCCTGCGCCGACAACATCAACAAGGACGCCCAGATCCGTAGCTTCCAGAACGACGCCTCTGATGCGGAGGGCAACTATCAGTTCGCCTACGAGACAAGCAACGGCATCCAGTACCAGGAGGCCGGCAATCCCAATGGAGTGCGCGGTGCCCTGGCCTATGTTTCGCCCGAAGGCGAGAAAATCTCATTGAGCTACACGGCCGACGAGGAGGGATACCATCCAGTGGGCGATCACTTGCCCACTCCACCCCCAGTGCCCGCCTATGTGATGCGCGCCCTGGAGTACATTCGCACACATCCCCCAGTAGGCGCTCAGAAGGATCAGTAATGGGCTGGGAGCACCACCACCGGAACTCCAGCTGCGGCCAGTCATTGTTATTTAGAGACATACATACACTCGTACGTTATATTAGTAGTTATCGTTAATAAAAGCCCCCGTCCATACAGGAAAGCAAATTCACCTTTGATTTTCAGAGTGCAATGGAGCATGGGCAATGCTTGTAAAACTCTAACACTCTCTTTTCTTAATCGGCTTTCTTTTTTATTCACCTATCTGGATCCATCCTTCTTCTTTGTCTTTCCCAGAGATGGTCGTTCGTGAAAGTAAAGAAGGTCGTCGTATTAATGATTGTATCATTCAAATTTACTTAAAATCATTTAATTAACTTCATTCGATTCAAACGTAACGATTCGCTACTGTTGATTTATTGTGTGGCATTTCTCAAAGGATTTTCTTGTATTTAATTATGTACAACGTGGCTAAAACTAAGCAACTGACTAGGCCGGTACACGGGCATGCAATCCATACATACATATGTATATATGTATGTATTTATTCGCTGGATGGATGAGCGGCATTGTACTCCAGAGAACGAAGGATTGCCTCTGGAATTGGTGGTGGAATCGGCAGATGTTCACCCGACGGCTGGAATCCATTCTCATCGGCCACATAGTTGAGTGCAATACTCTCACCCTCCGGTGAAGTCCAGGAGACTCTACCAGTGGCTCCATTGGCATTGCCAGCCTCCTGCGCTTGAATGCCGTTGCTGGTATCGTAGGAATAGGCATAGTTGCCCTCTGCATCGGCCGGGTCGTTCTTCTCACTCAGGATGATGGCATCTTTGTCGATATTGTCTGCGTGGACATATGCTACGAGCAGGGCAGCGAGTAGGCAGATTGTCTGAAATATATGTATATTCCATTAATTAGTAATTCCTTTTATTTCCTTGAAGTCTCCGCTTTCGATCCGATATACTCACAAGCTTGAACATCTTGTCGGAATGGTCTAATCCACACTGTTTGGGTGATCTTCAGAGGTGGAGGCTTTTATAGCGACCATCGCATCGGTGGAAATTAAATATGCTTGCATATTTTAAACAAATCGCCAAATACCGAATATTAAATGTAGATTTAGTTAGCATTTGAACCTATTCAATGGGGCTATGTTGGTTGGACCCACATCTGAACCTGAATCGCGACACTATTAACTATTAATAGTTGATTTAAAATGATATTTTTTGGTATTTCAATAAACAATCGACATTCCAGTTCAGTGATGGACCCAGAGGGCTTGTGACGTCAAAATGTGACGTAATTTTGTGAAAGAAATTCAAGTAATAAATTAGCATCTACAGGTTCTGGGTCAACACCTACGAAATGTTTGATTACTCATGTTTGATTGTGTAAATCAGAACAAAATCGGTTTGGCATGTCCAGCCTGCACTCAGAATGAATCTTATCAGGTGTGTTTATTCCATTTTTCATTACCCATTATTAAAATAATTAATGAATACCCTAAAAAACAAAACCTATTGCTCAATTTGCATTATTTATTGGGATCGCTTAGGAGTTATTTGTGAATGTTATTTAAATTCGAACCCGCCGAACTTGTTTCAACGCATGGCAAATGTTTCTCTGGCCCTCTGGCTGAGAGGGGTGCGGAAAGAGGTTGTTACCCGGAAAGAAAATCCCGCCTATTATCAAGTTATCGAAAGCTATCCAAATAGAATCGCAGTCTATTTCCATCCAGTTTTCAAAATCCGACATCTGAGAATAGACATAAATATTAATAATCAGACGCGGAGATAAATAAAATATGGATAGATGTTTGCAGATAACAAAAAAAAAGAATATAGAATTCGTTGGGGTCATTCTATGCGGACATCAAATATCATATTTGGGCTTGGCTTTGTTTGCTCATTATGGGTGTAAACACAATAAATTATGGGATCGTATGGATGCGGAAGAATCAACGGATGAATTGATTTATACCCCGAGCGGAGCGACAGAACAGACAAAACATTTGCGCAGTTTGAATGGGATGGCTTACAAGATCTAGCAACAACTTAGCCTACGTGCCTAGTGCTGGATTAGTTATAGCTATAGTTACTATATAGTTTGTTTGTTGGGGATTATTACTACTACATGCTATGGTATGATCAGCCTTCTTCTTGGACACTAGTTTCCATGTAGATGTGGATGGGTGGCAGGAACTTTAGAACACATTCGGCTTCAGCTTGCCATCCTCCGTGTGGGTGCGAATATATTCGAGCGATCGCAGGATGTAGTCCGGAATGGGCGGCGGCTGGGGCAGGTGACGGCCCACCACATGGAAGCCCAGCTCATCGGCTATGTAGCGCGTTTCGATGGTCTCGCCCTCGGGCGAGATGTATGTGTAGATGCCAATGGTCTCCAGGGCGGTGCCCGCCGCCTGGACATCAATGCCATTGCTGGTCTTGAATGCGTACTTGAAGACCCCCTGATCGTCCAGCGGCGAGACCCGGTAATCCGTAATCTGGGCTTCTCGCTCGCTGGAGCCCACCAGCCGACGAATGCGGCGTATCCGCACCAGCCTGGCATCCAATTCGGCCCACAGTAGGGCTAGTCCAAGCAGAGCTATCATCTGCAGAAACGAAGAGATCTTATCAGCAAGAGATATCACAGATCGTTGAAGATCGGGAACACTGATTAGGCTCAAGGCCTATGCTTACAAAATATCGCATATTTCCCTTTGTTTTATATGTCTATTCGCACTCTACAAGCACACACTTTAAGTGGATTTCCCCAATCAAATTGATTAATTTCGATATTTATCTGCGTTAAACGATCTCAGTCCGAACGAGAGACGAAAGACGTCTGCGAGGTTCAAAGTTTGCCACCGTACTGCCAATCCGGCGAGCTTGTGTTTTCAAATTTATATGAGGAAAACATGGTGGCAAAGCGAAAACGAAACGAAACGAAAATCTAATAATAAGCATAACCAAATGCCAATAATCGCTGGCTCCATCTTTTGTGTTTGTATCTCTGGCGTCTGTGGATGTGGCTGAATCTGAGAATGGGGCTACGGCTAGGGCTACGGCTGAGACTGAGATTCTTGCTTGATAACAGGTCACGCCGATTCAGTAAAGTCATCCATTTCCGTTCATCTTTTGGGCCAAGCCAACAATGTTTGTTTATTCATATTTTATGATCCCATACGTCAGCGGTAGTTTCTGCAGACATCTCTGTGTATATTCAGATGTGCTAAGTAGCTCGAGTTCTCGAAGATCCGTGCCCAATTTGGATTCAAATTTATTATGGCAAGAAGTTCCGATGTCGCATTGTTATGATTATTCTGCTGCGGAAGACTTGATGCTAAACTGATGCTAATAAACTCAATGGTATGGCCAATACAAGTTCTTGTTTGGTACGACTATTCTTTTGCATTTCACTAAGTTTATTTACTTTGGATTATTTAATTAAGTTTTACTAATTAATCAGCAAACACGTTCTACCACAAATTTGATTGGAATGAAAGTCAAAATACTATTTTTGTATGATAGAACAGGCCACCTGGGGTTCCAACACGGAAGATTATTTGCCAACCCCCCGGCATGTTCTAATTTATTCACATTATTATTATTACTTTTAAAACATAAAAACATACATTTTTTAAAGCATTTTCTTGTTTAGTTTCGATTGGGGTAAAGTTGAATGCAAATTCTGACCATAAAAATCACAGCAAATGCGATAAAATCACAGAATATAGGCCATCAAATAATAAGTAGCAAACAAGATGGCTTTCAGATTAACAAGAATATAAAATGGATATATCTTTAACGATCTCTGAGCAGATCACAATTGGCGGAAGCAGTTCCGTGATGATTGGTTCTGCCACAGCTTAGAGAAGCCAATTCAAGACTGATTCTGATTCTGATTGAGTCGTTGTTTGAGTTCGTTGCCTGAGTCTTTTGTTTAAGGGTGGGTGTATCTGTGTGTGTGTAGTTATTTAAATTTTTCTTAGAACCCACAATCAAACAGAACTTTTCAAATCACATTTACATACGACTACTATGTATTAATTTATGTTCTCATAGTAGTTCTCGAAAAACTATATAATAGTTCACGCACGCACCGGTCGCTTCAGGTGCCAACCAAAAAAGAAGATGATGATAATGCGAAAGATGAAGAACTGAAAACTGGAAAAGGCAGTTAAGTTCGTCTCTAGTTTTTGGGTTTTCAGTTTTCTAGTTTTTCGTGTTTTCGTGTGCTTAGAGTTTCGCAATCGATTCTAAGGCTAAACTATTTGGCGTCGATTTGTGTTACTTAATTAATGTTGTCCGCGAAAAAGAACTCAGACGACTTGTTTGACTTGAAGATTTATGTCTGAAAATTAGCCATAGATTATTTTCAGCACAATCTTTCTCTTTATAAATCTTTTGCTGTGTTTAGTATGTATGTAAATTGTCATAAACGCTGGTGTTGCTTATTAATTAGTTAATAATTTTTAAATCAAATGACTTTATGCGGCGCTTCTGCCATTCTTCGGATCACCCAAGACATAATGCAAATGTCATTTAAATAAACATATATATTCTGATTGATGGACTGATTGATTTTGTTGGCCGACACCTTGAGAGTCATTGTCGAGAGTCGGCGGCAAGTTGTAAGATCGTGCTATGCAAATGCGTGCAAGGTCTAGGTCTGCATAGCATCCAATCCAGTCAACGCACAGTGGAACGAATTAGCTTTGCTCTGCCAATTGTGCCACCAGTTTCAAGTACTGAAAGTACCAGTGTAGTACCAGTGCAATTTTAATCAAAGAAATCTCGGAATTGGCGCTGATAAATGATTGTATAATTAGACCTCTAACATTTCCAGTTTCGCTTTGAATCAAATATGTATATGTAGCTTCAAACTTGACGGATCTTACCACATGAAAACAAATTAAAATATTTTTATTGGCTTTTTAGTTGAGTGTTGATTGTTGAGTTTCTTCAACCATGACCTTTGCCAACGTAGCCAAAATGTAGAATTTAATTATAATAAATTACTGATAACATGCAACAGTTTGGCCATATGGCAGAGCGAGCCACTGTGTCTGGTCTGGGCTACCCATCGTCGCGGAACCACTGTGCATAGCTCTCTGTGGTTGATATTAGTTTGATATGCAGGCACACCCAAGCAACTAAACCAAAACAACTTCATTGTCAGGCGATAATGGTCGGGCACATTAGCACAAATTCAACATAAATCAAGCTTGATCAAGCGATCCTCCAAACCCAACCCGTACACGGATCGATGCTGCGGCTAATGCTGTTGTTGCATTGATCTCAGGTTCATCATGCTCATGTGTTCCGTCAGAGCTTGGGCCCGATCTCTTCCTCGAATTCGGTTCTGAGAACTCTTTCCAGAGAGCGGCGACAGACACAATTAGCAAGCTTGAAAGCTTCCTTATGCACCGGACCCCCACGGCTGGTTTTTTTCTTCTTTTTGGCAGTTTCAATCTAACATTCGGGGACAGTAGATCGCAGTCGCAGTTGATGTTTGAAACGTATTTAACGGTTCATATTTCGGTTAATTCTGATTCGGTTTCGGATTCAGGTTTAGCTGCCAGATCGAGTCGAGTTGCGTTGCGTCTGTAAAACGATACATTTGGAATATATTTAATTAGGAGAGGAGATGATGTGGTCGTTTGGCAAGGTTTGTGCGTCGTTTTGCGATATCCCTGATTACTCAGCCGCTAATCCAATCCCGCCCAGCTTCTGCTGGCCTTCGCAGTTGCATCCACCAGCGCCAACGCCAATGCCAATGCCGCAGCATTGTTCGATCGCACCATTTACTACCACAATACGCCGCCCAATGCCGCGGGCCACTATCGATTCGAGTTTCAGACCACCAACGGCATCACCACCAAGGCGGCTGGCAACGAGCATGGGGCCGTGGGCGTTGTCCAATATGTGTCCCTCGAGGGCATACCCGTGACCTTCACGTATGTGGCCGATGCTAACGGGTATCGCCCGGAGGGCGAGCACATTCCCGCCGTGCCGCTGCATGTGCTCCGTCAGCTGGAATACATTCGCACGCATCCAGCGGTGGATGAGCGCAGGTCGAGGCGCTGGTAAGGCTAGAAATCAGCCATAAAGATAATTATATATTGACTTTTGAATGTCTGTCAATTGGCTGGGGAATCGGAGATAAGCGGAGAATGCCGTTGCACATGAGAAATATTTAAATTTTTTGTATTTATCGCTTATCGTTTTGCCATGCAAATGGGACACAGACGCGACGCGGCACACAACAACAGCGGCAGCAGAATCATACCAAAATATATAGCAAGCAAATAAATATCTTATAAATATATATATAAAATACAATTTTAATTGAGTTGTGGCCCAGAGAGGGTATAGGAAGGAATTCGATGCAGTAAATAACAATTAAAGATGTTACACAGTCATAATATACATATGTCAAGCAGTATGGAAAAAATATTCAGGAAATTCTATGCATAGGTAAATCCAATGGGAAAGTACAGACAATGCGCAAGCTGCTTGCGAAATATTTCCAAGAATATTCTCAAAAAAATTGTCATCGATTGTCAATCATGTTTTAATCGTATGCATGGCATCGTATTCACACTCAAATGTCAGCTTTCTATCAGCTCAGTTTATGCCATTCCAAAGACCTTGACTCGGGGCTGGGTTGCCTCTAAGAACGACTTTCGCTTTTGCGGCAATCGAGAAGATGATTGTGGCATGTCGCCTGTCGTCGGTCGCCTGACTGACTCATTTGCCTAATTAAGGCCGTTGCATACTATTGACCGACTGACTCTTCAAGTCCGAGAGCCGACCACACTTATGTAACCAGACTAATAAACCAAATTGAGTTGACACCAACGATGGCCGCATTTAATGTCACCGAAAACAAGTTGCTGATTGATGCACGGCTCGAAATAATCCCTCCTACAAATCAGTTCCAGCCTTGGAACAACTCAGCCTTAAAAAATTTGTATATTGAATGTAATTTTCGGAGGAGCGTTTTACGGGAGCTATCAGAGTTTAGTGGAAAGAATATCCCATTAGCACACACCACCATAGACAGCAATTATGAATTATTCATAACCAGTTTGGTTTATCTCTCATCCTCTTTGAACGCAGTCGTTAAACACTCTAACTGACACCTAACAGCCGGCACTCTGCTGGATATCACCACCAATTTGTCACTGGATCACAAAACTATTCAGCAGAATATTAGTTTTCTAAATCTATATTTAAGTATGTATTCCCAGTAATTTATTTTATATCCATCCACGTGCCAATCCGGTTGCAAAATTCTGTTTTGCGGTTGCTAATCAGTGGCGATTCCAGAGTTAAATATCAACTGGCGCAGATTTATGGTTCGGAACGAGCATCCATAAGGCTATAATGAGAGTTTAAATCGCTTAAATGCCACCGCTAGAAGTTTAGCATCCACTTGGGTATTAAATCTTATTAATCAAGTGCACATCCCATAAAAATATTAACTTTCATAGAACTTTAACACGAAGATTCATCATCCATCCAGAGGCCAATGGCCTGGTTAAACTTGAAAAATACAAAAACATATATATTTGTATCTTCCAAGACATGTTGGGGTTACTGGGGCTGACTTATGGGGCTATATATATTCATGGAGACAAACCTGGCAACATCCCATCATCATCATCATCATCAATGAATGTGTTCGAATACCTTATCTAAATCGATTTACATGCATAACGAATTCCACAACTTTGCTTTTGTTTTTTGCACATCGTTACAAATATATTTCAAGTTTCTTGACATATATATATTTATAGGTATATACTATATATACTTCTATGTGTGTGTGTGTGGGGGGGTATCCAAAGTGGTTTACATGCAACACTCATCTATCATTACGTTTTGATAGCTGGGGGACTGTGGGAAACAGCAGCTTTTATCAATAATCAATAGATCGTACATCGCCGCCGTTGATGTCGGAGCACAATTGTCAATTGGTTTGGTTTTAATCGATTTTATTGTTTTTGTTTAATTGTATTTGTGTGTTGTGGTGTATGCATACTTTTGTTAAAATAATTCAAGTATCTGATGATAAATCTAGCATGTTTATACATTTTAGGGTTCTGCGTTTGCTGCCTCCCCGTTTTTTTTCCACCGTATGTGTAGTTTACTTTTTTCTATAATTAAACTAATCCTAAAACACCTTCCAAGTCCGAGACATGAACGCGTAGCATACCAATCGAATGCGATTTCGAATGCCAAATGGGATCTGAGATGAGATCTCTGGCAGCGGAGCAGCAGAGTGCGAAATGGAACGGAAATGGGCCGAATGAACAATTTGATTGATTGAATTATTTAGATTAGTATTCCTGGTTTTGTTTTTCCTGCTCGCCCCGGACGCATACAAAGGCAGCGACCCGGCGGCGCAGAAGGGAGAATAAGAAATTGTATAGTTTACTGGAGTGTAAATACATATGCTAAATGTAAATATATTTTATATGTGTGGAGGAGGTGTCGTTCGTGTTTGTGTTTGTGTTTCTTTCTGTTCTGTCGTCTGTGATATAGGGTTTTGGTTTGACATGTTGGATGTGTATGTCTCGCTCTTCTGTGTGCGAAAGTCCTCCAGAGACCTTGAGCCGCTCTCATTAAACATTCTAAGCGCGCGCACAGCGTGTGAATCTGTTAAGTCCTGCAAGAGAGAGATCATTGGTAATAATCATGGGAGTATGCTTGCAAATGCTAAATCCACTTACCAGTCCTCATCGCATGCCAGTATTCTATAGTGTTCACGGCCCCGCCTCTAGAGCCAACCCTAGTCCGCTTTCGTCTCCGTAAACTCCTCCAGGCCAAAGAAGCTGCCGCCGGAGGCGCCTGCAGTGCTGCTCGCCGTGCTGGTGGCCACAACAGTGGTGGATGCAACGCTTGTGGCTTCCGATACTTGCACTTCCTCCCCGGCAGATGTTTCCGCTGCCTCCTTGTGGTCGGGACTCTCACCGCCGGCGCCCTGTTGGGCAGCCTCCAACACCTGCTGCTGCACATGGACAATGGGTTGGCCATCTTCGGTGTACGACACGGACACGGGTATGCGGGTGCCATCCTCGCTAATGACATGAGCGCCTTCTTCTCCATCCTGGCCCTGCTGGATGATCAACTGACCCTCGGAATTCAGTAGAGATGCGTCTATCAGCTGCTGTTCATTGTTATCGCCATGGACCAGCACCATCTGGCCACTGCCGTCGTTCATCATTTGCAGGGTTTCGCCTTCTAGGCCCTCGCCGGACTGCAAGACTCCCACGCTCTGCAGCAACTGCTGGATCTGCTCGGGATCCTGTACAATGATCTGGTTGCCGTCGGCATCGGTGAGAATGTGGTTGTCCAGCTGCAACAAATGGCCGTTCTCGTTGACAATGAACTTAATCTGGCCTCCATCCACTTGCGCCTGCATGGCCTCATCCAGTTCCATGGCCACCTGCTGCTCCCCGCCAGAACCTTCACCGGCCTCTCCCTCGCCCTCTGCAGAGGCGGCATGTTCGCCATCGGCCGATTCACTGGCTTCTGTGTTGACCGCTGCAGCCTCCGACTCGGTGGTGGGCGTGTCTGTGGCTTCGCGTTTCTCTACGGCCTCTCCTTCCTCGGACGGATGGGCTTCTTCTGAGCCGGCAGCCTCCTTCTCCTTTGCGCTCTCATCTGTCTTGATTTTATTGCTGCTGGCTTTTCCACCTGCTTTGCCCTCTTCAGGGTTCTCTTCTGCGGCGGCTGCCTCGTTGTCATCATCGAGGCTGGGCATGGAAACGGGAGCAGCGGCAAGGGACTTGCCGTCAGCCGAGGATGGATTGGCGCCACTGCTGGCCTTGGCGTCCACGCTGCTCTGGGACTGGGATTCGTCTTCGGCCTGGTCTAGATTAGGCATATCAATGGGCATACTAGGGGCACTGGCATTCGCCGAGTCCTGCGATTGGTCGCCATCCGGCTGAGGGATGGTAATGTTGAAGGTGATGCCACCGCTACCCTCCTGGGAGGTGATGACCATTTCTCCGCTCTTGGTGGTCTTGGGAGCCTCACCGCTCTCGTTCTTGTCCGAATGAAGCTTCTCGAACAGGCTCTCAATATCGGCCTCGGCATTCTGTTCGCTGCCATCATCGCCCTTGCCGCTGGTCTCTCCCGGCTCGTCGCTGAGCAAAGCGGTGGCAGCCGAGTTGAGGGCCGCGGCTCCGCCAGCTCCGGCGCCCTTCTTGTCCCGTCTGTGTGTCTCCATATGGTGATTGTAGTATGTCTCCTGGATGAAGGTCAGCGAGCAGATGCTGCACGAGAAGAATCGAATGTTGTTCTCCCCCTCGCCGCCTGCAACAACAGCAGCAGCAGCTCCAGAGGCTGGCACGCTGTCGCTCAATGCCTCATCGATGGTTTCCTGGAGCAGTTTCTGAGTGTTCAGGTTGGGGCTGCTGACAGCCGATAGCTTTGAGGACGCGCCACCGCCGCCCTGATTCTGGTGCACTTCAAAGTGCTTCACGAGCAGCTCACGCTTGGGGAAGGTCATCGAGCAAGTGCCGCACTTGAAGTAATTTGTCTGATGCTGCTTGGCATGGGTAGTGGCAGCCTCACGCGTCTCGAATCGCTGCGAGCAGAGACGGCACTTGAACGGCTTCGGTTTGGCATGCTTGCGCATATGCTCGTCGAAGACTCCCTTGTCGGTGGACTTGAACTGGCAATGATTGCATGTATACAGAGCCGAGCCAGCCACTCCCAGGGTCTCGGAGGCAGCGGCGGCGGCAGCAGCTGCCGCTGCGGCGGCCACTGGTGCAGCAGCTGCGGGTATGGTTGTGGTGCTGGTAACCAGGACATTGGTGGCATGATTGGTCTCCATGTGCTTGCGCAGGCTCGTCTCGTTCACGAAATTGATATGGCACATGGCACAGGTATTGTCCATGGCGGTGCTGTGGTCACGCACCATGTGCTGCTTCATGGCCCCGAAATGGGGGAAGATCTTGCGGCATGTCTTGCACTGAAAAGTCTGCTGTTTGCAGGTCTCATAGTGGGTGTTGAACAGCCTCATGTCGGAGGTCTTGTAGTCGCACGAGGTGCACTTGTAGATCTTGGTGGCCTTGCGCTGAACTGTCTGTGTGCCCGGGGTCTGCGGCGTGATCGGTGCCAGCTTCGGCTGACCTGGAGGAGGAAGAGATGAACGTTATATAAGGTCATCTATGGATCATCAAGAAATGACATACCTGGCGTTCCCTGGACAAGTTTGCGCGTTCGTAACAGATCCCCGCCAGGACTCTCTTCCAGCGACCGGGCGGCCCCGCCCGTGGCCAGTTTTTGCATCTTCAAGGGCGGACTGGACTCCACCCCGACAGCTTCGTCGTTGATTGCATACTTTTTATTCAGCAAACTAATCAAATTGGTCTTCACACGCTCCACATCGTTCTCCAAGCGGTCGTAGTAGTTCACCAGGTTTGTGCATCGCGAGCAGACAAAGTCCTCGCCGCAGACAATCACCAGGAAGCCCTCGCCGACGAGCTGAGCTAATTTATTAGGGAACTTGGTGGCCGTGTGAGTGGTGGACATCTCGGTGAGGCACGTCTGGGCATCGCATCGTTCGTCGCAAATGTAACACCGCGTGGCCTGGCCGCCCGTATCAGAATCGCTTGCAGATTGCTGGGCTGCAGTTGTGCCCACGGAAATGTTGCCGCCACCGCTGGATGCAGCTGCCGCGCCTCCGCCGCCTGAGCCTACGAGTCGCGTTGTCTTTAGAATGCGCGGTTGGCTGGGACCAGTGACGGTGACGGCGCCGCTGTTGAGCAAATTGTTAAATTTGCGATAGGTGACCGGATTCAGTTGGTTGTTCATTGTGTGGGAAACAATTGTCTGCCGTGGCGTGGCCGTATTGGGGTCTTTAAAAATTGAGCGCAACACGCGCAACTGCAAGCCGCTTCTTTTTTATTATTCGGCGATTACGACGAACGGCGATTTTCAGCACTGCGCTAATGCGGTCTTGTCGATACTGCTTAAAACGTACGGCTTGTTTTTATTTTTTCTGCAGCCACAAAACAATATTGTGCACCAGGAACAACAGTTTTTTGTAATTTAATTCTTGTTCTGATGTCGCGGCGTCACTTTGACTGTACTAAAGACTCAGTGCTGTATTTTTTAGGGTTAAAAATGCGTATGTTTTCTGCAGCACTGCTCGCCGCTTAGCTAGTTCTCTCGCTCTCAAGCACGCACGCTGCCCTGGCTGTGCGCAGCAATACACTATTGTTGTCTCGCTTTTGCTATACGGAAATGGCGGCTTGTCTAGGCGGTCTGCGACGTTCAGACAAAGAAAAAGTATGACAGCGTTGCAGTTTGGTATTATCCATATGTGTTATTATAGCAGAAATTCGGGAAATAAATTATGCTTTAGAGTTATTTTATATTTGTATTCAAAAGTTATTTTATATCAGCAGATAAGAACGCATATACGTGCATTTATGGTATTTTGTGCGTCGTTTCGTGTATGTCATACAACAACAAGCGGAAGTAGTGCTCAGGCAATCCGCAAGGTGTCGCTTTTGCGCGGTTCTTTTAAATATTTTAATACGTGCAAGAGAACTTATTAAAACACTTGAGCAGTGAGGCAAGCATCGCATTCCACTCAGCCAACAACAAGCATTTAACCAACGATAACAAAGGTACTACATCACTAATGGGCTAAAACCGAATATGTACTGATAAGATTCCGCTATGCCATTGCCGCTTTTAGCCTTTCGAT
This sequence comes from Drosophila bifasciata, assembly GCA_009664405.1. NCBI lineage: Eukaryota > Metazoa > Arthropoda > Insecta > Diptera > Drosophilidae > Drosophila > Drosophila bifasciata. The sequence continues at coordinate 44,683,505 of CM019043.1, forward strand.
TTAGTTGAATTCGTGTTGGGTTGAACTTGTTCGAGCACAAATGCTTGCGGATATTAGGTGGTGGTTGTGCGGCCAGGCCAGAAGACACCGTCGCTTATCAGTAGAACCGATAATTTTGTATTTACCAACCGAACGCCAAATGCCGAGCAGAAGTAAACGTTGATATGTATTTTGTATCTGAACGGACTTCGCATTTCAGTTAACGAACGAAACGAAAAGCGAACGGATATCAGCGAAAAAGTCCAACCAACCGAACCGAATCGAAATAAAAGCCTTGCCTGCTGCTTTACTGGCCCATTGGCCAATTCCAAATACCCATATCGTATCATTGTTGCTAGTATTCAAAGTGAGAGCCCCACACTATCGCAATCGCAAAACGCAAAAATTAATTGGCGCATGTTACGGGCCAATTCAGTTGTCCAACGAACGTCCGTCGCGTACTACAAAAGTGCACTCAACCCGATCCGAGGCCCGCTTCGAACTCGAACTCGGGGGCGTGAGAATCAAACAACAGTGTCTACAACAGTGTCTACAGAATGTATCCGCGCAGCATCAAGAATTTTCCCTCCCTCAAGACGGCCGTCGTATGGGCCGGTGTTCTCGGTGTGGTACGTAATCAAATATGTGTGTCATAAATACATATGTTGCACGAGTGTGGTATGGAGTATGCGGTGACCCCATTCACATTGATAAGCCTGCCCCATAGACTGGAGATATTGAATTTTGACATTGGAGTACAACCGAACCACTAACTGAAATTGGCTTCCCCCCCACCAAGGCTCTCAGTGTACTCCAACTGATCATGATATAATCAGAACTGACTCATACAATGGAAATGGATCCACAATCCATAGATAACCGTTAACAGTTCCCCTTTGACGTGTGTGTAAACAAAACAAACTGGAGAGGATTCCATTATCTACAAATCTCTCACTCACTCTCTCTCTCTCTCTCTCTCTCTTTGTGTTTTTGTTTCTTTTGTGCAGGTGCAGTCCATCATCTGGATTGGATTGACAATTACAGCAATATGCGCGTACAATTGTGTACTCTATATAACCGATGACCTCACCTTTGGCACCGCCATCAAAACGGTCTTCTTCGATGTGTATTTCAGGGGTAGCTGCAAAATGAGCCCCGCCGACTACCAGAACTACGATTATGGCATTCTGAAAACGGTCCAAACCGTATTCGATCCATCGCAGGTATTAATTTGGGACTGCTTCTACCTGGGCGTTTCCGTAATCTGGCTCATCGTTTCCATTGTGCTCTTGCTGTGTGAGTATTCAATTAAATGTAAACGGAAGTGAAGTGCAGGCCGTCTTTATGCTATGATTCACTCGACTCGAATTTCTTTTTATCAAGTAGTTATAAGATACAAAAATTAAAGCTGATTAGATAAATTTCATTAATGATTGTCTTTGGCCACTATGTTGGCTAAATGATTGATGCAACTATTGATATATATTTTCCCTTTTTTCGATTGTTCTTTTAGGTGTGCGCAAAGATAATGCCAAGCTATCCATAATCGCCATCGCACACTGGGCCTTCTTTGTGGCCGTTATTTGCTGCATGGATGTGGCCTCTGGCGTGATCTTTGGCATTGACTATGGACGCTTCCAGGAGAAAGCCCTGACCCTGAATGCCAACACCATCAACGCAGGGCCAGTGCTGCCAATGGCATTCACTGTGATGGCCGGCGGTGTGGCGGCCATTTCGATGATGATCATATCCTTCAAGGGCTTCATTCTGTGGTTCATCAACGTTGGACTGCTCATCTATCTGTCGATTAGAGCCACGCGCATTGTCACCGATAAGGACAGTGTGGTAAGATACCTAGGGGTTTACCTCATCGGACAGTCATGCATGCCGCGACATTGTCTAGGCCGGCGCTATAAATTTGTGGACAGCGTTTAAGCCCCAAAGAGCAATGCCCAACCTCATTGGTGGGCTCAGCTTGCCAAAAATATAACATTTCGACAACGCAGAAAAGAAATTCCTGCGCCAGCGACTACGACACGGCTAAACATAGCAATGGTAACCACTGATAAGCCTTCGACGATGGGCATGGGCCCGTTGGGTCTCGATAATGGTACAAAGACTCTCGGGTTGCTTGCCTTGAAATGGATTGTAAACCAAATTATGACCACAATATACATACAATAATCAGAGTGTGTAATTTTCGGTTAAAGTGATCTTTGATTTTTCTCGCCATAGGATACTTTGTTCAATCCCCGCAAGGATTCCAATGATATTCTGACCACCCGCACACCCATTCGTGCCTACGAAGAGGAAAAGTAAGTAGCAATTCATTCGCTTTGGGCTGCCCATTAATGCTTGAGTTTTGTTCAACCCACAGAGTGGAATTTCAGGCCTACAACAATGCAGCTTACATGCCGGACAATCGATCTTCGGCCGAGACCATCGAGGTGAACGAACAGGCAATTATCCGAGCGGCTCACCTGTCGCTCGATTCCAATCTGATGGATCGCCGCTTCCGCGACATCAATGCCTTCCAGCAGTATCCGCCACCGAATCCACAGGACAGCCGTCCTCTGCGTCAGATGTCGAAGGGTCCCATGCAGGAGACGGTGGTTGTGGCAACGGCCGGCTTCCCCATGCCGGACTACTCCCCGCAGCCGAGTCCGAGCGGCATTCTGCGTCATCCGCAGTATTAGGTGTCGGTGGAGGGAATGGCGCCAAGCAAAACAAACCAAAGTACCCAAAAGCTAACTTGCATAATATAATTCTCAAATAATACCCCCCCAAAAGCCACCGCAGTACGAGTATGAGTAGTAGTGCCGCCGGCAAATGAAATAGGAAGTCAGCTAAAGTTTAGTTCAAATGTTTATCAGTATATTTTATGCATGTTATTTATATTTATTTGCATGTTAATTATAACAATATATAAGTGTGTGCAGTTGTAAATATATAATATACAAGCCAGTGTTATATAGTTATAGCTGTTTGCGATTTTTGTGGAATTTGTTTATACTTTATACGGCTCATTGCTGATAAGGCTTAGGTCGGCGATGTTCTGATTGAAGACGGCCCCCAGCAACGTTTCAATTGCGACGAGATTATCATGGAATTTAGAGCTGACAAAAATAGAATTTAAAAACAAGCATGGCATGCTAATTGTTATCTAATGATTACCTAACTATTTCAAACAGTTATATTTTAAATGCGCGCGTACTCAAACAATTTACAGAATTGATTTCAACAGCTATCGAACTCAGTCCCGACGCGTTTTTGACATTATTTAGCACCTTGGCGTATGACGGAAAATTCTTAACCCATTGTTGACCCAAATTGCAATTTATGTAGGAATTTTCGAAACTTGAACATATTTAACGAATTTTAGGTAAAAGATTTCATGGTCAGTAACTTTCGTAAGTAAAGAGAAAGAATGAATCTACAAAAAGTATTTTATTAACAGTTTTACTTACGCGGTTTTGTTCAAGTTTTTCACCTGTTTAAAATGAGCGGGGATAAGTGGGTTAAGTTTGTCTTTATCGATAAGGGGGGTCAAGAATTTCATTAAATATTGTTCGATTCGTGATAAGCCGGAAAAGATTCGACTTTAAACAGTATAGCCAGGCGTGAAACGTAGCTTATTCTCGTGTGTTTTATATTTTACTCACTTGTCATCGAAACACACCGGGGAACGGATCGATCTCTGCCCAAGCGTCAGCCGACTAAGCAAAACTTTTTGTTTTTGACTCGAAAAAAATGGTTTTCATAACAAAATTCGCACGGATCGGTGTTCAGGCTGCCCGCCAATTGCGTGCCACGCCTTTGACTACATCTCAGTGGCGTAGCTTCCACATAACCAGCATGCTGGACAAGGGTAAGGACTTTATGCAATAACAAACACAGTTGGCAAGTCACTGTGCATCTAAAACTGGAAATGTTACATGTGGATCTTTTGCATTCCACAGAGCGCCGCTACACAGACAAACACGAGTGGGTCGAGCTACTGGACGCCACCAAGGCCATCGTTGGCATTTCCAACTATGCCCAGGAGGCATTGGGCGACGTGGTCTTTGCCCAGCTGCCCGAGCCAGGCACAGAGCTCAAGCAGGACGACGAATGCGGCGCCTTGGAGAGTGTGAAGGCTGCCAGCGAGGTATATTCGCCCGTGAGCGGCAAGGTGACCGAGAAGAATGCCCAAGTAGAGGACACGCCGGCTCTGGTCAACAGCAGCTGCTATGACAAAGGTGAGCACGTCAATAAGAGTACTTTGAAATCATTTAACATATTTTTCCCCTATAGGCTGGCTCTTTAAGGTGGATCTGAAGAATCCCACCGAATACGAGAAACTTATGACTGAAGAACAATACAGCGCCTTTGTAAAAAGCAGCGAGGAACACTAAGCGCACACTCTAGGCATGGAAACTGCCCCCAAGACTTGAGTCTAGCCTAAAGACACAACAACCACGCATTTGTTATCTCTCGCACACCAAAAACTCACACCAAAACTCATCCGCACATCCCTCCATGCCCACGTTGTTGTAGCACTTGAAACTTGTTACGAATAAGAATCGACAGTAAAGCCAAACATAATATTTGAAATCGCCGTCTCTGGTATTGACCTGCGGCAGCCAGTGTCTGCTCCCCCATGGAAACCTAGCGATAAGGGACTTAAGAGAAGGTGCCGGGAATCGCTCAAAGATAACGCTTGAGTGAAACACAGAGCGGAAGAGTCAAAAGAGAGAGTCTTTATGTTTCACTCGAAACCGACTCGATGGAGATCAGCTCTGTGCGGCGTGGTATGCACAATGAAATCATCCGCGTCGCGTGTACAATGCTCTTGCCGAGACGACCGATGGCACACGCCAATCGTCAGAGTTCAAGTGTCTGGCATCACCTGATTAGTGTGGCTTGCAGCTAGGAGCCGCAACGGAAGCCGGCAACGGGACGGACAGCGCACACACCTACTTCTCTGGAAAGTTACGCCGCCGTGATTCCGATAAGGATCGACATCGACGACGGCGATGGTGTCTGTCAGACCATAGTAGGGATGGATGGATGGATGCTGATAAGAACAGCACTCTGTCTCTTTGAACTTGAAAACTGGCGCAGAGCACAGCACAAGCTTTTTCTCTCGCCAAAGCTCGCGAATGCCAAAAAGCTTCGTTGTGTCGCGGCCCAGCAGTCATTCCGTCATTCAAACTCACTCCGTGCGGTGCGAGAAAGCGCGTGCTGCTCGAGAACCAGTCCGTAATAACATAAACACACACACAATACAACACACACCCCATGCTCCCGATGAGCAAAGGATAATCAAAGAAAGGACAACACAAGTGCAATAGCGAACAAAGACCAAAAGGAAGCAAAAATAAATTCTGCCGCAAAATAACACAGACATAAAAAAACAGACAAAATGCCAGCGGAAAAATCAATATACGATCCCAATCCGGCCATCAGCCAAAACGCTTACATATCCAGCTTCGAGGAGTACAAGAAGTTCTACCAGGAGTCCCTCGACAATCCCGCAGAGTTCTGGTCCCGTGTGGCCAAGCAGTTCCACTGGGAGACGCCCGCCGATCAGGAAAAGTTTCTGCAATACAACTTCAACATCTCGAAGGGACCCATTTACATTAAGTGGATGGAGGGCGCCTCGACCAATATATGCTACAATCTCCTCGATCGCAATGTCCGCAATGGATTGGGCGATCAGATCGCCTACTATTGGTGAGTACAAAGCTGTCCTGTCCCTTCGCACAAGTGCCATTCGGTTGCGTAGGTCGGTCGCATGAAAACAAAAGTTTCAAGGGACATGTTCTGAAAAGGACAACAGTATTGATTTTTCTTTTTTGTGGTTACGAAACTCTCGCCTCGTGACGTAGATAGGTACGGTACGGTATGGCAAATATCTAGGTGATTTACTGCGCAGGCACAAAACACACACACACACACACACATACTGACAGAACAGATGTTTCAAGTAACTTCTTTGTTTTTCTTGGGGGCCAAGGACACGAAACTACTCTGCCATTGATTTTGGCAGGGAACAAAAGGTTACTTTACTATTCTGACAAATTTCAGGCATTGTATTTGTTTTGATTGCTCCCAATTGTAATTGGTTGGTAAACGATTTGCATGCCAAATATGACATCGACACAAATTGCTTTTAATTTAATCAATTTTGGATGCTTCACCGTACAAAAAACTACCTTTGGAGCGCAGCAGCACTTTGGGTCAATGTCAGGGTCGTCGTTCCTCAAGCTTCGATGCGATACGTCCCTGACTTGCTTGATCTCCGATACTACTACGGTGCGACCTGCATAAAACAGCTTCGCGTTCATTATATTTGTCTCTATATATTTGTTTTCTTAGCCACACGCGCCAAGCCAAGTACTCGACGTAAAGCTAACAAACAATAGCAAATATTATAGAGGTATTCCTCCGCCCATACCAGTACACCCCCAGGTTGAAGTGCGAATCTATTTGTAATCAAAATATTGTTTAGATGGGCCAGGCCCTTTCCTGATTAGTGCAGCACGGAACTGTGCCTCCTTGAGAGGAGAGGCAGCTCGCAACGCAATAGCGGACCCTGGCCTGGCATGAGCACTTTGTTTTGGATGATGCCTCAGAGATTTGGTGTTTTGCAGCACAAAGTTCATCATCATCATCGAGAGCGAGTCGTCAGTAAAAAAAAACAATAAGCAATGTTAAACAAATGTTAATGCTAATGAGCTTATCTCGGGGTTATCACCAACAGAGGGGTTCAAACAGTTTTGAGAGTCGGTCCGTGCGCCCGCCCGGGTAAATGCAAATGAAAGTCAGGTAATTGAAAGGCAATTACAAGGTCATTGGTAGGTTCCAATTCCTTCCCATATACTCAGAGTACCTATGTACTATTTAGTTTAAACTACTCATCACTATTGGGTTCTCTTTTCATTTCTTTCATATATATAGTATAGTAAACTATTCAATTTGGTGGCACAATCAGAGCCGGTGCTGCCCTCGCTACCCTTAGATAAGATAAAATAGAATAAAACTGAAATAAAAGCTGGCGCGTAATGAGCAATAATTAGCGCTTTTCGAACGGAATGTCCCAGATAATTTTTGTTGCAAAACCAAAGTCAAAGCCAAAGCAAAACAACATCTTAAATTTTTTATTTGGCCTATACAAAGATAGTAACGGAGTCACTACAGATCTACATAGGAATGAAGTCGTTTCAAAACCAATGTCCGATTCGTGGGTTCCGCACAAAAAACTTAAGTTAAATAAAATACACCCAAGCCGAGTACGAGCGAAAGCTGTAGGGCGGCATTATGTAAGCGATTTGATAATGCGCGCAAATTGTTTATTCAAATTGATTTGAGCGCGTCTGTCGTTGCGCCAAATTGCGTTAAACGATTTGCGGGTTTTTGTGTGTCAGCCGGAGGAGGGGGTGTGTGGTGTGTGGTGTCTGGGCAAAAGGTGGTGGACGTTGTGGGAAAAACTTGTAGAATGCAGAGACGCCTTGACATTAACAGACAGTCAAAGTGCTTCATGCCGTTAGCTCACAGTTTGAGTAGATACAATAGTTTGAGCAGCGCTGTGAATCACGCGATCACATCGCCTGATTACTCACAACCAATTAGAGAGCGATTTTACGCAGACACACGCACACACAGACAGACACACAGAGAAAGATATAGAGAGCAAAGAGATAGAGGGAGGGCATACAAGAACCAAAGAAACAAATTTATGAAGGAAATGTCGTGTACCTGTGGTTTTTGAGGGAGAGCCAAAAAGAACCCTATAAGTTACATATAACTACTGCGTGGGCACTTCTTTTCTTGTTTTATGTGTTATAATTTTTACAGTCTATTGATTATGTAAGCTAATGTTTATATGCTAATGAGACACACCTAAAATTTTAAAGGTGATTAACATAAAAGCAGCAGCAGCAGAATCATACGATTATGACTGTCAAACTGTAGGGCCGGCTAGACGCCGCGACGCTCCGATAGGGAAAGACAGAGAGAGAGAGAGAAACGAAAACATTCGATGCGATTTATTCGACACGCGAATCAACAGCTGTTGCTGCTGCTACTTAGATAAGTCTCTGTGTTGTAGTTTTTGCTATTGTTTTATTCCATCATTAAGAAGAATGTTAGTCGAAACTGTTGATACCCCTTCACATTGCTTGAACTGGGTTATAATATAGGGATCCAACTTCATCCGAATTCTATGGTATAACCGATAAGGAAGACTTCAAAACGGAGACTATCTTGCTTAGAAACAGAGAGAGCGGGGTGTATTGAAGGACATCGTCTATTGATACTATTGATAATCAAGAATATACTCTATACCTAATTTATGTGGTCGGAAATACTTCCTTTTCTGGTGTTTTGCAATAACATACATGATTATCAAAATATTACCCTCTACAAGGTTATAATAATAATAATCTTTTGGGAGAGGCAGACGTTCTGTTTTCCTGTTTGTTGCCATTTCTTTTCCAAGCATATGTATATTTTTCGTGTGATTTCTGATAAGAGGAGTACCGCCACGCGTCTGTCCGTGATCAAGCGATGAATCGAGACGAGGAGCACATGAGGTGTTTCCAAGGCGACATGGAAAATTTCTTGTCTACCGATGTGGTCTGTGTGATTAGGGACAGGCCGTCGTTGAGTGCGTCGATTACGCCTCCAAATTGGAAATTAATACACTTGAAATGACTGGGATGGCGTTACGCGTCGCGCCACTTTTTCTTCCACTTACTAGAATTAGTCATAGCTGTGGGCACGCACATAAACAGTGATGTTTGATAAGAATTTTTGGATCTCCGTTCTCAATATGTAGGTGGTACATAGCTGTTAGTTCACTTGGGAAAGAGCTTTTCTACGGAAAAGCAAAAGGTTATGCCTCTTACTAATTGACAAGCACGGGAATATTGTTGTATAAACAAGTATTTCGCTCAAGTGGAATAACATTTCATAAGTATTGGCCAACAAACAGGTCCACCTCAGCAATCAAACCATCCCACCACCCTCTACCCCCACATTGCACTGCAAACGATGAACGAACTTTGGTCGCCGCTCTGTCGATTAGTCAGTGTATCCAAAATTACCCTGAGGGACGTCACGATCTGTGCTTTGTTGTGTGCTGTGTTCCTTCTTCCTGCTTTCTTTTTGCGACATATACAAAAATTACTAACCGTTTTGATAGACGGCTAATACTTATCAGGTGACGGACACAACACAATGATTTATACGAGTACTCCCTTAAGTCAATAAGTATATAATGATTGCATTTTGTCTACCACCTGCGCACTTTACAGCTTAGACAACAAACAACTTTTTGTTAAGCAAATATCCCCCCACATTAACAGGTCTTGACCTCGAAATGTTCTACGGTAATTCGCTTTCCCTATTATTGGAGTTGTTTGCCCATTGCGTGTTATCCGTCAACACAACGAGAGCATTTATATCCGTTTTGGTCGCTGAAATCATATACACGATCTGAACAGTCACGATCTCTGAACCCCTATTGTAGCTTTCCAAGCTTTTAGAATCTTACATATGTACGAGTATCATGTTAATTTCATTCGTTTTATTGTAACAATCATACTGTTTAGCACACTCAGAGAAATTGGTTTATAAATTAGCAAAATTAGAGGGGGTTTTTGGATGCCTTGAATCAAGCAACCCTTCTAGTGTTTTTCCTTTATTATATATACTTTTTAAGGGTACTATAGACACTTTTGTCTGCATTTGTTATGGAATTAATTTTATCTGTTGCCAAGTTCAAAACAATAGAGGGTAAGGAAAATGTATTGTATTCTGTCTGGCACGCGCAGAAAAATTTAAATTATGATTTTAGACAATTGAATTAAGTTTCCAATGGCAATTAGGAAACTTCAAATTAGTAGCAAGTGATCCAATTGGGTCGGTAGGTGGGCGTAATTATGGGTAATTGCAAGACACCCTGTACGATCAATTTGTTGGGAACGTTGCCAGCGATCGCTGCTGGATATGCATGATATGTTTCCTCATGGCTGTTTCCTCTGTTTTGCAGGGAGGGCAACCACCCCGACGACTACTCGCGCGGTCTCACCTACCGCAAGCTGTTGGAGGAGGTATGCCGCTTCGCGAACGTGCTGAAGGACCATGGCATTAGGAAGGGCGATCGCGTGTCCATCTACATGCCCATGATCTTGGAGCTGCCCATTGCCATGCTGGCCTGCGCCCGCATCGGGGCGGTGCACTCGATTGTGTTCGCCGGCTTCTCGCCGGACTCCCTGGCGGAGCGGATTGTCGACTGCAAGGCCAAGCTGCTGATCACGGCCGATGGGGCTTGGCGCGGGGAGAAGCCGCTGTACCTGAAGGCCCTCTGCGACACGGCGCTGGAGAAGGTTGAGGAGATGGGCCACTCCGTGGAGAAGTGCATTGTGGTGTCACACCTGAAGCGGGTGACGCCCTGCCAGGAGGACCATGTGGAGGAGGAGATACCATGGACCGATGATCGCGACTACTGGTGGCACGAGGAGATGGAGGACAAGGAGCCGGCCTGCTATCCCGAGTGGATGGACGCCGAGGACCCGCTCTTTATGCTCTACACAAGCGGCTCCACCGGCAAGCCCAAGGGTGTGCTCCACACCACCGCCGGCTATCTGCTGTACGCAGCCACCACATTCAAGATTGTCTTTGACTACAAGCCGGGCGATATCTACTGGTGCACCGCCGACGTGGGCTGGATCACCGGACACACCTACGTGGTGTACGGGCCCCTGGCCAACGGTGCCACTTCAGTGATTGTAAGTGCTTCGATTAGCCCCAGTCATGGGGCGCAGTCATGTGTTAGTTAACTCATTCTCGGTATTGGTATTGGCTATTGCAGTTCGAGGGCACTCCATTCTTTCCCGGAAACGATCGCTACTGGAGCGTCATTGACAAGTACAAGGTCACGCAGTTCTATACCGCCCCCACGGCCATCCGTGCTCTGATGAAGTTCGGCGAGGCACCGGTCCTCAAGCACAACCTTAGTGGTCTCAAGTAGGTTTCAAATTTGAATCCCTAGACCTTGATCTGTTTACTAAATCCTCATTTGTATTGCAGAGTTTTGGGCAGCGTTGGGGAGCCCATCAATCCGGAGGCTTGGCTCTGGTACTATCGCTACATTGGCAAGGAGCAGTGCTCCATTGTGGACACCTTCTGGCAGACGGAAACTGGCGGTCATGTCATTACACCTTTGCCAGGTGCCACGCCCATGAAGCCGGGATCAGCTGTAAGTAAAAAAGCAAAAGCAATCGAAGCTTTTAGTAATATTTGTGCCTTTATTTCCACAGTCGTTCCCATTCTTTGGTGTTAAGCCCACTTTGCTGGACGAGTGTGGCATTGAGATCAAAGGCGAGGGCGAGGGCTACCTAGTATTCTCTCAGCCCTGGCCAGGCATGATGCGCACTTTGTACAACAATCACGAGCGCTTCGAGGACACATATTTCTCGAAATTCCCTGGCTACTATTGCACTGGCGATGGTGAGTGCTAAAAAACTTTATTCCTTTGGTATTCAGTTAATTGAAATTGCCCCGACACAGGTGCTCGTCGCGATGCCGATGATTATCTATGGATCACTGGCCGTGTGGATGACATGTTGAACGTGTCGGGACATCTAATGTCCACCGCCGAGGTGGAGTCTGTGCTCACCGAGCATCCGCGCGTGGCCGAGTCCGCTGTGGTGTCGCGTCCGCATCCGGTGAAGGGCGAATGCCTCTACTGTTTCATCACGCCCAATGAGAATGAAGTATTCGACCAGAAGCTCATCTCGGATCTGAAAAGGATGGTGCGCGAGCGCATTGGACCATTTGCCCAGCCCGACATTATCCAGAATGCCCCCGGCTTGCCCAAGACGCGCTCCGGCAAGATAATGCGCCGTGTGCTCCGTAAGATTGCCGTAAACGATCGCAATGTGGGCGACACTTCGACCCTGGCCGATGAGCAGATTGTGGAGCAGCTGTTTGCCAATCGTCCGGTGGAGGCCAAGTAGATGGATGGCCAAGATATTTCCCATATACGACATATACGTCCCTTCCCAGGCTTTCTATGACTTGTCCTCCACTTTGCCATTGTCCTACGCTGACGCATTTGGCCCTGGACGCTAGTCCAGTGCTTATACGTATCCCGATTACGTGTCCTGTAAATCTCGCCCTACACATATATGTACCTACCCATATATGGATATGTATGTAGTGTATACTTAATGCTAAATGTTGGTCCCGTTCCGGGTTACGGCGTGGTCACCTTACCTCTTTCTAAATTCTACCTAGTTTCTAAGCCGTGTGCGTAAGTAAAACAAACGTTGGCGCAAACAGGCACAAACGGAATAGAGATCCTGCTGGATCCTCCTGTCTGTCGCCCAATCACCGTAGCCGTAGGTAATCAATCCCATGCTCAGCACGCACACATACATTTTTTGCCCAGTTCTTTTGTTTCTTTGTTGTAGTCGTAGCCTAAGTTCTTGCTAATTCGTTGTGATACAAATTTAATTATATATCTTTACACTTATGTATGTATGTTTAGTAGAATTGATATGATACAAAATATATACACGACTCCAGTTATAGCCACAAACTCACACCAAGTATCACACCCACTTTTCATTTGTATGCTCTTATGCTTTGTTGTAGTCCTTACTTCCTTCCTTTCTTTGTTCGATCTCCACGCATTTTCAGCCACGACACGTAAGTCCGGAACCTGTCCCCCGCCCTGCGCCCCTCTTTATATAATATAAGATTGTGAACGATACATATCAGCTTGATATCATTCCTATATAGAATCTACGATACTTACAAGACATAATTATAGCGAAACACTACTGGGATAATCTACACACGTACATGCACACTCGAGTGTGTGTATATGCATGTGTATACTATATACTATGTGTTATATGTATGGTCTGAAGACTTACTGCAACGAAACATATCATTGACGTTACTTGCTGCAAACCTATGAATATTATATTGATTATTATTGTTGTTAATTGAGATCTACATACCTGGAGGAGGAACGATAATGGATGATTCATCAATGAGAAGAACTATGGATGGGGAGTGTAAAAAGTTTGTTAGTTTTACAGAGTGTTGTTGGCAAGGTCTATCTATATATATATATATTTATCGAGATACATATATCTGAATGTGTATATCTACATGTATGTACGTGTATAATAAAGTTTATTGTTTCAATCTGTTTGGATCTGAATATATGTATGTATGCAGAGGTATGTACATGCGAAAAGATCATTCCATCATTTCAACATTTCAGTCTAGTATTTGTTAGCAATACGAAATTCAGATCGAATTGGCCTGGCATAGACACTTCCAGCATGATCATTCCAGTCTAAACATCCAACAGCACACACGAACAAAATTTTCGGCTTTGCCTAGGCGTGCGACTTCTTGGTGGCAGTGGGGCGATTATTAGGGATTCGATCAGTTCAGCAGAATGCCGGACCAGGACGAGAAGAAGGAGGAGACCAACGAGACCCCACGGCGAACGAATGCAGCCACAGAATTTGGGCTGGAGGACCACGTAGCCACACAGCAGGATCCGCGAGTAGCGGCTCTGAAGAAGGCGGACGAGGCACGCCGACTATCGGCTCAGAGCGGCAATGCAGTCAGGCGCACCACGTCTCAGTATAGAACTCAAGCAGTGTCTCGGCCTCAATCAGATCCTCAGTCTGCAAATAAGACACCTCAGCCAGATTCTGTGTCTGTGACCCCACCCGAATCTCCCTCGACCTCTGTGCTTCCTCAATATGAAACCCGGACCGAACGACAGTCTCATTCTGAGGACCATCCATACAATGCTGCCACGGATTTTGGCTTGGAGGAAACTAAAGCCACAGCACAGGACCCCAGGGTGGAGCGCATCATGATCTCCGAGCGAAGGTCAAAGGTAAGCATATCCAGGTTAACTTTACTGCAGAGACATTTGTCCATAATGCCAACCGAACACGATATTAAGCAAACACCAACGGCGGCTGCATCGAAATCTCAGCTGCAATCGCAGTCGAGCTCAAAGGCGCAACTACAGGAGAAAGCTAAGGAGGTGCAGCCGCAAGAAGAAAGTCCAAGAGCGGAGCCTCCCACACCTTTGGTACCAAAAGAAGATGCGATACCGCCAGCACCAGCAGCACTGCCAGCACCGCCAGCACCTCCACCTCCACCACCACCACCAGCTATACCAGCACCACCAGCTACACCAGCACCAGCAGCTACACCAGCATCCCCAGCACCACCGAAGCCCGAAGAACCTAGGACTCCTGCGAAGCCTGAAGATACCTTTAAGATACCTCCTCCACCTCCGAGACCGGAGGACGTGCAAATGCCGCCGCCCACCATGTACAGTAGTGGATGTGTGACCGGTGCTTGTCCAGTAGCAACAAGGCCAGGAAGTGGACGTGGCAAATCGGCTTGCAGCGAGGGTTGCGGCATGCCATGTAAGAGTCCCCATCAGACAGACGTGTGGAAGGACCCAGAAGATGATACGAGCAACACCAAGAGGATCAACACCGACTACACCGTCGATCCGGCGAAGGAGTTCACTCGGGCACGGACGAGCACTGAAGAAATTGCTCGCTATGATGCGCCCATGCGCCCCCCCACAGTTGAGAGTGTAAAGGTGGCCAGCGTGATCCCCAAAGACGCAACTAAAGAAGAAACTACTCCTACTCCTACTTCGGATACCAGAGAAGCAGCGGATACCAGAAACACTGCAAGCAGTGTTGAACCTGATGAACCACAAAAGGAAAAATCTCTGTTGGACGACAGTACAAGTGAAAGTGATATACCGACGGAAATACCACCCAAAACGGATAAAGCAGAAACTAGAGCAAGTGATGTACTGCCGAAGGGGCCACCTACTCTGGAGGAGCTCTTTATTGTGGCCTTGAAACAGGTAAAAGCGGCGGGTGCCATGGCTCTGGAGGCGAACAAGGTGAGGCAGGAGTACACCACCAAAAAGCATGATCACGACATCCTAACCCGCACCGATAACGAAGTGGAGGAGAAATTCATACGAGAGATGAGCGCGCTGTATCCGACCCACAAGTAAGTTTAAGTTGAAGTTTTGCCACTACGAGCACGAGAACCACTGTGGGTATTCTCTTCATTGCAGATTCATTGGTGAGGAGGCCATTTCAAAGTCAGAGACAGGTCAGGTGGTGCTCACAGATGAGCCCACTTGGATCATCGACCCCATTGATGGTACGATGAACTACGTGCACCGCTTTCCCTACTACTGCATCTCAGTGGCTCTGGTAATCAATCAGCGGACCGAGTTCGGTATCGTTTACAATCCACCCATGAACGAATACTACACGGCCCGACGCGGAATGGGCGCTATGCTCAACGACATGCCCATGAAGACCAGCGGGCAGCAGAGTCTGAAGCATGCCCTCGTCCTGCAGGAGTACAGCACGGGAATGAACGAAGAACGTAATACGGTTGTCCTTGGCAATACCAAGCGCCTGCTCCAGAAGACCCATGCGTAAGTAGGATCGGATCCAACCGACAAGGTCTAAGATTATTTCGATTCCCTTTAACTGCAGGATGCGTTCCATTGGCTCCTCGGCCATGGGCTTGGCCATGGTCGCCTCGGGCGTTGCCGATGCATTTTACTACTTTGGTCTACACATCTGGGATATGGCAGCGGGCGTGCTTTTGGTCCAGGAGGCCGGTGGAGTCGTTATCGATCCTGCCGGCGGTGAGCTTGACCTCATGTCCCGGCGCTGTCTGGCAGCTGCCTCCATGCCCTTGGCCAAGGAATTGTCCGAGCAGTTGGACCAAAACTATCCCTCACCACGCGATGACCAGCCAAATTCCCATACCCCGAAAGTCGAGACAAAAGATTTCTTCGCACAAACTGACTTTACCGACTCGTCCGAATCCCTATCCACGGATGGTGGTACGCCGAAGCAACCAAAACCGCCAGCGTATGCTAACCAAGAAGTCTAAGCCAATAAATTCTTCCAATATCAAAATTATTATTCTCAAACCGTATCTTATTTTCAACCCAATAAAAAAGTAATTCTTAAAATTGTCAAAATCTTGAAGAGAATAGATTCATCCATCGGATAAATTACGTGTTCAGTTCTAGGGATCCTTGCTAGCTGGTTATATTAAACCGAATATAAATTTCGGGGAATATGATTTCCAATCAACTATCGTTAGCCCATTGTCGACCAGAGAGGTTTTTAATATTCCGACGAAAACTATTGAGCTTGAAGAATTTAAGCGCAGATCAGCAGCTGGATATATTATTGTTCATTATTTTTTCTCAGTAATCAAGAATTTACAAAACAGTATTATATTCAGCGGTTTAACTCGAGTTTTTCACTTGTTCAAATAAAGGGGGTTTAAGTGGGTTAAATTCGGTCAATCACTATTTGTTATCGGTATATCGGTATGTTCCTAATTAAATTAAAACGTTTTTGCACGTCAAAATCATCTCCATTCTGTTTCTACAAGGCGAACGCAGCGAATATCCATACAATGGGCGACAACGTGGACTTGGAGAAGTGCTTTGAGGTCATCAGCAACCTCTTGACAGAGGCTGGACGCGTAAGTGGTGGAAAGTACACTTGAAACTTTCCTGCGATGGAATTTTCCCTTGCAGTTGATTGCCCTCAACAATGAGACGCGCCAAGAGTTTGTGTGCAAGAGTGGGGACATCGACCTGGTCACCCAGACGGACAAGGATGTGGAGAAGCTCCTGATGGATGGCGTGCGTCGGCACTTTCCCGACCACAAGTGGGCACAAACAGTTGGCACCAGCAGAACGACGCAATAATGTTGGATACTCTTGCAGGTTCATTGGCGAGGAGGAGAGCAGCACTGGGGCCGGTGTTAACAAGCTTACCGATGCGCCCACCTGGATCATCGATCCTGTGGATGGTACCATGAATTTCGTTCATGCCTTTCCCCACTCTTGCATCTCGGTCGGCCTGAAGGTTAACAAGGTCACGGAGATCGGCATGGTATACAATCCCATACTGGAGCAGCGCTTCACAGCCCGTCGCGGCCATGGCGCCTTCTACAACGGTCGTCGCATCCAAGTGAGCGGCCAGCAGGAGGTGAGCAAGGCTCTGGTTACCAGTGAATTTGGAACAACTCGCGACGAGGGCAAAATGGAGGTGGTTATGGAGAATTTCACCAAGATGGCCAAGCATGTGCACGGGTAAGTTCTCATGAAATGCCATCCATGGTCTGATTTTGCATTCAATATTCCTTCGCATAGTTTGCGCGTACTCGGCTCCGCCGCCCTCAACATGTCCATGGTGGCCTTGGGCGCTGCAGATGCCAACTACGAGTTTGGCATCCATGCCTGGGATGTGTGTGCCGGCGACTTGATAGTGCGCGAGGCTGGCGGCGTTGTCATTGATCCCTCTGGCGGGGAGTTTGACATAATGTCACGCCGTGTTCTGGCCGCCGCCACGCCCAAGCTGGCCCAGGATATATCGAAGCTGCTGACACAGTTCCATCCCCAGCCTCGCGACGATTAGGCAATCCACACATAAATGGCATGCACACCCATTCCGTACACAATGTACTTACTGAAATGCATTTGAATTACATAGACATATGCCCGAACGTGTACCTAAAAACCAAATGTGCAACCGATGACTCATCTCATGGAAAATTCCAAATAAAACTCGTGTATAGTACAGTATTCTCTATATTATCAACATATACATACACATACTCGTATCGTCTGATCTGAGTGGATGATATTTTGCTGCTGTTTATCAATTTATTCAAAGAACAATTCGCCTCATTGTTTGTTTACTTTTTTCTTTTAATTTTCTTATTACAATCTGCGTATGTGTGTGTTTTCGTAGTTTTATTAGTGTTCTTATCATCTTTTGCTTATTTGTTGTAATTTGTTTGCGGCTTAGTTTTATGAGTATTTCTTTTGTCTATTTCTTAGTATGGTTAGTAAAGCGAGCTTGCCCCATGTCGTTATGGTGCTCATGCATGCCCTGTACTCGAGACCACAAATGGAATAGATTTGCAGGTTGAATTGGAGCGTTCTCTAGCATGGTCGAATGGTTGCCGACACATTTATGGATGTTTACTTCTAAGCAATGTTTTATGTTTGTTGATATATGTTTTAGTGGTCATACATATGTACATATATCTGTTGTGTTTTTTTTGCACTGTATTTGCTTTCGAGTAGATCGATGAGCGAGAACTTTTGTTTGTTCGTAGGAAGTCGGCGTTTGTTCTTTGTCAATTTATTATTAATTTTATTTTTCTTTATCTATGCGCTGTAGTTGCAGTTGCAGAGAGTTTCAGTATTTGATGGACTATCTCGTTAATACCATTTAAAATTTGACACATCATTGAAAAATGTAATCAAAGCTACAGTAGGTAAAAAATTGTATCTATATATTTATTATAGTATATGTATGTATATATGTATATCATATATTTTATGTATAAGTTAATTAGATAATTTAAAAATCTGTTGTTCTTGTTCTGTTGTTTTTGTTGTTGTTGTTAATGCTACATTCACAAAGTTCCATTATGCGCACTGGTTTACAAAATTAACACAGAGATTTGTTGGGTTTGGATTTGGATTTGGGTTTGGTTTTTAAATCATAATTGAGGATTTGAAGCAGAAGGAGGCTGGAGAGAATGTGTGCTATCATATTAAGTGTCCTCTAAGATATTGCATGTCATAGTCTATATATGTATAGTATATTGATTTTCGATATTCTAATTCAATAAGCGAAAGGTACACATGGAGCATAAAATGGTCGCTACACCCAGTCGAGCATCGATCTGGATCGTAGCTACCTCTACATTTAATATTTTTTTTTGTCACACTAATAAATTGTACAAAAATGTGTTCTATATAAATTCAACAATCAATGCAGCAGAGCTTTAAAGAGAAGAATCCATTTTTGATTTTTAATTAATTTTTTACATACATATATTTGATATATGGATAGATTTCATTATGTGTATATATTTAGTTTAGTTTTGTTTCATTTTCTCATTTCTATCTGATTTTTCTGTATTCTTATTCGATTTGATTTCAATGTAAACGTAACACACAAATTTAGCACCAATCTATTCAAAAAAAATTGATCAAACAATTTGATTGTTCCAAGTTATATACAAACGAAGCCTTAAAGCACTTAAACTAGTGGTTCTCTAATCGAAAGATCTTAATCGTAATCGTAGTCGTATGTATGTCTCAAAGTTTTGATCTTAAGTGATTAACTGAACACTTTCAATGGAGGCTGTTGCCGGAGACGATCTAACCGAGATTGCCTCTGGAGAGATCATCGAGCAACTGATTTGGGGGTCGTTTTTTTTTTGGGAGTGGGGAAATAATAATCAAGTCGCAGCAATATAATGTTAGAAGTTAATTTAGATTTATTTACACGCAGATACAATAAACGCATCGATCATCATAGTAGGCATAGATTAATCAGATTTATCATCAAGTTTAATGTATATTATATCGATATCGATTGAATCCTCCAACTTATTCAAGCAAACAAAATGGGTCTTTTTGCTTTCAGACTATTCTACATTCATATGTATCTCTAGGCGTACATACGTACAGTACAGTACTCTATATATATCATATCCGATTAATAGTAATTTAAGATTCTTAAATTAAAAACCAGTGTTTATCGAACTTTAACGCTCGCTCTTCAGTCGAGTTCTGTATAGATAGATGCCTTGGGATAGCTGGCCAATGATTCGGGTGATGATTGGATGCTGTTGGATCCTCCAGTCAGTGCTTAGAGCTGGCTCTGGGATTGCTCGAGGAGGGATGCGATGCGGTGCAATTGGGAATTGAATGATGTGATGTTCAGAGTGGAGCTTAGCTTGATGATGGTCTAACAATGAAATAAATAATTTATGTTTGCGCATGGATATGTTCAGCGGGGAGTTCTAGTCCATCTGCGAACGCCTTTAACATTGCTAATATATGCCTTTAAGCTTAGTTAACTACTCGTGTTTCCGGCTAATGTTGGATGCTACCTCTTCGTGTCGTCTATCCTCTGCTAACGCTAAGTTCTTAAGCCTACAAGTTGTAGAATATTTGTTGCGGTTGCTTTGCACGGCCCTGGGCGTCTCGGGGATCTTCCTGCTCAATGTGTGTTCGCCCCCTACAGCTCGTCGTCGGCCTTGGGTATGTCGAAGATCTCCGCGAAGAGGGGCGGCAGCCGCAGCTTGGTCCAGTTCATCCGCAGCCAGTCTAGGTGTGAGAAGTGCTTGGCCCCCAACGAGCGCAGTTCGGGGATCTTAGCCTCCAGGGCGGGCATCAGTTGCAGCGCCTGCGGGGATCCGGCCCGGGAGCGCAGTATCTGTACCCGTAGCGCCTCGGCCACCAGCTCCCGAGCCCGGGCAATCACCTTCGGCTCACTGAGTCCGGTCCGGTCCGAGGCCAGCAGCACCATGGCCGAGAAGAGGCCGATCTCGGTGTCGCTCAGCCCGTAGGCATTCAGCGTGTTGGCAAAGTTCAGCAAGGCATTGACAAAGTCGGTCTGAAAGTCGTAGTGGAAACATGAGAGTTGGTTAAGGTCGGGGTGCAAGATTTACTTACATCATAGAGTATTTCCAGCTGTTGGCGTGTCAGATAGGCGCCATCGTCGAGCGTCAGCGTCGTGTCATTGATGAGACGCGCCACATGGGTGAGCCACACCTCGAAGAAGCCCAGTTTGATCAGGATCAGCTGGTCATCTTGGGTGAAATCACAGAAGCCAGGTACGCGTTTCGCAAACTCCACAATCCGCTGGACACCGGGCGTCACCCTCGCCGAAAATTGCTGCCAGAGCCAGATCTTCTGAAACTCCAGGCTCTCCGCTACTGTGGTGGCAATCTATACAGAGTTGAATCAATCATTAGCAGTTGGCTAAGAGAAGAGCTGACAGGCTTCAAGTACTTACGCCATTCTGTGGCACCGTCACTGGACGTCGCATCAGTTCCCGCGTCAGCTCCTCCGTGTAGGAGCAGTTGAGGCGATGCGCCTGCGAGACGCACACGATCACATCGTAGACGGTTAGCTCGTTGGCCGTGCCGGCCATGCCGTCGTGGCACATGGTCACCTGATGGCCACCGACCTCGGTGTGGGCACCCACACCCATGCCGTTGCCCACGCCCACCATTTGCTGGTGTCCGTGTCCGCCCACAACTACAACGCCCACGCCGCTACCCCCACTGGCATTGCTGCCGTTGTTGTTGTTATTGTTGTTGGTGGCACTATTGCAACCGCCCAGCTCCGATGGCGAGGAGGCAATCGAACACATTTGTGGCGTTTGTGGTGTACTCGGTGTCTTCACACGGACGCTGTTCACGTGCGGCGGCGGCTGCTGCTGCTGCTGTTGCTGTTGCTGTAATTGCTGTATTTGTTGCTGTTGCTGCAGTTGATTTGTATGCAAATTATTTGCGGTGGAATCCACATCCACATTTAGAGGCGCACCGGCCAACAAGGGGCAGGCAGATGTAGAGGTGGCTCCAGAGCCTCCTGCTGTGGACCCAGCGCCGTTCAGCTCACGGGATCGCTTGGGAACGCGACCATAACGTACAGCTGCAAGCGAAAAGGGAGAGGAGCGGTTAATGGCGAACATTTTACGTCCCGACTTATAAGGATGCAATAATTTTCTCTGATATATTAATATATTTTCTTAGGGATTGGATTGGATTTTTAAACAATTTATTTTATTAGATTATTTTTTAAAAATTCTTTACAAACATGTACTAAATCACAGCTAAAGAACAGCCCCAAAGTATGCTATATTTTTGCAACAATTTGATTGTGGAGAAATCGACCAAAAATGTATGTATGTATGTAAAAAAGGTGCTACATCTCTACAAAATTCGTTATTTTAAAAAAAGTTTCTACAACGTTTTTTTCGGATTTTTTTTTTAATATTTTTTGTTATTATAAAAACCCCTTTGCAAAAAACACCGAATTTGTTGAAATCAATGTTAATTTAAATAAATTAATTAAATCTCTATAGAACTTTAAACGCTTTTAGAAAATATGCAAAAATATAAAATCTATTCAAAGTTTTTAATAAATCTATAATAAAAATATTTTGTTTTATTTAGAGAGCACAAATCGAGCACCCGACCACCGTGAAGCGTATCAAAATCCACAAATTGCGTTGTAATAAAATCAAGAAAAAATAATTCAATTTCAAAATATGGCAGTGCACGTAGTGGAGCAGTCAGGCTAAGATTTTGTCTAATTTAGATTTTTAAAATCTATATTTTTTGGTGTAAAAATTAATTCAGTAAAATTCACACCAGAAAATATTTTGAAATGTTGGATAAAATAGTTTTTCCCTTCAAGTAGAGTATGAAAATAATTTCTTTCTTTTCAGTTTCACTTTTCTGCTTCGATTAGTCACGAAACTATTTCCCATTTCAATTTGTATATAGTTTTCTGTACAAAACAGTCAATTAATATTAACATGATAGCACTTTTGGCATCCTATACAGATTTATATGTATGTCTAAGATTAAGTCAAATCCCCAGCATATTAGTAGTAGTTGGAAAAAAAAAGAAGAACTGGCACACGCATAAATCTTATAAATGCGTCACACACTAGTGGATACATATGTATGTACATATATGTACATATATATGAATCTGCTTTTTGCTTTGTAGCAAAGTGCCGCCAACATTGCTATGCTATCAACTAGAAAATTTCGGTGTCCTACAACTTGTTGAAATGGAAAGGAAAACACACACACAAAATATTTCAATTTATATTTCGCATTTTGAAGTGATGTTCATTAGCCTCAGGTTTTTTCGGCTTTTCGAATTTTCTTCTTTTGTAAATTGCACAACGTGAAATTTCCTTTGTGCAACCAAATACCAAGTACGAACTCGCCTCTGAGCATATTTTATTAATTAAAATCGCATTTTTGGCTGGCTGGCAGCAGACAGACAAGAGAGGCAAAAGCAGACGCAGCTGCTCCAGTTGCTGGCTTTCAGCTGGCGCTGTGGCTGCGGCTGCGGCTGTTACTGTCTGTGGCTGGTCGCCAGTCGACAGTCGGCGGGCACCGCACCACGCTCACTTTATCAGTGGGACATTGACCCACTGTGCTCAATATGAAAACGGAGGCAAGTGATTTTGTTGTTGTTGCTGCTGTTGCTGCTTCTTTTTTTTCGCCTTATATGTGTATTTCTGTGTGTATTTCTTCAGCTTTGTCTTGTTATTGTGGTTCGTTCGGTAGCCGGCGGCATCCGCGCCGATGGTTTCCAAATGACGAAAGCCTGCCTCTGCCCCTGCCCCTGCCTCTGTCGCGCTCCCTGCATTATACTGTGTTGTGGTGTGGCCAGTATGCGTCAGCAATCAAGACAAATAATATTGTTAAATAAAGCAGCTAAAGTGAAAGAAACTTCGCATGCATTGCGCATACGCAACGTTGGCCGCTGCTGTTGCCGGAAAAGTCTTCAGCACGCAAGTCTCGACGGTCTTGGGGCACAGCATCATGCAAAGTGAAAGATGGCCATTAGTCCGATGCTGGCCAAACAGCAGCACACTGACCCACATACGAGTATTTCGAACACCCATTCCCACACGAATGAAGGATCACAGAGGTCATTAGCGGACAGAAGAGGTGTGTGTGTGTGTGTTTCTGGCCCAGAGTTCTCCCCTGGCCACGCACCAACCTTGTCACAGTTACACTTTAGAGTAGTCACGCTTTTCAACGCCCACCTCCCCCACAAAAGTCATAAAAAGTTGGCGTTAATTGTCACAGCTCGTAAATTAATTATGGCATAATATAACTATGGCACACACACACACATCTCCACTCCACTGCCAAACTACTCGTAGCGGCTGTCCAGCATTGGATTTGCATTATGGGGCAGACGTGTATGTGGCTGGCTGTGGATGCCACCTTCAAATCGCAGTCTACGCTAATTGCTTGTGGCGGGCACTCGGCGTTCTTGCTCTGTTTCTTTTGAGGTGTTTTCAATTAGCGGCTCATTGGCCATCGCACCATACTTGTGGTCATTGATTTTGCAGATTTCAAAGACGAATCTCCCGGAGTTTGCCCTCGCGAGGTGCGAGACTTGAGGAGCGCTTCGAGTTGCCCAGAAGTGGAGCGACTCAATGGCTCGAATCCATAATGAGTGTGAATCCATAATGGAGAAGTATCTGCAGATTGCGAGGGGATTGCCTCTTACCTTTAAGAGAATTAACCCACATTACTCTTTTTCCACCCATAATCCCCCATCATTACTTATTCCATCTTTGTGGAGCCTGGCCAGCAGCAGCAGCTCCACATTCGCCTGTCACCTGTCACCACCCACAGAACCATCGTACACACGCCCTGGCACGATGGGCACTTTGGTTCAGGTCAACATCATCCATTACACACGTTCCATGTTCCATGTTCCGTGTCCGGACCAGGCCCATTCAGGGGCAGCCAACATAAATAGGAGGAGCGACTGGCATTGCTGGCCTAAGCTCAAACTTTTTTCCCATCGCTGTCGTTGCTGCCTCCGTTGCTGCTGCCAGCTAAAAGCATCTTAAGTGATTTAGTGCAGCCAAATGACGAGCAGAGTGCTGTGCCGGGGTGCAGAGGCGGCGGAAGAGGGCCGAGAGTGGGCCAAGAAAGAGAGAATGGGTGGGGGGAGGGAATAAACTCGTTTAGGCCATAGCCAGGGCATCCGCATACAAGTGCGGTTCAAGCCAAGCCGAGCTCCCACTTCTGGCCAGGGGGAAAAAGGATTTGGGTCACCAAAATCTGTGGCAGCAGCATAAGCATCAGCAGCATCAGCAGCAGCCGTAAAGTGGCCAAATGTTGCCCGCATTTAGCTTACTTTTTCCCCCCTCCTCATCATCATCGTCCCGGACTGGAGCAGCGGCCATTAGCATGCGAAGAGAGGGCCAACTGCCATACATATGCATTTATGTATGTATGTATGTATGTACGTTTATGTGGATGGGATATATATACTATATAATATATAGTTGATATTTTTTTGGGCTTTAGCTTGCGCATGAATGGCCCTGCCCTGCCCTGTCCCCGACCCCGTGTTTCAGTTGCTGCTGTTGGTGTTGCTGTTGCTGCTGCTGCTGCCTGACCTCGTTTGAGGTCGTTCGTTCACCTGTCGTCGCTGCCTGCACTTTATGCACTCTACATTTGCATGACTGCATGGGTGTATATGTGTGTGTATGTGTCTCTGATAGCTCGAGAGTGTTTGTGTGTGTGTGTTTACCCAGTTACGAAATTGTCCAAAATGCTGCGGCTTACTGCTGGGTGAAAGTTTGTTGTTTGTTTGCCTTTCCACAAAAAAAACAAAGAAAAAAGAATTTCAGAGTTTAAGAGACTTTTGTAGATACCCTAATAGGGGGAGCGTAACACTCTGTTTGAGATGTGCTATTTAATCAATATACTCTACATTGAATAATATTCGATGACTTTCGATTAAGTAGAAGTTCAAAACAAAAGCAACAAGTGCGAGTTCTTTTCGAACTTTCTGAAAATATCTTCGTAGTATCACCTATATTTTCCAGAACTTCCATTAGTTCCAAAGTTCCAAAAGTGTATTGGGTTTTCGTTGTGTCGTAGAGTCGAATGGCTCTGGCTGCTTCTTTTGTTTGCTTTTATTTTCTGTTCCATATGCACCTGGGTGTGCCTGTGTGTGTGTGTGTATAAGTCGGAGTATCTGGAACAGCTAAAATTGTTAGTTGCGTGCTAAATTTGTTGCTTTATGCCGGCGGCAGCAGCAGTCGCAGCAGCAACAACAACAAGTCACACGCAGCAACCGCCCACCCGCTTTGGGGCGAAACCAGCAACAACTAAAACTAACAACCAACAAAATTGTGTCATGCAATTTGCGTAAATTATCGCAATGCTGTTTGCTGCTTGCTGCTTGCATGAGGACAATTGCAGTCTAATGACCATTGAAATGAGAATTGTTTAGCTTCGATTTGCCATGACACATATTTATTTGATTTGATTTGATTTGATTGGATTGAAACTTCAGCCAATACTAATCCTGATTGTTCGGACAGTTTCTGACATTTTGCGGATAATCGCAAACGAATTTTTCCCTGTTGAACCACATGCCTAGCTCGCAGAATCCCAAGACGGGGCAGTTCTCCACACAGGTCCAGAATAGGCGACAGTGCTGGGCATGGGGAATGATCTGACCATGGAAGCTGCACTCCACCTGATTATTAAGACAGTTAGAGGGTTCCACTGGTCCAGGGTCGCCTGGATTAGTTGTGTTTTACAATCGCTGCGAGGACACTTTCCAGGCACACAGGCATTGAGACTGCTGTCGAAGATCTCACCCTGGCTGCATTTCAACCTCTGTATGACGTCCTCGCCGCACTGGAAGTAACCCGAACAGTCATCGCAATCGGGCAGCAGATCGCCCACCTGATGGTTCTTGCAAATGCAAAAAGTATCCAAATTGACGCCATTCTTGTTGGAACAGCTAGACTGGGCTTCTGATTTGGGGCAATCCCGGCGAGGACACCTTCCAGGCACACAAGCCTTCAGACTCTTGTCGAAGATCTCGCCTTGATTGCATTTCAGTCTCAGTATGACGTCCTCGCCGCATTGGAAGTACCCAGAACAGTCATCGCAATCGGGCAGCAGATCCCCCACCGGATGGTTTTTGCAAATGCAAAATGAATCCGAATTGCAGGCAGAATAGACCTTTGGTGGACTCTGTCCCTGTACCATGGAAATCAACAGGAGCAGGAGCCAAAAGTTTACGCGAACTGCAAAGGATATTCCTTGTAAAGAATAGAACTGGCCATTCCGCTGATGCTTACCCAACGTCATGCTGTCTTTAAAGCGTTAGAATACGCACTGATTGAAAGCCCATAGAACTTACGACATTTTATATGCTTAGGTATTATGTAATGGCTACTTTGTTGCCACTTGTGGACACTGCAATTGACCCGTCTTCTAATAGTTAGACTCCTACTCGTATCAGGCATTCACTTGCGATAATCTTTCTACTTCAGTTTACATTATTTGTTTTATAATATTCTCAAGCGATTTGTATCCTACAAAGGGGTTGACCCAGTCCATAAAATAAACAGCATAACACCCACCCCCAACCCATCCATACATTCCAATACGCCAACAAATGACCCAGAGACCGGATCAAAGAGGCAAGCGGTGCGGTGCGGTGCACGTGTTTACGTACATTTTTGGGGCAGGGCAAACAGACAGAATATGAATAAAAAATCGAGCGAGAAATCAAAGGCACACATCGCATCGTCGCATAGTATGCAAATTTCGTACTGACCTACTCCCATAAGAAAATCAAATGGATCCAAAACGAACCAAAGCACACCAAAGCAAAACCAAAGCAAAGCAAAGAGAAGAGAAGATAAGAATATAGAGAGACGAGACGAGGCATTAATATTCAAATTCCCAATCCAATCTGCTGAGAATTGTAAGAGATATGTATATATAAAGAGAGAGAGATAGACAGAGAGAGAAAACGAAATATTTATGCAAATCCCAAGAAGAGGGCGTCGATCTCAAGTCAATCAATCAGAGATTTTGGTTTGCTGAAGGAGGTGGGGAATCGATGGAGATAGATGGATAGATGTAAATTCTATGGCAAATTGCGGGCAATTAGCATGTTCTTTGTGTGCGGCCTGGGGAGAAAGGCTTTCCCTAAATGTTTGTAGCCCAAAGTGTAAATGGGTAGAGAACCCAACCCCATCCCACCACCAGGGGAAAAAGCGTTAGAAGTAGTTTTATTTTCTCTCTGTTTTCTGTGTACTCTGCCTGTGCCGCCTATTCACATGCTCATCTAAGCTTCTGTACCGCCTTCTGCCCACTGCTATACCCTGACCCTCCCTCCCCCCTGATCTGAACTCAGTTTACACCTCTCCTACTATGTGAAGTCTCCCCCGCCTGCTCCACAGACTCAAATGTATCTACGTATACATAATTCACTTAAGCGGGCTCAACGAAGCGAGATGAATGACCTCAATTTGAATAGTTGTCGTTGTCTCTCTCTGTCCGGCTGTCCGGCAGTCCGGCAGTCTGAATGTCTTTCTGTTCATCTGTCCATTTGTCCGCTTGTGTGTGTCCGCTCTGTCTGTCTGGCTGTGTGTCCATCTGTTTGCTTCCATGACTGACTTTTTGGGTGCCATTTAAATCAACAAAAGCCACCGCCTTTTTTTTTTTTTTTTTTTGACAATCTCTTTCGTAGTCTTTCACTTCTTTTTGGGGGCCTCTTTTCTTCTCGTTTTTTGATTGCATTCTTGTAAAATTATTCAAATGCTCTACAATTTTCGGGGCCAGTTTTCTCTTATTAAACACGCAGCAGCAGCAGCAGCACCAGCACCAACCCAGCTCCAAAGCAAAGCGGGAATTGAGGTTATAATTATAACTGCCTCGACTGCTGCTGCTGCTGCCACAACTGTTGAAAGGAGTGGCTGACTGCTGCCCCATCGCCATCATCATCATCATCATCGTTGTTGTCGTCGTAGTCGCAGTTGCTGTTGGCATCGTTTTTCTTTTTTATCTATTTGACACAATTCTCTGGGCAAAGTTGAGTTTGCTGTTGCCTCCTCCTACGTTGCTGCCTCCTGCCACCACGACTCTCCCGCTCTGTTCAGTCAGAGATTTCTGTTTAGTGACACAGTTTATATTACAGGGAGTCGAGAAGCGTTCTCCCCTTGTATTTTGACTACCTAATTAGATAGAAAACAAAATAAAATGGAAAATGGAAAATCCAGTTGCCTTCTGGCGCAATGTGGTGTAGAAATTTTGCAGAATTTCGTGTGGCAAGTTACAGACAGTGGTGGGTGGCTCCACTGATTGAGTGGTTAGATCAAAGACAGCTTGTGGTTTCGGGTCAAAAGCAAAGCTCGTTTAATGGCAGGAAATTTAGATAAATTGCCAGCGACAAGGCAGCAGATTCATCAGATCTGGCTATAGAAAACAGGCAATAAACGTTTCAATTAAGCTGCAGATTAACGCAGATTATCGCCACCAAAAACATCAGTATTTATATGGATTTCGGTAAAATTACCAGATCATTAAGCGTATCTTGAACCTGTTCCAAAAACCGCATTTACTTATTTATTTCTGAATCAAAATCGAAACTGAAATTGAAATGCGAATGAAGCATGCAAGAAACGTCATTAATTTACCACACAAAAAAGAGAAGAAGCACAGATAAAATGATAATTAAATATTAAAAGCAGCCGAAAGCAAAGAGTACGCGCATTAAAACCGTTCAACAGCCGGAAGCGAAAACGGGTCCCGGGCCAGCGGTGCGTATGAGTAATGCCGAACCACTCGAGTGGGATCTTATCAAATATTTGTACTAAAATGTGCGGCTAAATTAAACAAACAAAAACAACGGCAGGGCAACAGCAAAGGCAGACGCCCAAAAAAAAAAGCGAAAAACTAACGAAATAAACGTAAAAGAAGCAAAATAGGTTTTCGATGCTCCAATTTGATAAGCGGCTGGCGAGCGAGCGAGCGCATTAGCAATTAGCGAATTAAATGCCAGCCCAGCGGCGAGCGCGCGTTTGTGCTATAAATGTTTCAATGAACTAAAAAAGCCTTCAGCAAGACCCCTCATCCCATCATCCCATCATCTCCATACATACATCTATCTATCTATCTATCTATCTATCTATCTGTCTGTCTATCTGGCTGTAGGAGCCTTAATGAAAAAACAAACAATTAAATTAGCCAAGAGGCAAACGTCGGGCAGGCCGATGGCGAAGGCGAAGACAAAAATGCGAGTCGACAGAGGAAAACTAGAACGCCGCCACATTTGTGGGATGCCAAACCACAGTACGCTGCTCGTAGATACAGTAGTCTGTGGAAGGGGCGGCGAAGAGACAAGACGGTGGCATGACAGAGACAAGATACAGACACAAGCGGGAGATGAGATCAATGCTCGCAGCCAGTCGTCCAATCGAACGTTGGATCGCTGCTGGGTGATCGATCGTTAGGGAAGGCAGGGCCTGTGATTGATTGAATTAATAATACAAATTAACAGCGCCAAGTAGGTAGGATCAATGATCGACCAGAGCCAAGTGCTACGGCGTGCACTGGGTGCTTTGAACATCAGAAGCTGCCCGAGTGTCTACAGCGGTCACAACACTAGCGATACGCACCACAATAGTAGTAGTGGGGGGAGGATCTACTGTAATTGAGTTGAAAGAATGTTTGGTTTCGTGTGATCGATCGTTTGGAAATAGCTCTGTGCACAGATCATAAATAGGAACGATCACTGATCAGTGGTTTTTGGATGATGATCGCTTGACTAGATCTACGGAATTGCTTCACTGATGGCATATACATGTATGTTGCAGATGATTGCGAATCAGCAGCACAGTCAATTTGATCATCCCATGTTATCCTCATATCAGTATTCACATCCCCTCCATCGAATCTCAACATAATCAGATCACTTAGTGGACCATCGATAGTGAGCAGGGACGACCGTTTCCTGTCTGCTTTGCTCTTTGGCTCAACATAATAAGATCAACATCAGATCCGTCACCATATTGTCAATGAAAGTCGTTGTCTTCATTATGAGGAGGTCTCACACATACACACACGCACACATTCGCACACATCCGCACGATCATTGACCGGGCGGATGGACGGACAGAGAGTTGCAAGCGCGTGAGTGATTTCTTGGCTCCTCTTCCTCTCTTTACGCTGCTGCTGGAGCTGCTGCTGTTTCTGCTGTTGCAGGAGTTTTCAGACACAGGCCCCAGGGCACTGGCCAATGGCTACTGATCGCTATACCAGCAGCAGCAGCAGCAGTGGAGGAGCAGTGGAGGAGCAGTGGAGCCAGCAGCAGCACCCTGCCCTGACAGTGCGTTGAACTATAAACATCGGTGTCGTTGAGAATGATGCTCGTTCTGCGCGTTTTTACTCTTAAAGAGGGAGTTATGAGTTTAAGGAAAGGTTTGTAAATACATTCATTTGTAGATATATTCTTGGACATTATTAATATTCTGGCCTGCTTTAGTTTTAAAGATATTTTTCTGTAACTTTGCTTAAAGTACATAATATATACTCGTATGTACATATAACAGAACATATAATATGTTCCATACAAACAATTGATCTGACAGGGTATCAAAAGCTTCGGACTTTTACTCTCCCTTATTGTTTGCTCTTCTGTTGTTTTTGTTGTCTTTAAAGATCTCTTCTGTGGTTGTTGGTTTGCTGCTGCTGTTGCTGTTGTTGTGGCATTTCATTCTTGATTTTGCTTTTGTGCTGCGTTGTTTGGCAACGTCATCGTCATTATCATCAACATCGCAGCAGCAGCAGCAAGAACAGCAACAACAAACATCATTACGATGATTCTCAGCGTCATCATTATGCGAGTGTCTGGGGTTGAAGTTGTGTGTTTTTCTTCTTCTTTTTTTGCAATATCATAATCAGTTAGCCCCGCTCTTCTGATCCCTCCCCCACCCCTTATCATCATCGCCTGCTCTTTCCCACTCCCAACGCTCATTTAGCAATTCGAATTTTGAATTCGGTGCAACGAACGCGAATTTTGTTGCTGTTTCCCTTTCTTTCTTATACCATTTTTTTTTCGGTGTGTATTTTTCGGACTCTTTTTTTTTGGGGCTTCTGTTCTCTCTTCTGCCCGCTCCATCGCACGATCTTCTTTGTGGATCAGCTGTGTGGTGCGATGAGGAGTTCGCTCTGGAGGTCGATCCCTTTATGAGGTCTCTGCTTGAGGATTGCTATCAAAATGCAGCGCTGGCGGTGCTTCACCCTTTGCAGTCGCCTTACCCTGCCGTCCGTCTGTCCGCTGACGTCTCTGCACCGACCGTCTCACCCTCTGCTTCTCCTTTACTCTACGTCAGTCCATCTCCCTTTGCACCGTTCTTTCTGTCTGCCTCTCCCTCTACCCTGTGTGCTCTCTGGCCGTCCGTAAAGTGTCAATGCACTTGTTCTTGTTTCCACCAGCACCAGCAGCAGCAGAAATGAATGTGTGTGCGTTGATTGTGTTTGTTGGCGTAGTGCGTGTGTGCTTGACTGCGTCGTCGTCGTCGGCGTCGTCTTCACGTGCGTCGTCTCCTGCTGTTTGGGCATTGCTTGCCTTCTCACTGTTCCTCTTTGCTCCTCTATGTTTTTTCCCTTGCTCCACTGGGCTCCCTCTGTTCCTTCTCTGCTTAGCACACTACTCCCCTATGCTTTTCACTGCTCCACTCTCCTTCTCTTCCTTCCACAGCACCCAGGTTGTTCAATCCTTTTTGCTTTCCTTTTTTCAAGCACTGTGGGATCCACAGTGGGTCCACTGCCCGAAAAACTTGCAATTGATTAGAGAATTGAGAATTAGAGAACTTCTGAGATTGAACTATAAATATTATTACTACTCGTATAAGTATATCTTTGTATGACAAAGATCAGCTAACAGAACAGCGGACTCTGCAGTATCATAATTAATCGTTTAGATTTCGATTTTTGACGAAAATATTTCCCTAGACCCCACTGTACGTCGTCTGCTTCAAGTGCCTTCCCAGTCTGCCCCGCTCTCTGCCTCTGTTCCCCTCCGCTGGTCGATGCTTCGGTCGTTGGACGTTCGCCTGTTCGTTCTCCTCCTACTTTACCTCGCCGACGACTGGCTGCTGCTGCTGCCTTTGCACTTTGGTGCATCCTTGTCTGGCGTTTGAACTTTTTTGTTGCTTTTGTGTGTTTGTGTGTATGTGCAATCTTTGTTCGGCAGACGTCTGGCTGGCTCTGGCCAGCACTTGGTGTGTGCTCGTGCACTCTTTGTGCGCGTGTGTGTGTGTATTTTCCGTGTGTGTGCATTGGCATTTGACTCCATTTAAAGTTTGTTTCGCTTTATTTTGCAAATAAAATTAACTCCAAAGCGGGGGAAGTGCAAGTGAAAATTGTTGAAGATGCAGTCAGTCCCTTTTCCTCTCTTACTCCTACCTCCCCTGTCTCTGGTAATGAGACAGATACAGCGCCAGGTTACGCATAAATATGAAATGGTGCACACACATTAGCCAAAGTGTGGGCTCAGGTCTTAGCATCCCCTTTACCCCTTCGAAGGTTTGTGTGTGAAGACGATGTGCCTTATGCCTTAGAGTGCTTTAAATGGTCACAGGAGTGCCATAAAGAAGAGATTTGCATTAAAATGAGAAGAGAAGATTTTATGTTGCAGACAACTTTTCTTGTGCCATGGAATCTGGGTATGCAAATCATTTCACGAACATTTCAATCCAAATCTCGTTAAATATTGTTCCCATTAAATCCATCTACAAAAGATATTTGCATCCGCTTCCATTCGAAAACTTTTCTAAGCAAATGAAGCTACAACTTTTTGGACACTGCTGCACGAAGAAGACATTTCCCAGCGACCCCGATCCGCCTGCGCTTAACGCTTTTAACCCACTTTAAACATGTCTGCTTTTGGGGCACAGCCCCAGAGTGGCAGTCGACAGTCGACAAGCGAGCGTCAGTCATTAGCCAGACAACGGCCACAAAAACCTCTATCTTCATCTCTTTCTCTATCGCATGTCTCATCAGCAATGGAAGCGGACACAGCGGGTTGTCTCAGCCTCTGTTTCTGGCTCTGCCGCTGGCTCTGCCTCTGCCCCTGCCACTACCTGTGCTGCTGCCTCTGCTCTGTCTCAGCTGAAAGACATCAACAGCATTTAATAGGCTCATCAACACACAAAGCCCCGTCTTGGTAACTCCACCCCAGAGAGAATCCGCACTCTTGTATTCCCCCACTCCGCCCCTTACCTTTCTCTCACACTGTTGTTGGCCTTACCAACAAAAACCACCTGTGCAACATTTTAATACATTTTGTAATAAAAACAGACGTCATTAAAGCGTCGACTCCCCGAGTAACTGGCAAGAGATACGCTACGCTTCTCTGCCCTATGCTGCTGCCACAGCCCCCTCAGCCCACCTTGCCACACCCACTCCTACTCGCACCGAAACAGTTACTGTCGACGCCCCTGTCCATTCAGGCTTTGGTTCTGTTCTGTTTAGCGCTTTGAATGGAAGAGCCGGAGCCGAAGCCCGAGCCCGAGCCATCTCCAATTGTGGCAGGCCACATCCAGCCGTCACTCATTCAACATTTTGTGCACTTATTAAACAGATATTTTGCGTGCTGACTGGTTTCTTCATCATCATCAGAAGCAGTATTCTGCGGTGGTTCTGCTCGCCTGCACCTTCCCTCATTTCGTGGCTGCGACTGCAACTGTGAGGTGAGGGTGGCCAGGTTGCCAGTTCCCTCAATGTCTGGCCTGGCACTTGGTGTTCTCTTGCTTCATTTAGAGGTCACTTCTTTGCTTGGTGCTATGTTGCATTTCCACTTTGTATCTCCCACTATGTATCAGTTTCTGTCCAAGTACTTGTATTTGTGCATCTGTGTGTGTGTTCTGTCTGTATCTTGGCCTGCCAATGCAGCCAGGCGTATCATTCTGTGGCGGCTGCCATTCCAAATCAAAACTAAAACAGTTTGCGGTATATTCTTGGCACAAAACTGTCAATTACGACGAGGGCTAACCAAACACACACACACACACACACACAATCCCCTCATATATAACAAATGGTTTTGAAAGTTCTCCATTCTCAATTGTCTGTTTCGCCTTCGATTCCATAGCTGAAATACCCTAAAAACTCTCTGAAGAATCATCTATGTGGATTGGATGGTGTATATGTATACGATATTTGCCAAATTGTTGACACATCAAATGCGAATCGTTCATCCATATAAGTTCATTAATGTCAACGGACAATAGCGACCCCGCCCATCAGTTCTTTAACTTATTTGCTAATGACAACACACACACATCCGAACACACAAAGACCCAAAAGAAACGAC
This sequence comes from Drosophila bifasciata, assembly GCA_009664405.1. Classification (NCBI taxonomy): domain Eukaryota; kingdom Metazoa; phylum Arthropoda; class Insecta; order Diptera; family Drosophilidae; genus Drosophila; species Drosophila bifasciata. Next base: position 44,718,312 of record CM019043.1, read on the forward strand.
ACAAAATAAAATAATAATGAATAAATAACAAGAAATATACACACACACACATACAAACATCAGAATACACAGCACTCTCGTAGAGTGAAATACAAATGTATCTGTGGCCATACAATGGCCACTCATTCGTAGCGCAAAATACGAAGCAAATATGTGGGTCAATTTTGTAATAAACTAGACAAAAACAGCAACAACAACAACAAGAACTTGGAACTGTTGCTGGGTCCAGGAATGGGAAAGGCTAATGGGAATGCTCACACATGCGAGTCGCAAAGCTCACAGAGAGGCAGGAATCCTATAATGAGCTACCCGAATCGGAAGAGGTAGGGAAGGAAGAGCTAGAGGAAGAAGGATACCTTCAGAGATACTTTCAAGAAGCTTTTTGTATTCATAATTGGTTCTTAGATAATATAAACTGAGTGAAGTAAATGTAGCGGTTTCATACCACATACTCAGGGAATAGTTTGCATAGCAACCCAAATAGAATGGGCTTGTCTCCATTCTCGGAGAATCACTATGATGAGAAACCAGAACGAGAATCGTAATGGATATACGAATTAGAAACTGGATGGAGCCAACATCTAAGTCAGAAAGTCGAGCAAACTGATTTTAGCTGATTTCTGGCGGCACTTGGGGTTATAGCGGCGCGGCATCTCGCTCCAATTTGTCTATGTGCAACCCCAGACTTCTCGGGCAGAGTCAATTACCCTGAGCTCTTGGGTAATTGGCCCCACAGCTGCGGCCCGACGTCTTAACTGTTAATGGGCGCTTGACTTGGCTTAACGGTAACAGAAGCCAGCAGCCAGCAGCCAGCAGTCAGCAGCCAGGCAGCGTAGCAGAGCTGCTCCATACCACATTTTGGTCAATGAGCTTCGGCCTCATCCGCGATGTATCTCATGGATACATATACAAAAGTATTTGTCAGAGCTTCAAGCTTAAGCTTGTGGATGGAGCTTCGGCTTGTGCTAGTTTTTGGATACCGCCGGGTCTCGGCAGATGATTTCATGCTTTTGAGATTTAATTGTTATTCATTTGGCTGCCCCAACCGTCGTTCGTTGTCCGTCGCCTGTCTTCTGTATGCTCGTCATTCGCTAGCCTAGCTACATGGCTGGCTCTCTGCTAGTTGTATTTGTTGCTCGTTTTAGTTTCGTTTTTGGTTTTGGCCAAACCTTGAACCGCACGCGTTCGGTTTATTGGCCGCTTTTTTACTACAAATACCGTTCGTTCGCTTCGCTTCGCTTGGCTTCTCGACTGACTTTTGATGATGATGATAAACTTTATCATTATCATCATCATTATCATCATCGCTATGGTGTGGATTATTTAGTTGTATATGCTCACTCACTCATACACGTTTAAGTGTGCGTGTGTGTGTGTGTGTGTATCTATATCCATCCACCTGATGGGACGAGCTGTGGGTGCTCCTGCCATTAGCTGTTATCCCTGTCATTTCAGGGTGTATGTATATCCCTCTTTTTTCCTGTTGTTCCTACTTAACCTAGTTTGCTTTTGCTCTTCGTAGCTGTCTGTTTTTCTCTTATTGCATATAATTTATTTATTGGTGTTTGTGAAATTTGCCTTTGGGCCTAGCCTTTTGGGTTACCCTGACATACCAAAAAGGGGAGTATTCGGCTGAACAAAGGACAAACTTTTTGTACTAGCTATTTTAGCATAATTATATATTGTATAGCTAAGATCATAAACCATCATAGGGCATCATCCTAGTCGATGCTTCTGCCTCATCAATGTTTGATTCGCTTAGAGAGCACAAAGCTGAAAACGCACAAGGACAACATTTAATGTTAATGAACTCGGCAAACAAGTGCACGAGTGTGTATGGGTACGAGAGTATCTATCTATTTATCTATCTATTTAGCTATCTTTTTATGCATGTGTGTCTATGTATCTATGTATGTATGTATCTCTGTATATTGTTTATATAGTTGCGAATTTGTCAACTATTTTATGCGAGGCCCCGACCGACCCATATGCACGACACACTCGCACACATAATAGATACAAATGTATTCATAGTCGGTTCGGATTGAACGCCTATGCCGACTCGATATGAACTCTGCTTTGGGGCAGTGATTCTCGTCCAGGGTTTCGGTTGAAAGCTGCCGCACGAGCACGAGCAACGAGCAACGAGCACCAGCTGAAACTCAAGTCACAGAAGCAGCTGCTAATAGGAGCATTAATAGGATTCTCCTCTATGTCGCTGGCTGTGCACCTGTTCAGGGGCACGAACGGGCAGCTGGGTCTCGGTGCTTGTAGCTGAAGCTGCCAGCATTTTTATGTTTCCGGTTCTGATTAGAAAAAGAGAATGCAAAGAGCCAGAGGCGGAATGCCAATGCAAATGCAGGCTCGGCCAGAACGAGAGCCACAGCCAGACTCAGAGCCAAAGACAGAGCCAAATCAATTGCCCTGAAGGTGCCTGCCTGCCGCCGCCGCCAAGGAGTCAAATCAAAACAGAAACAAACACAGATACACACCCATACTCGTGCACGAACACTAAGAAATGAAAGCAGCAACCAGTTTCGCAAACGAAACCAGTTTTTTGGGGCCAGTTGTAAAGTTAATAAGCGAAGGAAAATGGAAATTTGCACACAAATAGGAAGTAAAATTGTGGCCCCACCACAAAGACAGGAAGTGTGATTCCGGGGCGCAAGTGAATGAACCTGATGGGGAGTACGAATACGGAATACGGATACGAGTATGAGTACGAGTGCGGGCATTCGATTACTCAGCGATTGTTAATTCGATTGCAATTGATATTAAGCATACGAAGTGTATGACCGAAATCCCTTGCACTCTCACTACCTCCCTTTCTTTTCCAGAGAGATGGAGATTCCTGCTTCCCGGAAATGAACACAAGAAATTCAGTTCAAAAATTTACCATTCAGTCGGCAGCTGCTCCTTGTCGAGGGGTTATCCAAAAATAGGCTCTCTTTTCTCTCTCTCTCGCTCCTTCTCTCTCACTCTTTGTGCGTTCGTATCCCTCTCGCTGTTGGAGTACCTTCTGGGCCGTTGGCTTCTTATTAATCTTATTCGTATTCCAAATCGAAAACTTCACTTGAGAAACGATTTTTACACCTCTCTTTCTCGCTGTTGCTTTAATTTCACTGCTCTGCTTTTTTTAAATATATTTTATTCTCTTATTTTTGTCAACCTTTTTTTGGGGAAGCTTTATTTTTTGGGGAAGAAGTGTTCTTCTTTGGAGGTTTTTTGAAATTCAAATCACACAATGCCCCGAAATCAATTTATGCAACGCACTTGGAGGGGGGTGGAGCACGGACACGGACCGCAGGGAGAGTCGGTGTGTGTGTAGGTGTTGGGGTGTGGTGCGGTGCGGTGCGGTGCGGAGGGGCACGCGTCAATTGTTGAGTGTGTATTGAATTTAACGCACTTTTGTTGTATATTTTTTGCAGTTTTTTTTGGTAACGATTTTGAGGCTGGATTTTCTTTGCCACAAATATTGATACACAAAACGAAGTGCTGCTGCTGCTGCTGTTGCTCCCACTTTTTGCTGCTGCTGCTGCGAGTTTTGTTTGATTGTTGCCGTTGCCGTTGCGGTTGTTTGTCCCGTCCGTTTGGTGGAGCGTTCGCGTGCCGCGCGCTGAGTCGCCGAGAGACAACTGAAAACGACAGCGAAACGAAGGCAACGAAACGTTGGGGCCCGGGCCCTGCTCCCAGTTGCTGCTGCTGTCGCTGCCTCAGTCGCAGCTGAGGCTGGCGTCGGCCGAGCAAAGCTTTTACAGCGGCAGCAGCAGCAGCAGCCGCAGCTGAAGAATACCAGAAGCAAAACAAAGAAGTGAAAAGAGCATAAGTGGGATGGAGAGAGAATGCAAGATAGAGAGAGTACGAAAGAGAGAGCGCGTACGCAAGCGGTGAGACACAGAGAGCCATCGAGAGAGAGAGAGAGAGCTTTTGCCGCTGCAGAACTTTCGAGTGCAGCAGGAAGCAGCGTTGCAGTTGGCAGCTACGTCGCTGCCGCTGCCGCTGCTGCCGTCGACAGCGCACCAATTGAAATTGAGTAACAAGATTTGTTGCTGCCGACGACAGTGACGACGCCGCTGTGTGTGTTGCATGCAACGACTGCAATCTGCAATCTGGTTGATGCACAACGACGATGCAAAAAAGCTGCCTAACCGGTGTTAGATGCATTTGCATTTTCTGCAGTTTGGCAACAACACACACAAAACCAAAAAAAAATAAAGTGAGGAAAAACTAGAGGAAAAATCAACCAACAAAATAGCGAAAATGTTGCTACGCTGGCAGTTACATAAGCCTTGATTTAGATGATGGCTTAAATGTGCCTGTATGCGTGTGTTTCTCACACACACACACACACACACACACACTTACTCTCTATTTTTGTCTATGTGAATCTTGAGCTTTGCAATAAGGAAGTATCTTTTCGTGCCAGTCGTCGCTCTGTCTTTGGCAGCTTGGTTTTTTTCTTTCTCACAGGAGATGGAAATGGAAATGTGGACAGGACGCATCGCTTGACAATTTCCTGCTTGAAAATTGTCCACAGTTTTCGATGCATTTTCCCACGCAAAAACCCAAATTGCATCCGCCAGACATTGGAAAATTTAGTTTAGCCGAAAGGGAAAGTTGATTCTTTGAAAGCCGCTGAAGCTGAACTGGAAAATAAATCTCGGGCTTAAGGCTGGTCCGAGAGATAAAACTGAGAATCTCAGTTAATAATGCTTTGCTTTACCATTTGATTAGTTTCACCCTCAGCTTAAGTAGAACCTCACCCCTGTCTGCACCCCTGTTACTTCAACATTGTTTTCTACATTCACTAATTGGGGGTTTTAGCGGCGCTGCCAAACTGTGCTAAACATGGGCGCAAATGCTATGCCCCAATCGGGGTGCAACCTGCTTGGATAGGGGCGAATCCGTTATGGGGCAGGGAGGGCAGTGGTGGCTAATTTACAACACGCAACATGCAGCGCCCATTTGTGGACTCACCACACACCACTGCCCTCATTCGCCCCTCCCCTCTCAATTGCACGCGTCTCAAGTGCCGATTTCCTTTTGCAAGCAACCCCAGTGGACCATGGGCCCAGTTGCGATCCCTTGCGATTCCATGCCCTTTTTGGCATGTCAGGCACGTTTTAACACGCTGCCAGTTTTGATTTAATTTAGTAACAGCTTAAAGATGTACCGAGGGCAACAGGGGCATGCACACAGTAGTACTTGGAACAGGGAGCCACCATCGATCAAGCTGCAACAGCAGCACCACCACAACCATCACCACCATCATCATCATCATCATCATCGGGGGGGCATCGTTTTGATAAAGTTGTGCATTGAGATCAGCCACAGATCAGCAGCTCAGCAGCTCAAGCAATTTAACATGCAACCTCAGATGAAGCCTCCGCTTGAGCTTCATCTTTCAAAAGTAATCTTTTAGCTTTAGTTTCAGCTCTTCGTCTTGCATCTTGCTGCATGCATCTTACATCTTGCAACTTCATCTTCAATCTTTCAACTTCAGCTTGATTAAGCAGTTAAATCAAAAGCGCAGTTAGGGAAGTGCGGGAAAAGCACTTAGAGCGGGGCTGAAGGTGTTCCCAACAAGCCGTCAAAGTTGCCGCCGTCATCATGATCACCATCATCGTAGTGATCATTATCATTATCATCATTTGTGGCCACACTTGAGAGCACACCACTCTCCCATGCAATGCCCCTGTCCCGCTCCCCCTGCTGCATGTGGCAGGGAGGAAAAGGTCAACGCATTCTGCGAATCGTAAAGGGAAATGCCACACAAACGAGCAACAACTGCAGCAGCAGCAGCAGCGGCAGCAACACAGCCGCAACATCGAAGCGGCGTGTTAATTGAAGACAGACAGGCAACCAAAGCCGCCACGAAAGATGGCAAGGGGGGGGAGCTGCCACTACCACTGGCCACCAGTTAACCAAGTGGAGAGCAGCGAGCTCTGTTCGAAGTACACAATGCTTCACTGATTTCTGCGTTGCAGTTGCAGTTGCAGTGCCATTTGAAGTTGCTTCCTTAGTTTTGGCTCTCATAACATGCAGCAGCAGCTCCCCCATAGACTTTGATCACTTTGCTGGTTTCGTGTTCGTTGCAGGCGTAATTAAAGTTTAAAGGTTTTTGGGTATGCAACATCCTCCTATCAAATGACAATCCCCTTTTTCTTCCGGGTGGCAGCTTGCCATCATTTTGAAGCTGCCACACTCAACGACGCATGAAGTTGCAGCTGTAGCAGCAGCAGCAGCAGCAGCAGCAGCAGCAGCAGCTTAATCAAGTCACTCCCAGCCCTCTTCTATCCCCCTGCCCTCTTCTACTCTCCTCCCCTACCAGTGATAATGCCATGTTGTTGACGTCGCTGGCCAGAATCGCGGAAGCGCCAAGAAAAATGCGTGCCATCGTCGCCGTCGTCGCCATCGTTCTTGCTGCTTTGGGCATTGAACCCACAGGCGGGTGCAATTGCCGATGCGCTGTCAACTATTGTATGTCTGTGTATGGAGTGTGTGCGCTGTCTCTGTGTGTGTGTGTGTGTGAGTGCTTACGGGTAATGGCATCGCATCATAATCATTTATTTTTGCACTAGACAACAGCCATAACATCACATCCACAAAGTGCGCTGGCTAATTTTATAAACTTCTTTTCTTCTGCATCGTCTGTGATTTGTTGTTGTATTTTTTTTAATTTTGCTTCACATTTTTTGCATATATACATATATATTTTTATGATATTTACTAAGAAATTCTTATGCAGCGCACGTTGCAGTGAGGGAGGGTAAAGGAATGAAAGGGAAGGGCAACTGTGATTGACATTTAGAAGTCAACGTTCGGTTCGGTACGGCTTTGTTGCTGTTGCCCCCGTTGCTTCTGCTGTTGCTGCTGCTGCTGCTTGTGCTGCCATTGTCTTGGCCAATCGCCCCCGCACCACAAGCTAAACCCACCCACCACATACTATATTTCTTGGCAATTTGTTGATGCCTTTTGACATTAATTGTGTGTGCTTTCAGGGCTTATCAGACGGGGGGTGGGGGTTCCATAATTGCATGTGAGTTGACAGCAATCGATGGAAATCGTAAGTGTTCTGCAGCTCAAAAGCTTCTAATTACTATAATTGGTTTGTCTTAAACCACAAGAATCATCTAAAATAGATTATGTATGAATAGACGATGAAGGTCACACAGAGGGAAATTTACTTTTGCTGCATGTTCTTTCCCTAAACACTTCTCTTATTTCATTTGAATGTAACTTTAAGTAGAATTCCCTTCCATGTATCCAATGTCAAGGTTATTCATCCATCAAACAATGACAATTTTTGTGCAATATTTGGCAATTTATACACCTGTGTGTGTGCTGATGTGATGTGAGTAGAACACCACTCATTGCCACTCATTGCGTGCAAATAGAAACCCCAAAAAAACCATCAAGTATGCGTGGAAAGTTACCCAATTCAATGCGAGTACTTCGAATGACTCACATGGGGAAGGGGGATGGGGGAGTGTATGCAAATTTCGTCTTTTTGGGCGCAAAGTAGCAAGTGATGCAGAAATGTGCAAATTGCACGACAAACTGTTGTGAATGAGATGCCGAAGGGGTCACAAAGTGCGCTGAACTTTTGGGTACTCCCCACTGACTCCCCCCATTTGTACTTGCCACAATTCTGTGCGTGGCAGCCACTCGGTGGTCGGACAGCGGCAAGGTGGCAAATGATTTAGCTTTGGGCATGTGTTTTGTAGCCAGGCGACGACAAGGTGTTAATTAAACTATAAATAGAGAGACAACTGTGGCCACAATCGGGTGCAACATCTAGGCGGCACGGACAAGCGCGGCTCGTTGTAATTGGAGGACAGATTGCCAGCGATGTTGCGGCGGGGCACGCATGCGTAACACGGCGGCAAACTGGCGGACAGAACAATGAACCGCAACAAAGCCTGTTGCATAAATAAAAACAATCGCAATTAGTCAGAGGCGAACATGTTGCAACGCAGCCAGGGGGCAGCCACACCAGCACCAAGACTGGTCCTTGGACTCGGTGACTGATTGAGTCATCTTCTGGTGCATTCGATTCATTCACCTGCAACAGGTGCTGCTGTTGCTGCTGCTGCTGTTGTTGTTCTCGAGATTAAATTGTTTAAAGATCGTTTCAGCGAACCGTTCGCTGTTCGCTGTTTACTCAACTTTTTGTGAATAAATTTAAGCTGCCCAAAATGTTTATAAATTGAATTTATCAGTTTGAGCGAAACGGCCATAACAGCAACTTAAATGCATAATTAAAAAAAAATTAAATGATATTTCAGCGGCAACAAATTTGTTGACCATTTTTTTTTTTATATTTATATTTCGTTCGGTGTTTATGGGGCTTGTGTTTGTGTTTGTTGTTGGGCGCCAAAAACACATCAACTTTGCGAGCATTGGACTCTGTTCTGGAGGCGCACTGGAAAGGGAAGATACATATAGAGGGGGGGTGGGCTGAGCAGGGGAGCGGAAGCAGCGGCACGACAACGGAAAGTGAAAGGCCCCGTGGGTCGGCTGGGAGCAAATGCCTGTGGGACCTGCAAAGGTTTGCTGAACTCTGAGCAAATAAAAGGTTGAATGCCATCGAATTATGTAACTGGCAAGGGGAGTGAGCTAAAGATACTTCCGTGAGCTGAGCAGAGCTAAGAGTGCCCCAAGCCAAAGATGATAATACTCCGATAGAGAACATAACATTTTATTAAGCTCTCTGATTCCCAGCATTTATGCCCTCTTTGATGGCGCATAATCAAAGTCAAAAGCAATCGAATCACCCGCCAAAAGACTGCCCAGAATGTTTCCTCCTTGGTTCGCAGCTATTTTTCTATTGCCAAATAATAAAATCTCGGCCGAAACAATGGCCAAATAAAGCTGTGAGCTGTGACTATGTGGCTGGGGGGGTTGCGGGGGGTGGAGGTACACTTTAATGTAACCAACGAAACAACAAGACAAAAGAAAATTGTCAGAATGGCACGGCACGGCGTGGCACACGAAACAAAAATCAGAACAGAGCGACCGAGCGGCAACAATGGGCCAAAAGCGAATTCAAAGCGATTCAAGCCACCAGAACAAAGCAACAACGGCCACCACAAGGGGTCGGGTCGGGTCTATGGGCCTGGCCAAATGGTGGATTTGGATTGGCCTGGCAGCCTGACCCAGTTTACGCCACAATTATAAGCCAGTCTTGCTCTTTGTCTTTGTTCTTGTCACTGCGCAGGCGCAGCAGCAGCAGCAGCAGCAGCAGCAGCAACAACAGCAACAGTCACAGCAACAGCAACAACTGCCACAAGAGCAACAGTTTCATTTTGCACTCGATTTTTGGGCGGCTCTAGAAGAGTCGTGGCAACGAAACGAAACGAAACGAATCTTTGGCGCTGACATTTGATAGTTGGCTTTCAAATCGACTACAATTGAGTCGAGAGCAGCAGCAGCAGCAGCAGCCAACAGACCCTGTTTGATTCTGTGTTACTGTGTCGCCTTGGCGTTGCTCTAACTGAATGTTGGCTGTCTGTTTGCTGGCTGATGTTGCCCCCAAGCAGCAACAGCAACAGCGACAGCTCTGTGCTCATTCCCAGACAGACAGCAGAGCCAGAATATTGTCCAAAAAACTTCTGCCCGTACTTGCCTCGTTCTTTAATTGTAATTTGATTTGTGGCAAATTTGATTGACGGCGGCTTCGTGCCCCACAAGAGATTGAGCAAGAGTAAGAGCAAGCAAGAGAGCGGCAGCTTTTCAATTAGCCAACTTTTGCTGGATATTTGCACTGAAATTTGATTAATGCCGAGCAGCGGCCAGGCAGGCCAGAGTCCTGGGAGCTGCGTTTAACCTATTTGCAGAGCAAACACACACTGCCACAAAATGCCGCATGCCGGCATAAAGACCCCCCCTGTAGCTGTGTGTGTTTGTGTGTTCTTTATGTTTGACCCAAATTGCTGCAGAGCCATGCAAAGTGTTGCTGTTGCTGCTGTTGCTTTTGCCTCTGCCTCTGACGCTGCTGCAACATCCGAAATGCAATTTCTGCTTGGCAAGCGTCGCGTTATTTTCCTTTTTTATTGCACTTTGTTGCCGCTGCCAACAAAAGCTTTGCAAATTAAATAAAAGCCAGGCCCCCGCCCACCCAGATATACAAACAGAAGCAAAAACAGCGCAGCAGTTGCTGCAACACGGGGCAACATAATTACATTTGCTAGCTAAAAAAGAAGGGTTAGGGGGGGGAAAGCTAAATCCAAGTGGCATGACCCATTAAAATCCTAAAACTCTAACATTTGCACAGGGAATTTCGCTGAATTTAAGCCCGGATTTGGCTTTCAACGATTTCAGTCGATCTCTGAGGGAACTTAATTGGAAAATCTCTCACGGAGTGGCAGCAACAGCAACAGCAGCAGAGACTGCTGCAACATCCACAATCGACAATCGGCAATCAGAAAATGGCAATTGCTGCATTGCCATAAACCATAATAAACCCCCCCACACCCACCAACCAACTTGCCCCCTTGCCATTTGACTCGACAAAAGTCTAATTAAACCGAGCAAGCGAAAACAAGAGGCGCCTCGCATGGAGAAACGTTGCAACGCCCACCAACAGCAGCGCCAGCAGCAGCTGCAACATCTGCAGCTGCACCAGGAGCATCCAGCCACATCCATGCAAGGCCCGAACCAAAACTTGCCACAAAAGCAATTTAACTAAATTATTGAACTTTCCGTATGCATTGAGGCAAAGTAAAAGTCTACAAGTAAAAGCCAACCCAAAGGAGGAAGAGCACAGAAAATGCTGGGGGTGGCAAGAGTACAGCTTAGGTCATGGGAACGAAGCTGCAATACTCTACAGGCAAAGGAATGTCTACAAGGATTTTAATTATTTAAATAGAGAAACGACAGAAGAAATTCTCAGAAAAAAAATAGGGGCTATATGGATGTACATGAAATCTAGACCAATCCTTTCACGATAGAGTATTCCTTTAGGCAGCATCACAGACAGAAAATCTCTGCACTGGAAAAATCATTAAAAGTGGTAAAAGTAAACACCAAAAGCCTTTTGTCGTACAATCTGGTGGAAGGAAAGAGGTGGAGTCGAGCGTGTGGGTCGAGAGGATTGGCTGCGTGGGTGCTGTGAATGCGGCTGTGGGGGAAGGGGGGTAAAATTAAGGAAATGTTTGCCCAACACCAGGCACGCCGCTGCAGCGAGACAAAAGCCATAAAAAATTGCAACAAATGTTGCAGGCAATAGACACGACTAATAAATGTTGCTCGCGTGCAGCGACAGCAAACAGCGACAGCAACAATGACAGTGACAGCAACAAATATCTTTTGCCTGCCACACACACACACACACACTCACTCTTCTGTGTTGCAACGATGTTGTTGCCTGGTTTGCTGGAGTTTATGTGCCGCTCTCTTGTTTTCGATCTTTTTTTGGGCAATTAATTGTGCAACATCAAATAAATTGCATTCGAAAGCAGCAACAACGGCCAGGCCAAAAGGGATCCCCAGAGTGGCTGTTGCCGCGGAAAAGTCATAAAAACTAATTTCGCTCTTGGCCCGTGGGTGGATTTTGGCCTCAAGCTAAAGCTGTCGTTTCCGCAAGCTTAAGCCCCGAGTGCTTTATGGGTGCTTAGCTAAATGGAAATGGTTTTCCCGATAGCAAAACCCGTTTTTCCGTAATGGAAAACTGTTCTTAAGTAAAGGTTTTACAACGTTTCAGGAAGCATCTGGATCACGCCCACTGGCATGGGTATTCATCGATTCAATTACAGCGAATAAAGCAATCCAAATGCATTGACAATGGCCCTGGGAAGTGGCTGACATAATCTACGATCTTTGTGCAGAAATTTTGCGGCGATTTCGCAGCTAATAAAGTTATCAAACCAAACTAGGTGCAGCCTCCCCTTCACTTTGTTTGTGCAACATTTGGTAACTGTAGCTTTGTGTAGCGTGTTGTTGTACTCACAGTCGCGGCTCATGCCAGCGGAGAGGCATTTCTTGAAGCGGCAATACTGGCAGCGATTGCGATTCAGCCGGATGACCAGACACTTGCCGTCCCTCAGGCAGCGGTACTCGATCTGCTTCTGGATGCTGCGCCGAAAGAAGCCCTGCAAAGGGAAGAGCGTTTAGTGATCGATGTGGGGTGCAGCTGGCCACAACTCACCTTGCAACCCTCGCAGGAGGTTACACCATAGTGGTAGCCGGAGGCCTTGTCACCACACACTTTGCAGGGCACAAATGATTTCGAGGAGACACCGTTGTTGCTGTTGTTGTTGTTGCTGTTGCTGCTACTGCCACTGTTGTTGTTGTTGTTGCTGGAGTCGGCTATGCCAAATGATTGCTGCTGCTGGGGGTGCTGTTGCAACTGTTGCTGCTGCTGCTGCTGATGTGAGTGTGGCTGCTGTAGCTGCGTCGTCTGTGGCTGCTGCTGCTGCTGTGGCTCTGCAAAGGAAAAATGCATGGATTTCGTTTACATTTCCTCCACACGAAAGTTGTCTGGCAAGTCGATTATGCAACAACCTGGTTGCCATGCCACACACATTGGCCATACATCACATGTGTCGCACAGCACAATTTCAATTTGCCAAATGAGTTTGCTGTCACCATATCACACGCTCTAAATCTGATGGATTCTCTGTGTGTACTTCCTCATAGGAAGCAACGATTGGGAGGACATTTCAAAGACAGCTATCGTAGGGGAGTAGGGAGTGCAAATTAAAGAGCGAATACTTTATGAAGAGAGTGTAGTAGCAAGCACTTTCAATTAGGGAACCCAAATCGGTTCTTTACCGTCAGTAATCCATCTCTTAATCATCCACCATTAGGCGCAATTTCCCCTGGTCTGAGAAACTTAAGCACGGACTGAGCACGGCCAGCAATCAATGTCACAATGAAGCAACAGCTTCAGCTTCAGCGGCCATTCAACTTCAGGGCGATGTGCGATAAGAAGAAATGCCAAAAAATCACGTATACGCCACCGCCTACAACAATTTTTTCTGCTGCTGTTGCCAGTCACGAGGAAAAACTGCAGGAAAATTGTGTTCCCTGCTAGAGTCGAAACGAAAATTTGCATTGCAAATGGGAAATGGAAACACACAGACAAAAAAGAGGCAGAAAAAGGCTGGAAAAAGAAAAAATTGGAGTCAGACAGACACAACCAAATGCTTCTTGGCATTTTTCATTTTGAATTCAATTTGACTTTGTTTCTTTTTATTTGTTTTGTATTTGAGTTTTTTCTAATGCCTCAGGAAGAGGCAAATGAACTAAGCGCGGAGTTTGAACTGCAGTTGTTGCCACACCTCGAAAAAATGCGAAACAAAATGAAATTAATGTGCAACTCGCACGCGCCAACAAACAGGGGAATGGGCGGCAGATAGAGGCAGCTCCACAGATGATGGGCCAGCAGCAGCAGCAGCAAGGGAGTTGCGGAGAGTGAAGGAATATGTAGATGGGGGACACTGCACGTTACGCGCTTGTGCAATTGCAAATTGAATTTTCACCATTGGACAGCAACAGCTACAGCAACAACAACGATGTCTGGAAAATGCCGTCGGCCTGGGCATGGGCATGGGTATGGGTATGGGTCTGGGCGGGAATGAAAAACCAAAAGGAAATTCAAGTGCCTGGTTTTCATTTTCGCGCCGCGTTTAAATGCAAATCATTTGGTCGCTTTTGTACGCTTTTATAAGTTGACAATTTCAAACGCCATTGTTCGTGTGGCCAGGGGGACGGGGCGGCATGACACACACAAGAGCGGGGAAATGTGGCATGGACTGCTGCTTGGCATTTCCGCGTTGTCAGACAGCAGTCTGTGGCAGTGGCAGTGGCAGCAGAGTCAGTTGCCGAGGCAGACGATAGACGACGACAAAGACTTCATATTTTTGCTTGAATTTTTCTTGGATTTATCTGCAGACAACTGATTGAACGAGTAAAGGGGTGAAACGGAACGGCTAGAGGGAGGGCTGACTGTTGGGAAGATACGAATATCAATTGGAGTTTGTGGCAGCTGAGTTTCCTATTCCTTTTCCCCCTGATGAAATTGTATTTGGTTTTCCAGTAGATTTAATTTGCTGGCAATTTGCATTTGCCTGGAACTGCCCGCACTAATTGCTGCAATTAAATGTTGCCCCTTGCATCCATCATGCCCCATGTATCCTTGCCACGCGCGGTAAGGCAATTAGCAATTCCAGCCAAGACGCCGCTGCTCGAGTGCTTATGGTTTTTATGACATTACCTCAGGGTTGCAGCACTTTCCGTTGCCTCAAATGGTTTTTAAACTCAATTTTTTTTTGCTCCACGGAATGCGTGGAGCGAGCTGGCCAATTGCATTGCAATTTCCTTGATGCTTCCAGCCAAACCCCATTCCAATCATAGCATGAGAGATTGGGAGAGTTGCCTGCGAGGAGAGGCCAATTCCGAGCGATTTATGAAAATGAAATCAGTTTTTGCATGGCATTCAATTGCGGCATTGGCAGCGAGCAGCATTGACAGACTGCAACATGAAAAGCAATTTTCTTGGCACCGAAAGGCGAAGAGATACGTACAACTGCAACATGAGGCAGATATAGCAGAAGAGGCCCAACTGCTGCAGCAACACAACTGGCTTCAACTGGCGTATTGGATTGGCCAATAACAGGGAATTATATTCATTTTCACATTTTTCATGCTGCGCTTTAATAGTTTCCCTCAAAAGGAGAAGAAACGCCGACAGGGAGCAGCAGCTGGGAAGCTGACGCAGGCAGGCAGATAGTTGCAACAAGCAGTTGCAGTTGCAGTTGCAAGCAACTTTCAATTGGCTATGCGACTACAGTTGTTACTGCTGCTGCCGCCGTGTTATGCAATGAATGCAAATTTATTGAACATAATTTTCCAACTGCGACAACAATGGGACCCCCAGACCCCAGACCCCAAACGCGGAAGAGTCGAGCAGCGATCTTGGAGCTTCGAGTTGCTGCTTGGAGATGGACATGGACATGAACATACCTGAATGGCCTTTGTTTAGATGCGCAACAGATGAAGATGTTGCTGCGCTGGAGCTGGAACTGCCGCCACCACCTGAGATGGAGATGGAGACGGAGCTGGGACTGCAGTTGTTGCTGGAGCTAGAGCTGACCGCTGACGAGGATGTATGAGCATTCCCGCTGACATTGACAAGCGACGTGGATGTGGATGTAGATGTAGATGTAGATGTAGATGCGGCTGCTGCTGCTGCAGCAACAACTGCGGATGCGCGACCAAAATGCTCCGAGCAGCTTGGATGACGATGATGAGGAAACGGCGTGGGAGGAGCTGGAGCTGGCCGAAGAGCAGCCGCTGTCCGGCGAGGCGTGGGCCCCACTCGAGGAGGGGGAGGAGCTATGATGGTTGCCGCTGCTGCTGGCCGGACCGAACTGATGCACACTGCTGATGGTGTACAGAGCACCTCTACCATTGCTCAAGGTGCAATTCAGCTGCTGCTGCTGCTGCTGATGGTGTGGGTTCGGATTTGGGTTTGCGTTCTGGTGCGGATTTTGATGTGGATTTTGATTGTGGGAATGGTGTGGATTGTGGGGATGCGGTGCAGTGGCAGATGTGGTTAGGGCTGGCGCTGCCACGCCCTCGCTTGTGGCGGACGGGCCGTAGTAGTCGTCGCACTGCAGCAGCTGAAGGGGATCCGCAGCCTCCGCTGCCTCGATGGCACTTAGGCAATCCTGCAGCTCCCGCTGCTGCCGGGGGTCCTCCTCCTGATCGGGGTCGGAGTCTAGGCTGGCTGCCTCGCTGTAGCCGCCTTGGGTCGAGGAGTCCTCGGGCGTGTCAAAGAAATGCAAATTGAAATCAGAATTTGCATCGAAATTGACTTCTGGCAGGAGTGGCCGCTCTTCGTCCTCGTCGTCCTCCTCCTCTTCTGCGTTGTCGTCGTTCTCCTCCTCCTCCTCCTCTTCTTCCTCCTCCTCCTCCTCCTCCTCCTCGTTGTCGTCCTGGTCTCCCTCGTTGTCGTCAAAGTCCTTGATGTGGCTATCCTCCTGCTCCTTCTGCGAATGGAGGTGCTGCTGCGGCTGCCCGACTGCGCTCTTCACACAAGTTTCAACCAAAAGATTGGAGCGGATTTGTGCCTGTGCCTGTGCCTCCAGCTCTATTTGGTATACATCCATGTTGCTCGGATCGCTGCGGTTACATGGCCATCCATCATCATCATCTTGCTGCGGGAACTGCGGGAACTTCTCAGCATGTTTTTTTGGCAGGTTGGCAGATTCTGGCACGTTCCCAAGTCCTTTGGCACTTTATCTCGAGGAAATCTCACGATCTTGAGGTTCTACTTGAAGTTCGTTCGGTTTAGGGATCTTTTATTTTGAGGTTTCCAAACTATATGAGGGGAAATTTTGATATTTTTTGGACACTTTTTCTTTTGGGAGGAGAAGCTATCTTAAATCTGAAAAAACTGCAAAGCTTCTTCTAATCTAAATCTATTCCAAAAAAGGATACAAATTTCAACCCTTTCTTGAAGGGATAACGAAAGGATTACGGATCTAATAGTAACAGTGAAACCTCTCTTGTCGGTTAAAGTTGTTCACAAATTTCGCTTCCGTAAAAAGAGTTTGTTGTCCGTCCGCCAAGAGAGCTTTCACTGTCTTTCTCCCTCTCCCTTCTCTCTCTCTTTCTATCTATCTCCCCTGATTATTATCTACTCTGTTTTCTTGCTCTCTCTCTCTCCCATTTCCCCTTTCTCCGTTTTCACTTGCACTTTGCTTTCATAATTATATCCCGTGTAGCATGGATTATTATTGGTATATTCAATTCACTTCCGTGTTGCTTGGATTCCGCCAGATCCCGTATAGAACGAGGCTTGCCAAGTGTCCTATGTGCTCTATGTTGAAGTGCATTCGCATGCCAGATCGATATGGGATATTGCGATATACGATATTGCGGAGGGTTAGGTTTGCCGATCCGCGTTGGAGAAATTCTGAAATTGCAGCGATCGCGCGCACGAAACTCTCGCCTCGACGAGATCCAAGCGCCAACTTCGCAGCGCTCCAAATGCGCAACACAAATCCAAGGCGAGCTGCAGAACAGAACCTACGACAACAACGCTACGACAGCGGCAGTGGCAGTGGCAGCGACCAAGACCAAGTCCAAGACGATGGCAACGACGCGAAAGAACAAGAATCACCATGTGTGTGTGTGTGTGAGTGTGTGTGTTGGTGTGTGGAAAGAGCAGGAAAATAGAATGTGGCTGGGGCCTCTGTGTGGCCCAATGGTATGGGGAGGGGAAAACTACGTAGCGCCGTTGCTTCCAACACGAGGCGGCACATCTTTTGGGGGAGTAGGAGGAGGCGGAGGCGAAGGAAGAGTCAATGTGCTGCAGGCTGGAGCCGTGTTTCCCCCGGTTTTCCTATCTTTCTAATCTCCACCAGCAAAAGCAGCAGCACCAACACTACTACCACTGCCACCAAGAACATCAGGCATTGCCACTCTCGCTGCTGTTGCTGCTGTTGCTGCTGCTGCTGCTGCCTGCCTCTTGTTGTTGCACTTTTCCATTTGCAACTCTTTTCCTGGTTGCTATTTTCAATTTCTATTGCGCTGCCGCTGTCGCTGCTGGACAGCGACGCCAACGCTGACTTCCAAGTGCATCCACACACACACACACCACTCAAGATCAATTTCACACACACAAGCGCAGCAGAGAGAGAGAGAGAGCGAGAGAGAACCGTTACCTAGTTTGCACTATCATCGAAAGAGAGAGCAATAGATGTGCCAAGTGTGTGTGTGTGTGTAAAAGAGAGAAAGATGAAGTGGGGGCGCCTTCATGGGGAGGGAGTCAAAGAACCTTCTTCTGCTTTGGGAGAGAGTCAGAGTCAAAGAGAGCAAGATGATCTCTCTCTCTCTCTCTCTCGCTTTCTGAGTGGGAGAGTTTTACAATGCGGAAGTGGAAAATGTTGCAGTGGAAAGTGGCAAACAAGTTTTTGGCACAAGAAAACTATTTGAAGATCAAATGAAATAGAACTTTAATAAGAGCAAAGAAAACCATAGCGAAATAAATACATTTTACTAATTTTTCTTGCCCCACCACACATCCCTTCCCTCCTGAACTTTCACAAAGAACCAATCATAAATATTCGAAGATCAAATAAAATAGAACTTTAATTCAGGCCAACATTTCTCCAAAGAAAATCTAAATTCCCATTTCTCCTCCTCCAGCCCAGCCCTGTCCAGCCCTTCTTCTGTCTGCTTGACGAATGCCTGGCCCAAAAGGGAACCAACGAAAGTCAATGATCAGCAACGGCTGCAAAGCCACCACCAGCGACGCCAACGTGAACGCCAGCGTCGACTGCAGCTGCAACTGCGACTGAAGTTTGCAATTTTTCCAACGGGCAGCGAAAGCCACCAGAAACTGTAAATAACAAGAAAACGGCAACTTCGCGAACGAGACCCAACCGAAGCCGTCAACGATCCTCCACGAAAGCGAAACGACACTCGACTCGAGTCCAATCGAACGCGCAGCACGCAACAGCACCACCCCCGCCATTGCACCGCCAACCCGTTGCACGCTCCAACGTAATATGTTCGATTGCGTTGCCTGATAAAACCTGATCTCCCACACACACACACACACACATGTATGTACTGCTGCTGCTGTTTCTGGTGCTGCCCAGAGCAGAGCGCGGTGATGGCGATGACGACGAACCAGGAAGAGAAAAATGAAAATGCCGCTCGCAAAAGATTGTGTAATCGATGTGCATAAGTGTGTGAGTCAGTCAGTGATTGTGTGTGTGTGTGTGTGCTCGAGTGAGAGTTGTTTGCTGGGGTGGTGATGCGATGGCTGGCAAAGGGGCAGGCGGCTTCCCCCTCTCTTATTTCACGTGCCTCTCACTATTCTTGCTGTGTACCCAGCCCAAGGTACTTTCTTTAAGAGTATTAATACAATATTCACAGTTTTTTTTCCAGAATTTCCTCAACAATTTTGTGTGGTTCATATTGTGTTTTATTTTTATTTTATTTTTTGTAAAGATTATTTTTGTAATTGAAGAATTCTTTTCGAAATTTCTTTCGAAAGTTGCATTCTTCTTGGAAAACTATATTTCAAGAAGGAAAATTCCTTCCCGATTCACAAAGATTCGAAACACACTGCGTGTTTTCTGCGAGTGTACTTTCCAATGAAGTTTTCGGCAAGAAAGTGCATTTCACCTATCATCAACACACTCTCCCGGAGAGTTTCCACTTTTCTTTAGCTAAAGACTTCTTCTTGCTGCTTTGCTCTCTGACTCTGCTTTTGCCTCGCTCTCTGCTCGCGTTTTCGCGTTTTATTTATTTTGCTATTGTTGGCGGCGGGCGGCGGCTGCTCCTAAGTTCAATGACTTTTAGGCAACGTCATGGGCAACATCTGAACAGCAATAACAACAAAAGCAACAACAGCAACAACAACCACACAAACATCAACATTACGCGGGCAGCAACAAAGAGGCGCAAAATGCGTTTAGTTTTAGTTTTATTTATTTGCTTATTATTATGCCACTGTCCGCTACACACAAAGAAAAATTTCAAGAAAGTTCTTGATTTTTTAAATATCTGAATTGTCTATGATCTTTCAAGGTTACAGGTTTCAAACTGTATGGAAATTCAAATATTATATATCCTATCCGACTGTTTTGTATAACCCCAAGATAGATGGTGTACATTTTTTCGGCAGTGTAGCCTCTAAGATTGTAGTTTCTCTTGAATGTGAATTCTGTTTACTTTGCAAATTTTTCCTGCTACTGGCAACATTTGCGGCCAGTTGCCGAGAGGCCCGATTCCCGACGACTGATTCCGATAGCATTGGACGGACTGGTAAACAAACTGGCGGAGATGGAGTGAGCGCTAGTTGCGTTTGAAATTATCACTTGAAATGGCACTGGACTCGATTCAATGGGTGGAAATGTTCCACCAAACCACAACAGATCAAATAAGGTTGAAATTTAAGTGTGTGACTGCAAGAATTAGAATGCCAGGAAATGAATACGGAATGTGGAATGCAGAAGGCAGAATGTGGAATACGAAGAGATAGCCCTATAAACGTCAGAGCAACACAACTGCCACAAATTGTGGCAGGCCAGGCCAAGCTGTGCCTTGCCCAACACTTTGCGACTCTATGCGCGTGTTTGTGGCATGTAAAGTAAAGTAAACCAAACCAAAACCAACTGCAGTTCTGCCCCTGGCATAGTAGGTGGCGGGAGGTGGCATTGGTTGGTTGAATGTCAGCAACCTCAATAAAATGCTACAATTCGTTTGCATTTCTTTGTTCCTGGGTCATGATCTGGTTCGTGGGCAGCTATAAATAACAGACTCGCGCTGGGTAGAATGGGGCTGTGGGGTTGTGGCTTACCCAATAGGATATCACTGCATCCCGAGCCGGAATGGGAGCTCAGCGAGGAGATGTGGCCGTCCGAGGGGCTCTGGGGCGGCTCTCTCAGTGGACTGCTGGGCGTGGTTGGGGGCGTATTAAGGCAACGCTGGCTGCCCAAAGCTGTGACTGTTGCTGCTGCTGCTGCTGCTGCGGATGATGTCGTTCCAGTTGGGGATTCAATCTTGAAGTAGCTCCCAATGACAACGGGCAGTCTGTAAGTGCATTAGGATATACTATACATATATATTTAAATATTCTATAATTGCCTCAATGTCAATGTCAAAGATAATTGCTAACAACAGAACCGCAAACTGGCTTAAAAATTCAAGTAATTATCTTTAGCTTAAGGTTGCTTCCATCACTAACGACCCCCAATGCCAGGCCGAAGCCAAGGCAACCCCCGTCCTTTATTTATTTTCCTTGCACGTCTTATACTTTCCCTACACTGCCCTGCACCCCTGCCCCATACCACCCCTCTCTTCTACGTAATTGATTGGAAAAATGGCCATTCATGTTAAGTGCAGGCGGCTATGGCCATTCATTCCCGAAGAGATAGCAAGAGGGTGCACGACAGAGCAAGAGAGGGATAGAAAGAGAGCTCCTGTATTGGCCATCTCTCTGCTGGCACAATTCTTAACTCGTTTTGCCTCGTAATTGGCCATTTTCTCTAGTCCGGCCCGGGCCAGAATTTATTGAATATCAACGTTGGCTGGCGGTTCCTGGTGCTGGATGGGGGTGGCACTTGAGCCACCGACACTCCATCCCATACCATCCCATCCCATCCCAGGCCCCACTTTGATCGATAGTCTTGCTGTGTGTGTGTGGCTGTGCTTGAAATTTAAGAGCCATTTCCTGGCCGGAGAGGAGAGGCTTTCCTTTTTAAGTTGAAAAGTTTTATGGAAATCTCGAGATTTATTGCCCCTGAGAGCTGAAGGAGGAGCGGAGGCCGATGGCACGAGAGCAACACATTTTCCCCCCCTCTAATGCCGATTGTGTGATGGCTTTTGAAAATCGGATAAATCAAGTATACGCACTGGTATTACTCATACGCCACCGGAAGAAAGTCAAACCGAAGGCAAAGCTTGTGTGGCATCTTGTGGCATCCTCAGGGAATGAAAATCAATAGATGCTTTGCATGCTACTTCCTTGCTGCTCTCCGCTTCCCGCTCACCACTCCCTGCTCCCATTTCCACATGTTCTTTTTGCCCACTTTGTGGGCCTCCCAGGACACGTTCAACCAGATGCTGTCTCTGTCTCTGTATCTGTATCCGTATCTGTCTCTATGCCTCCATGCCACTGCCACTGCCACTGCATCTGTCTGTGCCTTCGCTTGTAGTTTGCTTTTACAATATTTCCACGTTGTTATGCACTTCAGTCGAGTGCCTAGACCGAGCACTTCCACTTGAGGCTGCTGCTGCTGCTGTTGTTGTTGTTGTTGTTGCTGCTGCTTGTGGCAGTTGCTGCTGTGGTTGTTGCCGCTTGTATTGTCACAATATTTTCGCTTTTCAATGCGCCGCTCGAAAGCACAAGTGAAATATTTGCCCATGTGGCATTTTAGTTTGGCAAGAAGCCCTTTTCCATTTTCTTTCTGTGTCTCTCTCTCTCTCTCTCTCTGTCTATCTCACTCTCTGCCTCTTTGTATGCCTGTCTGTGCCTCTGTGGTGCTCCTTTGTGCTGAAATCTGCAAAATGGAACTTTTGATTTATGCAGGCAACCATCGATCGCTTAGAGCAGGAGCTGTGGAGCTACAGATAGGTTAGTGGAGATGGGTGTGGAGAGGGAGACGCTCACGTTCCGCTTGCTGCAAAATAAATCTCATCATTTGTTATGCCTCCTTCTCCTACTCCCCCTGCTTCATAGTTTTTTGTAATTTTCACTCATCAACGCCAACGTCATCTGAACAGACGCCAGCAGCCTCCAGCATTCAGCCTACCGCCTGCCTGCCATTGTGTGGGTGTGGCAGTGGCAGTGTTGCAGCAGCAGCAGCAACAACAATAACCACAACACAGCAGCAGCATCAGTGGCAGTGGCAGTGCCAGTAGATGGTAGCTATGGTAGGTGCCGCATCTGCTGCGGCTTTTGTGTGTGGAAGGAAGTAGGTTAGTGGCTCACTCGTCAGCCAAATGAATGATGGAGTAACTGCAGCAAACTGTGTGCCCCTGCTGCTGACGGAAACTTTTCATTTGAAATGATGTGGCAGGCGTGTGTAGGCTCCCTGCCCGTGTCCCTGCCTGTGCACTGCCCGGGCAATTGTATGGTTAATTGAAATAAAAATGAGACTGAAACTGAAAGCATGAAAAGTTGGCCCCTTTTGGCACAGGTGTGGCCGCAAATTGGAGCACACCCCCACGGACCCCCCGGATACCGTATGCGGGGGATACTCGTATGCGCACTATTTATAAATATTAACCTGGTTTGTGGCTGCTGCTCCCGATCCCGATTACGATCCCGGTTTCGCTCCTGGTCAATGTGATTCAAACCCGTCGTGTTTGAATACTCCATGGATTGCCGGCCCTCCAAGGGGCTGGCTGTTGTTGAGTGCAATCACTAAAATACATTTAAGCAGCTGCTCTCACTCAAGTTCTGGCACAAAAACAACTCTCGCCTTTTTAGCCACTGAACCACGCAACCGAATCCGCAATCCGCAATCCGCACGAGAAAACTCTTACACGCAACGCCTAAAAGATGCCATGGAATTTTGCACTTTCCTTTCTGCATGCGTGTGTGTGTGTGTGTGCATCTGTGTTAGTTAATTATTTAAACCTTTTTTATTCTATTTTTTAGTGATTTTTGATAAGTTCTCCGCACGTTTCTTTCCTTCACTGAAATTAATTGTCTTTGGGTGCCTTTGCCATTGCGGAAATGCTGTTGCCGTTTGGCTGGCTGCCGTCATAACTGGCATGGAAAACTGTAAATCGGCTTTTGGACACTGCAGCTGCAGTTCTGCCGTTGCCTGTCTCTCTGTCTGTGGGGCGACCGAGCGACCGACCAGCCTCTGGGCCCGAAAAGTACCGACGACTACGACTACGTCCTGGTCGTACGACAGCGCCAGCGACAGGACGACGACGACAACAAAATGCAGCAAAACAACAAAAAAACACACACAAGAAAACTTTTTAAAGCTGCAGTAGCAGCAACAACAATAACAACAACAGGGATGGGAGCCACTGGCTATAGCACGGGATGTACCAACAAAACAATCACATGGCTCGGTGCAAGCTTGCCGCAACGTCAACGGCAGCGCAGTGGCAGCGGCCACGGCAGTGGCAACAACAACAACAACAGCAAAACCAAAAGAAACAGCAACGTCAGCAGCCCCAAATGAAATGGTGCCGCAAAAACATAAACAGAGAGCCGAGCCCCAAAGCCGGTGAGAGCCGGACCACAGAGAGTCACATCTTTGAGACAGTGGGAGGCAGGCAAACAAACTGGGAATTTACAAACAGATTATGAGGAATACAAAAAAACATTAAATTTAATGGAACATCTTTTAAGAAACATAAAAACTGCAAAGAATTACTTTTATTTTTAATTTTCTGGCTCTCTTCGAGAGGAAATTCTCACGCCGGCGCTCTGGCACATCGCCTCGCGGTCTGCCTCTGCCCACGCGAGCTGCACAAAATCGCGTGCATGAAAATGAAACCAGGTCAGGGACGTCTTGCTCACGTTACCCGACCGCACCGCACCGCACCACACTCCCACCACTCCACCTCAGTGCAGGCAGAAAGCTTCAGTTGCGAGGGAAAAGCTGTACCCGAAGTAAGTATTTTGTACCGCGTTTTCGTAGGTACATACATCGTTTATTTAATTAATTAGTAACAAATATAATTCTGTATAAATACGATCCTAACATTCATCGAACTTAAAATGTACGATAAAATCGAGCACTCGGACAGTGAACATCATGGAAAATCATAAGAATCGAAGGTGAGACACAGATTGAAACATAAATTCAAGACAGAGAATAGTACAAGAGAAACGGTACGCTTAAAGGGAAGCAGCGCTCGGCTGCTTTCGGTTCGAGTTTCGGTTAGGTTCAGTTAGACAAAGTGGTAACACAAAGTGGTATTAAAATTAGTTGGCAAAACACGTTGTAGACAAGGCACATTTTGGCTTATGAATCTCTGCTGCAATTCAACGCTTCATCTTCTCGAGAATGGGCACAACCATGTCGAACTTGGGCCGCTTGCCGGGATCCTCGTTCATGCAGATGGAGATTAGTTTGGACATGTGGGAGGAGGTGCCTGGCGGAATTTTAACGCGCAGTCCCTCCAGGGCTATCTTCATGCCGCACTCCATGGGCGACCATTCAGCGAAGGGCACCTCGCGCGTGGTCAGCTCCCAGATGAGTATGGCAAAGCTCCACATATCGGAGGCCTCCCAGTTGCGGTCCGCTGGCTTGCGCTGCAGTGCCTCCGGCGACATCCATGCGGGCTGGTAGATGCGTCCCTTCTCCTGGAACGAGAACTTGGCATCGCCCATGTTGATCCGTGCCGTCAGATCCTCGTCGATCATCACATGGTGGCTGTTCAGATGATATGTGGGTATGATCCTCTCCAGCGAATGGAGGAAGGCCATGCCCCGGGCAATATCCAGAGCAAAGCTGACCGCCTGGCTAGTGTCCACCACCACGCCAGTGGCCCCATGCAGCAAATTAAAGAGCGATGACCGTGGCATATACTAAAATAAATACAAACTTGACTCCGTAATCTGAATAGCAGAAATACACAGACTTACCTGGCTAATCACCACCAGATTGGGTGGCGAGTTGCAGGCTCCGATGATGGGTAAAATATTGGGATGCGAGAAGATGCGCAACTTGGGGAACTCCTCGTTGAAGTCACGCGAGATGCGCGGCGTGCACTGACGCACGCCCAGAATTTTGGCCACCACATCGTTCTTCTGCCAGCGTCCCCTCCATGTCTCGCCCGAGGCAGTCACCGAGAGCTTGGTGTGCAGGTCCAAGTCGCCCATGCTGATGCCCTTGAAGCGCGAAAGCGTGGCATCTCGCGACCTAGTCTTCATGCCCTGCCAGCTTTGTTCCTTGAAGCTGATGACCTTCATTTCCTGGCCATTCTTCTCGGCCAAGTCCTGCATACGCTTGCCCAGACTCGGCTTTGCCTTGTCAACGGGCGTGTGCCCGTCCTTATTGGCAATAGAGACCAGCGCGCCAGCACTCAGCAGATCGTCGCAGATCATGTCATAGCCCCAGAAGCACGCATAGTGCAGGGGTGTGTTGCCGTGCTCATTTACGGCATTCACGTCGGACTTTTCACGCAGCAACTAAAAGAGAGGATCCCTTTATTACAATTGTTTGGTTTAAATTTGTTTCTTCTGTCGCTCACCATCTGGACAACATCGCGATGACCGTGAGCGGCAGCCAAATGGAGTGGGATGTCATCTCCCATATTGGTGGCATTGACACGAGCGCCGCGCTGCAAAAGGGTCTCCACCAGCTTTGCATGTCCCTCCTTGGCAACCCAGTGCAAAGGACTGAAGCCATGATCGTCTCTGGAACCAAATAAAGTATAAATATAAATACAAATTGTGTGGGGCAGGTTTTTATGCTGGCCGACGCCGCCAAGTTGGTTGTTGTTGCTTCTTGCTATGTATGCGCTTCGGTCTGTTTACACAACTCAAGAATAAATCATGACGTCACTGCCAGACCTCTTGAATGGTCTGACATTGTATGGCATGGGGCGGATAAGTGGATGAGTAACTTTAAATTCCTTCGAAAGGCGCATACTCGCATGTAAATGGATTATTGTTTACCTGCAAATGGGAAAGTATTCAACAGTTAGTTATTTGTTTCTTATTACCCCAGATTCATGTCATGTTCCGTCTCGTCCAGCCAAAGGCGCACTTGAATCGAGTTGCCCTCGCGGCACCAGTGGAATATATCCTCCATTTCAAAGCTTCACTTGTTTATTCTGCTCTGTGTCACTGTTTTAGCAAGCAATGGAGCTTTAATAACATCTAGAAACGCTTAAAAACTATAAAATTGCAGCAGTTGGGTGTATAAACTGAACAGAAAACAAATCCACAGTGTGACCGCGAACTTCTTGATAAAATAACCCCCGAAATATACTAAAATATACATTCTCATATTTAAAATATACCGTTAATACCAGCTGGTGTGTCTGCGTTCACCAGTGAATGTCAAACAAAAAATCCAAGAAGCAGCAACAAAACGTGCGCGTTCCGATTTCTTTTTGAAAATACAATAATTTCATTCCAGGCGAAATAATATACTTTTCGCAGCCTTAAAATGAAACTCAGCACATACAATTTCCTTACATCGATGGCCATTAAGGGCGTAAAGGTTGGCTTTCCGCTGAAACTGACGGTGAGTGCTGGAATCTTGCATGCCTCGTATTGATTGTTTCATGGAATTATGGTTTTCCATATATACGCAGATCAACAAAAAGGAATTGGTGGAGACTGAATTCAACCCCACATTTGTGGAACGCCTTCTGCCCAAGCTGGACTGGTCCGCTGTCTATGGAGCTGCACAGGTGGTAAGTGTTAAATATTGCATTGGGAGAATATTTGTCATCGTCATAATTTGGTTGACAGGCGGAACTTGCTGAAGACATTCCCGCTGTCCAGCCAGAGAGTATAGCCGACAACGAACAGCTACTGCAGAAGCTGCACCATCTTCTCTTCGAAATCGACGTGCTGGAGGGCCAGTTGGAGTGCCCTGAGACGGGGCGAATCTTCCCCATCACCGACGGAATACCCAACATGCTCCTCAATGAAGACGAAGTCTAAATCCGCCCATTTATACTTTTCTGTAACATAAACCTACCCAGCTAGGCCTAACATACGATTAAGATAGTTTGCTAGTTTTAACATCAGTTTATTTTCCGAGTGTCAAAGTTTTTACACTAAAAAATAATTGGAGCTTGGATGGAATGTGTTTTTGGTGTGTGTGGAGCGTGTTGGGGTGGGGCACAAGTAGAGCAAAAATGTTTCACGACACATACAAAAGATAAGTCTAAGTTTGTGGAGGGTTTTGTGCATTGCTATTGATTAAATGTCTTCTCTCTTTGTTCGTTTTGGCACTCTAGAGCAGACTTAGGTGCTGTCCGCCGGTCTAGTTGCATTTTATGTTGGGACTCTTGTTGCTTCCCTGGGCATAGATGCTGCCCTTGGCCAGTCCCGCCTTGGCTCCCTTGCACAACTCTGTGTTCCTGCCGGTTGTCTTGTAGGTGCGTTCGCTCAGCAGACTGGCATCCGGGCCTTGGGTGGGCTGCTTGTGGATGAGCGTGGTATTCGGACCATTCCAGGTGACGTAGTCAGCTCTGAAAGAAGTAACCCATGAGAATGTATCTATGAAATGTATGACTGATGGGCACTTGCAATAGTAGGTTTTCATCTGCTCCTTTGGTGAGCTGCGAATTGGCACCCAGTGTGGCCATGCGTTCGATTATGGATTGAAACTCTGAAGAATCCGAATTGTGGGAGTTTCCAAAGGTCGAGGATTGCTGTCGATGTCTGTTGGGGCGAGTGAAATCTTCTTTAAAGACATTTGGCAGCGAATAATAATGATAATTCTAGAGTAAGTAGTACATTAGGATTACACATTCCAAAAGAAACCAAAAAACGAATAAACTTAATGAGGATTTGCTGGAGTCGGAGCCTCGCTACGTCGCATGCGAATTGAGTTCCGTTCCCTTCAAAAGTTCAAAAACTACAACACATGCGCATCGGTATTTTACAGAGCGAAACGGTAACGGTTACGTTAACGGTAATGATAATGGGCAAACGCATACTTCAGTGAATCGGTTTTGGTGCGCGGGCGACTTTCAATTGCCTTCGCTATGGATGAGGAGTTGGAGTTTGAGTTGGCCGATGCCAGCGATGATGACGTCATTGATGTTGAATAGGAGGAATAGGAGCTAGCATTGCTATTGCAGTGGGAATTGCCATGCAGGTAGCCGCTGATGCTGATGCTGTAGTTCTTGCTACTATTGTTCAGATTGTTGTAACTGTTGGTGTTTATTGTTGTTGTTGTTGTTGTTGTTGTTGGATTGAAGCTACCGCAGCCACCGCCGCTTGATGCTCGGGCCAGGATGCTCTTGGTGGTGAGGCGTTCGTAGCAGGGCTGCAGTGTGGGTGACTGGGCGGGTGAGACATATGAATGCGATGAGGATGCACTCGAAATGGATGACAGTGGCTTCGTCGTGGCCTCCTTCTCCTCCTCCACAGCCTTCCCAACCCCCTTGTAGCCCTCCATTGTGGGCGTGTAGTGGCGGTGATCTAGGATGATCTGTGTGGTGGCCGTCGACGGTGTGGTGACATTGATGGATGGCAAAATGTGGCGCTTGTGTGGTGGCTTCGGTGCACAGGCAGATGCGGATGTGGGTGCTCTCTCCACAACCACCGTGAGAATGCTGAATGATGACGTGATGGCATGACGTTTGTTTTTTGGTGGCAGTCGTGGCAGCGCGCAAAGCAAGCGAAAAATGTGTGTGTTGGTATCGGGGGATTCGGATTCAGTTTCGGTTTCAGTTTCAGATATTTTTGGTTTTGTCAAAGGCAGCAACAAAAGTTCACAGAGAAAATAGGCAATCGATTAACAAACGGATAAAGCAGCAGGGCAAAGAGAGAAAGAGAGAGGTGGGCGGGGTGGATGGGTAAGTAGGGGGGGGGCGACGATCGGTTGACCATCCAGAAAAGCTACCTGTCTGTGGCATGACCATCCACCTGCTCGCTTCCAATGACCTTTGCCAGATCCAGCTGCTTGGGTAGCACAGCGGCATGCTTTTGGTCTCGCTGCTCATCCTCATCCTGGACAATCTGCAGTATCTGTGTGGCCCGATCCTCGGCATAATTCACCGACTCCAAGGCCATCAGAATGATGCGCTCGGCAATCTGTGGATACTTCTCCTTCAGCAGCGTTTGCACTATAAATTTGGAAGTATAATTTACTAAACGCCATTGCAATGTGTCATCTCCACTCACTGTTGGCCTTCTCCTCGTCGGTGTACTCCTTGGGGCGCAGTGGAATGTGCTGCGTGGCCAAATCAGCGCCTGGATGCTCCGGGGGACGGTTGTTGGGCTTATGCGGCTGCTGCATCTCCCGCTTCGTGTAGCCCAGGGAAATGAGTTTCTCCGAGGCAAACTGCACATTGTTGTCCGCATTGGCCAGGATGTCCAGCAGGAGCATTTCATCCGCCTTGGGAAATATGTTCTTCATGTATCTAAAGGATAGGGCGACAGAGTAGATTACTTTTAATCCACTATCCTTTTAAAACTACTTCTAGCTACTACACGGCAATCTAGCGCAGTCGGAGATGGAGGAGGCTCATCCATCTCCCACCGCTTTGGACAACAGCCAGGGCGAACCTTAATTTCATTTTGGGCGACGAGTGCGGCTTGGGCGAACTGCGCCACTGCGGAGATCCATGCAAAGCCGGCGGCACAGCACCTGGGGGCAGGACTTGGGCCAAGTGGCCACCGCTTTGCATGCTCATGAGACTACCAAAACGGCCGCCTGGCAGGGGACTGGCCGTGCGAGAGGTGCCCCGGCTAGCCCCCAAGTCCAGGCGACGCGCCGGTGGTGTCATATAGAAAGCGGAATTGCTGTGGAACAGATGTCGCTGTGCGGGTGGGGTCACAAAGGGACCGGGCATCGTGACCGGATGCTTCTCCACCTGCAACGCGCTGACGACGACGGCCTCGCTATTGTAGTAGCTGCAGTGGGGTTAGTAAGCGTGGAAACAGAATGGAGGCGATTCGTGTGCGGTGAGTTAAGTGGGTGCAGGAAGCGGCAGCGTGAGAGAAGACAGAGATGTAAGTACGCAGATTAGTGTGATTACGGAGGATTAGCATGAAAGCGTGGGGTGGGGCACATATGGGGTGGTCTTACCGCTTCAGCAGCAGGCGAATGTGATTCTCGCCTGCTGTGGGGAACATGTTCTGGATCTTGGCCACCACGCCATCCGTTTCGGTTTGGGTGGTGAATGAGGTCTCCTGAATGGTCGAACGTCTGGACATGTTGCCACCCAGGCGGGTGCGTTGAAAGGGCAGCGGCGAAGACATTTCCTGGCAAGCAACTATTATTAGACGAATCCTGTGGCAATGCAATGGCTTGGCTACTTACCAAATGTCCCTTGGATGAGGCCGACAGCAGTGGACTCGTCGATATGTTATGCAGTGTGGACTGCTCGCGCTCCTGAAAGGCCCTGACAGCTGTCAAACTCTGACTGGGATAGACGTGATACGGCGAACTGTTGTGCGAGGAGGTCTGTGCCGTACTGACCATTTGCTGGAAATGCGCGTATTTGCGGGAAAATCAATAGACTGCACTTTACCTTCTGTTGGGAGAGAGCACTCACCTGCAAGGCTATCGACTCGGTGGAGCAGCGCTCGTTCTGCAGCTGCTTGTAACTGCGTCCGCGCGGGTCCTCCAGCTGCATGGCCTTTGTCAGATAGTTTATATAATAGCTGCAACGACAATCATATGGCAGATGAGCTTGGGACAGGCCGACACATAAATGTTTCCGCCAAAAGTGCAAAGTGCAAATCAAAGGCCATCGAATGACCGCCTCCCCGCAGCCACCCAGTGACAGTCGAAAGCTTCCCTCCCAATGATGCAGGCCAAGGGTTGGTTTCTGCCGCCGGCCGGTGGCGCTTCGTTTGGTGGTGGATTTCCTCCACAAGTTGATGGCACTTTTGGGAGTGGACAGGTGAAGAAAGGGTAAAGCTCCGACTCCTCCTAAAGACCGGCACGTGCCAAGTAGCTGCCAAAAGGCGGACGCCCCGTCGTCATGCCCATCACTGTCGTCACATTTGACAGGCAATCTTGCCTCTGATTGCAGCTGTGTGTGTGTGTGTGGGCGGGGGGTGTATAGAAGATGAACGAGCAGTCGTCGTCTCTGGCTAAGTGGCCACTTGAATTAACGTATGACAGTCATTCTTTGGGCTTGTTGCTTAATTGCACAAGCCCCGCCAAAAGAAGTCAGCGGCAGACACACAGGCACCGCGCACCAGGCACCAGGCACCAAGCCCCCGTGGGCATCTGACGATGCGGAAGCGACACAATTTATGCAGCTATACAAAAAGGAGGCCAATTGGGGTTTCTGAGCAGCGCCCCAAGTATCCGTGAAGAGATGTGTTTGACACTCGAGTACTATGGACAAGTCAACAAGAAGTGGTCTTTGGGGAAAAAATGTCTTCAAAGGACCAGAACAGCTTTATGTATCATTGTTGAAGGATTTCAATGGATATATCTTCTTAATTTGTGCTTTAAAAACACTCTTCTGTCAATGGACTCCTTATCAATACATTATCGTAAACTGTATATCGTTAAACCTTTCATTCTGGCAGCATCCTCATACCACTTGAACACTTTCGAGGTCCTCCAAGCAGCAGTTTCAGTTACTTTATATCCCTCCAAAGTACCCACCCACCGTTGCCACCTAGCCAAAGGCCATTAAATTTTCCCCCTGCTGGGAAACTGGGTACAGTCGTCTGGTGGAACGCCAAGGAAAAGCGCGCACCAAACAGGCAACATTTCTCCACTCACAAACAGATTTATCTTCGTTTTGTTGTCTTTTTAATGCAGACATAAAATATTTATGACGTTTTGAATGGCATGCATGCTGGTATATACTATAATACATTTATGTTCATATATATGTATATATGTTTGTATGTATATGCAGTCCCGTAGCTTACCAATTTCCCGTAGTCTGATCGTATTTGCAGTCCCAGCCGGGTGGCAGCTTCTGATAGCCGCTTGCATCGCTCATTTTAAATGCACAAATACGTTCGTTCACGTTAGAGACAGAGATACACAAACACAGATACAGATACAGATGCAGATACAGATACGAATGCGAGTACTGTTGCGGTTTAACGAGTATTTTTTTTTCTGCTCAATATTTATGGGCTTTCAAAGTCGAATTCACAGCTTGTTTGCCAACTGTCTGCAACCCCGAAAAACTTGGCTGGCTGGCTGGCTGTTGTTGCCCTTGCCACTCGAGCTTTGTAGTTGCCTTTGTTGCCGTTGTGGCTATTGGGGGTTGATACAACACCACTACCACCACCACCACAAGCAAAGTTATTTTTGTTTACAAGGCGGAGCCGGGAAAAAAAAACACACGATGGCGTGCCTTCAGTGGCGAGGTGGGTGGGAATTGTTTCCCGTTCAAGTCGGTATTTATGCGCGCCAACAACCTCGCGAACCAAGCTTTCACCGTTAACTGTAAAAATCACAGTTGCGTCGCAATGAGGGTTCCAGATGCTGCGCGGAGAGAGCTTTCGGGCTCCACCACTCAACCACCCAGCAACCCACATACTCGAGTCAGTGTTGGAAAACGGAATGTGCTGGCGCACATGTAACGGCATTCATTTGCTTAAACTGTAGAAAGCTTTGACATAACTTTCAACATTTAACCAGAACAATCTTGGTCTGGTTTCGTATACGGGTCAGGTCAGACACAGAGTAAATTTAAACTGTCAGCAACAATAAACTAATATTAAATCTTATACTAGTATTCCTGCTTAGTGATTCAAAATAGAAATACACCAAAATGTCCGTGCCCACGGGTATAGTGGAACCGGAAATCCGGGTAACACGACTCACAACCAACTATCTGCAGGAAATGCAGGATGAGTTGGACACGGAGCCTGAGGGGCCTCGCAAGCCCACCAAAGCCGAGAAGAAGGCTGCCCGCAAGGAGGCCAAGCGGTTGGAGTTGATAGAAGACAAGAAACTGATTATGCGCGTGAGTACGGGGTAGCTCAAAGCTGTTGGCAGGTCTAATTGGTAGGTCCCATCCCGTATAGGATGCCCTGAGCCGCGAGCTGGAAATGGGCAAGCGCATGGAGAAGAAGGGCACTGAGGAATGGCACGAGATGTGCAAAGAGATCAAGATGAAGGAGCTGCGTGAGGAGATCGTGAATTGGGGCCAGAAGGCCGAAAGAAATATACAGGGAAAGAACGATCACATCCAGATGCTGATCGAGGACATGACCCAGACACAAGATCGCCACGTGCGGTGCTTCAGCAAGACTGTGGAGCTGATTGATCACATTAGCGACTGCTTCCACGGCATGATGGATAGCGTGCGGAATATGTACGATCAGGAGGCAGAGATATTGCTCAGGGATTTCTACGAAGAGGTCCAGCGCCGCACAGAGGAGGTGGACTTTATGCACGAGAACAGCGAGAACATTATACATGCCACCAACATAACCACGCGCGATCAGCTGAAGGAGGACTATACGATCTTCCTGGAGCAGCGGGACGATCGTGTCAATGCAGAGATTGAGAATCGGTTTCGCATACGCGATCAGGTCGTACTCCGGATGACCGATATGCAGCAACAGCTGAACGACTTTGTGGAGTCGCTTCGCAGCACAGAGCTGGACGCGCACAAGTACGATAAGATCCGTTGGCTAACCGAGCGCCAGGCGGCCTTCATGGAGGAGTCACGCAAACTCAACTATGAGGAGCTGAAGAACATCAACACCATGGCCGATCTGAACAAGGAGATGCTGCGCATTGAGGCGGAAAACAACTCGACTCTGAATGATCTTCGTCTGGAGTTCCAGTACTTCACGCGTGTGCGCAAGAAGATCGAGCAGAACCAGGAGCTGGATCGCGAGATAACCCATGAGAAGCTGCGCATACTAACAGGCGAGTGCTACGAAATAATAAAGGTAAAGGGGTTAATTTTCAGGTTGAGCCGATCCGATCTTAATTGTCGTAATCCTGCTACAGCAAATGGAAAAGCACGTGAAGAGTGGCGAACTGCTCCTGGCGCTGTCGATCACCTGCCGGAAGCTGCAAACCGAGACGGAAAAGGTCATCCTGGGCGGTGAGATTGTCGATGAGACGGATCTGGGGGATGTGGACGAGCAGTTCACACTGGAAACATTGAATATGAAAGATCATGTCGATATGACCGAAGCGGAGCTGGTCGAACAGAATAAAATGCTTAAGAACTTCTGGCGTCGTCAGGCCATGGTCGAAGCCCAAAACCTGCTCTTGCTTGAGGAGAAGCGTCGCCTGACCGAGCAGAACCAAGGCTACATAGATTTCATCAAGTACATGAGCGTCACCGAAGATCCCGAAGAGCTCCGATCGGCTGTGAACGTAAAGTCGTGCGACAATCAGCCAATGCCGCCGAGTCTATTCGATACCAAGTGCAAGGAATACAAGTCACGCAACGTTTGCAAGTCCAAGATAGCCCACAAGGAGGCCAAGTGGGATGCGGAGAAGACATTGAAGCAAGTGATGGAGCAATAAATACACACAGCACCACACCACCCCGAACTTACCACAAATAAACGCTGTATTCTATTCTGTATTCTATTATTTATAACTTGTAATTAATATCATAATATCATATGTATATTGCAAGAGCACATGGCAAAACAAATTGTTGCACAGAACTACTATAGAACACCAACGGATCGGATATGTGGTCAAAACTTAGGCACTAAATAACGCTGTGCTTTGGTCAGGCAAAATGCAGAAGCTTCTCCAGCACACTATGGCAATGAATGACGCATACTCGTAGGAGGCATGGTCTGCCTCCCTAGTTAAAGGCCAGGGGCTTGATGTTTAGCTTTTCCGCCAAGGAGGCGCAGGTCTTCAGCTGATTATCCAGATACTGAATGCCGCCGGCAGCGTCAACGGACGCCATATTCTGGCTCTCCTTGTCGCCAGCCAGCAGAACAGGCTTGCTGGGATCAGTCTATAAAGAGAGAAAACAAGTAAAGATTAGCGAGGGGCTGTGCTGGCTATGAGAGTGAAAGTCCTTACCGGCTCAACGCCCCTGAGGCGGGCATTAAAATCGGTCATGCGCTCCTCAAAGTTGGGGGCGAAACAGTTGGGATCAACGGCAATGAAGACCTGGCCGAGATCTGCCGCAGAATCGGCACCAGCGTGCGTCCACTTGCGCACCTGGGTGGAGTAATGGGCGCCGGACATGACGCCGGAAAGGATGTCCACCATGGCACCCAGACCGTATCCCTTGTAGCCGGAGGTCAGCTCAGATCCACCCAAGGGCATCAGGCAACCGGTGCTGAAGCCCAATTCGGCGTCGTTGGTGATGTTGCCATTGGGATCCTGGGCCCAGCCGTCGGGCAGAGCGGCTCCCCTGCGGCGCTGAATCTCAATCTTACCCACAGCAACGGCTGTGGTCGCCATGTCCAGCAGGAACTTGTCACCGTTTGTAGCGGGTGCGCCCAGGGAGAGGGGATTGGTGCCCAGAGCAGCCTCCTTGGCGCGTGTGGGGGCCATCAGCGGCGACGTGTTCGTCATGGACATTCCGACGAGACCCTGTTCCATGGCTCTGATGGCATACCAGCCGGCCATGCCGTAGTGGTTCGATCCCTTGGCACACACCCAGCCAACGCCCACAGTCTTGGCCTTCTTGATGGCCAGGTCCATGCAGTAGTTGCCCACCACAGCGCCCAGACCATTGAGTCCATCCACCCAGGCGGTGGCCGGCGTCTCCTTGAGAATCTTCGGCTCTGCCCCTCCGTCCGTGGAGTTAATGGCCAGATCGTTGATGTACATCTCCAGGCGATTCATGCCGTGGCTGAAGTGTCCCCGATGATCGGCCGCCACAAGGAGATCGGCCTGGGCCTCGGCATGCGCCTGGGGCACCTTCACCGCCCTGAAGCAGTCGATCATGAAGCGCCGGGACTCGGCAACGGCGACCAGTTTGGGAGCAGAAGACGCCATGTTTCTGGTAGAACCTCTCAGCAGCGGAGCAAAGTCTGTGATAGAATTTAGATTGGGGCTGCTTTAGAATTGTTGGTATCTTTTGTGGCGGTGGGAGAGCGGAACGTGTGTGTTCAGATACGCGGCGTATACGCGACTGGAAGTGAAATGGGCTGAGGCGAGGCGACATAAGCATTCGTCTAATTGTTCTGGCAATCTCTCACACATACAGACTCGAGGGGATACGATAGGCCCTAGGCGGTTGGAAACAGCACACAAGAGCGGTTCGGTATTTGTTTTCGCTTTTGGCAAACCCGAAATTCCGCAGACGGGAACGAGATAGACGACTATCATACTCGTACTATATACAAATGCTTATCAGCATAATGTTTGGTTTAGATTTAATAGCATTTCCCAGTTTCTACCTGGCCCATGGGGAGGAAAGGTATCAAGAGATTTTGCGACTCTCAATGCTCGAACTTGTGTAACAAGTTTTGTCTATAGTATTTTTTTTGCTTCTCTGTTTTTGTCTATAGAGGGGCTCGCAAATCTATACAAACTTATATCAAACACATATACATACGTACATACATACTTCTATAGTATGTATATTCATTCCCCTGCTTATTTATTATTTGTATATTCTTTTTTTGTTCGTTTTTTCTTGTTGTGTGTGTGGGCTGGACGTAGTACGACGTTGTGGCGTAGTGTTTGCTCGGTAATGACCTTGAACTTCACTCATGGAAATTATTTCTGTATTTCTGTACTCTTGAATCAACATTCTGATAGAAATGAATTAACAACGAGTGTAGGAAGCGATGAAAGTGGGACTCTTGGGCACTCAAATTAGAGTTCATTGCTATTCTCGTGGGTTTTCTTTGACGCCCAGTAACCACCGCCCCAATGAATGTAATAGCTAGCGTTGACCTTACACAATAAAAGCGAATGTGATGGATGGATGGACGTACACAACATGAGTACGTAAGCCCCACACTCAATTGATTTGGTGATGGCTTTACTTGCTTTATCTTATCGGAGCCATCCAAAGTGCGTCCGACCAACAAACATATTCCCAGAACTTCCACCTAGTTCTAGAATGTTTTGTGATCTGTGACCGACCAGTTTTCAGCTTGATGGCTTAAACACGACTTGGCTTATTGCTTAAATGATGAAATATAAATAGCCAGCTGTAGATCTGCTAATTTCTATATATTTAGCCAAGCTGTGAAGCATTCTATCGGCAGAGGACTGTTGGTCTGCCGCCCCTTCTTATCTTATCAGCTTAACCTAGTCCAAAATATATGTATTTTGAGTGCCCTGGAGGCTCTAATCAATCTAGGGTGGACGAATGTGCTGGCGGTCAATCAATAATAAATTATTGGGCAAGTAAACAATAACAAGTTGTATGCTCGATTCGCTCCGCCCATTAACACCATTATGAGTAATGGATACACATATTTGATCGATCCGCACTGGATACGAGGGTGTTATAATATTTATTAAGCGGCACTTGAACGCAAACCAGTTTTCGATATCGGAGCAACAAGTGAAGTGCCTAATGCGCTTTCAACAAGGCAATCAAAATGCGATTAATAACTCGTGGAAGACCCAGCGACGCCACCGCAGCGTTTTGGGTTCCAAAATTTTTATTGTTTTCAAATGATTAGACGCCAGCCCCCTTTTTGTTCTTATACAACAGCCACTTGTTGTGTTGTGTGTGTGTGTTTTTTTTGGGGCTGTGGCTCATATAAAAAACAGTCACGCAACAAACATTTATTTTTAATTATAAATTCGTAGGTATAGTAGTTAAATATGACTCGTGGGAGGAATTAAGAGAGAATTGGCGACAAAAAAAAAAACAGAAAACAGATGAGAGAATGAAATAAAAATTTTGAAAAATGATCAGGGTTGCCAACCCACCCACAGTTCAATAAGGGGAAAAGAATGAGAGATCTATATATTGTAGGTGATGGGGATTCATAATAAATCAACAATTGCACGCGTAATTTGCATAATTAAAGTTCAAACTTACCGCCTGAATTTGCATTTGCATTTGAGACTGTCGCCGCTGCTGCTGCTGCTGCTGTTGTTGCATGCCGCCTACAGGAGGGGCGCCGTTGAAGCGTTTGAACGCACCGCCTATTGGCAGCACTGGCGTAGGCGTATGCGGCGTCGCCAGTGACCGCAGAACGACGCAGAAAGCAAAACAATGTCAACGAAGTCATTGCAACAAATAAGGCAACAAAAAGCACAACAGGCAAGAACAAGGCACACGAACAAGGCAACCAAAACAGAACACAACAGAAGAGAGCGAAAACGGAAAAACTAGTTGGTTGGAGATAACCGACTACTACTACCACTACAATACGTAAGGTATCAAGAGCAGCCTCAACGGGTAGGTTCGTAGAACGGGGGGAAACAGCTGACGTCGCTGTCGCTGTCACTGTCTCTGTCGGACGTGCGCTGCTTGCACTTTTTATTTATTCTCCGAGTGATTCAGAACGTTTTATCTTTTGCTCTCTCGCCGCGTGAGACTTTTGGGAGATTTACTCTGGAATAATTGCCCAAAACGCGATTCGCGAATGTTTCTGGCACGCTGCACAAGACCTCAACTAACTACACAACTACTACGTAAAGTATTTAAATACAAATAACAAAAGTTAAACACACAAAATTTACGTAATTTGCACTAACAACGAACGGAGAGCAACAGCAACAGCAGCAGCAGAGTGCCAATCAATTTACACGCCAAATCCCAGCAAAATTAAGGCTCCTCCTCCTCGTCGTCGTCGTCGTCGTCGTTGTCGTACGAAGCGCCAATCTGAACTGCCATGAACTGAATCCGAATCTCTGTGGCTATCGCTTTTCCACAACGTGCCCCCCATCGTTGTCTGGTTGTCTAGAAAAGTGGAAATTTTAACAAAACAAAACGACCAAAGCACCCGCGTGACATGCGTAGAAGAAACTACATGAAAAACCAAACGAATTCTAGCTTTTGTGCCCCGACAAGACACACAAACTGAAGCAAAATACAATTCATAATAATACTAAAGTGATAAATGACTAAATTCAAGCATATAGAAGCATAAACTATAGATTTTTTCCAACCACTTGTTGTTTTTGTGCGTGTGTTGTTTGTTTGTGCCAAAAGCTGTGCATATTTTTGACAGTACTGTGAAACGCTTTTAACTAGTGTTGTGCAGCGACCCCTAGCGAAGACACACACCCACGCAAATGAAGCGCGTCATTTTCTAAAATTTAAAACTGTTGTCGTCGTTTGCTGCTGCTGCTGCTGCTGCTCTGCCTTTTTCGTTTGTTTTAGAATATAATTAGTTACTAAATATGGTGATTTGTATGCACTACACCTGAGTGTGTATATCCAGAGTATATTTCATCTCACCTGCCATACAATTAACGTATAATTTAAGTCATATTTATATTTATTTATGCAAACAAATAACGCCAGTCGTTCGGTCTGGACGGTTCGTTCGGTTGACTGACTGCCCCTACTGGCACTCGGGCCACAGATTACCTTTGACAGCGCCCTGGCCCACGCATCACCGAGTTCTAAACCCATTAATCTATAACACACCGGAGAACCCCAACCCCAACCCCTCCGCGTATCGTATCGCTGTGGTTATCATGACTGCACATGTTCATAATTGGCAGAATGACTGCCTGCTGATTATTTGCGTTACAGCAACTTTGACAATTTTGGACGATCCCCAGATAACCTGTGTCGCCCATAGGGCTAACACAACCACAACACAGAGTAACTAAACAGAAACAAACAAACCGATAAAAGCAAACACAAGCACACACTTAGCTCAAACATGTCATCATCACAACCATCACCATCATCATCATCATCGGAGAACCTGATGGGGCTTTCGCTCGGCGGCGGCGGTGGAACTTTCGCAGTCGCAGCGCATTCCACTGCAGAACGCCGGCCGTGCCAGACCATAGCGGGTCTCTCTTGATTAATAATCTCTAACAAACAATCGCTCGGGTAGGGATTCGACTGGTATGGAATGTTAGTGGCTAAAACGGTCGAACATCACTCAAATAAACAAGCATAGCATAGCTAACTCCATTGAACCCACATACAAGAATCGAACGCGAGAAGCGCTTGCTAACTGCCTTGATTTCTGTTTCCCTGGTCTATTCTGTGGTGTTTGCTGTCCGACTCTTCGTTTCCTGTTGGCGTGTTCGTGTTCCCGTCCCAGTGCAGTGCGCAGACAAAACAAACAAATTTTTGAAGCCAACAAAAGTTGCTATCGTGAATAGTTTCGACCTCGTCGCGAAAGTTTCTGCGTTTCTGCTGCGTGCACGTAAGTACAAAACTCATTTTTGGCATTGAACGAGCGAGCAGCCGAAAGTCGACAGACAGCAACAATCAAATATAATTTCCGTTTAATTGCAGCTGACACAGTGGCTGCCACACACAGCAAAATGGCCACAGCGAATGTGAAGATCATCGAGTCGAAACTGGACATATTCCAAGCCCCGCAGAGCTATGCACTGGCCCATGCCGTTGAGTCATCGTTCTCGTCACTGCGCGGCACCCTCGCCTGGCAGTTCTGCCTCATATACGGGGATGTGGAGGAGCTGCGTCAGCGGCGGGTGGCGCGGGGCAACTGTGCCGTGCTGGAGCACAATGCACGATTTGTCTACTATTTGGTGACAAAGTCGAGCATCTACGATGCTGCCACATATGAGGACGTTCAGGCGGCATTGATTTGTATGCGAGAACATATGGTGAGTGGGCTTTCTCTTTCTCCATAGAGCATCGTCAAGTCGACGCTCTCTGAAAGCGGGCTTTCCCATCAATTTACCGCTAATTTATTTGTACAATGAAATATTTATGCCGCCATTCGATCCGCAGCGCAATCATGAAATCACCAAAGTGGCCATGCCGCGCATCTGCTGCGGGAACAATGGCCTCGACTGGAAGCAAGTGAAGCGCCTGATGCAACAGACCTTTGCCAACGGCGAGTATCCCATCGAGATTCTCATCTGCGAGCATGAGGACATGTCCAAGGAGGTGAGTCATTCGGGGGAGATGGTCACAGCCATTCGCTAATTGATTCTACTTCTAGCTGGCTGCACCCAAGTGTCAGATTACCGAGGCCAAGGGCAACCTGTTCAGTGCGCCGGAAAACTTTGCCCTGGTCCACTCGGTCAGTGCGGATTTTGCCATGTGCGCGGGTATCAACTTGCAGTTCCGCTGCAAGTACGGCCAGGTGGATGAGCTGAAGAGGCAGCACAAGCACACGGGCAATGTGGCAGTGCTGGAGCAGGGCGGACGCTTCATCTACAACCTGGTGACCAAGGAGCGTAGCCACGAGAAGTGCACCTACACAGCCCTTTACTACGCGCTGCTGGCCATGCGCGAGCACATGGTAAGAGACCAGAGATACTCTGGCAGATCGAAACTTGATCCTCACTCGAAAATTCGCCGTTTCAGAGGGAGAACAGGGTCACAAAGTTGGCCATTCCCCGCCTGGGCTGCGGCATCGATCGCCTGGACTGGCTGCGTGTTCGCAGCCTGCTAGAGCTGGTGTTTGCCGACGACAAGGTGGACATCATTGCCTTCTTCTACACTCCGCCCCAGATGGTCAAGTCCAGCATGAACATTGTCTGTCCCACTTGTCATCATATGAAGACAATACAGATACCGCGATCCGTCAGCGCATCGCGTCAGTCGCTCCACCGGGAGAAGACTCCATTCTGAGAAGTCATTCTGAGAATCGGCATTGTATATATGTACTCGAAATGGTTTGCACGGGACTTGTAGCACCAAATGCACCGCCACCGCCGCATATCTATGTATCTAGTTGATAAGCAATTGTACACTTAAGCGACCTTTTTTTGCACCTTAAAATGCATATTCTGTGGGTATTTATATTGTAAATTAATAAATATATATTACGGCGCCCCAAGCTGCGCACATAACCAAAAACCGAAGTTTCGCTGTACAGTGTAGGCATTGAATATTCCTCTTTAGTATGCTCTACTGTACTGTCACATTGATAACAATCAAAACTATAATTCTCGACACACTAAAATGTATTGTCCTAAACTTTTAGAGCTACGCCAAGCATTTCGTCGCGCTTTTGTGGTCGGCATGGCAGGACAGGGCTACCAAATCAACGAAATCGATGGGGATCTCTTCTCGGCCCCCAAGACTCACTCGCTGGCCCATTGCGTGGGCGCCGACTTGGCCATGGCCGCTGGCATAGCTGTGAAGTTCAAGGAGGTCTACGGTAAGGTCGATGAGCTGCGTGCCCAGAAGGCGGCCAGCGGTGAGGTGGCTGTGCTCAAGGATAATGAACGCTACATATACTATCTGGTGACGAAGCCACAGAGCTGGGGAAAACCCACCTACGAGTCGCTGCAGTCTTCTCTGGAGCAGATGCGCGAGCACATGGTGAGTGGCTTACACTAACTTGTCGATCTATTCTGTGCTAATGAATCTTGAGTCCCTTCGGGCAGCGCAAGAACAACGTAAAGCAGCTGGCCATACCGCGCATCGGGTGCGGCATTGATGGCTTGGAATGGGACAAGGTGAGCGGCGTGCTGGAGTATGTTTTCGGACAGGAGCCGCTGGAGATTGTGGTCTACAACTTTGTGCCCTCGCCAAGCAAATAAGAGGAGTTTCCTTCACTACATTTTCAACATGATCCCAGTTTACTATTTCGCTGCACCTGGTACATAATTATATACAACTAGTTCAATAGCATCAGATTGGAAAATCTCACAGACCATTTCTTTCACTTTTATCCAAGAGAGTCCGTCCAGGCCGCATCCAATGCGGGGCATGGCCAGCTTGTGGACATTGTGGGCAATCTGGAAGAGGGGGCAGAGTGGGGGTGTACAAATTGGGAAAGAAATTATGTATGTATAGTTTCTTCCTACCATATGCAGCCGCATGGCGGTCAAGGAGCTGTGGAGTAGCTGATAGGTGGGCTTGCCCCAGCTCGTTGGCTTGGTAACGAGATTGTAGACGAAACGCTCATGATCCTTTAGGATGGCCACTCCACCCGGTTGGACATTCTGCCTCTGCAATGTCAGCAACTGGCCAAATTTGGTGCTGGAGAAATGAGTAAAATGGTTTAGTTTATTTTGTGTGTCTGCAAAGAAGAATTTAGGACACACCGAAACTTGACAGCGATCCCTTTGCCCATACGCAAGTCGGCGCCCACGCAATGGCACATGGAATAGTCGGCCTTAACGCTGAACAAGTCCCCGTTCACCTCTTTATAAACAAAACCTGACATTTCTATCAGTTTAATCAATAATTCCAGACGGCCTGTTGCTTGCTGTTTACAAAATTTTAGTTTCAATCGCGCGCAAAATATGTGTTGACGCTTCGCAGCGAATGGCAAGCACCAAAGAAACGGTAATTTGTGAGTGGTAAAGATAAAATATCAGCTGACAAAAGATAAATTTTAAAAAATTGCGACATCCTGTGCGAGTAGACAGTTTGAGAGCGACTCTGCTACCAAATCATTAAGCTACTGTTTGAGAGCCACTGCTCTGCGCGTTTTTCGTATGGGGTTGCGTTTTGTTGGAGAGTTTTGGCACCATCCAGCAGAACGATACGCCAAATATACGTGTATTATGCAGATTATTTATTTATTATTGTTTATATGCTAAAACGGGTAGGCTTCGTTTTCGTTATTTTTGCTTGTTGCATGAAAATGTGTTTAAAATTTGTAAGGGGAATAGGCGATGGGAAATACTAATACAATGCTCGAGGGTACAAAATTAACTATACAATTCGTCAATTGAAACAAACACTCTCAAAGAGCTCAATGTTGGCATCGCCATCA
This sequence comes from Drosophila bifasciata, assembly GCA_009664405.1. Classification (NCBI taxonomy): domain Eukaryota; kingdom Metazoa; phylum Arthropoda; class Insecta; order Diptera; family Drosophilidae; genus Drosophila; species Drosophila bifasciata. The sequence continues at coordinate 44,762,179 of CM019043.1, forward strand.
TGTGTCTATGTCCTCTTGCTTTGTTTTGTTTTGTATCTACGCACACAGTCAACTCGTACAGTGTGTCGCAATTTGTATCTGAAACTAGAGATGACAGAACATGTTAGAGACAAGACGTCTGGTATTCGGTATTTTCTAGATATTTTCGGTATCGAATAAAACCGCGGTCACACTGCATTGTCACTGGTGCAGACTAGCTGATAACAAATGAGTTTTATTTTCGAATTAATTGCCTCGTTTGTGCGGAAAATGCTGGAGCTGCTGCAATTCGGGGGCAAGACGTTGACAAACACACTTCGAATCTATGTCAAGACAAACACTGGCCGCACGCTGACGGTAAACCTGGATCCGCAGTGGGACATCAAGAATGTGAAGGAATTGGTGGCACCACAACTGGGACTACAGCCGGAAGAGGTGAAAATCATATTTGCGGGAAAGGAGCTGAGTGACGCAACCACCATAATGGTAGGCCAGTGGCTGCCACCTTAATGACATACTAATCCTCTGTACCTTTAGTAGCAATGCGATCTGGGCCAGCAGAGTATATTGCACGCGATACGCATGCGACCGCCCACCGTACGACGGGAGAAGCTTCCTTCAGCGACGCTGGAGGAGGAAGAACCGACAGGTACACCAACGGAAGAAGCCTCTAAGCCGCTTAACGAAACCCTGCTGGATCTACAGCTGGAGAGCGATGAGCGGATCAACATCACCGACGAAGGTGGGCAACAGGTGGTCAGGTGGCCTCAAGGAACTTCTTACTAAACAGTGTCTATTTTTTCAAGAGCGGGTCCGTGCCAAGGCCCACTTCTTTGTGCACTGCGGGCAGTGCGATAACTTGTGCAACGGCAAGCTACGCGTGCGCTGCTCGCTCTGCAAGGGAGGCGCCTTCACTGTGCATCGCGATCCGGAGTGCTGGGACGATGTGCTCAAGCCCCGACGCATACGCGGGCACTGTGAGAGCCTGGAGATAGCCTGTGTGGACAATGCGGCTGGTGACCCGCCCTTTGCCGAGTTCTACTTCAAATGCGCCGAGCACATCTCGGGCGGAGAAAAGGACTTTGCGGCGCCACTTAATTTAATTAAGAACAATTTCAAAGATGTGCCCTGCCTGGCCTGCACGGATGTAAGGTCGGTAAAGACCGTTGCCTATGCCAGTTGGAATGCGCATTTAATTGTTCTTTTGTAGTGAAACAGTTCTGGTCTTCCCCTGCGCTTCCCAGCACGTCACCTGTATTGACTGTTTTCGTCAGTACTGTCGTTCACGTCTCAGCGAACGTCAGTTTATGCCCCATCCGGACTTTGGCTACACACTCCCCTGTCCTGCTGGCTGTGAGCACTCCTTTATCGAGGAAATCCATCACTTTAAGCTGCTGACACGCGAGGAGTACGATCGGTATCAGCGCTTTGCCACCGAGGAGTTTGTGCTGCAGGCCGGCGGCGTGCTCTGCCCACAGCCGGGATGCGGCATGGGATTGCTCGTAGATCCCGACTGCCGCAAGGTGACTTGTCAAAATGGCTGTGGTTATGTTTTCTGTCGCAACTGCCTGCAAGGCTATCATATTGGGGAGTGTCTGCCGAACGGGGGCAGTGCCAGTGCCCCCAACTCCTGCGAGTACGCCGTGGATCCGAATGTAAGCATTTTCTTGACACAAATCTCTGTGTGATTGTGTAATCGTTTGCGTTTTTAGCGCGCGGCCGAGGCTCGCTGGGAGGAGGCCACCAACGTCACCATCAAAGTCAGTACCAAGCCCTGTCCGAAATGTCGAACCCCCACTGAGCGCGATGGTATGTGATGGAGCGACGACGCAGGTCGACGGATTTACGTAAATCCCCATGTCACATACATATTTCTCTAATCTTCCAGGCGGCTGCATGCACATGGTCTGCACACGCGCTGGCTGCGGCTTCGAGTGGTGCTGGGTCTGTCAGACGGAATGGACCCGCGACTGCATGGGGGCCCACTGGTTTGGCTGAGGATTCACCAAGTGCATCCTGCGTACATGCACCCTGCATCTGCGTTTATTCTGTGTGCTTCGTTTGTTGACTATTTCTAAATTACGACCTACAGTAAAAACTGTTTACCAGTAGCAGAGCACCCTGTTTGTTGTCTACACAATCAATATCAGAAACACCCTTGACTGGGATCCGGCTGGACTCGCGCCCATCTCCAACTCCACCTACATCCATCCTACCCCACTGTAAACCTCCGTTGCGTGCGCACACTTTGTTTACGTTTTTTTTCACCCGTCACCCGCCCACAAATATTTTGAGGGCTTTCCTATTTGGGTTTACTGTCGGAAGCGAGCGGAAACCGCAACAAACACGTGCACTTGGCCACAGAGAGAGAGAGATAGCTGAGACTGCGCAGTGGCCGGCCAGGAGATGGGAGAGTTCTCAAGAAACTCAGGCGCGTAGCCGCAGGGGGGACCCCATAAGAATTGATTTCGATTTTAAGGTGCTTTTGTCTGTTTGAAATGAAATATGTTGGTAACTTTCAGTAGCGAACGAATGCTTTAAGGGATGGCTGCACCCCAAACATAATCAATAGAGCTCCCCCCTATAGTCAGTATAGTCGCCATATGTCTGTGCTATCTTTCAGTTTGACTTTCCACCTTTTGGCTTATCGGTCATCATGAGGGGTCGAAATGCCGCAGGGGTTCAGTGGCCAAATAATTTGCGGATAGCTTCGCTTAAAGCTCTGCTCGTACGGGTGGGCTGCCCCGAAAAGCGTGCTACGTCTTTACATATTGATGGCTATCCCGGACATCGATAAATCGAGCCTATACATACTACCTCGTGCCTCGTGTGTGCCTCATTCACATTCACAACGTGGGAAACCCCCAAACGGGAATTTAGCAAACATTTTCCCTGCGCACTTGCTCTCTCTCCGTCTGTCTTGCCTCCTCTCGTTGCAAGTAACATAACGGTCTAGATTCCGCTCTGTTTTTGTTTGGTTTCTGTTTTGTGCTCTAATTCGTAAGCAAAGCAAAGTGAATAAATTCGAAAAATTTGAGAGAGCGCCCGCAGCCCCAAAGTGCAACCACGCTCTCCACCCGATTTGATGCTCGGAAAGCTTTCCCGCGCATGTGGCAGCTTGCCATCGAATCGGGTCACATAGCTCTACTTCGTAGTACGAGTACGAGACCGAGAACGGGTACATATGTGCCCCTCTGCTGTGCTCGGGGTTCCGTACCCAGTGCAGCTGCGAGCTGTGCCGTTCTGTTCTGTTCTGTTTTCGCTTGGCTCGGTCTTTTTTGCTCCTTTTTCAGCTGCCACCACGTCTTTTGCCAGCTTTTCTTGTTCTTGCCACTGGGGACTTCGGTCTCCCGTTCGCCGTTCATCGTTCGCCGTGTTGCAGGGCCTTCGATGTATAAATGGAAGCGCGCCAGCGTATCGCATTTCAGTCTACGTCGGACTTTCGCGCGCGCTACACATGCTGCGTATACGTAACGTGAGGTTTGGCTACATCACAGCAGCGTAGGCTTTTTATCAGAGCAACACCACCGCTGCCGTGCGGCACTCTGGGAAGTGTGGTGTGCTCTGCTCTACTCTGCTCTGCCACAGAGCTGATCACTTGGGCCGTTCGCCCGTGTGGCTGCTGCTCTTCGATTTTTTCGCGAGAGAGAGCGAGAGTGAGTGAGTGCCTGTGTCGCTGAGCGCACTGGCTGCCCGTACTTCAGGGCCATTTGAACGGTTTTGTAGTCACATTTGAAAATGTAACGGTATTTTGTGGCATGTGAAAACGGAAGCGAGAGTTTTTCAAAGATATTGGTGATGTGAAATTAATTTAAAACCAGAAAACACTAACAAAACTAAACAAGAAAAATATTTAAATTAAAATTAAAATTAAAATAAATAAACTTTAAATTATAAATCATAAAAAAATTATAAAAGTGTGGATTTCATATGGGATATTTGGTAAATATCAATTTTATTTAAGTTTAATTCTTTATCTATTGAACTTTAGAATTTTTGGGTGAGGTGACAAAATTTGTCTTTGATAGACGGTCTAGAACACGTTGAAATACTCCCACGCTCATGCAATGCTGCCCCAATTATTGAAATCCATCTGCATCATTGACAACAGCAGTGGCAGCTGCAGGGGGCAGCAACTCAATTAAAATCAGAAAGTTGCACTGCATACATTCCAGTCGCTATCCATATTCGCCAGCTCGAGCTCGAGTGCCTCCCCGGCAGGCACGAGCACGGGCACGGGTACGCTGCGTTGCACATACGCAGCGTGTGACGTGACGCAGAACCCGCGTAATGACGGTGGTGTATGCTACACTGTACACCCACAAGGAGCTGGCGCTGGCGCTGCTTGTGAAATTCAAAAGTACAGAAAAAACACAGGCCAGCAGCACTGGCAGACCAAAAACCCCGTCTCGGGCTGCTGTTTTTATTGATTTATGTACGGGTACAGTGGGAGGCTGTTGCTGTTGCTGTTGCCACTGCTGTTGTGTCGCACTGTCCCAAAACAGAGCAAAGAGCAAACAAAAAAAGAAAAAAAAGGAACCACCAATACATAAATGGAGACACCGACACCAGCATCAGCATCAGAGCCAGCACCAGTATGGGGTGTGTTTTGGAAACACGCAGCATCTCGCCATTTACATTTCTACCTCGTGCTCAACTTCCGTTTCCTGCTGTTCACTTGCCACCGCCACTGCTAGCGCCACCACCCTATGGCACCCGACGACGTTGCTGCAGGAGAGTGCCAGAGAGTGGCGCGACTGTCTGGGGCGAGAGTAGGGTCCACCCTAGCTGGACTGATTGCAGTTGCTTAACGTATTTCGAGGCTCATTTCATTTACGGCTCACACACATTGTTCCTTTGGCGCGCACCTAACCCTTTTTGGGTAGCGTGAAAAGCTCGCTCTCATCCTCTCTCACCCTCTCTCACTGAAGCTCTGTCTCTCTCTCTCTCGCTGCCTCTCTTTCACTCCTCCTGCCATGCTCTCTGCCGGCCTGCACTCTCTCTCTCTCTCTCTCTCTTTTGGCGTGCTTGTGTTTACATTGATTATGTTATCCACTCTGCCCCCATGTTTGACTTTGCTAATAGAGTTGTCCTCCGCCTACACCCACAGCCTACCCCCCCTAAATTGCTAATTTGCTGCCAGGACATCATCATCATCATCATGTTCACTATCATCATCATCATCATCATTATCATCAGCGTCCCCGGATCAATAAAGTTTGCCTACCACCAATCCCACACCCTCCACCCCCCACCACCAACCACCAATTGCCTTCAATTATATTTTGTTTTTGTCTGTATTTTTTTTGCACAAAAAGTTTATTAATCAATAAACGCACACGTCAAGCGCAAGCTTACAGACGCATACCAACAAATGTACATATATACACACACAGAGAGAGATGTAATGTATGTAATGTGTCCTGTGTGTGTGTTGTGTATGAGTGAAGCTGGTGAAAGTCGCTTTGGTGACGACTATTACTCTCCTCCCTGACGCCATCGCCTTTCTCTGCTCCTTATCAATGGCCAGCCTCATCTTCTCTCTGGCTGTGTATGCACTTTTGTGGCTCATTAACGGCTTGCATGCGGCCAAAATGCAAGCGGTTATTCATCCAATGTATGGGTGCATGGGTGCATATGCTCCATTCAAGGGGGTGTGTGTGTGTGTGGGGGGAAGATTGGGGAGATGCGCTCGATAAGTTGAGTGGCTGTATGGCTGTTGTGAGCTGTTGATGCCACCCCCCACTACTCACCATTCACCGCATACCAACGCTGCTGCTGCCCGTGCGTGAGTGCAAAACAAACGAAATTTTGCGCATGGCTCATCAGGAGATGCACCAACCCGGCAGTTGGCACTCTCCGCCCGCCACTTAGCGGGCATCTTCAGCAGCCCCACAGCACCCCACATTTATACATAATAACAGGGTCGGCATATTTGGCGAGTTGGCTGCCTCTCATTAGCATATGGAATGCCTGGATTGCACTTGGGTCGCTTCAAGGGTTTCCCCTGCGGACCCTTGTGTGTGGGCTACAGTAGCTGTAAAATCATTTGTAACTGAATGTTGCCCAGCTAGACGTTGAGCACTTCTTGAATTGCTTCACTTATCTGTTAATCCCATTTGTATCTTACTTTGGCAAGAGCCTCAGACTAGACCACGTCTCGAGCATAAAAAGTTATTGGTCCAACGTTAATTGAATTGTCTCTCTCCTCACTCGCTCTCTCTCTCTTTCTGGTTCATTATTGCTGTGGGCAGGGCAACTGTTTAACGATCTTCCCACAATCATTGCCATTCCCAATCCCGAACCCATTTCCATTTCCTTTGCCCTGCTGCTCAGGCATTTCAATGGAAGGGCACTATTTTTCGTGTGATAATAAACCAACCCATTTTGGTATCTGTTTTTCCCCTCGTTGCAGGACAAAAGAAAACTGCAAGTGTGGCGAAAATTGATTCCAACATAAATAAAAGGCAGCCAAGCGTGGACAAGGCAGACAAGGACAGGACGCAACAAAAGCGACAACAAGGATAAGCGGGAGGGAAGGATTTCGGAGTGGCAGCGTGGTGTAGGTGTAGCTGTAGCTATAGCTGGCTGAGGGAAAATCAATAAGCGACACATGTAAGAGGACACCACAGCGACGACGTTGACCAGGCAATATGGAAGCCACCGCAAACGGGATGGGGCCGAGCACTGGCCTCTTGCTGTTGGTACGCCTTGATGGCCAATAGGTAGGTAGGGAACTCTCGGGAATTTTCGCCAAGCAGAAGCTCAGAACATGTCGGACCGATACCAGGCCGGCTACTACGATCCCCACCAGCACTCTCATTCTCATCATCCCCATCTGCATCCCCATCAGCATCCGTATACCCATCAGACAGCCATGTCGCACTATCCACCGCAGCCGTACAGATCGGGCTACCCCGGCTACCATCCCTATGCCGGGGGCTATGGCTACGGGTCGGCCAGCTCTTCGTACATGCCCAACTACTATCGCTATGCCGCCTACGCCTCGCCCCACTACAGCCAGCCGCACGCGCATCCGCACCAGGGAATGTTTACGCCTGCGGGCCAGCAGCTGATCCCCTCCAGCGTGCTGCACTATCCGCCCAGGTCGCATCCCCAGGCACATCCCTACCAGCAGCAGCAGCAGCAGCAGTCCAGCTACGAGCAGCCTCCTCCCTCGCTGTACAGTTCTTCCGCCTCCAGTTCAGCCTACGGACAGGCAAGAGGCTTTGGAGGCTACCCGGGACCCACCCCCCATTACGCGCCGCCAGGACGGTCGACAACACCAGCACCAAATCGAACAGTTCTGCCGCCCAACTATCTAGAGCCAATCCGTGGCTATCCAGAGCAGCATCAGCAGCAACAGCTGCCGCTGTCTGCCACACCGAAGCCGGAGGAATCGATGCCCGTTGAACTGGAGGTGGAGGCGGGATCGCCAGCACAAAGGCTCACCACCTCGCCGCCTCTGATCAGCGCCACGGGCACCGACAGCGGGATCAGCAACTGCAGCACACGGGCCAGGAGCGACAGCAGCCAGAGCACGCCCGTCTACAGCGGCGAGTATCCGGTGAATATGTCCGTGGAGTCGGCCTCCTGTGTGCCCTACCACTGTCCTGCCGAATACGACGAGGAAGAGCTGCAGCAGCCGCCACAGCAGCAACAGCAGCAGCAGCAACCATCAGTAGAGTCAGAGCCAGAGCCGGAGCCGGAGCTGGAGGAGAGCAAAGTGGCGAATGTCCGGGAGGCACCGCTCGATATTCCTGGTAAGTTGTCAGCTTTTTATCATCGCTTTTTCTTACACTCTATTTAATTTGCAATTATGCGAGGCGGGGGAGGGAGTATTGGTAAATTTATGCAAACATATGTCAGGCAGGGCAGATTATGTAACAAGTATTAAAGTCAGCCAAGGGGTGGAATGGCATGGGATGGGGCGGCAGCAGGGGAGCAATTTACATTCACTGAAATCGACTGGGGGATGGCACAGTGGGGCTGGAAACCTTTAGCGAACTGAAAGCCAACGTAGAGGTATCCTGAAACATTCTCTGAACTGATTGGACAGATCCTATCGCACCCACTGTGCCGGCAGAGTGCTACTCTGTATGTGCTATGCTTGATTCTGCATGCAAATTAATGCAAGAACTGTCCATTCACATTGCCGTCATCGTTGTCAGCGTGCCGGAGTGTCGTCAACGACGGAGCGCCTGACAAGCGATGTCCGTCAGGTTTTTCCGCCCGCACGAAGACGGAGATGGGGCCGACCTCTTGCCGAGTCGACGTTTTGCACACACTCAACCAATCAGCGCTGGTTAACTGCTGAAATACTTCCGCTTCCTGACAGCGTGACTTACGAACGATGCGGGTGGGACACACAGCCAGAGGGAGAGCTAGAGGCAGGGCTGTGACGAGCCTACGTCATGGCGCTTTAAAGGCTCGCAAAAATTAGCTGTCTATTTAGGCACGCGACGTGAATTCCCCGAGAGAGCTCTGCCCGTGATGAGTCGCTTTTTAAAAATTTTTGGGGTTTTTCCTTGTGTGCAAATCAATAAGTTAGATCTGGATGTTGGCTGGGAGTCACGAAGTCACCCACACACAGGTGAGAAGCGAGCACCACACGCCCCCATCCGGACGGATGACAGCTCTTCTAAATATTTCGCAATGCAAACGAACTCGAGTGTAAGTACATACAGATATGTATGTATGTATGTATGTATGTATGCTGCTGTATGTGTGTTGATGTAGAGCTTCCTCGTTATCAATGGACGTTTGACTTACACACCCATACCCATCCACGGGCGGGTATTCAAGGGGTGTCTTGCCGTCTACATGTGTGTCTATGTGTGTCTCTGTTTGTATGAGTGAAATGTCATCACAGCCAGCATGTAAATGAACTTTACAGCGTAATGCGGTGGTTGTAGTTGGTAAAACCCACCCACCCGCCCACACAGACACTAAAGCACTCCCAACCACCCACACACACACGTTAGCACGCACACTACTACCCATAGAGAGCCAGTCCGCCACACTCTGGAGCATAGTGCAATAGCCAGGGCCCAAGCAATAGCCACCCCAGCCCCTGCACACATACGAATAATCGTAGTCATATTAGGGCAAAAATCAATGGCCCCCACGGAAAATTGTAGATGAAAATTGTCGAGGAAACTACTACTTATCGATCAAGATAAATATCGACCAATACAAAAAAATATACGACGCATCTAGATCGTGCAAGAATGAACCGATTGGTCTCTTCAAATCTCTCAAAAACGAAACTTTTGATCCTCTTGCGAAATTCCATTTTCCACTTTAATTTACAACAATAATTGATTTATTGCCACATATAATTGCAACTTTATGTGCATCGTAACAGTAACAGCAGCGGCAACCAGTCAAAACAGTCAAAACTGTAAGCACGGTTCGGGTTCGGTTCCGGCCCCTCACCCTAGTCGCATGCGCCGAAAAGAGCGCTACGGTTTTTGTTGATTTCAGCTCTGTGTTAGGCTCTGTCTTTGCTATGCCGCTCACGCAAACTGGCGCAAAAATGTTTGTGTGTGTGTGTGTATGTATGTGTAGCACGTTCAACAAGTGCATGACGCGCTCGCTCTCTCTGGGGGCTCTCCCTCTCTTGCTCAATTCAGAGGCAACCGCCTCGGGGGCAACAGCCACAGCGACAGCAAAAATATTTGATAAGAGCGTGCGAAAAAGCCCTTTGCTTGGGTTGGCTCTGCTCGCTGTGAGATTGGTCAACGTGCCCCCAAATGAATCCATGAATTTTAACCCTTGATTGACGCCCGCACGCATGACAAAATAATTAGAGCCCCAGGAATCACATATAGGGGAACGGAACTCCTCAGCGAAATCTTTTTAGCAATATTGATTTTCCCTCCGAGCGGCTTCTATACTTTTATATCTGCTTGTTTTCCAGATGACATAAGCGCGACGGCGTCGCAGTCAGCGTCGCCGCCGCCAGTGGCCAGCATTGATAAGGCGACTCCGACGCCCACAGCGGAAATCCATTTGGCGAAGCCAAACAAGGAGACGGCAGCAGCAGCAGGAGCCGAGGCACAGGCAGACACGGCAGCAGAAAGGGCGACAACAACGCCGCCGGATGCAGTAGAGCAAGCTTCGCCTAGTAATCCAATCAGCAAGGATGCAGCGGAAGCGCCAGAGCTAGGGGTAAGTTGAGTATTAAATCAAATTAGCGATAGAGCGCCCAAATTGAAAATTAAAACTGCAAGAGCAGCAGCGCTCTGCAGCAGCTGCTGCTCCCGAGGTTGATTAGTGTCCCCGACCCTACCCGTCCCGACCCGACCCGGCCTGATTGGGTTTGCAGTTTCCAATTAGTGCTGTAGGGATTGCTTGCCGCATTGGTTCCTGGGCATGCAGCATGGTCTGCCCTGCTCATTATGCTCCACATTGGAGCCACGCACCGGGATAAATTAGGCCAAAGCATCGGAGAAACGAGAGCCTGATAATGACAGCCTCGACTGACTGCGTTGGCTACAACAGCGCCCACTCCAAGCGCTCCTTGCTATCCTTTACGCATCAGGCGAGGGCCAAAAGAGAAGACCAAAAGCGAAATGCGTTTAGCTCCATCGACCGGCTTTCTAGGCACTCACTTTAACCGAGAGAGTTTCGCTATCTCTCTGACCGAAAGCACACAGAAAGCTCTCCCACAGAGAGAGAGAAAGAGCGAGACTAACGGCCGGAAGCCTTTTTACAGGGTGTCCCAGCGCGCTGTATACGAGAGTATGTAAAAAGGGGCGCCTATTGATTTTTGGGGCGCTACGTTGAACTTCACCCGGCTGACGACGACAACGACTATGACTATGACTATGACTGGAGCTGGAGATGGTGCGAGGTGAGGCTTGGCTTGGCTTGGCTTTACTTTTTAGGGGTGCTGGGTGCGCTGGGGGTCCTAGGGGTTGCCTGGTAACATGAGCTGCCATCAGCGAGCACGCGCCGGCTCTCGGATTGGGGCTTAGAGCTGGGGCCAGGAGCTAAAAGTTTTTCAAGTGCCCGCCACTTGAGCGTAACAACTTTGTTGCTTCCTTTCGCAACTGCAAAACTGGAAAACTAAATCGATTTTCTGCTTCCACTTGCAACAGCAGCAGGAACATCCACTGCCGCCAGCAACAACGTCCATCAACTGGAGTACATCGCCGCGACGCTCGCGCACTCCGCCCGTGCCACAGAACTCGCCTGTGGGCTATGGCCAGTCAGCCAGCGTCCCGCCCGCCTTGGCTCCTCTGTTCCAGCAGCAGCAGCAAACGCCGGGCAGCCATAAGCGACAGACAACGGCCGCCAAGAGCCGTAGCATCAGCAACAGTAATCGCATCATGGAATGCGATCTCATCCCGAGCAAGAAATCAAAACGAAGGACAAGCAAAAGGGAAGTCGGCGGTGAAGAGCAGATGGAGTCGATGGAGCCCACAGTCAGAGAGCAGATAAGGGTGAGCGGAGTAATGGAAACCTGTAAACTAGAAAACGTTTTAACTTTAATTTTCATATCCCTGCAGGACATCAAGCCATTGCCGGGTTTCCTGCAGGCCTTTGGCTCCACCGAAATTGGTCGCTTCTCGGAGAGGTTCCTGCAGACGCCCGAGTCGCTGGTCGAGCGCCTGGCCGAGGAATATGCCGCAAGCAACAGCAGTTTCTCCCCCTATACGTCAGGGGGCTACTACGAGGCCCACTCCACGCCCCCTCACAGCTATCATCCGTACGAGGAGCAGCAGCACGCTGGCTACCAAGGGCACATGCTCATGGCTCATGCACGGAATCGGGCAATGCGCGGACACGGCGGCTATGGGTACGAAATGCCGGACTACATGGCGTATGAGCGATATGCGGCCTATGGCGCGGGCAGGCCACGACATCGATATGGGGAGATACGCTGTAATGGCTACTAAATACATATATGCATACACATACACATACACACATACACATACATACATTTAAGGGAGAGGAGTTTAGATTAGAGGAGTTAGTGTTGTTTTAGTCGTGCAAAATCGTTGTCATTCGAAATTCTCTGTGTGTGCCTTTTTCGGTCAAAATGCGACAATGATTTACGACGCCCCCACCACCCACTAAACCAGAAGAGTTTTTGTTGCTGGACAGGGGGGGGGGGCTGTTGGCATTGATTGCAGTCAAAATTCAAGAATAACCAGAAACCAGAAACAAAGAAGCCAAAATATTGTTAGCAAAACGTGCATCTATGAACGTGTAAGGTAATAATCAATTAATTAAGTAAATAAGTAGTTCAATCTATTTTAAATCGAAACTGAAATCTTGTCCCACTGTACATACAAAATGCATTTCGTATATAGAAATAAGAAAACTGAATATTCAGTCAGTCGAAAATGTCTGTCGAGAACTTTACAACAACAAAATCTATATACTCGTAGCTTGAAGATTCAAAATATTTCTTGGGCACAAAATCCACGAAATTCAGTTCTCGGCCCAACGAGAACACAACAACAATTAGCAAATGAAAGATGTGCCATTGAAAATCGATCGATTAATCAAAAACACCATTAATAATTTAGGAATTACGTTTATGTACAATACAAATTATACAAATTCAAATTTAGCTACTACTACTCTAGGCTACAGCCAGATAGTTATTGTAATGTTAAAACAATGCAGTACACACAGATACACACACATACACTTGAACCACCGCACTTATTTGTACTTGGCAAAATTTATTACTACACCATGTATGTACTACGTAACGTACTCTATCCATTTACTAACAATCTAACCGAATTCGTATTGCCCCTTTCGAATTGATTTCTTTGTTCGATTAAGTGCCTTAATTTACTTGATTTCCGAATATTGTATTGTATTGTACTGTAATGCATTGTATAATCTATCTATCTATCTGTGCGTAAGCAAATACAACAGACATAATCGGATTTTGTGTTGTATGTTTTACTCGTACACAGTGGAGACAAACCAAAACAAACAAATTCAGGTTTCAAATGGGCCCAAAAACTAAATTTCAACTCAATGAAAGCGAGCGAACAAAGCAAAAGAATACCCCCGCCCCCGCCACAAAACACATCGAGCAACATTCAAAAATGTTTAATAGCGTTTAAAATTAGTTAATACATACATATACGCGTGTGTAAAAGAAAAGAAAACACGTACTCACCCCGAAGAGAAAAGAAAAGTAAACCCATTTAGGAGTGAACCATCCCACTCTTAAAATCTTTCTTCAACCAAAAAGAGCGGAGAAGGAATAAGAACACAAGTATTTAGTATAATTAAGTCCGTGTGTAAATAAATATTTGAAAGTTTGAATTTTATGAAATAAATTACACAAAAAATGATTAGCAAAAGGATGTTGTTGTTGTTGGTAAACGAAATGCTAAAATCCTTGTACCTTGTACTTATCCATGATATTGGATCTATATATATGGTATGGTATGTACGTATTTCGTGGGAGATTGGTATTTCGGTTTAACTGTTTTATTCGTTTAATTAATTTATAAATATTATTATATAACCTAGAATCGTTTATTGTTTGTTTTTGTTTGTGTGTTGTGTTCGTTCGTGTTGTGTATATAGTAGTAGTATGTGTGTTTGGTTTTTTGTTTTTAAATTAATTACAAAAATAGTTCAGTTGTGAAAAGAGTTTGTATAATCGTAAATTAATTAGAATTCAGTTGAGCAGAAATGAAACAAGGACACGAGAATTGATGGAACTAAAATACAAAGCATAGTATATTGGGAGCAAAGCCATTGTAAATCATTTTATAAACAATTTAGACGAGGTGCGTCTAGGCATATAGAGTTGGAAACGTGAACGGAGAAGCACAGCGTTAGCATTGGCATTAGCGTTAGAGGAGGGGGGTTGACAACAGTTGGGTGAGAGTTGGCTATAGATTTGTCTTCCTAATTTGTTTATTTTGTTTTTAGTACACTTGGGGTTGATCTTTCATTATATAATATAATTAGTTTGATCTGTCGACACTTTAGAAGGGAATTTGTTGCTTTCTTTTACAATACATATACTCGTTTCATCATCAGTAAGAATTAGAGTTATAAATAATTAGTTATATCATTAGTTATATATCATTAAATCATTCCCACTCGTCCTTCACTGCCTGCGTATGCTAAGAGACGACGCTGCGTCAGTGTCTTTGTGGTGCCGGGCCGGCGAGTGTGCCCGCAATCATGAGGATGAGGCAGCCGAGGAGTTCTTGGTGGAGCTGCCGCCGCCGCTTGAATTTCGCTGCTTCTCAATGTAGACGTTGAGCAGCCGCCGCTTGCTGGGGTTCAGCGCCGTCAGCTTGGGCTTCACCTTCTCCTCACCGAGCACAATGTACAGCTTCACGATGCAAAAGACAGCGGCTTTTCGCACCATGGACTCCTGGTCGTCCGTGGATCGGGCCAAGTTGGGGAACACAATGTCCAGATGGGCGTCTGTAATCTCCACGCCATGGTGCTCGGTCACCTCCAGCAGGATCTTAATGGCGCACAGGTTGGTGGGAAACTCGCCCGTGGCAATCACCGGATTCACAATGTTGATTGACAAATCGAGCGGCAGGGATGGGGCTATGCGTACTATCATGGCGTCGATCTCCCGCATGGCTTCCTTGCTGTGCTGGTAGCACTGGATGATCTTCAGGAGTATCAGCTCGAGGAAGTGCATCCAGTTGTGCCGCATCTTGTTGCTCCGCATGATCTTACTGAGCACATGCAGGCCTGCGGTCACCACATCCGTGTGCTCCGCCTCCAAAATGTTGAGCAGCATGCGCATAATCGACCTGAAATGCTTGTTCGGCAGCTCACAGTTGCCGCCCTTGATGCAGATACCCAAGTTGGTGAGCGACGTCTGCAGCTGCTCCACCGGCTGGTCCTTGGTGAGTGTCAGGGCCACGGACACCACTTCGCTCTCCAGCATATCGCCGGGAAGGATCAGTTCCCCGTTATCGGCCCTGCTAATGGAGACAATCAGTTTGGCATCGCCAGTGGGAAGCGGGGACTTGGCCATCGTCGATTGTGTCATAACACCGCCCCTATCCAGCTGGTCCAGCCGCATGGTTGCCGACTCTGGGGTGTTCGATTGCGTCGTGTTGGCCGACGATTGCGTCTTGGAGTTGGAAGACAGGGAGGCACACGAGTCCTGCTGGGCCTGCTCGTGGTACTGCAGATGTCCGTTGAAGCCATTGGGCGCCAGCGACTGGTACTGGCCGCCGAAGCAGTGCCGTATCTCCTCGGACGTCTTTTGGATGTTGTGCTGCACCTCCAGCTCCGAGGAGTAGAGCAGATCCTGCTCCACCGACGACTGCCGACTGCGGGGACTAGTTGAGCTCATGTTCAGTTGATGGCTCTGGAGCGAGGCGAACGGCCCCACCGAGGGGCTCTGCAGAGGCTTTGGACTGCTACTGCTGAGGGGGGAGCTGTTGGGAGAATTGGCCCCCGAATTGACGCTGCTCTGCCGCCGCATGTGTGACTGGATGCAGGAGCGGGCCGAGTCCTGGTACCCCTTGGGCAGATTGGCCAGCAGCTTTGTCATCTCCGGAGTGTTCAGATGGTAGAGGGCTACCAGGCAGCACCTGGCCTGGGAGCGCAGCTCGATGGACTTCTGGTCCGCCGACAGTTGGGCCAGCTTCAGGACAGTCCGTTCGCAGGATACGCTATAGTCGCTGGGGAAATCGCTGCTCTTGCCGTAGGTATTGGCCAGATCCGTGAGGAACTTTAAAATGGCAATGCGTGTCTTGGGTGTCGGTGTTTGCGTGGTGTCCGAGATGATGCGGAACAGCTCCTTCAGCTGCAGCTGCGTGGGGAAGTACTCGTGGACCACCTGCAGGGTCTTCCATATTTTGCTGTGCATCGAGTTGAGCAGGTCCGTGCCGAGCTTGTTGAACAGCCGCGTGAGGAGAATGAACAGCCAGTCGTGCAGCTCGTGGGCATGCACGAGAATCAGCTCTGTGACCGTGTCAAGGAACAGGGAGTACACCTTCGTGTGGGTGTCCATGAACATCTTGCGGAACATGTCCAGGACGCACTGCAGCTGCTGTTGCGAGAGCTCCTTGCCGTCGGCCAGATACTGCGTGAGGCTGATCAGGCCGTCCTTCCTCTCCGACCAGTGGTTGGATGCGCAGTACTGGATGATCGTCTCAATGTCGTCCAGCGGAGCCCTCTGTGCGCTCCAGTCCAAGCGGGTGTGCGATCCACTCAGTGAATAGCTCGACTTGTTTCCCCGCGTGTAGCTGGAGTCGAATGACCGCTCGGAGCACACGGAACTGGCTTCAGAATCAATGTCGTCCGCTGATTCGTCGCGTCCCATCAGCTTACGTCCCATCCTCATGCCGCCGCTCCGCATGTAGTCTCCGGAGACAAAGTCCGCTTGCCCCTCACTGCCGTCGACACCTCCCACGCCTAGCGTATGCTCTGCCTCGCGGGATTGGGCCAGCATTCGAGCCGCTGCCGACGGTCGCACAGGATTATTCCGCTCTGGCGTTCGTCGTGCGCCTGCTCCAGTGGAGTACATGCTGCGTTTCATCAGGCCGCCGCCACTGCCACCAACCAATCGTGTGGGACTCGTTTCCCTGGAGCTGGCCGTGCTCCTGGGTATCCCGGATGCCTTCTTGGGTATGGCCCCAGTCGCCCCTCGGTAGTAACTGCCCACGCCTCCAAACTGGTCGCGCAGCTTAGTGCTGGGCGAGGTGGAGCGGGATCCTGGCTGCGATTGCGATACTCCTGCGCGTCCCCGGGTGCGCGGAGTAATTAAGCCTGGCGTTACAGCTGTGTGGCTGTTGCTGTTTGAGTTCAGGCGAGGTCGTGGCAGGGAGCCACTGCTCGCCCCTCCAAAACCCCCCTGGGATTGGGTGGAGCTGGTCGAGTTCGTTGCAGCCACTGGCTTCTTCTGGCGCGTGTAGAGCGTGTACTGGGCCCGGGCCTTCGCCCGCTGTGCAGCCGCAGTGTCCACAGCAGAGATGGATCTCATGCTCGGCGTTGGCTTCTGCAGTGCCCCCGGAGTCCGTCCAATGCGCGACACCGTCCGTCGCGATTCCAGTTGAGGTGCAGCCAAACCGGCTATGCCGCCGCTGCCACCATCCCCCCGCTCTCTTTCCAAGGCCCTTTGGGCGGCAATGTCCAGGTTGCCGTAGATCTGATCGGCCAGATCGGGGAAATGTCGCCGAAAGGCCCAGTAGGCTCGTCTGGAATGCCTGCGGGCCTCGCTGTCTGCATCCCCAAGGGACTTCTTGAGAACGTCCCTCAGGATGGTCGCATGCCGCTCAAGGGCCTTCGTTTGCCACTCCTCGAAGAGCAGGACCATCAGCTCGCAGAGCGAGGATCTGATGTCCTTCGACTTGGACTGCTGCAGCGTGTCAGTGTAGATCTTTAGCAGCTTTGGCGAGTGCGTGTACTTGATGATGTACTTGAGGGCCAGCGTGGAGGCCGAGGCAATGACCTTGGCACTATTCTGTATCAGATTGATGAGCTGCTCCAGTATGCTCCAACAGAAGCCGTCCAACTTGTTGCGCAACGTCTTCGACATGTAGGCAATGGTGATGCAGGCCTCGCGTATGACCTGCGAGCGCAGCTCCTCCTTGACGATGTCCAGGAAGCCCAGGGACAGCTCCTTCAGCTGAACGGCCACAAACTGCGGCTGGGCGTGGTAGTTCATAAGCAGCAGGGCGCGAATCTTCTTCAGGGCATCGACGCGTTTCTCCCAGTCGCAGTTCTTATCGCTGATGACCACCAGAATCTGCTTGTACGCATCGTCCATATCCTTGGCGTGGAAGATCGTCAGTTGAGGCACCACCTCAAAGCTCGCTTCGAAGATATCCATCGTGACAGCTCCCGCGTCTCCGGCATCGCTCGGCCCGCTCGGCTTTTGTCTGAGGCTGGAGACAGCGGCCGAGTACAGTTGCCGCTTCACTATCCTGGTGGGTGGCCTCTCCCTCGCCGTCTCCCTGTTGTCGGGCTCATCGAGTCCCACGCCGTTGCCATTGCCGTTCTTCACTGCGGAGGGCATCAATAGGCCCTCCAGCTTGGCCTGATCGAACTTCTGCTCGAGTAGAGCCAGCTTGGCGGCTGGCATATCCTCCATCTTCCGCAGGTCCGGCCGCAGGCGATCCCCCACATGCTTGTAAATCTCCACCAGCGTCTGTATGGCCGACTCCCGCACATTCACCGTGGGATCGCCGAGCAGGGCGCACACGGGCGGTATGTAGGTGCGCACACTCAGCTGCTGTGTGCCGTACTCGTGCAGGGCATTCACTATCGTCTGCAGGAACTCCTCGCGAACCTTCGAGTTCTTGTGCTTAAAGCAACTGACGGCCAGCTTGTCGATCAACCCTTGGGGCGACTGCACTTTGTGCTCCATCAGATCACGCAACAATAGCTGGGCCTTCTCGCGCACCGTGTCCCGACTGTCGCCAAGGCGATCGATCACATGTGGCAGCACGGTCGCCGTGTATGCATTAAAGTCACTGCCCAGCCGCTTGATCAGCTCCGAGAAGGCCTCCAGCGATTTTTGTGCTATCTTAAAGTGGCTGCCCGTCAGCCACGGCATCAAGCCGTCGATGAGGAAGCCCATGTCTGTGCACACAATTGAGTTTGTGTCGTCGCTCAGGAATGTGACCAGATCCTCGGCCAGCTGCACCTTCACCCGCATATCCGCCTTGGGCATCAGCTGGATGAACCCATCCAGATCGCTGGGCTTGCGGTAGGCCATCTTTACTTGGTGGTTTCAAGATGATGCAGCAGCTGCAATGTAGGCAAGATGGGAAAAATGTTGCTTTTAGTTGCAGTATTTGGTAAATTACATTAAATATTTAAGGCCAACAGGCCAGGAGGGCAGGTGCACAGGTTGAGGTGCTCAAGGATGCAGGGCCATAAAAATGTTTCAGTTGGGTCATGCAGAGACTGGAGATGTGATGTTCCCGCCAAATCTCACAGCTCACATTTCCCCTTTCAACACATTCAAATTATTCATTGCGCGCGCGCACTAGAGATGCAAGAAGAAGCAGCAGCAACAGTCGCAGTCGCAGTCACAGCAGCAAGAAGCGGCGAAGGGGCAACAATTTCTGTGTGGAGAATGGATGAAGTCAGAGAGCAGCTAGAGGACAACAAGGGGAGGGGTGTGTGGAGAGGAGAGGAGTGGTAGTGGAGACCATTTAACTGCTACGAAAGTAGGTGAATGGCTGTGCGGGTGGAAGTGGGTGTTGGGGATGGGCAGGGATGGGATAGCCGACAGATGGCGGTGGAGTATGGGGATGGATAAGCGGTGGGGCGTTGTTACAGCACAAAACGTGAATCATCTCACGGACGCCTGAGAGCGTGACGAAGCCAGGCGGGGAGTGACGGGCAGTGGGTGGCTGGGTGGGCAGGAAGCTCAGACAACAACGTGCCGCGGATATGGATTTAGCTTTGGCTTTAGCTTATGATACGAGTACTTTTTGGGCAAAACGATGGCTGACAGCGACGCCAGCGTCCCACCGTCTATGGTCGGGCGTCACTGTTCAACCATTTAACAATTTGCGTGCGCCCGCCGCCACAGTCGGAGCACGAGAATATTTATGGATACGTAAGTTATAGAAAAATGAGATAATATTGCTGGATGACAACAACAATCCACGACAGCGACTTGTTAGCTATGCTCAAAGAGAGAAAAAGAGAGAGGCACAGAGAGTCGGAGCCGCAGAGAGTGTGACAGCGGGAGAGCGAGTATAATATAACTATTTAGCATTGCATACGCAATTTTCTATTTATAAATAAACATCAACAAACACAAACTCAATGAGGGATGTGGCCCCGCGAACTCTGGCTTTCGTAACTGTTATTCTCTTACCTTGACAACATTCCATGTGTGTGTGATAAGATATAGATAGTACTTTTGATTAACAAAACAAAGGGGGAGGGAGGGTGTGGGTTTTTTATTTAGCCCGATCAAAATTTTAGGTGTAAAAACAGCTGCACAATTCAGTCACACTGAAAAACTTGCCGGCCTGCGCGCTGCTGCTGCCCAGCATGATCGGCTGCTGCTGCTGCGGCTGCGGCTGTTGTCGACGTCATGCGACAATGCTGCCACCAGCGTCGCAGCAGAGAGAGAGCAACCGAATTGATTTCTAAATGTCACATGAGAGCGAGAATCGGAAGCGGAGGCGATTGGAGATTAAGGCAGTGCCTTTTTTAACCAAATCTTTTTATCTTGTCGACACGCACTCACACACACACACGAACACGCACACACATACCTCTGTTATTTGCAAATCCGGCTGCGTTGACTGCGCTGCTGCTGCTGCTTCTCGTCGTCACTCTTCGCTCCGCTCTTGAATATTGTTTTTGGGTTGGGCCTAGCAAACAAACAACTGCTGCTTGATGGCCACCAAAGGCAATTTGAAGAATTGATTTTCCAGTCGCTGGGCAAACAAGCGATTCGCAATGCCCGCAAATACGCTTTTTAAGTAGACTAAATTTATTTTTCAAGCACAGCCAATTGAACAATTGCCCCCCACCTATAAACGAGAGATCACAGTTTTGCTCTTCTCTTCTTTCTCGTGTTGTTGTTGGTACAGCGCAGTCAGTTTCACTTTGTCATTTGTTGTTGGGTCTCTACCGTTATTGGTGGACGACGTCAGCGTCAGCGTCGGCGTCGACTGAGCATCGGCTTCCACAGCAACAACACCACAAATTCCAACGTCTTCAGCAGCGCTGCGCCTGCTTCTGCTTCTGCTACTGCTGGCTGTGCGCCTCTCTGCTTTGATGAACTTTTTTCCTCGGTGACGCGCTCTGGGGTCAGGAATTTTGCACTGGTTTCTCGGTCGCTGAGCGTCTGCTGAGCTCAGCAAACATCACATTTCGTTGCGTATTGGCATTTGGTATTGTTTTTGACACTGCTCGTTGAATGGTTATACACTTTTTACTTAATTTTAACAAGTAATTTGCCAGCCCGTTGCGTTGCGAAAAAAACTTAAAATGAACTGGTTCCAGAGATGGTAAATATACACTGGTTTACACTTTTAGTCACGTTTTATTGTTATACAGCACTGTAATTTTTGATGTTATTTAGTACTGCACCTTAACATGTTGCTGTTAAGCGCATCAGAATGTGCTGTTAGGCGCATAGAATTGCTGCTGTTAAATTGATGGTGTGACCAACTATAATGGAGCTAATAGTTCGAAATTTAAAAATTTTAATATTAATATTAATATTGGAATGTATTAACAACTAAACTTTAGTTTATATTGACATTTAAGATTGTCATTAGCGTACAGTATTGAATGACTGAAAGGAAGACCCTAGTTGCAGAGTAATTTAGTCTAATGTATTGTTTTGGTCTCTGGGTAATAAATTATCTTTTTGCTGTAGCAATTATACGGTATTGTAATCAAATTCTAATTATAGATAACCCAAAACGTGTACTGCGCTCACATGTGTATACTCTAGACAGCAGATTGACATATTTCTAGATTAATTTCAGTGAATGCCCGGCAACAGGCAACGCCATGGCATCGAATTTCATCGTGTCAGCACATTTGCCAACCCTCCGACAGCTGCATAAATATTTAAATGAAATGGAAGCCTCTTCAATTACAATCAAGTGATACGATTTATTTAGACACACGTGTGTATATGCATGAATACATACATGTATGTATGTATGAAAGCAGTATCATGTCATGTGCTTCAATAAAAGCTGCCTTTTTTTTTAAATTAAATTAAATTTAAACTAAATCAGTCTTTATTGACCTCATGGACGGCCTGTGCGCGACCCGAGGGATCCTCCGGGCAGCCCCAATCCAGGCGTGGCACCCATCTGACTACCGTGCGGGCCGCTGAATCGCCCGGGAACTGCTCCTCGAAAATGCATCGATAGTAGAACGCCTCCTTTGTGGTGGGCGTGTTGAAGGGGAATCTATCGGCAGCCTTTGCGAAATCCTCGTCGCTCACATGGCTGGTGGCCACACGGCGAATGCTGTCGATCCAGTCGTAGCCAACGCCGTCGGAGAACTGCTCCTTCTGGCGCCACAGCACATCTTCCGGCAGATAGTCTTCGGTGAAGGCAGCCCGCAACACGTACTCTCTCCATGAGCCGCCTCTTGGGGTCTAGGGCTCCGGCAAACTTGTTGAGCTGGCCAGGAATCTTGTCCTCGGGCCGGATCTGCATTACATGGTTGACAAAGCCCGTGTCCAAGAAGGGTACGCGCAGCTCCACGCCCTTGGCCATCGCCACTTTGTTAGCCCGCAGGCAGTCGGATAGATGCAGCTGCTGCACGCGCTTCACCAGCTCCTGGTGGAACTGCGCGTAGTCGGGGGCCTTGTGGAAGTAGAGGTATCCGCCGAAGATCTCGTCCGCCCCCTCGCCGGAGAGGATCATCTTGATGCCGGTGCTCTTGATGTAGCGGGCCAGCAGCAGCATTGGAAGGCTGCAGCGCACGGTGGTCACGTCATAAGTCTCCAGGTGATAGACAATGTCGCGGATCCCGTCCAGGGCCTCATCAATCTCGAAGATGAGCTCCTTGTGGTCACTCTTGATGTGATCGGCCACGCGGCGAGCCGCTTTGAAGTCGGGGGCATCGCGCAGACCCACAGAGAAGGTCTTTAGGCGATATCCAGGGTTCTTCTCCCGCATTATCCTGCTGGCGATCGCGGCAATCAGGCTGGAGTCCACACCACCCGACAGCAGAGCCCCAAAGTTGACGTCACAGTGAAGATGTGTGCGCACAGCCGACTCCAGGCTGGATCGGAGTAGCTCCAGGACGCAGGGCTCGGTGGGAAGTTCCTTGATCCAGGTTTGCTTAAAGTGCCGGAAAGTTTTCATCTTACCCACGCGACCGAAGCGGGCCTCGCCCGGGGTAAACGTCTCCACTTTGCTACAGGTGTCCACCAGGCACTTCATTTCGGAGGCGACCCACACGTTGCCGGCCGCATCCTCGCCGATGTACATGGGAATGATGCCAACGGGATCTCTGGCCAGGAGCACTTCCTTCGTCCGCCTGTCGTACAGGGCGAAGGCGAACATTCCCGTGATGTGGCGCAGCAGATCTTCCCCATAGTCCTGGTACAGCTCCAGAATAACGTGGCAGTCACTTTTCGGTGTGTAGGTGCCACGTCGCTCTGCTATCGCCGCCGACAGCTCCTGGTAGTTGTAGATCTCTCCATTGGCAACCAGAACCACGTTCCCATCGCTGGAAACAAACGGCTGGTCGCCCAGCTCCACGCCTACAATGCGCAGACGTTCGTGAACCATGGCCACCCCATCCTCTGGTATTATATGGACGCCTGTGGAGTCAGGGCCACGATGCCGCTGCTTTCCGCTCTGCCGGTAGGCAATCTCCCGTAAACTGTGCTTTCTGCCATACACCACCTGACTGTCAATGGGCTTTGAATCCTTTGCAAATATTGAAAATATTCCACACATTATTTGTTTAATTTATTACGTATTCCGATTCCGAGTCGACGCGCGACAAAAAATAAATGAATGGCGGCAATGTTGGGTCGCTCTTTATAAACGATTATGTTCGCCGCAAGTTCTTTTCTGGTCTCTTTCAAATGCTCTTGAAATACACGTGCGTCAAATTGCATCAGCCGTTGGTATGTATGGATGTGTGGATGTATGATTAATATCAATACTTTTGGCTAAAAGGGACTTTCCCTGCTTTATATTGGAACCACTCCGTTATCTTTGTTTTAGTTATTATTTGTTATTACAAAATTAAAGATTATTGTTATCTATTAACCAAGAGCCAAAACAGCTGTTACGGGGAGCTTTTGCTGTGTGCCAGTGACACACAAACGCGAGAGAAATCTCTCTGTGTCCCAGAGACATTTATTTATAAACAAATTGTATTTGTATATCGATGCGATCGATATTTAATTTTGTTTTACAACTAAAATTGTTAATGAAAAACTAATCGGACCGGACCGGTTAGAGCTTTAGCTCTGTCTCTCTCTCTCTCTCGTGTAAAACTGTCAATAATTTCATCATCTCTGTCCCATTTCTGTAAGCTTTCACGAGCTTATTTTTGCGTTGCTTTTATGACTGATTTAACCCACTAAGGCCCCCTCTATATTTAAATTTATGTAAACCGCGGAAAATCGTACATACCTTCCTCTTTATTTAAAATATTTGATCTTTTGTACCTTTTCATTTTTACCTATTTTATTTGTACCTTTTCTTACGGCTGGAGCTGACAAATTCCTTTCGCAAGTCATCAGGTCTGGATTTTACGGATCGGATGGTAGTTCCGTAGTAATGAACACAAGAACATGAACAATCTCTCCCCAACTATGGCTTCCACATGATGATCCTGCCTGTTCTGCCTGTGGCTGTCTGTGATTATTTGGAATCTCCGTCCATCTGAGTGTAACGAAAATTGTAAATGAAAAACTAACCGGGAAGTTTCAAACTGTTCCTCTCTCTCTCATATAATTTCATCAGCTTATCTCTTTCCCATTTCTCCCAAATTCCCAGGGAAAATAGTAGACTCCCAGAACAACAGGGCTGCTGTGTGTTGTATGTCTGTATGCTTAGTTTAGTGTTTAGATTAAAAGCTTACAAAAGCTAAACGGCTAACAGAAAGCTTCCATTAACAGACTGTTAGGCAAACAGGTGGTTGCCGCTAGTCCACGTCCGATTTTCGGTCCATGCGATAAATAAATATGTCAAATAGATAAAAACCAAATCTCCCATATTTAATTATGCAGACATTTTAATTACGCATCTAACACTGAGCCAACACCCCCATCCGCCCGATGACGTCACGACCGGGAGCAGGGCTGGGTGGTGGGTGTACGAGGCACGCTATAGCAATATCGGAGGCGCCCCAGAGGGTCGCTTGTGGGCTTGCAGCGTGCGCGCTTGTTGCTTCCAAAGTCTCGTTGCCGCCTGATTTCGTTGTGTCGACACCGAGCGACCGCTCAGTAGCCGAATGAACGCGACGCTGTGCGGCAGGAAGTTGCGTATACGCCGCACTGACATCGTAACATACCGGAACGAGCAGTCGGACGAGCAGTCCGATTACCGATTTGGGCGCGCACTCTCGCGTCCTGTTTGAAAGTCAGCCACCATCCAAGGTGCTAAGTGCGTGTAATTAGTTGAAATGCAATTAATTGAAAAGAAATTATAATTGAATTACATTAAAGGCGATGGCTGTGTCGGTGGTGGGCAAGCCAGAAAGTGATTCCCGGCAGGAAATTTTGCGACAAATGCCTGAAGGTGGCGGGTAGAAAGAAGCCTAACAAGAAAAGTTTCCCTAAATCAAATTAATTTCTAATTAAAATCAAGCCTGCACTGCATATTGATTAACATACTACGATCTAACACAAGAATATATGGGAAATATAAAACTTAGTTAAATATTTGCCTCAGTGAAAAGTTTTATTGTTTTCGGATCAACAAACACTAAACCGCTTGAAATTGATAACAAATTAATGAAATTATTCACTCGAACGCTGGACTTCTGTAAATTGGAAAAACAAACACATAAAAGTTTTGCAGTAAAAAGAACTTTCAGCGTCGCTGCCAACGAGAAGGTAAATTTATGTGGCCACAATAAAAAATATCAAATCAAAATGATTTAAAGGAAACTTTTGATTCGGGGCCCGGACGGACGGACAGGCCCCAAAAAATCGAAACGAATCGACTCGAGCATGACCTATTACTGTCACGTCCGTATCCGGGAAAAACCAACAACAACAACAACTTTTGGGTCACGTTTTGACATTTGGCAAGGAGAGGGGAGGCCTATTTTGTGCCCAGCCAAGATCCCACATCCGGGGCCCATACGCGCGAGCAGCAATAACATAAAATTAGAGCCACTCGCAAAGTTGAGGCCAATTAATTAAAAAGTTTTGCACGCGGCCCAAAATCAAATCAACAATTTCCTCAAGTATTTAGGCGTAAAATACAAAATTCAAAATTTTTTCCAAAAGTTTTCAGTGCGAGTATTTCATTAGATGCGCCGCCAGTGGGAATTAGGGGGAGGACTCTAGGATGTAAATCTAGGATGTGTTCTCCTGGTTGTTGGGAATTGTTGAAGGTGCTTGCTTTATTGTGGAATTGTATACAGCTGCGGTATGAAAATCAATTCGCATTATTGCAGCTTCGTTGGGTTTTCCAAAAAAACCTGCGGCTTGCTACACACACACACACACACACACACACACACACACACACACACACACACACACACACACGCTTAGCAGCGGCGGCACATAACTCTTTCGGTTTCGTAGACGCAAATACATTTGAGGTTTTAGATATGCAGGTAGAATCCAGCGAGGGTTGTTTAGACACCCTGTTGGACACCTGGCGTGTCTGGTCTGGCCAGTTGATGTGCTTGACCCCGCGTTGACCCTAAAAATAGGCATATACAGCCTCCATGCGGTCTATATTTAAGCCTTCTCCCGATGTGGCTCTATCTTTAAGCTCTTAATTGGTTTTCTCCTGCTGCGACTACAACTGCGACGACTGTGACGACTGTGACGTGACACAAATTGTGGCAGGCCGTTCAATTTTGGCCCAAATACATACGAGTAGTCAGTCCACACAACACACAAAAACCTAGTCTACTTTGCAGCCTTTAAGGACACGCCTTTGGCTAATTGGTATGTGTGTGTGTGAGGGTCCTGTCTGCGAGTGTGTGTTTCAGTGTGTGACTGTTTGTCATAATCAAATGTGCGCCCGGTCATGTCTGAACACGCAAGCAGAAATTGTTGCCATGGTGTGTGAGTGAGGGTCACCCTAATGACAGGGCGACTAATCGGGCCAACAGAAGGGAAAAAGTTGCGACTACTGCAGTTCTTAATTAGCAATTTGACGCATTATGCGGCTGAGCCGGTGGCATGTGGCAGGATTAAAAGGTAAAAAGGAACCGGAGACTCGTTGATGAGGCCAGTGGCAGAATGATGCATATTAAGTGGGGTTAGACTCTTTGTGAATGAAAGGTCTATGGTCGCATTCAGAGCATGGAGTTAAGCTAGTTAATGACTAGCTAATTACAGCTGCTTGTGCCCAGTACAAAGATGAACGAGTGTGGCCTGAACAGAACAAAATCTGTGGGATAGTTCTCAGCCTTTTGAAAGACTTGCTTCATCCTTCATCAAATGGAGAGTAATCCGCCCAACCTTCCAGTCGGCTTCATTGTCAACCCGTCATGGGGAATGACAATTGAAATGTATACATAATCAGGACAGGCCAGGCCAGGCACGGCCACGAGACGAGCTCAGGCACAGCCTTGACATTGAGATACAAGTACAAGATGCACTGCCGAGTGGGCAAAGCCAGAGACATAGCCAAAGCCATAGCCAGGGGCAAAACACAGACGGATGCCAGAACAAAAGAGGAATCCGAAACATCCTGCAGTTATTTTTATGATTGAATCAATAAGACGCATTCAAGAAGGTTCCGAGTTCCGGCCGAGGCAGTGAATCAAAAACCTGTTGAACCATTCCCAATGCCTTGGGCCGGAAGAAAAATCTAACAACAAAAAACTTTGCCAGACTTTACTTGGAATCTTACTTGGAATCTGTTATGGTATTTCAGTTTGGGCAAAAAAATATTTAATGAATTTATTTATGCTTCAATCACACAATTTAATTCAATTCGCGTGGCGGCGGCAACGACGTTGTTGGCTGGCGATGGCGTCGCAATTCGATGGGAAAAGGCCTTGAAAGTGAAATTCATTCATTCAACTTTAGGCTGTTTAATGGGCAGAGCAAAGGAGGGGACAGGGGGAATTTAATATGCCCAGCGACAAGTAAATAAAAGTAAAGTATCCGCCAGGGAGTTTGTATGCCATGGCGTATACTTAATAGACTTTTCACTGCACCAAGCAGCAGCCAGTAAACTTTACCTACAGCCGCCACAGTGTTACACGTGTCGCTAAGAAGAAGCAAAGATATACAACTGGAGATGGGGGGGGAGAATCGGCAAAAGTTGTTGGTTACTTTTTAGCCTACTCGCATCGGGATAAACGACAGAATAATTGTCCCCTCAGCCGCATTTAATTTAGTTTTAGCTTTGACTAGACCAGACGAAACTCTGGCAAGAGTTTTTGGGGCCTGGCCTAGCATGAACAGCATTCGTAGCCGGGACTTGTACTTGACTTGGTTAACCGCTCCCCAGACAGCAACAGAAGCAGCAGCAGCAGCAGCAGCACTGAACTGAACTGCCTCCTGTGTATGTGTGTGTTTGTCGGTTTGTCTGTTGCCAAGGAAAACTTATGGTTCGACAGTTTTTGGCAGTGCTAATTGTTCTTGTTCTGCTGCTGCTACTGCTGGTTCTTTTGGCTGTGGCTCAAACATTGTAGCCTAGTTTCAGCCGCGCTCACAACTTGTGGCTGCATTGGCCAGCCGCGTAACAATTGCAGTTTGCTTTGACTACGGAATGTACTTTACGGCTGCGGTATAGTGCCTTAAAGAAGGTACTTTGTGCTGGTTTCAACAGATAGTTAAGTCTAGTGGGAGTCAGTTAACAAACTACAAAAAAGAGGCAGTCACCGACTACAGGCAGAAAGATATCTTTGCCCAAAGGAATCA
This sequence comes from Drosophila bifasciata, assembly GCA_009664405.1. Taxonomy (NCBI): domain Eukaryota; kingdom Metazoa; phylum Arthropoda; class Insecta; order Diptera; family Drosophilidae; genus Drosophila; species Drosophila bifasciata. The sequence goes on from CM019043.1 coordinate 44,790,665, forward strand.
ACAGATATGCTCTTTAAATGTTGTACCTATGATTAGCTATAGCATACACTTCATGGTGGAATCAAAAACCCGAAAGAGTATTCCCATGTTGCTACCAGAAATTCCACTTTTACCTCCACTGTTTTTCTGTTTTTTTTCCCCCACCTCTTTTGTTTATGTCTGTCAAATTGCTGCCAAGGCTATGCTGCCATCGAGGCAAAACCAAACAATGCAAAAAACCACCGAAAACTGCAACAAAAACTGAACAAAAAACTTTATCCTGGCACGCGGTTTATGGCAGTCGAGAAGTTGCTCCATCAGCTGCAGGCCTTCTGCTCATGCTCATCCTCCTCCGACAGACAGCCTGTATTCAGCTTACGCTGGCATCTGATACACCGTAGCCCACCCCCTTCTATCCATGAAATCACTTAAGTCGCATCAAAATCACCCGAAAAACCCATAGACAAAACATAAACAAATTGTAAAATAAAAATACATTTATACGGGGCCAATTTCAGCAGCCGGAAAACTGACTGATGCAAGGCGGCGTAATCGTACAAATTGATACAAATTAATAACCAAATCGTAACTAATTCGATTTCATTCCAAATTTCATTGAACTCTGAATGGAAAACTACTGAAAACTGTTGCCTTCCAGTTGCAATTTTTCCACTGCAATTCCCCGTATGGGGCTAGATCGATCTGTCGGTTTGTAATTTTGAGGTGCCTTAAAAGGCACCGCACATTAAATCCATTTAAGCCGAGTGTCATAATATGAGACCCCTCTCCTAGGCATGAGTCACAATTACATTCATGAATGCCAGTCAAGCGAGAAACTGCAGGCAGAGAGAAAAAAATCAGTAAAAAATATTTGCCATTTAGCTGCATAGACACACTGGTATTCAAGATACATATACATATGTATATAGATACATTATAATACTTGAATCAGCTTTCTTCTATGTTTATCTCACTCACTGTTCCGTTTTAATGGCCCGCACTGTACCCGAGCAAAATCCATTCATATGCAGACCATTAAAATGCTCAATTTTCGAGCTATGTAAAGGGGAATGAATATACTGTACTCATTCCCCAAAAAACCAGTAGCCAGTGCTAGTTGGAGAGAATATCTTGTTGTCTATTTACTTATGGAGCTGATAAAAATTCACTTTATTCTGTTTGGCTGTTTATTTGCTTTTTGGGCACAAAGTGGCGACAGTGCAGGGCAGCGTACGTCGATGCCATCGAAGGGAATCCGCACAAGTGGCAAACAATAATAAAAAAAAATAGTAAGGGATGCGGGGGAAGGGACAGACAAATATAAAACTTTAGCTGCAATTGCAGGGGGGAGGGGCAGACAACAAGTCTGACAAAGTTTCAGTTTATGAAACTGGAGGGGCCCTAACTCTGCTGCAAACTGCATTGGAAATTGTGTCTACGAGTCTCGAGGCTAATCTGACATTGGGGAGATGTTTATGAAAACACCTTTAGCCTTAAGAGTGTGCCTCGAGTTACAACTTACTTGCATTTTTCCACCTAAGTAGTGATGCTCCAAGGAGTTAACCTTGTTTCCTGGAATGCCCCAAGAGGAGCATCTTTACTTAGAATCCATTTCAGAGTGGTTACATACAGCAAGCAGAAATAAGAGGAGGCCCTTTCAAAGGTTATCCAAACATGAGAAATCTTTTGTATATAAATTGCTCCCAATAGTGGCATCTTTTATTTATTTATGTAACTGCATGTTTGCTGAAGTGCACAAATTATTATTCAGGCAAACTCTAGAGGCTTTCTTTCTGTCTCTTTATGTGCAGTTTGCCAAGTGTTCCTCGACAACTTATTGTTGCGATTCGGTGATTGTAAACGATGGAGTTACTTGTACTTGTGTCGCGGCATGGACTATTCTGCCACATATCCGCACGCAACAATCTTCCGCTTGGGCTGTCCCTTGTAGTCTATATATATTTGATGGAATTCCCAGATCAAGTGGGCCGAGCAAGGGCATGGCTACTGGGAATACTCAGTCTTGTGCTGAGAGTTCGTAGTAAATACACAACATCGGAAATTGGAACAAAATCGAGGATCTCAACACAGGTGGACAGGCCTTCGTTCTCCATCTGAATCAGTGGACAGACGACCCATTAGCTGTGACAATATCGCATCAATAATGGCAACCTTTATTTAGGTCTTGAATTGCGCCGTTTTAAGCGGCGCCAGACGTTCAAGTTTGGTCCTCTATATCCTTCACTTGCTAAACGATGTTACAGGCCTTTGATACCCTTCTCAGGTGGCTGTTACTTCACAACGTTTGATGGCGCGGCGATGAGAGCGGGAACGAGCATTCTTGTAAGCTGCACGTGGCGACACCCCAGAGAGTGGTTACGGGAACGATCCCCGTTACAATTTTCAAACGTTTTCTGAAATTTCCGTGTATATATTTTAGAAAAAACTCTAAACTGTGACAAAATAAGTTCACGTTTGTTACAATTGAAACCCGGGGCACTGTCGGTCCCCAGACCCATATCTTCCTGGGTTTTCCCTCGGTTTATTTACCCATCTTTCCCCTTCTTTTGCTACATTCTTTGAGAATAATTTTCGGGCTGCGGCTTTGATAAAACACACACACAAAATGGGTCTCAGCCAAATATGTATAAAAGCTGAAAGAGAAAAACGATAAAATAAAATGGGCAACGAACGGGCAACGGGCTGCCAAGACAAACAGTCATAAAGACATAATAATTGAAAATGAAATACACACAAGAAAGAGTTAATTTTGTTTAAAAAATTTCTCGCTTTAAGGTGGGTGGCACGTGGTAGGGTATAATATTAATGGGAAGATAATAATTTTCATAGCAAAAACGGGGAAAAGGAAAAACGAAAGGGGAGGGCAACACACATGCAAGTAGTTTGTCATTGTCCAAACAACAGCAGCGCAAAAAGATACAGCCAACAAAAGAGAGAGAGAGAGAGAGACAAAGAAAGAGGTAAAGAGTAGAAAAACATAATTGAAACTCGCACAGTTTTCATTAATTTTCCAGCTAGCGAAGAACGATGGTGGGGCAGGGGCAGCAGTCAGCCTCGGCCTGTGTGCTTTGTCTGGGATGGCTATGTAGACATTAAGGCTAAACACAAACCATTTAATTCCCTGTTTAATCATAATTTAAGGCAACGCTTCAACGTCACTCAAAGTCAGTTATACCCCCAAGCCCCCCACCCCTTCTACCCCGTCTATAAAATATTTCACTTGCCTCACTGCTACATCGTTTAATTTATGCAACGTTTGTCGAGTTTTGTCGTTCCTGGCGTCTCTTCGAAAATGTTGCTTTTGGCCACAACGAGAATATGTATTTTATTTAAAAATATTCTGCATTGCTACCCAAAAGATGGATCTAAAGGGGTTTTAAAAAGGAAGCCCTTAAGGAGCGCTGGAGAGGGAGAGAGAAAGACGGGCTACAATGTTGGCTTAGTGCAATGCGTTTGATGTGGCAAAAGGCCACTCTACCATTTTTACAGCTTTGTTGTTGAATTAAAGTTTAATACGACAACAACCCCCACTCATTCCCTCATCCCCTTGGCAGGTGTTTAACTCCCCTTTTCAGCTTTTTAGTCTGGCCCATAAAAAGTGAACACTTTTTTGTGTTTTGTTTGGGTAAATAATTTTGTTGAGTTTCGAATTTTATTGCAGTTGAATTTGATTGAGTCGTTTGACAGAAGTCGCATAACAAATATTTGATGTGTGAATATTCAAGCAATGATTGGAACGTTGTGAGAAGGCCAAATATTCCATTTTATTCCCGAAAATCTTTCAATTTTATTTGGTAATACTCGTGTGTACCTACTAAATGCAAAATCCCTTGGTTGGGGCACCTTTAAAGGCATTTCTATGGCAAGTCATGCAATATGCAGTCACAGCTAATGCATGCTACAACAGCAACACCAGCAACAGTAACAGTTACAGCGAAAAAGAGGAGAGAGAGAGTAGAAAACACAATCGAATAATATAAACGAGCGAATGCCATGATTAGCAGACATTTTGTGTGGAAAAAAAAATTAAAATAAATGGCCAGTGGTAAATGTGCTGCCAAAAGCGTAAACACACAATTCTGAGCGACACCCAGCCGTCGTCGGTCGTCAATCGCTTTAGCTCATTCTGTGGCATTTTCCCGCAACAATTCAATTTGTGCACGTGGCATGCGTTTTGATGCGCTTTGAGCCAATTCAATTAGAGCCTCAATTTCAGCGCTGACAGCGCTGGCAAGCATCAAATTAATAATGAAACGCATTGCATAATAAATTATGTATGATTATTATTACGAAAATATTTATGCTGCATCAGTTTGAAAGCATCCCATTAAAAATGGCCACCGGGCGAAAAATCTAAAATGCAAAGCCTGAAAGTAGGCAACAGTTTTTACCGGTCGGGGGGGTCAATCAGATTGTGCATAAGCTATATGTGTGTATAGGTGTGTATATGTATATGTATATGTGGCTGTGTAAATATATGCTAAATACAACAAATGATAGCAGTAAAAGTAATTATGGCAAATATAATTTGTGATATATCAAAAATGAAACATTTTCAATCATAATTAATTGAAAAAAAAAAAATATGAAAAAATATGAAAAAGCAAAAAGCTAATAAGAGTACTATGTGCAAAAAGTAATTGATTTTCGAATGCAACCACAAAACTGACATTGTGTAAACAAAGCTAATTTGAAACTGGGCAAACTCCACTACAAAACGAGAAAGAACGTACGGAGTCGCTTCGAACGCGACTCTACTTTTTATACCCGTACTCAGTCAGTACACATGTGATTTATGTGGAATTTTAAAATGTTTTATCATTTTTACATTTTACATTTTTTGCTACATCTGTCATCGACATCTACATCTACATCATCTACATCAGTTCTCACAACAACACACGTACACTGCACGAGGCAGCATGTTTGAGCGTGAGTGTGTGTGTGAGAGAATCAGTAGCAGCCGCTGCAGCGCACTATGGGTAAAATTCCCATTTTTCGGGGATTAATTAATAACTTCTAAACTAAGCAAAATTTTTCGATGCGGTTTTTGATTAATGTTATGTACACCCCAGAAACATTTTTGGAAAAGTGGGCGTGTCACCGCCCACATATAAAAACAATTTTTTTTTCTCTTTAAATTTATTAGGAAAATTAATATTTATATTAATATTTTTTGACAATAATACTCTTTTATACATAAAAATAAAGTTGTATCATTGGAAAAACATAATAATGATGAAATTCAAGAGCTAAAGACAAAAATAGTTAATATTAATACAAATTTTCGTAATTTTCAATTTTTCATCATGAAACGTGAAACTCATCTTCGAAATCCTCAAAAGTTAGATCTGGACCTTCAATTTCACATGATAAGAGGTTTATCATGTGCTTGCTGCTTGAATCAACAAAAAAAAGTTGCACTCTAGATCTGTTGATAGAGCTGCTGCTTGTTTTTCTTGTGTTTTTTCGCCTTTCAACAAGTAAATCAGCTTTGGGCGTCCAATTTATTGATTATTGTTCCTATTCGATTCGCTTATGTATAGCTTTTATTGTGCTCATTAACAAATTTTAATGCTTTTTTCTAAAAATAGTATGTTTCGGTTGATTTTTGCACTTTTTGTATTCAAATTTTGGCAAAATATGTGACTTTTGCTTTTTAAATATGATACATATGTTAAAACATTTATGTTTCTATATAATCTCTTCTAAAAAAAATCAAGAATTGCATTTTCTTGGTTGAGTTGTCTTTTTTCCTTGCGCCGTACACTTAACAGATCAGCGTTTAAACACTCGAGTTCCCCGGCAAAATATTAATTTGCGCAGGTTGTGCTAAAAAGTGCACATTGAGACAAACTGCCTTTGAATCTTAATTAATGGCTCTACGACATATACTTGAACTATAGGTTGGGGTACCTCTGGTCGTTTTTATGCCTTCACGAACTTGAAAAAATCTTTCCAAGAAATTACCCTTGAAAGCATGTTCTACTTTTACGAAATATTAATAGAACACGCACAAAACACAAAGTATTAGTAAAACCATTACATAGTAAACACTTGTATGATTGGTATCCTTTTTAAATTTCACAAAAATCATATTTCCTTTTTTGTTTTATGTGAATTTGAAAATATCCTGCAAAAATATTGCAATGTTAACGTAGGTACTGTTCGACAGCTACAGCTGACTTTAACAGCTGTTAAATTTAACATCGGTATGTTATTTAACATTTTGGGTATGGCGCTTTACAGTTTGGAGTTTTCTTAAGATGTTAGCTAAAACAAAATTCCAATTTGAGTACTTTGAGAAAATGACTAAATCCCCGAAAAATGGGAATTTTACCCATAGTGCAGCGCTGCTGCCATCAACCCTAATAAAAATGTATATTTTGTTGCGGGGGGCAACCCCCCGCTGCTGAAAATTCATTTGATCATTGTGGGCTACAATAATGATCCGATCTGAACCAAATTCGGGAATCTGGTAGATACGATCATTTCCTATGATACTGCATTTTTAGTTTTTTTCTATCTTCAAAATTGTGGATTTTCGTCTTTTGTGGGGGCGGAAGGGGGCGGGGCGAAATTTTGAAATACACTTGTTCAGGTTTGGTATCACAGGAGTCTTGGCCAAAAGTTTGGTTGCTCTAGCTCTTATAGTCTCTGAGATCCAGGCTACACAAAATACAAAAAAACCAAAATTAGTCGATTTTTGTGTGAGTGCGAAAGGGATGGAGCGAAGTTTTTCGTATATTTGCCTCTATTGTGGCTATATTAATGATCCGATCCGATTCAGATTTAGGTCCCTGATAGATATGGGCTGTCTCTATGATTCTGCATTTTTAGTTTTTTGTTATTTTCAAAATTGTGGACGCCACAGATGTGCGCCCTTTGTGGGGCGGAAGTGGGCGGGGCGGAATTTTTAAACTTTTTCTAGGAGTGAGAGAACACATCAGTTAGGAAAAAAAATTTGGTTGCTCTATCTCTTTTAGCCTTCGAGCAATGGGCGACGAACAAGACGGACAGACGGACAGACGGACGGACAGACAGGGCTATATCGACTCGGCTATTGATGCTGATCAAGAATATATATACTTTATATGGTCGGAAATTACTCCTTCTCTATGTTACACACATCCACTTTTAGCACAAATACAATATACCCTTTTACTCTTCGAGTACGGGTATAAAAAGGTCCTCTAATGTTTCAAACCAATCAAAAAAGTGCTCAAAAATCCTTCCTAACAGCAAAACAAAGTGGAATGAAATACTTTGCACTGCTAATAGACCTAATTAAAACGCAATTAAACGCCATAGATATGCATCTGAACAAGCTCTCCCGTGACGCTCATAAAGGGTTAGTTGGCCCCTCCTAGATGGGGCTTATCAAGAGAGAGAGAGCACTTCACACCCAACTATGCCAACTCAGGGCGCTTACAATAATTAATTAAAAGGGTCCGAGAGTTTGCCTGCACAGGAGTGCACAGGGTTATGGCCTTCTCTGGTGAATGTTGGCCGTGGCCATGGCCCCAGCATCTCTTATTCGCGCGTCGGGTCATTAATTTATTTTTAAGAAGCGCATAATTGCCCGGCAACTGGTGACTGCCAGTGGTGACTGCAGCAGGACCAGCCTTGGGTGCACCCTGGGATAAGCTGTGGCAGAGGCCACCTCCGATTGCTGCGGTCCGTTTGTTTGTTTATCCCTCCTTTCATGCAACATAAATCGACCGGCTTAATGCGAGAATGTGGCAAAATAACAAAAGGTGCAGCAGCCAGGCGAAAGGAACACTAGCAAGAGCTGAAGCAGCAGCAGGGAGCAACAGGAGGAGGTAGCAGCAGTTTGTAGCATGAGGCAAATTGCCATCTGTAATCCTTTTGGCATGTCCGTGTCCGTATGCATGTCCCTTGCAGCCGAGTAGTTGGGAGTCCTTTCTTTGTCTTTCCTCGTGTCGACGTCCTCGAGGACATGAATCAAAAACTTAATTATTTTCGGCTGCGCGCGCGATGGTGCAAACTGCTGTGCCCCCTTGGGTGACACCAACAACAAAGTGTTTGCTGAATGCGACATAAATCGACTGCCCGGACATGCACGGACATTTTGACGCAGCTCGCAAAATTTTTACAACTCCGCTGCGCTGCAGCACAGAAAAAACGAATCGTAAGAATATTTACAGTCAATTTGTTTGGCCCTGACGTTGAGGCCACAGTCCCCACTCCCCCAGCTACCAGTACCCCATTACCACCCACTCCCTCACTTCATGCTCCAAGTGCCATAAACTCTTTTGTGTTTTCGTCTGTACAAGAGATACACAAAGGAGCTGCCAAGCGGAGTGGAGTATCCTATTCCTGGACTAGCACCTGCTGCGTTCCGCCACTGTCGCTGACAGCTTCCCCTTTCCCCTTGTTACCCCCCTTTGGCGAGGGCATTTAAATGTTTTTAAACAAATTTTAAGAAAGACTCTGAAACATGGGAACGAACATGGCTGGCTACTCCGCCCCCAAATGCGTTGCAAGAACAGCCCACAGAGAGCAATGGCAGGAAATCGGCAGCGGAAGTGAGAGGGGGACAGCGACTGGAAGGGGGAGTGAAAGTGGAGCAACGCGTTAGACCAAGCGGAAACATGGCTGGCAACGGCATAAACTGGTTACATTGTCAGGCGCAAAAAGAAAGGAAAGAAAGCGAAGAGGAACGATACAAAACGAAATGGAAAATGAAAGGAGCGTAGGAATATCCACAGAAATATATCCTCCTTGCGGGAGCAACAGTATGCATATAAATCATTGCAGTGGACATCAAAAATATCTGCACGATAAATATGCGACGATGGCAATAAAACATACTCTGCATATGGGATCAGGGGGTGGTCATATCTGTCACATATTTATGATGAGAAATTGCCACTCGAGCCACGCGGATAAACGGACTAACAGACACCCTGTACGGGATGCCGCTTAAGTGCATCCTGTTAAATCGGATGCATTAAATTGTGTGTCTTTTATGACTCAATAATGGCCAGAGCCTCGTGTCTGTCTTGGCTTAATCCAATTGTGGTGGTGGTGCAGGCAGCGAATCGCAGACAGCATTGGCCAAGTGGCAGGTTCTGATTGAATTTAACTTGATGTTGCATGTTGCTGTGATGCCTGTGCTCTGTGCTGCTGCCACTTGGACTGGCTGGCAATGGCATTGCCAATGGGCGACACATAAAAAGCAGCCTCTGAATGCTGCTCCTCCATCCGCCTCTTGCTCTCGATGCTGCCTCTTCCTGTGGGACGCACATGTTGAGCAAAAACATTTGACATTTCTAGTGTTTGCTGTGGCATGGGGCATGGGGCAAACATAGCCAAACGAGAGCGCGGGGGGAGCGACAGTTTAAATGGCAAAGTAAGAGTGACAAACATACATGCCAAATACAGATATAGATCCTATATATGTAAGTACTATAACGATTTTGCCAGGCTCATTTTGTTTGCTCTGCTTCTGAGCATTGGAATTTCGATGTTCAGTTTGACTACATCCGTTTTTTAACTATAAAATTGGGTAATAAATCTATATAAAAGGTACATTGAAAGGTACAGACGGTAAGACCAACAGGAGGAAGATACGTTCACAAGAAGTTACCAAGATCGAAACCGTCGAGGCGAATGACAAGGTACCAGAGACTAAAGTCACCATTGAAGAGGTTCCCTACGAAGTACAGAAAAAAGAGATTAAAAGGGTTGAAGGATCTAATACTTAATACCAATTTACAGTTACAATTTCTACACTCCTTTTTGCCACAACATTCCCTAGTAAGAGTATCCCATGCATTGCTTCATAACTATGTATGTAGTTGCTTCTCTGTGGCATTTGTTTCTGTTTTTTTTGTTTTTTATGCCACCTTCTTGTGCACACTTTAGCACCCGTCTGCACATTCTCTATAGGTACTACATACATATATATATATATATATATACTCCTACTATATGCTACAGCTCTGTAGAGCCATTGCCTGACGTGTAGTGCTCACTTGCCCCTCATCCGTGCTCCTCATCCATGCCCCTGTTGGCGTCGCCATATCCCACTTGAAATCTGTCAACTGCAACTATTTATTAAATTATATACTGCCATTGTTAAATGTGAATGGCTGCCACAGAGATGGAGACGCAGACACAAAACACAAGCCAGCCAGCGATGAGGCAGTGTGGCAGTGGCAGTGGCACTGACACGAGGGAAATTTAAGAACTCAAGTCTCGAGTCTCGTTTATTGAGATTGCTAAAATGCGATTTGTTGCTTATCTGTTTACAGATTCCCCCGATTGGCAGTGGCTGCCGCTGAACATCGGCGCAATGCCACATACATTTGTCGTCGCCAATGGAGACAGTCACCGCCGCCGCCGCCTACTGCCACACCCATTCTTGTGGCAGCATTAGGCAAATTGACAACAGCTTAAAACGCTTTGAGGCAGCTTAAAGCACAGCGAGCACACAGGAGGAGGGTGCAGCAGGTAGGAAAAAACCCTGCTGTCAACCTCAAGGATTCTCTCTCACCTGCCTCTGTCGCTGGCAGTTGAAACTCCCACTTGACGAGGAGCGATAAAGGTGGGAGGGTGGAGAAAAGGAAAGGTGAGGTGAAATCTGGAGCATCCCGAATAGACGAAGGCAGCAGCACAATGAGTGTCGAACTGGAGGAGGAAGAGGAACGCATTTGCCTCAGGTGAGAGTGTGCTGACAGTTCGGTTTAAGTTCGTTGTGCCACAATGTTGTGGATGGATGGAAGTGGCATACCAATGCATTCTTAAAGCTTATAGATGGAGCGAAAATCTACCATGGGCAAGAGAGAGAGAGACCATCATCGGTATTTGTTTTCTTTTGCTCGTTTATTTACAATAATCAATTAAATGGAACTACGCCCCCCCCCCTGCCATCGGTACACTGTGTGTGTGTGTTATCGAACACAATGCGGCCACATTTTGTGGCACATGGAATGTGCCAAGGCAACAAAGGGCGACAAAACAGCAACAACAGTCACCACAAAAGCGGGGCACTATTCAATGTCAGTCTCATATTTCAATTATGCTTTATAAATGGCAACCAACAGACGAACAGACGACGCGTCTGACAAAGCTGCTGTCTCCGTTTCCCCTGCCCATATATGCCGATATGCCAGGCCACTCGATATCACTCGATATCATCATGCCCAACACCAACCCCAACCCCCGAGACCAATGAACTCGCTTAAAGGATTCACTCGTTGACTCCTTTAAAAAGGCAGCAGCGGGTGGATAACAACTTCTGATTATATTCCAATTTATCGCCCAATTAAAGGGTAACTAAATGTTGCCTACTGGGAAATAGCCTGGGAAATTGCGCATACGCCACGTGCTCGCTGACAATTCACTTTGCGGCAAAAAAAAACAAGTTAAAAGCGCTTGATGACATTGCGACTATGAGATACCCACTATTTGACATTGCGACTATGAGATACCCACTAGTTGGGGGAAATTTACTGAAAGAAGTCTCCTGAAATGAGTCAAAAGAAGGTGCCAGGATTATTCTTAATATTCTTATATATTCTCAATAATTAGGCTGAATAATGTTACGTCCTATGAATGCTCCTTTGCCTTGTTACATAAATTTAAACAAATACAACATATCCCTGCTTGCTATCAGATATTTAACCCATAAAAGCGCTTGAAGTGTGTGCGGTGTGGGGTGGGGGGTGGACACTGCAAAGGACTCTGCTGCTCGCTCGTGACTTAATCGAATTATGCATTTTTAATTACATAATAATGCACACACAATCAACTTGTCCGATGGCTTTATGTGCGTGCAAAACAAGGGTGAAATCATTAGATGAATTGCATTTCCATTCACTGAAAGACTCGCCAGGAAAACCTCTGCCTGGTATAAGTTTTGGCAGCAACCTTTTCGGCCTGGTCGAATCATTTATGCAGCTCAATGGGGAAGGAGCAGCCAGGAGCAGCTGTAGAGCTGTCAGCAACGACTTGAAATGTCTGTTTAATGTTATGCAAATTCCATTTTTTCCTATGCAAATTTTTGTACTTCAAGTAAACAACAAGCGAGAAAATCAGAGACAGAAACAGGGAGAAAGAGAGCTGAAGATGAAGATGGGGCGACAATAGAAACTAGGTAAAAGTCAAGCGGATCTGCGCATAGCAGAATACCAAGCCCATAAAATGGTAAAATTTTAATGACAAGCGACAGGAGAAAGGCTACTGTTGGAGGCAGCCGAATCGATAGATACCCTTAAAGAACAGCAGCTAAGCGTGGCAGCAAGTATAGCTAACATTTACCTTAGATTGAAGGACATAACCATCTTTCCTCTAGATGTTTATGCTAATTAATATATACTTTAAGGCTTCAGCTATGCCTCCATCTTTGGCGTGTTGCAAACGTCTAATCAATGTCGTAATATCCGCTTCAAAAGGTACATCTACAATGAAGCCATAGAGCTGGCAGGAGCTGCCAGGAGCTAGCTGGTGGCAGCCACAGCCAGGACATTTCGCGACTTTTAATGGCAAAGAAGAAAACTTTTGCTGCAGCGCCAAAGTACGGCCATGCAGCGGGGGAAACTAATTAGTTAACCATAAACACAAATTGCCCATGTTCTGGCCCACAATCTTTTATGAGCAATACACACATGTTCCTCCGCCATTGGGACAATGTTCTTTGCGAGATTTTCCATGATAAATGTCAAAATGTTCTTGGAATACAATATCAGTGAAGAGGATGTTGCGGTGCGAGTTCCTGGACCCGGTCGCACAATTTGTCAATTTTAATGGCTTTCGATTGTATTTGTGGTAATCCGTCTGTCTGTTTGTCCGTCTTGTTTGTCGCCCAATGCTTGGAGACTATAAGAGCTAGAGCCACCACGGACGAAGGTTCAACAAGATTCAACCACGTTCAACCACGTTCAATCCTGTTCAATCATGTTCAATCCTGTTCAATCCTATTCAAACAGGTTCAATCCTGCTGAAGATGATGATTCATAGATTCATTATTCATGTAGATGTAAAGGTAGATCAAATATTTAAAAAATTCGACACAAATCACATGTGTACTGGCCGAGTATAAAAGTAGTGTCGCGTCAACGGCGACTCAACAACGTTCGCTCTCGTTTTTTTTTTTTTTTGTGTGCTTTTGGGGGCTCGCCTGCTCTTTGGCACAAGTTTTGCCACAGAGCCTTGTACAGATTGCTCGTTCTACCCCAGACACCGGACATGCCACCGTTATTCTGTGTGATGATGTGTTTACCCAAATCAGAAGCAGCCGTCAAATAAAACGCTTTAATTTGAGCCGCAGCAAGAGAGCGAGTAAAAGGACATCAAAGACGTGACTCGTCCTGCCAGCCTAAGCGCATTTTGTGCATAATAAGGCGTAACAGGGCCGAGCACGAGAACATTATGAAAAAATGAAAATAATGGCATTTTTAAGAGTCCAAAGTTTCAGTCCAATTCTGATTGATCCTATATACTATATACTGTACTGTACTCCTGCCTGTGGGTAGGGTTGTGGCATGGCATGGGCTGGGGCTGGGGACACCCTTCTCTGGTCCCTTTTGTCCCTTTTTTTTATGTGGTCCTCAGAGCCGTGCTGAGCCGTTGAGTAATTTTTTCTATTTTCTGCTTTGTTGCGCATTCTCTCTGTCTCTCTCTCTCTCGCTTTGTCTCTGTGGATTGCACACCCATGTTGACCAGTGTACAACATTAACCCAAATCCAACAGATACACTCCACACAGACAAAAGTTAGGTGGATATTAAGAGGCTCCTGCGGGGAAGGGGCATCCTTGAGGGGCATTTTATGTGCTTGAACTCTTAGCTAAATGAAGTAGCCAGTGGCCATAGACATGGCCATAACCAGAAGCTACATATACCACTCATGGCAAGTAGTGCACTGTCATTGACAGTGGGTTGATTCCCCTTAGCTGGATTCCCTTTGTGGACACCTGCTGGGCACTCCTTGCTGTAGTGCCTCGTGTCGCAAATTAATTATCAATGATTCCCATAATCATGGTTTACTTTAATGAAATTTATTGGCGGTGATAGTTTTTGGGCTAAACCAATCAAGGAATGTCTAAGTACAGCTATATATATACATATGTATGTATTATAGCCATCTCCTTGGCAATCATCTGCCACTAATTATCTCTAAATATTTACCACACACACCCTCACACATTGCAGGAGCCTCTCCTTCGTGGCAGCTGTGCGGATAGCCACGCCCTTTGCCAACACACGCCCACTTTGGAAGGGCTTAAACGCTTAATAAATAAAATAGGCAGCTTGGGCCAAGCAGAGACATCGTCGGCTGCAGCGGTTTGGTTGCCAGCGGTTGCCAATATCGATGGCTTTGGCCTTGGCAAGTAGTTTAGTTATAGCGCTGATGTTTCTGCTTCTGGGTCGCATGACAATAATGCATGGAAAACACACTGCCCCGCCCTCCTGTCCCTCCTGCTTGTTGGGGGCCCCTCTGGGTGGGTTAAGCATAAATATGTCAAGTGTTAATTGCTGCCACTTAACGCAGAGCACAAACACAAATACAAGGAGAGACAGCAGCAGAGAGCAGAAGGGAGGGCATGGCAGCAACGAGTGAGACGTGTACGTGTAAATATGACTTTAATCTACTTAGCTAAGCAGCTGCTTGCCGCTCTGAGCCCCTGAATCCCGCCCTCCCCAAGACTTGCTTGGGTTCGAAAGTCGCAAAGCAAACAAAGCCAGAGACACACACACGCACACAGACACATACACATACAAAGGCTGCCACAGAAACGGATACGGGATACGGATACGGATATACACCCTCTCCCTCCCCCCAGGCGCCACACTTGTTACACACCCAATAATGTGCTTTAACAAGTTTCTTATGGCCATAAATTCAACAAGCGAACAAAAGCTCATAAAAAGGGCTCACTCTGCCGCCTCCTCACATCCTGTTTCCTGTACAGCTTGGTCCCTCTGGTGCTCTAAAGTGTGTGCGTAGTGGGGGGAAGTTGATTGGCGACTTGAAACTAAACCCCCCCCAGCGGCTGTCCATATAAATAAAAGCCAACAGTGCACAGACATTCCTTTGACATTTCATATCTCTGGGCGACCAGGACAGGAAATTTCGTACGGAACAAGTGACGGATAGGATCGGTGTAGAGTTGGATAAAATATAAAAAACAAAAAGCTACTATTACATATGCCGCCAGAAGGGAAATTGTATGAAGGATACAAATCTGTTGGTTTGGATGATCCAGCGCACGCTCTCCATTTGGAGAACCTACACCAATCCTCATACAAATATAGCCATCAATTGATGATTATCATTGGGGTAGAGACCCAAACATCATTATCGCTGTCATTATCGATGGGGCCAGGCAGAGTCAGCCAACTAAACTCTTGTCAATTACCATATCAGCAACAATGTTGACCAGAAACTGATTTCACTTAGCGTCCCAGAGAGCCAGAGATACACAGAGAGAGAGAGAGAATGAGAGAGAATCGAACTGTAGCTCCCAGAGTATCATATTATATCCAGACGATGGCAATTTTTGTGTGTTTCGCTCAGTTGTCCAACGCCAGTTCGATGGTAAAGACGCGAAATACGAGTCTATACTATATATTGTATATATAACAGCGCCACTGAAGTGAAAATAAAACCAGTTGAGCAGACATAACATATGTGCATTGGTTATAGATCTAAACGGAATCATTAAAACCCAATACCAATGCCAAAACGATGACGTAGCGCACCCCACAACCAGGCAGGGCAAAGTGAATGATTTTTGGGGGTCCAGAGCAAGTGCAGAGCAAGTGAATCCTTGGTGAAAAGTGAAAATATGCTGCAAGAGGGTGAGGGAGATGCCCCATCCCCATCCCCATCGCCTGGTTTATCGATTTTATATTTTGAATATTGTTGCGCCATTATCAACAGCCATTTATATAGGCGATAATTATATTAGAAGTTTATCTCGCTGGCGATAAACTCGACTCGTTTCGGCGTCGGATTCGTGTGTGCGTCGGTCGGTCGTGTTCGCTGTTTATCTATGGGATTATTACTCACCCATCCACCCACCCAGTCGAAAACCCATGCAACTTTGTCCACTTCGACTCCACTTCGATCCCCAGCTGTGTGTGCCACAAATGTGTTAATCAATGAAACGGAACGTGATCTCTTTGGATTCAGGCATGTGATATCTATCGTTTGATTGGACTCTAACTTGCAGGTGTGTAAACATGAAATCCAACTCCAGCCCCTCCCCACACCATCACCTGTTGGAGAGCAGCTAAATGTCGCTTAGTGGATTGAAACATTTAAAGGTGCTAAAATCACAACAGAGACTCTGTTCACTGTTCACTTGAAGTGCGATCTGTGATCTGTGATCTGCGATCTGTTGTTGCCAATTGGGGGAATATTCCATTTCAATTTTTATTTGGATTATATATAGGAAAATTGCATCAGCAATGTTTATTTAAACATTAATCAAAACATTGTAGGGGTTGTACAATTATTATTATGCATCATTTGCTCTTTATATAGCACAATAATAACTGATAATACGCTCAAGTGTGAATATATAAAGTTAGACGATAACCACGGACAGACAGAGGAGAGACAGAGAGAGCACAACATTGGGGAAGAGTAAATGTCAGTGGAGAGTCCTATACATTGATTGGAAGGGACAGTAAATATGATCCACGCTGTCTGGCACTGCACGAAACTCACTCCCTAACTCCTCCCTCAGCCTAACTCCCCACTTTCCGCGCAGATAAGATTTAACATCAATTTGATAATAACTGGCACATACTAAATGAAAGCCTAACGTGCAAAAAGCGAAAGTAAATGAAGAAAATGTCCAAAAAATATTACAGAAAATTGAATTAAAGCATAAAAATAATACTAAATGGAAAAGGAATCTTGTTTTATTTGTTCTGCCAGCACACCACAATCGATATGCTCCATATATGTATATGAATGTATGTATATTGTATGCGTGAATATATATATATTCAAAGATATTCGAACATGGCTAAGGTTTCACTGCGATTTATGGGGCATGTTGCTGCTGTAGTTTCCCATTTTCCCGGTTTTGTAGGCTCCCGCTCCTGCCTGCGCTGAAAAGTATGCTATATTCTGGCATAGAAATGCTTTTGTGAGTGTGAGTGCGAGCGTGCGTGTGTGCATATATAAGTGTGAGTGCGAGTGTGCGTGTGAGTGCGAGTGTTCATGTGCGTGTGAGTGTAAGTGTCTAAATGCTAATTTGAATAATGACAACGACATCAACGCGCGTGCACCCATACCGCCAGCCATTTTGTGCGTATTTCCGCTGCGGCATCGAGAATTTAGGTTCAAATAATCTGCCATAAAGCATACGTACGTACCATATCCGGTGTGACGGAGCAGGGGGGAACAAGCGCTGAAACAACAGACAAATAAACAAGAAATTATTCAACAGCTACCGAGAGTGTGAAATACAATTGGACAGAGAAAGAGAGAACATGGAATGCTCTCTCTTTGGAAATCTACAAAAAATGTCAGCCAGAGATTTGAATGTTTCTTGTGCCACAAACGTATAGGAAACATAATGCTTGTGTTCTATAAAATCGAAAGAAAAACACTCAAAGATTTAGTCCCTCAAATGATTCACCAACTTTCAGAGTGTCAAAGAGCCACGAAGCAAGGGACTGCCTCAAATCAAAGAAACATTTACAAGGGCTTATGGCGGAATTCACCCCAGACCGACCTTAGACATGCCTCAGACCTTGGCCAAATTAATTTACAATCCACACAATTTCCCGGGTGGCGTGGGAAAGGGCAATGTTTACCCTCATTAGAATTCAGATACAGAACTTCAAAGGGAAAATTGAAATTGAAGGTACAACTCCATCATCCCCAATCCACCACCTTTGTGCTTGCAGAAGCGCGGAGGAGGAGCAGCAGCCGAACATGGATGACGACAAGCTGGTGTCGGATGAAGTGCATCTGAGACAACTGAGTGCCACACCTTTGTGCGCCCTGCAACAGCACCGGCAGAGCAACACCCAGACACATTCCGCCCCGCCAGAGCTCACGCAACGCACTGCGGATGGGAACAAGAAAGAGGCGGATGGGGGTGTGGGTGTGGGTGTGAGTGTGGATGTGGAGAAGAAGGCGCCACCATCCACTGATCCAGAGGAACAGGAGGACAGGGTGGTGCTGCGACGCGCCGCCAATAAGGGCGCCATTGCCTTGGCACAAATCGACGACCTCAAACTGGAGGGCGATGACGATGACGACGATGGTCCGGGTCTAAGTAATCCCGCAGCGCAAACCACAGATGATGAGCAGATTACGGCCACAACCCCCACCACAACAGTGGGACAAGCGCCAGCAGCTTCAGCGGCAGCCTCCTTGGAGGTAAGTCAATATGTGCCTACGCACTTAGAACTAATTAAAAGCGAAACTAAAACCAAAAACAGCAGGATGCGACCACCAGCAGCATCACAACAGCAACGCCCACGACAACGACAACGATAGCCACTCAAGGAGCAGCCATGGTGGCATCATCGGTGGCACCACCGGACATGTCGAAAATCCCACGACTCCCCGGCGACGGTGCCCAGACGGATGACAATGGCGATCTGCCACCCTCGCTGCGTGCCTCGACCACATCAATTTTGTCCAATTTGCGCAAGAAGCAGCAGGCCATGCTTGCCGGAGGTGGTGCTCTCAAGGGGGGCATGGTCAAGCAGACCCCACTCCGAGTGCAATCGGTAAGGATTGTGGAGGCTAAGCGAGCATATGGCCCCAAGCGTCGCACTGAAAGTTGCAGCATCTTTGGCAACAGCAATTTTGGTAAGGCAAGGCGAACCCTAAAGGCTTTTGGGCCAGCTTAAAGTTTCGATTCTCTTGTAGATCACGAACTGGAATCGGGTGCCTCGACATCCAGCATCGCTGGCGTTGGGCCGCAGCGACCGCTGAACAACGAGACATATTCGGCCTTCAAGAGCGGCAACGTGGTCAAGGGCATACTCTGCCCCTCGCTGACCAACTCCTTCAAGCAGAGCTCGCTGGAGCGCAGCTATCTGACGTACACACATCGCCAGCGGCAGAAGTCGCTGATCATTGTGAATGTGGTGGACTTTGTGCTGAAGATAGTGCTGGCTTTGGTCTGGATGCTGCGCCGCAGGCAGCAGGGACAGGGACCCCTAGAGCATGATGATGGAACGGTGCGTGTTCGCATTAACCTTTTAACCTTTAGCTGCTGAACATAGACCGTTTTTTTCATTACAGTACGAATCAATGGCCACGGCCATCACTTGGTCCATCTGCTGTGGCATTGCCAATATGGCCATTTGCTTTCTGGGCTACTGGCGCTGCTTTGCCAACAATTATTTGCACTGGGCCGCGGTCTGTACGTGGGTGCTCTTCAATATTCAGGGTGAGTGTAGGAAGGGAGTGTCATAAATCATGCGTCACCTGCATAGACCGTCAAAATGCTCTCTAATCCTTTTTGGGTGCCTCAAGCGGCGGCAGTCATAAATGTTTTACAACCCAACCCAACTCTACTCTGTTGCAGGATTCGTTGGCCAAAGTGTGGGCTTTGCCGATCGCGAGTACCTGGTCTGGTACATTCTGTTTGTCATCTTTGTGCCGTATGCCATGCTGCCGCTGCCCCTGAAATGGTGCGTAGTGGGTGGCACCATCACAGCCAGCTGCCACCTGGCCGTAATTACCATCATCAAGCTGCAGCATGGCGAGGTAAATGCCAAAAAATGTCCTTTGCAGAGGCCTCCTCAGCTCATGGCCTCTCTCTTTTTGTATCCGCAGGCTAGCATCAATGCGGACTGTGTTCTGTTTCAGATCTTTGCCAATTTCATTCTGTACACGGCCATCAATGTGGCCGGAATGTATACCAAATATCTGACGGATCGTGGACAGCGTTTGGCCTTCATCGAGACCCACAAGGCAATGGAGCACAAGAAGGAGTCCGAAAAGGAGCTGCAGCGCACCCAAAAGCTATTGGATTCAAGTGAGTTTTGAGTCTGAGGAACCCTCAAGGATTGCAGCATTCCTTTTTGCTTTGTTTTGGGTAGCTTTTTCTATAAAGCACAAACCAAAATAGAACTCGAATGTAATTCTCAGTAAACTCAGCTGGGGGTAAGGGAGGGAGCTCTGGAGTACTTCGAGTCGAGTGTTTTGGTGCTTGAGTTTATATTGCGTTTTGGCCCCATTAATCAACTCTGCCCCCACCACTCTCTTGCAGTCCTTCCAAATATCGTGAACAATCAAATACGCAGCGAAATGTACAAGGGCACGGATCCCACCGTGGAGACGCAATTCAACAAATTGTATGTCTATCCCATGGATAATGTTAGCATACTCTTTGCCGACATCAAGGTAAGTACAATCAAGGATATGTCTGGATGTATGCTCATTTAATTATATCCCACCCACAGGGCTTCACGGAATTAGCCAGCAAGACTTCGGCCCAGCAATTGGTGAAAATATTAAATGACCTTTTTGCCAGATTCGATCGTATTGCAGAGGTAAGTCTGGGGGGCTTGGAGGCTGTCTGGAACTTTATTGAACAATTTCCCCATACATTTGCAGGACAATCACTGCCTGCGTGTAAAGCTGCTGGGCGATTGTTACTACTGTGTGTCGCAGTTCGAGAGCGACAACTGGAAGACGCGACCGGATCACGCTGTCTGCAGTGTGGAAACTGGCCTGCACATGATAAAGGCCATTAAGGATGTGCGCATACATACACACGTAAGTGTGCCCCACAAAAAGTGTCTCCCCTTAAAGCCATTTTATGGCTTCAATATGTTGAATTGCAGCAACTGTTTGAGAATGTCAACAGACATCTTTTAGGAACGTTTTTTTGACAAATTTAACTACCATTTTTTGTCAGATTTTTTCTTTTGTTTTTGTGGGTTACTGTTTTATTTTTGCTGCACAATCTCGTGTCCTGTCGCCGACCCTGGCCTAGAGGAGCAGCAGCAGAACTGCGGACGTGTTGACAATTCATTTGTATGCAAATCTCAACAGAGCAAAAGGCAAACGGGCAAACGGGCGAAGGCAAAGCCAAATGGTAGAAACTGGCGACCAAAGCTGCGACAACGAGAACTGTTCAAAATTTCATACGACAAAGTGCCACACACAGTGGAATTTAATTGATTTTTGTTGCCTGTTTGGTTTGCCGCAGAAAAGGAGGTTGGGGAATTCCCTGCCCCCCGCTTCTTGGGGATTTATGCAGCCTGCATTCGCATAATTGGTAGTCGTCGCGACTTAATTGCTGCGCCATTCTCACGATTGACCAACCGACTAAATGATTGACAAAAGTGCACAACAAACAAACAAACAGACTGACTGACTGACTGACTGAGAGAGGAGGAGGTATACTCCCTGTTCTGTGGTCTTGCATACATTTTAAAAACCCAACCACGTTTGCCTACCCCAATTGCAGGTGGACCTAAACATGCGCATCGGCATCCACAGTGGCTCGGTGATGTGCGGTGTTCTTGGTAACAAGAAATGGCATTTTGACGTCTGGTCTAATGATGTTATCATTGCAAATCACATGGAATCTGGCGGTATACCAGGGTAAGTAAAACCATGTCACGTTCTGTGTGGGCTTTGGCCGGAACATCTGAAGGAACATCTGCCTGAGCTGCCATGCTCAAAGGTTTTTGGGTATATGTGGGGAATTACGACTCATCATCGGACTAATAAACAAGGATATATATGTGGCATATATGAATATATATTAGCATAGCAACTTCGACAGTTTTGTTTATTAAATTACTTGGCAAAACTTGGCCCAACTTTAACTCTTTGATGCCGGCATAGTTTCTGTTGCTGTTGCTGCTCCTTCATCTAAGCCTAGGATTTTCCAACCAAATAAAACTACTGCCCAAAGGCTGCCTCCTTTTTGGGGTAAATCTCAGGCTGGCCGCAGTTTTAATTGGCCAATTTGCGGCTCCTCTGACTGCTCTCTCTCTCTCTCTCGGGCCTCCTTGAACAATTGGATAGCAATTTTGCAAGCTTGGCGTGTTTAGACACAAGAAACCGAAATAATAGAATAGGAAAAACACACACACAGAAAACCAGAAACCAAAGACCAGCAAAATACATTCGAGGGAAATTCGAGGCAACCGCAAAGAAAACTGAAAATGAAAAGCCTCACAAATGAAAAGCTCAATTAAATGCAAAATGCTTTGATGTAATTGTGGCCTAGGCGGCAGTAACCAGATGCCAGTCAGTCAGTCAGCCAGTAACCAGTAAACAGTAACAGAACTAAAGAGCCAAAAACCGAAACCTAAGCCAGTCCCAAGACCAGACCCAATTATGAGGGGCACACACACACAGCAGCCCCATTGGGGTAGGGAGGGGGGCACAGGCACACGCCCACACAGAAAACACAAAGGAAAAATTGAATGGAAAGAAAATTGGCGAAGGGGGGAGGGTGCACGCACATTCATTGAAAGCGTATGCAAATATTTGAATTTAATTTTGGCCGAAAACTACAATCCACCCACTCCTCTCTGCAGGCGCGTTCATATCTCGGAGGCGACGCTCAAGTGCCTCAATGACTCCTACGAAGTGGAGCCGGGCAATGGCGGCAGTCGGGACAATCATCTGAAAATGCTAAACGTGAAGACCTTCCTCATCAAGCGCACAGAGCCATTGCGGT
Source organism: Drosophila bifasciata (assembly GCA_009664405.1). Taxonomy (NCBI): domain Eukaryota; kingdom Metazoa; phylum Arthropoda; class Insecta; order Diptera; family Drosophilidae; genus Drosophila; species Drosophila bifasciata. The sequence goes on from CM019043.1 coordinate 44,813,321, forward strand.
AAGTTGGTATCCCACCCGAGGAATCGTTTGGCAATTGTTTAACCCCAAAACTCCCTCTCCCTACCTCCCACCCTCCATACAGACCCAAGCGTCGCTTTGGCACGCGCAGCAGTGCCCACCTGGGTGGTAGTGTGGCTGCGGCTAGCACCACTTCGGGGGCATATGCCGGCTCACCGACTCCGACGGCCACAGCCACACCCATACCGACACCGACACCCGCCCTGCCCAAATCCATATCAGCCAGCGGCAGTGGCAGCATTGGCGGTGGCACCACAACACTGGGCGGCGATGGGGCAAGCATCGATGGCCGGAGTTTGGAGTATGCAGCCAGCATTGCGGTGCCCGCCCAGCAGCCCGCTCAGCTGCTGCAGCAGCAGCAGAAGAAGAACATATCCCTGAACTCGCTGCCCAATGTGGTCGAGGGCGTGGCCATGGACAGTCGCCGCCTGCGGAATGGCGGCGCAGGAGCGGGCACGGGGGCCAACAGTGTGGCCGGGGCACCGTCTGGCATGTCCACGGTATCCTCACCCACCGCAATGATGTCCGCACCGCTGGAGCAGCAGCTGCGCCCAAGGAATGTGGCCAGCATTCAGAATCTGGCGGAGGCAATCGAGGGCAAGGGGCTGATTATCGAGGATGAGTCCACCACCGATTGGATACCCGAGATTCCATTCAAGAATGTGAGTGCCCCTGCCATCCCACTGGATATCTAAACATTTTATCTGTCTCTATGCCACAGTTGAACAGTCCCGAAGAGGGTCTCAATCGTGCTGATTCCATACTCGTGGATGCCAAGCAGGAGCATCGTGTGTCCGTCACAGTTCTCGATGAGGAGGTGCATACTATACCCACCAAAACTAGTTCAATCTTAGCTCATAACTGACAATCCCTGCTTATAGATCGACGAGTTCATAGAGCAGAATATCCAAATCAATTCGAACAAGGAAATACGCAGGGAGTATCTGAATCCCTGGACACTGAAGTTCAAAGACAAATGCCAGGAGCAGAAATTCTGTCAGCTGCGCGAGGATATGTTCCGGTGTGTATACGGGATACGGGTGTTTCTGGCTAATGGAAAGCAAACAATAGGCCCAGCCCCATCCCCACCCACATCCAGTCTTAATTAATGAACTGTTGCTAATTGATTTTTGCCTTTTGCTTCTGTTCCTACTCCTACTTCTGTTTAGCTCCAATATGCTTTGTGTATTTGTCATTTGGATATTTATGGTACTGTGCCAGGTCATCATCATTCCACGATGCACGCGTCTCATTATATGCCTGTCGGTGGGCACTGTGGTGCTCACCTTTTGCTGTGTCCTAGTGATGGCCGAAGAGTTTCCAGGTGAGATAGTAGATGCTTCATAGTATCCAATTTCTATATGAACTTCCGATTGTAGGGCTGCCACGTTTCCTGAAGGTAAACTCTGCCAAATTGGTGCATCAGCGGCAGCGTCGCACATTGTTCATCTGCGGTGTGATCATCTCTATGTGCATGCTCAGTGCCATTGGCCTGGTGCTGTGTCCCTCCTCCACGTACATTGGCACCGCGGATGAGCACTCGCGACTGCTGCGACGGGCTCTGTACTCCTCAAATGCCTCGGTGGCGGAGAAGGAGTACAAGCTGAATGTCTATCTGTCGGCGACGATTCATCACAACATCACCATTAGCACGCCCAGCAGTGGTGTGGGAGCGGCCACATCGGCGGCCTCCCTGGTGGATGCTCTGATGAACGAGAACATCAAGAATGCCCCCACCGAAGAGCTGATGCGGAGCACCCTGGCCAGTGCCCTGAACCTCACACAGCCGCTGGAGCCCTTTGAGCAGTCGCATCGTCCCTACACGCTGACCAGCAACGGGCACAGTGTGTCGCTGAACAACTTTAGCTACGTGGATCACTATGAGTTTCCCCGATCCACCGACATCGAGGGCGAGTGTGCACATCCCGAGTATCTGGTGTTCACCTGGGTGCTCTGTCTCGTGTCGCTGGCGACTGCCCTGAAGCTCTACTATCTGGTCAAGGCGCTGATGGCACTGGGCATGGTGGGTTTCTACACCACACTGATTGTGCTCAAGTTCAGCACGGGCGATGTCTTCAATCTGGGCGATCTGTCGCGGCTGGGCATGCCGCTGGGCGTGCAGATGCTGATACTGCTCATCTCGTTCCTCATAATGGTCTGCTATCATGCCCGATTAGTGGAGGTAAGCAGCAGCCAAGGATTCCCATCTCTGCCCACATCCTTAATGCCATTTGCCATTTGGTATTCCCTTAGGTCACCTCACGTCTGGACTTTATATGGAAGGAACAAGCGGAGCGTGAACTGACCAACATGAAATCTAATCGTGCGCTTAATGACACATTAATTAAGGTAACATTCCCTACCCACCCGCTGTACCTTTCTGTGGCTCATTAATTTAAATGCCGGTTTTTGCAGAACATTTTGCCGGACCATGTGGCCGCCTACTACCTATCCGACGAGCATACGGACGAGCTCTATTCGAAGATGCACAACCTGTGCGGCGTTATGTTCGCCTCCATACCGAACTTCCAGGACTTTTACTCCGAGGACATTGACAATGGCAAGGCCTGCATACGCATCCTGAACGAGATTATCTGTGAGTTGATTGATTAAATGCTTTGCCCTCCCCCCACCCCCCCTCTTCCATCTGTCTAATGGAATCTGTGCCCCACCCACAGGCGACTTTGATGAATTGCTGGAGGAGCCACGCTTCGCTTCTGTGGAGAAAATCAAGACAGTGGGTGCCACATACATGGCTGCCGCCGGTCTCAATCACGAGAGTCTGCGTGCACGGGGCGAGACCTCCGAGGATAGCGTGTGCGACCTGGTGGAGTTTGCCTTTGCCATGAAGCAGAAGCTGGAGGAGATCAACGGCGATGCCTTCAACAACTTCCAGCTGCGCGTTGGCATCTGCAGTGGTCCGCTGGTCAGCGGTGTGATTGGTGCCCGAAAGCCCGTCTATGACATTTGGGGCAATACGGTGAATGTGGCCTCTCGCATGGACTCCACGGGCGAGAATTGGCGTGTTCAGGTGTCCGCCAATACAGCGGAACTGCTCTGCTCTAGAGGCTACACTTGTGTGGTACGTAGAACACTCTACACTTTGGTCATAGCCATAATTTTTATGCTCCCCTTAGAAACGCGGTGAAATCAATGTAAAGGGCAAGGGCATGATGACCACCTACTATGTGCATCCCAAGGGCATCACGGAGAGCCAACTGATTTCACCTGTACGCCTGCCAGCGGGCATACCCCTGGCTCCGACACCGAATCTTCAGCGTCAGACCTCGCATCATGGCTCCTTCAGTGCCGTGGTCTTTGGCATGCTTCAGGCCAGCAAGCGAAGCACAGCCATACCCGGAACTCGTAAGATTCCTGGAAAGTATTTACATAGAAATATCTTCCTAACTCTTTAATCTTTCAGCCACTGGCACACCATCGCCGCAGATTCGTCGCGGACATCGGGGCAGCACTTTCAGTTCGGTTCGTCTGTCCCAAAAGTCGACGCATGTGAATCCCGTGCGACGTAATACAACGCGTGTACGAGGACGTTCCTATCGCCAGAAGAAGGTAACTATAACGAAATAAAATAATAATTGATAGTATTTTTAATTTCCCCAAAACACACACTTTCAGAGTTCGTCCAACAATTCGATTGTGACCCAGGCCAGTTCCAGCTATATGCCATCGTTTCGACGCATCGATCAGATTGAAACGACCATATCGAAGAGTCACAACGATGCGTTATAGCCAACGACGCGTAGTAATTGGGTCTAAGTCGATCTCAAGAACGATTGAAGAACGAAACTGTCTGACGAATTTATTTTTGGAACGATTTTTATGCTTGAAAGTACAGTTGTGCTTGCAAATTTGTGGACTGTACGAGTATGTGTGTAGCTTAATCAATGGAATGGAAATCGGCCCAGATGGCTGGCTACTTAGTAGAATTTTTAAAATAAAAATCCTAGAAATCGTAGTTCCAAATGAATGTACAATTTCTTGCATTATATCTCAGCACAGTTCTAGTCGTTAAACTTAAGATGATATCTTGTCATTTTTGTGTGTGTTTCAAAGTCTAGAGTGTAGAGTGTAAGAACCAACCGAACCGATGCCAATGATCCTACTAACCCTGTTCAATTTTTAACAGAAATATATAATATACAAGTAATACCCATTTTAGGCTAATTTTTGTAGACCATTAGTAGACCATTTAAAAACCCATAAATCCCATAGTCAAATCTAATATGTATTCAAATTGTTGTACAAATATCTTCACAGTTTTTTTAGCCAAGAAATTTATGTGTAAATAGATTAAGGGAAAACCCACATGTACTATAATATTTTATGTGTATTTATGTGTAAACTTCCCATTAAAAGGCCGTAGATAAGTGAGACGACACACAAACATTGAAAACATATAAAATTGTAGAGTTATGATCAGCCCACAATAGTACCAAATAAAATTTATGCACCCCATATTGTAATTAAATAAAAGTTAATACAAATAAATGTGATAAATTAAAGCGATCAAAAGCTCGAGGGAAAACTGAGTTTTCCCATTCAAAATGTGGGTTCATTCGTTCGGTTCGTAATCATAACGGAAGCCAGACAAATGGCCAAAACACACAGACATGGCCATAAATATACTGATGTCGGGGGGGAGATAAGAGCCAAGAGAGGCGGCGTCCGAAGTTATTAATACACCGGAAGATCGAACTATGACTATGGGATGTAGTCATCATATAACCATATAATTCTCTTACAAATTTTGGATTTTGGACAGCTAAAGTTTGATTTTGATTAAATTTTGATTTCATTGCATTTTGATGCATTTGAAATGTTTTCCGATCCTATTCAGATTTAGCCCCTTGATAGATATAGTCTTTCTCTATGATATGCATTTTTAGTTTTCTGTTGTTTCTGTTTTTTGTTGTGGACGCCACAGATGTGCGCCCTTTGCATCATATGTCCATATATGTACTATAGTGTAACCTGGATCTTCCTGACCTGTCTACTTCCTTCCTTCTTTTCGTTACAAACATCTGCTGAAAATCATAATACCTCATCCAAAAAAGGTAAAGAAACGCCGAAACCAAAACCGTAAATTCATTTAAATGAATGCAACCGCCACAAAAATACTATTTTTATCACAGATGCGTCTGTCTGCACTATGGTCAGGGGAGGGGGCGAAGCGGAGCGGAACGGAACGGACAGCTGGAGCCGAAAGCCAATTCCACTTGTCTGCTGCAGACGTCGCCGTCGACGTCGCCGTCATCGCCGCTGCTCATCCTCTGCTTCCTTCCCACGTTGGTTACGTTTCGTTGAGCGAAATGATGAGCACATTCAAATTGTCATTTGAATTCACGCACACACACACACACACACACAGAAGCAGTTCGGAGAAAGACCCAGCATAGAGAAGCATAACATCAAGAAGGAGAGTTGGAAGGAGGAGGAACTATTACAAATGTTGACCCAAACCACTTCTTCCACTTATTGGCGGCAGTGTTGTGATAAGATATGCTCTCCCTCTCCCTCGCTCTTTCTATTGTAATGCGTGTGGTGTTCAAGAAGTGGAAGAAGCATAGCATATGCTGCAAACAAAACATTTGAATGAATGAATGCGAGTCAATTTCACTTTTCACTGCCTTGTTGGTGCATTTTTAATGTAGTTTTGCCGCTTCCTCTGTCTGCCAGCCAAAACGCCCACCTAAAGTGCGCTACAGCAGAAACGTTAGGGCATATTTTTGACAATAGGATGAGATGTCAGAAAGAAAATGAAAACCAGTTTATAGGAGAATGCATTGTATTAACCGTATTCTAACCTCTACATACTACATACACAACCATACATTTAAATGTAGTCAAAAGCAGCGCACTATATGGGGCTCATATACCCGAAACTTTTCCCGGCATGCACTTTTGCTTCCGCTGCCGGCGCCGACACCGGGCGCAACATGTGTTTGTTTTCTTGTACATCTGTATGTATGTAGGTGCGTGCATGTTTATAAACGAGTATGCGTGCGTCTGGCAGTGTGTTTCATTCATAAATTTGGAAGAAGAAAAGAGATAGGCAGCGGACATGAATGAACAGGGGAAGAGCAAACACACATGCCATTTTACATTCAAATTCCGTTTCCATTTCGACGGCGACACTTGTAAGCGGCTACGGGTAGCGTTTTAACGGCAAGAAGATACTGTTTGAACAAAACCCAGATTTAACAATAATTAACCGGAGTTTCAACCTGCAAACAACAATAAAAAAATCAACCGTGCCGGTTCTAATTAATTATTTAAATCAGATTTGCATAAAATTTTAATTTCGAAGACAAAGTGCCAAAGTATCGATATACGAATCCTGGATGTAGATGTGAACAACTATCGGAACTGTCCAAAACGAACAAGAGTTTCGTAACACCAAGCTTTCAGCTTGAAAAAACTTAAAAAATTTCCATTTATCGCTCAAAAGTATCGGAATTTAAGCATTAATTTAACATAAAATAGGGTATAAAAATGCCCATATGATTTCCGACCACGGACAGAGAACGATTAGCCCATTGTGTACTATAGGGTATTTTAATACAAACACGCATATTCTCAAAACTTTAACCTTTTTTTATGCATTTTAGGTAAAAGATATCGTGGGGGCTATTAGGGATAAGTGATTTTTTCTTTGGTATATCTTTGGTATATTTTGGTATTTTTTCTGCTAGTCAGGGCGGTATACTTTATCGATAAGTCCGCGGTCACACTGACGTTGAAATTTGCTGCGAGAGGTTGGATCGCGGATGCGTGCGTTTTCGTTAAAAACATACACAAGTGTGTGCGAGCTGAAAATCCGTTTTGATTAAAGATTTCGTTTCGTTTTATAGAACTGTCGAGTGTGCATGGAAAACATTTTGTGTTCGTGTGAATTTAAAGCATTTATTTATCTCTGGCAAAGTGCATTTTCGGTTTAGCGGCTGCCACAAAACAACACAAGTCGACTCATAATTTCGTCATTCCGCGAGTGATATAAATGCAACACTGCGGCCTGTGGAATTATACAAGGCGTTGATTAATTAAATAATATTCTGCGTATTTTGGTCGGTAAATTGGCGCGAGAAACATAATTGCAACTTGCAAACGCAATATCATTTGCACGTTGCAAGTTGCAAGTACACCTGGACACTCGGAAAAGAGCTGCCTGATATGAGAGCGAGCACAAAATGCTTCTGAAAAAGAAACGCTATATGTACGAAGAGCGGGACGGCGCTATTGACGCGCTCGTCGTCGAGCCAAGCAGCAACAACAACAAAATGGCCGATACACGCGAAGTGCGCATTGAAGAGCAATTAAAAGTGAAAATTGGTATGTAAATTAGTGCGAAATCAATGAAAAACCAATCGTTAGCATAAAGGAACGGACAGTGCATTGGCGGGCAGTGAAGTTTGGCCGCCAGCAACGATTTTACTGGGCGCAAAGTGTGAAGGAATGTGGACAGCGTCGCCCAGCAGTGTGTAGGCAGCGCTGAAATATAAATTATTAATAAAACACCAGCAAAAGCCTTGAAAGTGACTAAAGAGTGCGAAATACAGTGGCAATATTAATTGGCTTTCAATGGAATGCAATAAAAACAAAGCTGGCATGCAGCAAACATATATTTTTGTACAGAAAATGCATTTTGAGTGCGAGAGCAGCAACGTGCTATCCCGCTTGCTCTTGCGTGTCATTCGACTGTTCAACTTTCGTTGTGTGCGTGTGTGTTTCTCCCGTTTTTTCGGTGTGGTTTGGTGTTTTTTTCGTGCAGCAAGCAACAAACCAGCATTAAAATTACATTTGTTGTTGGTGGCTGCTGCTGCTTGCCACCCGACAATGGCTTGGCTGAATGTTACGGCATTCAGCTCGCCCCCGCCTGCCCACCGTTAGCATGCGCCCCTTTTTGTGAATGAATTTCATTCGAGTGTCTCTCTCTATGTGTGTGTGTGTGTGCGCGCGTTGTGTATGTGTGTAGCGCGCAGCTACACCAACACGAGATCCAGCAACAGTGTGTGGGTTTTTTCATGAATGGAATTTTCGAATTCGGTGTACTTTTCTCTTGAGTCGCTCGCTCGCTCGCTCGCTCGCTCGCTGGCGACGACCGCCTACGAACACATTGGCGAAAAACTCGGCTTTTTATGAATGATTATCATTGAGAGAGTCAGAGCCAGGCCAGCGCAGCGCGACACCCCAGCATCGATTAATGGTTCGCTCGCTCTCACTCTCGCGTGTATCGGTAAAAGGTCAAACTCATGAATGACAATCCCCGCACACACTCTTCTTACTCATCATCAACATCTCTCTGGCGCTCCTTCTCTATCACCACGCACGCTTATCTGGCGAGAGAGGCGGTGGGAGAGAGCGAGAGCGAGTGAGCAAAGCACCGTTTGGGGCCTTTTGGTTGCGGTTGTTTTTTCGACTGGTTCAACATTTCCTGTATTGCCTTTTTTTTGTCGCTTTCTGTAAAAACAGAATTATGAAAAACCACAACGAAAAAAGGGTAGCTGCTGCTGCTGCTGGTGGTGTTGTTTTTTCCCCCCCACTCCATCTGCTCCATCCGCTCTGATTTCAATTTCACACCTGCATGGTACAGGGTCACCCCATCCCCCACTTCATGCCCCATGCCCCATGCCCCCCATTCATACACACATTTGATACACATTTATTTTTACCTCTTTTTTTCAGCACATTTTATGCCATGCCATGCAGCGACGCTCCTCCTCCCTGTCTCACTCGCTTACTTTGAATTTCATTTTCCACCTAAACAATTTCAATCTTCTCTCGATTCATAAGCAGCTTTTGCTACGCTTCTGCTTCTGCTTCGGCTTCTGCTTCTCCCTTTTGCCCTCATGGCTCTGGCACATAAATTATATGCAAAGCTGCAACAACAGTGTAGCAGCCGCTTTTGATTTCCGTTTCCCATCGCCAGAGTTTCCTTTCTTTCATTTTGTGTCTCCCCTCCCTTTCATTCTTTCGCGTGCTGCGGTTTAGTGTGTAGTGTGTGGTGTGGTGTGTGTTTCTTCTTGGGCCATAAAACTCTTGCTTTTGCTTCTGCCTTTGGCTTTGGCTCCCCCTTGAAAGAAAAAAAGAATCTTCTCAGCTGCTGCTGGTGGTGCTGCTGGTAGTGCTGCTGCTGCTGCTGCTGCTTCTGTTGTTGTTGTTGCCACTTTTTGCACGCTTCAATTGTTTTCGCATGCGCATGTGTCTCTGTCTCCTCCCCATCCCTTTGTCGGCTGTCCTCCAGGTGGTCCGTCTTTTGTCCGTTTCCTTTGTAGACCGCATGGGTGTCTTCTGTCTTGGCAGCTTGGAGCAGCGCTGCTTCTTTTGTGGTTGGCTGGCTGCTTCTACTTTTAACCCTTCATTTTTTTTTTTTTGTGTGCACTCGAAATATTGAAAAATATTATGTGGTTCGATGGAATGTCCACTGGAACTTTATGGTAACTGGAGCCTGAATTGGGCGGAAATAGGTATTACATAGGAAATACAAGAAAAAAAGCTTAAAAATATCAAGTAACTGGAAAAAGTTACACTGTTTATACGCTAGATTTGTTTAGTTGAGATTGTCTGTCTCTGTATTCAGTCATAATGATTTGAAGAATGAAAGTTTTATTCATTTCCTATAATCATCTTTGATTATTGCATCATTATGGCACATTAGCTGTGTCACCTCACCTTTTCACGATCTTCAGACAGTTGCCTTTCCTCTATTCCTCTGTCTGTCTGTATGTAGGTACATACATATATCTCTTTCCTCTTTCTCCTAAAGTGTTGGGTACCCTCTTCTTTGTGCCGCATACTTTTCTCAAGTTTCATATTTCCACTTCATTATGCTTTGCATGCTTAATACCAATAATAATACTTCCCCCCCATACACACATTGTGCTCCCTCGGTTTCAATTACACAAACAACAAAGTTTCGCTTTTGTTGCTACTTGCAACTGGAAGCTTTCCATTTTGTTGCTGCTGCTGCTGCTGCTGACTGCGATTTCTATAGGAAATCTCCGCCTCCTCCGGTGGTGCGGTGCTTTGGTGACCGAAATTGGCGTAATACATTTCCACTTAATTAAAATGTTTGGCGCATAACCTGAATTGAATTTCGTTTGTCTATGAGAGGAGAGGGCAGGCGGACGGACGGGCGCAGAAAGGGTGACTCATGATCGATTACTCATAGATTGACTGTTCTCTCTCTCTCTCTCTCTCTCGCTCTCTCTCTGAATAGATGCTGGAATATCAATGACATTTACATGACAAATGGCCAGAGAATTGGCTGACAACTTTTGTTCTTTTCTGTTGGGTTCTCCTCATCCAGACCAGACCAGACCACACACGCAATTGGGATTTCGTTGAACTTGAAACCAGAACACAACACACACACACGAGTGGCAGTGGCAGAGCTCTATTTAGTTGCCTTTGTGGTTGTAGTGCTGTTGCTGTTGTTGTTGTAACATATAAACAAGTAGAAGTATGTTCTCTTAAAGTCTCGCACAATGACAACAACAATAAATAGTTTAGCTAAAAAAGGTAATTAATTAAAAGCCGGTTGGGTCTTGTTCTCTTGTTGCCCCTGCAACCCACTCTGCTCGAACACCAAAACAAAAAACAACCAGCAGCAAGTATAGAACTCTAAATGGAAGGAGGTCGAAGCTGTAAAGATACCCTTGAAGATTGCACATATGGAAGCTATATATACATAAATAATGTACATATATATATACGTAATGGCTTTGACTCTTGATTATTGATATAAAAGACTAGAAAGTTCTTTAATGTTCAGTTTTGGGAAAGTTGTGGTATACCCCCCCAATCTTTGGGTAGGGTATCAAAACTGGTTTCAACTGAAGAACTTTTCTCGTGGGTTCTTTTTGAATCTCTCTCTTTCTCCCTCTCCCTCTCGTCAGTTTGGTTCTGTTTTCTGCTGTTGACAATTAGTGTTTTGTCTCCCTCTCTCTTAAGTAGTCAGGGTTCAAATCATTTTTCTAATACATATCTCTAACCGAACAATTAAAAATGGAATATTTTCACTTGAAATTTGTCCGAAGCGAGTGAGAATGTTAATTAGGGCTTAAACGCTTGGCCGCCAAGAGGGAACGGGATTCTATTGGCTCTTGCTCCACTGTGCCACACCACACAGAACTCTGTTTTGCTGTTGGTTTTGCTCATTGCTGCCCCAGCACTTCCAAAGAACGAACAATTTTATGTAATTAGCGCATTACTAAAATACTTTTTATTCAGGTCGCCTCCGAACAGAGCCAACCATCAGAGTGGACAGAGAGAGGATTGGGGGAAAGATGAGAGCCTGCTGTTCTCCGCAGATGGAAACGAATCGAACCGAACGGTGGCCTGGTCCCCCCCGAGACATGGAGCAGCAGCATTACAATCACAATGACAACGATGACGTTGATGAGGCTGCGGCTGCCTGCTGCATGCCCCCCCATCCATTCGATGATTAACATTTGTCTCTCCCCTCTCTCTCTCTCTCTCTCTCTCTCTCTTTTCGCTGTCTCTGTCTTTGGGCTTTCCACACAATGAGGCAGGCAGCAGCATGTTATACATTTTTCCTGGCTCTGTTTTTCCCCCCCGTATTTGACGTTTTTCCCTCTTTTTATGACTTAACGCTTGACCTCTTCGCATTTACTTTGATGTTGTTGACTTCGGCTGGGGTCAGAGGCACAACTAAAAAACTCCATGGGCCCTACCCCTGCCCCCATCAAGGCTCTGGTTGAACTTCACGCTGTGTGTGTGTGTGTGTCTTAGCTCTTGTGCGGCTCATGTAATTTGTAATTAAAAGTAATTCTCATTTTATTTCACTCTTTTTGAGGTTGTTATTAATTTTCGTAGCCATTATATTTGTGTGCGCTTCGCTGGCCAGCGGCACTGTGCCGCTGTGGCTGGTACCTGTGCCCCCTCGTGTTCCTACCTCAAGTGTCGTTTCTTTTTACAGCAGCGGAAATGTCACGGGGGCCAACAGAATATGTTTTAATGTTGGAGACACGATTTTAATGGGCCTTCTCTCTCTCTCTGTCTGTCTATTACAAAACAAGGGATCATTTGTTGGGGATCGAGTGTTTAGATGCCGCCTCACACTCGCCTTGGTGGTTAGGAGACCTTCTCAACCATTCGATAATGTTTCTGTTTAACCGAGAGACATCCGAGGAAAATAGTTGTCCCAACTGATATTCTCGCTCATGTGGGTGGGTGGATCTCGCTAATCAGATGATATATTTCTCATGTCAGCAGGAAGGAAAAAACTCTCGGAACAGAGAACTATTGGGGTTTTCTCTGTCCGTCAAAGTCTCTTGACACTGACGCCATGCGACGACGACTTTTCCAGCGTGCGCATGCCTACAAAAGGTCTGCTGTGTGGGCGTTTTTCACAAAAGTTTATTTATTGTTATTATATTTTTATTGTACAAAGTCAGGCAAGTTTTGCTGTTGCTTAGTTTTGTGGCGTGACTGGTCTCTAATGAGCAGCGTTTGTCGTGGCATTGCCTCAGTTAATAGGCGGCGCGGCTCGATTTGGTCATATCAAAATGGAAGTCGTGTGTTGTGCGGTGTGCGTTGTGTGTGTCGAAGTGGTGTTCAAGGGGTGTTCGAGTGTTGATGTGCCTAGAATTGGGCAATTGAAGGTTAATAGTGCCAAAAATACAGGCGAAAGCTGTATCTGCCCCTGTGCCACTTTGCCACAGTGGCTGTAGCTATCAGCGTACATGAATCTTAAAGAAAGGCCATGATTTCACTCAAATATATAGCCTGGCAACAGTTTTTTGCAAACATAAGAATGACACAGCACCCAGAAGCAGCAGCAGAGGGAGAGGGAAGGGAAATGGAAAAGAGTTGTTACTCATCCTGGACATTGATATGGACAATATATCATTATATAGAGACACAATACGTACAATATAAATGTGTATACAATATACACTTGTATACAGCAAAAAATTGTTAATAAACAAAGTGCTGCAGATCGCAGCGGATCGGATCGATGACGTTGATGAAAACGGCAATAAACATGATGCCCTGCCCCCCTCAAATTCGTAGAGCAGAAGCCAAACAAAGTCGGCCACAAGTCCAGAGAGAGGGGAATGGAGGATGATCATGAGAAACGTAATCAGACCGGAAATCGATCAGCACGTACAGATAGAGAGAGAAGAGGTAACACAGCCACAGATACAGATACAAATACAGATTAAAGAGGAATGAGGAATGAGAAGAAACCCAAAGGAGTGAAGAGGCTGCGCAGCCTGCAGAAACGAGTTTCTCGATCTACTGCTCCTCCACAAATCAACTGAATAAAATGAAGCAAATTATGAACACAACAAAAATAGAAGGAAAACCGTCTGGGCCAGAATAGTAAGGGATTGTCTTAACCAGTTTTGCCAGTAACACAATTTTATAGGCCCTTTTATCCAAAAACGAAACGAGCCGTGCCGAAGCGAAAGGAAGCTAAAACGGAAAAGGAAGTTCCACTTACAGGGATCATAAAAGTTATAGATAGGAAATACATAACTAAGTAGGAGTGGACCTCTCGTTGGGTCCAAGGGTTTTTCCCACCTTTTCTTCTATCTCGTAAGTGTGTGTGTGTGTGTGGTTCTACCAAGTGCAAACAATCATTTTTAGCTACAGGAAGCTGACGTTTAAACAAACAGCCCACAGATACTCTCGGTACAGCGATAGAGATACGAGAGACAGAACAAGAGAGAGGGTGAGCGTGAGGGAGAGGGAGATCCCAGAACTGGATCCGGCCCTGCCTGTCTCTGTCTCTGACTATGTGTAAATCTCTCATCCGCTGACGGAGCACAGCAGCAGCAGCAAAAAAAAAATATACAAGAATTTATCTCTATTTCCGTTCCTTTGCATAAATGTCTGGTGCGCCTGGTTTTTGTTTCATTTGCTTTTTTAGAATTTATTACACACACTCCCCATGTTTTTCTCTGCCTCTGGCGGCCCACAGAACTTCCTTCTTTACTCTTTTGGATACCCTTTCCCGAGTTGAGAGTACGATGAGACGGAACAAGCAATTTGCGATGCATTTTGCAAGCAATTCTGCTTGGGTATACCTCTAGTCGGTGCTCGCTTTTTGCATTGCTCTTGGAGTAATCGCCTCATTAATTCGCGCGCCTTTCATGCTGCACTGGAATCAATTTGCATATTGTGCAGAAAGAGCAGAAAAGAACAGAAAAGCGAGAGGAAGCACGGAAAGGAAGGAAAGGAAAGGAAGGCGAACGGAATAAAAACGAAATCTACTTACAGAGTCTTTAAATTTAATTTTGTGTCTGGCGAGAAGGAAATCATGAAAATTTCAGACATTTAATGAGAGTCTTGCCCTCCTCCCGCACCAATCCCCTCGCGGTCGATGTCTGGAGAGGAAGGGAAGTCAGTCAATGATGGGCGTGGAAATGAGATCGTGTGGTAATTTTCACTCCAAAAACCTGACATTGAGGTCTCCCCCCCTCCCACTGGCAAATGTCAATGTTTGGGAGGAGAAAGAAAAAACCAATTTGTTGGCGGCGCTCCCCTTAGAAGTTTTCATGGTGGCATGTGGCATGAAGGATGATGGTTCTATTTCGGGTATATCTCGCTGAAAAACGCTGAAAGAAATATGCCTCATGTGTGTGTTTGTTTGGGGATATACATACATATGTGGACACCCATATATCATCATACATTGATCTGGTTAATTATTTCTGGATCTCCTCTCCCAACCATATGCATTAGCTGTAATGGATCGTTTGTGTTATTTCAGCAAAGTAAACATTTTTCAAAGATTCTATATTTTGATATTAGATTGTATTTTAATTTCTATAGCAAATGAAGAGATTCCAAAAATCTTGAACTTAAATCTGACTGAACTTCCGCTTGGTTTTACGAGTACGGGTATGGCATGCATAATACTCGAATCTCGATCTCCGGAGAGGGGCTCACTGCGCTCTATTCCCCTTTATCGTGTGTTGGGGTTTGTGTCTGGAATATGTAATAAGATTATCGTATGATTTATTTCAAAATGCATTTGAAGGTCGTATGTGTATATATCGTACAGAGAATCTTCTTCATTCACGATTGCATATGAGGAATGTGCAGAAGTTTCGCCATTCCTCGTGGGGTTCTTCGCGTGACGGTTCTCTTCCCCACTCCCCCTCCAGGGCACATTTGCAATTCTTTCGCTTATCTGCAAACAGTTATCTCTTTCTCCCCGTCTCTTTCTTTCGCTCTTTCTGTGCCGTGAGTAAGCGGAAACTACTACGACGAATGAATGGTGGAAATCTATAGAAATTCCATGATTATATCATTAAATTTAGAAAACTATGATGCTGCCTGATTTGCATGGCATGGCATGGCATATTCGCTTAAACCGACAACAAAAACCAAAAGCAAATGACGAAAAGGAATGACGAAAAAACCGAAATAAAAAAAACATATACGAATATTCCATTGAGTGTCGGTAGCCCCGGCCAATGACAAGGCAAAGCCATAAAAAAAACACACACATAAATAAATTATAAACGTCACAAAAATGTACGAAAAAATTTCAACACTGGGATTCCCCAACCCCCCTTAAGCACCCGCACCCCTCCTCCACTCACCATCCCCCCTGTCGCTTTGAAAGCATCACAGCCGCCGCGCGCGCAGTAGTGTAGTAACACAAAGTCAATGCTGGCTGGCGCCCGGCAATGGCAGCGACGTTGAGATTTCATGAATGAAATTTACTGTTGCTTTTTCAGCTACACACACACACACACCACACCGCATGGTCAAAGCGAAAACAAGAGACAGCCCAAAAGTGTGTGGAGAGAGTTGTTGTGAGAGGACGAAGAAGCAACAGCAGAGGGAGGAGAGTACGAGAGAGAGAGATAGACTTGAGCAAAAGACACTTTTGATTTTTGTCATTCTTGCCCATTTGCAAGAAGGCCGGCCTCTTCCCTCCCTCCCTGTGTGTGTGTGTGTGTGTGTTTTGGCATACAATATGTGCTTTTATTTCTCTTCCCTGCCATCTGCTTCCCTGCCTATGCCTGCCTCTTCTTGTGTTTTGTACGCTTTTTCATTCATTCATAAAAGAAGGAGAAAAAAAATATGTAGACAACGGATGACGACGAAGACGAATGATGAATGTCTCTTTGTTATCAAGCAAAAGTTGTTGCTGTCGCATAGAGTGAGAGTGTGTGAGAGAGAGCAGCGGCTGCTGCTGTCTGCGATTGTAAAAAAAGTGCCGTTGTTTTGCTAAACAAAAATACACACACCAACAGCAAATACATATAGCCCCATTGATAGGCATGGCTGATAGCAAGAGACGGCTGCTCTCACCTAGCTAACTAGCTAGCTAGGCCTGCCCTCCACCCCACGACCCACAGCACCGCAGCTGTGTCAATAGCTCTTCGGTGTGGAAGGGGGAGGGTAATGGAGGCCATTCCATAACGTTTTCTCAATGAAAAACAAAAAAAAATATAAAATAAAAACGAAGCTACGTATAAAGTGAGCAAATCAGACATTTTTGCGCATTGCCTGCCGCCTTGTCTAGCACGCATGCACAAATACACACAACACAACACAACACACACACACACGAACGCATATACCTCAACACTAGCGCACACCTGAACAGTTACAGACTTGAAAGCAAACGCGCGTAGTCGCAGCAGAGGTCAAAATAATGTGAGCTTATCAACATAGATTTCTTTTGCTTTCGATATTCTTTTTGCTCTAGCCATTGTTTTATCTCCCTTTGATTATGTAGGTACCCTTTCCCCTGTTACCTTTTGCAAGCACTAGTATCTTGACCGTTGCTGTGCGGTGTACTGGTGTGCACTTATTATATTTCCGCTTGACTGCCGCTAATTTCTTTCATTGAGCAACCGTTTGCTTGCCTTGTGGTTCAGCTGGTCTGGTCTGGTCCGGTGCCTCTGGCACCCTCTGGCATAGACCCTCTCTTCACCCCTTTTTTTGGCGAGGGCTTATCAACGCTGATGTTATTATAAACGTTTATAACTCTCTCTCTGTGTTGCTCTTTGCAAGCCCATGAATTCCATGTCTGGCTCTCTGGTGGGTCTAAACAAGCGCCAGGTGCCCCTCATTCTGTGTCCTCGTTGTTGTTTTTGTTGTTGTTAGCCAGATGGCAAGGCATCCAAAGTCAAAGCTCCACAAATGAAAGCATTCGTTGCGATGCAGGCGCACGCACAGGAAGTCACGTTTGCCGCTGCACTCCGTTTTCGGAAATCAAAAGAGACCGCTAAAAAAATGGTGTAATGAATAATGAGTACAATTTACAGGAAAGCCGGACTGGTTGGTCTCAAGGCCAATCGATAATCGATATTACAATGCAAATTATTAATCTAGAAATTGGTTTCTCTTTTTTCCATTTGCAGGCGAGGCAAAGAATCTGAGCAGTCGCAATGCGGCCAACACAAGCTGCAGCACACAGGGCACACGAGATGTCTATTGCACAATTGCCCTCGATCAGGAGGAGATATGCCGCACACCCACCATCGAGCGAACACTGGCCCCGTTCTACGGGGAGGAGCATCAGTTTAAGATTCCGCGCCGTTTCCGCCACCTGTCCATCTATGTGTGGGATCGGGACATGAAGCAGGACAAGCCAATTGGCAAGATTGCGATAAAGCGCGAGGAGTTGCACATGTACAATCACAAGGACCATTGGTTCACGCTGCGGCCCGTCGACGCGGACTCGGAGGTGCAGGGCATGGCCAATATCGAGGTGGCCTTCGAGGAGCATCCGCCGCTGCTGCTGACCGAGAGCATATCGGAGGTGGCCCAGAACACACACTCCTCCAATCTCCACCACCACCACCATCACACACACACACACAGTCGGCAGCATCCGCAGCAGCGCGCCCACCAGAACGACTACAAGGAGAACAGCGAATTGAGCAACATCCAGAGAGCGGCAGCAGCAGGATCGGGGGGTGGAACTGGCGGACACTCGGCCGGCATGACACTCAAGAGTCGTGCAGCGGGCCTCTTCGGACACGTGCACCATCCCCAGCAGCAACAGCAGCAGCAGCAGCATCAGCAGGCACAGCCCCAGCAGGTGTCCAGCACCAACTCCTCCACAGACCAGTTGGCCAACTGGAAGAATGCGCACGCGAGAAACGTACGCGTGGCGATCCGTGTTCCCGCCTGCGTGGATTTGGCCAAGAAGCAGGGCACCTGCGACCCCTTTGTCATCTGCACCGGCCACTACAGCAACAAGCAGCAGATTACGCGGCGGACAAAGCAGCGAAAGAAAACCGTCGATCCGGAATTCGACGAGGTGATGTACTTTGATCTCTACATCGATGCGGAAGCCGGCGGAAACACGGCCACCACGGGCAGCAACAAATCGTCCGGCTCCCTGGAATCATCGGCGAACAAGGCATATGCCATCTATCCCTTGGGGGGAGCCGATCTCGTGGAGATTGTGGTCAGCCTGTGGCACGACGCACACGGTGCGATGGCCGACAAGGTGTTCCTCGGCGAAGTGCGACTCCCCATGCTCAACAAGCAGGAGCAGGCGGCAGTGCAAGCGGCAGCCTGGTACTACCTTCAGCCCCGCTCCCTGTCCAACAGCAGTCGTTCGCTAAACACGACGCCGCGTTCCTGTGCCACGCCGCCTGGCACGAGGCTCAGTGTGGACTCCACAATTGGCTCGCTGCGTCTGAATCTGAACTACACCGCCGATCACGTATTCCCGCTGGCCACCTACGACGATTTGCTGAACCTGCTGCTCGAGTCGGTCGACCAGCGGCCGATCACCGTCTCCGCTGTGTCCATTCTGGGCGAGCTGGTCTCCGGCAAGACGGAGGTGGCCCAGCCCCTGGTCCGCCTCTTCACGCACACCGAACGCATTGCGCCGATCATCAAGGCGCTGGCCGATCACGAAATATCGAATCTGACCGATCCCACAACCATCTTCCGTGGCAACACGCTCGTCTCCAAGATGATGGACGAGGCCATGCGGCTCTCGGGGCTGCACTATCTGCATCAGACGCTGCGGCCCGTTCTCTCCCAAATCGTGGCCGAGAAGAAGCCCTGCGAGATCGATCCCAGCAAGGTGAAGGATCGCTCGGCCGTCGACACCAATCTGCATAATCTGAAAGACTATGTGGAGCGGGTGTTCCAGGCGATCACCAAGAGCGCCGACCGCTGTCCGAAGGTGCTGTGCCAGATCTTTCACGATCTGCGGGAGTGTGCGGGCAAGCACTTTCCCAGTAATCGCGAGGTGCGCTATTCTGTGGTTTCCGGCTTCATATTCCTCCGATTCTTTGCTCCGGCCATACTGGGACCCAAACTCTTTGATCTGACCACCGAACGATTGGTAAGTGGACGCCGCCAAAGCCCAAATGAATCTCTTTTTCATTCCTTGACTGTCCTTTACAGGATGCCCAAACGAATCGCACGCTGACGCTCATCTCCAAGACGATACAATCGCTGGGGAATCTCGTCAGTTCGCGGTCGTCGCAGCAGCCATGCAAGGAAGAGTACACCGGTGAGCTGTACAAGAAGTTCTGCACGGAGCAGCATGTGGATGCCGTCAAGCACTTCCTGGAGGTGATCTCAACGCCCAGCCAGGCGGCCAGCAGTAGTGGCATCCATCCGGCGTCCTCGGCAGCGCCACTCGAACCAGTATTACTAAAAGAGGGGTAGGTCTGCCCCATTGATTGATGATTAGTTGAATTGAATGTAATTTAATTGGTGGAATGATGCCCCCTACCCCCTACTATGCAATACCCCCCTCTACCCTGTTCTATATACCCTCTATGTATACTTTGTTGGCATATCCCACCCACCCCCAAAGAACATTTGGTTACGCTTCGTTTTATTCTAATACCAAAACTTTCTTTGTCTTTCTCTTCTTTTCCGCGCGCTGCTTTTACCACAAACCACAAACAAAAACCAAAAAATATATATATTTATATACTTGCGTATAAAATAATAAATAAAATTTAAAAAAAAACCATAAACCATCACGCCCACAACCACCAACATATTTCCCATCACCAAAAAACACACACAATCACTCACACACACACACACACACACACCATATTACTACATGTATTACATATACTAACGTCTAGCGAGGGGTAAGAGAAATTATGCTTTTCATTTAGTAATACTATTATTAGCTTTTGTTCGTTTATTTTTTTTATTAATTCTTGAATTTTTTGTTGGTGCTTTTGAAAGAATTACATCGACAGAAAGCGCGAAGCATTTAGCGACATTTACTAAGATTTGGTTCTCTCTTCTCTTTTCTCTCTTTTCTGTGTGTTCTCTTTTTTTCTCTCTTGTTATGGGATGATGCACAGCATGATGACCAAATATCCAACCAGCAGCAAACGCTGGTCGGTGGGACGGCAGTCCACGCAGCGCTACTTTCGCCTGACCACGCACACGCTCAGCTATGCCAAGTCGAAGGGCAAACCACCCATCTGTGATATACCGCTCCAGGAGATCGGCAGCGTTGAGCAATTGAAAGACAAAAGCTTCAAAATGCAAAATTGCTTTAAGGTGAGTGTCAAGCATTCCCATCACCCCTCCTTCTTAAATAGAAGCTGGGACAGTTCTGTTACCCATCTTGGACAAACCATAGAGATCTGCAGAGTCTCGGAGACTGATTCGATATTTTTGCATGCTGCAGCAGCAATGCATATTCTCTCTCTCCTTTACCGGAAACTGGCGTTCGGCCACGCCATGCGTTATAAATAGTCAAAAGCGCAGCGGCTGAGCAGCCCACACACGCACACACACACACCTCCGCGCTCTTCCATTGCAGGAGTTAGTGTTTGAGAGCGAGAGAGAGCTTGTGTGCTTGTGTATGAGTGAGTGAAGTAGCTGCTGGATGGGTGTGTGGGCGGTTGCAGTTGGTCTTGTCATTGCCAGTAAAGATTTGTCATCGCTGAACACAACCATCAATAGCACGGGGGGGGCTGGTTGGAAATTCAGGTAGAATTAAAAAATTAAATAGAAGAGAAATTGAAGAGAAACTTTCGCTAATCACTCAAAAAGTAGTAGTTCGCTGGCGGAGATTTCAGAGCCATGACAGAGTCTGTGCTGTGCCCCAGCAAGAAAATGACAAGTTGCGGCAATTAAAAATAATTAGCATTATTATGCAGATGAGTTGCCAGCTGGCCTGCGTATCTCCCCCATTGTTATTGTTAGAGTTAGAGTTACTCTTATTGTTTTTGCGCGATAATAAAACAAAAAGGGAAATTTCAAAACTTAGAAATCTGCAGAAGACGACGCAGCAGCAGAGAACCCATCATCCGATCCGTGGGTGAGGAGACAGAAGTACACTCCGTACTTTTGTCTCTGCCGTGAGAATTGTGTGAGTGAGTGAGTCTCAACGCGGGAGATTTCCCCAAGTGCGATTGTCTTGCAACAGAATTTATGTTAATTGTTAATTACGGCGTGTCTAAAGTTTTACTTTCCTCTACTTTAATCCCACACAGATCGTGCACAAAGATCGCTCGCTTATCGTACAAACGACAAACTGCGTGGAGGAGCGCGAGTGGTTCGACTTGCTGCACAAGATCTGCCTGATGAACTCCATCCGGATGCAGTACTTCCACCCGTCGGCCTTCGTTAGCGGCTTCTACAGCTGCTGCGGGCGCTCCGATGAGAACACGCCGGGCTGCAAGAACGTCTCGGACAAGGAGATGGACTACTTTCAGATGGATCTGGTCACCGCGTTGGATCCGCCCCTCGACCTGCAGCGCATTCACACGCTCATCATGTCCAACATGAGCATGCTGGACTCGCTGCTTGATCCGCTGACCTACCACCAGCACCTGCCGCAACAGCAGCTACCGCAGCACAATCCCCTGGTCCCGCTGGCCACGACCCTGCAGCAGCAATCGCCCCAGGCCTATGCCGAATTTAAGCGCACCATCGAGAAGCTGCGCGAAAAGGCCTACGCCATCGACAGGGACCACCGCGACTACAAGCAAGGCATCACGCGGCAGCTTAAGTACGGCAGCAGGCAGGCACCGATCGGCGACGACAACTACTGGCACATGATGCGAGCCGCCGGGCAGCTGAATCAGCAACACCTCCAGCAGCAGCAGCACCTACACCTACAGCAACAGTTCCAGCCCGTGCTACCACAGATGCAGAACGTGCGGGCCTATCCCTACCAGACATCGACTACGAGCAACAGCAACATGAACGCCTACTATCTGCACAATCTCCAGCACCAGCAGCAGCGCCTGCAGTTCCAACACCAGCAGCAGCAGCAGCAGCAACAACAACAGCTCCAACAGCAACTCCAGCCACAGTTCCCGCCGCTGCGCAGCCATCAGCTGCAGCGCCACAATAATAATAACAACAACAACAACTGCGGCAATGCGTCATCCTCGAGTCCCTCATCGACGGCATCGAGTGTGGTGGCCGTACCCAGCACCTCGTCGGCCCAGGCGGCGAATGTGCTACATAAGCCGGCCCCAACGATCTATTAGCGTTCAAGACCGTGCGTATTCGCCCTGCCGCGAGCGATCATCCTGACACGATGAGGAGGAATGCGCATTGTTGTACAAAAACAGTTTTATGTGCTAATTTAAAGGATTTTTTTTTTATATAATTTGTACGAGTGTAAAATTTAAAAGTCTAGAGTTAGATTTATTTTTAATTAACAGATTTTTATACACAAGTTTTTACGGTACCCCCCAACGTACACCAGCAGAAAGCAGATAGCAGAAACCCAACCCAACCCAAAAAAGAAAACGAAATCTAAATATATATAAGCCTATTTATTTTTTGTATGTGCTAACATTATTTATACACAAACAGAAGCACACAGAAATGTGGAAGGCGGAGGAGGATCCAAATCCAAGTCCCAGTCCACAGGAAAGGAAGAGAACAACTGAAAACTGATAACTATTTAAGTTTAAGCTACTAAAAACCGAAAATTGCTAAGAACTTTTAAACCCTTAGGCCTAAGCTGCATACGAAATATATATAAATTAGTTATATACATACGCATAGAGGATAGATCCGTGCAAAAAAACAAAACGTAACACAAGTAGCGAAATGAAATGTTGTATATAGCCAGCCCATACATATATGTATCTCTCTATGTACGATTTATTAAAAATATTAACTACTGTAACAACAGTTGTGTGTTAGGCGTAGCGAAAATTTCTAAAAACTAGAACCTAAAAAAAATAAGAGAGGAGAAAGGATTGCGCAAAAAGCAAATAATTCTAACAAAATGTGAACGCTATATACAAAAACAAAAGAAAGAAAAGAAAAGAAGAAAAACATACATCTACATGTATATTACTTTATATAACTGTCATACAGCTAATGTTATACACGATATATGTATGTATTCGAACAATTCTAGAATACAAACAAACAAAAAGCATTGTTAAGAACAAATTTACTTCCATTTTACATACAAAACAAAAAGAACATTACACACACATACACACACACATATACATATATATTGATATATTTATTAAATGCATTTAATTTCATGTTAAATTTAAATGAAAAAACAAAAACGAAAAGAAAAAAGTAATTTGGGTTAGCTTCGACTTACTTCCACCGATATGTTTCCAAAGCTCTTCCAATTATAAATAACATTACACACACATTTTTATAGTTTACGCTTAAATAATAATAATTTTAACGTACTTTATTTTGCCATATTTAGATGATTGCATTACAAATTGTCTTCCCTCTGCCGCCGCCGCGTTTATTCTTATTGCCTTTCGTTGATGCATTCCAATGATTTGTGCATTTCTAATTAATTATTTCTAATACCATCCTGCATTATATACGATGTATGTACATACGAGATGAGAGAAAACGAAAACTATGAATATTATTATTTTTCTGTTGCTATGAATTTAATTTGTTTGCAGTTTCCAGTTTCGATTCACTTGCTAATTTGGATTGCATTTTTAAGAGAGTATATTATTTGTAGTATAATTTTACCATGCCTAGATCCTAAGTTGTTGGTACAAAGAATTGAGAATATACATACATATACACACACACACACAGAACTAGAGATATGTTTTCTAGCGTACAAAAATAAAGCGTATCGCCAATGGATTATTATTTCGTTTCATTTCTGTTCATTACTTTTCATTTTGTATAACCTTCCTCCACTTAGTACCTCAATTCTTGTGCTTTAGGTACATATATTTGTCGGATAATGTTGTGATATCTTATGATATGATTGAGCGCGTGTGTGTGTGTGTGTTGATTGGTTTGTTAATTGATTGATTAATGCGTATTTGATATATGTACGTTCATTATGCATCAAATCTGTTGAGTATTTTTATTCGTATTGTGACAATTAACAGAGAAGCAATCTTTTCCAAAACATAACAATTATTGAGTACACTTTTCTCTTACGAATCCTTTTCGAAATCCCCCTATGCGTATAAGCCTGAATTGAAGGACAAACGAGTGTTGTGGCTGGTAAAACAGTGAGAATCAAAGGAAAATGCCCTATTTTTTGTACACAAACCTTTTGAAGTCAACTTTTATGTGTGAATAAATATATAGTTACATATTTTAAAACTAATGTATTTCTTAAATGGGTTTTAATTGGCACATAAGTAAAACGAATACCGCCTACGAATTAATTCAAATATCGCGCCAATGGCACTCTTACGTTTTATCATTCAGTATATACTGTAAATAATGTATATACCAATGGTATATCGGTGTATCATTTAGTATTTTGCATCAATTTTTTTGCATATTACGGTATATTTCTGCGGGTCAGACGGTATATTCTATCAATAAATCCGCGACAAATAAAAGAAAGAAATTCATACGCCGCACGGACAGAGGCGAGAAACTATTTTGTTATTACTCATTGCGGGTGCCACATATTAGCCAAACCCAATATCCGCAAGGAGGAGCGCTATCGCCTGTGACGCCTTCACTGCTGTTTGGCTCAAACATTTGAGTGATTGTGTTGAAAAGAGCGCGCGGAGGTGGAAGGGGAATAGAAGGAGGCGGCACCAAAAGCAATCAAGTGGCAACAACAACAACAACAATAGCAGCAGCAGCAGCATCGTAAGCAAAATGCAAAAAGTTAATTAGTGTGAACGAAATCAAATTGGACGCCCCGAAGTTCACTGCACAGCGGGTGTCATCGTGCCTGGTCCTGAGCCCGCCTGGAAGGGGGTGGTGGATTGGGCGCCATGGAATTTGCCGATCTGATAAAGACCCCCAAGCTGGACGGGGTCTTCCTGCACGACCCGCAGCCCCAGCAGCATGCAACTGCAGCAACAGTTGGAACCCTCTGCATCACCGGCCACCATTTGCTGCTCAGTGCCCGGCAGGAGAACAGCCAGGAGCTATGGGTAAGGGTGACACGAGTGTTTCTGGCTTCAATGGAGCGTGAAGTTGCTGGCTAATTGAATTATGTTGTGTTGTGTTGTGCCGCCAACCCAACCCAACCCAACCCTTTTGCCTTCCAGCTGCTGCACAAGGACATCGACTGTGTGGAGAAGAAGCCGAGCATGGCGCAGAACGTTGTCGTCGGGGGCATCATCACGCTCAAGTGCAAGGATTTAAGGATTATTTCCCTGGAGATTAAGTACGCCAAAGAGTTCTTGAACGTGTCCTCCTCCCTGGAGGCGCTCAGTGCCATCCAGAATGCGGAGCTGCTGTACCCGTTCTTCTACCGGCCCATGTACAGCATCCTGGAGGATGGGTACACGATGTTCAGGTGAGCACTCAGGAAAACTGCAGCCACAAATTGAAGATAATTGAATTTTGCTTCGCTCAGGCCGGAGCTGGAGTTCGCCAAGCTCATCAGTGGCGTGGGCATGGGTGGGGTGGCCTCGCCCAACGTGGCCAACATAACAATTTGCATGCCATCAACGTCAGCGTCGAGTGTATGTGCGGGCATAGGCAGCATACCCCATCCCCTGCAGAATGGCTATGCGCTGGACGCAGCCGTCGCACTGGTGGGGGGCATGGGCAGTGGTGCCACAGTACCCGCCTGCGAGTGGCGCGTCACCAACATCAACAAAGACTTCAGCGTCTGTGCCACATATGGCGCCACGCTAATTGTACCTAAAGCAATTACGGACGAGCAGATTGTGCTCTCCGCCTCATTTCGGGATGGTGGCCGCTTCCCAGTGCTCAGCTACAGGCACGACAATGGCGTAAGTTAATGGCCTTAAATTCGATTCGTGTAATGCAATTTATACCCCGCCAGGCCACGCTGATGCGCAGCTCCCAGCCCCTGTCTGTCCAGGGCATCAAGCGGTGTCGCGCAGACGAAGCGATACTGAACCTTGTGCTGGGACGCAGCAAAAAGGGCTTCATTGTGGACACTTGGGGCAAGGGCAAGTCGAACACGGAAACGGATCTCCATTACTCGCAGTGGAAGAAGGTGAATCGATCGATTGGCAACGTCAGCTCCCCGCCTCCATACTGGACAGCTTCGCAAAGCTGATCGATGCCTGCAATGACACCGGCTGCAGCACGGATAAATGGCTATCGCGCCTCGAGGGCAGTGGCTGGCTAAGCCTGGTGCTGAACTCCTTGAACGCCTCCTGTGTGGTGGCCCAGTGCCTGGACCAAGAAGGCAGTCCTGTGCTGGTGCATGGCGCCAAAGGCTTGGACTCGACCCTGATTGTCACCTCGCTGGTGCAGATAATATTGAATCCCGATTGCCGCACCGTCAGAGGGTGAGCTGGCCACGACAAACCCTTATAGCATGGCAAAGATGGTTGTAATTATTCTCGTTTTTCCCCTTTTCAGACTGCAGGCTTTGATAGAGCGCGAATGGATCCAGGCGGGACATCCGTTCGCCTCTCGTCATCGCTATTCCTGCTACACGCCGCACCAGACACGAACCAAAACTTCGGGTGCCACCTTTGTGCTGTTCCTGGACTGCATCTACCAGCTGTTCACACAGTTCCCCTGCAGCTTTGAGTTCAGTACGCAGCTGCTGATATTGCTGTTCGAGCATAGCTACTTCTCGCAATACGGCACCTTCCTGTGCGACTCGGAGCAGGAGCGACATGAACTGAATGTGCACACGCGAACGACCAGCCTGTGGTCGTACCTAAATCGACCAGATGTCCTGCAAACCCTACTAAATCCCCTGTATGAGCCCAATGCTAATGTGATATGGCCATCGGTGGCACCCATTAGCCTGGAGTTGTGGAGCGGTGAGTGCTGCGAGCTCAAACAATAATAGAAATTCTAAGCATTCCCTTTGAACCAACTGCAGAACTCTATTTGCGATGGGTGATAGATCAGCGCAGCGTGGCCACAGTCATGTCGCAGATACAGGAGCTCGTAACGCGCGAGAAGGAACTCAGAACGCAGGTATGTCATGGTCTATAATCAGAGATCCATATGCTTCTTATCTTGTTCCTGTTTGAAGGCCCTCAAGCTGCGTAAACAGGCCTTGGAACTCAGTCAGGAGGTCTGCGCACTCATGAACAATGCAGAGACTACATAGTTTTGGCTACCTCAGCAGCACTCTATCTCTCTGCATAACATATACACTTATTTTTGATACGTTCTGTTGCCAGATTTCAACAATTATTTAATAGATAGATACACACACTACAATTAAGTCACTAAAAGTTCCATTTACAAGAAAATGATGCTGAAGAATGAACCGAAATTGATGGATTAAACCATAGGATCTGCTTTTGGATCGAAACAACAACTCAATTTATAGACATGCCTAGATAGTATGTCCATTTTTACCAATTATACTTCAACAACGTAACGGATATAAAGCGAAAAAGTGAACAAATAGTGATGTAATTTGAAACACTCTCTCTCTCTCGCTCCTTGTATGTAATTGCTGCTCTCTACTCAGAAAACTCCGCAAAACTGAAACATAAAACTGCACATGGCAAAAAACTATCAAAATGTTTAATATTGAGTCAATTTTTGACGCATTTACTTTTATGAAATTGTTAGCACATAAGTTTTTTCAACATTAACTTACATACATACATATAGTACTTATCAGTGTTTAATAATGGTCTTTAAGCCGCCGATCCGATCAAATTTAGTATTATGAATTCAACACAAAAAACATTTGCCTTTTTCGAAACTGTATTTGTATGTAAAATCGTTTGATTAAATCGGATAAATCTAAAGCTTCAAAAGCGTTTACAGAAACAAACAAAAATATGCTGTGCATGCGTTCGTATAAAACATATACTATATATTGTACATTATACATACATTTATCCCCCCCCTCACCACATTCGTAAGTGTTATCCATTGTGTGTTTATTTCGGATTGTGATTGTAACTGAAATTGGAGAAATTTGTATCGTATGTAATTTGTAACTATATTTATATTTCTATTGTGCGTATTTTGTGTAATTAACGTAAAGTGCAATAAATACTTGTTAATTTGCAAACATGTTATGTGTACACTCTATCAAATTGTTTCTTTCTTAGCGCCCAACCTGATGCAGTCACCACCTGTTGCTGCACGAACTTTGGAAATAAATTCAAAGTTAATTTGTTTTATGAAAAATTCATTTGTTATTGCCGTTTTCTGTAGAGCAAATTGATTTATTTTTCACTAGGCTCCCTTGGGACAACCGTCCTTTCACATTTGTTGGGACTTATTATTTATTTTCGCTGCTAATCAGTATATAAAAACTCACTTTAATCAAGTAAAAGTTTAAAAAACCTCAAGTTCGTCAACAATATAACAAAATAAGTTGAAAGCAAATGTGTTTTTTAGAGTAAAGAATGGAAAGAGAACACAGGAGAATAGAAGAGAATGGTACAAAAGGAAGTTGTTAGTTGCCCAATGGAAGCTTTCGGCGATGCGTTGGTGGATCCTCATTTGTTGCCCATCTTCACTGAGCCTCATCCTCCAGGAAGAAGAACTGGCCAGATCGCTTTTGTTCCGTATCCTTGACCGAAGCGTTCTTGTTGATGCGGGGCCTAAAGTTATTGGGATCGCGACGGAACGTGATGCCCAGAAGTTCGAGGAATCGGTTCATGCCATTCAGCAGCGATTGTGGGGAGAAAGCAGTCGTCTTCACCGAGGGCTGGCCCTCGATTACAATGACACGGTCCGCGAGGTATGTGGCCATTATGAAATCGTGCTCCACCACAAATCCGGTTTTCTTGGCGTGCAAAATGTAGCTGCAAAATGCGCATGTTGCAAATATCAATTGGGTTACATAACTTTAATCACACATTGACGTACCGCTTGATAACCTTGGCAGCCACCAGACGCTGCTCAGAGTCCAAGTAGGCGGAGGGTTCATCAATGAGGTAGACATCCGCCGGCTTGCCCAGGCAGAGAACCAGCGCCACACGCTGCAATTCTCCGCCGGAGAGGTTCTGCACTTCCTGGTCCATGATCTCCTCGATTTTCATGGGCTTCATCACATCCGCAATGAACTGGGGATGCACATAGGCATCGCGAATCTTATCGTGCAGCAAATGACGAACGTGATTCTGGAATTTCGGGGAAATCTTCTGCGGCTTGTAGGAAATGTTGAGCATGGGTAGATCAACCTCGCCATCGGGTTGCAGGTTACCGGCCAACAGCCTAATGAACGTTGTCTTGCCAGTACCGTTCTCGCCGAGCAGCACCAGGATTTCAGAGTCGCTGAAATGACCCTTCTCCACAGTCAGCTCGAACTTGCCTAGCGTTTTCACCATTGAGGGGTAAACATAGTGGTTCATCCGCTTAATTTCCTCTTCCGTAGCCGATTCCGACACCTTGAACGTAAGGGACTCTGTGCGGAAGCGCATGTTCTCGGTGGGAACAAAGCCGTCCAGGAAAATGTTAATGCCTTCGCGCACCGAGAAGGGCATAGTAACGACGCCGTAACAGCCGGGCACACCATACAGACAGCAAATGAAGTCCGACAAGTAATCCAGCACAGACAAATCGTGCTCCACGACGATGATGAACCTGGACAGAGACAATTCCGGTTATCAAGTGGAATCCCTTCATGGATTTGACTTACTTGGTGGGATGCAGCAGCGAACGGATGGTCAAGGCAGCATTCAGACGCTGCTTTACATCCAGATACGAGGACGGCTCGTCGAACATGAAAATATCCGCATTCTGTATGCACACCATGGCAATGGCAAAGCGCTGCAGTTCTCCACCAGACAGCTGGGAGATCTCACGGTCCCGAATGTGTGACAAGTCCAGCATATTGCATATCGATGTCTGCAGTTCGCGCTCATCCTTCTTGTCCAACAAGTCGCCAACAGTACCGCGTACTGCCTTGGGGATCTGATCGACGTATTGAGGCTTGACCAGGGCCTTCAGATTGTCTTCCAATATCTTGGTGAAGTAGTTCTGCAGCTCAGAGCCACGGAAGTAGCTTAGGATGTCCGTCCAGTCGGGTGGGTTGGCGTACTTGCCCAAATTGGGCTTCTGCTTGCCCGCCAGAATCTTCAGAGCCGTTGACTTGCCAATACCGTTCTGTCCCACCAAACCGAGCACTTCGCCGGGTCGCGGTATGGGCAGGCGATGGAGCTTGAACGAGTTTTTGCTATACCGATGCGTCGTATGCTTCTCCAGGTTACTGGGCAGGTTGATGATTGTGATGGCCTCGAAGGGACATTTCTGCGGGCGAAAAGAAAAAAGTTACTAAATGCTCGTAGAGGGCAAGAGGTAAATGACCCACCTTGACACAGATACCGCAACCGATGCAAAGCTCCTCGGACAAAGAGGCAATCTTGGACGTGGGTGACACCTCGATGCAGAGCTTGCCCATGCGCACCACCGGACAGGTCTTCTTGCACTCCTGCCGACACCGTTTCGGCTTGCACTTGTCATCGCTGACAATGGCAATACGCGTCTGCTTGTCGACCTCCTCGTTGTCTTTTCTGCGCGACATGCTGCAAGGGTAATGAAAATAAGTCCGAGTCTCACGAAATCACTATCAAATCCACGTTGCAAATCGGCCAGACGTCAAAACAAAGCTGGTGCACCGCACTTGTGGGGTGGAGGGGCGAGGCGGGGAGCCAGCTGCGGGGCTATTTCCACCTATTTAGTGAAAGTATAACCTCAAAGCGTCGCGATTTCCACTGCATATTTTCTCAAAATGTCACAAAGTGACCTCTGTCTCATGTGTAATTGGCCGTCAGTGCACTGATTTGTTATTAATTTACCTGTGAACTAGGCTGAAATTGTTGTAAAACAGACAAACACACGCGTGTCAGCCAAAGTTTCGAAAGAGAGGATAGAGTCGATGTAGATGTATCGATATCGTAAGAATGCAGTATTCGGCGTATCGATAGCGGGATTTTCTATGTTAAAATTAGTTTCCAATTCAAATTTTGATGTCAAACAGCTCCCAAATGCTTCAAAATTTAATTATGAATTTATTACCTATAGAAACATACAATTTTCAGGAGTATTACGAAAAACAAGAGAGATCTTTATCTAGTGTCATGGAAGCATGGGCACTATCGATACCTATCGATTTCGCATACTGCTCGGGTTGACAGCTCTAGTTTTTACACGTCGTTGATTTGGTCTGGTCTGGAAAATATGGTCGTCCAAGAGGAGAATCCCAATTCTGGGGAAAATGTGGAGAAAACTGAAACTGGCACAGTTGTGGCAGAGCTAGCAAAGATATTTAAGGTTGAGAGTAAGTGCATAGCCTCCCCCACATACCGGCCCTGGATCTGTTCACCCAAAAACTTGATATGCTAATTGTACTGAACTTTCACTGTGAATTGCAGTACTGCACATGATTAAGGATGCACAGCAGCAGCATGGTCTCCGCCATGGCGACTTCCAGCGGTATCGCGGCTACTGCACCCGTCGCATTCGTCGTCTCCGCAAGGCGTTGAAATACCCACAGGGCGACAAGCGACACTTCAAGCGACGCGATGTAACCATTACCCAGCTGACGGGCAAGAAGGCGGATGAGCGCTACATTCATATCCCACTGATCAGTGCCGAACGGGCCTGGGCCTATGCCATGCAGTTGAAGCAGGAGTCGAACACGGAGCCACGCAAGCGATTCCATTTGATCAGCAAGCTGAGGCGGGCGTGCTTCTATGCCCTGCAGTTGCAGGAGTTGTGCAATGTAAATAGTAGCATAAAACATGGCAATCTTATGCTAATCAATATGTTTCTCCCAGACGGATGCCTTTGATGCCCGCACCAAGCTGGAGTGCGAGGCATATGTGGCCTGGATGCACGGCAGCCTGCACTTCGAGTTGCAGCTGTGGAAGTCAGCCGGAGAGCATTTAAAGCGTGCTCAGGTCGTGTACGAGAACCTGGCCGCGGCCTTGCCCGACGATGAGCAGGAACTCTATCGGGCCAAGGTGAACGAGTTTACACCGAATCTGCGCTATTGCGCCTACAACATCAGCGGAGGAGCCAGTGGCGGCGATCTCGATGAGATTCTGGAGCTGCGCGCTCAAGGCGTCCTCGAGAACCTGGATGTGCTGGTCAGTCAGACGAAAACTGAGAGCAGCGAGGGACTGCAGACGATTGATTGGCGTGGCCGCAAGGTCACTGTGCGTCCGGAGAAGGTGCGTCTGTTCTTGCTCAGTGCCCAGGAGCTGGACAAGTCGCTGGCCAAGGCAACCAAGCTGGATGCCAAGATAGAGCTAATCGAGCGCATCCTGATGGACTGCAAGGACGCCATCCAGGCGGTGCGGGATGAGATCAAGCAGGACCCCAAGCTGCGCTCATTGACCACCGGCCAGACAGTCTCTGGCGTGCAGTATTTGCTGGCCTACTTGAGCTACATTCGCCATAGCCGGACACTGCAACGTAATCTGTGCCTTGTGGAGCAGGTAAGGCTATAAATCCTCCAATACACAGGACAATCATAAACAATGAGTTTTCACTTCAGGCCAAGCTCAACTTTGTCGATCCCAACCAGCAGTCGGAAATTGTTGGTGATGGCAAACGCGTACGATCACAGGATCTTGCCCGCCTCTACGAAATCATCTTGCAGAATGTCACCGAGATGCAGCAAATCAACGGCATGGAGGAGGATGCCCAGTATCAGAGTGAGGTGGAGAATCTGGCCATTACCTTCAAGGCCTTCCGCTGCTACTACATTGCTCTGACGCTGATCGATATGAAGAAGTGGAAGGAGGCCGTGGCGCTGTATGAGCGCGCCTCCAACTACGCCAACGAGGCGCTGAAGGGCAAAGCCAGTACGGAGTTCCAGCAGCAGTCGGAGCTCAAGACCCTCGTGTCCATTATCGATGGCTGCAAGTTCTCTGCCCACGCATACAGTGTGCTGGAGGACGACAACAGCGAGGCCGGTACCACCACAAAGTCGCAGAAAACAACGAAACCGCTCTATGAGCGTCTGTCACAATACAAGGAAGACCAATCGCTCCACACCAAGACACCAAATGTGTTCAAGCTCACCCCCGACATGGAGCCCATACCGTGCAAGCCGCTCTTCTTCGATCTGGCCATGAACTACGTGGAGTTGCCCTCGCTGGAGGACAAGCTGGAGCAGGAGGGCAAGAAGGGTGCCTCCATAACTGGCTTCGTCAAGGGATTCCTGGGCTGGGGCGGCGGCGGCAACAAGTGAGACTGCATCCAATGGCCCACTCTTCTGGAATTCCACTCATCAATGTTACACTTATAAAGAGTTCAGATCCATGTCCCAGCGTAGATGTGTCCGCTGTTCTTTATAGGTTCTTTGTTTTGGCTTTTACCCACGCCCGACTTTTGTATAAACGAAATATTGAATTTCTACGAAACATTTTTAAGTTAACAAGTGAACAATTATTTGGTAATAAAGGAACCTACAACAGATTAGATTACCACTTGGTGGCGCAGCCCTTTATTGCGGAACACTACACTCTAAGATCTAATCCTAAGAATACATCACTATGAATACTCTGACATTGCCTCACATTGGCCTCTGATTCTGTAGATAGCCACGCTCGTAGAACTCCATTGCCAGCTCCTTGATCCGCAAATGGTACTCCGACGTAAGCGTTTGGGTGCATTTTATCTCTTTGCCGGTGAGGTTCTGCTCGCTCATCACATCCAGATTGGGCAGGTTGTTCGGATCGAAGGTGACCGCTGGCAGTATCCACATGCCGATGGCCAGGCCGTAGTGCACCTGCAGCACGTACTCCGCGGTGAGTCGCTGCAACGAGAAGTGGCCGCACAGCACATCCAGCTCCTTTGCCGCCGGCGTGTGCCTGAGCTGTTGATGCAGTTCGTTGGCCAGGGCCTCCGCATAGGCAGCCAGCAGAGTGTCCGTATGGTCATCCCTCAGACGTCTACGCGTGCTGGTGTAAATAAAGTGCAGTATATCGAAGACGGGCGAAGTGCGGCGCATGGCCTGCAGGTCAAAGAAAATGACTTCCTCGGGCTGCGAGCGAAACATGATGTTGTTCACCCACAGATCCCCATGGCAGACCACACTGAATGGCGACTCTGCTGCCGCGTTTATATTCCGCTGCAGTTGCTCGAAGAGCTTCGGTCGCAGTTTCTCAATGAGGGCTATGGGTGTGGTCAGGCTGCCATCTGCATTCGAGGAACTGAGACTGTCCAAGGCCTGCTGCACGGAGGTGTCCAGTATGGTGGAGTAGAACTCGGCCGCATCCTCACAGTAGACAATCTCACTCATGTGCACGACCTGGGCGGAGAACAATACAGGCTCCAGCTGCTGGGCAGCCAGGGAGGCGGCATGCATTTGTGCCAGTTTCTGAAAGGAGGTTCTTTAATTATTCGGCAGCGGAATGCCAGTGCTCACCTTCATCACCAGCAGGCAATGGCCCAGCTCTAGCCCTTCCAGTCGATTCTTCATGCGGTAGCCCAGAGCCTTCAGATCCTGCAGCACAATGATGGGCTCCCCGGTCTCGCTCTGGTCATGGCTCTCGGCGATGTGGCACAGCGGGAACAGTGGCTGCTGGCTGTAGCGGCGGAGCAGCGGCACCAGATGCCGGTAGGCGTTTATCTCATTGCTGAAGGCCTCCTCGCAGCGGTATAGCTGCCGGCGTGACAGACTCGCAATCTGACGCTTCACAATAACCGTAACTAATGTGTGTGTGTTGTGTAATATGTAGGAGGAGGTGGTAGGAGGTAGGAGGGAGGAAAAAACAAAGAGCAGAGAGCGTGAGAGAGAGCGCAACGGTACGGAACAGCTGACTTTTGTTTACGTCGCTAATAGTAAGATTTATGAATGAAATGCCTCAAACAAACACACAAATACACATACATACACATATACTCTCTCTCTCTCCGCAGAGAGAGAGAGAGACCGGGAGCAAGCGCGTGTGCGTGTTGACCTTTAGCGAATCTATATTACGTATACGTTTGGGTGCAAGTGCAATGCATTTAGAATGCGTGGAACAAGGTCACTTCACTCGACGCCGCCCACCCCCCGCTGACGCTGACCGCTCAGCAAAGCAAACAAAAACGAACAAACAAACTGAATGGAATGGACTATTTGATGCCCTCTGCAGAACACTTTAGTTCGCTTGCATTTGGTTTACCCGCTTCCCTGGTTGCTGGCTGCTGCTCCTGCTCATCCTGTTCCTGGCCCTGGCTCTGGCTTATGGTCACCCGCTTTACCACAGACATGTAGTTGTCGCCGCTGCTGCTGCCCGCACTGCACGCGATGTGGTCAATGCTAAAGGACACCAAATGGTTCCGGCTGAACAGATGCCGCAAATGCTCGACATTCTCCTCGTATTGATTGATGACGCCCATGCTGACGGCCATTGCCATGCCGCCGCCATTCGAAGGTCCTGGTGTTGGTGGGGTGGCAGCCATTGTCTCCATTTCGCTTGACTGATTGATTGGTAATGGCTGTAGCTGCTGAAGCTGCTGCCGAAATAAGTACCCGAATACAGTTTCAGCCGCTGCAGCATTTTCTTGGGACCTGCTTAGACATGACACACATCCGAATTGAGGGCAGGTCACTTTTTTATTATTTGTATCAAAATATCAGTTGAAAGTCTTATTTTGGGGTACGCTACGCGGTTCTGCACCGTTGGCACTTTTGTGCGAATTGCGTGCGAAAAGCGACAGACAGACAGAGCACACCACCGCGCGTCGAACTGCACGGCGAACAACTGAGTGAATCGCGGTGCTTGTGCTTTGCTATGGTTTATCCAACAATTGCAGTTCTCCGCACTGCACTGCAGTTTCTCACATTCTCACGATTGCATGGCGTCACCTGGCGGACAGTGGCCGCATATAAGCAGGCTTTTCACGCGCTCTCTCTCTCTCTCTCTCTCACGGATTCTCTCAGTTTGCAATTGGAAATGGAATTGGCTTTTGAAAGCCGGTAGACAGGTGGATGTGGTGCATGTGTTGGTGGAGGCAAACCTGACTGGTGTGTTTACCTACCCCTGTCGCGTTCAAGGTCACATCCGAGCACTTTCACTTGGCGGGGTGGCGGCACTTGGTGCGTATACGTAATGTGCTGCCTCCTGCCCAAAGCGGATGTTGCTCATACGCCGCATTGCCCCCCGATAGTCGTTTGCATTGGAACCCGGCCGCAAATGCTTGCACTTGAAATTACATTGAACGTCCTTGGTGGGCGCACTGCGTGTGGTATGGTGTGGTGTGGGTCGAGGCAGTTTATGAGTATAATAAATAAATTCAAAGCATTTTTCAGTCATGGAAATGTTTTCTTATACACATTTTCGTTGGCATATGATAACTTCTTTGCTCGTCTCGATTCTGGTTGGTCTTTTGGTCACGTAGCCAAAGACAAAGCCTAATAAAGTTCAAAGACCAAGCTCATTAACAGCAGACAATGCACGGGGGTCGGATAGGATTGGATCGGCTTGGATCGGGCAATTTGTTTATTTAATATGCAACTACAAAAGTGGCTAAATGGCCATTAATTAAATATCAAATTCGCCACGGCCAATAAATGAGAAACCACTCCCTGAGACCCAAACGAAGCCCAGCACAGACAATGTAAATACCAAAACCTCAAGCCAGATACGCACCTGAGATCGGGAAAGTTCAAGGCTGTACTCAGCCACCAATCATGGTGTGTGTGTGTGTGTGTGTGCAGGCCAAAAACTGCGGGGCTTATGCTTCCGCCTTAACAGATCAGATCGGTTGAATAACCCCAACCACAACACCCATAGCAAATTAGGGTCAAACATGTGCAGCCATCAGATTCAGATTCGTATTCCTGATCGGATTCAGAGTCAGAGTTAGAGGCGGCATTAATTTCAGGGTCAATCACA
Organism: Drosophila bifasciata; assembly: GCA_009664405.1. Classification (NCBI taxonomy): domain Eukaryota; kingdom Metazoa; phylum Arthropoda; class Insecta; order Diptera; family Drosophilidae; genus Drosophila; species Drosophila bifasciata. Next base: position 44,850,496 of record CM019043.1, read on the forward strand.
CTTTCAAAATCGCACATATGTTGTTTCATTTTGGATTCTAAGCGAACCTGTCAATCACCCAAGTGAACATTGTAATCTTTGTACTATTATTTGTATCTGTATCTGTATCTCGTACTCTACTATGGCTGTGCGACTTTTGCCATGCGTAACCGCTGCCGGCAGGCAACGCAACGCAATGCGACCTTTTTTGGGGGGCATTTTATGGAGCATGAGAAACGGAGACACCGATATCATTGCTTTTAATTGCCCGAGCATATTGCCTAGGCCTAGGTCACCACCACTGGCAATTGCACTCGAATCGAGTGTAAAAGTACCAGCCAGAGCTCTGAATCTGAATCTAAATCTCTACCTCATCCGCTCTGGCCATAATTAATTTAATAAAATTTAAAGCTGGCCCGCTGCTGCAAACAACAGCAAACAAAAACTTGACTCATTCTGCTCAGGCGGCTCGGCTCAGACATCATTTTGAGCGTGTTTTGGCTGCTGCGGCGAGCTTGAGTTCAACTCGTTTCTGTGGCATTCAACGGCAAGCGAATAAAAGTTCGCTGCCTCGTTATTCTATGATCAGTTTACAGTCTCAACTTCACCCAGACCCAGGTGTTCCAGTTCCAGTTTCAGTTTCGGTTCAAGTGTTTCTCCGTGCCTAATCCTCAGCCGAATTCAAAACCAAATCCAAATCCGAATCAATGTGAGTGCAGTGTGCGTGGGCGAGCAGCCAAATGAATCGCTATAAAGAACCAAAATGATACTATGGTAGTGTGTGGGATCTTAGCCTTGACTTTGGCTTGGACTCTCCACTGTGAATATTTAAATGCATTTTTATGGCGGCGCATAATGACCCGTGACTACGCCTGTACAGTGGCTGCTCCAAAAGTTTATCCCTGAGATGAAATAATTCATCAAGAAATCTAAAAACCATTCACAATGCCCCGAGCATCTCAAGGATTATCTCTGCCTTAAGTACACCCAAATAGCGACGAGTATAAATGATTTCACTGCCAATCAATGAGAGCCCACTGTATCGCCATCTCGAGAGCATTTGATTGCTTTGTTCAATTTAAATTGGAACACTCCACGCTTGACAATTAAAGCCCGAGCGCCGCCATTCAGCTCGCTGCCAGTCGAATTCTTATCAATAAAAAAAGCCAGTTCCAGTTGCAAAAAGTTCATGGATTAGCAGCAACTGGAACGCTGCGTTACAAGCCAAGATCTCTGGGCCCACTCCGCGGGTCCCCGTCCCCGTTCCCGTCCTCGCATATGCGATAATTGATTTTCCCGTACATAATTTATGACGCACGATACTGACAGCCCCGACTTGTAGATTAAAAACTGCCACTGACCAGCGGCAATAAATCTGTCCGTATCAGTTTATTAGAACGTTAACAATAATGCCAACTCCAACTCCTTCTCCTTCCCCGTCCCCGTACCCTCATCGAACTCCTTGTAGCCATCATGCTGACTGCCTGCCAAGTCGCGTTCTTCGCTGGATGCCTCGCTCTGGCATTGAGCTGTGTCCAGGCGCAGTTCTACTACCATCAGGCATTGGGTCTGCCTGCGACACACTCGTATGAGCCGGCCAATCCATATCAAGGATATGCCACGGCCGATGCCCATCCCTCGGTGGTGCGCAATGCTCAGTGGGAGTCGGAGCTCCCGGCCGAGCTGTCAAAGAGTGCGCGTTTCTACAATGATCCCGTCGTAGCCGCCAATCTGGCCAAGGCGTCGCTGCTCACCACAAAGGAAATGGCCGTAGTGCATCGCGAGGCAGAGAAAATTCCACGGGACCAGGTCTATAAACTATTCAAGAATGCCGGCTGGCTGAGTCGCAGATAGATGCTCGCGCATATACAGATGATGCTTCGAAGAATGGAGTTCCGTTTCCCACGTGCCTTTGTTGTATTTTAGTTTGTAAATTGTTAATATATTGTACATACATACATACATACATACATACAGATAAAACATTCTTTTTAATATGAATTTCGATTGGGTTGATTGGCACCGGGTACTAAATAAAAGGGCTTCTACTTGTATGTACAAAAGAATTTTTGGATAAACATGCTGATATATGTAGATATAGGGGCATTGCTTCACTGCACAAACAACTCGGCCCCATTGCCCGGGAGTGTGGCAAACACAACCTCGTTGAAGTCATTTGGCTGATGGCGCTCCAAGAGATGTGGCGGCAATAGAGCATAGTAGTCCCGCTTTAAAGCCTTTATGTACTCCTGAGCATCCTCCTCGGAGTCGCACATGGCCACAATGCAGCCACCCCAACTGAAGGAATACGATTTGGTCAGACTTTGGGGGATAGGCTAGGTCATGGTGCTGGTTACTCACCCGGCTCCTGTAACGCGAGCGCTGACATTCTGCTTTTCGGATATGGCAATCAGACGCTCCACATCTGGATGGGAGCACTCATAGAGCTCGCGCAGACTCTCGTGAGATTGTCGCATGAGCAGTCCCAACTGCTTGACATCTTCCTCGCTGCCACGCTGCGCTAGCTGCTCACAAATCTTACGGAACTTGGCCACGCGTCCAGATTCTGTGGGTATGCCATTAAATAAACAACTATCAAAACATAACCTTGGCTCCACTCACCCTGAATAACATGCAGGGCACGCTGGCGCAGCTTAAACTCCTGCATGTGCTGCGTGTTGGCCGTGAGGAACTTGGTCTCGAGCTCCTGCTCTGTGATTCCCCACTCCTGGCAGATATCGGCTCGTGTGTACACCCATTTAGTCAGCTTCTCTTTAATCAGGTTCTCAAACGTCTCATTGTCCATGCCGCAGGCCTCCTCCAGGTCAATGAACCGGATGATGTCCTGCCAATTGCTTAGATTCTTGTGCCTGGCCAGCCAACGCGTTGCCAGGCGGCACTCCACCACACGCTCATTGTAGTCCGACGAGGCAGCCTTGTTCTTTTGCGCCAAACTGTTGGCCACCACAAAGCACTTGCCTGCCGGCAGGGTCACCGGGGTGCCATTGAGCTTGGGATGAAATTCGATGTGATGGGCACAGCCCTCGCGGCCCAAGTAGGCAATGGCCTGGTCCATGCCTCCGCTATGGGTGCCAATGTACTGCTCACACTTGGCCGAAATGGACGCCAGCTCCTTGCGATCCAGCTGCATGCCCTGCACATGCGCTGTGGCCAGAACAGAGGAGCTAACCATAGCACTGGAGCTGGACAGACCAGCGGCCAGAGGAACATTTCCGTCGACTGCAATGCGCATTCCGATGGGACTGAATTTCTTGCTGCCCAGCTTTTCTTCAATGCCCCTGACGCCGCACATGAAGTATTTGTACCATGCCGGACCCCCAGGCAGTGGCAGTTCAACGCTGCAACGTAATTAGTTAGTCAAGTATTGATTTTGGGGAAATCATAACCCACCTGAGGTTTTTCAAGTCACACTCAAAGTTCTGGAAATGGGCCTGGTCCAGATTGCGCAGCTGCAATTGATGCTTTGTGGGATTACTGCCCACTGCCAGCACAATGCTTTGCGTAACGGCCATGGGGAGCACAGAGTAGCCGCAGTAGTCCACATGCTCGCCTATAATGTTGACCCTGGGAAAAGATGCCATCAGCTATAGGAATGATTCAAGCGCAAATGGCAAGGACTCACCGTCCTGGCACGCGAACAAAGAAATCCGGCTCGGCCCCGAACTGTTCCTTGAAAAAGGCACCCAATCTTTGCAGGCGGCCATAAATTTTGGCACCTGGCTGAAGCTTCTGTTGGGCAACGATCTCGATACCGGGACCCAGAATGTCACCAGTTCCATTTCCATTTGCAGTCATGTTTACCTGCAAACAGACATCAACGTTTAATTATAACCCTTTTTTTTGTGTTGTTTTCAGCTGGTGCGTCGAACCTTAAACGTGTCGCAAGCAAACAGTCATAACTCGTTAAGTTGAAAACATGGTATAGCTATTTAAATGCTGATTAGCCGCAATAAAAGTGTAACCAAAGACACACACACAGGCACATTTACGTCAGGGGGTGCAGAAATATAGCTAATCTGACAATCTCTCACCTTATCAGAATGTCAAAACATCCATTAACACACAAGCTGATGGTCTGCCATCCCGCTTATCAGTTAGGGAAGTTTTTTTTTCAGTGTAGCGACATTTTTATTAAAAACTTATTAAAATTGATTTATTTATTTATTAAAAACCAAATGGAAAAGTGCAATTTGCCGGCATTGAAAATGAAGAGAATTTCAGAGAGAGTGATAGGATGATAGCAGCTGATATGCAACGTTGCCAGGCTTGCGAAAATTGTAGAATATTTAAAAGTGCAATGCACGATACGGGTTTCGCACTTACTTACCCAATATATTCTTATCGGTCTTTTTATAGGTCACAAAACACTTGAAGAAGCAGCGGCTGGGCGTTATCAGAGGAGAAGTTTTAGTTATTGGTGTGACCGCTACGAGTTCCAACCAGCAAATGAGTGATTCCGGCCTGCACCGTTTCCGTTTTGTTTAGCCGGGGAATGAGTACGTACATATGTGTGTGTGTAAGTGTATACATGTGTATATTTGTAAGCCGGCATCGCTGATAGTATTGTTTACATATTGTTAACCGCCAACTGGGTTACGGCACTTACCTGAAATGTATACTTTTCTTCTTATAATCAACTAAATACATACAAATGTATTGGTTTTAAAAACAGAAGGTTTATTTTCCATTAGCGGAATCATCAGTTCTTAAAGTATTTGCTTACCTGATAAGGTGATCATTCAAAATGAAAGTGCCCGCCTAACTTTTTAAAAATTGTTAAAGCTTTGACGTTGCCAGATGACTATAACGTTCACTTTTTTTTTTCGAACCACTCATCGCAAAATAATACTGATATTTTTCGGTATTTTTGTGTGCGTCACCCTTTTATAGGGTTGCTACATTCAGCCAATATCTCAAAGTTAATATATATATGTAATATGAAATATCAAATGAAATGTTTCCAAAAATGCTTTGATGCTAAATAACATTAATGAAGCTTGTACAGTTTTAGCGTAGTTTCGAGGAAAGATTTCGGTTACTTTTTTTAAGCACGGTTAAGTGGGTTACGTTAGTTTTTTTCCTTGGTATATTTACGGTATATTTTGAAAAAGGCTTATTTCGGTATGTTTCGATGGTGTATTTTATCGATAAGTACTTCATAAATGGCGACAGATAGATATATTTACTTATTTTGAAAACGGATTTACAAGCAACAGAAGTGCAAACAAAGTCCTGCACTTGAGGAAAAATTATCCCAATTGTTGCTTTTTACTGCTGAGACAATCGAGCGCAATGTCGAGCTTACAGCGAACGGTGCTCAAGGGCAAATTGCCACCCACCATTCCGAGCGGGCGCATTGGTAGAGCGTAAGTTTTTGCTTGGATGCTGCTGCTGTGTGTGAGCGAGGGGGGTTACAGAGTAGAATGACAGGCATCTAATTAATATCCAAATTGGTTAATTACAGAGACTCCTTCAAGAAGTCGCGCATACGTGACTACAAGCCGGGCATGTGGAACGAGTTCTTTGCCGAAAAGGAGGATGTCACGGTGGATGAGCAGCGAACTTTTCGTGTTTATCGCACCAAGAAGCCCGAAAAGCCGGGCCCCGTTCTATTGCTACTACATGGCGGTGGCTACTCGGCACTCACCTGGGCGCACTTTTGTGTATGTATTCCGCAGCTGTTTTGCCTTGGCGTTCTGCCTGCGTGTCTGGCAGATGAGATTATAATTCCATTATTCATTTAATTTGCAGTCGGAGGTGACGAGCATGATTCACTGCCAGTGCCTGTGCATTGACTTGAGAGGCCACGGGGACAGCAAGGTGGACGACGAGGATGACCTTTCGGCAGATACTCTGTCAAAGTGAGTAGTAGTCCTTGATGTTGGTCCAGTGTCTTTTAGTATTGATTTTTTGACCCTAGGGATATTGGCGACTTGATATCTAAACTGTATCCAGAGGAAGTGCCACAACTCTTTGTGGTCGGCCACTCCATGGGAGGCGCCATTGCAGTCCATTTTGCTTCCATGTCATTGGTGCCCAATCTAATCGGCATCACCGTCATCGATGTTGTTGAGGGAACGGCCATGGAGGCGTTGGCCAGCATGCAAAGCTTCCTTCGCTCCCGTCCAAAGTATTTCCAGAGTATTCCCAATGCCATCGAATGGTGCATAAGGAGCGGACAGGTGCGCAATGTGGACAGTGCCAAAGTCTCAATGCCCGGACAAATAATCAAGTGAGTGTGGGGTCGTATGTTCCATAGCCATATCTCATACATGTCTGACCGCCTCGCCCATTTCTAGCTGTGCAACGAATCAACTGGCAACGAATGACCTGCCATTACCCGATGATGTGCTGGAGGAGGCGCATCACACCAGCATGTTTCCAAATCCGTTCAGCATTTCCGAAGATGAAGAAGTTTCGCCTCCGGGTGATGGCGAGGAAGGAAGCACCGCCGACGGTGCTGCAGCTGGCGTCGACTTTAAGAAACCCATCACGACCAAAGAGGCAACTGAAGCTGCCAGGAAGTAAGCTCATTTAGCACTAAGTAAACACACACACAGACGGCAGGTATTTTAACCAACTTTTCCTTTAGCTACACCTGGCGCATCGATCTCTCAAAATCGGAGAAGTACTGGGTGGGCTGGTTCTCAGGCCTGAGCGACAAGTTTCTGAACCTTCGATTGCCGAAGCAACTGCTCTTGGCCAGCATAGATGGACTGGATCGGACCTTGACCGTTGGCCAAATGCAGGGTCGCTTCCAAATGCAAGTCTTGGCACGCTGCGGTCATGCCGTGCACGAGGACCGTCCACACGAAGTTGCCGAGGTAATTAGCGGCTACTTGATACGCAATCGCTTCGCAGAGGCGGCTGGCGAATTTCGCTGCCACATGCCATCGTGTTGAGCAAGTCGCGATGGTCCAGCATCTACGGTTGAGCACAAGCAGAGGGTCACAAATATCTATTTTTGAATGGAGCATTGCACTTTGAACTAACAGATGCGTGCATAAAGTACATATATGTAGGTATATTCAAGAACAACCACAACAGGTAGAGCGTAGGAACAGATATATATATATATATAGCCGTATATTTATATATGCATATATACTTATACTTCAGTAACTTATTCGATATTTTTAATTAAATTTATGAATTTTTAACATCGTACTTTATACTCATTTTGCCAAAATGCCCCATGCAGGAGAATTCTTTGAGTTTGGGCTTCTTACATTGTTAAAAATGTGTGTGTGTATTAAATATGTGCCAGATCGAATGAAATTTGAACGAAATCGAAATCGAAATTATACAAATGCTTAAAGGTTGAATAAAGCTATTATTATTAATCAAAATGTTAACTGAATAATCAAAAACAAAATTATCAATTTGGAACGTACATGTATCTTGGCATTTATTGTATTGGTTTTGTTCGTTTCTGGGTGCGGTGCGCCCAATAGGGTCGGTTAAAAGCAACATTTAACACATAGATTATATAACAGATTAACACAGTTAGTCGACGAAACGATAGCCACCCATAGATTTCATCTTGATCTTCGACTCCAAGGCCTGGATGCGATGCAAGCGCTCGGATATCTGATCGCGAATCTCCGGGCGATATTTCTTGCCCTGGCCCAACGATTCCATTTCGGTCAGCCACATGGCGCGCTCGTTGATCTGATCCAAGACTGCAAGGAAGGGATCGAAATGGATTACAATCCCATACGGAAGCGTCTCTCTTTACTTACGTTCGTTTATGATATCCTCCTCCGTGACGTGCGGCTCCTCACGCGGACGTCGCAGCGGTTTCACGGACGGATCGGCCAGATGTGTGCCAGCCATGGTAAACTGCAACTGGGACTTGGCCTTGTCTCCGGCCATACGATTATCTGTGGGAGGCCGGTAGTAGCTCGTGTGGTAGGCACCACTGGCCTCAATCTGGCGTAGATTCTTGCGCTTGGCATTGCGAGCGCGCTCGAGAATGGCCAGCGTCTCCTTGTCCGGGTCATTATTGGTGTTTGGACGCGGCGGCTTGGGCAGTGGCAATGGCTCTCCATTGCGCAGACTCTCATCGATTTGCTTACGCATCAATATTGACATCTTGGACTCCTTGACGAGCACTAAGAATTCGAAGGACGAGGTAGAACTGCACTAACAACGATGTCACTAATGTCACTTACGACGAATCAACTCGGAGGTCTCCTTGCTGTACTTCACCTTGGTTGAGTGAAAGGCTCCAGCACCGCCCGGTGGAATGCGCTCACTCGGCCACATTGGCAACTTCTCCGTGCTGCTGCCTGGTGGGCCATCCTCCTGCTGCTCTTGCTGCTCCACCTTCAACGCACCCGGCAGCGCCTTTAGCTGCACATTGTTATAGCGATGTCGGCTCATTCTGTAAATCTAGGAAATTTAGCTTGGGAAAAATTATACAATATTGCTGAACGTTTTCGTGTGCTGGGGGTTTGAAAGCTAGCTTCGATATGAAGTATCCCCAGTCGTGTCGACAGTTTGTTTTACGCCCAAAAAACAACAGGGAGCTCGCCCAGACGCATGGCAACCTGCGTTGCTAGGTTGTTTGGGGGAATCAAGTAAACAACAAACAGTGAGAGCGGTTTTAATTCTCGAAATAATTTATTTAAAATAAATATATGGTAGGTATTGTATGTGTGTATATGTGTAGGGTAGGTACACGCTTGGTTTTGGGGGCTCACATTTGATAAGCTGCAGACCCTTCTTCTCTCTGTCTCTCTCTCTCTCGGCAAACATTCAACATGCCATGCCATCTGCCTCCACTCCGCTTCTTCCACATCCAACTGCAGGTAGTGGCACTTGGCAATCTTTAACTTGAAATTTTACAATAGTTTTGCGGATAACTTTGAACTCTCTATTTTCGCTAGTTTGCAATATACATTTACATTTATTTGGGCTTCTCTTCCCGCTACTCGTCTGGCCGTACATTATTTCGTTTATTTGTTGTTTGTTTTATAAATAAAAGCATTTGCAATTTACAATAAGTATTTGGAACTATGGACAAATAATGGATAATGAGGAAACAATACAATTTCCATGCTTACAGTTTGTTCAGCTTTTTTTTACGATAAAATAAAATTAGGCTACGCGGTCCTACGTATCTAAGGGTATTCTTTTTGGCTGCCTTTTTTTTTTTTTCAGCTCTGCCCGTCTTAAGCTTAGGATGCGATACATACATATATGCTCGTATGTATAAATATATATAAAAAACAACTAAAACATAACATATCGATCGATTGGATTGGATTGGCTTGCCATTTTTACATAATTAAACAATTGACTAAAGCGAAACATAGCATTAATCGTAGAGTTACAGATATACATATGTATATAATCAATGAGGACAAATGACAATGATCTCATGAACATTCGTCCGGCTGCATGAGCAACACGATGTCCGACAACACGTACATGGTGAGGGAATTGGGGGGGGATAGGTAGTTTACGCCTTACTTATACAAAATACAATATGTAGTTCCGATCGATTCAATTCACCAACATACAAACACAAACATTGAAACATTTCGAAGCCTATTCGAAGGTTGGTTTGGTTTGGTTTTGGTTTGTTTGTTTGTAGTTAACGGTGTTCAGCAAATATGTTCCTTTAAATTTAAAATAAATTATGTGCATGTGTATATGTATATGTGTACACATCCGTTATATGGGAGTTCTACTTCATTCAGCAAGCAACAGCAACGTGTTTTGATTCGCTCAAACAATTCTCAATTCTCAGTCCCTCTCCTCAATCCAGCTCTCCTCCTCCTCCTCCTGCTCCTCCTCCTTCCTTCCTTTCTAGTGTTTATAGTTGCGAAAAAGTAATCTTAGTCAGTCTCATGGTCACGATGCAGAGTTCATTATGTAAATTTTTACTAGATAAACTATTTCATTCGTCGTCTTCTGTGGGGGCGGGGCGGGGGATCTCGGATCTGTTTTGTTTGGCGATGTGATTTGTGTTTGTGTGCTTGTCTGGGTTATTGTTGTGTGGTTTTAGAATAGCGTAAAATGTTGATCAAATTTGGCCAAATTTTCCTACATAGAGAGAAGTGATTGGTGTGATATAGTGCGTGTGTTGTGTGTGTGTGTTGGGTTGGGGCGTGGCGTGTTAGTTGAACTACAAATGGCGACAACATTTACAAAACTTAGACATTAACAACATTGGCCGCCCAAGAGGCATCTCTGCTGCCAGCCAGCCAGCTGGCCGAGCCCGGGCACAACAGGCGCAGGCTTCATTAGGGGAGTTCGTTCATGGGTGGGGAAGGCGCAAAAGCTCAGCTAGAGCTCTTGTCACAGTTCCAACGGCCAGCCGTTGGACTGTCGGGGGACTCCGGGCACCGCCAGCGGGCCAGACACGACACACAGAGCAGCCCTGGCACACAATTATAAACTTAACATTTAAAACAAACTATCAGAGCTTACTAACTAAAAACGATTACAAAACTTGCATGGGCTGGGCGGGGGACTGCGGGGGAACAACGAGCATTACAATTAGACGCGACGCGACACAAAACATATAGGCGAATCTCTTACAGAACTAGATATAAAAACACATTCATGTTCGTTATTGAAATCAATCTTCAAAACGCAGTGAACACAAAAACTGCTGGCAGCCACATAGTTCCACAAAATCATCCTAGAGCGAGCGTTGGTTGGCTCAGTTCATTGCCTGTTCAGTCATTTGGCGGCACAACGTCTCGAGCTGTTCCAGGCTCTTGAAGTCGTTCATTTTATATTCGTGCGGTGCCATGCTCAGGCTAATCAACTGATGCTGCGGCTGGGACAGGCAATGGTCTGCAGTGTGATTGTTGTTCTTGCTGCTCTGCTGATGGCAGAGATTATTGCTGCAGGCCCCAATACTGCTGCCAACACCACCACCAACACCACCAGGACCTGGGCAAAGACAGCTGCCACTGCCCACTGCAGCGGCAGCAGCCGCCAGCAACTGCAGCTGTTGCTGGTTTATCAAATTGTTGTTCAGTATGTTGTTGTTATTGTTGTTGTTGATTAGAATTTGCGGCGGATGCTGCTGATCGCTCTGTGGCGACTCCTGACTCTGACTTTGACTACTAACCATAACCACGGCGGCCATGGTCTTCTTTGGATGCTGCTCCGAACTGGACACTCCTCCATTTACACTCCCATTCCCGCTGAGTCCGTTCAGGCTGGGCTTGCGTGGCTGCTGCTGCTGCTGCTGACTTCTTGAATCCATGACCAGGCTGTCGTTAGAGCCATTGTTGGTGGTGAGCACTCCCTGGCCCGGCTTGAAGATCATTTGCTGCGGCTGCTGTGGCCCACCAGTCACCAAAATGAGGTTGTTCAGCGAGCGACGATGCGTCTGCGGTGGCGTCTGCTGCGGCAAGGCCGGGAAATGATTGTGCTGTTGTAGCATCTGCTGCATTTGCTGGGCATGGTGATGCGACTTTAGTGGCTGCTGCGGATTGTTCATGAAGCTGGGATACGAAGAGCTTTTATACTGTGGCTGATGCGACTGACCGCCGTAGCCGTTGTAGTCAAATTGCTGTAGCGGCAGAGGCGGTGGCTGTTGTTGCTGCTGGTTATGCGGCAGGGGATGCTGCAGGCAGTTCAGGGAGAAATTCAACATATCGTTGGAGTTCTTGCGGTTGTTAATCCTATCGTTGCTGCCATTCTTTGGATCACACTTGCGACTCTTGCCATTCCATCTAAACATAAACATAAATCAATAAGAATACCAGAAAGAAAGATAAACAAAGATTGAGACGCACCTTGGTTTGTTGATGTTGCCGCCTGTGGGTACACCGGTAGTCTTCACATGGTGCAGCTTCGAGACCATTGAGATTTTCAGCTTGGACAGCTTAAACTTGAGTTCCTTGAGTTGGTTGGCATGGTTCATGAATGCCTCGTTATGAATGGAACGATCCAGAATCCACATGAACACACCCATCGTCTCATCGTCCTGGATACAGTAGGGATCCGCCTGCACGGCATTGCTTACCAAGTCGATGACCTTGAGGAAACGATGACCAATGTTCTCCTCTGGTGGCCCCAGGGACTCAACGGGCTTCATTGGCGTCAGCACAATGTGCGTGAGCTCCTCGACAGCCGCACTGAGCTTCATCTGTCCGGTGTGCAGCTCCTGCTCCACCCTGCTGAGGATGTGGGCGCGCTCCTTCAGCTTCTCAATGCAGAGGGCCAGCTTGTGGGAGGCACCCTTGGTGACGCCCACGCTCTGGAGGAAGTCCTCAGTAATCATCAGCATCTCCTCGTAGGTCATATTCTTGAACAGCTCAATGTACTTGTGCAGCCGGAGGGACTTCAGCCAGAGGCCTATCCCCGACATGCCAACATTGCGGGTCTGGAACTTGATGTAACCGGGCTTGAACTCGTCCAGCCGCGTATCCGAGCCACTGTTGGCCAAAGCTCCGCGCTGATGCTCAATGGAGAGGGAGAAACTCCTCGGCTTGTTGGCAAACTGGGCCAAATTCTCCGTGGAATTGGAGCAGTTGTCGTTGACCGTGATCACCGAGGAGTTGGATGACGATGAGCCGCTGGAAATTGTTTGAGTGGTCAAGCTATTGGATCGCCGCGTCTTCAGGGCGGCAATTTTGCTGTCCAGACTCCAGCGATTGATGTCACCAAACTGATCGCCCACATTACCCATCAATATCGAGGCGTAGGGCAGCTGTGGACCTGCCGGAGGCGGTTGCAGTAGCTGTGGATGATGATGATGTGAGGAAGGCTGTAAGAAATAGTTTGGTATATTTATGAGACTACTTAGGGACTCTATTTGACTCACCTGCTGACAGAGATTGCTTATGCCGCTGGCCTCACCAACATCTGCCAGAGTGGGGGGCTCAAAGTCGAGGATTTCCGTGCCATTCTTGCTGAATGACGTGTCATGGTCGTCGGTGCCACCGATACCAAGCATTGAGCCCGCTGCCGCTCCCGCCACGACGCTGTTGACCAGCAAGGAGCTGTTGTCAAGCGACAGGCCTAAGCTATTCTGACTAGAAGCTAATTCGTTCAGGGTAATACCATTTAAATTATCACAGAGTGGATTGATTGATCCGCTGGAGCCTCCGCTGCCACGCCAATCGCCGCCGGTAAGCTTGTGCTGCTGCTGCTGTTGTTGCTGCTTGCTGGGCGGGGCAATCGTTTGCCAGTCATTGCTGCGCGACGATCGCGAGCTGCTAGTGGTGCTGGTGGTGCACAAGCTGCTCCCCAGGTTGCTCAACGAAGAAGAGGCCACCGACGAGCAGGAGGCGGCCGAGGAACTAGCTGCCGATGAGCTGCCCGTGGAGCTGGTGCCCGCCACCAGCTGTGGCGAGGGCTGCAGGAAGTAGCTGCGATTCGTGAGACCAGCGGCGGCTGCCTGAATGTGGTCCTCGAGGTGTCGCAGCCATATGTTAAGCGATCGTCGATCTTCGCTGCTTATGGCCGGATGAATGAGTAAGTAGGAGAATATCTGCTGCACCAGCTCCGTGGGCACAATCTGCTGCATGGTGTCCTTGACAGCGGCCGGAATCAGTGTCATGTAGATGAGTTTGGCCTCATCGTTGCCGGGCTTCAGCAGCGGCAGCATGTTCAGCACCTCGTGAAGTATATCCTCCTTGCGGGCATACAGCTTCCTCTCATCACACTGCGAGGAGGTGGTTATCTGAAAGTCGCTGCCATAGCACGGCATCGAGTCCTTGTCGGATGAGGAGGAGGACATGCCATCCAGCACATCGCAGGGCTGAAATGTCTTGTATGCATTCAGCAGGTTCTGCAAGTATACCGGATTGTTGGCATTGATGTCGATGACCACGCTGCTCAGATTCGTCTGCGAGGTGCCCAGATTCTGTGTCAAACTGTTGTCGATCGAATACTGAAGAAACTTGAGGCTCGGATAGCGCAGACGCTTCAGCAGCGCGTACATCACGACAGTTCGCTCGCAGTCGTTCCACTTCTCGAAGAGATTTGTCACTGTGGTCACCTGCTCGCAGAACAGCGCGTTCGCCGGCTGATGGGTACTGGAATTGGAATTGCAGTTGCTGTTGGCAATGGTATTGGTATTGGTATGGGTGGTCTGTGCAGCGCCTGTTTTCGCGGGCGTTGTCGTCAATGTGGCCTCCTTGTGGGAGTGCGCCTGTGTGGGTGTAGAGGTTGTGGGCTGCATGTCATTCAATGCACTGTTGGAGTTGCTGTCGATGCCGCAGGACATCGCGTTGTCTGTTGTGCCAGTTGAGTACTTCATCTCGTTGTAGTTTCGGTTTGTAGTTTGTTCCGTTTTTTGGGAATATGTTAAGTGTGATTTATTGTATTGTGTGGTCGTATTGCAACTGTGGCGACGTCTTTGTTGGATTATTTGGTTGCGTTCCTGCAAGAGAAATATTGATATTCGTTAGTCAGTGGTATACCATTTTATGTGGAGTACCCCTACTGATCCCAACCGATTTCGATCCCACCAACCCACGTGATCAATCAATTTCACATATATTTTCCAAGAATTTGTCACCTGTTGCTGTTGTTATTGTGGCACTTGGGCGATAATAAAATAAACCCCAAGGCACAGCCGCAAACACGTCTAAAAAAAAAAGTTAATCAAATCAATTTTTTCGCTAATTTAATAAAATTACAAGCCAAGAGAGACAGCAACAACAGCAGCAGCAACTGGCTACAATAATAATCTATCTGTAATTGGCAAAAGGGAAATTAGCATTTGCCATGGGTCCCGGTCCCGGTCCCAGTCCCAGTCCCAGTCCGTCGATCGGGGCTTATCAGGGCAGCAAATAAACAGCAAGCCAATACATAACACCTTTGACGACTCGATTTTCGCATTCGATTTGATGGTAAATCAATAAAATGGCAAACAGTTTAAATAGGAAATCATTAGAATTCGATTTCTTCGATGGCAAAGGGAGAGGGACGGACGGACGGACAGTAGGCTGTAGTTGTCAAGAAGTTTGGTTAGGTTTTTTGCACGGCTGTTCGCACTTTTCATTTAATTTCCATTGCTTTTGTGTGCTCATTTCGAATCTTGTTTCTGTTGCCTTTGCTTTTGCGACTTTCTTCGATTTTTTTTTTTCTTTTCTGCTTTTGCTATCTACTGTTATAATTTAAAGCCGTGGCGACGCACCCCGCTCCACTCCTCTCCCAGCTGCGCTCTTAGCAATGCACAGCTGCTTCTGTATTGGTGCGAATAGTGTGTGTGTGTGTGTGCTGTAAGCAGACATTAAAACATAACGGGGCCCAATTACTGTATTAAACTCGCTGCTGGGGAATTTACTGCTGTTTACTTTTTTATATTTAACTTTTTGGATGAAATTTCACATTTTCTTGTTGTTTAATTGTTGCCAAGCCAATGCACCATTACATTTACTAAGGGGAGAGTGACGGAGAGGAAAGAATTATTTCGCACTGCAAACTAACGGTAAATATGCATGGCTGATCTGATCCAATCGTTGAGGTTATGTTAGTTTTTAACCGGCTTTAAACTGCAATTTTAACTGCAATATTCCTAAAGTTCAATAAACGATCGAATCACACAGACAGACACACACACATGCATATGAACACTCTGATCCTTCTAGACTTTGGGAGGGAATTCGAAACCAAACTCACAATGCGGCGTCGTTGTTTGTCGAATTTTGTGCCCGTTCAGCCGCGATCGCACCCGTTTTGCATGTTTTACTTATTTTTTTAGCATGCACAATATAAATTTGATTATCTGTAGTTGAGCAAATACACAATACAGAGGGAACTAGACGCCACGGAAAACAGTTTTGTTTGCATTAAATAAACGAAGATGAGAACTGAACTGAAAAATGCTGCAACGACAAGCAACAGACAGCAGGCGGCACTCTGGGGAGCACTGAGGAGGATGACCGGCAGGCAGGCAGGCAGAGTGACGAGATGATGGCGAATGATTTGGCGCTGGCGTCAGCAGTGTGTGGCGTTTTAGAAAATGGTGGAGCTTGCGAAAAACAAGGAGAGAGCGAAACGGGAAAGGGAACGACCACGGGCACGGGAACGGAACGAAGCGCGCCTTTTTTTTCTGACAGCTAAAGGAACGATGCTACTGCTGCTGCTGCTGCTGCTGCTGCCGCCGCTGCCTCTGCCTTTGCTGCTGACAGAAAAATGGGGGAGACCTTGCATGCGAGTGTGTGTGTGACACACTGAGAATGCATGAAGCATTGCAATGCAGAGGCAAAAATTGCGGCAAATTACATGAGAGAGAGAGAACGTTACAGGGCGGCAGGCAGGGGAGGAATTCGCTCTCCTACTCTCTGCTCGCAGTCCGATGCTGTCGCTGCTGCTGGCTTTGCACACAATTGTTTTCATTTACACTCACTTTCCGTTCCGTCTTCAGCTCTTGGCGCGAGGGAGAGGTAAGGGAGGAGCAGGCGGTTTGTTGTTTTCACCACAGACCCACACACACACACAAGCACAACATATATATTAGCCCCCAAAATCACGCCCCACCCACCTAACCATGGTCGTCGCCGTCGTCGTCGTCGGCCAGACAACACAAAAATATATAGCTAGCTACACTATACAACTGCGCTTGTGCCAAAATCGTTCTATTTTTCAATTACCTTTTTGCTTTCTATTCGCCTGCAAACCTTGAAATTATTTTCTGTTGCAATTCACAGTTTTGATTGCTTCGAAACACGAAATTTAAGCATATTTCGCTAATTTGATATGCTATCAGAGCGCACATTTATTAATTTATAATTTTCACCTTCGCTACATGTATGTGTGTATTTTTTATTAGCGCTTTCTGGCTGCTTTTCTTGTTGTTTTTGCTAAATCATAACTACACATCGCCTTTTTTAGCCACACATTTGCTGCGCGTCTACGCAACGTGTTTTTTTTTTTGCAAAGCCGCGATAGAGAATTGCCCACAACTGCTGTTGCATGTGGTTATATGAACATTCTCGCCGTCTGTTCCATATTTTCAGCAATTAATTAATTATTTATTTCCGAACGCGCAACGCTTGTAGAAAGTGCTGCTGCCCGGTAGTGTTGTGAACTGAAGATAGTTTTTACAGTGTTGTCAACTGAATGTGTTCACCTTAGCCCACTTAATGCACAGTTAAAAAACCTTAACAATATAAGAAGGAAGTTGTCGGAAATGGTATTCCAAGATTTTGATATTCGGTATAGTATTGCTAGCTAGCGAGGACCTTCACTATTAAACGTATAATTTTAACCAATAAACAAAACCACTTTTCTCCAGATTGGCTAAATGTATGAAAATAAAATGAAATATAAAATGAGTTTCAAACAAAGAAGGTCAACCAAAATGTCAATTCTTCTACATGGTTACTACACGGTAACTACACATTTTCTTCTTCTACATCATTTTAAAAAGAGTATCAATAGAGGTGGTTAAGAGGGTTAAGCTTCGATCACTGATTAATTATGGTATATCGGTATTAAATTGTTGGTGTATACTGCTGAGGGTCACACTGGTGTAGAAGGAAAATGAAAATTGTTATTGGAAAATTGTGCTTGTAAAGTGGCTGCATTAAAATGAAAAATGCACCAAAACCAAATATGAGCAACAGCATTGGCATACACAGCAGTACAGGCATGTTCTGTGTACCGCAATAAACCACTAGTTACGCGAAAATCCCAACGAAACGCACACAAACACTACAACAACAACACATTGATTGGCATTGCGCTGCAGCGTATCGACAGACAGCGAAAAGAATGTTTGCCCAAACGGAATCGCAGAAGACGAGCTTCCTGGAGCAGACGAAGGCCGCCAGAGAGGAGCGGGCGCTGGAGAAGCGCCGTGAGTCGGCCGCCATCCTGCTGCAGTCAACCCTCAAGGGATATGCCTCGCGCCGGAAATATCAGAAGCGTATCATGTAAGCCCCCAGTACCATCCCCATTGCCACCCACTGCTACAGATACTCCCTCTACCTTCTTTGTAGCAACGATTTTGATGCGGTATTTGTGCTCGGACAGGATGACAGGGATACGGAACTGGAGCTGACTGCCGTTAATGTGTATCCTGTGCTCCGTCGGTATCTCACGCAAATCAAATTGGACAAGAAGGATATGAAGGCACGCGAGCGTCTGGAGATCATCTGTCGCTATGTCAACAAGGCCATGGAGGCGGACAATCCAAGGCTCTCCTATGCGGCCCTCTGCCTGCACAAGGAGCGCAGTCTCCCCTGGATCGCGCACATCAAGCTATTGCTAACCAACTGCCTGCTGCTGCTGCCAGAGCTCAAGCCTGAGAATCATTCCGACAGCCTGTCGCTTGCCCTCTTCCTGCACACCCTGATTGTGTTTACTGCCCCGAAGTCCTGGGCCATACTGCGCAATGCCACATTTGGAGGCCTCCAGCCGGCCATGCAGAAGGTCTGCTGCAACATTCAGGGGCACCTGGTGCAGCACGGCTTCTACAGGGCCATGCGGGTGAGTAGTCAGCTATCAGCTAATGCGCTAAGAAAGTACTTAAAAGGTTCGTCCCTTAGCTGGTTCTGCTGCGGGGAACGGCACGCGAGGAATTGTCCGTGAAATCCGTCACCCTCGTCGCCATTATC
Source organism: Drosophila bifasciata (assembly GCA_009664405.1). Taxonomy (NCBI): domain Eukaryota; kingdom Metazoa; phylum Arthropoda; class Insecta; order Diptera; family Drosophilidae; genus Drosophila; species Drosophila bifasciata. The sequence continues at coordinate 44,869,041 of CM019043.1, forward strand.
ACGCTCTGTCTGCGCCCGCTGATCGACGGAGACTACAGTCGCAACCTGTTGAGCCAGTTTCTATCGGAGATTCTCTCCGTGCCTGCCCTCATTTATCACTTGAATCAGAGCGTGCCCCAGTGCATAGAACAGTTCTTGTCCATGGGTCTGCTGAAGAAGGCATTGAGCATCTCCGAGGACTTCCAATGGTTCGAGGAGTTCGGTGCCAGTATGCCGGGAACCAAATCCCTGGCCTTTCTGGGAAACATTGTCAACTTGTTCAACCTTGATGGCCAGGAGGAGGCCAAAGTGCTGGCCTATCCACTACTGATTGTAAGTTGAATCACCTACGACTTTCTACGCAACTTACACTCTTTCTGCTGCATAGGAAACTGCCACAACGCTGCTGGAACTGATACCCAACACGGTGACCACCAAAGGAGTGTTCACGCAATGGCACGAGCTGCTTGGCTGGCACACACCCGGCACGGAGCCCGCCCAGAACCAGAATGTGGCATTGATCAAGAAGCAATTCCATATGCTGTGGGATAGCCGCTGCATCAAGGTGCTCCTGGGAGACATCCTGAAGGACATCAATGTTAACTACGAGCGCATCGAGTTCCAGTCTCCGCAGCAGCCCTCCACATCGAATCTGCTGCGACGAGCGCTAGAGCGCAGCTCCAATTGCGGTGTCACACTCATTGGCGGCAGCACGGCCAGCAAGCAGAGCAAACAGGCCAAACAGCCGTGGCGGAAGCTGGACAATGCCGATGTGGTGCATGTGTCGCGCATTTGCGGCATGTACTATGCGGCCCTCAGCACGCTCTCCCAAATGAAGCTGGACATTTTGACGGGAATCTGCTACAACGACAATGTGCTCTACGACATCTGGCTGCTGCTGACGTCGCTGGGCCCGAACTGCGGCATGAAGGAGTATTTGGATCTGCTAAGGAGCGAGACCAACTTCCAGAAGCCGCAGACAGCCATGCTGATGCTATTCTGCGACTGCATGACGCACTACGTTACGTGAGTAGATCCACAATGTATTCGCCATCCGTGGCTATATATATATATAATTCTATTTCTGTGTAGAATCCTCGACGAGTATGAGATGTACACGGAGCAGAATCCCTTTCGGCTAAACGACTATGTCATGCTGACCTATTTTCTGAACAATATGCTTTACAAGCTGATCAACGATAACATTTTGGGTGAGTTTGAACATCAGCGCAACACCCATGCTTACCCACTTATACGCTCCGCATCCGTTTGCAGGCGCCAAGAATATTGTTCAGAATCCAGTGTTTCTCTCGCTGCACACTCTCCTGCTCTGCCTGTATCGACGCGACTGTCGGCGCATGTTTACGCCAACTAATCATTGGCTCATACCGGAAGTAAAGCCTTCCACGTTCATCAACGATTTGGAGAAGGCCAAGCGGAATGCCATGCTGCTGCTGGCCAAGATGCCGCACATAATACCGCACGATGATCGCGTCAAGCTGTTCCGCAAGTTCGTGCAAAACGAAAAGGCTGTGATGGGGCTGACGGAGAGCGCCTGTGCCTCGCCGCGCTCAGCGCTGATCGTCATCCATCGGGAGCGTATTGTGGAGGATGGATACCGGCAGCTGGCCGCCCAGCCGACGCATGGCCTCAAGGGCGTCATTCGGGTGCGTTTCATCAATCAGCAGGGACTACACGAGGCGGGCATCGATCAGGACGGTGTGTTCAAGGAGTTCCTGGAGGAGACAATCAAGAAGGTGTTCGATCCGTCGCTGAATCTGTTCAAAACCACCTCGGATCAACGACTCTATCCCTCGCCGATTTCCTACGTGCAGGACAATCACCTGCAGCTCTTTGAGTTTGTCGGCCGCATGCTGGGCAAGGCCGTCTACGAGGGCATCGTGGTGGATGTGCCCTTTGCCTCGTTCTTCCTCTCCCAGCTGCTGGGGCAGACCCAGCAGGCCCTCTACTCCTGCATGGACGAGCTGCCCTCGCTGGACGCCGAACTCTACCGCAGTCTCACCTTCATCAAGCACTACAAGCAGGATGTGGCCGAACTGAATCTGACCTTCTCCGTGGATCAGGATGTGATGGGGAAGATTGTCACCCACGAACTGCATCCCGGCGGCAAGGGGCGTGTGGTCAACGATCACAACAAGCTGGTCTACATCCACTACATGGCGTACTTCCACATGAACACGCAGATACGCGAGCAGACGCAGGCCTTCAATCGAGGCTTTCGCAGCATTATCAATCCCGAGTGGCTGTCGCTCTTCTCGCCCCCGGAGCTGCAGCGTCTCATATCGGGCGATACGGCGCCACTGGACTTGAGGGATTTGCGCAAGCATACGCAGTATTATGGCGGATTTCATGATTCTCATCGCGTGGTTGGCTGGCTCTGGGACATTCTGGGAAAGGATTTCACAGAGGAAGAGCGCAAGCTGTTCCTGAAGGTGAGTACCTGCTGGAAGAGTAAGACCATGTCTAAAGCCATCTCCTTAATGCATATTCTACTCCATAGTTTGTTACCAGCTGCTCGAAGCCTCCGCTGCTGGGCTTTGCCCACCTGGAGCCGCCCTTCTCCATTCGCTGCGTGGAGGTGGGCGACGACGAGGACACTGGCGACACCATAGGCAGTGTGATTCGCGGTTTCTTCACCATACGCAAAAAGGATCCGCTCAACCGGCTGCCCACCTCATCGACTTGCTTCAATCTGCTGAAGCTACCGAACTATCAGAAAAAGTCCACGCTGCGGGACAAACTCCGCTATGCTGTCAGCTCGAACACGGGCTTCGAGCTGTCCTAATTTGGCTGTCGATCTGTCGGATGGAGTATCCACATATCAGGGACTTCCATTCGACAATCTTGCTGAATTCCGCCATCCGCCATCCCCGTGCTTTATTCACATTTTATGTTATTTATTCCTTTTTAAGTACTTCTCTGCGGTAGGAGAGCCTGGGTGTAAATTTGTTTTGTTTTTTTTGTGGAAATGGCAAGGAAACCCCCAAAACAATTATAAAGAAAGAAAGAAAGAAAGAAAACAAAAACACAAATAAATATAAACGTATAGCTGTGATAAAACTATAATAAACTACGAACTAACAATGTGTACACACCAACCAAAATACCAATCAATGCTGAATTAAAAATACTAGAACTAATAATTCGATAATTCGAGCAGGAGGTGGAAATCTATTAAAACTATGTTTGCATGTACACATGTACATATGTATGTACATATGTCAGAGTATTAAGATGATATCCAAACACACATTAGGCTTAGGCCAGGAGTTAAATTGTAAACCACGAAAGAAAAAACAGCAACAATAAATCTAAATGTCTGAAACGTCTGATTCATGTGCAAAATGTAAAGCCGCGCTGTGCTGTTTATCTGATTTTTCCCCTAAGCGCGTTCCCTGAGATAACAAACAAATGGAAATGTAATGGAAGCCAAACGGCAGCAATTAGTGAGCGCTGTTCAAATTTTCCCGGGGTTTTCCGACTCAACCAATGAATGAAAATGAAAATGAAATGGAAATGAAGATGAGTCCGCGCGAGCTAATGACACAAATCCGTCTGGCGATGGGACTGGGTCTTGGCTCCTGGACATCCGCTAATTGCCTGAGTCACACAGGCCGCAAGGGTCGAATGCACTTAGGCATTCCGCATTCCGCATCGCATTCCATTCCGGATAAGCAATCCGGAAATATTGCAAAGAGTTTATGCAAAGCAAAGCTAGTCAAATTACCGGAAATTGCATGTCCAGACTTGATGCATTTCGGGCGACTAATGACTTGGGATCGTCGCAATGGGAAATGCGATCTGGGCCAGCAAATGGCTTACGCTTAGTCCTTCCTCTCTCTCTCTCTCTCTCTATATGTCTCTCTGTTATCCCGCTGACCCGCATTAAATCTGGATTCTCGAATGTTATTTGACATTTTTATTCGAGTGCAACAATCATTTATTTTATTGTTCTTTACGGCTGGTGACGTCCTCTTGCGGTTTTTGTTTTTGTGTCGTACCGGTCTCCCTTGAACTGGATCTCGGGCAGCCACGGGTGCGAGGGACAATGCCAAACAAATTGTAGAACAGACCCACAAAAACAGACCCAATAATCATAACAATAATTTCAAATAAAAAGAACGAAAAAATCGGCACAGACGCTAACAGTCGGCGGTCGTCGCACCGTCAGGCCATAAAATACCATCACTGCGACTGCGACGACTGGCATTGTTGTTCCCGAGCATCCCTGGGACAAAGTGTGATGATTTTTATGACTCGCCTGTGAGTTTTTGCCGCCACCGCCACCAGGAGCACAAGTGGCAACAAGTGACTGCTGGCTGCTGTTGCTGCTGCGACCCCATAATATTCAAGTGGCACAGAGGCGACAGTCGCTTGGCGCCAGTCGCAATATGTGATCTGATGTGATGTCCTCTCAGTGCCCTAGCCTTGGTTCCGGTGCAATTTGTTGTGGCCCGGCATCAAGTACCGTTTAAAGGTTTGATTAGCTCGCCTTATCCAGGGGCGGATCTCTTTTGTGAGTCCCCTGTCCCCTGGCAAACGGTAGCGGTAACGGCGAGATTCCCTTGGATCTAGTACAAGGTGCAGCTTGTTTCAGTCCGATTTTAGATAAGTTAAAATAGCTGCACTCGAACAGATGGGAGCTGATCATGGCACAGAGATATGTATATCCAACGGATATCAAAGGTTTTCCTACAACTACAAAGGGTTTCGAGTGGGCACTCCAAAAAAACTGATGATGAAAAAGGAAAATATAAGAAAGTGTTCCTTAATGTTGAAAAACATTGTGTGGGAAGATTATCAAAGGATAATTCGAAGAAACAAGAAGTTGTGGGAACTAAGAACAAATCACTAACAAATCAAAGTAAAAATAGTATTTTCCCCTCATCCATCCATCTGAGAATAAATAAACCAGATTCAACATCCAAAGTTTTTCTTTTTTCAATAGAATTTTATCTTTATAAGCATTCTGATTTGGCCCACATCCAAAGCATTTTCCTTTTTCATAAATATTACAACCGATTAGGAGGAGGCTACTTCAAAGAGCGCTCCCCAATCCAATCCAAGCCAAGCCAATCCAATCCCCCATTAATACTATCAACGGCAATATGGGTGCCATGCTCGTGCCCGTGCCCCAAAACTGGGGGAGATGGGGAAACGACATTCCATTCCATTCCCCCATATGAATAAACGACCCAAAATGGCGTTCCGGATCGGCGAGAGCGGGACAACGAAACGTTCCACAGATAAACAGCCAATGCCTGCGCTGCATAGCGGCAGAGCGGCAGAGGGAGAGCGACAAAGAAGGAGGAGGGAGAGCAACCACTTGAGCGGAGAAACAGGTCGAGCAACAACTACCTGAAGAGATCGCGGCTGAGCGAAGACCGGATTCTGGCAGAGTCGAGGTAGTGCGATCGTCGCTGCTGAGAGAAAACAGTCTCATCTGGACAACGTGACGAGAAGTTCGTGTTTCGCGTCGCGCCTCAAATACAGTTATCAATTGTTGTACGTTTTGGGAATTTTTGAAGCAGTTCGATCGATTCGAAGTTCGAACCATCGAAAGTAATCTCGTAATAGTAATCACACATCGCACTCCGAGAAGAACCCATACGAAATGTTGGCCCTGCCAAATATCGCCGATCTGCGCATCCAGCAGCAGATCGCCCACGAGATCTATCGCCATCAGATTATGCAACGGCTGCCTGGTAAGTGGAGCAAGCTCCGCGGATGATTTGCCGACGGCACTAACAAGTCCATTCCGTTGCCTTGCAGATCCCCTGTGCGGCCTTCTGCCGGCCTTTGCTGGGCACTTTGCCCCCCGCCGCCACCGCAGCCATCGCTGCCTGGCGTGGAGGCCAAGTTGGAGAACAACGAGCTGTGGCAACAGTTCCACCACATCGGCACCGAGATGATCATCACAAAGTGTGGCAGGTTGGTACTACTCGCATTCGACTGTTTGTTTCCCCCCATCTTATCTCCGAAAACTGTGGCCGACTTTGTCGACTGTTAACAAGAGCAAGACTAGCAAGAGATTGCGATAAGCCCACCTCCGTCTTATCGTCGTGTCAACGTGTCGCTAATTTCCATTTTGTTCTGCCCTGCTTCTCCCACAGACGCATGTTCCCCTCGATGCGTGTCTCGCTGAGCGGCCTGGAGGAGGAGGCCAGCTACTGCGTGCTCCTGGAGATGGTGCCCATTGGCGACTGCCGCTACAAGTTCTCCGGCTCGCAGTGGGTCCCCCGCTGGTGGCGCCGAGCCCCAGAGCCCCCAGCGCATGTATCTGCACCCGGAGAGCCCGGCCACTGGCAAACACTGGCAGTCGCAGGCCCTGCTCTTCAGCAAAGTTAAGCTCACCAACAACACCCTGGACAATAATGGACATGTAAGTTGATCTGTTGATTCTCAGCCTGTATTGGTTACTAAGCCAGGGCCTCATCCTTCTACAGATTGTCCTGGCCAGCATGCACAAGTATCAGCCGCGTCTGCATGTCATACGCACCTCTGATCTTGGCCAGATTCCCTGGGCCCCGCAGCAGGCCTTTGTCTTCCCCGAGACGGAGTTCATAGCCGTGACCGCATATCAGGTGTGTACTACAGAAACCCCCTATACATGTAAGAGTCCAGAGCTAATCCTTCCCATTTGTGTGTGCTTTCAGAATGATCGCATCACCAAGCTGAAGATCGACAACAATCCCTTTGCCAAGGGTTTCCGTGAGTCGGGTCAGTCGCGGTGCAAGCGCAAGCTAAACGATTCACCGCCTCCGACAGCACAGCCGGCGGCCACAGCAGCAAGCGGAACCAATGTGGAGCACTCACCCTTAGCCAAGCGTCTGCGCTTGGCCGACGATCTGTCGATGCATCCACATCCACATAGATCCACAGCGCAACTGCAGGCCGGCCTTATGCAGCGTCATTATCTGCTGGATACTCTGGAGGCCAATTTCTATCTACCAGCGCCGCCACCGCCACCGTCGGCAACGCATGCCATTGATTATGCCAGACACATTGCCTGCTATCCAAGTTGGGCCTACACCCCGCCATCGCCAGCCTCCTCCTCCACGTCGTCGTCGTCGTCCTCCTTCAGTGGCGAGTCGGCGGCCGAGGCGGACACAGACACCTTTGTGGATGTGGTGGGCACCAACACAACCACAACCACAGCCACGAGCACCACCAGCACCAGCAGCAGCAGTAGAACGGGCACACATGAGTCTGGGGCTGCAGAGCCAAAGCCCAAACGGAGCAGCTTCAGCATCTCGGACATATTAGGAACGAGCGTCTCCGTTTAGTCGCCGCCTGCTCCCATTTCGGGAGCACATTGTACATTTAATTAGCGTTAGGTTGCCATCGCCATACCCATACCCATAGCCATAGCCATAGCCATCGTCATCGTAGTGTCTAAGTTGAATTGTGATATTTTGCAGTTAATTAGGATTTCCAGGTATTTGCCGTCAGTATTTATCGTATTTATTATGCAATTTTAATTGTTCAAATGATTTCGTAATGGATTTATTGTCTCTGGCATCTTAATGCATGCGGCGGGCATGGCATTAATAAAATACATATTCCAAATGGAACTTGAAACGAATCGCCTGGTGGTCACTTTTTGTGTGGATTGCGGGGAGGGATCCGCCAGTCTGTGCGTATCAATGAAGACACATCGCTGCGGCGCGACCCCTTCCTTCGTCGCCACATCCACAAGCACTATCTCACCAGAGAGCTGAGGGCCCGAGCCCGTGCGTCGCACATTTGAATACATTCCTCAATAATTTCCCATGACCCATCCTGTTCTTTCAATTCAGAAATTTGTTGCATGCCTCCATTTGGCTGTCTGCCGCCCAGCCGTACATAATTCTGTCTCATGCAACCCATTAAAACCTGTTCCAACATCGCCAGACGTGCTCCGCCCTCTGCACCCCCCCCCCCCCAAAAAAAAGCCCCACCGAAAAAACCAAGCGCCGCTCTCCTGGCAACCGCCACAGCACTGCAACAACATGGACATGGCTTATCAGCAGATCAGAGCGAGCCGCATCTTAAACGCTGGCGCCAGCGCCAAGTTAAATGCGCTGATTGAGCGCCACGATCGCCAGCCACAATCCTGTGGAGCAGTGGCAGTCGCGATCGGAGCCACAGCCACAGAACCAGCTTGTATGTATACCGTCCCCGTGTGCCCGCGTACCGTGTAATTGATGTTTTCACATTGTAGTTGTTAGCAACTGTGGCCATTTACATGTGCAATTGTCCGGGTGTCCCGTCCCTCACACATCTCCATGTTATCAAATGGCCAACGGAAATGAGGCGGTTCCTTTGATGCAGCATCTAGCTGCTCGATGCTCGATGCAAGTGTTGCCCGAGAGCTGGAGCTGGAGCTCTGGCCAGCGATGATTGGCCAAATAACCAATCTTCGACGGTGGCATTTCATTTCAATTCGCGTTAAGAAACAATTGTTAAGAGCGCTCCATTGCCATGATGCCGGGGACCCGGGACCCGGCACCAGGATGCCATGCCCGTGAGACCCACACACGTAGCAGCAACCTGTTTTCGGTGCTCGGTGCTTGGTGGGGCCCCCAACACAAACATCTGTTGGGGGCTGCAGGCCATTCATGTTGCCGCTGGAAGTGTTTATGGGCTCCACATTAGCCACACTGCATATTCATGTTAAACGTCGCCAAAAGACTAACGACAACGGTTCGCCCATTTGTTGTTGTTGCTGCTGCTGCTACGGGCTTTTGCTGATATTTATTGAATTCTCATTTAGGGGGATCGGATCCACTGGCAGGGCACAGAAGAGTCAAAGCCAATGCCAGAGAGAGAGAGAGAGAGACTGAGTCCATGCTGGAGCTGGTGGTGGGGCAAACGTTCGCATGTCAAAGTCAAATGAGCACCGACCCGAGCTCGGAGATCTTTGAGGCAAGATAAGCTAACTTTTTTGTCCCATGCCCCATGCCCCAATTGTGTGTTGTGTGCGCTGCTGTGGCTGCTGCTCTCTTTCGTGTATGTGTAAGTTCCTTGGAAATTAATGTTGTGGCGGCCAAAATCAAAGTCACGGGCAAACATTTTTGCGCTGGCGACAATTTTATCGGCAGCACAATGAAATCATTTCCTTGCCATTCAACCATTCCCTGAGCTACGCTGGCGATATTATGTCTTCGGCGCCATCTGACAGTCGCTGATGTTTGGCGCTTTAATTGTGTTTGGTAAGGTCTTCTTGGCCTTTATTGAAAATAAGAAATTAAATGTATGTATGTGTAATCGTATGCGTATACGACTGTATTATTAGTGCTACTAATAAATTCTATCGCCAGTGCGTAGGCCTGGGCGAAGGGACCAGTGATTCGGATCCTTAATTACTTGCAAGGCGCTCAGATCATAGCCAGCAGGAAGGACAAGTGGCTTCTTGAGGCCGGCCAGCAGCGGTGATTCCTTTGGATGTGGCTGTATTGGCATATCTTTGAAAGGCGATACATATTCCTTTTCCTCCTCCTCCACCACAGGCTTCGACTGAAGAAAAGTACGTAGAAGATGAGTTAATATTCAACATCGAGTGATTTTCTGGACTTACTTGATTCGAGGAAACTGCCTGCTGAATGCCAGAAGTCTCCTTTGGCTGATCCAATGTAGAAGCTTCTGCTTTATTCTTCTGGTAGGCGGCCAAGACCAACTCAAACTGCTTAAGAGGCGACAGTTTGCCTTTGGGCTGAACTTGCTGGGAATCCACCCAGTTGCCAGTGTACAAAATCTTTTGCTCGGCCTCACATTGCTTGCTGGGGCCGGCTACTGTTGCTTCTTTTAGAGTATGTTTGGATGGATCCAAGCTGAATGCCTCCATACTGGGCAGCACATACGGCATTGGTGGCAATTTTCGGGGGCACATGTTCCCCGAGCCCGTGTGCCAATTCGACAATTTCTTTGCCTTCTTCTGCTTCTGCTTCTTCGGCTCCACAACCTATCGAAAAGTTACGATTATATTACACACTTCGATTTGATTGATTTGATCCACTTGCCGAAATCTCGTCGCCATTTTCCATAGAAGTCTCGTGGATGTCCGTTGTGGTGTTGTAGATGGTCGACTGGAGGGTGTTGTTGACCTCCGATGACGACGCTAGCGTGCGGTAGAAAGTGTGCACCTCCTGTAGAGTAGTTCTAGAATCTATTCAGATAGATTTTACAGATGCACTTACGGGACTTTGCTGTGCATGTTCACTGTCGCTATCGCTGAGACACGACGACGAAGCGTCAACGGTGTCGTCGGACGACTTGCTTCGCACGAAGGAGTGAAAAGAACTGTCGTCAATATCGGAGGAGTCACTCATCTTAGATTTTTGTTTGGCTATAGCGTGATTTAAATTTATTAAAATTTTTTTTTCTTTAGCGCAAAGAACAGTTCGAGCTAGCTAGAAAAAGAGAGAGAGATTACACTCTCTTTTCACTCTTGCGGTGCACTTGTCTAAGTGACAGATCAATGGGGATGCCAATTTAATTAAAATAGTGCGTTTCGTACGCACTCGTGTTGGCAGCTCCCGCCAGTAGGGGGCGCGTAGTAATTTGAATTTGAATGTAAATTTGATTTTCGTGGTTTGCCGTGCTGCTGCATTTTACACTCAATAGGCTTGTAAACAATACTTGAGTATCCTCAAAGGAAGGCCTACTTGACGACGGCCATTGTGCATTGTTTGGCTGTAATTGTTCCATTCCCCCTATGCCTATTCCAACTGATCCGCAGATTTGCATAGATCTGTGGACATATGTATGTATGGACAGTAGAATGGATGTATGTACTATAGAGTATGCTATAGAGTTGGCCTGCTTATGTGGGTGATTTTCATTATCCTCTAATTGTTTGTGCCATTGTTCACGCGATAGGTTTGAGAAATTACACGCTTTGTTAATTGTGCCATCCCCGAAGAGATGCCCGAGTACCAGATCCCAGCCCAGCCCACATGTGAGCCCATTTGCATAAACTGCTCGCTCGTCCTTTGTCCTTTGTCTCTCCTTTCGTTTCCCTTCCTTTTCGTTACCATTCCCTGGTGGGTTTGTTCTGCTCTAGTTTAAAACCCTGGCTTAGGCGAAAAACACTTGAGGTTCGGTCTCAGCCAGGTTGGTTCGTTGGTTCGTTGGTCCGTTATCCGTTTTATGGCTTGGCCCCGGCGACACAGAGAAACCTTCTTTCTTTGCCACGCTTTGTTGCATTCTCCTGCCGACCAATATATTTGCATGGGCCAACAATAAGAACTCAAGTACCGATGCATTGTTCGGGTCCGGTTCTGTGTTTGCCTAACGCCGGGCGCAGGCTCAAGTTTGGCCCACAGACACTGAGGACTAACCTGCGGTTCACTTCGCTTTGGATTTCTGCTTCCCCTTTAAATCCTTTAAGTGAATCAACCAAGCAGTAAGGTGGTCGGTCTCTCCCTGTCTCTTGGCTTGGCTGCTAGTATTTCTGTTGACTGATGAATGTCTCAAGTCTCAATTTGAAGTGGCAGCCACGCGTGCGCTGTGTAAAATGCTTTTCCAACTCATTAGCACCGCGGATCCTACTCCGCTCCTCCTACTCCAGCGCCATAGAGAACTAATTAACTTTCGTTTAGGCAACCAAAATTCACCCCGTTTTTTGGGGGCCCTCCTTTCCCGTCACCCCTCTACCATTCTGTTTACCCAACAGAAATGTGCTGCTCGACAAAGTGTATCTAATTTCATAACATAACAACAAAAAGAGGAGAACAACTTGCCACTGCCACTGCCCCTCGCTGCTGTGGGGCAGCTACAAATGTGGCAGCGTAAAAAGCAACAGCCATAATGCATTAATTATCCAGAGACCTGCGACATCTGCCAGGGTTGGATCGGATCGGATGGGATGGGGGGAGACAACCATTTAATGAGGCATTCAATGCACTTACAACCTTGCGCCTGTCAACACACAGGGGCACAGACACACGGCCGACATCTGTCACCCGTTTGGCCGCTTCGTCGATCCTCAATAAAACCGCACTCGTCGTCTCCCCAGAGGAACAGAACAGAACGTCCCAAAACGAACAGAATAGCAACAATTTCAAATCGATTTTGTGGTAAATTGATTCGGTTATGTTTGTTTTTTCAATGGCCTGAGCATAGCCAGAGAGCCGGAGACGCACACGGGGAGGTAACTGCATCTGCACACGCCTCCATGCCAAGGCATCCCTCTGCAGTCAGGGCGCATCGTCGAGACGTGGGTGGTGACGCATGTCATCGTAAACTTCATCATTGGCTCCGTTCTTGGACGGAACAGCAGCAACCAGCGCACTATGGGAACTTTGACCACTTTTTTCTGGCCAAAACCCATTTTTCGAAAGTACTTAAAATAACATATTTGTAGCGCTAATATATCCGAATAACATTGATCTTTAATGTTACGTACCAAAAAATTAACAGTGCGTGCCACTGTTAAGTTAACAACTGTTAAAAGTCAGCTGTTTGCTCTCGATAGACTAATGTTGATGCACAAAATTATTTTTTCATCAACTTTAAATTACTAAAAAGTAGTAAATTCATCAATTCAAGTGAATTTTTTACAATGGGTTAGAATCAGACAGGTATGTAATATGTGTTTGCGAGTTTAGACTGTAAAAATGGCCCTCGCAATTATGCCTAAAGGCTCATTTTTTAACAAGCATAAATTTGTGACAAAAATATGACTTTGAAGAGGCGTACAAAATTTGTGCCGGGTCTTGCCAAAATCCGACTATATGCATCTCTTAGAAAATTTAATTCTTGTTCAAATGCATATGGTCATAATCTGCGTTTTCTTGCGTTTATTCTGATATTTCGGTTTCTAGACAAAAGGTAAGGGTTGCAATCTCCGAATTTTTGCAATTTGGCATGCAGGAAGTACAAAAATCAGTTTAAAAAGCCAGAGAGGACGCCATTACGAATTAGTTGATACTATATTGTTCTGAGGACGATGAGGGGCTATGTTAGCGACCAAAAATAAAAAAATTTTTACCAAATATACAAAAAATGGAATAAATGACATAGAATGTTGCCGCGAGATGAAAGTAATCACGCAGATTGGCTTAAATCATTTACTATTGTGAAAAATTAACATAAATTGGAAACAGTTGGGTGGCTGGCATTTGCCATATATAGTACATATGTCTAAAAAGTGATAGAATGCAACGAAGAGAAGTGCAGATTTAGCGGTATCTAAGGCACGAAATTTAATATTATTGATTTAAGCAGCAAGCGCAGCTATATGAAACCGCGGGCAACTTGACCTTGGATACGTTTTAAAGTTATAGGCCTTATTTCCAGAAAAAGCAATATCAATTCGCAGGACTTTGAGCAAGCCAGTTTCAGTACCCCACAAAGTTCCTACTAACGGTGCACTAGCTCTCATGTTGGACCAAGGCTTGACAAATCAGCCATTTTTATATTTTTGTTACCTATTTTTAGGGCGTGCCACGCCTTTTTGAATAAAATATTAATTTCCCAACATGTTCTCGAAATTATTTAATTTTTACAATTTTAAAAATAAAATAAAAATTTTATTTTTTATGAAAAAAAAGGAGTTGCCACGCCCATTTTTTTCAAAAATACCTTCATTTTGCTCTTATCAACTCATATCAAAAACTAAATCAAAAAATATCGTTTCGTTTGGAAGTTATTAATTATTGCCACAAAAAGTGGTCAAAGTTCCCATAGTGCAGCGGCGGCAGCAGCTTACATAACAAATTGTCTTGCATCGCATAGTAGTAGTAGTATTTCTCTTTTTGTGTGTGTTTTTTTTGGGCTTCGTCTCAGTCTCTGCCCATTTCATAAATAGTTCCTAAAATGCTATGCGATGGGTCTCTGGGGTAGCATCACAGAGACAGAGAGACAGAGAGAGAGAGGGCTGCAACCGAATTTCATGCCTTGTCGAGCTATTTAATTGCAAACAAATTATGTTCTGGCCAGGCACATCCGAGGCAGTCTGTAGTCTGCAGTCCCATCTCTTCTGTGTGGCTAATGGATGCGGAGGCTTTGGAATCTTCCTCTCTTCTTGGATGATGATGTTGTTGAAACTCGAACGTTTATCTTGTAAATTGGTTGGGATTAATGTCTAGCGGAAGTTGTGATTGCAACTCCCGAGACGCTGCATGCCGCATGCCCTTCCTACCACAGAGATCTCTCTTGCAACATGTTCATTTACCTACAGCAGAGTGTGGGCGTAGAGGCTTTGAAGACCTCTCTCCAGCCAGCAGGAAGATTTGCCCATTTAGCTAAAGATCCGATCCAACCGATTAGAATTTCCAAAAAGGATTTCAAATGCATTTTCGAGTGATTCGTTTTTGTTTTGTTTGAAAAGTAACTTTAATTGATTAAATGTTATTCTAACTTATGATCTAATCAGGCCAAGGTAATATCAGTTATATCCCATGAGGGATCTCCTACTCCTCCTTCTCCACTAGCTGCCCCCGCCCAAAATGGCGGATATGCTGAAGCCCTTGCTCCTGGTGGAGGGTTCCGGCGGCTGCTCTACTGGCTCTTGCAACGCCGTTGCTGTCGTCTCGCTCCCCACATCCAGTTCCAGGTCATCCGCCCCAGACTCATCCGATGTCGGCTCACCACCACCGGAAATGTCCTGCGGCAGTGGCAGCGCTACAGGAAGTGGAGGCAATGCAGCTTGCAAAATGGCGGCTGGCGGATACACCGCTGGCATTGAGCCATTGTAGTCGTGGGGACTGCGGCCGAAGTACGTGCAGGCCAGGTCCACCAGCGAGGGTCGCAGCAGGGTCTGAAAGTGCTGCATGAAGACGCTGCGATGATGCCCCAGGCCTGGGGGCGGTGAGCCCAGGCCCATGGAGCTGGCGCCGCCAGGCACAGACATTGGCACTGGCTCTGGGACGCCGCCACCGCCATCCAGCGATGAGGATAAGGAGCAGGCGGAACCATTTGATCTCAGTCGCTTAATTTGCGGCCCATCCGAACCGAGATCGCTTTTGCAGCTGTTGTGGGCCGCTGTTGTTGTTGTTGTTTCGCTGGATTTTGTTGGCGACATGTCAAGCGATTGTGATTGGGATTGTGACTGTGACTGTGACAGCGACTGATCTTGATCTTCAGCGGTTGGCGATGAAGACATCTTGCGCTTGCAGCGCGACTGTCCCGTTTCGCGGAAGCCCTTCGCAAACGGATTGTTGTCGATCTTCAGCTTGGTGATGCGATCATTCTGTGAAAGGCAAAAAAGCAGAAAGAAGAAAACAGTTGGCGAGATTGCGTGAAATATGATGATTCCGAGCAGCAGACAGCTACCCAGTCTACATAATCTTAAGCAACAGAACTGCAGATTGCAAGAGAGATTGAAAGGCAGAGATGAGTCCACTGGCGTCCAGTAGCTGGCGTTAAGTAACAGGGCCACTTGACACCACCAGAACCAGCAGCACCAGCGCCATCTCGCTTCCAGTCAATCTCGAGTGGCTCTCCTCGTGACTTGACAACTTTGTGACGACGACGTTGAGAACGATCTTGGCTAGGCGATCAGATCACGCTAATTAGAGGCAGACTGACGACCGACGACTGGCGTCGCCTGTCAATGGGTCCCAGACCTAGACAAAAACACAGCATGGCTCAAATTTACAAGGATGTGGCTATCCAACTTCCTAAAACAACAATCCGACTCGACACTCGACTCTAGCCCTGACTTCTTGCCTGCGCCCACCTAACCCTAGAGCCCTAGAGGGACGCAGGACGAAGGGCGTTCCATGCTAATTTGAGACTCTGACCAAGCTACCCATGGCGTGAGCGATCGCTGCTCGTTTTGCCGAAAATTAACCAATTAGTGTGGATGCTGCATGCTGCATGGTGCTCAATGAATTGGCAAGAATGGGTATCGGAATGGGATGGGGGGGGATTGAAAACTTACCTGATACGCTGTCACGGCCACAAACTCAGTCTCGGCGAACACAAAGGCCTGCTGTGGGGCCCAGGGAATCTGCGCCAGATCAGCGGTGCGTATGACATGCAGACGCGGCTGATACTTGTGCATGCTGGCCAGTACAATCTGTACAGGGATGGACGGTTAAGGGATACACTGATTAGTAACCGGAGATGGCTTCAAAGCGCTCATCACTTACATGTCCGCTGTTGTCCAGCGTATTGTTGGTCAGCTTCACCTTGTTGAAGAGTATGGGCTGAGCCTGCCAGTGGGCGCCGGTGGCCGGGCTATCCGGATGCAGATACATGCGCTGGGGACTCTGGGGCTCGGCTCCGCCAGCCGGAACCCACTGTGAGCCGGAGAACTTGTAGCGCGCATCGCCAATGGGCACCATCTCGAGCAGGACACAATAGTTGGTCTCGTCCTCCAGCCCGGAGACGCTCAATCGCATGGAGGGGAACATGCGTCTGAAATCCAAGGAAAAATCAATGTTTACTGAGCAAATACAAATAAAGTCATGGTAGATGGACAAAAGGAGCCCATTCCCATTCCTGTAGCAATTCCGAAAAGTGCGTGGGCGTTACAAATATTTAATTGTGAGATTTTTCCCTTCCAATGCGCCATGTAATTAGCCCAAGCCAAATAGAGTGAGGGAGTCCGCTGCTTCGCGGTCTGGTTTGCCCTGTGCTAACAAGGATCTTCGAGGTTCGAGGTTTGAGGTCCGAGGCCCCTGCCACAGGCACAGCAGGTGGTCACGGCACTTGGCGCCAGCCCAAAAACAAACACAAAAAAAGATACAGATACAGATACATAAGAAACTCTGTTCTGTTTCGGTCCGATCCTCAGCTTCGATAGCCAGAATGAAGGCTGCTTAGAGAGGCGCTGCTTCGTGTTTTTGGCAATGATTTTTGTATTTCTTCGGACCCCGAGATGATTAATTAATTGAACTCTCGACTGCGCTTTGCTTTTGCTTTGCTTACATTAAATTTGATGCTGACTGCCTTTCTGTTTCTGTTTGTCTCTCGAATTCCATTAGAGCCCAAAAATATTTCGACATTCGTGCGGTTTAGAATTTCATTTTCAATTTTGGCTCTGCCTACGATCTGCGCCTTGGGTTTCCTTTCTGTGTGTGTTTTTTGCCAACTGTCCCGGTGTCTGACTTCTTTCGGACAAACGATTTGTTAAGATCGATATCTTTGGCGCGTCTGCGCATAATTAACAGTCCGAGAGACAGTGGAGAGTAGGATAGAGAGGGAGAGATGCCTGTGCCTTCGAGGATGCGAGTGAGGAGCATGCTGAACATTTGACGGCATTCAATTTGGCGCTTCTGCAGGTGCAGGAACAAAATGAAGGAATGTGGTATGTGGCAGAAGTCTCATTTGAAGCATGAACCTACCGGTTACCCTGGAATTCGTATAGTTGCTTCTATCGTGCGTAAAAAGCATCGTGACAAAGTCATTTAATTTTTCCCTCTCTATCGTTACGCTTTGTTCTATCGGGAGTTTAATGGCCGTCTGCGCTTTTACCACCCAAACAGATCGAAGGGTTCAAGTGGCCCAGAGACAAGCAACTAATTAGTTTTTATGAGCGCCACTTGGCATTGCATAGCATAGGCCTAGGCCTGGGATTCGAATTTGGGCACTGGGCAGACAGTGGCACTCTGGCGCCTAGTCATTAAAAATTCAAATCGATTGCATGGAGTGGGGGCACGTTGAGAGGCTTGAAAGATTCGGGGGGACTGCATTTCACATAAAACATTTTTGATGAGCATAAAAAGTATTTAATACGCAGACTTTATGAATAATTCATGGAATATGTGTGGAAGAACCAGGGGGGGAAAGGGTAAAGAGTTTTGGCCAGTGAGCGAGCATTCGAGCACTCTTTTTTTTGGTGGAACCCAAAAGTTTATGTTAATGTTTTGGGAACCCTTTCGATTGTCATCGTGGAGACACAGTTAAGGTCTGGGTTCGGGTTTGCCGCTGCTGTTATCGCCAGTTGGACATCTTCCCGAGAGGGCCAAGTGTGAAATTGCTCGTATCTGTCGACAAGCTGTGGTCATTGTCATTGCCGATGTCAAAGCGGCGTGCGCTTGGCTCGCATATCCGACAGATACCCCATACCCCAGATACCCACAAACAGATACAGATGCACGAATGGGACTCTGACTGTGGACTGCCATATTTTTGGGTAGAGAGCCTCTCTGCTCAGGTTGTCTGCAGACAGGCGCCACAATAAAAACGCTAAAAGCAACAAAGATGACGACGAAAGTATCCTTGACGCAAAGATTTATGCCAGTCCGAGCATGTCCGTCCCACTGTACCAGTGTCCGAAGCCAAAAGGGAACGCCGACAACCGACAGGACGTCCCACTGTGTTCAGCGTCCATAGAGCGTCCTACAATAAATTACGATGACGCCACTTTACGCACATTCGAACAAGTGCCGGGACACTTTTAGGTAGTCCGTCCAATGGCAAGTCGTGCATCCGATAGATGCACGATCAAATATCTCTAGGCGATTGCGCTATGGCTTTGATTCTCAATATTACCCTCTCCCCTCCACTCGACTCTCCTCTCTGCTCTCTGCTCTTTACTATCTTCAATCTGGACACGCAAAGTGGCGGCTATGGACTTGTACATTTTACGCCTCGTGCGATACGGTGTGGCAGCGATCTGTACCTGCAAATTTCACATCCTGCCAGTGCATGCAGCAGGATTCTTTCTTCCTTCCACAGGAACCTGTGTTTGCCTGTGAAAACTGTTGTCGCGACACTGCTGTAAACAATTTGCAGGCGCCTGCATCTAATGAGCCTTTAACAGCAGCGCCGTCGTCCATAACGGATGACGGCAATCAATCCCCGCCGCCGCCGCCGCCGAAAACATACTCTCCTCTCGATAGCTGCCACCAGCTACTTTCCACACGGTGTTGCATGTTGCACGTTGCTCGGCATTTCTTGGTGCTTTAAGTGGTCGCCTTGCCTCTCTTTGGTTGGTTGTTTTTCTTTGCCCTGCGTTTCGGGTATTAGTTTTCACATTCATGCTAATGCATCGCTCCCCGGATCGATGTTTGTTTCCGATCTACGATCTGCGATCTTCGTATTCCGTATTGCCCTGCCCCAAGGGTATGTTTTGGGATCCCCTTTGCATGCATGGGTGTATGTACATACCTGCCACTCTTGGTGATGATCATTTCCGTGCCAATTTGATGGAACTGCTTCCACAGATCATCATTCTGCAGTGTCATATCCACGCCGGGCAGTGTCACACGCGGTGGCATGATCACGTGACGTGGCATATGAATGGGCAGCATGGGTGGAAATGGATCTGCAAAGGGTTACAAGTAAAGATAAACTTGGGTTAAGAGATGTTCCAATTCTCGCTTGAGAATCATGATGATCCGGAATCCATGTTCCAGTACGGGTTATCGTATTGTTTTTATTGGTTCTTAATGGATTGTTGCCAGCTTACAATTTGGCAAAGTTAATGCTCCCCCATTAAGGAAGGCTCTTACATCAGAGTGTATAAATTCGTGTGCCATATTTAGCATCGTGATTAAATACAATGAAATATTTAAGGAGGGACGGGACACATGCCGTGCCCGCTGTTTAACGATCGGCGGCAACAAGCAAAACGCATTTGATATCAAATTTCTGTGGCCCAAAGATCGATCCATCGCCATCACTTTCCCACATTACTCAGCTTTATGATCTCTCGGACACACATCGATCGGTGGGATCGTTGGGATCGCCAAATGTAACGGCCATTAATGCTAATGATGCTTAACAGCTTTTCGGACGGATGAGTGATATTTTGGGGTATGTGTGTGTGGATGGATAGCTTACCTGGTATTCGCTGCATTATCTGCTGGCGATAGATCTCGTGTGCTATATGCTGCTGCATTCGCAGATCCACCAGTTCGTTCATGGTGATCATGTTGGTGGCTGGGGGGGATCTTAAATTATATAGTTCACACTTGATGGAGTCACTTTTGTCACTTGCACACAATGGTAACACAGACACAAGCACACATAAATATAAGTACACTGACAGCTGAACACCACATTAGAGGAGTTTGTTTTTAGTCTGGCGGGTCTTGTGGTTACTGCGAGTATTATTATTATTATTTGGTTTTAGCACGAGACGTCTCTGATTAGCGTTCGAATCACAGCAATAACTGTCTCTGAGATGCGCGTGGGTGTTAATTCAATTTGGCGTTGGTGTCAATGCAGCAATAAGCAAAATGAGTTGGCACAAATGGAAAAATATACTATAGCCACATACGAGTTTGTGTATAGATTGTATGAGAATGAATTTTGCCGACGGTCGTGTGTTGCGCTCGCCAAGTTCGCGTTCCATTTGCCCAAAAGATCGAACTGAAAACGAGCTTGACTCGTTTCGAGCCATTGATCGACATTACCTTACCATACCCCTGGCTCGCTCGAACTCAAAGTCTGGCTTTGTACACTCTGTCTCTGCTCTGCTCTGGGCACTGCTCTTTGTGTGTGTTTCTTCCTCTCTGTCGCTCCGATCTGCACTGCTCTGCTTTGCTCGGGAGAGCCACTGCGCCTCTTCCATTGGTTGCTTCGGTTTTCGTCTGGCTAGCTGTCTCGCTCTGTGTGTGTAACTCCATTTTGAAAAATCTCTCGCTGCAAAGTAGCACCGCCCCCCACAGCACTGAATGCTCTGTCTCTGTGCGTCCCTCTCTAATTGTGGCTAATTCTAAAGTGCGAAGTTGCACAGTCAGCAAAGGAGGCAAAAGCAACATGTTGCTTCTCTCTCTCTTTCTGTCTCTCTCTCTCTGTCTGTGTGTGCCTTTCCTCGATCTTGTGTTGCCTTTTTAATTATGATCATCATGATTGAAATTGTTTTTTCTGTTTCTGTTTCTGCTTTTTGGCATCTTTTGTTGCTGTTGTTGCTTTTAATGCTTTGACCATTTGTAGCTGTGGCCCATCATGGTGGTCCTCTTGTCTCGAGTTCCGAGCCGAAGTCCAAGCCATGACTGTATGTATGTATGTGTGTGTGTGTTTTGTCGTTTTGCTGTTCATTTGTTGGTTTTTAATTTCGGTTTTGACGCTGCGTCATTCGAGCATTGATATGGCGGCATATGTGTGTATATACTACATACATATCCACACTACATACTACATGCTACATACTACATACTCGACCGATATGGCGTCTCTCTCTCTATCTCTCTCTCTGATGATGTTTTGCTGCCGTTGCAGGTGGTATCTGGGATACTCATAGATTGTCGATCTGACCTTTTGTAGATCTTGACAAAACATTTGTTCGTAACGACGGAAACGCGTGTCGCGTCGTGCTTGATTACAAATTTCCAAAACTCATTAAAACTAATAACTAATTTAATTGAACATTGTGCTGTGAGATCAAGCATACGCCATGTGTGCCATGTGGGCATGGCGAACACGAAACGTGCTCCCTCGCTGCGGATGGGGATTCATGGGTCTCGTGTTTGTCCCCCCTCGTTGGGCAAACATTGCCACTTCCGCTGCAAGACTTTGGCTCTTATCTGCTTGGGTATACTGCGAAATTCCACTGGCAGTTTATCCAAGCTAATTTACACAGCACTTTTCCCGGCCTGACACATCCAGCCATACAGCATTATTTCCATAGTCCACAGCCCGGGCGATAAGAGAGTGAAATTAATTTACTATTAGCAGCTCGGGCAGCTTGGCATTTTGCCCAAATTGCGTTCTGGCCATGTGTTTTTGTTTGTGCTCTCCTCTCTAATTTATGCCTCGCGTTTTCACATTTGGTCGCGCACGTTTCCGGTGTGGGTTCGTTCTCTGGGTGTGGGTTTCAGTTTGGTTCTTCCAACAATTAGACATCGATCCTGCTGGGTATCTTTCGGGGTCTGCCAATAGCTGTGCAATTTGTCAGCACCCATCTAATTGGTGCTGCCTCTGTGCCTGCTGTTTGACTAATGCATTTCGGTTTTACTTCCGTTCGGTTCCGGATAAATGGGCCAACAGGTAGCCAGAAGACAGTCGACCAGACAGACGCATTCCAGTCGCTTGAATCAGCATAGAGGATAGCAACTAGCAGACGGATGGAAAGGGCAGGCTATAAGGCAGTTCAGAAAGCGATTAGAAAATGAATCTGTTCTGTTTTTTGGCAGGAACTTCCATCAGTCAAGCACTCCTGCTCAGAAAGAGTGTATCCAGGGAGGGTTAACAGAAGGAGTACTGCCCTTACACCCAACTGAACTTAACGGAACAGCCTTGAACTGTACAATGGTGGGTCTCTGGTCTGGTCTACTCGTAGTCTTGGTGTCTTTCCACCCAGTTGCGAAATGAGTTAAGATCTTCGGATCAGAGCACTTGGGCAGCACGAGCCCTCTTTCTCACACGGCTGTTCAAATTAAAATTAGCATAAATCCACGTCTGCCTAGGCGATGTAATTTTCCATGGAAAATATGCCCCAACTGCCGCCCCAACTCGAGCGCGCCGCCTTGCTAGAGTCTCATATGTCAGGCCATTGACGATCCGCAATTTATTGATTTAAACTTTTAGCTCACATTCAGAGACGAACCGATCGTTCAGTCAGGTTGTTTGAACAAGCCCTAGCGCCTCCAAAAGACAACCATTAACGGTCTGGCACTTGAGAGGGAAGGGATGGGGATGGGGTATGGGTGATGTGTACTCATGTGTAGTTCCATTGTTGCAACACGATGTCTGGCGGGGGGGGGGTGGGCAATGCAAATCTACTTTTGTATGCAAATTAAGTGACTCAATCAACATGAAGGAAAAACAGCTAAATCATAGCCAAACACACAGCCAGTAGCGTACTGGACAGCAACAGCAACTGACCCAAGAAGGAGGCATCATAATCATGTGTGTCCATGGCAGGCCACTTGACAGCTTTCAATGGTCCCCAGGCAGACGCAGCAGATGTAGACCCAAAGACCTGAGCCAGAGCCAGACTGAGACTGAGACACAGAGCTATGTACCCTTTGGACCCCTACAATAATTGAGAGGTGTTTAATCGTGTGTTTCGTTTTTGTTTTTCTGCACATTCACGGCCCCAAAAGATTTAGGCCTTTCCATTCCAGCAAAGCTATAGCTATAGCTTCCAGCTCCCAGCTTCCATTCCACTCCATTGTCGATCGCTGTTTGCTCTCAAATTATCATAAGCAAATACGACACACAAGATGCCAGAGATCAGACCAGACCAGACCAGACCAGGAGAGCTCGACTGGGAGGAGAGTCAGACTTGCTTCACTCTCCACTCCCCTCCCCATTGTGGTGTGTGGACTGTTTCTACTTTACGCTTCTCAGAGCAACTCCAACTTCAAACTTCAAACTGAAGTGCTAAAGTTGCTGGCGACGCGACGCTCTGAGAGGCGCTTCTGTTGTGTGTGTGGAGAGGAGACCCTTGAGTTATTACAATATTATATTCAAATTTCAAGTGCTACTGGCTGGGGACGGGACTGCTGAAGAATCTGCATATTGCCCGAACGAACGATAATATTTGTTTGCTTACCTTCGTTGCTCTCACATGGAGTTGGCACTTGGCGGAGATGCGTGTTAATGGCATGTGTAATAACACATGAAGATCATGCATTCAAATCTGATTTACGAACAAAAACAATTGCCAAATATAAGTGTACGAGTATATCGGATAAGTCAAGGCTTTAGCTCTGCTCTATAAAGATATCTTTGGGCTAGACTTACAGCTCAAACCAAAGCTAGAGATATACTAAGAAGTTCAATGGCCAAAACGTTGACATCAAAGCCAGTGGCAGAAGATTGCCGACAACGCGAGGAGGAGAGAGACGAAACCATTTTGGCCTGATAAAAACATCCATTATGCGTAACAATTTGACGGCTCTTTGGATGCTTTGGCTACCGCTTGCTACCTTATTTTTGAGGCGGCTGCGGCGGCGGCTTTCGCCTTTGATTGAGTGGCTAAGATCTGGCCATGGCATGGCCGCGGGGTAATTGTTGTCGCTGGACCCTGTACCCCAGCTGTATGGCTGGACCAGTAGCCAGCAGACCAGGGATCGGCTTGGGCCTGAGTGCACAATTACAATGGCCGTGATAAAGAAGCCACAGATAGGTGAGAATCATGCAGAGAGAGAGACAAAGAGAGGGAAAGAGGGAGCTCTAGCGCTAACGTCAAAGAGGAAATGCCTTAATCTCGTGACAACAACGGACCTTCCTCTCTACCCTCTGTGCCCCAGTCCACCGCCATTATCTAGACAACTCATGGATACACTCGTAGTGTTGGAAATTTGTTTGTTTGCTCGTCCACAACGTCACAGAGCCAAATATAGTGCATAGAGTCAGTCAGACAGTCGCATAGAGTCGGCCTGTCTCTGATTCCATTTCTTACTCGTATTTGAGCATCGCATTGCTCCATGGATCGCCAACCATCTCCATCTATCTGTATCTATCTCTGGGCAAGGTTCTATCTCTGTACATGTATACGTATCTGTTGACTGTTTCTCTATACGTATCTGATGTGTGTACTCATGGCACTAGTCATAGCTGACACTTTATGGTCTGCACTTGTTGTTGTTGGCTCTCCCTCCCTCCCTCTCGCCTGCCGACTGATGATTACTCTCGAATGGCGTCAAGACTTTCGCTTTTATGGCGGCAACGCTTCCACGAATCTGCCCTAATCAGTAATGTTGCATTAGCTGGGACATCATTTAA
Source organism: Drosophila bifasciata (assembly GCA_009664405.1). Classification (NCBI taxonomy): domain Eukaryota; kingdom Metazoa; phylum Arthropoda; class Insecta; order Diptera; family Drosophilidae; genus Drosophila; species Drosophila bifasciata. The sequence goes on from CM019043.1 coordinate 44,893,596, forward strand.
ATAAGGAATTCTCCCGTCTAGGGCATGGAGTTCTTTGGAAAACGTAGGGAAATCTACAGCGGGTTAATTGGAATGGAAGGGAGCATTGGTATGGGAAGAAGATTGAGCTATTACCGCTTGGAATTGATAGGAAAAAAGCGACTCTTTTCCCTAAAATATTTGATATTCCAGAAACTTCTATAGCTCTACTCTGTGGCGCCTCAAAAAGTTACCCATTAGCTTTCATTTTATGCCGCTGAAAATGATAATCTTCCAAGGGCTCTGGCAACCGAGTTACACGCGAGACATGCCCATACTTACTCCACCCTCTTCTCCTCCCAATCCCCTCCCCCTCTGGGTGGACGTGGCAGACGATACGCACACACACATACCCCAACGATGAGGCCGCAAACAAATATGGCGCAAAGTCAAACAAACAGCAGGGCCGGCCATTACTTAATGGCGGCAAAGCGAGAAAAATTTATGCTACCTCTGCAATGGAATGGAATGAAAGACCCAGACGTACCCTCTACGTACTTGTTCTTGCAGTGATTATAACAGGCCATGTGAGGCGTCAAAAGCTTAAATATTTACAGTGCCCAAAAGCAACAAGATAAGACCAGAGACCAGCCACATAGACGAGGCCAACACCACAATCAGAATAAGAACTAGAACCAGAGTCAGAGAGGCACTCTAGTGGTAGAAAAGCGAAGGAGGGGTGGGGGATAGCAGCCATAGATACTACAATGGAGGGCAAAAAAAAAAGCATGAAAATATTTGTTAAAAGGCAAATAAATTGCGGAAGATAAAGATCTAGTTTTGATTAAAATTTAAGCTTTTTCACAACCTCAGCAGCTACCGAACTGAGTCTCGTCTGGCCTAAAGATCAACAAAAGCGTCCAAAGAGAGAGAGAGATAGAGAGAGAGAGAAACAGGGCCCCAGATCAGAGGGGGAGTATGGAAGAGCGGAAAAAGAAGAAATTAAAACTTGTCGCATGGAGAATTTATGTTTGTTTTATACCAAGAGAGAAGGAGAAGTAGTAAGAGAGAGATGGAGATGGGAGATGGAGATAGAGAGGGGGGGTAGACTTCGTTATCGTAGTGTAGCATGTTGTTGTGGTGTGGCTATATATGGCAAACAATACGGTACTTTTAACACCAGAAATCAGGGCCCCCAACAATCCTAAACAAAGGCCAAGACAGCACAGAAGCGACAGACGCGTAGCTGCCGTTCGAGCAGCTGGCCCAAAACACCCATACACCATACCCATACCCATAGCCAAGATGCCAGAGCTCTCCGATACAGATAAAAGATACAAGATACCCGAACGTACGTATACGTATATTGGATGGACGGTTGCCCCCATTTGCATATGAATGTGGTAATGATTACAAATTTCGCTCGTAAAAATGTTTAGTTTGTTTTTTTTTTTTTGGGAGCATAATTAACTATGGATCCCAAATGCGATCCCAACCGATCCAATCCAATCTGTTGAATGCGTTGCGGTTGCTGTTGCGGCAATTTAACTCGTTCGTACATGTAACTGCCAAGATACGATCTTGTATCTGGTTTAATAGATACTATACACGGGTATATGCATATCGTGGATATGCCTGGGGATACGGGATACGCATGCCCAGCCACGAATGTCAATGGACCTGATTTTCTTTGTGTGTTTTTTTTTCTGTATTGTGGGAAAGTGTTGAGCCGTTTACATTATATTGGGGGGGAGACGGACTTTTATTGAATGAATCGAACCTTTCACAGCCAATTAATAGCGGCTAACAAGATCGATGCTGTTGTAGATAGCCCAACGAGCTGCATAATTAATAGATTTTAAGTCTGTTCATGAGAATGCCAACAGTTGGCTGCCCACTAGAGTCACTCTCTTTCACTCATCTCTCTCTCTCATCTCTCTCTCTCTCTCAGCGTAGATCACACAGTGTGAAGTCCATGGATCATGGATCAAGGATCATTTTGGTTTCCTTTCCATTCTTGTGTTTATTGTGGCGCGTTACCTTAATTTCTTGGCGCCATCATCGTCATCCCTTTGCCATCTCCTCTCCTCTCCCTTCCTTCCTCCTTCCTTTGCTGCGTCATAAAATTAAAACTCTTCACTCCATCATTTTCGTGTGCGAGTGCAACATTTGACAGGTAAATGTCTGGGAAACAAAAAAATATTTAAAACCTGACTGGCTGCTGACTGTACGCCGCGCCCCTTGATTGAAGGAACATCGGAATAAATGCATTCCACACCCTGACATATACACTATTAGATACCCTTTCAGCAGCTAACTTGGGGAATATTAGATACCCAAAATATCCATTGAAAACATCCAAAGAAAGCAGCTTTTATTTTTGAAAATTTCTTAATTTATTGTTGGCAACTTTTAAAGTTTGTTTTAGGGTATTCACTCTTCGTTCTTCATTCATTTATGTATTTTTCGTGGGCTTTGTTTCACAGTTTCCTTTTGTTGTGTTGCTAAGCAGTTGACCATAATTTTTGGACAGATTTATTAGGTAATATTAATTTTTATATTCTGATATTTTTTTTGGGTTAAAAAAGAGGTGTGTGCCACGGGGAGTTCTCGCTCACATTATCACCTACAGCTTTTTGGGCAGACTCCAGTCTCTGCTGTAGGTAGTAGCCCAAGGAATACAAAGAGCAGAGTCCAGTTGGAGGGCCACCGATCTCTTGTGGCTACTCTGCTGCTGTTGTTTGTCTGTCTGTCTGTCTGTCTGCCTTTGTCTGCTGATTGAGGATGGTATGGATGGTTGCTTCGAACGTGTGAAAATGCATTTGCATATTCAATCAACGGCACAATAAATACGAGTATATGTAGACTCGTTCCCCCTCTCCCCATGCCCCATGCCACATGCTACATACGAATTCATACAGAGTCGTTAAACAAGATTTACATATGAAAATAACAAAATATTTAACAGCAGCCGGCAGACGCTGTGACTCGTCTCCACCACCTGCCCCACAATCCCACAATCCACAATCCCACAATCCACACTGTGTCCCAACTCAAATTGAAATTGTCAATAAGTTGAGCTTTGGCGACCGACTCTCAACGACCCATAAATGTGAGCCACAGTCTCCAGTCTCGGACTCGGACTCCGACTCGAAACACCCCAAGTTTCCGCAACTCACTTACTCGATCTGTTAATAGCAACGATGACGGGGCGTTCTGTGCTTCTGCGATGCGAGCTGCCAAGCAAATTATTTGCGTGGGCATTTTTGGCTATTTTCGAATCGAATTTGTACTAAAATTAACAGCATATAGCAATGGAAACGTTTCGTTTCCGCTGTGTGGGGGCCACCCCAAAGGAATTCCATTCCATTATGAGTCCCTGTCCTCCTCCCCTACAAGTTTACAATGGGCGGGTGTGAGTGAGTGTTGGCTTATCGCGTCGCAGCAGCACTCAACGACACGTGCTCCTCCTCCTCCGCAGCTGCTGGGTTGCTACATAGCAGCGAGCTTCTGTATGGCATGGCTTCACTCTCCATTTCTAACCCAGGAGCCAGCCAGCCAGCCACACTAACGATAAGCGGTATCAGAGCTGCTGCTGCTGTTGCTGCTGCTGTTGCAGCTGCCTGGGGGCGTTCTGGGAGAGTTATCAGCCGCGTGCCCCCAAAGAACCCAAATCGAAATGCAAAACCATAAAACAAATTATGAGCGATACGCTAAATCAAGTAAATGCACTCGAATGGAACAGTAATCTTTGGGGCACGCAGGCAGGCAGGCATTTGACTTAATGAAAATGTTGCCACTGCCACTCAAGTGGCACAGACACACGTACACTCGTACACCTAAACACACACACACACACACACACACACACACACACACACACACACACACACACACACACACACACACACAGAGAGATACTCCAGAAAAACTGAAGACGATTGCGGCACGCAAGTGAAAAATGTTGGCGCCAGGCGCCACTAAAACATCTTATGAATGAAGTAGACACATTTTTTGTTGTTGGTGTTGCACATACCTCTGCTTAAGCCCTTCTGTTTCACTTACCCCGCTCTCTCCACATTTGTTTGCCTTCTGTGTGGCGTCTCTTAAGCGCGGAGTCTGGCGACCGGAATCGGGTCGTCCAGAGTCTCTCTACTGCCTGTCATTATAATAATTTTCTCAGAATTTTCATGTATTTATTAAGTTATTAAAATGAAATTAGGAAATTTCATACGACAAGTGATGGAAGTGCATAGAGATTAGTTCTAGTTTCTAGCTATGATCGTCCCAGAATACAAAGAATATTATATATACTTCTGGAAGATTGATCTCCTTGGAAGTTCTACATGTAAAAATTGTCACTTTTGAGACACTTTTTCCTGTCTGCCATCCAGCTAGGCTTTCAATTTCCGATCCTCCCATTGAACATGCACTTTGCTGGTTCAATAACCACCTCTTCTCTCTCTTGCCCAACATTTTCCCAACCCATTTCCGAGCGCCCTTTATCAATCACACTTGTTGCGGGGCTTTCCACAGACAGTTTTCATTCGTATCGTTGCTACCTGTGGCAGGGGCATGCACAACGGCAGCGGCAGCTGATCAGTCCGATCGTGTTCCACATTAAATCTACGCGCAAAAGGCATTAATCACCATTTTCACGCGACGCCCTGTCGCCCAACCCAACTCGTTAGCAACCCTCCTCCTACCAGCCTGGCGCGTTGCCATGGCCTGCGGTGTCCTGGTGCCATGGTGCCATGGTGCCACGGTGCGGTGTGCTTCCTGGAAAAGTCTGCACCGCCATAGACCATGGCCAGAGCTAGACTCAAGCCAGAGCCGTCCCCGCATGTTGACTAATGACGCGAATTTAGCAGCGATTAATGAATTTTATGAGCAGCTATAATTTTATGGCACATCAACTGAACTGGCCTAGGAATTTCCAGCGAATTTCCCCGCTTCAGAGCCATTGAAGAGCGTTCGACTCAAAGCTGGCAGGACCTGCGGTTTTATTGCACATCCTACCTGAAACTCTCTCTCTCTCTCTCTCTGGCAGGGAGATCGCTCTCGAGGAGGCATCGGCCCAGGCACCGGCGTTATGTGCACAATGCGGTGGTACTTGAGATTTTATGACCATCTATATGCTCGTATGGGTATTTATTTGTGCACACACTGTGAGTGTATGTATTCATATGCTAATCAAGTGCTCGGATCGGTTGTTCTTCGGTTATTCGGTTCGGTTCGGCATGGCTGGGTTGGGTTGGCCCTTAGGCTTGTATAGGGCGTTTGTATGACAGCTAATGTCTCGCATAATAGAAATCACCTACTTAAAATCAAGTGCAAATTGTACAGACGCCGCCGAAGTTGAGCCACTTGAGATTCACATACATATCTGGGATCTCAAGAGTCCACAGATTCCACTCTTACCATACCATAGAACCATTTCATTCCCATGTCACCGCTCCTTGTAATCCTTGTATAATTGAAACAAAGCGCAATTTGTTTTTACAGTTTGTTGCAGCCCCGAAGATCCCATTTTGTCCCTACAGTTTTCCTACAGTTGTTCTTCGGTTTGTTTTCATTTCCCTAAAGATACTATAGTATGTTTGTATGCACTTTTGTTTGTCACAAAGATTTGCTCAAAGGATTTACCCACAGGAGGAGAGGAGTTGGTACATGGGACATGTGCGTACATCTTGCGGTTGGGTTGGGTTTGTTAGTTTATTTTTACTGCTGCTTAAACAATTTTCGCTTAAATTGTTTGTGCCAAATGGGATTTGGGCTTACCACAAGAGGCTTGGTTAAAGGATAACAATCATTTTGTCATTGTCGTTGAACGGGTGGGGGGATCTCATCTGTCTTCTGGTTCCCATTGGGACAGTCTGGGGACAATTGACGGCATGTTGTCATCTGTTTGTCAATCTCTGTTTGGTTTTGCCTTTGGGTTTTGGATGGGGATCCCTTGTTAGATTTAAGTGGCCGATGCATATTATCTACTCGTATCTGTAGCAGCTGGATCTGTATCTAGATCTTTTGGGGGTTAGGATCATTGAATGTTGCATAAACAAGAGAAATCTGTTACATTTAGGGTTTGCATGCAGCAAAAACAATAACTCAAATTGGTATTAGTTGCAAGAGAAAACAAAGGGGAAAGTTACTCCCCTACATTGTCAAAGTTACTCCTTAAGCTTAAGCTAACTTCCAGTTCCATTTCAGTGTCCAGTTTTGTGTGTTTTCACAGAGCGGAAATCACTTTTTTACCTATGTAAATGATAATCAAGCCCCGTGATCATACCTATATATATAGTATGTGTATATGCACATCTTTCGGCATACCACAAACGATTATCTGCATCGGCGCACACTCAACGAAACTGGGCATCCGAGAGGATGTCTCTTGGCCAGAGGCAGAGGCGGGGGACAGCAAGACAATGGCAGCGGTTAAAGTACAAAGCATCGCACTTTATTAACTACTTGAGATTAAGGCTGATAAAGAGATAATCCCAGTCGGTCGTCTCTCAGAACTCCAAGTGCAGGCCAAACCAACTACTCCCTACTTCTCCTACTCCTACTCCTACAACCTGGGCACACAGACAGACACACCACAGAGAAGAACGAGTGAGAGAGAGAGAGAGAGATCGGTTCGGTAGCTATGCCGGTGTAATAAGCATAACAATATCGTTGTCCGCCCAATTGACAAGCGAGAGGGCAAGCAATGCCTTGGCCCAGATGCGGATAGTGCCGCATGTTTGTTATCTGGAGCGATGTTGGCTTGTAGAATGGATCACAGGATCACAGGTACGGGTTGCGGAGGTGAGATCAATGGCAGCAAACAGAACAGACATGGAACAGGCTTATCGCAGCGAGAATGCAGCGCATCATCGTCATCAGATACGGACACCGACGCAGACTGAGACCCAGATCCACACACGTCACTGCACTTTCACCAGACATCTCGTCATCCAGTCAGCCCAGCCCAGCCCAGCCCAACTCAACTCCTCGCTATCTAGGCGCAGCTGCCCTTTGATCAGTGTAGCGTAATTTTAAGCCAAATTGGTCTGGCCTTTTGGTGCTGCCGATGCCAAGGCCAAGCCAAGGGTACGGGTAGCATGTATGTAGTATCCAGTGGAGTGCCAATGTCAGGGATCCTTTGGCGTTGGCCTGCCGCACTTCTTCAATGGCTTAGTGTGAAGTTGTAACATCTTCTTGTCGGTCCATGGCTTTGGCTCAGCTAAGAGGGGGGAGGCAGGGAGTGTTCGTTCTGCTCTTTTGAGGCGTGGAGCTACTGCTGTGTAATGGGATTTACCTTCTGGCCTCTCTATTGTCTCTCTCTCTCTCTCGCTGGCTTTTCTTTTCCATAATTTGACATTGTTTTTTATGCGCGGTAGCTGAAGATGAAAGGTAATTGAATTTCCAACGATCCGCAATGGTAGGATTATCCAGCTATCCTCCTCCCCCAAAAGAGGGAAACTACTATAATCATTGAATGTACCCCCACCGAACCCCACTCATTCTGTGTCTCCAAATGAGGCATGACAACGCCTCAAGTGTTTATGCAAATGCATTTTAACACCTTCGGACACAAATATTTTCCAACTGCTGACAATCATATTGATAACTATAATAAATACCCCACAATCAGTAGGCACTGGCTTGGGTATCCATTCCAGTTACTTCTTTTGCTCTCAAACTGGAACTTCAACTCTATCTATCTATGTATCTGCAGCTACTGCATAACAGTTGCTGCAACGTGAGGCGTAAATTAATTCTATTGAAGTTGCTGCTAGTTCCATGAAAAACTAAAAAAACGCACCACTGGCCACTGGCAGCAGCTACATAGGCAAACATTCGACTGAAGCTGCTGCTGGATACTGAATGCTGAATACTGGATACTGGATATTGGGGCTTGAACGGGGGGGGACCACTAACAAAGTGTTGAATCCGTTGCTCCCGCTGCTGTTTGCTTGTTTGCAACTCGGACGACGTCGTGGCTCATTATGCGATCGCGTTAACCTGTGAAATTTATTGTTTGTCCAGCAATAATACACCGATACACCGATACTGGTGCTACGGGTTGAAGAAAAGCTTCCAACGTTGCAGGTTGCCAGTTGCTAGAGTGGGGTTCTCTCTAATCCCAGACTATTGACAAAAACTCAATACCAGTAGTTGAGTTGGGCTGTTGGCAGTTGGCATTTATGAATTATGGAAAAACTATGAAGCCAGAGCTATCTGTAGCTGCAACTGCAACTCTAACTCTTGCTGCTGCTGCAACTGCGAACAACTCTTCGGGGGAACAAATGTTTTATTAATGAAACGATGCAGCCACAGTGTGGCCGGCGCTCGTTGGGGGCAGACAGTCGCATTCGTCTCTAAGCGAGACAAATTACCACATTTCAACACATACTCAAAACTGGCGCTGAGAACGCCCTGCCCCCCCAGTGGATGTGCTCCGTTCGTGCCCCTGTCCCCCCCGCCATCTCGCTCTCTCTCCGTCTACCAGCCAAGTGGCCCTTTTGGCGCCCATTGCAATTGTGTGGCCCCTTGCGGTCATTAATAAAAATGTTGAATGTTTCCCCAAGATATACGAAAGCAGAAGAAAAACCAACAAATGGACGGGCGGTCCGTTTGGACAGGCTGGAGTTGGGGGCTGGGGCTTGGGCTCTGAGCTGAACTTTTTGGTGGGTCCAATCCGCCAGCCCAGTCCCTACTTTGGGTCAAATAAGCCAAGTCAGAGACGTGAGCATGAATCAACCTGTCAAAAGTCTCGTTAACGCCAACAGCAGAGGATATACTTCTCTCCCTTGCTCTTCTCCACTTTGGATCGGCCATAACGAAGTTGCTGTGAGCTATACGGAGAGCTGAAGGAAGGAATAGAGAATCTTTTCTCAGAGTAAATCTACACTTTCAAACCGAACTAGAGAGGTCATCTAATGACTTCCTTTTAGATCACCAGCAAACCATTCCATCAAGCCTTGGATGGCACATCCAGAGTAGCAGTTGCCCTACAACTTAAATAACACACGCAAGATCATCGGAAGATGTGCATCACGGACTCCGGAGCGGAACCCCGAGGGGCTGACAAAACCACTGTGCAGCCAAACAAGCTTCGAACATTCAACATCCAGCACAGGCGAAGCACAGGCGAAGAGGGGAGGGGAAATTTCATTAAATGCCACATTTGGGCTGCCCAAAAACTGGCGCCAGGCCACAGCAGCAGCAGCAGCAGCAGCAGCATCCACATCAGACCCGGCATCAGCATCGGCCTGTCCATACTGGTATAAGCTGGAGTCGACTGCAGGCAGCGAGGCCAGGACCGGATTCAGCCTTAGACAGAAAAGGCCCCCGATTTCAAGGGGCCGCAAATAATAATAATTTTGAAAATAATAAAAAATACAAACAATAAATGAAGAAAGCGTCTCGAAAATCTTTTCCAGGAAAAAAGTATAAGACGCAATTTTTAAAATGTAAAATAAAATATAAAAATATAAAAAATATAAAAATGAGTAACAGAAGGGCGTGAGTAACTATTTATTAAAATTCAAAACAGGAGGGAACGGCCGTGAGTAACAGAAGGGCCCCCAAATTTATGGTTGCCTCGGGCCCCGTTGAAGGTTAATCCGGCCCTGAGTGAGGGAGGCATGGCACGAACAAATAAGCAACAATTTCTACATGTTGTGAGCAAATTTGGCTGGAATGCTGGAATACGCTGCGGCTGGAGGGGGGAAATGAAGTGCGCCGGTGTGCTGCTAAACGATCTTGCCACCGCCCGTCCACACCATGCCACACACACAATCCCTATGCCCATGCCACGAAAGTGAGTGCAGGCGAAGGAGATGGGTAGCAGGGCCCGGGAGGAACTGGAGGCACGCACGAACTCCGAACTTGGGGCAGAACCAGCTTGTTAGCCCGATATTGGGGACAGAGAGGGACGGGGGACGGACGGAACTACGACCTGGCTGGCCCTTCACTGGCAGCCGACTGGCGCTAACGTTGTCTGGCTCTCGGCTTGGGTCTCGGTTGGGGCCCAGAGGCCCCACCGAATACAGAGGTGCAAATACGTTCAGGCCAGTCTCCAATTTGTGCTGGAAAGTGATCATTCATGGGCCACAGTCGCAGCTACAGTCACCGTCATTGCTGTTATGCCCCCTTGTTTGGCTGCCTGATGATGACTTTTGGGTTTCTCTGGCTGTGGCTGTGTCTGTATCTGTATCTGTGTCTGCGTCGCCATCGTCGAAAAGGAAATGAAATATTTGTCTGGTCTAAAAGTTATCATTTTATTAAAAAGCGGAGGCAATCAACGCATTCACATATTAAAACCGATTTTCAGCTCAACTTGTGGGATCTGATCTTTGAAACAAAAGCAAGAGGCCAACACACACGTTCAGTTTTATAGGTCGTGCCCATCCATGGTAGGGTAAGGGTAAGGGGTAAGGGTGAGTCACATGACTCGATCGGGAGACAGGGGCGTGGCTGAAGACGTCGCGCCAGTTGCTCGTCGTCGCCAGACTCGCTTCCAGTCCCAAGATCCCACTGACCAACTGTGTGCATGTCTCCTCAATTATAATTGAAGGGTTTCTCTTCTCTTCGGTTCTGTTCGGTTCTGTTCTTTACGGTTCTCCGCCTGCTACAATGCTGGAATGAATCTCTGCCTGTGTCAGTGTGGAGGGCGTGGATGGGTGTTACTGGGAGATTTTCATCTGGTTGGGTTACAAATGGATTTGTCTAGTTAGAGAGGGTTGACTAATGTGCTGCCATCAACAGGGAGTTATGTTCGGGTTGCACTCATGTTTCGCGTTGCAGGTTCCATGGGTGTTTTGGTAGTCATGTAAATTGACAAAATACGCCAAGAGTTGGCTGTGAGATGTCTCGACTTAGGCATGGATCCACCACATGTGGCACAGGGCAAGGAAGGGGACGACTGTCAGCACTCATAACTCAATCAGCCATCAAGAGCGTCATAAACTGATCTCTTCTGATATGTTCGTTCTGTTATCTAGCCCAAGGCCTACGCCCAGTACCAGTCGCAGGTTCCAATCCCAGTCCCAGTCACAGGTTAATAAACTACCAATATAAATGTTTAAATTAATTAATGTTTACTATCGCAGACGTTTAAGTCAAAGACTAAGGACTGGGACCCACCACACTGCTTGCTGGCTGTATAATCGAGAGGGGTGGGGGGGGAAACATTGAAATCCAATTAAATGCTGGCCATTAAAGAGCCAGCATGATGTTGCCTCAAATTCATTTTTAATTGCTTATTTCATAAAAAAAGAGAAAGATGCTGCAGCATGCAACAGGTTCTCCGCATAGACAGAGAATAGAGGTGCCATTATCATATTAACGCTTCGCCAGGGCATTCAAATCGACGAACCCTTCTAACAGTTGAGCCCACGCTCTCGTCTCTCCCATCGATCGAAAACCCATGCCAGGCGAGTTGCATCGTAAAGAGCTGAAGCTGAAACAGAACCCCAGCAACTCAAAGCAACTCCAACAGCAACATCAGAATCTGAATCTGAATCACAGAATTTTTGATTGATGTCCTTGGCCGTCAAACGCTCGCCTAAACGGCTGCAATAAAAAATTTACCACGTTGAGCCCCAGCGGGCGGTACCCTGGCGCCAGTGATATATTTCACCCTTCTCCAGCTCCAGCTCCAGCGATCCCATGCCATCCCAGAGATCTCTTCGGACACAACCAGCAGCGGGGGGAACAGCGTGGGTCGTGGTCAGCCGCCTGAGAATCTTTCGTTGGGACGACGGACGACCCGGACGGAGGCGACATTCGCTTGGCCGGACAGGCCGGACAGCCCAACACAAAAAGGTGGAAATGTTAAAATTTAATTATGGGTTCGGAATCGTTTGGTAGGTTGGGGGGTTGGGGCTTGGGGAGCCATCCATCCATCCGTACATATATCATTGCAATAAAACACACGACTCGCCGGAGTGTAGAAAAGTCAACAAAAATTTGTTTTTAATTTACAATTTAATATGCGTTATAAAAAATTGGACTCAATGACGAGACATAAATATTTATGAAGGCTCTCTGGACCAGAATGCTATCCCTCGGTTGCTCTCACTCTCTCTCTCTGCGTCTCTGAATGGTGTTGTCTGGGGCTGGGCTGAGGCTGAGTCCAGGGAGTGTGCGCTACAGATTTATGGTTGGATGGGCAAGGATATCAGGTGTGAGAAGTCTGGAAATGATCTGGCAAGAGATAAGTAATTATAGAACAATAAATCGAACATCCTAAGGATAGAAATATATATGGATATGTACATATCTGTACATATGGGGAGGGATCTTAGTTTGAACTACTTTTACATAAAAGGCATCTTCTGTTATGGCTCCATCACATTGCTAATATGCTCCACTTCAGTTTGTGCAATCCCCTAACAACTTGCGGACACATTCTTGAAGAATTTGTCAAAGGCAACTTGTGACTCGATTTCAAATATGCCACACACATCACGCTGCGGGCCCAAACGGGCCAAAACTGTTGCACTGGACGCATAAATTGCCAAACTTGGCTGGAGCTGAAGTTGGCCGACTGTCTTCTGGGCCATCAGGCATCAGCCAGCAGCTACTGGTCGACTGTTTTGACATTTAGAGGCGTTGTTGTCGACGTCTTAGGAGTCCCGAGTCCGATACCCCGTCCGATTCGGAGACCACTGCACGGCGACTGCACCTCATTATTTATTATGAATTCTATAAATATTAATGGATTTTTAAATGCAATTATAACAACTAATTAATAATGTGCATTTTTAATTGTGCCCCCTTGCAGGACGGACCCAGCAAAGCGCAGTCAGTTGCTTCAAGAGACACACAAACAAACAGACAAACAGACATTCAGTCAGTCCGTAGGTACGTCAGAGTCAGTCATTTAGGAGCTGGCCAAAAGCATTTGACGTATTGGCTGACGTATTTATTGCTTGTTTTCTCGCTTCGCCTCTGCCTTTGGCTTTGGCAGTTTCTTGTCTTTCTACTTGGGGTGCTGTTATGAAATGCCTGCTCCTGCGTTCTCCGCTCGCCGTTCCGCGATCAGTGACCAAAAAAACAAGGTGCGCGAAAAAATTAAACGAGAATGTCTGACAGAATTTATTTTAATTAGTGCGAGTGAGCTGTGAGTGGCATACAAGATGGGACGAGACCAGAGCGACAGTCGTTGCTGCAATCCGAGGATGGATGTAGCAAGGGGGGAGGATCGATTCGGATCGGCAATCGACTGGCAAATGACCAAAGGCAATCATAGATCAAATGCTACTGAATACGGCAACCAAAACTGATCGCTGATCACAGGCCCGAAATGCCGACAAAGTTGCTAAATTTTCGCCAGCCAGGCAAACAATTGCCGATCGATCGCGCTGATCGTATCGATTACACCGTTCGACTTCTGTGCGCATGCCTCAGGGATCAGGTCAATTGCCCTTGGGTATGCTATGGTATGGTATGGTATGGTATATGCTGTCACCTCCCCCCCGTGGTAATCGATATGGCAAACTCTGGGAAATCGATATCTAACGATACCTCCGGCTGGCTGGAAATGCATCTTAAGTAGCCATTTAATGTTGCCAGATGCCGAAACGCTGATAAGGGGCCCGAACCTGGCGGCGACGGCGTCTCCTCTCCTAGATGATCGCGGCGATGAAGATCGGTAGCCCAAAGACAGCTTAGGCTGTCCAAAGCACTTGCGGGCGCCATAATGCATCCAGCTGATTTGGTTGGGATTTGTTGGGAGGGGGGATGGGCTCCATAACGTGAGAAATATACATAAATATTATGCAGAGAAAGGTAAGGACTGATCAATCGATCGATCGCCCAAAACATCTTAACAAATTATGAGGCCGTCGTCTGAGATGGCGGTGGCAGGCATGGGGCCTCTTGGGCCTGGGTCGTCGTTAAGTATCTCAACTAGTAGCCGCTAGGCAGCCACGGCAAGTGATCATCTCAACGACAGGCCATCGATCATTCGACAAATGCTGCAAACCGAAAACTGAGATTCAGACAGTCCATGCTGGTGTGGTAGAAAGCGTGTTGGGAAATTAAATCATCGTTGGTCGGAGTTCGAGCTGAAGTCTGGAACGGAGACTGCGACTGTGGATTTTTCTTGCCTTAATGATGCTCAACGCAACTCCAGCCTCTGCTTAGTATCTACCAATAAACAAGAGAGAGAGAGAGAGAGAACTCTGGAATGAAAGAAAAAACAGAAAAGATCTCTATCAGCGAGTTAACTCGTTTAGCATTTAGTTGCAGGCGCCTCGGCCACGACCTGCGACTCCCAGCCAACTTTATCATGTAGTTTGCATCTTTATGCTCATTCCGTTTCTCAGGATTGGAACTGGCACTGGCACTGGCATTGGGTACTGGGTTTGAGATTGTATTTGGGGTGCAGCCACGCCTCCATGCCTCCATGCCCCATGCACATTGCTTATTAGGCATCAGCAGACAGTGTCGTTTATATCATTTATATTATATTTTATGATGTTTTTTCTGATGCTCCTTTTGTCTTTGGATAACCTATGTGTAACTTGTAGTTTTGGCAGTTCACGATCTCCAAGGGGCAGGCAGGCAGGTGACACACTTGGCTTGGACCGATCTCTGTCTGTTTGTCTGTCTGGGTGCGTGTGTGTGTTGGTTAATTAGGGTTGTCCATGATTTATTGATCTGCCCCAGCCGATGTAAAATGTAAAATGTAACCTGTCCCATTGATTATGGGCATTAATAAGCTGATGGTCTTTTAATATATATGAATATGGCTGATCAATTTGATCTGCGGGTTGCATGTTAATTAGCAGCCCTGTCCCCTCGGGCCCCCAGTGTGTGTGTGTGTGTGGGTTGACATGGAGCTTCCGTCAGGCCCAGTCCCCTCCCCAGTCCCAGTCCCTCCCCCAACAGAACAGAAGCCGCCTGGGGTAAGGTAATCTGGTCTTGTCCAATCTTATCAAACCCAAACATATGTCGTTGTCAGCCTTGCTATGCTGGCTATTGCTTGTCCGGCTACCGTTCAACATCTGCAGATTCAAGGCGGCAGATAGCAGCCTCACAAAGCGAACCCAAAACCCCTCCTCAGATGTCCTTAGCCCAGAGTCCAGAGTTTGCCAGAGTTGTCTGGCGCCAACAGGCTACTTGAGAGAGAGCTCCGAGCGGCGCAGCCACTTGTCGCGTCTTGCTCTTGGCCCTCTCGGCTTCGGCATCGGCATCGTCTTTATTGCCCCGCAAAACCCCGGCGCGGAAGGCGCGACAAAGGACAATAGAAAATTATTACTTCAATTGGCGACACAAGAACTCAGACTGGAACAGCAGTGGTAGTGGCAGTGGCAGGTACATGGGATGGGATGGGATGGGAGAAACATCTTAAGCAACGAGACGCGCCCGCCTACGGAACACTTCACACCAAGCCAAGCCATCGACATACCACAAAACGGGCCTAGAACTGAGACTGAGACTGGGACTGAGACTGCGTCTGAGACGTGTCCCCGATTCAAATGGGAGAGGGAGAGCAGTGCGTGGTCACTTTGTGGGCTGTGCCGATGTCGCGTCAACTGTGTCGGTGTCTGCGTGTCTCGATTAGGGTTACTCCGATTTGAACTAGTCCTTCCTATTCCTGACCTTTTGCTATTATGTGATGGTGATGCAATTACACCTGAGTTATCAGAGGCTGCCTCCCTCCCATCCAGCTGCGACTACTGTCTATTGTTTTTTTGGCCCTCTGCGCCTTTGTCGGCCCTTTGCACAGGCGTGAAGCGTTACAGTTTCGAATCTTTTGTTAAAGGAAATCTAAAGCATATCTTCTACCATATTTGTACAAACATATTTTTATGATGCTCTGGCGCCCGACGCAATGACAACTCCTCCAAGAGACCGAGACCGATACCGAGACCGAAACATCACCGGAGATATGCCGTCTCGTCGCACCGCTACGAAGGGCGTGCCAAATGACAGCGAAATGCAAATTTAATGGCCATTCGCTGGAAACTTTCTTTCTAGTTGATTGAAGGTGAAGTCGAGCCTGAAATTATTTGCTGGCGACTGAGAAGATCCGGTCTGGTCTGCTGGATGCACTTGATACTCAAAATTTGTAGCTCAAGATCAATGTCGCTGGGAGTTCAGGGAATGTTTCACACACATAGTAGCCTCTATCTATATGCATTTGCACTGTGAAAGTAAATGATTGATTATACTTTTGGGGGAGGGTGTTGCACCACATCCAAAGTGAAATCCACCAAAATGCATTACCATCAGAGCCACATTAACAGCCCAGCAAGTCGGACTTTATATAATTTATAGGTTTTAACACGGACTGGCAGCCATTTTCCAATGTTGACAGGCACTAATCAATAGGCTAATTGTCGAGTGCAGCCCCCCATCCCACTCACAGACCATACCCGAAATGTATTAATTCTGCTTTTGTTTTCAGGATGGACCCCATGGCCATGGGCTGGCAAATCAATAGCAAGACCTGGGCCTGGGCCTGGGCCAGATCGGAATTCCAAAAACGGGCAATTAACAAAGCCAACAAAATTTATGTTTCACCTGTCTGCATAAAAGTACATAAATACACAACAAAAATGCCAGACAATGTCGAAGATAGGCAGCGTAAGAGTGCGAGAGAGAGGGAAGGGAAGGGAGAAAGACCAAGGCTAATTACACGGGGGAAGGCAAAGGCGGCAAAGGAGGAGCAGGGCAACGCATGTGCCCAGACGCAGACCCAATCCCAAAAACCCAAAACCAAGACACGGGCGGCAGCGGAAGACGGCTGCAATGGAAACAGCAATGGACATTTTCCGACAGCGCCAAACAGAAGAAGAAACAAAGAGCAGAGTGGAAAAAGAAGAAAAACGAAAAAAAAAAAACAACAACAACAGCAGTAGCAGCAGCAGCAGCTGGGACAGTAGACAGCGCTGCTGCAGACAGGCGCGCTGTGGAAAATCTCACTTCTGAATTACAAGCTACGCCACATCCATATCCACATCCACATCCATGTCCAGGCCCCTCTGACGACTGACAGTGATCGAGTGAGCGAAAGGGAGAGCAAAAGAGCAGAAGAGCAGGCAGCCAGAGCGAGATGGAGCACACATGCAGTGCAGTGGTGCAGAAAAACACTGCGGCTGATGAAAATCAACAGGGCTAAGCGTTAACTTCGCCACTCCACGCAGCACGGCCCGTACGCTGCTCCGCTCTGCACTGCTCTTCTCTGCTCTCCTCTGCCTTCTCTCAGTCTTCGCACGACGACTCCACCAACAAAATGGCGCTCTGGCAACAACGATCTCTGGCAGAGCGAGTCAGCTATATTGCTGCGACGTAGGCGTCGGTCTGCGCCAGCCAATCGTTTGCCTTCTGCGCAACGCCGGAACTCGTTTGGCAGGTAGACCCGAAAAGCAGACCGAGCAAGCTGGCTGCTACGACGCGCCCGGAGCTAAGCACCGCCGCTGAGCCACTCCAGATCAGTTCGTTGCGAAACGTCGTGCGTGAAGGAACCACAAACCAGAGAGCGCATCTTCCACAGAGCAAAGACATACATAGATACGAGTGAAAGTGTGTGTGTGTTTGAAATACCCGAATCGGCAGAGATTTTTCAAGTGATCGAAGTTATTAAAGTGAAGTTATACGAAATGCTTTCCATGCAAGAGTTGATGGAGGTGCGGATGCAGCAGCAGCTGGCCCACGAGATATATCGCCAGCAGATAATGCAACGCATTCCAGGTAGGTCCAAGTGAAGATCTCTAAAGTTAATGAAATGCCGACGGGAAATGTTTTTAACTAAAGATCATCTGATCTTCTAGCATAACTCCTTTAGTTATGCACCCATCAGATATTCAATTTATAATTAAATATCAAAGATCGTCTAAGATTTCCCCATCCCTAATCGTTTATGGCATAACTTCCCATGGAAAACCAAACGATCGCTTGTCAAACTAACGAACTAACCAAACCACTTCTACTTCAACTTCTTTCAGATCCCTTTCCGGCTATGCTGCCTTTCAGCATGCCCCCCCAGCCGCAAATGATGCTGCCCAGCCGCCCCGCCCTGCCTGGCGTGGAGGCCAAGCTGGAGAACAACGATCTGTGGCAGCAGTTTCATAAAATCGGCACCGAAATGATCATCACAAAGAGCGGCAGGTATGTTTCTTCTCCTCCCCTTTCCCTTTCCCATTATCATTCCCAAGAACTTCGTACACACCACACACACACATTATCCTATGCAAATACTCGGGGAGAGCGAGCGGGCCGGGCCGATCGAGAGCTCGAGTTTTCCACAAACTTGTAAAGTCAAGTGCAGCCAAAGCCTATGTAAATATTTGCTGGAAACCCTGGCCATGGCCATGGGTCTGTCTGTTCCATTCTCAGTCTACGTCCCGTGGCCCTGTCGCTGGCCTAATGTGGCGCCTGGCCATAATTCAGAACGCAGCAGGAGCTCGCTTCGGCTCGCATAGAGTGACAACAAGTGCAGCAGCAGCATCAGCGGCAGAAGAAGAATCTGAAGCCGAAGCCGAAGAAGACGCCGCCCTGGCGCCGGTTCGCTCATAAAAATCTTTCTTCTTTCGTCGGCGTTGACAATCGGGTTTTTGGGAACTCTCGATCTACCTGCGCGCTTTTCACACTTTGCCCACAAAGGTCCAGCACTGTCTCAGCCCTGTCCCCTCTGTTCCCTATCATCTGGGGTTGGGAAATACGCTCGTATTTCTGATATGGGATTGCGACTACCGAACCGAGAGAAATTTACATAATTATGAGCTGAGTCGTCGGTTCGGGACAGGGGCATGGCTCTATCCGCAGAGTCACTTTCTCGGCTCATTAGATATGCATTGAGTGGCAGTGGCAGTGGCAGTGGCATATTCAGCGCTTTGGAAGCCGTTAAGACGACTTCAGATTGCGTCTAATTGCTTGGCGCCATGCCCAGCTCCCCATCCATTCTCTCTGTATAGCCAATGGATTCTCCAATGGAGAGCAATTAATCATGTGTCAGTGGCATTGTTTTGGGACCAGGAATCTGTTTGCGTTCCGTTTTAAATCGATACGTTGCGGAGACTCCCCGCTGCCCGTTCTGATTCCATAATTACACACTTGTTAGGCAGGGCCACAAATCAAATCCAAAAACAAAAAAGAAAAGAAAAAACTAAAATCAAGTAACATGGAATAGATTCCCCGGCGACGCCTCTTTTTGCGCTTGGGATAGGCCCTCTCCTGGCTCTGATTTATATGCAATTCGTGGCAATCCACTTAATCAACTTCTATTCTTTGTTACAGACGCATGTTCCCCTCGATGCGGGTCTCGTTGAGCGGACTCGAGGAGGAGGCCAACTACTGCGTGCTCCTGGAGATGGTGCCCATCGGCGACTGCCGCTACAAGTTCTCCGGCTCGCAGTGGGTCCCAGCTGGAGGAGCCGAGCCCCAGAGCCCCCAACGCATGTATCTGCATCCGGACAGCCCGGCCACCGGCGCCCACTGGCAGTCCCAGGCACTGCTCTTCAACAAAGTGAAGCTGACCAACAATACCCTGGACAGCAGCGGACATGTAAGTCAGAACGGAACAGAGCCTCATGCAATGGTGTGTCTAATCTTAGATCTCTCTCCTTAGATTGTTTTGGCCAGCATGCATAAGTACCAGCCACGCCTCCATATCATTCGCAGCAGTGAGCTCACCCAACTCCCCTGGGCCCCGCAGCAGGCGTTCGTCTTCCCGGAGACGGAGTTCGTGGCCGTCACAGCATATCAGGTGGGTAAACTGAACAGGCCAGGACGACCAGTTCATTGAAGATTGACGGGATAAAGGCTCTGCGGGAGTCCGAGTTCCCATCTAATTGCCACATTTGAAAAGTGTCGCCTCGACAGCCACTTGAGATTGTCTCCATTCACGACGATGCCAACAAGGATCCGTCTCGAACTTTTCAAGTGGCTCAGGGCCGACGACGCGACGACTCACTCACCACTCACTGACGCCAGAGCTGGCTCGAATTTCCGGAATGTTTACTTACTTTTCCCTTTTTTCCCTTTTCCCTTTGCAGAACGATCGCATTACCAAGCTGAAGATCGACAACAATCCGTTTGCCAAGGGATTTCGCGAGTCCGGTCAGTCGCGGTGCAAGCGCAAGCTCAACAGCAGCTCCAACTCCAGCCCAGAATCGGAGGACGAGGGCTCCAGTGTGAGCAGCTGCGACTCGCCGCACTCGAAGCGCCAGCGCCTGGACTGTGAGCAGGACTCCCAGGGCAGTCTCTCGCCAGTACCCTACTACCCAGCCGCAGCCGCGTCTGCTCTCAGCCCCAGCCTCTCGCCCTACCATCGCCATCCACTGAGCTATGGCGCCCCGAGCTTTGCTGCTGCCTATTTTGGTGGTGTGCCTCAAGCTCCACCCGTGCAGCTGCCTCCTGGGCTTTGCTATGTGCCCACTCCAGCTCCGGAGGCATCGGCATCCCCGGCGAGCTCCAGCACACCCACCACCTCGCCACGTGCAACCACCTCCACCAAACGGAACAGCTTCAGCATCTCGGCCATTTTGGCCTACTGAAGGGGGGGCAAGGAATACCTTTCGGGGAAGCATTTGTTGTGATCTGGCAGAGCAGAGTATATACTATAGAATATATAATGTAAGATCTAAGCTACAATCAAATCATTTGTTAATTAGTTTTAAGTGTATTTGGACAGAATAAAGAGAAATGAAATCAAATGAAATCTTAATGCAAAACTATAGACGTGTAGGGGAGGGGGCAACCTTCAGCATTTCCGTTTTTACAGGTTTTGGCTTATCGTCGTCGAAGCCAAAAGTTGCCGACCGCTTTGGCGAGCCTAAGACAAATTAATGCTCTCCATTATGGTGACCAGTCGTCGTCAGTCGATTCTCGATAGAGCCAAAACGAACACACACAGGCACTGGCACACAGGCACGAATACGAATGTGAGTATCTGAGAAATATCCAACTCCGGTAGTAGTTAAAACAATTCTCGAAAGATAAGGCATCCATTATGAGCAGCGATTTGACGGCTTTCAGGCTGTTTGGTCTTTGCCGACTGGCCACCAGCCAATGTCCCACTGTCTCACTGTCCAGGGAGAAGCGGAGAAGAGATGACGCAGAAGTGGCTCACTCTGGTGGCGGTGGCGGTGTCGGTGGCGGCTGCCGTCTTGTGAAATTTTCGTTTTATCGCACCTTTTATGGCCATTTGGCCCGTTGGCCGTTGGCCGAAGTGGGAGCTGGCTCTGAGTTTGATACCGGAGGCTGAGGCCAAAACAAAAACAGAGCCTCAACTCGATGGTGGCTTTGGTGTGGTCGGTCATTCCTTGTGTGCATTATCGTGTCAAATGCGACAAATCTGTCTGTGGGCCGGCGGCGGCTGCCTTTTAGCTTGCATAATTGAGCTGATAACTCAACGGCCACGCATGTGTGCGGTCTCCGGTCACCACTTTGAGCGTTTCCTAAACGGTGGCGCCAAACATTTCGTGTTTAATATTTTTAATTAAGCTTTTAAGTGCAGAGAAAAGTCAAAAGAAGAAGCTGCATTTCTAACTAGAAACTGCCCCCAAGGCGGCTGCTTCAAAGCCTTTCGAAACCGATCATCCGACGAATCTTTGAATCCCATTCATAGAAAACTTTGCATAGATTATGAATAATCAATCCTAGCGCGAAATAATTCACTGGCCACACGAAACCGAATCCAAATTCGAGTCCGAGTCCCCCCAGCTGCTTTGACTAATTTGAAGTTAGTTTTGTTTTAGAGTTGGTTTTTTCTTCTTCTCTCTTTCGATTTGTTGCATAAATTTGAATTTCAAATTCTGAAACAATTAAATTATGGGATTTGCACGTTTTCACCAAAAACAAAACAAAAGGGGGGGAATAAAAACAAATAAAATATTGGCGGCTGCGCCTCTCTGAAGTGTTTTTTAAATGTTGAGTTGAGTTGAGTTTCATTTCGTTGCTGGCTTCTATTCAAAAAACGGTGGCAAAAAGCGTCAAAAATCGGAGATTATGTGATAAAAATGATAATTATCTTCTTCTTCTTCACCGCTCACGCATTACATTTCTAATTTGCGCTTGTTTTAATATAGTTAATGAATTTTTATGTGTAGGTCGGTCGATCGGTCGATCGGTCTCTCGGTCCAATCCAATCCAGATCCGGTTATGCGGTCAAAGCTGTTGATAATGAGGATAACGATGCTTTATTGGGAAGGTGTTGCCGTTCGAATCTAAATTTTATTTGCGCCACATGTGTGTGTTTTTGTGTGCTGTTGTTTGTTGTTGCCATTGTTATTCTTTATTGCTAATTATAATATATTTGATTTGGTATTTAAGCTTTAAGCTATTAAAATGTTGCCGCATTCTGTTTTACGAGGCAACCAACAGTCACAAGTATTTGAGTAAATTGGGCAAAACGCAAAACAGGTCCAAGCTGGGGGAAGCTAAAAATATTTTTAATACGATTATTTTTATAAATGGAATTGAAATTTGAATTTGAACTTCTGCGCCAATTGAGTTGTGGTTGTTACGTTAACCAACACTTCTATGGTAGTAGTTTTACACGAACCCAATAGAGGGCGGGTCCGCAGCAACTGAAGTTCCAGGAAATGCCGCTAGAGCGCGTATATCATGTAAAATGTATTAAAAGACAGAGCTGCCAACTAGTTGAAAAAAGGTGCCCTGTCCTACTGACAGGTTTATCGAAAAACGTTGCGCTGCCACATCGATCAAAATCAGCTGTTCATATGAAAATTCTTTCATTTCAAAATTCCAGTTAAATTTTAAACTATGCTACGACTACGAGCAGTTCGTCAAGTGACATTTTTAATTCCCTGTCGGCATGCGAGCAAGGCAGGTAAGCCCGTCGACTCGGATGCCCTGGCGCAGCTGGAGGAGGGCTACAAGAAACTCGCTGCCTCCGATTCCAAATCGTTGCTAAAGAAGCACCTGAAAAAGGAAATCTTCGACAAGCTAAAAAAGAAGACGACGCCAACTTTCAACTCCTCGCTGCTGGACTGCATTCAATCTGGGCTGTGCAACCACGACTCCGGCGTGGGGATCTACGCCCCCGACGCAGAGGCGTACAAGACATTTGCCGACATCTTCGATCCCATTATCGAGGACTATCACAAGGGCTTCAAGAAAACGGACAAGCACCCCGAGTCGTGCTTCGGCCAGGGCAAGGACTTCGCCAATCTGGATCCAAACAACAAGTACATTGTGTCCACGCGTGTCCGGTGCGGACGTTCAGTGAAGAACTTCCCCTTCAATCCCTGCCTGAGCGAGTACGAGTATGCGGAGCTGGAGTGCATGATATCCGGTGCCCTGAACACGATGAGCGGATCGTATAAAGGTGGCTACCTGCCGCTCTGCGGCATGGAGAAGTCCGTGCAGCAGAAGCTCATCGACGAACACTTTCTGTTCAAGGAGGGCGATCGGTTCCTGGAGACGGCGGGTGCCTCGCGCTTCTGGCCCGCCGGCCGCGGCATTTACTTCAACGAGGCGCGCAACTTCCTTGTGTGGGTTAACGAAGAGGACCACATACGCATCATCTCCATGGAAAAGGGCGGGGACCTGGGCAAGGTGTACGATCGCATGCTCGGCGGCGTGCAGGCCCTGGGCAAGTATCTGGACTTCAGCCGCGACGAGCGTCTCGGCTATCTGACCTTCTGCCCCACCAATCTGGGCACAACGATTCGCGCATCCGTGCACATCAAGCTGCCCAATCTGACGGCCAAACCGGAGGAGATGCAGAAGCTGGCCACCAAATACAATCTGCAGGTGCGCGGCACTAGCGGCGAGCACACCGAGGCCAAGGGCGGCGTCCACGACATATCCAACAAGCGCCGCATGGGCCTGACCGAGTACGAGGCCGTCAAGGAGATGTACGACGGCATTCGGGCCCTGATCGATGCCGAAAACAAGACTTGTAAATAGTAGCAGCAGCCTACACTTTGGACTCCCACTTTAAATACTATAATTAAATGCATTTCAAATGACTTTTGAAGTCTCTAAACTAACTACACTTAATGGTTGGGTTTTTATTTTTTTTTTTATTATTTTTTTAATAATTTTAATTCTTTTATAAACTTAAGACTTAAAATAAAAGTATTTAAAGTTCATCTTTTTTTGTTTTTGCTTGACACGAGTGCCAAAATGTTACACATTCTTTTTTGTTTTTGAATTAAGCAAATGTTTTTGTTGTTTCCTTCTTGTCAAATAGTTCTCCATTGTTGTTGTTTCTGGTGTTGCTGTTGTTGTTGCTGTGGGTGGTAGTGTTGCAAAATGCTGCATGTTGTTGTAGACCGGATCTCTCAAAGTATACGAAAATGCCGAAAGACGCCAAGGCCTAGGACCGACGCTGCAGCTGCTCCACAATCGCTACAAACTAAATTGATTGGCAGCCCGCACCGCCCAAAAGCGACAAGGCGGGCGAGCTGAAGATTTCTACGTGTATCTGTT
The DNA here is from genome assembly GCA_009664405.1 of Drosophila bifasciata. Taxonomy (NCBI): domain Eukaryota; kingdom Metazoa; phylum Arthropoda; class Insecta; order Diptera; family Drosophilidae; genus Drosophila; species Drosophila bifasciata. Next base: position 44,917,956 of record CM019043.1, read on the forward strand.
GTTGTTGTTCGTCTTCTTCTTCTTCATCTTGTTGTTGTTGTTGATTGTTGCGTTCGCCCCGACTGTAGAGGCGGATGGTGTTGCTTGAAGAGCCGGGGTGGACGATGCTTGGTGGTTTGCTGTCGACAACTTACAAGCTCTTCTCAAGCTTGATCAGCTCGTTGATGCCATCGTACATCTCCTTGACGGCATCGTATTCGGTGAGACCCATGCGACGCTTGTTGGAGATGTCATAGACACCGCCCTCGGCCTCGGTGTGCTCGCCGCGGGTGCCGCGCACCTGCAGGTTGTACTTGGCGGCAACCTCCTCGAGCTTGGCCTTGTTGGAGGCCAGCTTGGGGACCTTGATGTGCACGGAGGCACGGATGGTGGTGCCCAGGTTGGTGGGGCAGAAGGTCAGGAAGCCAAGACGATCGTCGTGGCTGAAGGGCACACGCTTCTCGATCTCGTTGACGGCAGTGACCAGGCGAGTGTAGATCTGGCCCAGATCGCCTCCCTGCTGCATGGAGATGATGCGGAGATGATCCTCCTCATTGCACCAGACCAGGAAGGTCTTGGCATCGTTGTGGTAGATGCCACGGCCGCTGGGCCAGTAGCGGCAAGCGTTGGCGGCCTGCAGGAAGCGATCGCCCTCCTTGAACAGGAAGTGATCGTCGATGAGCTGCTGCTGCACGCCCTTCTCCATGCCAGTCAGGGGGTAGAACTTGCCCTTCAGCTCACCCTCCAGACCGGACAGGGTGCTGCTGACCTTGCCCTCCATCTCCTTGTACTGGGCCTCGGTCAAGCAGGGGTTGAAAGGATAGCCCTGCATGGAGCGACCGCAACGGACGCGAGTAGAGATCACATACTCGTTGGTTGGGTCCACGTTGCCGAAGCTCTTGACATCACCGAAGTTCGAGGCCGGGTGCTTGTCGGTCTTCTTGAAGCCACCATGGTAGTCCTCGATGATGGGGTCGAACAGATCGGCGAAGACTGTGTACGACTCAGCATCGGGGGCATAGATGCCGACGCCGGAGTCGTGGTTCTCCAGACCGGACTGGATCACATCCAGCAGAGTCGACTTGAAGGTGGGGGTCACCTTGTTCTTCAAGTTGTCGAAGACCTCCTTGGTCAGGTACTTCTTCAACAGCGACTTGGAGTCGGAGGCGGCCAGCTTGGCAAAGCCCTCTTCCAGTTTAGCGAGAACAGCAGCGTCAACCATGGTGTCTTGTTTGCTGCAAATAGATACAAGAATACGGACGCAAGAGTTAGTTTAAGGGCGTGGCAGTAAATGGCAGGCACTAGATAATAGCAGGAGATTCCTTAAAGCTTTTTTTTTATTGTTTTGTGGCGCCTAAAAGACGGCAACAGCGGCAACACGTTTTCGTATGTGTGTTCCTCAATTCCTTTTTGTTTGTCCCCGCAATTAGTTTTGGGTTATGGCCATGTGCTCACACTCGACTTTGGGCCGCCGGCACGCGACTGCCACACACAGCCACACAGCCCACACCCTTCACCCCTTACCGATTACCACCACCACCACCCATCACATCACATCACCCCTGGCTCGGTACATACGCCGCTTGTGTACGATTGTACGATTGTACGATTGTACGGTTGTACACACGGTGGTTGCTGCCTGCCTTCGTGGTCGCTTCTCTCGCGTGTGTCCTGTTTTTGGTGGTGGCTGACTGACTATAACATTTATGCCGGCTGCCGCTGAATACGCAAATCGACACAGCACACTATATCTATATATGTACACGCCTCGGCTCAGGCTCCGGCTCCGGCTCTGACACAGCCATGCGCACTACAACAACATGGCGACGACCCGGCCGGCCCCCAGTCAGAGCCAGGCCCCGAACCAGAGGAGGCTCAGGCAAAGTCCAGGGCAATAATAAATTTTTTATGGCATTTTATTTTTGGGTGCTTTTCAGACAAAACTTCACGCAGCCCCTTTGCCCTCCGCATGACGTCAGCCCCAGGGATACAGACACAATGCCCGTCCGCCCCATCGTCTACTAGGACCTAGGCCAAAAGGGAAGCCCTAGCCCAAGACCCGTGACCCTACTCTCTATATACACACCCATCTTCTCCAGCAGCTGTGGCTGCGGTGCCATTGGGCTCTCCTCCGTTGGCCACATCGCCCTCGATCACCTTCTCCTTCTTATCCTTGGAGGCACACAGACCCATTTTGTGGTTAGTAGTTTTGTTTTTGGTTTTGTAGATTGGTTGTAAAGTTTCGAAAACGTTTAAAAATTTGGCGTTTGCTTGGTCACAAAAGTTTGGTGTGTCTCGTTTTGTACAATATAATACAAATTGGGGAGGATTTTCTCTTAATCTTCTTCTTTGCTTTTGCTTTTGCAGGTAAAATGAAATCACAATGTAGCTATAACTCTACTATATAGATCTCTATAATCACTCTATCGCTCTCTCTCTGTCTTTGGATCACTCTTAAAACACACACAGACACGCTTGACTTAATGTTTAATGTTGGGTATTGCTTTTTGATTTTCAATGATTTTCGGTGTGTTTTATTGGTGGTCTTTCTTCGTTTCGTTGGTATCAAAATAACGGACGCAACAATTTTAAAAATATTAATATTTTCAGTTTCTTTTGCTCTGCGACGAACTCTGCCCTGCAACTCTGCTCTGACGGGTTTTTTTTTTGCTGCTGCTCTTCTTGCACGATTTCAGCTGCCGCGCCCAAAAGTATACTACACTAAACAAACACTACGCAATGCTGTCGAAGGGAGCAAAGGACTTGCTGACTGCTGCTCGGTTGGCTGACTACTACTGCTGTGGTACAGAGACTGCTTTTGCTTTGCTCTGCTCTGCCACTGCCACTGCTGCTCCTTCGTGGATGTGTTTGTCTGCACAATATTTAGCGCGCGCGTTTCTGGCTCGACAAACGAGGACGAGGACGAGTACTACGAGTACTACGAGGATGTGGACGAACAACCCAACAACACACTCAATCGGCAAATCGAAAGGAACTGAGAGCTGACGCACCCATGGGCCCCGCACTTAGCCGGCAGTCGGCATTTGAAACGGGAGAGCATTCAGCAGAGAGTAACAGAAACAGAGACAGAGACAGAGAGAGCGAGCGAGCGCGAGACATCGATGTATTTGCCGAAAATTCTCAATTTGTTTTATTTTTGCAGTGGGGAGGGTTGCTTGGAGTGGTGTGGAGGTCGAGGGTTGCAGCAGCCGCACCAGCAGCAGCAGCATTGCCTACCCGCAGGCGCCGGCCCAAACTGTTGCCGGATGAGCGGCAACATAATGCGGAAGGATATATTTATATGATGCGTTGGACGCACCCCACTCAGACCCACCACCAGGCCTAGCCCAGCCCAGCCATCGCATTCCAACTTCGAGTGAATCAATAAAATTTATAGCACGCGACTCAGTCGTCTGGCAGCTGGGAATTGTTGAGCCTAGAGCAGGATCAGGGACAGAAGCCGAAACCGAAACAGCAGCAGGAGCAGCAGAAGGGGCTGCTGTTCGGTCAAGTCAACTTCAAGTGTCGTGCTGGAGTGTGAAATGTGCTCCTGGTAATGACATGAACGAGACACTCATCCCATCCAATCCCATTCCATTCTATTCCATCCCCTGCCATCCCTTTGCTGGCTCTCACTCAAGTGAGTAAAAAAAAATCAATTACTTGGCAAATCGAAATTAAAGCCAGCTTGCGGGATTCCCAGGACCAGGGTAAAACGTGTACTCGAAGGCTTTAAATAATCCATTATGGGATATACTCGTATTAGAGGAGGTCCTGTCTGTACTTGCAATGGAAGTCGGTTCGTTCGTTGGCTCATCCATGTCGGGGGATGGATCCAGTTCAGTTCAATGGAACCGGGCTGCCACCAGAGACATTGCATGTCGAGTGAACATTAACTTGTGAAAAATTTCATTTACTCTGCCACCCTTCCACACATATCCCAATGCCCCAGCACTTGGCCAACTCTTATTTCAGACTTTTGTTTTGTTTTGGTTAATTTCATTTGCAGCTTCAATTACTCGGCCAGACTGGCGGTTGGTGGGGGGAGTCAGAGTCAGTGGAAGAGTCATTCAGTCATCTCCAGGGTGAGTAATCGTCAACGATCGATCAGTTTTCTTTCCATCTCCGTTTGCCATTCGTCTGGGGCTTTTGTAAATATTGATTTGAAATGGAAAAAACTTTTGCAAACTCAGCCCCACCCCTGGGTCTGGGTCCCCTCTACCGCGATATCGATTGTGGAAACTTTCAGGGCATTCGGGAGTCATCATATCTACTCCTCCCCGATTGAATGAGTAAACTTAGGCTTGTTAATGCCCCGTAAAGATTGTGTAGAGAGCTTTGCCAATTGCACTGAATTGAACTGGTTAAGGGGGTGTACGCGTACGAGTGCGAGTACAAGTTCTACGAGTGCTAAAATCTCGAAAGATAATAATAGTGGCCATAACAGCAGCTGACTTACGGGGCTGTCCCGTTGGGAACTAATCAATTAACTCAAGTGCCCCTGCCCGACAGTCAATGAAAGATTGACTTGACGAAACTGGAGCACACACACAAACACACATAGATAGGGGGGGAAAAAATGAAGGAAAAACTCCCATGACTAAAAGGACAGGCACTTAAGAGACAAGCAAATCAAATTAAAATACTAATTTCGTTATGTAACCCCCTTTGATGATGAGGGACACCAACACACACCAGCACCACCACCACCATCGAAGGGGTCGCAGAGGAAAGGATATGGATAGGCAGCAGGCAACCCCCGAAGGAAGCAAGCAGGATCAGATCAGTGCCAGAGTAAGAGTCTGAGTCTGAGCTCAACTCATCAGATTTTCTCATTAGTGTCACAGGGTAGGGCAGCTCTCTCTCTCTCTCTCTCTTTAATCTCACACGCGTCACAAACTTTGAATTAGGAGAAATTAGAGCCTTTATATGCTTTATAATGATATCACGCACGCGGCTGCGACTTTTTTAGAGTTTTTTTGTTTTGTTTTTTAATTTTTTGCAACCGTCAAGGCTTAGCAACAATTCGCGAATGGCTGGCACTGAAAAATCACTGAATGCGACTCCACACCTCAGCTGGAGAGCTGGAAAGTGAGAGAGCCTCAATAGAAAAGAGAGTTGTTTGGGATCAAGAGAGACAGAGAGAGTGAGTGTGAGTGAGTGAGAGCTTGTTGTTGGCCAAGATAAGCTTTGGCCCTGATAAGCTTAGTCACTTTCAAATGGCAATCAGGGCTGTAGCTGTAGCTGTCTGCCCGACTGGGACATGACCAGAGTAAGGAGCAGGCAAGGCAACCCCGCGATTAGATAGCGCGAGATGTGAGCAAACACTCTTTCCCCACCCAGAAGTTGGTCTTTGATGGCTGGCTAAAACAAACCATAAAAGAAGGTAAGGTAAAAGTTGCCTCCTAAAAGATAGAATCGATGCCAAAAGCAATCGAATCAAGCGAAATTGGCAGCAGTTTGGCCGCCAGTGGAAGTGCAATGAGGAGTGTAAGTTTATGGCCACTCTGGTCGTTCGTTCACCCGAGAAATCGCTGCAATAGTTTGCCTTCGTTAATTGCATAAACCATTGGCTTGGCCTGGCCTGTGTCCGCCTGGCCACTCGATTGCACACAAAGAAATTGGCAAAGTGCACGAAAATAATTCGAAATGTATTTCGGGAAATTGGACATCGACAGCGTCGTCGTCGCCGCATTGGTTCGCATACGTGAACGGCTGGCTGCAACGGGAAATTGGCGGCTAACGGCTGCGCAGACAGTCCAAACTGGTCAACATTTTGATAAGGGGAGGCCAGAAGGTGGTTAGGGTAGGGTACATATCAGACAGACAGACAGTCAGCCTACATTGTTCACACACACTCATTACCATCCATGAATTGGTCCCCTACTGGGCCAGACATTAATCCAAGTTGAGGCTGGACATGGCATCCCCCCATACCCATTTCCATTTGCAATAAGCAAAGTCACATTCCACAGCCAGCAGCATTTTGACCAATAATAATTTCGTCTGTGACATGAATTCGACATAAAGCTCTTATTAATACAAAATATAGGGGAACATATAGGGGTAGGGATTTAGGGCTGCTGCTGGTCGCCCGCATTTCCAAGTAGTTCTGGGATCTCATCTTTATTCGGTTCCCTATGCCGAACAGCTCTGCCATGGCTCGTAATTTAATTAAAATTCTTTTGGCAAAACGTCAAAGCATCTCACACTCAATTAGGCTGGCAGAAAGGAAAGGCAGGCAGGCAATCTCCCGAAATACAAGAACAAACATACATATAGTATATTATGTATATAAGAACCAAAGATATGAACATCAAATGAAATACATATTCTTTTGCTTATTCTGTTTTTTTTGCAGAGTAAGCCAGCAAGTGGCGCAAAATATATTTTGCTGGCATTTCTCGCTCATTACCCCGGATGTCGTTGATTTAAATTTGTGTGTGCTGGCTGTCTGGGAAGACAATCAGCGAGAGTCGGACGACAGACACTTCATTAGGCTATCTATGCAACCAGCAAGTCAAGGGGTTGTCGCTACAAGCATACTAGGGGAAATTGGAGGGGTGATCTTTATAGAAAATGCAAGAGTTCTTCCTCTCTTTCCCTTGCACACTACTGTTTTTACACAAGTCTTCAATTCTACGTGTATTTTACACTAGCAGATGTAGATGTAGCAACAATAAAGCTTTTAACTGATTTTCTATGAGCTTTCGGTCACAGCTGCCTCTGATTTATTTTACTGCAAGTAAGTCCTTTGCAAGTTTGCAAATTTCCAAAAGCTCGCTCTCTCTCTCTCTTTGTCTGCCGTTGAGCTTTCGCTCAGCTACGCTACAGTCGCTTCGAAAATATTATGATAACTCGCTGCCATTCCTTTGCTTTCCGAATCAGCCACCCCCGTCCGACAGCTTTTTCAGCAATTTGATTTGTTTATTCGTGTGTTTGTCTGAAATTCGAACCCAGTCCAAATATTTGTTTATTTTCTGTCAAATGAATTGTGAGAAAAATTAGCCAGATCTCGTATTATGTGGAATTGATTGGCACTCTCCATTCGAGAGCTGCGTTTGCAATTCCATTTCCTGTGTGTGCAAAACATATATTCAACCCGAACCCAACCCAACACAACCCCAGCCTTTGATTATATAATAGTGTAATACAAGTATAAAGCCTTTTGTTTAGCCATCGCGTTACCCTGTTAACTGTCTAGACTGGAGGGATGGAAATTGTTTTTCCAACGTTTGACAAGTTAATCGGATGTTCCTCTTCTTCTATTTTTCGCTGTCTTTTCCAACGTTTTTCTCTAGTTCTATTCATTTCACTTTAATGGATCTCAATTGAATAATTAACAGCCATGTGTGTGCCAGAGCGAGAGAAGCCACAAATTCGTACACACAACAAATGTTATACGCGATTTGTTTGTTTGAGTAAAATACATCAGAGCAGAATGTGTACACTGTACATATTCATTCCCCAATTCCCATTCCCACGTCAGCTGATGCGCTAGAATATAGCCTAAACCTTTGGAATTTTTGTGAGGCAATGGTGGTGCCCAGGCCCAGGTATGGCTCTTCCCTACCCTATCCATCTGGTGGAAGGTATCTGTGCGTATCTTTATGTTTGTGCTTTTGTTTAGCTTATTTGCTTTGGCGGGGTTGTATTTTTAGCAGCCGGCATTATATCAACTCGAGCCCGCTGATGGTTCTGCCACTAAATTTGGCCACCCGCCCAGTCCCCCTCAAACTGTGGCGACTGTTCGGCAGGATTATATAATCGTTAATTTACTGGTGCCTGCTGCCTGCTGCTTTTGCTGTGCTTTGCGCATTCCTGTGATTTGATTTCTGTCAGCCCAGCATTATTCATTTAATTGTGCAAAAATCGGTAGATATAATATCGAGAAGCGATAAGCTATACATTTGATTATGCAATCGGCTGGCATTGACCGCGAAAGTGAGTATTTTATTGCTGAGAGTGAACCATTCTTATTATAGCCATGGCCGGTCGTGCGGGTGGGCAAGTTCAGGGCACGAAGCCAGCAAAGTGCTAACTAAAAGTGGTTCTCTTTCGCGGCCTCTTGTCTTATCTTTTAGAGGTGTGAGAACAGCGCGTTGTTAACCAGCCCCCAGTATCTTATCGGAATTGGCATAGAACATGGACATAGAACGTTGAAGATACTTTCTTCTGCAAGCCAATGAACGACCGACCTTAAACTGCAGTTCTCCGCTCGCGGCAATTGGCAAGCAGCCGCATGCTACGGTACAGTCCGTCCTCCGTTCATTGGCATTTGGCCGCAAAAATTGCACAACGGACAAACAGACAGGCGGGCAGACGGGCAGACAGGCAGCGACGTTTGCCAGACCATGACAGGGCCAAACAAGTTTATTTTTTAATTTTTCGTTTGCTTCTTGGCGAAAATCAGAGAGAACTGCATAACGTAACTATATACTCGGTACTCGGTATAAACTGAAACTTTATTGGCTTGCCGGTAACCGGTTTTCGGTGATTCGGCTTTTGGGATTGCACGAACTGCAAATAAATGCACTCAGTATTCAATTCAATTCAGATTCAGGTGACTCAGCGGGGGAACTTCATGTGGTAAATGCATATTTCTTGGATGGCAACAGCGAAGGCAGCAGCACCAGGCACAGACACACAGGATACACAAACACACTCACAAACAAAAGGAATTGTTGAAGATAATTGAAACGATTTGTTGCCGCCAGAAATGTAACTTGCCACACTTAAGCTTAAATATTAGATTCTAGATACAAATCCACTATGCAGTATCTTTAGTGTATTATTTTCACTTGATTTGCAAATATATTTTATGGTTGGAGAACGGCTCACCTTTGCAACCGTAGAATTCAACGTCCAACGTTACAATGATCAGAAAATTCTGTTCTTTGACTCAACGGATTGCAGTCGGCTGTCGGTGGGGCAGCAACGTTGGGGTTGGCGCTGGCAGAGCGGCAGCAGCAGCAGCAGTAGCAGCAGCGCTCCCTTCTTCTTTCACTTTCAAACTACACAAACACACACACACACAAACGTACGCCAAGCACAAGAGCACAGCAGAGAGACAGAGAGAAAAAGCTACGCGCTGCAATGGTGTGCGAGTGTGGGAAGCCTGCCTGCCTGCCTACCTCCTGGCGTGCCTCTGCTGCTGGTATGCCTCTGCATCTGTGTGTAGTGGCAGCTTGCCGCTCTTTCTCACTGTACGAGTGTGTGTGTGTGTGTGTGTGTAGTGGCAGCCCCTGCTCCCAATTGACGTAGGACGTGACGTATGACATAAAAGCAGAAAAAGTAAAGCTTTCGTTTCGTCGAAGAGCGCGGCAGCAGCACACACACACGCACACAGCACTAAAAGCTCTTCAGCAGCACGCACACATACACATATAGGCACCTCCGACGCTGGCAGAGAAAAGGAAAGTGTTGGCAGCGCAAACAGCTAGAAAACTGCATTGCTACATGCCGGGTGTGGGAGCGAGAGGCCGCCACAAGAGCGAGCCTGCAGGCAGGCTGTAACTGTAACTGTATCTGTGTATCTGTGTGTGTTTGAGTAACTCTGCCTGCCACTGCTGCAGCGTCAGTTAGAACAACACACCCATACGTATGCAAATAGTTTTTATTTCTTAATTATGAGCAGACATCGCTCCAGGCGAGGCCCCCCAAAGAAAGTAATCAAAGTACGACGAGTAAGTGGCACAAATTAACCCCAGAGTATACGGCTGGACTCGCCCCTCAAGAAGTGCTAATATTTGGGATGATTCAACAAAGCCCCACTCAGAATTGCCCAAAATGCTGAATAAACAGTTTAAGCGGACCATCGGAGGGAGCTTATTGTTCGGCCAGATGGAAAAAAATATATTCCCCATACAGACAGCTTCAGAAATATGTATGTATATGCATATCGTGTATTTATGACACAATCTGTCGCTGTGGTTGTCATGATCTAAGGCAAGCTATAAATTTTGGCACTAATACCGCTATATAAAAATGAAAAAATTCTAGAATATATCACGATAAAATGTAAAAGATTTATACAAAAATTGGTGGGACAACAGACTAGAATAATATACACCTACTACACCCCATACACATCCATAAAAACGATCTATACTCTACTTTATAATAACACGAAAATAACAATGATTTTCTACCTTTGGAGGTGTAGCAAATAAACAAATTAGTTAGTACATATGTGTATAATCGCTTATACGATGTATAACAAAAGTCTTGAACTTGATATTGAATCCTTTAGCAGCATAAACGAATACATACGAGACAATGTATGTACATACATATGTATATCTAGTTATATCTAGGTGTGGGGGAGCCACACAAAAGAACATCGAACATATTCATTTGTTACTAAATGAAAAACTGAGGGAAAATATTTGAACAGTTGCCAACGAAAATTTATGCAATGCGCAGCAAACATCGAAAGATCTATACGATCTACTATACCTTCCCTATCCACACGTATGGATGTATGTATGTAGATATGTATTTTGTTTTCGAAAAACACAACTTTTGCTTTATCGCGGCACACGAATTTTCCATATTCCACGGGTTGGGCATTAAAAATATACTACGTATTCAATAACCATTTCAGCAATCAAATAATATTCAAAGATATCTATATGCAGAGATTAACTTTTGATACGTATTAAAATGGCGCATGGCAGCAGGCACGCAGGATGCTTACATAATCCACAACTGTCATCCCACCCCACTGGCAGGCAGGGTACATTTTCGCATTTTCAATTTACTTTTCGTTTTCATTTTCAATTGCTGCGCGGCTCTCGAGTGGCGCTGAGATTACGTAAATGCTCCTCCCAAGCAGAAGCTTTTTTTTGCAGTCGCCTTTGGGGGCTCGGTGCCTCGGTTGTAGGATTTCCCGTAGAACAAAGAACAGTAATATACCCGACCCGGCTAACAAGTGGAGGAAAGCGAAATCTATACTACATATAATACATGTATAGGGAGCGACCTTGAAACGCTTGCGAAACAAGCTTTAGATACAAACAGATACAATACAATGGCAAAATTTTCGTTACTGTTGACACACAGTTGAGAAAGCACTTAGCAGCATGTGTGTGACATACAATATACTATAGATACATATATCTAAATACATTATATATATACTCGACTCGTGCATGATGTGAGCTGCTGGGAAATGCATGTGACAAGCCTCAGCTTTGAGTGGAAGCCGCGCTTGAGTCAGCCACCACAGAGAGAGAGAGAGCTTATTCACAAAGCCAGATGGGGCTTCTATCCCATGTAGGTATTACTCGTAATCGTATCTTTATCCCCTGCACAATATACGGGGAAAACTTGCATAACACTCTCATTGTGGTGCGCAGTGTTTATAGAAGCATTTAGTCACTGACCACTGACCAATGCTGGAGGCCAGGCAAGGCAGTGCTGTCAATCTACAATGGATTGCTAGTTTGGGGGTCTGCAAAAAACGAGTGCCAAAAAATGAGTAAACCATTTGAAATATGTATTATTAATTAGTTCAATTTGCGGCCAGCCAAGCACGAGTGGGGGACTCCGCCCCCAAAGCCCGCTTCCAGGTCAATTAGCTGTGAAATGATTGCTATAATGGAAAATTGCTTCGGTTTTAGAGTGGGGGGAGGGGAGCCAAGGCTAATTATTCATGGATTGCAACAGATCATACAAAGGTTTATTATATATCGTATGCGATAAACTAAAATACACTTTAGTTGTGTTGTCACCTCTGCATCTGTGTATTTGTTCTGGGCCTTTTGTTTGTTAAACAATATTTTGGCAGCAGATCAAAAGCGACGCTTGCCAAAATCAATTTTTTGCTCAGGCGCGAGCCAACAGAACGAACCCACACTATATATCTGTATATATGCATGTACCTCCATTCAACTATACTAGCTAGGGATATTGGGAACATCAAATGAGACACCTAAGTGAGGGCCGCCAAATATGAAGACCTCTGTCCATCAGGAAATGGGTATTATGAAAGAGTGCCCGAAAGACATGGGGCATGACGTGGGCTCTTGTGGCTCCCGAAATAGGCTTGCCGCGTCGTCAGTTGTGGCAGCAGGAGACAACTGCCACCGCCACCGCCAGTGCCACTGCAACTGCAACTGCACAGCCAATTTGCTGCACAAAAACAACAAAGAATATAAATTGTCAGGCCACAGCAGCGCTGGCACTGCGTCTCCAAATATAAATAAACTCTGCATGGGGGGAGATCATGTGACCTGACGACGACAACGACGTTGGCGACGCACAACGAGGGAAGACAGGCCTCATAATGGACCGACAGCGGCACATCATTTCGATTTCCATTTCATTTTGCATTTGGGTAATGGGCAGCTGGCCAAAAAGCTAAAAAACTTGTTTGGGGGTGGGGCCAACAATAAAGCAATCGACGCCTGGCCAGTGGCCACATCCTTGAACACCTGGCAAGGACAAGGCAAGTTGCTTTGCGTGCCCCAAGGTTTCACTTTTGGTCAGTGGCTGTGTGGCCAAACATTTGGTCGATTAATATTAATGGGAAATCAATTTCGTGCAATTAGAGGAATTGGAGAAAGAACAGATGGCCGGGCGGTGCTCATAAATAAACTGAAACTTGCACTTGCAGCAGAGCCCGACTGCACCCGACAGCAGGAGAACGAAGGCGACGCGTCGGCCGACGGTCGCCATGTGAGCTGTCCGCCCAAGCACAGAACATGAGACAAAAATAACACCAGGAAAATTTGTAGTCGCCACCGCCATCATCATCATGATCCAACGTTTGTGCTGATGCTGCTGCATGGCAACGCATCAACGGGGACTTGGGTGCCGGGCCGGGGCCTCTTGTCGCCAAGCGGCTTCCACATGGCAACTATTTTCGCCAGCAGAAGTCACCAGAGGGCATTGAACCCGCCATGCCTCGAGTCAGAGATGCGGAAATGGCCCCATACACAAAAAATATCAAATTTAAAAACTTAAAAGTCTACAAAAATAAGTGCAGCCAAGTGTGCGCAGGGTCCGCTTACCGCTGCTCGCCAGCCTTCTGCGCCTCCTTGATCGACTGGATGAAGGCGTCCGACTCGCCCTTGATGAAGTCATTGCTAGCGTCTTTCAGCTGCTGGGGAACCTTGGTGGCTGGTTGCTGGGCGTCGAACAGCTTCTTGTCCAGGCTGTCGCCGATTTGGCTGCCATTAGTGCCATTGCCATTGGTGTTGGCCTCGGTCAACGATTTTGGCAACGGAATAGGCATCTTGTCCGCTGTCTTTGGTGGAGTACTTGGTTGAGGTGCAACGGTAGCAGGAGCTGGCTTCGGTGGGGTAACCACTGGAGCAGGAGCCGGAGTGGGTTCTGGTTTTGGAGCTGGTGCTGCTTCCTTAGGAGGAACCGGTGCAGGCGCTGGAGCAGGAGCAGGAGCTGGGGCCGGTGTCGGTTTGGTTACAACGGGCGCCGCAGGTTTCGGTGGCTCTGGTTTTGGAGCAGGTACTGCTGCTGGCTTCGGGGCTGGTGCAGGTGCGGGTGCCTTAGCTGGTGCTGGTGCGGGTTCCTTAGCTGGTGCTGGAGCGGGCACAGGCGCTGGATTCGCTGGCTTGTCGTTTAACGCGGGCGCTGCAGGCTTGTTGAAACCAAATAACCAAGCCAAACGCTTGCTACAAAAAGAACCAAAAACAAAATAAAAGAAAATCAAAATTAAACAACAAAATCAATTAAAGAACTTAAAATGTAACACAAATAACATAAAAGTAAAAGACACCCCACAACTTTTGCCATCTATGAATTTCGCCGAGGAGAGTTTTTTCTTCCACAGATTGTTCTAGAATGTGCTGCGGCGGCGGCGGCTGCGGAGCACCCAAGCGTGGCAATGCCGCCTTTTTCCTATACAATGCATTACACTAACAATTGGACTCGCCTTAAACTTTGGGCACTGCCCACAAATGAAAATGCAATTAATTGCTAACTTTTTACACGTAACGCTTAGTTTTTTGCGCAAATACAGCTGATTTGCGTAGTTTTTGCTAGGATGATGATAGCAAAAGGGACGACGTAAAACGAGCACAGCTCCGCGTTTCATTAACGTCGTACTTTTGCCAGTTTTTTCTAGTTTTCAACTAAAATTCGACTCACCTTTGACTTTAGACACTACACACAAATGAAAATACAATTATTTGCTAATTATTTGACAATAAATGCTTTTTTTTTTGTGAAAATAACGCAGATATGCGATCAACGCGTGAACTGCGGTGGGAGGATGAGAACAAAAGGGACGATGAAAACCAAGCGATTGGAGGATGAGAACAAAAGGGACAATGCAAAAAAGCAGTGTGACCTTTTCATATTGTTCACATTCGCAAGCTTGAGTTCCAGGAATCGATGTAATCGATATTCTAAGTCATCGAAGGATGAAATTCAAATTCAAATAGATAGAACCCCAGATTCTGTTTATAAATTACTTTTGTACTATTCCCCCTTGCAATATTAAGCCTTTCGATGGTCACGTAGGCCAAACGAGCGGAAGAAAGCGCAAAACTCGTGCAGCTAATAGATAAGCAAACAAAATCACAAACACAACGATACCCGGCCGGCGTTTCAATTTTGCCAAGCCCATACCGTGCCAACTTTAATTATCACTTTCATTATAACGCTAATTGCCGGCAGATAACACCAACTGGCCGTTTTGTTTGCCAAAATTGTGAATTTGGATTCGCATGGGCGAGTGTGAGTGTCCATACATATGTTGTGGGTCGATGGCGCTGCTGATTGCAGCTATCACGATGAGATTTAGAGCCAACCCAGAAAAGCCGGTTTTTGCTGCTCAGTTTTGCAGCAGGGGCTGACGTCTGACGGAAGCAGAGACAGATCCATCATGTGACTGTGTGCCCGGGTGAGGGTGAGTGAGTAACTTTGTTGCTAAATGCAGGGAGAGCTAGGCATACTCGTAGATAGCCAGTTAGCCCCTATCATCCATAACCGGCGATCCCACGACTCTTCGCACACAAGAGAGAGGGAGTGGAGATTGGGGCTTAGATTGATTGTATTCAGACTGTTTCCGAGATGATTAGATTGTGGAGTTATGCATTTTGTGCAAAAATCGATTATTCCGGGAAGAAAGCACTGCGATAACAGTTATCTGAGAAATTTATGGAGTGAATGAACGGTACTCCACGCAAAACGTCCAAAAACAACAACAAAAGGCAACCATTATGAGCGGAACTCGAGTCCGCGTCCTTTTGGGAATGGACTGGTGATTGATGGATTTTGGAAATTAGTAGTAGTAAGTAGATATTTATCTAACATTCAACATGCATAAGAATCATAAGAATAATTATATATCTGTATACATCTGTATCTCTTCTGTAAGTCCATTATTAGCTCTATATATATATATATTCCTTTACTCCCAATTACAGCTGTGTTCAAAATAATAGTAGTGCCCCTCAACATATTTTCAAAACCATTTTTTTAACACTTCCAGTCGTCCAAATGAAACAAATGATACCTTTTTGAATAGACTGGATTGTAGGGCATTAGAAAACCGAATAAATTTCGTTACATTTGCTTTCCACTTTCTTGTTTTAACTCAGATCCGGCGACACAGAATTCAAAAACCAAATCGACTCGTTTTCGCACGTGCAATTTTTTTTTTATATTTTTTCTTTTTTCGTATTTTTTATTTAATTTTTTCTTATTTTTTCTTATTAAAAAAAATTCAACAAATTAGAAAACAATGAAAAACCGAAAAAAACAAAAGTTCCACGTTGTGGAAACTTTTTTTGAAAATAACGAATTTTGTAGAGATGTAGCACCTTTTTTACATACATGCATACATTTTTGTTGCATTTCTCCACAAAAGTACACGAAATTTATATGCGCCCCGAAAAGCAGGCAACAGAATTTTATTTAAACGTTCCACTACTTACCGGATTTCATCGACAGCAAATGTTAAATACCACAAAGCGAACATTGTAATAGCTAAAATGGATAAAAACGCAATTAAAGTGAGTATTCAGACTGATGAATATGTATTCGTTCGTACGTATGTAAGTTGTTAATTATTTGGGATTGAATGGGCCTGTAAATGGCAATTTCCACAACATGCACTTGTTGGGGCTGACACTGAAATGTGGAATGACCTCGAAGGCGCAACAAATGACGTAGCCGATGAGTGTTGCAAAAATTCAATCAACGGCAGCTGAGACAGTTGCATAGTCCGGAGCAACGGAGAGACAGAGGAGAGCTTTAATTAATTCTCGAGACGCAGATAAAAAGAGTATTTGCAGAGGCACCAAAGAGTCGCGGAGCGCACACACAAGGCATGAGTGCAAATATGCCGGCATTATTTAAGGTTTATTTATAGAAAAAGCGGGAACGGGTGCGAGAGTACGCCTAGGATTGCAAATTGAATCGCTGAGCGCTCACAATGCATTCGCAGAGCGCCGTGGGGCACGTGAATGGCGCGACTTCTGGGCAGGCAGCCAGCCCATATGTACATTGGGAGACCGAAATCAATGCGGGCGAAAGTGCACTCCGAATGGCGCCGCACAAAACGCCAAAGCGAACGTCTAAATATAGGGCTTGCCACCACCACCGATCAATTATTGCGGGTAAGACCTGTAGGGATTTTGTTTACTCATCAGATTTATGCCCGAAAGTTTGGGTCTGGAAATTATGACAGCAGCGCAGCTGCTTTAGTCTCTGTTTATTTTCTTTCAAAGCAAACGCGGCGTATGAGCAATTTGAGAGTGACACACAAACACAAACACACACACACACACAGGCATACATGGACAGTTACGTCACAGCCTGTGAGAGACGGTAACCATGCAGCATGCCCCACACACACACACACATTGAGGGATGAATGGGGGTGTAAACGAAGGCCTCCTTTTGGGTCCACTCACCTTTTGCGCCTGATGGATAGATGGAAGGACTTATAAAACAGTTGAAAAAATCTTCTAAGCTATGTTAACTTTGGGTTCGTTTGGGGTAATTCTCGTATCAAAAGGGGGGTTGTTTATTCGTATAAATGCCGCTTCGAAGACCTGTTCCACAGCAGAGTAAATATTTTGCTGATTTTATTAAAATTTCATTTAAACAAATTGAAAATGTTTCGTGGTCTCTTGGTGCTTGCTGCTTGCTGTTGAATGCTTCTTTAATTTTTTTTCGACTGTTCTGTGCAAAAATCAACTGCTCGACTGGCGACGGCGACGACTACGATGACTATGACTACGCCGGCGAAGAGCGAAGAGCACGGCCGGAGAGCCACAGAGAGCGTAAGAGAGAGAGCATAGTCGAGAGCGCCGACGCCAATGTTTTACCGTTTCCTAGCTGCATTTCGTGAAGCTTTTCTCTTGAGATTTCTACCGCCCCTCCCCACCACAAAAACCCCTTAAAACAAAGGTGCTATTTGCGTGTACTCTCGATATTGGATCATTACTCATGCGATTACGTTATGGCCCGTCTATGTGTATCAATCATGAAGCTAAAGCTGGACGAAAGGCTGCATAAATCAATAAGCGTAATATTTATTTATATTAAATGAGGATGAGGCAGTCGCGTTTGTTATTACAGCTGACTCCAGGGGTATTAGTTACACGGATATGGATAGCCCCCCAAAACAATCTCATTTCTTGGCTTTATCTGGCTGTCTGTCTCTTGTTTAGATAAGCCATTCGCAGACAGGGCTAGTCATTCATTAAATAGCACTATCTGCTTGAAGAGTCAACTAACTTAATTCCAACAAAGGAATGACGCTTATCATCGTTTGACTGTCGCAGTTTGGCAGCCACTGGGATGCACTTGCATGCAGCCCAGCCTCCAGCCCAGTTACCATGTTGCATAACACCGTCAACCGCTTACATAATCCAAGGACTGAGATAAAGCTGGGGACGGCAACAAAAACAAGGTCAAAAGTTCAAGGACTGAGAAAAGCTCTCACCCACGAACAGAGAGGCAAAGCATTTGCGTCAAGCGGAAGTCCTCAAGGCGTATGCGTGTGTGGGTGCGGAAGTGCATGTGTGTGTGTGTGTGTGTTGATGTTTTGGTTGCGTAACAGCTGGTAGAGGATTTACCCTCCCACATTTATGGGGAAAGTTTTAATTAGCATTTCCTTTTGGAAACCATTCAAATTGAATTACATTTTTTATTTTTTTTTTTTTTTAACATTTCTTTTTTTTATTGATTTTTCAAGTGAATGCATTTTGCTTGCTACGTAATTGGTTTATAATTTGTTGCATGTCTTAATGTTAATGATATATTGCATATATGCCACAAAAACTGTTGCTGGCCATTTGTTTTTTTTTTTTATTTTATTTTGCTTTTTGTAATTTTAAGCTTTAATCAAATCGTTGCAGAAATCATAAACATGGCAAATCAGATTGAAATAAAACATTTTCATTCATTGATATAAAGCAATCTATGTGCATATTTTTTGTTGTTGTTGTTGTTGTTGGTTTTGTTTGAGTATTTACTAGATTTGAATATAATTTAACATTGGTTTCCATTTCTCTGGTTAAAATCAGATTCAACATAACTGAAGGAATTCGTTTCATTCTGCTGCCTCTGCTTTATAATCTGCTAATCCTGCTAAGCTAACTATCGTACTACTCGATCGGTGACGATCTGCTAATCATTATATCATTGGGCCACATTCCCGATGGTCCTTTCTAATCAACATCTTTATCTGCGTCTTCGTTTTCTTCTGATTCTTAATTCTCTTTTTCTTAACTCTCTTTTTTGTTTTTAGTTTTTTGTTGTTGTTGTTGTTTGGAAAAGTTGTTAACATTCTTTTGTTGGTCGCACATGTTTCGCATTGGCTTTTTCTTGTTCTTTTCTTTGTTTGTTGTTGTTGTTATAGTGGTTGTTGTTGTCTGTTGTTGTTGTTTTAGTGTTGGTGTTTTCATCTTGTTTGCCATCTTGTTTTTATCACAGCTTTCTTCACTTTTTGCTCTCATAACTGTTAAGCATAACTTGCATATACATTGT
Organism: Drosophila bifasciata; assembly: GCA_009664405.1. Lineage (NCBI taxonomy): Eukaryota > Metazoa > Arthropoda > Insecta > Diptera > Drosophilidae > Drosophila > Drosophila bifasciata. The sequence goes on from CM019043.1 coordinate 44,936,904, forward strand.
ACATATTGTACATTTACAAATCTTGTTGTTAATGCACGGCTGTTTATTTGTTTTTATCGTCTCTCTTTCATTTTACTACATATGTATATCATCCATCCCCCTCGGGAACACCCAAACCCTCAGCATCGAGTCATTGGTGTTCTCGTGCTCCTTTTGTACATTATGTATTCACATTGGGGCTACTCTTCTTATATATACTCATTTCATATACATATATTATTAACATGCTTGCTGTTTGTTGGTGTTCGATCTCTCTCTCTTTCTCTTTTCTCTCCGTTTCGTTCTGCTCTCAACACTTATCTTAAACATTGCTGTTACTGTTGTTGTTGTTTTTTTGCTGCACTTTTGTTGCTGCTGGCTAGCATAAATCGCATTTGTGGTGTGGTGTACAATAATGATTTACATTTTTTTTGTGTGGAATGATTTACAAAAATTGGTTTCCTTCTCCGCTCGAATTTAAATTTAAATACAATAAATGGCATATAAAATATATATATATTTTTGTTGTTTGTAGTAAGTATACAAAAAGAACGTTACGTTACAGCAGCGTTGTTGGAAGTGACTCTAGTGTAACACAAAAATTATAATACTCTTCATACTTTACGTTGATTGTAACTGAATAAATCCATTGATTGACGCACCGACCGACCGACCGAACGACCGACCCAACACCGGCCCAGCCATGAATACACTGAGAGATCGAGTGCTCGATCATTCATCGACTGACTGGGCCGGCTGGGCCCCTGATTCGCTTCGATTCGGTTAGCTCCATTCATGTGTGCTGGATGGCACTGGATGTTCGTTCGTTCTTTTCGGAAGCAGCATGACACTTTTATCACATTTGGTTGTTGGTGTTTTTGTTTTTGTTGGTGTTGTCGCTTGGTTGTTGCGGTGTTGGTATGTACTAGACTTAAATTAACTACAGTTGTTGGTTAGCATACATACATGCATACATAGATTGCTTGGTTTTCCCTGTGATTTACACTCTCGATTTACAAATTAATATGCGCTAATGCAATCCTTAACAAAAACGATTACCTGCATAGGTTTACAGATACAGAGGATACATACATATAGTACAAATATAGATGGTCGATTGGATAGTTGTAAGAGTTGTCTTTGAGATCGCATTTGGTTTAATTGCGTCTTGTCCAAGAACTCGGTGCTGTCTCTACCTCCCTCCCTCCTGCGCGCTTTCTCTCTTCTCTCTCTCTCTTCTGCATTGCTCCGACAAACATAGCCAACGCACTTTTTGTGAGTGTTTCTTTGTCGTTCAGTCTTCAGTTTCAATAGATTTTGTTTTGTTTAGATTGTTAAATTTGAGCATGTGCTTTGTGTCTGTTGTTCTTCTTTGTTGTTGATGTTGTTGTTCTCTAAATGCTCAACATGATCTTCAGGTACCATTGTTGTTGTTGTTGTTGTCGTTGTGGTTGTACTTGTTGTTCGGTGAGCAACATGGGGAGCACCAGCAGTAGCATCTATCGCCTTGAGCTCTGGACAATACGCTGCTGTTTTGTGCAAACATAGGTAAAATATAGTCGTACATAGTTGTATAAATTAATGCCTGTGCTACAAAATACTTAAATGTTGGTTTTTGGGTTTTACATTTTGCCATTGCCATTGCTTTTGCTTTTGCTTTCGCTTTTGCCATATTGCTATTGCTTTTACTTTACTGAACACGCATCGCATGGACAACACACGGCAGCATCGTTTCAGCCCTTAGATATTTGGCTAATACAATATTTATATATACTATATATACGTGAGTGTTTGTCTCTGAGTGTGTATGTGTGTGTCAGTGAGTGTATGTGTGTGTGTATTGCATTCCTTTACAATTTTTCTGTCCTTTTTTGTTCTGTTTGCTGTCATAATATCACTTGAAACTAGACAAATGGCGGTGGCGCTTAGCGAACGAGGATCGTACTCTCGTTGTTGTTTATGCCATTTGTTGTTTGCCGTTGTCGTGTCATGTTCTTTGTCATCCAGTTTATCACATTTGAGCGCCGTGTTCACATTTACATATTCACATTATTACAGAGGTTAACAATTTGTGCCAATTGCGTTTTGAGCAAACTATTTGACATTGGTCGTACTTGGTTATACAAAGTTACTTTCTTTACCAAAACCACTTTCCTTCTTTCTTCGTTACATCTTTAAACTTAGCTAACTAGACAATCAATTTGCTTAACAATTTCTTGGTGTTTGTTGTGGTGTCTGATGCTCACACTGGCTCGCTCTTGCATTCGATTCGTGTTCGTGTTCGTGTTCATGTTCGTATTCGTATTCATAATCGCATTTGCTTTTGCTTTGAATCACAGTTCTTGTTGCTTATAAAATGATGTTTTTTCTAGCAGTTTTTAACAAACACATTCTGCCCATCTGCTTTACATAAATTACATTGATTTGTGGTGTGCTCAAGTCTTTTCACATTGCTCCTAACATTCTCTAGCTCCCAGCTTCTGTCCAACGAACAAAACTTGATAGCGATTTTGATTATACAAAAATTTAAAACTTAAATGTTTAACTTCTATAAAATGCTTGCCAATCCAATCAATTTGCAGCTTACATTTACACACTGTTCATAACTTAGGATATACGCATCTATATGCGGGGTCAAGTGAGCCTTCGCTTCCGTCATCTTTAGGTTTTGTTTTAGCTACGTAATTAGAAGTTTCATAATGTTTAAGTTAATTTCTACGCTCTCGAGTTGATCACGGGTCATGTTGGTTGTTTCTCGTCGTTACTTAATGACTTTGCTTCAATTTTTGGTTTTCTTTTTTTGATTGAGTTTTTTTTTGCTGCATTCACTTACTAGCCGAGATCCTGGCGCAACATTTCGTATACGAACTGATCGCGTACTTCATAGGCCACGGGGCCATAGGACAGCGATGGAGGAAGTTTATCTATTCTGATGGGTGCCCACGGTCGTCCCAGCAGGGAGCAGATTTCCTAAGGGAGAAATAAGTAGATCATGCCGGTATTTGGGATCATCGTTGGTCACTCACCTCATTGTAGGCATTCAGCGGAGCCTTGGACCAGTCAATCATGGACACCTCTAGACGCTTCAGCTGACGGCCTCGCAAACGGGCAATGCCCACCAGATTGTGCGTATCCATCAGATAGCCGTGCACTACGATCTCCTCCAGGCGCGTGCAACGCCAGGCCATCATTACGAAGGGGTCCTGGCGCATAAAGTTGTGACGGATGTAGTCCAAGCGATGGTTATGCTTATACGCCGAGTCCATATAGTAGATGCTGCGCAGCGTGTCCTTGTTGTTCTGCGACATCCAGTCCAGGGCCTCGGCATTCATGAACTCACAGAATAGCAGCCGCACATGGGTCACTGGCATGTGCCGACGCAGGACACGAGTCTGCAGCAGCTCAATGGCCTCGTAGGCGTACACCAGCGTCAGCACTAGGTCAATGCTTGTGAAATGCCTGGCAAAGTTGGCCCAGGCATACTCCGACACACTGGCCTGCTCCTCGCTGTCCAGGCCATGGACTACGATGATAAATTTTTGGAGTGGCAGCACCTGGATGGTGTGCAGCAGCTCATCGGTGAGCGTGTCGTAGTCCAGGGACAGCACCTGAAGATTAGCGCACTTCTGCAGCAGCGTTATATCCAGCGAGAGTATTGGATAGTGACTAGGATCGTACTTGAGGCTGGCCAGTGTCAGCTGCTGCAGCTCCTGTGGCTTGCCACAGGACCTAAGCAGGTCCTGACCATAGTATGTAAGCGCTTCAATGGCACCCAGATCCAGCAGATGACAAGGCTTGCACTTGCGATTAAGAAACAGCTTCAATGGTTCCACAAAGCATCTGCGGGAGTGAAAGATAATGAATAATCTGCCCTATGCCTTTTTCTGGCGTATTGCTTACTGTTCTATGGCTGCGAAGTGATCGCTGTGAATATTTCCAACGGGCAAAAGTCCTACATTGTGGGTTTGGAAACGCAGCGCTTGGATATTTTCACAACGAGCCACTCTATGGGATGAAAGAGAGATTACTTAAGTCATAGTTTCAATATCTATATAGGGTACGTACTTGCAGATAAGTCGTCGCATCTTCTGCATCTGAAATGCACTGTGAAAGTCAAATACAATGACCAGCTCTCTGGCCAGATAGGCCATGCTGCGGTGGAAGAAGGTTAACTGATCATCGCGCGCCACATCGATTTGAAAGCGAAAGTTTCTAAAATATCTGTGGGATTTTCAAAACGAATATTACTAGTTTATTGCATTTAATGTTGAAATTCGAGTATATAACGCTAAAATAAACAAAAAACAAACAGAGTTTTTGCAACGTTTCCAAATGGAGGCGGAGGCGGCTTTGAAAAGTATTATCTATCGTTTATGTGCAAAATGTAAATATATACAAATGAACCCAACCCACACACACACGCGCAAATGCACTCGGACTCAAACACACACACACACACAGCTGCATGAACTTACCGTTTTTGAAAGAGACACTGTCTCCAGGTATAGCAAACACTTGCTGCCGACCTTCTGTCCTGGGGCTCCAGATAGTCGAAAATCTGAGTTAGTGCCACTGTCGGTATTGTCTGCCATGGTGGGTGGCTTTGGCATAAATTCATTACTTTTTGTTAATGTTTATTGCGTTTTAAACAATGAAAAATTGCAAGCAGTGTGACCGCGGACTCAACCATAAAATACCCGTCTAACCCAAAGAAATAGACCAACAAATTTATAAAATATACTCTACTATACGCAAAATACCAAAAATCATAAGTGAGTGATCGAATTTAACCCACTTAAACCACCTCTAAAAGACTAATACTGTTTGTAGATTATCCTTGTAGATTTTCACTTAAAACAACCTTTTTCACCTGAACTACGTTACGAATTCTTCAAGTTTCCAAATTTTCGTTGGTAATTCCTAAAGCACCACTGGTCGACAATGGGTTAATTATTCGTTAATCAGAAATAATATTGCTCGACTTTGATATTCGATTTAATATTGGCAGCTAGCTACAACCTTCAGCACTTAGAATATTATTTTATCCAATAAATGAATCGATTCCCTGCAAGATTGGTTTGTTTGAAAGACTTCTTTTTAAGTGGATTGTTTAAAAATATGGTTTAAACAGAAAAGGTCAAAGAATATAATAATTTTCTTACATTTTAACTACACACTTGTTGCTTCAACTGCTGTTGAGCTCTTACAGTAACATGCTCTGTTAAGTGAAATCAGCTGGAAGTTAACATATTTGTGGTATACCGGTATTTAATATAGGACATTTAATTGATTGTTTTGGTATATTTAATCGGTTGAGCAAGAATTGTTTTGTTTAATTGTTAAATGACAACGTTGCTGCTGCTGCGTGCCTGCCGACGGCCAGCCTTTGCAGTCACCTACAGCAATGGCTACTTACGTGCAGGCACACCTAACGGCACGCACGATCGTCGCCTGGCATCAACAGAAGCAGCGGCGGCGGCAAGTGTCCAACTCGCCAATGCCGGCGGACTAGTCGGATTTTGGCAGACTCTGTCGAACAGCACGCCAGTGGCCTATATGCAGGAGGCACTTATTCAGATCCACGACTACAGTGGCCTGCCCTGGTGGTCCTCCATTGTGCTGTCCACGTTCCTGTTTCGAAGCGTTGTCACGTTGCCGCTGACTATATACCAGCACAAAATTACGGCGCGAATTGAGCGGCTAGCCCTGGAAAATGCCGGCCATAGTGGAGGAGCTAAAGCGGGAGGCTGCGATGGCCAAGCAAAAGTTCGAGTGGAGCGACAAGCAAACCACAATCATCTACAGGCGTTCGGTTTGCATAAGAGAATAATTTTCATTGATCAATTGCTAATTCCCCTTCCTTGCAGATAAAGAAGCAATGGCAGAACCTGATAGTGCGCGACAATTGCCATCCCATGAAGACAATCATCGTGTTGTGGGGTCAGATTCCCTGTGGATTTTCCAGTCCGTCGCCCTCCGCAACTTGGTCTACATGCTGCCGGATCCGACCACACTGCAAGCCCAGATTACCGCCACAGAAATGACAATTGGCGGCTTTGGCTGGATTCCCAATCTCACTGTGGTGGACAATTCCTATATACTGCCAGTGGCCCTGGGCCTACTCAATCTGGGCATCATAGAGCTACAATCGATGACGAGAACACGTCCGCCCACGCGTCTGCAGAAGATTGGCAATAACGTGTTTCGCGGACTGAGCGTCGTGATGGTTCCAGTGGCCTGCACCGTGCCCTCGGCTCTCTGCGTGTACTGGGTGGCCTCCAGCACCTTTGGCCTGGCCCAAAATCTGCTGCTTGTCTCCCCCGAAGTGCGACGGGCAGTGGGAATACCCAAGACCCAAACGGAACAGAGCCAACCCTACGATCATATCTGGCTAAAGATACAGCAAAGAGTGGGACTGGCTGAGCAAACGCAGCCAGCAGATAAGCCGGCAGCCAAGTGATCCAATCCCCTTGCCCCCAGGCCTAGTCACATAGTCAGTCTAAGTTAGAATGTTGAATGCGTTGACCGTTGTGTAAATATAAGCAAAGCAGCCATAAAATGCATCAAAAGTCCACCTCCATCATCACCATCACATTGTGGAGGAGCGAGCATCCATGCATAAATATGTGAGGGAAAAACCCTGAAAAAATGAATACAAACAATATGCACCGATAAGTCAGTAAAAACAAAGTTCTTGGAGATTACTAAAACAGGTAAATCCAGACTCAATTGGCTGGGCGGCGAGAGTCTCATCAGCATCTATCAGCGAGCAGCAGGCAGGGAGTAGAGATAGATTTTCCCGGCTTCCAATTGAATTGAAATGCGAGCGCTGAGTCAGTCGAGGCTGAGACTTGAGCGGGACCACAACTTAAAACTGAAATTCGATCGCGATCGCGGGCTAAATCTTTAAGAAGTTGCTATCAGTATCTGTGGAATATAAGAACATATATACTCGTATATATTCGAGAGAACACAAATATATAATCAAAGGAAACATGGCCAAATGGCTTTTTGGCTTTTGGTTGTTGGTTCTCTTGATGGTAATTTAATTTAATTTATTTCATGCTTTATCCTAGCGCTACAAGTATAAACTTATTTTTATTGCGTTAGTCCCTCAGTGAGTTTATAGAGTTCATTTTGGATCTGTTATCTACTAAATTCTAATAATTATACATGGACATTTTGACAAAAATTATGTACTTAAAGTAAATACTTATATATTACAATTTTTTTTTTATTTTTTTTTTTATATATTTTTGTTTATTTTTTTTTTCTTTCTTTATTTTTATATTTTTTTTGTTTATTTTTTAATTAATGATGCGTTTTTGTTTGTTTATTTTTAATGGTTTCCTAAATGCTCTTTGATTTTATTTTGAAATTGAATTGCGCTCCTAATTGATTTAATGTGATGGGGAAGACTGTCCCATAAGCGGATTGCATTGACAAAGAACTGCCTCTTTGAGCAAAGCGTCTGAGCCCGAGGGCATAAATAGTTGTTAGTTCGTAGTGATGTAGCAGGGTTAAGTTTGCTGTGAAGGTAAATTGGTTCTTGAGTCGTGACAATTTTATGAAAGTATACTAGAGTTCTAAAAATCTATCCAAGTGGTCAAGTTAAGGTCAAGTATTTTATTTGTCAAGTGCGATACATGGTCGAAAACGTCTTAAATTAAACACATATCGGACAATTGAATTAAAGGCTAATACCAGTGTGCGCTTGTCGCGGGCGTCACTATGTCCAAATATTTCAACACCATAAAAAAGAGTCGGGATGAGAATGGCTTTAGAGATCAGGAGTCTTATATTTTCTGGTAAGAATGTTTTGGACGCTGACAGTTGGCGTAACAGTCCATAGGTACGTCCTGTTGCCTTTTGAAATATGTTTGCTCTATGATAGTGTGCTACTTAATGTTATACCCAGGTTAACTGCGTGTTAACTCTTCATAGGAAATGGGTGCATTGTCAATGTATAATTTCTTCAGAGTGTTTGTGTAAATACTCTTTTTAGCAATTTGCAAATATTTTGACTTTTTAGGATTTATTACCAAGCCATTCTCTTTTGCCCATTTCTCTATTATGGAAAGCATCTTGTTACATGTACTGACACAAACATTTATTTCGTTAACGGGATTACTAACATAAATTTGGACATCATCAGCATATAGATGTACTTCACATTCGGACAAGACACTAGGTAGATCATTAACATATATTGAAAACAATAATGGTCCTAGCACAGATCCCTGAGGAACTCCCGCGTAAGTTTAAAAAAGTCGAAATTTTTGTTCCTGAGACTACTGCTTGCAATCGATTTGTAAGGTAGTGATTGTGAGTATTGCACGAATCCTGTATAGATTGCGATTGCGAAATAGTTTGCCAATTGTAAACAGGAAGTGATTGCGCAATTCGATTGATTCAATCCTAATTTCTCCAAAGATCGAATTCAATTGGTGTTTTCAATAATACGAGTATTTCATAATTGTACCTTTGACAGGGGACTGATGCGAAATGCTTATCAAGACGGGTTATCGGCAGGGCAAGAGCAGCCCAACTACGGAGCAGGAGGGCCTTTGTGTCCGCCACAATTGTCGGGATTGGTTGTCTATCCCTATGACTGCCATCGCTATGTGAGCTGCGTCTATGGCAGCCCCACCATCCTGTCCTGTGCACCCGGCACCCTGTTCAATAGCAGAATCCTGGCGTGCGATCATGCCGGAAATGCGGAATGTGTAGCGCCACTGGGCGGGGTACCAGTACCAGGGCATCGATCGATGCGGACGCAGAGTTTCCGAATTTTCGTTGGTAATTCTTAAAGCACCACTGGTCGACAATGGGTTAATTATTCGTTAATCAGAAATAATATTGCTCGACTTTGATATTCGATTTAATATTGATAGCTAGCTACAACCTTCAGCACTTAGAATATTATTTTATCCAATAAATGAATCGATTCCCTGCAAGATTGGTTTGTTTGAAAGACTTATTTTTAAGTGGATTGTTTAAAAAATATGGTTTAAACAGAAAAGGTCAAAGAATATAATAATTTTCTTACATTTTAACTACACACTTGTTGCTTCAACTGCTGTTGAGCTCTTACAGTAACATGCTCTGTTAAGTGAAATCAGCTGGAAGTTAACATATTTGTGGTATACCGGTATTTAATATAGGACATTTAATTGATTGTTTTGGTATATTTAATCGGTTGAGCAAGAATTGTTTTGTTTAATTGTTAAATGACAACGTTGCTGCTGCTGCGTGCCTGCCGACGGCCAGCCTTTGCAGTCACCTACAGCAATGGCTACTTACGTGCAGGCACACCTAACGGCACGCACGATCGTCGCCTGGCATCAACAGAAGCAGCGGCGGCGGCAAGTGTCCAACTCGCCAATGCCGGCGGACTAGTCGGATTTTGGCAGACTCTGTCGATCAGCACGCCAGTGGCCTATATGCAGGATGCACTTATCCAGATCCACGACTACAGTGGCCTGCCCTGGTGGTCCTCCATTGTGCTGTCCACGTTCCTGTTTCGAAGCGTTGTCACGTTGCCGCTGACTATATACCAGCACAAAATTACGGCGCGAATTGAGCGGCTAGCCCTGGAAATGCCGGCCATAGTGGAGGAGCTAAAGCGGGAGGCTGCGATGGCCAAGCAAAAGTTCGAGTGGAGCGACAAGCAAACCACAATCATCTACAGGCGTTCGGTTTGCATAAGAGAATAATTTTCATTGATCAATTGCTAATTCCCCTTCCTTGCAGATAAAGAAGCAATGGCAGAACCTGATAGTGCGCGACAATTGCCATCCCATGAAGACAATCATCGTGTTGTGGGGTCAGATTCCCCTGTGGATTTTCCAGTCCGTCGCCCTCCGCAACTTGGTCTACATGCTGCCGGATCCGACCACACTGCAAGCCCAGATTACCGCCACAGAAATGACAATTGGCGGCTTTGGGTGGCCTCCAGCACCTTTGGCCTGGCCCAAAATCTGCTGCTTGTCTCCCCCGAAGTGCGACGGGCAGTGGGAATACCCAAGACCCAAACGGAACTGAGCCAACCCTACGATCATATCTGGCTAAAGATACAGCAAAGAGTGGGACTGGCTGAGCAAACGCCGCCAGCAGATAAGCCGGCAGCCCAGTGATCCAATCCCCATGCCACCAGGCCTAGTCACATAGTCTAAATTAGGTGAGACATAAGTTGTTTGTTGAATGCGTTGACCGTTGTGTAAATATAAGCAGAGCGCAGTCATAAAATGCATCAAAAGTCCACGCGTCTCTGCGCCACTGTAAATCACCATCACATCACGGAGGAGCATCCATGCTCATCATTATCATCCGTTGCAGAGCAGTTCCATAAATATGTGAGGGAAAAACCCTTAAAAAATGAATACAAGCAAAATGCAGCGATAAGCCAGTAAAAACAAAGGTCTTGAGATTACTAAAACAGATAATTCCAGACTCAATTGGCTGTGCGGCGAGAGTCTCATCAGCATCTATCAGCGAACAGCAAGCAGGGAGCAGAGATAGAGATTCCCGCCTTCCAATTGAATCGAAATGCGAGCGCTGAGTCAGTCGAGGCTGAAACTTGAGCGGGACCACAACTTAAAACTGAAATTCAATCGCGTTTCGGGCTAAATCTTTAAGAAGTTACTATCAGTATCTGTGGAATATAAGAATATATATATACTCGTATATATTCGAGAACATATATACTATATATATAGTTAAAGGAAACATGGCCAAATGGCTTTTGGGCTTTTGGTTGTTGGTTCTCTTGCTGGTAGTGAATGTTAGTATTGCATGAATCCTGTATAGATACAGAGCCCTCTTTGGGGCATCGATTCCGAAATAGTTTGCCAATTGTAAACAGGAAGTGATGGCGCACTTAGATTGATTTGATCCTAATTACAAGCTACTTTTACAAAGCCCAAAGATCGAATTCAATTGGTGTTTTCAATAATACGAGTATTTCATAATTGTGCCTTCGACAGGGGCCTGAGGCGAATGCTTATCAAGCCGGGTTATCGGCAGGGCACTCGACGTACGGGAGCAGCGCGAACATTCAAGAGCAGCCCATCTACGAACGGCCATCGGTAGGAGGAGGAGCAGTAGCAGCAGGAGGAGCCTGTCCGCCGCAGTTCACGGGAGTGATTGCCTATCCCTATGACTGCCATCGCTATGTGAACTGCCACAATGGCAGCCCCACCATTCAGACCTGTGCACCCGGCACCCTGTTCAATGGCAAAACACTGGTGTGCGATCATCCCAGCAATGTGGCATGTGCAGCGCCAGCGGGCGGGGCAGCAGCTCAGCCGAATCGATCGGCGCGCCTGAGGGAAGTGGACGCAGAGCCGAGGTGTACGCCTGGAGTGAATGGATTGCAGCCCCATCCGACGGATTGCACAAAGTTCCTCAACTGTGCCAATGGACAAGCCTTTGTGCAGGACTGCGGACCGGGCACGGCATTCAGCCCATCCTCCCTGGTCTGTGTCCACAAGAGCACCGTCGACTGTGGAGCGTCAGGAGCGGCCGGAAACGGATACGGACAAGGACAAGGTATGTATGATTAATGCTCAGCGTTTTCCCCCTAACTAACACTTGGGTTAGGCTACTCTCAAGTCTCCTCGGAAGCTGTTCCCAGCTGTCCCCCCGGTCTGCGTGGGCTGCATCAGCATCACCACGATCCGCACAAGTATCTGGTATGCGGCATCGGTGTCCAAGCGAGGGTAGAGCAGTGTCCCCCCGGGCAGATCTTCGATGCCCAAAGATTGGTATGTGTTTTTTCAGCCTCCACTTCCCAGTCGCAGTCCTGTAAGTCGAATTCCATTTCTGATCTTTATCCTGCTTTGCTTTGCTTGGGTACATCTGCTTTTTCATTTGGGTTTTGATTTCTCATCTCTATTCATGCGGTTCATGCGTTTGCTTTTGCTTTTGCCTTTGCTTTTGATCTTATTGCTTGATATATAGTATAAATCTTGCGAGATTGTAATCTTTATTCCTATGACCTGTCCTAGCTGCTGCTTTCACTTCCTCCGAGCTTCACGTCAGCGATCTGCTGTGTCCTACTGGAGCGAACGGTCTCTTTGTGCATCCCTTCGATCAGACCAGGTTTCTCAATTGTAAGAGCGGAAAGGTGGCCGTTCAGGTGTGCCAGCCCGGCTATGTGTTCAGCATATCCAAGGGCTATTGTCATCCGAAATCTCAGTTGGTATTCAGCGATTATGTGACTTTTATTATCTCTGAGATCAGCTTCGAGTATTGTAAGTCCCTCGATTTGGTCAATCCCTCTGCCATCTTGCTTAAATCAGTTCAATCCCTTAGCTCTGATGCTTACTGCATGTCCTGGTGGAATAGAAGGCCTCCATCTATATCCCTATGATGCTGCGAAATATGTGCGCTGCTCCGCCAGTGGCCAAATGTCCATTCTCGAGTGTGGGCCACAGAATGCCTTCAGTTTGTCGCAAAGAGATTGTCGGCCGCGTCGTCAAGTGAACTTTGGGGATCGGGTCAAGTTTTGGGAGGAAATAGAAGTGCAGACGACAACCTATAGCTATCAGGAGAATCAGAGGTCAGCACTTGCATCCTCGCTTCAGTCTTGCCCCCTGCACCTTCAGGGCAACTACCCCTATCCCTTCCATGCGGGTCACTTTGTGAAGTGCCAGAATGGGCTACTCCAGGTGGAATGTTGTCCATCTGGCCTCGTCTTCAGTCTTTCCCAACGCGTGTGTGCGGCCCGTCAGCTCCTCTCTGCCCATGACTATCTGGACTATTCCTACATCAGCGTTGAGTTCTCCAGTAAGCTAAAACCACAACTCAACTCTCCGTTGTTCCGAAGTGACCCTCTCCTTTCGCAGCTGAATTTATGCAGGATTTCACAGCGGTTAAATGTCCTCCCCAGAGCAGGGGATACTATCTGCATCCCTTCGACTGCACCAAGTACCTCAAGTGCCTCGATCAGCAGACAGTCGTCGAGAGCTGCCCCCAGGGCCAGGTGTTCAGCATCTCCACGCAGAGATGTGTGGCCAAGGATCAACTGGCAGCCACCTACGACCGCGTGGAGTATCTACGGGAGGCGCAACACGAACTGAGTGAAGGTGTCGCAGGACGACAGTCGCATGGCAAGAATCTAAATGTAAATGGCGATGCTTCATGTCCACCCGGAGCCACTGGTCTGCAAGCCCATCCGTTCGACTGCACCAAGTTCCTCAACTGCGCCAATGGCCAGATCTTCGTGCAGAGCTGTGGACCGGGAACAGCATGGAGCACTGCCAGCAGCACCTGTGATTTTGCCTCTAAAGTGGACTGCAGCGGCAGGAACGCCGCCTCCCATGCGGGAACAAGTGAAACGCCAGGCTACCCGAGCGGTCCGGAGCATATCTACGCCCCCACGCAGCCATCCAGTAAGTCGCATCCCTCCGCTTTGCCTGCTTTATTCATTGCTTTTCCATCTGGGCTCGCTACAACACCATTCCGCTATCCATTCTTTGCTCTAATCCATGTGCCCCCTCTTAGCCACTCCTGCCAGCTCTGTGGAATCGAATGCCAGCGATCTGCTGTGCCCTGCTGGCGTGGATGGCCTTTTGTGCATCCCTTCGATCAGACCAAGTTCCTCAATTGTAGGGCCGGCAAGGTGGCCGTTCAGGGCTGCCAGCCCGGCTATGTGTTCAGCATATCCAGGCGGCAGTGCCAGCCCAAGTCCCAGTTGGTTTACTCCGACTACGTGACGTACATCGTCTCGGAGATCAGCTACGAAGTACTGTAAGTCATGCCATTGGGGTCAAGTCCTTCCATTTACCCTTTGCCTCTACCAGCAATGATCCTATCCGCCTGTCCGGGTGGCACTGACGGCCTGCATCTGTATCCCTACGATGCCGGGAAGTATGTTCGCTGCTCCGCCGGCAAGCTGTCCATCCTCGCCTGCGACCCGCAAATGGCCTTCAGTCTGTCGCAGAAGGCCTGCCGGCCGCGGCGTCAAGTGAATGGCGGAGATCGCGTCAAGTTCTGGGAGGAGCTGCAGGTGCAGACCACGTACAGCTATCAGGACAGTCAGACCTTGCAATCCCCACTCAGATCGTGTCCACGAAATCTTCAAGGCAACTACCCCTATCCCTTCCATGCGGGGCACTTTGTAAACTGCCAGAATGGGCTGCTCCAGGTGGAATCTTGTCCATCTGGCCTCGTCTTCAGTCTCTCCCAACGCGTGTGTGTGGCCCGTCAGCTCCTCTCGGCCCATGACTATCTGGACTACGAGTACCTCAGTGGCCAGTTCTCGAGTAAGCTTCCTGAATCTTTGATCCTTTACTACTGATTCGAGATGCAGCATCTCCCTCCCAGGCGACTTTATGCAGGACCTCACAATGATCACGTGTCCTCCCCGCAGCCAGGGCTACTATCTGCATCCCTTTGACTGCACCAAGTATGTCATCTGCTGGGACCAGCAGACCGCCATCGAGAGCTGCAAGCAGGGCGAGGTGTTCAGCATCTCACAGCAGCTTTGCGTGGCCAGGGATAAGGTGACGGAGGCCTACGATCGCGTGGAGTATCTAAGCGAGACGCAGCATGAACTGAGCGAAGAGGCCGAAGCAGAGTTGCCATCTCCGGGCAGGAGCTACCCACTCCCAGTGGATGATGGCTATCAGCCACAACCTACAGGACTTCCACTGGACGGAAGGTATCAGCCACAACCTCCAGCATCTACACTTGACGGAGCTTACGGGCAATCGCAGGGTAGAGGATTCCAACAAGTTGAAGGATATCCGCCACAACCACAACCAACTGGATCTGCTTTTAACGGTGGATATCCGCCCAAAACACAACCAACTTCACCTACATTAACCGGAATATATCCGCCACAAGCACAACCAACTGGACCTGCATCTAACGGTGGATATCCGCCTAACCAACAACCATCTGCACCTGCACTTGGCGGAGGATATCCGCCACAACCATCTGCGTCTACCCTTGGCGGAGGATATCCGCCTCAAACCCAGCCATCTTCACCTGCATTTAACGGTGGATATCCGCCTCAACCACAACCATCTGCACCTACCTTTGGCAGTGGATTTCCGCCACAAACACAACCCATTGGATCTACTTTTGCCGCTGGATACGGGCAATTGCAGGGCGGAGGTTACCCACAGGAAGGAGGCTACCAGCCCGCGCCTGCTGCTTTGTTGTGTCCGCCCCGAGTGACCGGCCTCTTCCCGAATCCCTTCGATGCCATGGGCTATCTCCATTGCATGGAGGGACACACCCTGACACGGAGATGTGCCAGCAACGATGTCTTCAGCATTTCCCGCGGCTTTTGTGTGCCTCATCAGCAGGTGGCCAGCTGGGATCGCATACCATACAACCAGCAGAGATCCGTGGAGGAGGCTGCCTGTGAGTAGGGCCCAAGCGAGTGTCAAATTAGGGTCTGACGAGCCTTTTTATCCTCTCCCCCTGCAGCTGTGAGATGTCCCACGGGGGCCAGTGGGTACTTTGTCTATCCGTTCGACTGCTCAAAGTTCCTGAGCTGCGGCCCAGATGGAATGACTCTTACGAGCTGTCCCGCAGACCAATATTTCAGTGTGTTCCATGGTCTGTGCCAGCCCAAGGAGCAGGTGAAGCGCGAGGATCGCCTCTACACGAACACCGAGCTGCTGATCATCTACGAGTGGACGCAGCAAATGAAGGCCGAGGGTGCCATGCCCGTCTGTCCGGTGGGGATCAGTGGCTCGCTGCCGCATCCGCGGATCGCCAGCAAGTTCATCAGATGCCAGCCGGGGCAGGCCGAGATCTACGACTGTCCCAGTGGGCAGATTTTCAGTGTTTCCCGTCGATTGTGTGTGCCGGATGCCGAGCTGCCCAGCCACGATCGCTGCGATTATATCGTCGGGGTTGAAGGGGAAGCCTCTTATGGGTGGAGGGATCAGCCGAATGGTTACTAACCCTTTACCGCTGATCGACTCGTGTTAATTGCCTCTCCTTTCTCCTTGCAGACAGTCGCCAGTCCAAGTCCTTCCAGACAGAGGGGCAGGATCCGTGGGGAAACCATTATGTAGCCAGGACAACGACCAGAACGAGAGTGGTTGGCGAAGGCGATCGTTGGCGGGATATGAATATGCAGCGTCCCCCTGGCATCGGGTTCCAGCACAGTCCGGAGTACCACGGCTGGTCCGGCCAGGGCAGCTCGTACGCCCATCGATCCCCCACCCAGAGTGTGCTCTATGTGGAGGGATCGCTTCAGCCCAACCGTAATTATCCTACATCTAAGACTCCACTGGCCCCCATGCCACCCAGCACTCCTCTGGCCCCCATGGCGCCCAGCACTCCCGGCCAGGTGTTCTATGCCGAACCCGTGGAGCAGGCAGCGAACCGACGAGAACCTGCTCCAGGAACCACAACTTCGCGTCAAAACTACAGCCCAAACAGATGGCAGCCCATTCCCCAAGACCCCCAAACACCATCAATGCCTCCACTTGCTCCCCTCGGTGGACAACAGCCCCAAGACCTCGACTATAGGCCGGACAGTCCACCGACATACAATCAGTATCAGCCCAGTGGAAGGGAACTCCATTCCAGAACCCCCTAGCAGGACAGCAGCCAATCGACTTGAATTACAATCCTCAGTCGGAATTTCCCAGTCAGCAGAAGCCACAGGAGCCGCAGACCTATCCTCGAGCACCCAGTCGAGGATTGCTTCCTCCCCATCACGAGCACGATCAGCTGCCTAGTGAATCACATCAGATAGGCACCCGTTTCAATCCAACTGCCCCTCTGCAGCCCAGCAATCGGGCAATTCCTTCCGATGAATCGAATCTCTATGGGGGTTTGCTGCCTCCCACTCCCAATCCCAATCCCAGTCCGATATCCACAACAAAGACGCCCTCGAAGCTGCATACGTATCCCATTTATCCGGCCGTAGCCAATGCCTCGGTGCCGCAGAGTGCCAGTCATCCGCACTACAGTCCCTCGTATGCGGGCATTGCCCATTCGCGTAATGCCTCCTGGGCCAAGGGGTCGTCTGTGGCTGCCACTAGCACGACGACAGCTCGCACCGACAGTCTGTTTGGCTCTGATGAGGACTTTGACTACGAGGAGTTAGATCTCCCAGGGGATGATAAGGAACCAGAGACAACCACAGCATCCGCGAGACGTGGCCTTGCACCGCCTCCCTTTAATCATCAATTTTATAGTCCCCCCAAGAGTCCTTCGCCCCAAGCTCCCACAACCGCAGATCCAGTCTCCCAGCTGGCCATCAGTGAGGCACTGAAGCTGATGCTTCGTCCCTACTTCAATCACAGTGGCAATGCACAGGAACGACAGGCCAAGCAGGCGGAATCGGCAATAGTCTCTGTGATTAGCAGGCCACCAGCTAGCACTAGCACGACGACAACAACGACAACTCCAATCCCTGATACGACTACACCAAATCCAGACGATGACGTCGAACTGATTAAGGCCGGGGAACAGGAGAGCTTGGACCTAACTGACGACGACTCTGACTCTGACTCTGTTTTTCCAGATGCTGGGGAAACGGCCCGTACCGAGCAGACCTTAGATCCCACCACGTACCAATCCCCGACCGATTACCATCGGAGCACCCGCAGAGCGGAAATCGAAACAACAACAATCAATTGGCATGCGTCCGGTCACAGTCGTGACTTCCACAGACGCCATCCAAATCTCCTCGATCCGCACTCCCTGCACCAAAAACACAGCCACAACCACAACCACAACCACAACCATCCTCCCCCCCACTCGCCCCATCAACACAATCCACACAGACACCACGAGCACAGTCCCGACTTCCATCGTCGTCATCCAGAGATGCCCAATCCCTTCAGCAAGAAAGAAACTCCAGCCGAATGGCAGCCGGAGGAGGAGAAGGAGCAGGAGGAGACCGACTGGGAGCTGATGGCCAATCCGAATGCCGAGTCTGCCACACCGAGAATCAGTGTGCGAAGCTCCTTCAATGAAAGCTGCGAATTCGATTGCCAGAATGGCAACTGCGTGCCACTGGACACTGTCTGCGATGGCTTCAATCACTGCGGCAATCGTCGGGACGAGAGCAACTGCAACCACTTGGGCTACGAGGTGCGTCTGACTGGCGGCGAGAAGCCGCACATGGGTCGGATATCAGTCAAGAGTGAGTGGTGCTAGCCAGACTATCAAATCTTACACATAATCGGATTCCATTCTCCAGTCAATGGCCAGTGGGGCTATGTGTGCGATGACAAGTTCGGGCTGCGGGACGCCGATGTGGTGTGCCGGGAGCTGGGCTACAAACTGGGTGCCCAAGAGGTTCGCGGCAGCTCCTTCTACGCCCCTGCGGATCAGAACTTCAACTATGCCATGGACGAGGTGGAGTGCCAGGGAAACGAAACGATGCTCAAGGATTGCGACTTCAAGGGCTGGGGCGTTCACAATTGCGGAGTCGACGAGGTGGCCGGTGTGGCGTGCAAGGTGCCCGTCATGAAGTGCCCCAACAACTACTGGCTCTGTCAGACCTCCAAGGAGTGCATTCCGCCAGCCTTCGTTTGCGATCACACAGCGGACTGCACGGATAAGTCGGACGAAAGTCCAGCCGTCTGTCAGGTGGGTCAAATATTATATCTAGTCCATTGTAAACTAATGATGATCATTATACCATACAGGCACCTATTGAGTTTCGTTTGGAGGGAGGACGCAGCTCCAATGAGGGGCGACTCGAGGTCAAATACCATGGCGTGTGGGGTACCGTGTGCGATGATGACTTCAACCTGAAGTCCGCCCAAGTGGCATGCAATTCCCTAGGCTACTACGGACCAGCGGTAAGGGCATACATTTCTAGCTGCTACCAAAACTTATTCCCTGACATTCCATAGAAACTGGAGAATAACATCTTTGGCCATGGCAACGGACCCATTTGGTTGGATCAGGTGATGTGCTTTGGCAACGAGAGCAGCATCGACAAGTGCAGCCACTGGAACTGGGGCGATCACAATTGCAATCACACCGAGGATGTGGCCCTGCATTGCGCGGCAGGACCTCCGCCGCGATCAGCCAACCGCCTCAAGGCGTTGAAGCAGTCCGGAGCAGAAAAGAGCGCAGCCCTGACCTACTCCGACATTGGACTGTGGGAGCGGTCCAGCCGAGCCATGCGCTCGCCTCGTCGCTGCGGCATCTTCAAGGACGATCTGTCGGACGAGTATGCCCATAGCGGGGAGCGGGTGATCAAGGGCAAGACGGCGCGTCGCGGTCGTCATCCCTGGCAGGCCACCATTCGCACACGAGGACGTGGCGGCATCTCCAGCCACTGGTGCGGCGCCGTGGTGATCTCCAAGCGTCACCTACTCACAGCCGCCCACTGTCTGTATGGCAATGCGAAGGATGCGTACTTTGTGCGTGTGGGCGATCACTATGCCAACATTGCCGAATCCTCCGAGGTGGACACCTTCATCGAGAAGTGGTACACGCACGAGAAGTTCCGCGACGGCACCCACATGAACAACGACATCGCTGTGGTGGTGCTGAAGCGTCCCCTCAAGTTCAGCGACTATGTCCAGCCCATCTGTCTGCCGGACAAGCAGGCGGTGCTGCAAGCCAATCGAAATTGCACCATTTCCGGCTGGGGTTCCATCAAATCGGGTGTTTCCAGTAAGTCTGACAATGAATCAAAGAGAGCTTCTGCATCCATTTCATATGTTTCCTATCTCTCCCCAGCTCCTGCTCAGGTACTAAGATCTGCAGAGCTACCCATTCTGCCGGATGCAACCTGCAAGCAAACGAAAGTCTATGGCTCAGCCATATCCGATGGTAGGTTTATCCACAGCTAAACTTGAATAGGAATTTATTTCAATTTTTTCTAATTTTTCAGGCATGTTCTGTGCTGGTTCCATGGACGAGAGTGTAGATGCCTGCGAGGGCGACTCGGGCGGTCCGCTTGTCTGCTCTGATGACGGTAAAGTCTCCTTCTGCATGCGAGTCTTGGATTCCATTTGACACTTTCTTCTTATATATTCAGATGGCGAAACCTTGTATGGCCTTATATCGTGGGGACAGCACTGCGGCTACATGAACAGGCCAGGTGTCTATGTGCGTGTAAATCACTATATCGATTGGATCTACGAGAAGATCAACGAGAGCTTGTTGCGATTCTAAAGGAATATCTTTCTTAACGCTTGCATGACTACTAAATGTACATATAATACGAATTTTGTAATTAAATTTGTAATAAATTGTTGTATTTTTGAGTATTTCTCTCGTGAAATTCAATCTTACATCTCTCGTGCTCGTAGCGCATGTTAATAGCATAATCAATGCTAATAAACGGAGGCAGCTTTATCAAACAACAACATCAGATAGGCAGCTTTAGCAAACAACAACAACATACAGCAGCGACGACGACCAATGATTTAATTCACAAGTCCGTCCCCTCGATGTTTTTTATTGACTCATCCCCAGACTCATCTCCAGCTTCTACATTTGAGAATGGGAAGGAAGCTTCTTCACTCCGGATTCACTCAATCTCCAGATCGACTTGGCTACTATTACAGTAGAGTCTCAGAAATGAGTACCACTTTGTCCTGGTGGGATTTTAAATTTCTGAACATTTTTTATATGATGAAATTGTACACCCGGCGAGTACCACTTGAATTTGTGTTGGTAATACAAAATAATGTTCCAGAGAGTTTCCAATTTCTGAACCATTATAATTTTTGGGTCTCGACTGTATTATATTTGTGCTCTGCTCTGCTGGCTCTTGGCTGACTTTTTGGGGACAGCCACAGCCACTCGTTTAATTGACGGTCAACTGAGAGCG
Source organism: Drosophila bifasciata (assembly GCA_009664405.1). NCBI lineage: Eukaryota > Metazoa > Arthropoda > Insecta > Diptera > Drosophilidae > Drosophila > Drosophila bifasciata. The sequence continues at coordinate 44,957,662 of CM019043.1, forward strand.
GACACACACTCAATTGACACCATGGCTTGTGGGTCAAAGGGGGGTAGTGGAAGAGCGGCAGGGGCACGGGATGAGAAAGAGTGCGAGCTCCGATTACGCGCCTCGTTTCTAGTCGCATTGTGCGGGCGTTGCACGCGCGATTGGATGATCGGGCCTCTACAATTAACTTAATTAATTTAACAATTTGCCGTGAATGGGGTACGCAGAGCATGCGCTCTCAATCTCTCTCTCTCTCTCTCTCTCTATGTGTCTCTCTACTCAACTGAGAGAATGCACTCACTTTAAGCGGGCGGTTTCATGCTCTCCCTCTCTGTGTGTGTCGATTTGAGTCCGATCTGTGCTGTCGGTTAAGCTCAGTTCCGTTGGTTTAGTCGATAGCGAGACCTCATAAAGTGCAGATCACGAATCTAGAGTGGGGTTATCAGCAGCAGTGCAACCGGAGAATCCATCCATCCATAAGAATGCTCACCAAATCCCTGGCCTGCTGGCTGATCTTCAGCATCTGCTGGTGTCATATAGCCGGCAATGCACTGGAGCAGCATGGCATTACCTTTTCCGTTGGATCCAGCACAACGGAGAGAACCAATTCGGCAATGCGTTGCATGAACATTAATCCCCAGAATTCGGTGGATCTGGAACAGGTGAGGCCCAACAAGATTAGAGGCAAAAGATCACCAATGGAGACTCTACGGAATGCCTGGCTGTCTAATGAAATTATGGCTGTAATTTGTTCTAATTAACCCTTTGCGTTGAATGTGTGCCCCCAATGTCAATTGTGGCAGCATAGTTTTGTCCCATTGTAGTGGCATTTAATTGAACGCACAGCAAGTTGCATGCAAATCGCACAAATGACCCCCATCAGCATTACACATTGCTCTCTCTCTCTCACATACTCTGTGGGGATGTGTGTGTGTGTGAGCTAATGACCAGAATCTGCCTCTCTTCATATAGATAATGGGCCTCTGGTATGGCAGCGAGATTATTGTCCACAGCCAAGACTTTCCCGGCGTCTATGAGTACGATTCGTGCGTGATCATCCACCTGGCTGACGTGACCGATCAGGTAAGTTTATCTACCCCTTAAGATGGGTATCCATATCTCTATCTCCCCCTCTCTTACAGATGGTCAACAGTCTGAACAATCGTGGCTATGGCGGCGGTGCTGTCGGTGGCTATGGATCGCCGGATTACAATCGGAACCAGAACAACTACGGACGTGCCCCGTCCACGCCCTCGTATATGGACGAGGACGATTATCCGAATCATCAGGGACGGGTGAAGCAGAATTATCTGCGTTTGGTCTGGAGCGAACGGGACAATAATCTGGAGTATACGTTCAACTATACGACCCGCACACCCGGCCAGTGGTCCAACATTGGGGATCAGCGCGGCAGTCTGGTGACCCTCAACTCCTACACACAATTCACGGGCACCGTGCAGGTGGTCAAGGCGGTCAACGATCATCTGGTGCTGACCTTCTGCGGCAACGATGTGAAGAGCTCCATCTACACGGTGGTGTTGTCGCGCAATCGCCTGGGACTCAGTGCAGATGTAAGTTGAACAGCAAACCCTCACCCCCTAGAATGATTTAACTACTAACTAATACCATTTCAGGAGCTGCGCAGCATTCGTAATCTACTCTCACGGCGTGGCCTGTACACGGAGACCATTCGAAAGGTCTGCAATGGCTGTGGGCAGCTGGGTGGCAGCATCATCTCGATGCTCCTGCTGCTTCTGCTCGTCTGGGCCAGTCGCGGCCAGTGAGGTCAATCGACGGAGTCGAAGCCGCAGCAGCTATAGTATTTTAATGAGTCCAGCCATACTATGTTAATTTATGTGTAAACTACTTAAGCAATACAGTGACGAGAGATCGCCGAGTGCACTCCCCCCCAAAAAACAAACTAACCCAATCCAGCGAGCGGTTCACATCGTTTGCTTCCGCTTTAATTGCCTTGTCTTGTACCAATTAAAGCCAATTACTGCAGGCCGCAGGCCACAGTCAGATCCGATGACTTAAGTGGATATTAGTTAGCTATATGTAGTTAGTTGTAGGCGTTAACTGTACCTATATGTACACTTAATTCAATTAGCAATCTAGCGGGGAATTCCACCATACATCCGATTATATTTTGGACCCCATCTAACCCCTCGATATAGTAGTCCCAAAAGTAGGCAATGGAAATAGCAGACCAAAATTCAAACAAATTGGTTGGGGTTTGTTCTTTATCTTGAGGTAACACCGTGACACATGTCTGTGTCAATCTAAATTCCGTTTATGGGTTATACAAGCATTGGGAATGCAAAATATCAGCACAATCCGAAACAAAACTAACTAAAGAAATCTTATCAGTCCTCGGCAACTGCAAAACTCTGGAAATCTCACCTGCTGTAGATACTCTTTTCTCTGTTGGTTTGGCTTTGTTTTTGTTGAACAATCTCTTTTATTGTTAGGGTAAGGCCCCCCGCAATCAATGTCATAAAATCATGAGCGACGATTAGGCCACAATTTCTTCACAGGTAAATTAACGCGATTTCCATCATCAGACATTGACATCGCCTGCTATGAAGCCAAAGTCTGGCGTTTGTTTTATTTATATTTTTTTTTTGTAGTCGTCCCTCCGCTGCTTTCAGTTTTGTTTTATTTCTTTTTCTGGATGATAAGTGTGTTTTTTGGCACAGAAAGTGCTAAAAGCTAAATGGGAACAAACTCACCGCGTTATCAGCCCCAAACAGCAATAAGTGGAATAAAAAAAAAAAAAAGTCTACCGTCTGCTGGTCAAAAGAAGAAAACAATTGTAAACAAGCTATAGAAAACATTCTACGAAAGCGTGGAAAAGTTTTACCGACAAAATATTCCAAAAGAATATTTGGCTTCCCGATTCCCCATGACGAAGAAATTGCACTATGGTAGAACGTGGCCAGGGGTTAGCGATAAGGAGACCCATACCGCTGCGGAGGTCTGTGGGCTGTAATGAACTTGAACTTGTAATGCAATCATCAGATATCATTTGTTATTTGTTATTAAACGAATTTCGAGCACACGCTTTTTGCCGGATTTTACAACGCATTCAAACTGATTGCAGTCATAGACTCGATTCATACACGAGTCATGGGTGGGGGTGGGAGGGGTGCCGCTGCCTGACGTTTTGTTTTGAAAGGCGGACTGATAAGCAGAGCCGACCGTGCACACGTTGAGAGCTCATGCTAGTAAGCACACATTACAGATACATCGGAGACTATAGAGACTATACTAGGCATAAAAATAGAAGGGGAATATATCTTAGAGTGCATAATCTAACAGGCAGGATGTGTGTTTGAGTTGGAATATACATATGTATGTATACTACATGACCTCTGTTAGTGCCATCAGAGCTATGCTAAAATGTGCCAAGTATCTGTGATTTACGTCATTGGGGTATATACTATACTATATATGTTTTGTATTTGATTGTGCAATATTCAGACAGCTCTTTGTACTTTGAGCTGCATATGGGAAGTACTCCCATATGAGATTGAGTCTTCAGTTTTAACTAGAACAAAGCTGAAACACTTCACCACTACTGCGCGATGGCCAGGTAAACAAAAATCTTCTGGGAAAATGCGTCGCAGTTGCATTTTATTGTATCACACTATAGTAGTGTGCCCCCTCTGTCCGGGTGGGTGGCTCTGTGTGTCTATGGGCCATAAGCCAATCAATTAACAACCCTTTAACAGCAGTATCATCATCAGAGCGAACAGCCACAGCTGATAAGGCCCCCCCAAACACACATGTGCCAGATAAGAGAGGTTCTCTACTATAAATACTGGACCCCGGACCGACAAGAGCCACAGAAACGAATCGTGCGCGCCAATGAATTGAACAAAGCGGAGAGACAGTATACCCCCGTCAAACCCAACCGAAAATCATATATAGAGTTGACACTCTATATAGTACCAACTGTGATATCTGCTTAAAAAGGAACAACGCCAATCGTCAGAATGTCTGCTGCCAATAAGTTGCCCCATCTGGTTGCCTCATCATCCCGCTACATTGCCGGACGGAATGCTGTGCAAACGGTGTACTGGAGGGCCTCGGCGGGACCCAATCCCCGGATGGTGAAGACCAACAAGACCTGTGAATTCGATCGCTCCCAGCTGGCGCCGAAGAGTGTGAGGATGCAGAATCACAATCACAGCTTCATCAGCAAGTAAAGGAAAGGATTAGGACTCCACATCCGCATAGCTCTTAGTTCCGGCCTTGACATCATGTTCCTAATGTGTGGACAGACGACGACGCAGACACACTTTAAAATATTCATAATTCTTTTTTCATTGTGCACTCTATGTGTGTGTAGTATTTTGTATATAGTAGAACGATAAACGTAATTGTGTGAGTGTGTAGTAAACTGTAAACTGTAAAGCGGGCGCGTAGCGTCAGTGGAACTAGAGCAAAACCTAGAATCCCAGTGCGATGTCGCCGGCAGGCAGACGTCGGCGCGTGGCTACGGCTATTCCATGTACCTTGGCATTATAACCAAACAAAAACAACAAAGATTAAATAAAATGCATTCTAGTTTGTAGATAATAGAATACCCCCCCCACCCCAACAACCATATGATGTTTTTCATGCTCAGGGGCTTTGGGGAGCGGGGGTCTGTCTTTCAGGTGCAGTGCGTCATCCAGTGGGGTGACATCAATCCATGGCCTGATCGGCAGGGGTTGGCTGAGTGTTCACAGTTGATTCATACTAAAAGACGGGGTTTATGTTCCGGTTTATTCCATTTTTTAAATATTTTATTTATTTAGTTTTATATTTATTACATACATTGAGTTCTCGTATATGTATATATAATTTTGTTTTGTATTTTTTTTTTTTTTTTTTGCTTTTACGTTTATGCTTTACTTTTTTGTATGTAATTATTTTATATACTTTTTGTTCATTTTTTTAGGTTTATAATTTCGTTTTAGATATCGTTCGTACTTAAGTTTTATAGTATTTCGTCTCGGTCTCGTCGCGTCTTTGCCTTCCGATTCAGATTTAGTTAATATAATTTGCTTTGTGTGGGTGAAATATGTTTACGTTAAATTTTGTTTCGCTTTTTCGTTTTCGTTTTGGTTTCCCCCTCTCTTTCATTATCGTGTTGTTTTTCTTTTCTTTACTTAAAATTACAGCCTTTATAAATAATTATTTTTTTTGTTATGCTATTCGTCATTTATTTATTTTTTGTATTATTTTTTTTTTGCATTTTTCGAATTTTTCGTCATTTGTTTTTTACCGAATTTTGTTTGTATGTTCGTATTTTCATTTCGTTTGCTTTATACTTTTTATTTCGCTTGCCGTTGTACTACGTATTCATTTTTTGTATTATTTTTTGCTTTTCTTTTCTTTCGTTATAATTTACTAAATATATATATAGAGACTTCGGTTTTCCTTTGCTGCATCTGCATCGTACTTTGATGGATCTGAATAAGTTGCACACATGTACATATGTATATAATATATATGTATATATATATATTGTTATCTAAATATATATTCCATATAGACTTTATATTTTTTTTATTCATATTTGACAATTTCAGTTGGGCTTAGTGTCTGGCTTTGCTTTTGTAGTGTAGTGTAAGTATTTGGTTTTTGGTTTTCTCTTTTTGTATCTATTTTGGATTTGTTTTTTTTTTGTTCACACGGAAGTTTTACACACATGAATAAAACCGAAAAAAAATACACACAAAACTTTGTGCATTTCCTTAGCTATAGCTTTGGTTTCGTTTTGTTGTTGTTTTCTGTTTTTTGATACTTTTCGGAATATGTTTTACTGTTTTACTTTTGTTGTTTGTCTAAATTTGTTTTCCTAACTCAATTCACATCAAAAACATTTTTTTTTCGTTTTTCGTTTATCTCAAAAGAGAAAAATATATATTAATTATTATCTTTATATTTTTTTGTTTTATTTTACTTTCATTAAACCTTCTCTTCGTTTTTTCTTTTGATTAAAAAATATTGCAGCTCAAAATTGTAATACTTTTGTGTTCATTGCTTGCATCTTCCATGGCATTCCACTCTCTAGAACACACCTTAGAGATCAGTAGTTCAATTCTACCCCTATTCGTCTCTTTCTCCCACTTATAGCCTCCCTTCTCCTCGCTATTCTCTCTCTTCTGCTTCTGGCTGATATCATTTGTCCTTTGTCCTTGATCTGTAATTCCTTTTGTGTGATGTTCGGGTTTGGGTTCGGGTTTTTTGGGGGGTGTATTCGTGTTTTAGTGTCTCATATGTTTTACGTATTTCCTTGACTTTGACTTTGACTTTGACTCTACTATTATGCTGCTCAGTATAGTTTATAGTATACCTTTATATGTATGTATGTATATATAGACTCTTATGTATGGTAAATTGTTTTGCTAGAAATGGTTTTTTTTTCATTTACGGAAGAATTTGGATACACATTTTTTTTGTAAGTTTCCATTTGAGTTTTAGCTAAAAGTATAATTTCTCTAGTACATATTCTCTTCAGCTAATCTTTGCTATTTTTTTTTTGTTTTATATAGTATTTTTTGTAATTCTTATCCCTCGTTCGCGTGGGCGCTTTAATTGGCTTAAAATATGTATGTAGGTGTATCGGTGTATCTCTATATATCGCTGTCTATATCGGTATCGGTTTTTTGGTAACTTTACAGATGTGTGTATCTCTTGTGTGGCAAGCACACACAATGACTTCTATCTATCTTCTATCTCCTATATCTCCTATATCTCCTGTTTCATCTTCAGCACAGATTCTCACAATGTGCAGCATTTGAAATGCACTTGGATTCAAATTTAGATAATTTTACACACACATTCAGACATACGTGTATGTGGTATATGTTTATGTATTTTGCAACAGAATTTCGGCATTTATTTCTTAGAGAGTGGATTATTTTGTTTTGGGGTATAACGGCCAAATTAAATCAATGGAACGGGGGGGAGACTTAATGGACAAAGTTTTGTCAGCAGAAGGCAATCAACGAAATTCTGCGCAAAAGTAAAAAACAAAAATTTACCAAAGATTTCCAAGAGAATTCCATAAAATATTTAACAATTGTTGTAAATTCTTCAGTTGTGTGTATGTGTGTGTTTGTTGTATCTATGTATGTGGTTTTATATCGATTCTCTCTCGTGACTAAAAATACTTAACAATTTCGTTTGCATGAAACCATTTTAGCTACAATACAATACAATACAATACAATACAATATATATGTTGTATATATGGTTAAATATTTCCTAAACACTCGCTGCTGTCAACATTTCAACATTGTTAGAAAAACCCATTTTGTTTGTTCTTGCTTTTCACCATTTGCCATGTTTTGCCTCTACATACACAGATCGGATCGAAATATCGCTCTAGAAATTGCTTACATATGCCCATTTGCATTGCATAAAGTATGTTCGAAAAACTCTTTTGCTGACAACAATGATCCAATAAAGATTTGGTGGTGGTGATTCGGGATAATATGGTGTAACCTCAACCGAACTAACGAATAAACGCGGTATAAACGCAGAGTACTATACAACACTGTGTATCGATTATATATCGATTGGAGTGACGTACAGCTCTGGCTATATGTAATGCACCTATGTGTGTGGTTTGGTTTAATCTAAATGATTTCGTTGCACGTTTATTGTATCTTAGGCTTGTCCTCTCTTAGGAGAGACATCTCCTCCTAGCCATTTCTATTATTTTGTGAAACTAATGCTGACTGAATCCCAAAATCATATCTATAACACGCTTCTTTTTTCATCTTGTTTTTGGGATTATACTCTCAATGAGACACTTTCATTCATTTTCAACATTTTGTGTGTGTGTTTTGGTTTTATACAATTTTCAATCAATCCAAATCATCCATCATACATCACATATTATTCTTGTGGATAGTTTTCTGTTGTCTAATTATTAATTTTTAATTTTGTTCTTATTATTGCTGCGCCATTAATTTTATTCTAATGTAAGTACAATATCATAAAAATAAAAAATAACACTGTATATTTTGTTATTTACCATTAATTTTTTGTTGCTTTTTAAGTTATTTTGTTTTATTTATTTATATATATATACGTTTTTTTTTTTGTATTTTTCATAATTTATATTTTTGTGTTTTACGTTTTGGTTTTTTTTTTTATTTTTATTGTAAATATAAATATATATAATATATATCTCAGGTTTTCCATTTATTAAGTACAATATAATATAACCATATACAAATCGGCGCTTCACCCACCCCCCTGCTGACTGCACAATCCCGGCCCGCCCCTTTCTTCGATGTCCGATGGCCCTTCGCCCCCCAGCCCGCAGTACTTCCGTGTGCGGCATTTGAAAAATTCGTAAACGGTTAGTACACTTTTAATATTCTTAGTTATATTTTTAGCGTCAGTCTTGTGTAAATTAAATTTTACTTCAAAAACGTTTTAACGCACGCACACGGTACGTACAGTACAGTAGGGGGCAAAAGGCAAAGCATATGCATAGGCACATGCAGTCGCTTTTTTTTTCCAAGGACACACTTGAGGCAGGGTTGCTCTATTTCCGCTTCCACTTCCGTTTTCGCTTCCGTCTCATTCCCGTTGCCATTGCCGTAGCCGTAGCCGTTGACGTTGCTGCAGGGCCGCATCTTGTTATAAAAAATTGCTGCTCGACGTTACATATACATATATATATTTAATAAAATGTATATATATATATATATATATGCGTGTATACACCACATATAATATAAGATTTTATTCAATTCACACGTAGACATTTGTTAAAAAATGCATTTTTCTTATGTAAAAATGTTCTTTTTTATCTCCATAATAACCATTATTCTCCATCGCTCGTAAATATTCTTGTATGTAATTTTGGTTTCGGTTTGGTTTTTTTTTGTGTTGAGACGCCATTGAGATATTGTACTGGTACATTTAATTATATGTATATGTGTATATATATATATATGTATATATTGTTGTATATACGAATCATCATCTAGGTGTAATGTACTTGTATGCGATTTCCATTATAGTAGATTATAATTAGTTTTATCCTTATACTCGATCGCACACGGGAAGAGTTAAAGTTACACACACAGTACAGTAGTGAGAGATAGTAGGAGTTAGCAAACCAATTATAATTGAACTACATTTAGAGATTTGTTAGATTTTAGCCATGTCTAATTCTAGATACATAAGTTGCCATAAGTCCGATCAGATGATCTGCTGACATCGAGATTACAATTAGAGCTAATTTGACACAACCGTTTAATTCAACTATTTCATATCGTCATATCGTGAAGCAACACTGAAGCGTTTGCCTATCGGATGCCTGGTATCGACTGTGTCATCATGCTACTGAAAGATTCGTTGCTTTTTGCTTTTTACTGTTATTGCAGCAGGTATTCATTCATTCTGAAGCATCTGTAAAGTATGCTACACGAAACAATAAACATTTTCAATAAATAATAATCGATAAGAAAATCATAGATGGGTTTTGTTTTGGGCTTCTTTTTATTAACTCATCATTACTCATACACATTAATAACGTTAATTTGGAACAAATCGAACACAAATTTAGTCAAGATAAGTCAAGATGAAAACCAAAAAGTTAAAGAAGAAAAAGGAACATTGCAAATTTGGCAAGGATAACTGAGAAACCCGTAAGATAACCCGCAGAACGATTAATTAATCGATAATATTATAAATCGGAACACACGCTGAGTTGCTGGATAGCCCAAAACATTTCTGGAATGCTAATGTTAATTGTGATTTGAGATTTGGACAGCTGTGTGCAGCTGTGCAGGGTTGCGAGAGCGGAGATCATCGGTTGGATAGGAAGTCTGCGTCTGCATATGTGCCATATGCTCACATGGAAATTTTGAAGGAAGTAATGGATATGCTTCGGTTATTCACTTGGGTTCGAAAGATTGACTCTGTGTGTGTGGTGGGCGTTGGGGAAACGACATTGTTATTGGATTCGCTTGTTACCGTTCCCTCTCTGGATCTTTCACACGCTCTCTGGCCCAGCTGCAGTCCGTATTTAAAATTGTGATAAAACAAAACAAAAACAAGAAACAATTGAACAATTTGAAACACAGAAACAAAAAACAAAATAACTAAAAACTTGATTGTAGGATGTCTGGGTGGGTCGGATGGGTGGTCTAGGTGGAAATCTATAGAACAATAACAATTGTTTTTTTTTTTTTTTTTTTTGCGGCTCGTTTCGATCGTTTTCGCAGAGATCCGTTCTGCAGTCCAATTCCGGATATTTCTCTGGCAATTGAGTTTCTTCAACGTCGTCGCGGAGCTCTGCTCGAATTTTTTTTTTGCTTTTGAGTTTTTACTTTAGAATTTTTTTTTGCGAGTTTTGATTTAGATAATTTTTTTTTTCTGTAGGTTTCTTTTTGTTTCATCCGATCACCCGTTCAGAAATGTCCAGCCTAGAGCCTGGGGCCGCAGTTGTTCAAATTGATATTGAGATCGTCAAAATCCATCCAGTTGGAATTCGTTTGCTGCTGGGAGTGCAGCAATTGTTGCTGCTGGTTCTGCTGCGGCTGCTGTGACGTAATCATTGATGGTGGTGGATGGTTCTCTAAGGGGTGGGGGGATATTCGTATATTTGCATGGGCGTATGTATATCTCGGAGGGACTACGTAGCAGGGAGGGGACACTCAAACAGAGATCGCTGAACAAACTGAAAAATAAGCGAAATAAGATAACCAACCAAAAAGCAAACCAAAAAGCAAACAAAATTTTTTTTTTTTTTTTTGCAATTTTAGTATTTTCTTCTCATATTTGTTTTTGTTTTTTATTTTTGTGTGTGTATGTTTTGCATTTTGCTAAAATTATTAAGTAGCTGTTGCTTTATTGTTATTGCTATTTATGCGTTTCTCTTTTCTTCCATCTCATCTATATATGTATATAGGTATATAGGTAGTATGTGTGTGTGTGTGTGTGTAGTTAAATATGTTTCCTTTTTTTTTTTTTTGTATTACTCTTGTGTGTGATGATCATGGGATAGTATCGTTATATCTATCGTATGTAGTACAAACTCATATCCGACTCATTTCCCTATCCTAACGCCTCATATGATCTCTCTCTCTCATACATACATATTATGATATACATATGGATAATGTTGAATTCATTTAGGTAGGTAGGTACTTAGGTCTAAAAACATGTGTGTTGTAGTGTGTGGGTGTGGTGTGTGTGTGGGTGCTCTTTAGTTGAGCTGCACTTAATCAGTTGATCTTTCATTTCATTTCATTCTTTAAAATATACACATATATATATATATATATGTATTGTATATATATATATATATATATAATTCTTTGCGCTATGATATATATGTATTGTATATATATATAATTCTTTCTTTCTTTCTTTCACGTTGCCATTTACGTTTTTTTCGCTAATTGCTATTTTTGTTTGCCATTTGTTCATTTCAATATATACTCGTATATATATATCTAGATATACATATATTTATGTATGTATGTATATATATATAATATAAATATTCACTATATATAAACTAAATAGATTTTTACGATGGGACAATCTGCTCTCTCTCTTTGCTCTGCTCAGTAAAAACTTAAGAACTGCCTTTCCTTTACTTTCTTTTCTTTCTTCCTGTCTTCTCTCATTCAAGTCGTACAATAAATTGAGTTTACAAACATTTCCTCCTCCACTCTCGTTTTGGTTTTTTCTTTCTTTTGTTGTATGTTTGTTTTTTGTTGGTTTGTCAGCAAAAATGTTCATTCATTCATTTGTTGTTTTTAATTATATATATATATATATATATATATATATATATGTATATATCTGTATATATAATATATTTTAATATTGTTTTAAACCTAAACAATTTATGAATTTTCGCTTTTTCAAAATATCACGTATATACTTAAGTTATGCCTTGGATTTACTTTAGTTATCTGATCTGATCTTGAACGATTCTATAGTCTGCGGAAGATAAGATATTGCTGGTATGGTCAACCAAAAACCCTTTTTGAACGCGAAATAAGTTATTAAATATACGATTTCTTCATCCAGTTCTTCCAGTTCAAAACCGTTTTAAGGAATCTCTTCATCTAAGAACCTACATATCATCGTAATCGACTTGAGTATCGTATCGCGTATTGTATCGCTTCGGCCGAACGTGTTCTTTTTCTTCAACTAAATAAAATCCCTATTGACTGACATACATATATGTAAGTACTCCTCCTCCTTTGCTCTCCTGCTTCTTGGTGGTTTCTATGTTGCTTCTTCGACTTTGTTTTATTCAGTAGTGTTTACGAGTAGTTTTTAACTAGAGCCTGTCTTCTGTATTATTGCTTTCCATTTCGTTACATTTTGTTTGGGGTTTGCTATCGCTATCGTTATCGCTATCGCTTCTTCGATCGCTGTGATTCCTAATTATTGTTACGATTCGATTTAAAAATGTTTCGTTTTGTATTTAACTATTTAACAATTTAGTAAAAATTTCTCAACAATTTATTGAATCCAAAGTTTGGTTTTACATTTGCGGTGGCAGCGGTTCGTCTGACTCTGTAAGGGTTTTCCTATATGGTATGCTATTGCTGGTGGTTTCTCTCCCCCGGCGGCGACCTCTGTTGTTGTTGTTCTTGTTTTAGCAGGTATTTTTGAAACCTCTGGGTTCTCGTTTTTATTATGTTCTTTACAATGGGGCAAATAAATTTTTTGGTTTTTTTTTTTTTTCGTTCAATAAGGCATACTACACGTACGAGTATATATTTATAATATATATGAATATTTTTTCATTTCGAATTTCAGCCAAATTATGCACCAATTTTGAATGGAATTCTCGCCAGTCGCCCCCCGGCCCACCAGCCACTGCATGCTGCCGCCCGCAAATGTTTCCAACTCAGATTCGTATTTAAACAATTTTTTTTTGGTTTAACAAACATTCAGACATTCCTGTTTTTGATTCATCATCATCATAATAATAACAATACACAGTATGTAGATACAACAGAATTTGTTACGTTTACGTTTTACTTTGGGGTATGTATGTGTATTGTATGTACGGTAGAAAAAACAGAGATGATAAAACAACAGATTCTTGCAGATTCTTGCATTTTGCTTGATGTACATTAGTTTCCATTTGCTTTGTTTTTTATTATTATTATTATAAATTGCTGTTATTTATTCTTCGATTTATATATGTATATATATATATAATATATTTAACTATATTCTTGTGTAACACACACCTATGAGTGTCTATGTATTGCTTGAGTTTGTTTTTTATTTTTTAACTATTTACTTATATCGTTTTTCTTGTTTTAATTTTCCATTTTTCTAGAGCTTTGAGTTTAGCTTTTTTTTTTTGAATAGTCTCTCTATACGAGTATGTATATATGTATGTCTCGCATACATACATATATGGTGTATATATGTGAGCGTTTTGTGTATGTTTTTTCGCATCATATTTTGAATATCTTTATTGTATAGTATGTATTCTTTTTGTTTTTTTTTTTCACTCGTCCCTTCATCGTTTTTTTAGTTCACTTTTTGCTTGGCTTATGTAACTAGATCTAACATTTTCATGTCTCTTGCCTTTTTTTTAGTAGGTATATATGTGTATGTATGTATTATGTATAGTATAGTATGTATATTTTGTTTTTCGTTTAGACTAAGGTTTTGTTTTTCGTTCAGTTTTTTTCCTTTTGATCGATGAGAGAACGCGGGGGCTCTCTGTTCTGTGTGTGTGCGTGTGTATGTTTGTGTTTGTTTGTGTGTGTTAGTGTGTGCGTAGCTTTTGCTTTGACTTTGTCCGTCGTCTACTTTGCTAATTCATTTTCTTACTCCATCTTCTTTTTGCTTTGTATCGCTGTATGTGTATGTATGTATAGTATGCCTGTGTATAACAGTATACCAGTTTTACAGTTACAGTTACGAGTTACAGTTATATATATTTCATTATATATATATATAGTTTATGTACTGTATATTGTATGTATATATTTATATAAATTAATTTATGCATAATTTTATGTCTTTAATCTTCGATCGCTGCCCTGCCATTCTTCGCATCTCCTCTCATTTAGCTACCATATATCGTATATATCCTATATGTATATATGTATGTTTATGCAATTGTTGTATTCCGTTATTATCTATAGGTATATATTCTGTGTCTGTGTGTGTTTGTTTGTTTCGGTGTATCTGTGTGGGTGTTCGTGCGTACATTTCACATTTGCTGCCTCTGTATAATCCAGTTAGGTATATAGTAAGTATCATATCCATATATATATATATATAGTTTTAAATATTGTTTAAGTGTTCAACTGCCTTATCCTTATCGACATATATCCTCTCATATACAGTTGAAACTCCCCTTCATATTTGATATTTTTTGGGTGACTCTCCTGTCTGTTTAGGGGGAATTTCACTGTATTTCCCATTACCAATTTCCACTCTCTGCAACTGACTTTCCGCTCGTGCAGTTTTGTCAGTAAGCCCCACTCTTTTTTGCTCCTTCTCCTTCTCTCTCTCTCTCTCTCTCTCTCCGCTAATTGCACATCATAAATGAATAATGCACCATCTCCAACACACACACACAGGCAGCTAGAAACTACATTCACACAGATGCAAATACAGTAGTTGCACCTTTTATGACATAAGCAGCTTAATTTACACAAATTTCTACATCAGTTTTCCCTTCTGTATGTGTGGGTGTGTGTGTGTGTGAGGAGCTTTTCCTTTACTTCCTTTCAATAATGATTTTCTTTGACTAAACATTTTGTGAAATTGCAGCTGTTGTTGTGTTTGTGTATCTGTGTAGTGTGTTGTTTTGATGCTTTTTGTTGTTGGTAGTTTACATTTGTTGTTCTTGTGGATTTGTTGTAGTTTGTAGTTTGTAGTAGTAGTAGTTGGTAGCATCACCTATTGTTGCTTTCTCTCTCACTGGCTGTCTCTGCATCCTCTCAAAAGTTAACATGGATAAATTCCTACAAAATAATCAAGAAATTGGCTTCAAAGTCGTTTCATTTCTGTTGGAATACATATATGTATAGTACCATATATAGTATTTCCAGTATGATATATCAGTTTGTAAAATATAGTATACATATTGCTATGAGTGCGCGACTACTACTATTTACAGAGAACATTCTCCGCTATATATTGTATATTGTATATTATATACAGCAAGCAAAACCGAAAAGATAGATAGATATAAATTACAAAAAAAGGAAAACATACATACATATAGTAGTACATATGTTTTATAGGAAGTCTGTTGTTGTGGCACACCACTCTGCGCACCTTTTTGCTACTATTTTGTTCATATATATCCGTATGGTACATACAATATAGTATGTTGTGATGGTCGACATGGCATTCAACTAATTTACATTACACAGTACAGTACGAGCTGAATAAACTAAAGAGCCAAGAGCTTAAAACATAAGTTTAAATTATAATTAAATCATAAACTAAAATTAGAAACTAGAAGAAGTGCGGCTGCTGCTTGCTGCTGCTTGTTGCTGCTGCTTCGATCAGAGTGGGGCAGGAGTTCTGTTGTTGAAATTGTTGTTGATGTTTTTTTTGTTGAATCTTCAGATATCAGATTGTTGTTGTTACAGTTTCACGTGCAGTTGTTGTTGTTCGTATGTTGTTGTTGTTGTTGTTTTTTTAATGCAGGGCAGCTCTCAACGAAAAATTGGCGACTACGAAAATTGCTTTACTTTTATGTTTCTTTTTTTTTAGGGTTTTAACCTAATTTATTTTTATATTTTTTTGTGGTAGTTGTTGTAGGAGGTGGTTGGTAGTTTGGTGGTGCAGCCAAGAAATAATGAAAGAAAAGAAAGCATATACCGAGAGATATTGGTGTAAAAACTACGACAAACGACAGAACAAGGCAAGAGATTTACATATGCTCTATGCAGATTCAACACTCACCTTGATAGTTCTGAGGCCAAATGGTGGGTACATTCTGCTGTAAAATGGAAAATGGTAATACACACAATTATTATATAACCTGTAGCTGGAATATTAACTGTGTAATTGTGTGGTGTAAAATTCACTTACCATTGGCACACTGTAGTACTGATAGAATGGCTGATATTGCATGGCTGAAGGTGGGTAGATGGCTGGCACTCCAGCGGCTGTAAAGTCAGTAACTAAGTTTGGTTAAATTGTTCCCCACACATTGATGATGGTTTTGTTTTTTTTGGTTGGATGTTGTACGAGTAGTAGATTGTTGTTTGTTGATTAAATAGAAAGAGATTTATATGAAATATATAGAAAAAAGAACAAAAACGAAAAGAAAGATATTTTGTAATTGAGCAAAAGAACTAAATTGGCAAAAATTAGCACTCAGGGATCCTTTAAAAACACACACACACAAAACAAGCGACTATTCCACTAGGAGTGCATCCATTCAGCGAATCATAGTGTCATAGTGGAACAGAGAGGGAGTAATGGTACAGTACAGTACTCACCTGGCGGATATACAGCGGCTGCAAACTGATCCATCGGTATATTGCTGATCGGTGCCGGCGGTGTAGTTGTGTAGTAAACAGCTCCATTTGTGGCCACAATCGACTGCAGAGGATTGGGCTGTTCGAAGAGGAATACCTTTAATAAGTTTTACAACTGTAAAACTATCTGCAAAAGGGTGCATACACCCTCTCCCCTGCTCGGGAGAGAGGGTGCG
The DNA here is from genome assembly GCA_009664405.1 of Drosophila bifasciata. Lineage (NCBI taxonomy): Eukaryota > Metazoa > Arthropoda > Insecta > Diptera > Drosophilidae > Drosophila > Drosophila bifasciata. Next base: position 44,974,337 of record CM019043.1, read on the forward strand.
GGTAGGACTCACCTGTTTCTTGATGGCCGGCGCAATGTTCAATTTGCGATCACGTAGAACCACGCACTCACCCTGTAATTGCCACACAGAGAGATATCAAGCAGAGCGAGAGAGACAGCATCGGGATGTGAAAGAAAGAGAGAAAGAGAGAGTAAGTGGGGGGGTGCATTAGAAATCGCATTAGTTCTGCATTTATCGAACACACAAGCCGAACGAAGAAATTCAAATTCAAATTCAAATCGAACGCAGCAGCATCAAAAAAGTTCTCAACCAAAAAAAAAGTTAAAAATTAATGCTTAACGCTTTTTGGTTTTATGGTTTTACTGTTTCAATAATTCATTTGTTCATTATTTTTTAAAGATATTATTTTACGCTTGGCCATGGCTATTTAGAGACAGAGAGAGAGAGAGAGAAACACGTGCCAAGGCAAAAATCGTACCATTACCAAATACAGGTGTATTATATATAATATATATAGTATATATATAATGTGTATGTGTGAGTATATAGTGGGGTGTGTAAGTAATGTTTTATTACAACATAATGTCATGTACAATATATTTGCAGCAATTTTTTCTGGCTTCAAAAAGCGAAACAATTCATTTGCCAACATTTGTTTTTTTTTGCAACTTTGTAATTTTCATCTTTTGTTTTTTTCCATATTTTTATTTTATTTCTTTGTTTTGCGGCACAACGAAAATCAACAACATGTCTCATTTTAATCAACAAACAACAAAAAAAAAAAAAACAGTAAAAAATTAATTAACCAGAATAATAAACTCATTAAAAAAAAAAGAAATCAAAAGAAAACAAAAATGTATACAAAATGTGGCAGAAAAGCGTTTAAAGAACAATTAACATATTTCTCTTCTCCCTTTTTTTGTGGCTTTTCTTTTCACTTGTTGTCGTATTTGGCAACGGAAAAAATCAATTGATTAATACATGGAAAAACTCATTAGAGAAGAGAAGTGTTTGGTTTGGTTTTGTGTAAATATGTAAGGAGAGACCGCAACAAATTTCATAAATGAAATCAAATTAAATTGTAGGCAAAAAAGTACTTTTTATGGAAAAAAACCCTCGTCGTCTATCCTTCAATGGAATCAGATTTTCCTTTTTGAAGTGAGCTTTTCTTGAAATCCCTTTTTAAAATTCGCCCCTCCCCTTCCCACGCTTTCATCTTTCAGTGGAAAATGTTCTTGGTAATCCTTTTCGGTCGATGATGATGATCAACATCTACCGACCTTGTTTTGGGCCCATTAAAAATGCATTTGGCTCCCCGTTCCGCTTTGAGCCAATACTCTATCAGAGCCAACGGAGCCAATTTACATTTAATGCGAGTATCGCAAGAAAACTTGCACTCAGCGGAGGCGGAGGCGGAGACTGACAGCTTTGAGAGCTGCTCAGAAGCAGAAGTAGGAGCCGGGCTGGGCTGGAACGACGAGTTCATCTTTAATTGCCAATTAGTCCTGCTTCTGATACCCTTGTGATTTGCGCTTGAAAAGGACATGGCTCTGCCACTGCCACTGCTGCTGCTGCTACTCAAAGAGAGAGATAAGCACACAGCCGACTCCTTGAGGACGAAGAGAGCCAGCGAGCGAGTGACCTGTCCTGTCCTGTCCTGTCCTGGCGACAGCGGTAATAACCATTAACCTAAGCAAATGTTTGCAGGCCAACAGAGTTGCTGTTCTTGCTGCTGTTGTCGTTAAAAATAAAAACAAGAAGGTGGAAAATGAAAATGAAATGTAAGGCAACGAGAGGAGGACAGGGGCAAGGTAAGGTAAGGAAAGTAGAGGCCTCCTCTGCGTATCCTTTCTGACCGCCGACGGGCAAACATTCTTTTCATTTATGTTCGAGTCCTCCAGCCACGAGCCACAAGCCTCGACATAAGGATAAGGACCCAAACAAAAGGGCCAGAGGAGAGCACACAGTTGAGTCGACAGTCGAGTAAACTAAAGAAGATGAAACGTATGCCAGAGAGCAGAGCACAGAGCAGGACCCACTTCTTTCTTGTCTTGACTGAATTTAATTAAGAATCCTTTTGGCTAGGGCCCTGGCTTTTACGGTCGGCCTTTTCCATTTCTTTTGTCTCACGGACACGCACCCTATAGGACACACACACACACGAGCACACGCATACACAAACAAAAGGACAACAGAAGTGGAGGCTTCACTGTTTTACGGTTGCTTTTTTGGGGTCCACTCTAAAAATAATGTAAAATTGAAGAGCTGCTGCCCCGTTGCTGCTGCTGCTTCTCTGGGCAAATCTCATACATTCGAAATGCGTTTTGTGGGATCCGGAGTCCACAAATTTGTGCTAATCTATAGCTGTTTATGGGTTGTGGGGGTTGGGTTGGGTTGGCTTGGGGTGTGAAGGTGGGTGCAGGCACAGGGCTATGGGATTAGTTTCCCCAACAGAAAATTAGAGTAGAAATTGAGGTACCACAGAGAGAGTGAGAGAGAGAGAGAGAGTGTGTGTGTGTTTCTGTGTGGTTTTTCCAAAACTATATAGTAGTAGTTTTCCTCGTATTTATATCATTCTGTGGCTTTTGATGAGTGGTCCTACCTCCCATCTCTCTCTCTCTCTCTCTTTATGGGGGAAAAACTGAATAGTGAAACTTTTGCAAAATGAAATTTAATTAGTGTGTGTGTATCTCTTCTATACATGTATGTATGATGATGATCCATGTGTATTTGTGTGTGTTATTATGTGTGTGTGTGTGTTTTTGTGTGTAAATTAAAACTTTGTTAAACGTTGTTTGGTAAAGCCCCATTTTTGCTGCTGGTAACCCTATTGCCAGACCTGTGTCCATGCCCGTGTTTCAGCCGTATTTGTGTTTTTTTTTGTTGCCCCATAGAAGTGTACTCGTTGTCGTTGTCGTTATCCTGCTGTGTTGTTCTGCCATGGGGCACATTACTCGAGTACCGTGTACACTAGTACGTTGCATTGTTGTTGCTGCTCTGCTGTTGCTCTGTTTGTTGTTGGCTGCTGGTGGTTCGCTCTTTTAGCTTTTCCCCTTTTGGCTTTTGCCAAGGACACTTGTATGTCCCAGAGAGAGAGAGAGGGAGTGGAAAACAAAAAAAAACAAAATCCAAAGAGGAGCCCAACAATGAGGAGCCCAACAACAATGCATATTAATGACGAGGCAGCAAAAGTTTTTCACTTAATATGCCACACAGAGCACAGAGCGCACGGCGGAAGCTGCAGATAGACAGAGCAAGAGCAAGAGAGAGAGAGAGAGAGACAAAAAAACCAGAGAAATGTGGGAAGAGCATTTTCCCTCAACCAGAAATGGTTAAAAGTTGCATCAGCCCGCAGTGAGGCATGGGGCACGGAGCACGGGGCAGTCGTTATGCAATAATTATAATCAATTAGTATGCACCTGAACAACTGTGGAGCGGAGCGGAGAAAGAGACTGAGACCAGATCTAGAGACTATATTAGGGATGCCACAAGTTGTGTCTGTCTGTGGCAGATGGAGCGTGGGCTAACCCCCCAACTTGGAATCAAACTGGGAGCGAACACATTTCCCTACAGAGACCAATCTACAGCTCAATGAACTTTTTTTATGGCGCACTTACTTTTGTTGGAATAAATCGTATTAGTATACTAAATAAGTTCATTAATTGTAGTAGAGTACTTTCTGTTGTTGTTTCTTTTTGGTTTTTGCTATTTTCTAATTCGTAATTGAACAAAAATGAGCAGAGAGAGAGAGAGAGGCAGAAACATAAAAGATGTGCCAATAACTGGAATGCAGCAACAATTACACGTAATCAGAAATCAAAAATCAAAAAATCAATAATCAGAATTATGCAACGAACGGAATGTAACGGAATTAACGCACTAGTAGAAGAAGGTACGCAAATATCTTGGCTAATAATTCTATTTACGATCTATTCTCTTGGCCAAAACAACAACAGAAAAAAACAGAAACAACAACCAAAGGAGCTAATTTTGTTTTTTTTTTTTGGAATTATTTTTTATTGCAATTAAATTATGAGCGGTTAAAAAACGGTGCGAATGGAACTCAACGGAATTTGATTTTCAAATATTTTTTTGCATTTACGCTCATAAACACACGGGCATTATACTTTCGATCTAGTATGTATATAAAGTGGGGGGGTGTTTGTGTCTCTAAGGTGTATCTGTGTGTGGTGTGTGGTGTATCGGTGTATCTGTGTGTGTGTTTAAGGTGGTTAAAAGTGTGTTGGTGTTGGTGTGTTTTCTGTGGCAATATGAAAACGATATAACGTAAACGCAACGGGGTAATTGAAAAATGGTAACGTAACGGTAACGTAATATGTTAACGCAACGTATGTATAATGGATAAACGGATAACGGTAACGGCTTGATAACGTAAAACTCAACGCAAAAAACGCAATAAGAATGGGCAAAAAGAAACGTGGTATAAAAAAGAGAGAGTGCCGTCCGTACCTAAAACAAAGGCGGTAGTTAGGAGGTACATCATTTCATTTCGATCATCAATAAATCATATATCATATATATCATACACATATCCATCAGATATACATCTATCTGATATACATATGATATAGTATGAGGCCCCCCTTCTCACTGGAGTAGTGATGGTCGTTCTGGTAGTAGGAAGTTGGCGACGTCTCATACTACTAGTAGTAGTAGTAGTAGTAGTAGCTCATAGTAGTAGTAGTACATAGTAGTAGTAGTAGTAGTAGTAGTAGTAGATATAGTAGTATCTTTTGTGTGTTGTGGGGTCATGGAGAGGTGGTGGTGTCGGTGGTAGTAGTAGGGTCCCTAAAGGGATCACAATTTATACGATTTATACTCTATATACTCGACGATAGTCGCGATACTCGATACTCATCGAACGACAAATAGTACTAGAGTTATTTAAATGAGAATGGATGATATCTATACGAGTATATAGTGTGTGTGTTTTTTTTCTTTTCTTTCGTTCGGGTGTTGTGAAATCATAATTGAAGGTTTTTTGGTTTTTGTTTTGCGACAGGCGACGGCATTAGCAGATTAAGAAAGAATTTGTCTCTCAAGTGGAGCAATACTCACATCCGATTGCAGTCTTTGCGCCTCCTGCTCTGTCTCGAATGTGACAAAGCCATATCCCTTGCTAACACCAGCACGATCCACAATGATTTTGGTGCTCTTCACAGTCCCATAGGCACTAAAGACGCGCGTCAAATCAGCTTCGGTGGTATCGCCACTGCAACCAAACAACAGAGAGACTTAGATAAGTATAACTCTTGGTTAGTTATGTATGTGTATTTGGCTTACCTTATTCCTCCCACAAATATACGATTTGGTATCAATGTGCCATACTTGGGCGCCGCCAGTGGCGCATCCAGTCCACCAGCTGGCGCTGAGGATGGCGGCTGTGCCGATATTTTGTGCATCTCACCGGGTGTCGTCTCCAGACGAAAGTTGGCCCCAAATGGCAGAATCTTGAGGCTGTTATTTATCGTTGGGGTTGCGCGCTGGCCGAATTGAATACTTCTCTCTCTCGCTCTCTTGGGCAAAGTCTTTTGCTCTGCCTTTATCCTTCTTTGCAAGGATACAACTGGGGGTGGTGGGTGGTACTGGGGTACACTGACTACTATTAGACGGCGGCTACTGCTCTTGATAACGTGATATTTGTTGTTGCAAGCATAGGTACAGATATGGATGGAAATATATCTAATCTGTATCAGCCGATAGCTCGCCTCCGATCCGTTCTTGATATATATTCTATATATATATATGCATATATATATACTCTACAGAATATACATATGTATCTGTAGTTCTATTTGTTTTGACGTATCTCTTTTTGGCTTCTCCCACACAGCTTCCTTTGTTTCGCTCTAAATCTAGAACCGATATAGAAAAGTGAGAGAAAAGAGAATTAGTTAGTTAGTTGTGTGCTCATTAATAAACCATTAAAATAATCAGCCACATGGCAAGGCACTACAAAAAATAAATATATAAAATAAATAAGGAAAACACAGAGAGAAAGAGAGAGCGAGAGAGAGACAGACAAAGAATTGCCCCCTACATTTCGAAATGAATCTATTTCTGGCGATACAGCACAGCCAGCCACACAGCGACATATGTCACACGAGGGAAAATGCTCAATGCACAGATACAAAGATACGCAGATACGCAGAAACAGGGAGCAACAGAGAGAGAGAGAGAGAGAGAGTGTGGAGGTAGTAGGTAGACTGCTGCTGCCTGGCAGTGCCACACATGTGTGCACCATAAATTCACCTTCAGAGGCAACGAGACGAAAGACAACTAAATAGCACAGAGAGTTTAATTTTAACAGCAGCCGTAAGTATGTATCTCAAAGATACACATGCATGCATATACATACATACATACATAGATACAGCATGCAGGCAGAGCAGCGTTTTTAGCTATATCTATATATATAGTTACTCTCCATTCTACCAATCGAATGGATGGACAGATATCTTAGCTGTCATCAAACCTTTGATGTATCTACAAGATGAAGGCACACACTTTGCATGTTCAAAAAGAGGGACACATTGCATGCCACAGATACAGATACAGTTACAGTTACAGAACCCCCACATAACTCCCACTTAACGATATATTTATTTATTTTTAGAGGTCTTCTATACATATGTTTCGCTCTATCTATATCGCTTATCATTCCACATTTATCGAAGGGAGAGAACCCACAGCAAAAAAAAACAACTGTCCCCGTCCTTCTGCTGTCCGTCTGTCCGTTTGTTGTCCGTGGGATTGGCACATAGCAATGAAAACATAATTAAATTTTCATTAACAATGAAAATGTCAAAACTGTTTGGCGTTTGTCCGCTCGCTCGGGCATTTCAATTGTATTTGATCGATTCAACAGATACACGGAATTGTCCCATACAGCCCCTCCCCCTCCCCGTACAGATACATATGTATCTGTGTATTTGTGGATTCACGTAGCAGATATCTACGTTAATGAACGGTGTGCTGTGTTTTTCTATATGTGGGCCAATAACACGTGATTACAACTCTACTTTCGGCCACACGAAAAAAAAAAAAAAACAGACAAAAGTATCTTTGAAACCAATAAATTTAATGCAAATGTATCTATAAATTATGTACAGCTATAAATGTATCTGCTTAACAATAGTCAATGGATATCTCTATATATTTTTTATTTTTTCTAAATGTTTTCCCGACACAAAATCGTTTTGCTTTATCTGTATCTTGTATCTGGTATCTATATATCCTATAAATACGCGTCGCAATCCGTTCGTACTCGTATTTTGCTCTAAAAGCTTTTTAGATTTTCTAGGCTCTCGAACGGAAGCAACAGAAAAAGTGGGCGAGTCAGAGGTGGAGGCGTCCGTTGGCTAAGTGCCCCTGACATGATTCATGGATGGGATTCATGAGTGCTCGGCCCTCCTCATTCACAGAGAGCGATAGAGCCAGATCTTAATTATTAAAATTGTATGAAATTATTGCAGATATTTTTTTTTGAGCAACTTTAAGGCCTAGGCATTAGGGAAAATTGATGAGGGGGAAAACTGTGACAACAGAGAAAATAGAGAGACAGAGAGAGAGGGGGAGAAAACCAGACCATAAATTATTAAAATATTCATTACGGCGGCAAGCCCCAGCAGAGAGAGTAGAGGCGGAGAAGCCCCTGACATCGACATCGGCCATGGAAACACCAACAGCTACCGCTGGAGGCCAGAGGTCAGGCCGGAAAAATCACAGAGTCAGCATCGATGCGGAGCGGAGCGGTAGAGGCATAAAGTGGCAAGTGGCAGCGGCAGTGGCTCTATCAATGGAATTTAATCAACAGCAGCAGCCAGCAGAAGCTTAAAAACTCTACCAACCACCCCACCCCCGCTACCAGCATCGGCCACCTCATCCAGCTGTCCGTCAGTCTGTCAGTCTGCCCATCATTCCGTCAGTCTCTGCCACATGGTGGAGGTGGTGGTGTGGCCACTGCTTACTCCACAATATTGCAAAATTCCACGTGCGAATATTGCGCGAGTAATGGCTGATGATGATGGAGGGGCGTGCGGGGGAAGCGCCAAAGAATTTTATTATCCATGGGGGGGCTTCATGTATCCCATAGATACAACAGATACAGATACGACTCTCTCATGTGAGCGAGTAGGTATGTATGTTGTAGTTACAGATACAGATACATGATCTCATGCTAAAGAATTTAATAATTTCCCTCGATGGAATGCACGCTGATTGGATCACTCCTCACTTCCCCCTCTCCACACACGAAACTCTCGGGAAATGCGGGAAATGCAATCGGGGAAAACACGTTTACAATTTGCAGCTCCAATATTCGATTCGAATCCGCAAAACATTTAACACACACAAAACATTGAATGCCGTGCCATGGCGTCGATTCATTCAGTTTCGGTCTTTTATTCGCTCGTTTTTCAATTTTTCAATTTTTCAATTTATTTTTTTACATTTTTGTACCTTTTTTTTACTTTTTTTTGTTGCGAATTTCAAGCGTAACTTTTTGGCCAATTAGGGAAATGCAATTAGCCAAAAAGAGAGAAAATGGTGAAAGAGGAGGAGCAACTGTGGGTAGAGAGAACTCTGTGGGAGAGGCTGTGTGGTGGCTAGCCAGAAAGGAGTCTGTTCTAGTTCTAGTACTGACCAAATAGTAGGAGAGAGAGAGGAACGCAGAAGGGTAGTAGAGTAGTAGAGCTACAGAGAGAGAGGAGAGGAATATGTGGCTTTAAAGGGGAAAGAGCGACAGAGAGAGAGCACAAGGTTGACCTATAAAACTGGAAAAAATGTGGCAAAAGTGTGGCACAGATACTACGCGGCGTATAGAAAAGGAAATTAAGTAAAAACACACAGCTGTGTGTGGCCACGAACAAGGCCAAAAGGGATGCCAGGCGAAAGAATAGGAAGCAGCAGCAGTGGGGGTGGAAAGAAAGAAGGCCAACAGAGGAGAGCAGCAGAAAAGTTGGGCCAAGGGAGGAGCAGAGCCCGAAGAGCAGCAGATACAATCAGGAAGGATTCAAAAGGGAAGCATTCAATGGCAGGGAAATAGGGAAGCAAGAAGCAAGGAAAGAGGAGTGTTTGGCAGAAGGAAGTAAAAAGGAGTGTCCGGCAAAAGGAAGGAAAGAGGAGTGTTTGGCAGAAGGAACCAAGTAGAGTACTGCTGAGCAGGAGAAGAAGCAGTAGCAACTATCTCCTTCCGTACAAATACAATTTAAAAACTAAACTGCACACAGGAGACAGACACCTGCAGTCTGTCCCTAAGTAGCAGATAACAGCAATGGCAGTGTTCACTGTACACTGTACACTCCTCCGCTACACGTGCACATCCCTTTTTGTCTTCGTATGCAAAAGGTGTCTCTGTCTGTGTGTGTGTGTGTGTTTGTGTGCATCCGTGTGTTCGTCCTTGCCAAAATATAGTAGACCCAAGGCGAGGCGATAGTCAGGTGCTGATAAAATGCTGACACACACAGCCAGAAAGAGAAAGCAAAGGGTAAGGAGGAGAATGGAGAAATAGCTGCGCCTGGCAGTATGCTACACAAAATGTGTGCCACCATCAGATAGGCAAGAGCGGCATGTGGCAGCAGGAAGCCACCGTGTGTGCACTCACATCCTGTTGGCCATTCCATCCCATCCCTTTCCATCCTTTCCATCCATCCATCCCACACAGATAAGTTCGTATCCAAGTCACATAAGGACAATTAGCCAACAGCAAAAGGCTGTGGCTCAAAACAGTTTAAGAGCCATAACGGCAAACATCACGAGGCAAGCAACATTTTCGGAGGGGGGGGAGCAGTCGACACGGAGGAAGTAAGACCTCATGGCTCTGATGGCTCCGATGGCTCTGATGGCTCTGATGGCTGAATGACTGAGGCATGACGATGACGCTGTGGCATGTACGTGTTGGTGCATAACTTAACTAAAAAAAAGAAAAAATAACACCCCCTCCCCCCCTGCTCTCAGCAGATATGTGGCAGCGAGTGGGTTAAGGATATGAAATCCCAATGGCGGAGGGCAAAGGTCAATTGAAGTTCCCCCCAAAGATGAAGAGTGAATGAAGGGGGGAGGGGCACCACGAGAGTAAAGAAGAAAAGAGCAAAAGTCAGTCAGGAGGCCAAGTCAAGTGTAAAGCGAGAAAGCGCACAAAAATGGCACACACACACACACAGACATCCATGGGATATGGATGCACTGACGGACTGACGGACTGACTGACGGACAGTGCGCCGGAAGTGGAAGTGCCTCGATTCAACTCGACGCTCAACGCTCAACGCTCGACTCTCGACCCAACCTCTGCTGGCCGCCCCCACATGTTATACAATCCTTGAGCGAAGACGAGGACGAGGACATGGACTGTGCGGACGACGGACTGTGTGTGTGTGTGTGTGTGTGGACGATGGGTGCATGGGGCTTTTGGGTGTCAGTCAAGTGAAAGGAAATTGTAGCACACAAAAGCAGAAGCAGAAGCAGAACCAGAGCGAACGCCAGACAAACCAACAGACAAACATCATCATCATCATCATCATTCTCGTTCCCATGCCCCTCCTCGTCCTCATCTTGTGTTGAATGTTGGTAAGGAAGGAAGGCAGAGGAGGAGACAACACGAGACGCAGGGCTTTGGGCCTCAGCAGCAGCAGCAGCTAAATTGATGGCCTGCCATCAAGGGATGGAGGCACATCCATCCCCAGCCTCATACCCCCGCACATCAGCAGGCCACCCACTTCTTCTGCTTCGCCTTTCTTCCCTCCTCCTTCTTCAACTGCCTGCCAATCCTGCTTTCTCTCTTTCCTTCACCCACACCTACACACATACATACATACATACATGTACTATGTGGCGCACACAAAAATCCATAATCCTCGACAGTAGAAGCCAGCAAGCAGCGGCAGCAGTGGCAGGGCAGCAGCAAAAGGGAAACGTTAAACTACAAAAGCGCGAGCACAAATTGCTACGAAGTATCTCAGTGTTAGTTTGTGTGTATCTTTATGGGTGTGTGTGGCATGTGGCATGTTTGCTTGCATATGTGTGTGTGCGTATCAAAGCCAAAAAACTTGTGTGAAACAATGAAACTTTTGCTGCCGCTGCCTGTCCAACTTCTTGTATTTGTATTTGGATCTCAGTTTTTTCCTTTTTTTTCATTTCTTATTTTCCCTGTTTTGGCCCTTGTCCAATATTTGTGCCCCGCAGCGGGAGGCATAGAGAGAGAGGGGAAAGAACTTGAAGTCTTCCTATGGATTGGTGTTTCTGCTTTTTGGAATTAATCTCAGGCAAAAATATATATATCCACATAGCCAGCCAGAGATCCATCTAACTCATGAAGTTTCCAACCATTTCCATCCAATTTCTACCCTCCCCTACCCTTACCCCACCCTACCCTTACCCACTGACATATGTGTATTTGCTTGCGGTTGCTGATGCTGCTGCTGATGCTGCTGCAGCAAAAAGTTTCCGTTTTTTGAAGCATTTTCGGTTGGATGATTTATTGCCACTCTTCAGGGTTTCAGGGCTTCAGGGCTTTGCGGGTAGAGGGGGAGCGACAACGCTGCGTATGAGCGATGGTCGGGGATGCTACAGGGGATAGATGGTTGGTTGTTTGGTTGGTTGGCAGCTTCTGGTTCTGGATTGGATGTCCCCTGATGCGGATTATTGTCTATGCTGACAAAGGATTTAAGCGGAATTTGATATACAGAAAGAAGAGTGCCCCAGGGGGGTGGATGGGCGCGTAATGGAGAGAAACGATGAACATGGCTCTCTGTGGCAGCGATACGAGAGCCCATCCATTAAATGCTGTGGCAAATTAAGTCATTAAAAAACAATTTCCAAAGGCGTATACGTAATCCGAAGACAGCAGACAGAAAGACAGGAGACAGGAGACAGGAGATGGGAGACGGTAGACACAAGCTGGGGACACGCGCAGGATCATCGATAAAGGGGGCGGAGCAGTAGGCATCAGGTGTATGAGCAAACTCCCAAAAATAAAGCATAAATATGCAAATTTCGCACAGTTACAGAAACAGTCACAGGAGCAAAGGGGGAGAGAGGAACCAGCGGGACATGCGGGAGGGACCCATAAAAATGCAATCACACAAAAAGCGATGGAAATGAAGGAAAGAAAATGCTCTACCAAAGGAAATGTCAAAAGGAAAAGCCAGCAGCAGCAGCAGCAGTGGCACAACCACAACCCAACACCACCCACCACCAGCTGTAGCAGCCAAATAAAGGGAGGCAAAAAAAAGTGAAAAGAAATGACGTAAAAGTGTGACTCAAGGATGGTTTGAGGGGAAAAGGGCGGTTTGTGGCAGTTGTTAAGAGTGTGATGACAGGGGCCAAGGGGGCAGGGGGGGGCACTTTTCTCACTATGTGTCTGTGTGTGTCTTTGTGTGTGTGTGTGGAGGCGTGAAGAGGTTGCCAACTATTTTTGTAGACGGCAGCTGCTTCTCTCCTGCCTTTGTTCCGCTCTCTCTCTCTCTCTCTCTTTGTCTCGCGCCCATCTTCTCTTTTAGGTGCGTTGTAGGCCAGGCCAAAAGCATAAAATTAAAATGCGAAAAATGCAGACAATGGGTCGCACCGAACTACTAGCAAGACAGAAAGGGGGGGGGGCGAAGGGGGTCTTTATATGTGTGTGTGTGTAAAAGTGAAAAAAGCGCAGCTGAGGAGCATGTCATCCTCCATCAAAGGCACCAGCAGCATCCACCCATTCTCCTCCAGCGATTGTGTTCCTCCTGCCTGCCTCCCCCTGCCAGCCTGCCTCCTGGCTAGGCTGCCTTCTGTTGTTGTTGGTTTTGTTCTCGCACTTCAATCAGCCGCTGATGCTGCCACTGCCACGATTCAGTTTGAGAACAACCATATCTACATACATATATGTAGCATGTACCTGCAGCTGTGTATCTGTAGCTGTAGCTCTGTGGCTGTGCCTCTGCCTGCAGCTATGACTGTGTGCATCTGCATCTGCACCTGCATGAGTAGCAAAAACCATATTCGAATGCACAACTGAATTGAATGCCAAACTGGAGTGAGTGAATGGGAGTGAATTACTGCATCTGCGAAACGAATCGAATGAAGTGAGAACACAGAAAACGGAGACGCTTCATTCGAATGATTCGAGTTGCAAAAAAAAAAAAAAAAAAAAAAACTCGGACTACAAATACATACACAGACTACGTACATGCATACAGACTTGTCATTTGTCCATCTGCATTGGCAAAGTTTTTATTTTCCCTTTTCACTTCATTCGCACCATTTCTCAACGCCTGCAGCGCGCATACAATGTCTTTCATTTCCATACCACCCAACTCCCAATTAGAATGCATTCATTTGTATCTGATGTAATCTGCACCTCCCCTGCTATCTGTGTGCATTTGATACATTTGTATTTTCCTTGTATTTTTTATATTTTCGCTTTTGGCCATAATATTCTTGGCCCATAATGCGTCTTAAATTTTTGTGACCCACTTAAGGGAATGGAAAATGCAAAGCTGCAGCTGCATCTGCAGCTTATGGCTAAATGTTTGCAAGTGCAGAGAGTTAATTTGCTCTAGAGTTATGCAAATGTATCTCCGTATCTGTATCTAGCACAGATAAACCCACACCACACACACACACACACGCACACAATGCAAATGAGATATATCTCTCACATAAAACATTCGAGAGACACACACGAGTGTATCTATCGCTTTGTATCTACAGCCATGACTTTGTGGCTGACACGCTTATTAAGATACGTAATGTATCTGTGCATCTATCTATCTTTGGGGAAGGTTGAAAGATTCATTTAGAGAATCCCCCAATTAACAGCTGGAGCCCCCACCTCTGCGCCCCTCTGCACCTCATAATAATAAAATCAAATCAAGTTATAAACAAAATGAAAACTCAATGGAAATGACGGAAATCTGTATGGCGCGTGGAAAGACATAAGTAAACACACGCTCGAGATACATTTGTATCTTTTTACGAATTGCTTTTCACATTCCACTTAAAATTCGAAACTATAATCGATAGATTTAATGCGATAATTGATCGTTGGAAAATCGTTGGCAAAAAGTTCTCACATTCCAAACAACTTTTGTTGTTCCGAAGCCCCAACAACTCCCTTCCCACTGCCATATGTAGCTGTAGCTTGTATCTGTATCTAAGTATCTATGCATGTGTGTGTTTGCTGCATCCGCTTGTGGGCAGCATTTGGAGAACCGTGAAAATATGCAGATAACTAATATTAACTTTTGTGCGCTGTTCCAAAGCATGAATGAAGCGTGGAAACGGAATATGTAGTAGTTAGACGAACGAACTAACGAACGAATGAATGAATGAATGGAATGAATGGCTGGAAAAACACACTGCTCTAAGCCAGGTCTACAACGATAGAGCGAGAGAGGGAAGAGGCAACACTGATTCCGCTTCAATGCAGCGCCGCTCCACTCAACAGCAAGCATTGTGGCAGCGGAGTTCCGATTCTCGTATGCAAAATCTACGATCCGCATCGATATTGGGAGCACACCTGCCCCCCCACCCCGGGGGAGTTCTATCGTCTGTGGCTACTATTTATGGTCACACTTTTCAAATTCCAACAAATGGAATGGAGCCCATAAAAGCCGCACGCAGTTGACCCACACGGTTGGGGCAGCAGCACTCTCTCTCTTCTACTCTCCTCACCGCTCTTCTCTCTCTTTGCATATGGATTATTCAGGTGGGTGTGTCCGCTTGTCCCTCTCTCTCTTTCCGCCTCTCTGAGGGCCCACATCTCTGCTGTTGTGTGTCCAAATGGCCAACAGCTAGTCGGCCAGGAGGGGCAGCGAGTTTTGTGGCCACGCTAGAGTGCAAGTTCGGGTTACCGTTGCTTTTTGGTGACCATTTTGCATGTGGGCGGGGCGCACGGTTCAAAGCCTTTGGAGGGGAGCACAAACTAGAGCATCTTCTAGATACATTTGTGTCCCCTGCCGCCGGCTTACATTCGATTCTTAGACAAAGTCAAAGCTTCTTAAAGGCATCACAGCACATTTCAACGCCTTGTTTTCCATGTGACACAGATTTTCTTTATGGCCTTAACATCCAGCTAACCCCCATTACCCCTGCCCCTTGAACTTTGTGCCTGCTGATGTCTTGACTTTTTGGTTTACGAGAAATCGTTTTGATAACTGGGCAGAGAACCAGAGTTGTTCTGATGCTGCCGCTGGGTATTATATCTTTTTATTGCCAGCGGCAGCTGACAGAGAATGAGAGAGAGAGGGATAGAGAGAGGGCGTGCCTCACCGCCCCCTGCTACTACACTTTCCTCTACCCCATAGAACAGCTGTCGCCAATGATGGCTGGCTGGCTGGCGTCTTGGCTGCTAGCTTACTGCCTGCTGTTAGGCTGCCTAGCGGCGGCATTCGCCATTTTTGTATCTTTAGCGGAAAAAGAAAATTAAATGAAAACATATAAGCAAAAAGTACTTTCGGCATCTCATGAGTCGCGACGCGTCGCCTCGCTTTGCTTTGCTTATAAAGAAAAATCTCTCAAGTAAGGAAAATTTCACTTGTAGCCAAGGCGACAAACGTGGAAAGAGCCCAAAAAGAGTGCCACAGGGAGAGACTGGTTGCGGTGGAGGGGAAAATGAATATTGAAGAGCAGCGGAGAGGGTGAGCGAGCAGGGGGGATGGGGGGGTGCGCATTATAATTTTAGATTTATGTACAGGGTGTTGTCTCTGCCGCTGGCTAAAACATACAGAAACAGATACAGCTACAGCTACAGCTACTATATGCCCCCAAGAGAGGGCATAAATTTATGTAAGCCAAAAAGGCAAAAAAGATTTAAGGAATTGAAAGCTCAAAGAAATGTCCTCAAGGGGCCGCGCACAGCTCTCCCACTCTCCCACTCTCGCTGAGTGTATACTAGGAAAAAGGTTTTGTTATTTAAGGAATGTTTTTGCAGCGAAAACATTTGTATTCCGATGAAATATCTTCATTGTACGAGTAGTAGAAATCTAGAAATCAATCGGAAGAGCAGCAAGAGCAACAACACCCTCTACAAAAGAAAAGTCTTGGCACTAACACGCCATGGCATTATTTTTCTCCTATATCTTTCCTCTATACCCAGGGGCGACATTTCCCATTGGTTCTCCTCTCTCTATGTCTCTCCCTCTCTATCTATCTCTCTATAGAGAGACAAACCGCGTGGGTTATTTCGAAACTGTTGGCATTTCTAGGAGCAGCAGCAGCAGCCACTGTTCTTTATGCGACGTTTTGATATTCCCAAAGCATTTCATCACCAACAAAATGCAACTAAAAATATCACACATAACATTTACTATATATAAGTATATATATATATATATTTTACCTTCTTCTCTGTTGCAGCTAATACCAGTAAAATGTTGTTTGAAAAAAACTTTCCACTAACTCGGATTCACTTTTGTTCGACAAAACTTAACAATTTTTTATGTGTGCTCTATCGTAAGCGGCTTTAACTATATATTAGCACATATTTTGTTGTCGTTGTTGTTGTTTGATATTTGTTTTGCATAAATCTGGTATCTTTTATCACTTTTTTATATGGATTACGGTGCACGCATTGATGGATTTTTACTTGAAGATACTTTTCAATTAGAGCCACAAACGAACGATGACTGAAAGAAGCTTAAAAGGGGTTTTTAATCATTCATTCATTCGTGAATGCATTCACTCTATATCTCTAATATCATATCATATGTGGGCGTGGATGGGGGTGTGTGGTGTCTGCGTAGGAATGTTGACTCTTGGTCCAAAGCATCGTTTATCCACTCATCAAATGGCATTCAAAATAAAAAAAAAGGTCAACAGAAAACGAGTCAAAAATTTGAATAAACAAATTTTCTAGCTTTTCCACAAGCCCCCCGCCCCACCGGAAAACCATACATGTTAGTGGGTGGTGGTGAACGGGGTAATGGGTGGGAAGGGTTGCTTGTTGTTTATCGTGGGCATTACGAATACGCAACGTGTGCGAAAAGGCAACACAAGGGACACAAACACCGGAAAGGGAAGGAGTTTGTGGGAGGATGAGAACGAGCATGAAAAGAATTGGCAATGGGGGAGGAGGAGGCGTAGGAGAAAGGACGACGACGCTGCCAAATGACGACTGTACAGAGGGAAAAGAGGGGGAAAAGAGGGGGAAAAGAGCGACGAGTAAGGAGAGAGAGAGAGCTTAATAGAGAAAGAGAGCGCGTCGTATTTTGATATGGCTGTGTGACTATTTTTTGGGGGATAGCAGGAAGCAGGAAGGGGTCTGAAAGTTGTTTGGGGGGGGATTCGGTAAGGGTAAGAGGTATGGGGCAAGGGAAAGCGGGAAATGGTGATGGCTAGATTACGGGGGAGTTGGGGAGGTGGGAGGGAGCACGATTTCGCCTGTGGTATACACACACACAGAAAAAAATGTTACAACATAAAAAAGGAGGAACAACAAACATAAAAACACACAACTTTTGTGTGTCACACGCATAAAGGAACTAAATGTTGTTCTTCTGCTTTTGCTTCTCCTACTCCTTTGCCACCCTTTTCCCCGCACTGCTTCCTGCTTCTGTTTTGGTCATTTTCTCGCTGTTCGTTAGTCCGTTTCCCACTTTCTCAATGTCTCTTAGGCCGTTGCTCTGTACTTGTCTAAGTCTAAGTCAACTTCTTGTACTAGCATAACCATTCTTTCGAGATTCATAGCCGCATATCACACTTTCTCTAGTTGTCTACTGGTCTCTGATTCGTTTCTCCTGGTCTATCTTCTGTCTCCAGTATCTCTGTATCTTTTATTTTCCCTGTTCTCTGTATATTCTATCTCTAGGTATCTATGTATCCTGTCTTTCTCATTTCTCCTGTATCTCTGTAGTATTCTCCCTGTTCTCTGGCTTATTCTCTGTTCACTGGCTTGGTTTCTCTGTCTCCTGTCTATCTCATATCTCTTCTCTCTACTCTGTGCCCTTCAATTCTTCTTTGCTGTAATTTCTCTTCTGTATAAGGGATCCTGTTTCTTAGTCACTCTTCTCAGTTCTCTGTCTATGTTCTCTTCACGGTCTTACTCTTCTATCGCTTCCCTTGTCCACTATTTCACTGCCTTCTCGCTGTCCCTTCTCCTTCTCTATATAGTAATGTAATGTGTTTTTCTGGCGAAAACAACAAAATAATCCTAACAGTTCTGTGAGCCTCAAAATCAAGTACGTTCTCACACACAGAAATATTCGTACATATATGTACAACAGACGTCTGCTCTTGTCTATATATATATACATATATATCTTCTATATGTATGAGTATATATTTTATTATGGCTCACACACATAAACTTTTTGGCCGAAATAGTAGTTCCCGCTGTCGCCTCTGTCGTCTTTCTCTCTGTCCGTTGGTTGACTTTTGTCCGCGCGGCCAACACTTAAAAATCTTTCGTGTTGTAGTTTTTTTTTATGGCTTTTTTGGCGAAAAAAACGCAGTTTAAAAATACAGAGAGCGGCGGGGGGGACTGTGAGTAGTGCGGGGCGGCAGGTGATGTGGTAACTGTTTGTTGTTAAATGGTTGTAGTTGTTGTTGCTGTTGCAACAGCAGCGGCAGAACGCATGAAAACTGGCACACACACAGACAGACACATACGCACACATATATACAACAAATACACATACAAACACACTATACGCTGCTAAAGACTGCGACGCTGGCTTCGACGCTAAAATGTAGAACTTTTTTTTTTTTTTTTTTTTTTTTTATTATTTTTCTTTTATTTGTGTTCAACACAAAAAAACGTGAAAATTTTTCAACGCGCGAAGCGACAGCGACGACGCTTATTTTGGCCGAGTAGCGGGCAGAGCAGAGAACTGAGAACCGAGAACGGAGAACCGAGAACACGGGCACAGCACACGGCGAATGTTGAACGGTGAACGGTGAACGTTGAACGGAGGCGAACGAACACGGAGAATGCCAAAGTGAAATCGAAAAGTGTTGCAATCACAACGACGATAGAACAACGACTCAGCGGCGGCTAGCGAGCGTCGGCCCACTTGGGGGCCCCAAAAAGAGACGAGTGCCGCAGCAGCAGAGCCAGCAGCAGAGCCACAGCAGAGGCGGCCCGAGCAGAGCGCAGCGCAGTCAGAGTCGAGTCAGCGTCAGCTGAGGAAGCTAGACAGAGAGAGAGAGAGCAATAGAGTGGGAGAGCGAGAGCGAGAGAGAGAGTGGTAGATTGGGAGCCAAACACAAAACATGTGCTGCGCTCTCTCTTTGGGGCTGGCGCTTGCTCTTTGAGCGCGGCATTCAATCCGGTGGCCAAGGGATGCACTGCACTGATGCACGTGCGTTCGTATATGTATGTATGTTAGTGGGTGTGCATGTGTGTGTGTGTGTGTGTGTGTGTGTGTGTGTGTGTGTGTGAAAGAGATTACAATAAACACATTTTAGCAATATTACATATTTGGCCTATTTATTAAACAGGCACTGGCACTGCTCTTCTCCCACAAGTGGGTGGTGGGTGGAAAGGGAGATATGTATGTACATATATAGGTGTTCTGTTTGTGTGTGTTTGTGTGTGGGAGAGGGGGTGGTGCTGCGATTAGAGTTGTTGACGACGACGACGCAACAGCGACGCAACGGCCAAGTACAGTGCTCCAATAACGAACGGTAAATGCCAGTGATTATCTGATTGCAATTTTGAAAGATTTTCAATTCGTATTTTACATAAGAAAAGGTAACAGGAAACAGTGAAGTAAATAATTGGATCTGCTGGTTAATTGCAGCATTTTGATAGCTTTAAAAGTAATCTATCAATATGTAATCCCCCCCACATAGATTACAAAACTAAAGCCTTCACCATACGTGACTGAGGCATGAGCTACCTGAAACTGTGCTACTTTAAAGGGTTGATTACTAGGAGTTTAGTAGAGAAGCAGCAAACAGTCCATCTAAAAGATCGAACTGCAACTAGTTCAAGGGGTATTCAGTGCATTTGAATATGAACAAGGCAATAGAAGCAGTTCCATCAAACACTTATGTGTGTACAATTGTGTTTTCTTATGGGAAAACCATAAGCTGTGATTCTACAGCTGTACTTATTGTAGTCCAAGCCAATTAAAGTTACTATAAATGATTCCCATGGGGGGCTATCAACAAATTCCGTAGGTAACTTCCACTCAACAAGCAGTATACTATATCATACACATGTGTGTAAAGCAGTGCAACTTCCATTGTCACACATTCTCATTCTCGTATGAGGAGAGAGCCCAAAAGGCAGCGACGTAGACAGCGACGGCGTTGGCTATATGCCTGGCCAAGCAAATACAGTTATGTTTTGACTGCTACTGCCACCCCTACCATACCATATGACCATTGTTCCGTGTGTGTGTGTGTGTGCGGGCGAGTTAGTTTTTCTTTTTGTTTTTTATTCCATTTTCGTTGATTCTTTACTTATTGTGCAATGATCCATGGCCATTTAATTGCTTTTCGTTTTGGGTTTTTGGCCACACTACAGCAGCAGCAACAACAACAGTTGTTCTCTTTCTACTCTGCTCCTCTCCTCTCCACGCCACTATTCTGCTCTTGCTTTGCGCTAGGCTGCACTTCAAATGCTCAATTGTTGTCTATCAAGCACCCAATGCCCCTCCGTCCATCCACCCAACAGCGCCTCCCGCTCTTTTGTCATTGTGGGAGGACGCATAAATAACGCCAGCCACTGATAAAAAATGGGCGAAGGGCGAATCTAAAGCTCGTAATTATGGCCAGAGACCGGGCCGGGCCCGCGCCGGGCCGGGCCCGCGCCGCGCTGGGCTGGGCCCGTCAGTCCGTCAGCCAGCCATCGCTTTTATCAGCGCTCCACGTTTCCACTTACATAATCAGAAAAATACAACAACAGAAAAGATGAAAAACACGTTGGAAAATCGAGCTCTCTGTGCTCGTACGTGCGTGTGTGTGTGTGGGTGCGGGTGTGCTTGCGCTTTTCTCTGTTTGTGAAGTTGGAAAATTTAAATTCCATCAAAAGCAGCAGCAGCAGCAGCAGAAACAGCAGCAACAGCAAAAGCAGAATCATCAGCGACAGCGACAGAGACAGAGCGAGAGAAACAATCATGATAATTAAATTGGGTTCACTGAGGCGTATACTTAACATTAAAAGTAAAACCAAAAGCAAACAAAAAAAAGTGAAAAACCCAAAAGACAAGCAAAGCACCAAAAGCAATGGGAGAACCAAAAAACAAAAAGTAAAAACAGGATACAATCTAAGGGAAATTCGGTAGCAGGAAACCAAATCGAAACATGTTAGATTTTTCCTTAAAAAAAAATCCATCGGTAGAAAAGTTATCGTACAAGAGCAGCTGCAGCAAAGCCAAATCCAAATTCAAAACCATGAAGAAAATCCAAAAAGCAAATCAAATCCAAAATCATCATCGCTCGTCAACACAAAATTTTCCTCGGCTCTCAGTCGCTGTCAGCGTCTACGTCTACGTCTACGTCAACGTCAATGACAGCGTCAGCATCACACTGCCTGCGTCTCTGTCTCCGGTTTGTCGACGACTCAGGAAAACACACACAGAAAAAATATGAGAAAAATCAACAAAAAAAAATGATTTAAAATATAAAAAAAGAACCTTCAACTGCCAAACAGCAGCAGAATCAGCAGCAGTGTGGGCTAGGGAGAGCGCTTCCTCCCCCGGGAGGAAGTGGGAGTGTGACGAAGGAGAGGTGGTTTGAGGAGGAACAAAAAAATTATATAGGTTAGCGCTAGCCTTCGCATCCCTATCCTCAATTGGAGCTCGTGCTATATACTAGGGATCCAGAAAGAGAGCGACAGAGTGGACTAGGGAGAGAGACAGAGAGTTTGGCAAGAGAGCGGTAGAGAAGGCTGAGAGAGGGGTCGAATGCAAATGTGGGGCGAACTCCCACACAATCGGAAGCCAACCCACCAACCCACCGACAACAATGGCAGAGCAGAAAAACGGAAAAACTTGTAGAAAAGTTCGGAATACTCTTTAAAAGAAAGACATAGCAAGGATCATCTTTCAAGAGAGAGAGATGTTAAAAACTCTTACATTAATAGGAATTAACGATACAGAATGTCGTAGTCGGAGAACTATAATTCTTCGAAATATTAGTGACTAATTTATAGATTTGTGCATACCACAGGTTTCCACACGTTAACCCCAAAAAGTACAAAAATAGTCCGAATAAGGAAAGCGTTCCCCCAAAGAAACATCCATCCCTTGGATAACTTTCACTCTATTTTTATTAGACAAAGAAAAGCAGAGAGGAGAGTGTGTCTACCCACCATAACCATTTCTGCTACTGTTATCAATTAAATGACTCTTCATTACGGCCTCCCTTTGGGGTCGTCTAATCAATTCCCACAGGCGTGCGACCCCAACCCCGGTAATAGGGCAAAGCCGAAAATCAAAGCCACTTTTTGCGCTCTTAAGTGCAAAAATCAAACATACACCACCCCCCCAAAGAGACCACCCACACGAAGCTCTCTCTGTCTCAATGTTGTCTCTATCTTTCTCTGGCTGGGACTCTGACTGAAGCTTTCTCTTTCACTCTTCCCTATCTCTCGCACTCTCTCTCTTAGCTGCTCTTCGTGTGCAATATTTATTGCTCTTATACAGGCAGTCCGCCTGCTCCACTGTCAGTGTCAGACCGTCCCGCCTCCGCCTTCGCAGCGTTCTCTCTTTCTAACTACCCTCTCTCTCTGGTAGTCGCTCTCTCTGTTGTATGTATAGGCCATGTGCGTGGGCCCCGTTAACTAGTAAACCAGCAACCTATAATGGCTCCTCTTCCGTGTTGTTATCCATATCCCTATACCCCGGTACGTATCCGTAAGCGTATCCTGTTGGAGCATGAGCACCAGCTGCCATGCTGTCTGTCTCTCTCTCTCTCTCTCTCTCTCTGTCTTCGTCTGCCTGTCGCTCTCTGTTAACGCTGTTTGTTTTGCTTTGGGCCTGGTTGTATAATAAATAACTTTGAAATAAATCAAATCAGAAATAGCCAAAACGGACACATGTTAAATGGACCGAGAAATGTAAGCGGGAGGCGCGCACACACGTTCGCCCATCCATCGCATCCATAGCTCACGAAACATCTTTTTATTGGGTCACCCGCTCGTCCGCCCGGTAGATGGATGGATGGACGGCATGGAGGGGCAGGCAGCGGAGCTGGTGACCTTAAAACGCATTAGCAGTCGACCAGACCAGGCCAAGTCGTAATAATTTTATTGGCAAACATCAAAAAAGGAGGGAAGGAAAACCGAAATAAAAGCTAACCAACCATTCCGTCTGGCTAACAGTTTTGAAAGGTGTTGTTGGCTCCAATTTCGGTTTTATTCAGAATTTCAAAATTCAAATAACGAACACAGTACATGGGCAGAGGGGAGAGGGTTGGAGGGAGAGCGGATACCGGACAGCAAAGAGCGCCGCGACAAGTGCAGGCGTGCTCAAGGTAAAATCGTGGCAGCGCAGTCGCGTCGCCGTCGACAGAGTGCAAGATCAAGTGAAGCGAGTGAGTAGTGCCCGAAAATGCATGAGAGAGGGAGAGCGAATGTTGAGCGAGAGAGCGGACGACCACTTGACAAAATTTTAGGCAAGCACTGATCGACTAGCAGATACTTGTTGGTAGACTTTCATTGAGATATTAATCGACAAAATACCCAACTAAGACTATATTGAAGTAAAATAAAAAATATTTGTCATACATATCCCCCTCCCCATTCCTGTCAAAGGAAATTCCCTCTCTATTACCCTTTTATATATTGGTCACTAAAATTCATATATACTCCACTCAATTACAGGGTACTTAAGTCATTCGCGCGGGTGACAATCAGACGTCTCTCTCCCCATACACACACACACACACACATTCACACCCTCTTATTTTAGGCGTTCGTTCGGTAGGCGATGCTGTTTAGGCCGCCTAGCGTCAAGTGTTGACGGCCAAAAGAGCAGCGCTTGAGGCAACGTCAGCCACAGAGGCAGCGGCGCAGCTGCGACTAGATAAAAAGAACAAATTGACTAAACACGAAACACGTTTTAGCCAGACCAGAGACCAGAGAGTTAGTTAGTCAGAGCCTAAGCCAGAGACGGAGACGGAGACAGAAACAGAGTTGGAGCGCGTTTGACATAGTGACCCAATTCCGGGTTTCGATTTTCTGGTTTTTCTTAAGAATACACGTTTTCCGCTTAAATGAACACACACACACACGCACACACACACAAAGAGAGTGGGAGAAAGAGGGAGACGGGAGAAAAACGAGTTGAGAATTTTTCGCCTGGAATTTCAGAGTTTTCCACGCAATGACATTTACCCTCTTTTCACACTTACCGTTATTTAGTTGCGGCCGCTGCGTCCTTCCCTGGGTCCGAAGATATTTTTGACTTTATTGTTGTTTGTTGTCTTCTTCTATATCACACACCCGTTCACGTTCACATTCACGTTACACATTACGTTAGATTCGGTTTCTGATACGGTTACTCAATCGCGTCCATACGTGGATTTAACGGACGATTTGCGGGTTTTGTTCTATTACTTTATTTTACTATTCTGGTGGTGTTTTCATTTATTGTTGTATTATTCTGTGGTGTTCCGATATTCTGTTATACTATTTTTATTTGACTACTTTTTCACTAGAGAACTTACTTCCTACGAATCACAATTAGAAATGTGACTGAGACGGGCCCCCGCTCCAAGTGGAAAATTGAAATTGAAAAACTAACGCGCCGACTACTCTGTGTGTGTGTTTTTCTCAGTTTTCTCTGTTTTGTGTGTGGCACGGTACAAACATGTGTGGCGGCACAGTCCGGTGGCGGCGAGGCAGGCAAACTGTAGGAAAGGAAAACCGATCGACCTCAAAATGCACAGCGCGATACGATTTTCCGCGCAAAACTTCTCTTCTACCAAATAGTTTAACGTTTTGGTGCTGCTGCTGCTGCGGTGATGTAACACAGCTGGGGCTTCGTGCGGCTCGCGGAACTTGGACTAAAGCGGCTCTGCAATATAGCTGCTGTGTGTGGCACTTTGTATTGGTATTATTCTGGTAGAAATTCGGTGGATTCGGTGGAATTTCTAGTCAGGGTACAATCATTCAAATGGTACGATAAACTCGCTCTTTGAGGGGCCTGTTATGTTTTCCAACCCTCTCTCTCACGCTCTCTTACACTCTTTGGGACATTGGGCATACCTTTATGTTTATATGCTCTGGAAGTGAAGAGAAATTTTGGATGGCAGCAGTGCTGCCAACTTTTTAATTGAACAAAAATAGCTAATTTTGTGGAACAGACGAATGTTCAGCTATCTCTTATAATATACATTTTAAAATATATTCTCTAAAATAGCCATAACTAGCTATTTTTCTCGAATACTTTTTGTGCATCCCTGCATATTTATAGTGTGACCGTTCAGTAGAGCAGTTAAAAACACCGGCATTAACGCAGATTAACCCATGGAGTTATGGTTATAAAAACAATTTCATATCAAAAATTCATATATATTTGGTGGCTCATGCAATTGCTCACGTATTCACGCAGGATCATTTTTTTTTACTTCATCCAAATTCAATCAAAGCCGTTTAGGACATTAATGGGTTAAATTGTATACGCTTCCATAATATATTGATTTGTACTTGTTGCGGCTACTGCTGTTTTCTGTGTTGTTTCCAAAAAAAGCTGCTGCAAAAGCTCGTTCTCCACGTCAATAATTAACAATTACCGGTAGAACGGGTCTCCCACCTTGCGCGCGTTCAAAAACCCCCCCAGCTGCTTTGAGTCACAGCTTATCTGGAGCTGAGCCCCAACTTTGTTTTTTTCTCAATTCAATTTGAACCGTAAAACTGGCAGCACGCATCATGTCCGCAGGCCGAGTCTTCATCTACGGCGGCAAGGGGGCATTGGGCTCCGCATGTGTCGATCACTTCAAAGCCAACAACTACGTGAGTATTCGCCGCCTTTCACCTGCAATCACCGAGTTTTAATTGTTTCATTGTTTCTTGGACAACCTTCGACTTGTAACGCAACGCAACGCCCAGTGGGTCGGCAGCATTGACTTGAGCGAAAACGACAAGGCCGATGTGAGCATTGTGGTGCCACGCGATGGCAGCTGGTCGGAGCAGGAGGCCACTGTGGTGGGCAAAGTGGGCGAATCCCTTGCGGGGGACAAGCTGGATGCCGTGATATGCGTGGCCGGCGGCTGGGCTGGCGGCAATGCCAAGAAGGATCTGGCCAAGAACGCCGACCTTATGTGGAAGCAGAGCGTGTGGACATCCAGCATCTCGGCGGCCGTTGCCGCTCAGCATTTGAAGGAGGGAGGACTGCTGGCCCTGACCGGCGCCAAGCCTGCATTGGAGGGCACTCCTGGGATGATCGGCTATGGCATGGCCAAGGCGGCTGTCCATCAGCTGACACGTTCGCTTGCTGGCTCGAATTCTGGTCTGCCAGCTGGTTCCCTGGTCGTCTCCATTCTGCCTGTGACGCTGGACACGCCCATGAACCGCAAATGGATGCCAGACGCCGACTTTGGCACATGGACACCCCTCACGGAGGTGGCTGGCCTCTTCTTGAACTGGACCCAGGCCCAGGAGCGCCCAGCGACGGGCTCCCTGCTGCAACTGATCACCAAGAGCGGCGTTACCGAGCTGATAGCCGCAGATTAGAAAGGAACAAGCCTCATTCCCCCGTGATGCTGATGAAATGAATGCTCAAACCATAATCTCTATGCTTTTGCTTGTACATAAACTAAAAATAAATCGCTTGGCGGCTTTCGATCGTTTAATGTGAGTCCGTAAAGGGGGGTGGGGTAGCATTTGCTGCTATTTGGATAACCCTTTGAACTCTTGTAGAGCTCGGGGAATGAACGATCTAAAGCTTTTTCGAATTGATTTTTTATAGACAGACAGCGCTTCTTGAGACTTGAGGTGTGGTTGGAAACAGTCTACGACTTCTTTTTCTTCATGATTTTCATGAAAAACACCATGGCTGTGGAGGGACATAAAGCGAGAGATTAGTGATGGAGATGCGGCTTATACTTTCCAGTGATGAGTGAATGACTCACCTACAAATGTACAGAATACAAAGACAAACAGCATCCAGGCCCAGCATTTGTAGGCACTGCGCGAGTGCTGCTCCAGTTTATCGGCCTCCTTGCCGAGGGAATTGATGTTGCGATCGGCCATGCCAGCGGATTGGGTTACCATTTCGGTGTCGCGCTTTATAATCCGATTGGCCGTCATCGTTTGCTCCTTGAGGTTGCGCGTCAGCGAGAGCATGTGCTCTGTGATCTTCTCCTGCTTCTGATTGTAATACTTGACAGCCTCGTTCATGTTGTCGCCTTCAGTCGCCGGGTTGCTGGTGCTGCCGCTGGCACTGGCACTGCCGCTGGCTTCCTCGTCAGCGCCACGTCGACGCCGCAGGGCATCGCCATCTACTAATATGTGGAGGGTGTAGGGTGAGTGATGGATATAGTTTGAATCGTCTAATGCTAATCGTTTTACCCGCCAGCAGATCCTTCCGCATATCGTTGTAGTTCTTTGTGTTCTCGATCTGACGCATCTCCTTCAGGGATACTTCCCCAGCCTCGTTGGCAGTGGCCGCATTCATTTGTATTTTTAAACTTCCCGTATAGCCTGTGGTCAGTTTGAGGGCCTCCAGGCGCTCTATGTACCCGGAGATCCTGGGCACACTGCGCGGGTCGTCGTCCATGGCCTGCAGCTCGGCGACCATTATGTCCACCGCTTTGATGAACTTCTGCAGGCGCCAAAAGTTCCCCTCGTCCTTGGCCAGCTCCTCGCAGTTGCTTAGCACTGTGCGGATGTTTACATTTAGCTTAGTGGCCATTTTTCAGGCAAAAACATAAAAAATAACAAAGTCCAGGCTGGCAAGGGGTTTTTGTATTTATAATTTCTATCGATATGCACTATCGGTATTTGCTCAGCTGTTTTAGCATGTAGAATTCATGTAAATACGCATGTAGAATATTGGCAGTACCTCCGCCACGGGTCAAATGCACATACAACCCTGTGTAGTAGCCATGTACAGAATAAATTCAAATATAAAAACTTTTTTTCTTTCAATATTTATAAAATATAAAACAATGCCCACTAGCCATTTAAAATTAATTAAATCTTATAGAAAACTACATTATTAGAACAAAATTTTTCTTTTTAAAAGCCGCTATCGAAAAGCACCTATAGCATTGAATGTGCACGTAGATTTAGCTGGTGGGTATTTATATTACTATCAATCTTATCAATAAAAACCCCTGAACCAATATCAGAAATTATCAATTAAGCCTTCGCGATAGCCCATGAGGGCTGTGGGCGCATAGTTTTGCAAACAGTTGCCGTGTGCCCCGCGTTAAGATCTGATTTGTCAGGTATTTTTGGATGGGCAAGAAAGCAATTTCTTGGCGTCAAGAGAGGGACGGACTAACTAACTGTTATCAAGCAGCTGACAGCGTTAACCTTTTCGGTAAAAACAAACCCAGCCCGCCCGCTCTCTCTGCAGCGCATGTGCTGGGCCCTGTTTTTGTTAACGGATTTATTTTTGGCTATGAATGAAAGTAAGCCAAAAATCGTACGCGCTCAATCGCTCTCTATCTCTCACCGGACACACAATATCTCCATATCTCTGGGGTCTCTCTCTCTCTCTCGCTCTCTCGCTCTCCAGCTCTCCAGCTCTCACATTCCTGCGCAGCAGCAGCTAACGGTTCATGGGTAAAATATCCCACAGCAGAAAAAAAGACGTGAAAATCGAAATCGATAAGTAAGCCACGGAACGCAGGCACCGCAGAGAAAAAGTGCATTAAATTCTATAAAAACCAACCATAGAAACCAGATAATTCAACAAACTGCTGACCAAGGGGACAACCTTCACGGGCAATGTCCAACAAAAGTGTTAGCATGGAGTTTAAACAGTTGAAATTGTAGTTTAAAAGCTTGGTACACCGTCTGAGAGCCAGAGAAATCGATACACCCGAAACGGGGGGCTGCTGTGTGTCCCTGTGCCCTGTGCCCTGTACCCTGTGCGTGGGTGCTGCTGTTCCGCTGAACAAATTACCATCAGACTGTAGAGAAATTTGCTGCGAAGAAAAAGCTTGCAACCTTCAGCCACAATATTTGTTACATAAACCATAGTGAATCCATTAATAGCTTGAACCTCTCCTCATTCTCACCCGTTCGTATTTGCAGCAGCTGCTTGTGGTAATGTAAGGCGCTTTGATTGGAGCTCGTAAAGAACAAGAATTGGCTTGGCTTGGCTTGGCTTCGTAAAAGCGTAAAGAGAGAGCGTAGAGTGATTCGATAGCATAGCCATAGTAGACAAAGCCCTCAAAATGCAGCCACCGCCGCGTAAGGTAAAGCCTCTCAGAGAATCTCCCTTACCCACAGAGAATGTACTCCCCCCACACACACACACACACACTAAATTCTCGTGTCCAACAGGGTAACTATGTGAAATTCTTGAAGAATCTGCACACGGAGCAGGTGGCCAAGTTGCAGCTGAAGAACCAGCATGAGTGCGACCTGCTGGAGGACATACGACAGTTCACCATCAAGCGATCGGCCATCGAAAAGTCGTATAGCGAGGCCCTCCTGAAGATCTCGTCGCAGTATCTCAACAAGAAGATACCCAACATTCCAGACATCAAGATGGAGGGCATGGAAGAGCGTTGGTAAGTGATGAAACCCCATTGAATGCCTGTATAAATACCCAAAACTGCCACACTGCTTGCCCCTCAGGAACATGTGGAGTGTGTGGCGCACAGTTCTCGAGGAGAATGAGAAGTTGGCGCGTGCCCGCCTGGCTGCCATTGAGGTGTTCCAGCAGCAGATAGCCGACGAGGCCAAGGTTCTTAGGGACTACAAACTGGCCATTGCCAAGAGGTCGCTATCGGGCATTGTCAATGTGCAGAAGGAACTCCATCTGAGTGTGGGCGATGTGGACAAGACGAAGAAGTCGTATTTCGATGAGGAGCACTGCGCACACGATGTGCGCGACAAGGCCCGGGACATCGAGGAGAAGCTGAAGAAGAAAAAGGGCTCCTTCTTCCAGTCAATCACTTCGCTGCAGAAGAACAGCGCACGGGTCACCTCCCGGAAGGAGCTGCTCGAGGAGAAGTCCAGCGGTGCTCGAAACGATTATATACTCAGCCTGGCCGCAGCCAATGCGCATCAGAATCGCTACTTTACCGTCGATCTGCAGACCACGATGACTACCATGGAGAACTATGTGTTTGAGCGAGTTGCCGAGTACCTGATGCTAATGGGGTAAGACAGAAGTCCTCTGGCAATACTCAGACTTCTTTATCGATTCCTTTTTGTAGACGCACAGAGTTGCTGACCTGCTCGGCCACGCAGAACAGTTTCGGGAAGATTCGTGACCAGGCGCAGCAGCTGACGCGGGAATACAATCTGCAGTGCTGCTATCTGTTCTATCCGGTGCTGAAGCAGCATATCCAGTACGATTTTGAGGCTTGTGACAACGATCCGGTGAGGAAGGTGACCACGGAGCATGATTCGGCCACGGAGACGCTAACCAAGGAGGCCAAGAATCTGGCCGGACGGGTGGTCAAGGAGAATGCCTCGATAAGGGAGAACGCCAAGAAGCTGGCCCTCTGCCAGTCGCTGAGGGACTCGGGACAGCGATCCGATCCCAACGATCCTAATGGGCCCGATCTGGACACCAAGATCGAGGAGTTCCGTGATCAGATACGCCGCTCCGAGACCGAGAAGGCCAAGGCCGAGGCCTGTCTGCAGTGCCTGCGCGACGGTGGCATCAATGTGGACGAGTGGGTGCAGGAGGCCGAGATTATGGGCGTGCAGGAGCTAACACGCTCGGCCAGCTCCATATCGATGCGCACCGATGCCTCGGGCCAAGGCGAGAATCCCAGCTCCGATTCCTTCTACGACAGCGACAAAGAGGAGGCGGCCGGCGGCGCTCCGGCCTTTGCTCAGACGAAGCCCAAGGCGGAGACGCAACTCTCCAGGGATCGCACCTTCAGCGACAGCGATGACGAGCCCGAGGAGCGTCCGGCAGCAGGATCTTCGTCGGCAGCAGCTGCTGCTGCAGCTCCAGCAACGGCAATAGCTGCCAGCGGAGGAACTGGAGCCTGGGACGATCCGACCGAGGTGAATTGGGGTGGCGAGGAGGAGGAGGATAAGGACGAACCGATTGTACCCGAGCCCAAGGAGGCCATCTTCAAGTGCACTGCACTCTATAGCTACACGGTGAGTGTTGGTGGATCCTCTCTGAGGTATAGCCCTTAATGTTTTGTCTCCCCCATCCTCCAATTGAAGGGCCAAAATCCCGACGAGCTAACGATTGTCGAGAACGAGCAGCTCGAGGTAGTCGGCGAGGGCGATGGCGATGGGTGGCTGCGGGCCCGCAACTATCGGGGCGAGGAGGGCTACGTGCCGCACAATTATCTGGACATTGACCAGGAGACGGCCGGCGGCGCTTTTAATGGTACTGGTTCCGCCAATCAATTGCGCTCTCAAATCTCATTCTCATCTGTCGATTACACCGTTGACAACGAAGATCAAACGGTGGACTCGATACAATCCCCCGACCAGGTATCGGTCATAATGGCCCCCCAGAAGCGCCTCAAGTCCGACATCGAATGGTGCATTGCGCTCTACGACTACGATGCCACCGCCGAGGATGAGCTCACCTTCGAGGAGGGCGACAAGATCAAGATCGTCACCAAGACGGCCCACGGCGTCGACGATGGCTGGTGGGAGGGCGAGCTGGATGGCAAATTTGGCAACTTCCCCTCGCTGGTCGTCGAGGAGTGCGACGAGTTGGGCGAACCCCTGAGCGAGGGCGGCGACGAGTCACCACCCCCCATGGCAGCCCCAAACTTTGCCCTGCCCCCGGCACCAGCACTACCCCCAGAGTATGCCCATGAACTGGAATTGGAGCTGACAGAGGATATGTTTGGCTCACAGGATACGGCAGGTGAGTGTTGCGAGGGCAATGCCATCCATTTGTGATTCGCATACTCAAAGTACTCGGCTTTTTCCAGATGAAGACAGCGGCTATATACCCAACGGTGCGGCTGTTCCGAGTATGCCTCCGCCAGGTAAATGTCCACATACCACCCCTCCCGCACCAGTCGGCATCTGCTCTTTTGTTTCCCCTCTATCTCTCTATCTACTATATTTCCATATATAAATATGTATATCTATCACTCAATCTCCGATTCCTCTAGTACTAAAAAAAAAAAAAAAAAACAAACAATTTTTCCTCCTATAATTTTCCATTTTCCACCGATAAGAAAAAAGAATACTTATCGAAAAAGTACTGTTATACCTACCTACCTGCTTCTATATGCTCTAGAGGTAAAACTTAATCTCCAAAAGTGCAGCTCGTCTAAATACTAATCACTACTACTACTACCACCACTACTAATACTATCACAACCCACCACCACAATCACTGTAACTACTCGCCACTCTCCACTCTCTACACACACCCGTTAATGTGTCTCTCTACTACTATGTCTTCAAAAAAATTGAAAATGAAAAACAAAAAAGAAACCTGTGTCTCCCCCCCAGCCACTATCCAGACGAAAGCAATCCGAAGAACTATTATTACCCTACGATTTTTTACAGTGTTCTCTCTCCTACTCTTCTTCTTGGGCTGCTTAATCCAACGTGTGTCGTGTCGGTGTATCGTTGTTTCTTGTCATGTTATCGATTACAAATGTCGATTTATCGATTGATTTATTTTTGCAGCTTCTCAATCTTTTTTAAATTATTAATCAATATATTTCTGTGTCTCTGTGTGTGTGGCACTAATATTGTGATAGAAAGCTTACGTTTAATTTCAATTGTTTATCACAAAAGTATTTTTTTTTTTTTTTATTGGTGTGTGTTTCTGCATCGGTTGTTGTTACTTCTCTCAGTGTAATTGTGTGTGTCTTTGTGTCATTTAAGGCCAGAACCAAAGCCAAACCACTGCCAAGAAGGGTAATTTAATGCTCCATTAACTATCTACATGTATAATCTCTGCTACCCAAAAAATGTTTCTCTTACGTACAATATCATCTCTTGGTTCAGTATCTTGAATTACTACTATAGTGTAGGGGAAGGGAAAATCTGTTCCTTTGCCATTGTGTGTTTTGAGAGCATGTGAAAGAAATCTCTTGAAGTTTTTCCCACTTGATAGTTTCTATATACTCTCCCGGTATATACCCTTTGAGCATTTAACACCCAACTATTTACTATGTTAAATATATCTGTCAAAATATAAACTATAATATCCAGTGAGGACTAACCTTCGAATGTACATACTATATACTACTATATATAAAATAAACCGATTTGCTGGTTTTAATAGTTCCCTAATTTTCTTATCTCATCTTCCCGCATGTTTGTGTGCCTCCGAAAAAAAAAAAAAGAAACCAAAACCATTTAAATATTTCCCCAAAGTATATATTGAATATATGTACATACATATGTGCTATATGTATTCTTCTTCTATATATCGTATATATATATATATGATTATTAATTTTTTCTTTTGCTAATTAGTTTTCTTAGTTTCCCTTTTTGCCATTTACCTTATCGTGTATCTAGATAGTTCTTATTACAAGACTGCCTTGAAATGATCCTTAAATTATTGATTTCTATGTATATCTCTCACCGCTCTATATATATAACTATTTTTTATCAAGAAATAATAATGATTAAACCGAATCAAATACGAATCTTGACTAAGCAAACGAAATATTCTCTCATTTTTTTTTAACGCTCACTCAGTACTCATTCAAGAGCCTGGCATGGAGGTAAACTATCCATTGAACATACCCATTCATCCATCCAAAAAATAGTTATAGATCGCATATTTAATTGGTAATTGTTGTTGTTTGTTTTTGCAGGACGATCTCAGTGACGATGGTCAGCCGCCGCCGTCTTTGCCGCCGCCTCAGCTGCAAAAGGCTGCTGGCAAATCCGAGCCTGTGGCTGCGAACACATTGAACTTAGGTATGGCACAAATAATTGTTACCGCTGCAACCCCCATGGTTGAAGACGGTGCCGATAAATCTTTCCCACCAGTAGGAGAGAGCGAGCAGCAGAAGAAGAAGCCGGATGAGTCCAAGCAGGAGCAATCGGTGGCGGATAAAAACAAGCCAGAGATAGCGCCAAAACCATTGGCCAAGGTATCGCCATCGCCACAGAAGCAGCCGCCATCCCAGGCGGTGGCGGCTGCCAAAGAAGGTAACGGTAGACCGGTGCGACCGGTGGTAAGCATTACACTGACCGAGTATCCATCCTGTGATCCAGAGGACCAACAGTCCTTCTCGGAGGGCACGGACTCGGCCTCGGGCGCCGATGTACCCATTCTGCAGGATGTCGAGGATCCCTTCAATGAGAAGTCCAAGAGCGATGCTGCCGGCGATGCTGGAGATGCTGGAGCTGGATTTGAGGCCAACTTTGAGGCCAATTTTGATGCCAACTTTGATGATGCCTTTGCCGGAGCCACAGCAGGCGGCGGTGGTGGGGTGGAGGCGGTGGGGGTGGAGGCGAGCAGTCCAGCGATTTGGATGTAAACGGAGAGCCGGGCGATGAGGAGCAGGGTCATAGCGAGGGCGCGTCAGCAGGCGGAATCGCTGCCGAGGAGGACATTGAGGCGCCCAAGCAGGTGGTCGGTGGGCGAGCTAGCATACCCGAGGAATTGGACTCAAATCAATTGGCACGTTTGCAAAATCTGAAAGAGTCGAACGCTTAGATTGTCGGCGCTCCGGTCTCTTCCACTTGGTCGGCTACTTCAATGTTGTTTCTCTTGTTCTTTTAGGCACACGACCATGAGCATGATATATACTATATAGACTATAGCGACGGACAGTTGTAGAGCGGATCCAAGCGGAACACCACCCCTCCAGACACAGCCACTTTGAATGCATAAATAGGCTCACACACACAACCACCCAAAAACACACCAACACCCAAAACCAACCAACAACCAATCAACCAACAACCAACCAACCCACATCCAGATACAGACTTAGACGGACTTCGATCTAGCAGCTTACCGAAACGGGAAATGGGAAACGGGAATAAACCAGATTCGGAAATCTATCCCTCGAAATTTAATGGGTAACCCAAGTTTTAACTGGTTTATTTGCGTTTGTCCCCCGAGCCACATACAACGACACAACAGCAGGACTTCAGAATACTAATATGATATGTACTTATGCCGTATATATGTAGAAGTTAAAGATCCTCTCATCCTCGCATTACGTACAGCGCTCAAATTGTGTACATCCCATTCGAATATATATATTTCTTCTGACTGCCTCCGGGGTTATAGTTAGACATCAACTGGGCCTTCATAACATAACAAAAAACCACCATACGATATACATATATATAAATATAAACTATATAAATATATACATAATTATGCTAGTTTGTAATGTGTTATACTCTCCAGACCACATATGGAATACATATGTATGCTATATAGAAAATATTGTAAACGTTTATGTAGCACCACCTCTCCTCCTGACACGGGTCGTCTGTCTTCGAATATCAGCCAACAGCAAACAGCAACTAATCGAGCAATATAATGTATTGTATATATGTATAAGTCCAGTACTTTAGCCAGCCTTATGTTAAAAACCATTGTGCTTGATCCGTATACCGTATTGTATTAGCCAAGCAAAAACAGCCAAGATGAGTTCTACCAAGTCAATTCAGTTTGTTCTGTTCTGTTCTGTTTGATCCACTCGTAATCCTAGGCGTTATGCACAACCCAAAATGTAAACGGATCCCCCTACAAATATTTTTGTAATTGTAATTGCAAAACTCTAGCCTAATTAGTTAAATGTGTTTTCTGCGTGTCTAGTTAAATGAACTAACTAAGTTAATGTGTTGAAAATTTGATGAGAAATTAGTGAAAATGAAATGAAAATGCCTACTCAATCAGAGACTTTGTTTGCGAATACTCGAATATGTAATCAATCGGATGATGAACTCTTTCTTATATACACCCACACACATATTCAAGAATACGATATTAACATAACACACAGTTTAAACTAATGCAAAAAAGTATATGTATAAGCCGCAAAAATGTATTGTATTTAATTCCTGAGTTAAACAAAAAATAAACAAATCCTCTGTTCGGAAACACTAACAAAAATAAACAAATTTCCACTTTCAAGCAAGCAAAAAATTAACGAGTTTTACTGTAAAAAATATATTTGAAATCTCTATTTTTATTAAAAATTAAACCCCCTTTTAAATCCCTCTTTTTACTGGTATAAAAAACACTTTTGATTTAATTATTTTTTTTTTTGTAATTTGTTTTTTTTTTACATATCTTTATTTATATTCACTTCATTGCAATATTATAATATTTTTCTTCTTGGTTTTTTGCGCTTTGTCCACTTGGATGTTTGTTTTTTTTTTATTTTTAGTTTTAGTATTTAACTTATTAAATATAGGTTCCATTCTTGGGTTTTTCTTTTGTTTTCATCATTTAATTTTCTGGTAACATTCATCGCTCGTCGTTATTTTTTGGTTTCATTTTCATGTGTGTGTTTATTTTTAATTGGTTTTTATTTTTCTTTTTATATTTGCTATAGATAATTATTTATTTCATTTCAGTTTTGCTTTGTTGTTTTTTTTTTTTTTTGGTATTTTTAATTTTGTTTTATTCATTTTTATATAACGAAATTAACACAGTCAAAATTTGTGATCAGTGATCAATCATTACATATACGCATTTACGCATTACGTTTTTTGTTTTTAAATTATTTCTCCTTGCTCAACATCTTTCTTTCTCAAACATATTCCTGCTTACTATATAAATATGGTAACTATGTGTGTGGGGGGAGGGTGTGTGTGTGTGTAAGGATCTGATGGCTTGAGCAACCGAAATGTTAAGGTTCTGATTGTGAGAGTGGGTAACCAATAATTGACAGCAGAGCAGACTTGTGGAAAGGGATGGGAGGACATTGGAAGATTCTTGCAGGCTGGCTGGAATGCTAATCATAATAGAAAATGTTCATTTATTGCATTTAGGAACTCTTTTTGATGGACGGATAAAAACAAAAACTATAAAGATACATTTCGTTGAAGTCTTCCTTGAAGATTGATCTGACTTCTGACTTCGATGGTAACGATGAGACGACTTGAGCGCTGGTTGATTGACAGACAAATCATATACAAATATGTATGTAAGATATATTGTTTAGTTAGCCAGTAGCCTGCGGGATTAGTAGGGGAAGTAGTGGAGGGGTGTGGGGGCGGTAGGGCATATCTAATCTTAAAATGTAATAACAAATTTTTTGATCGCATATTTTACTTTGCTTGAGCAAAAGATGGAGCCTGTCAACAGAGTGTGCTTGGTTTTCTCATTTATTTGGGGGATGCTAAGATTTAATTCATTATAGTAATAATGATGCAACAAATGATAAATTATGCAACGTACAACCATAAGTGTATGTGTGTGTGTGTGTGTGTGTTCAGTGTTGACTAACAATTCATGGCTCAATCTCAATCCGTATCTCCTGGGAGGGGGGTCGTGGGGGACTATAATATTTCACTTGCATTAACTCGGAATTCATTTTAAAAAATGCCATTTTGTTTTTTAGTTTTTTGTGTGGTGCACTATGCAGGGTTCTGTTAGCTATATCTTGTATCTGTATCTTGTATCTGTGTATGTGTGTTTGTGTGTGGTTCAACTTAAGAGCTAAGGTTCCTTCAACTTGTTCATTTGCTTATCTAGATACTTTAGAATTTCTCGTTTTGTTTTTACGTTTGTTTGTTTTGTTTGCTTTTGAGACCACCATTATACATATATAATATATAATTAAATATACATCATACATACGCAATTATTACATCATGTCACGTACATCATATATCCCGCTCTCATATACATATATGTATATATATATAGATATATATATCTGTTGGTTTGCTTTATAAAACGTTGCTTGGTGTTGGTGTCGCCGTCTAAAACAGCAAACACCAAAAATGCTTTAAACATTTTTTTTCATTGTGTGTATAATTTTAACATTTTACATACATATTCTCATCGACTCATGTTGTCCTAAATGCATACACACGATTACATCGATCGTAGATACAATATGTAGGCAATCATCCATCTTCCAGCTGTCACGTCATCATCTAATTTGTTTCCCATAAAAAAGTTCTCTCACTATGGCCAACTAAATTGGTTTTTTTTTGTTTTCAGCCCACAAAATTATATATCATAAACTAAGTGTAGAGTAAAAAACTTCCCGTATGAAAAAATTAAACGCAATCAATTTCGCCATTAAGTTAAGTTGTTCTCTTTAAAAATGTTTCTCAATTTTTCGCTATTTGTTTTGCCTTTTGTTTATAACTAAAATGGGATTTTTCCTCTTTTTGTTGGTTTTTTCTATTTTTCTGGTTTTTTTTTCTCCTATTAATTTACGTTCTTTGGAAATACGCTCCGAAACCGTTGAGCAGCTATTTGTTGTTGTTGTTGTTGTTCTCGATTTGCATATGCATCAAAAATTGATTCGACTTTTATATATATGTATAGTGGTAGTAGTAGTATAGGGGATACTCTCGAACTGATACTCGCATGCATTACTATATATATAGTAGGTGTGTGTGTGTGTGTGTGTGTGTGTTTAATTTTTCTTTCCTTTCACTTTTATAAACATTTTGATTTCTGTCTTTCGGTAACATAATTGATTTCTGACACTTTCTTGTATAGCTACAAAAATATATATATATATGTATATACTATATACTGTATGTAGGTGTATATATGGATATACTATATGTATCTATCTGTTACTTTCATGTTCTTTTATCACCGATTTTAAATGATGCCAAGTGTGTCGGGCGGGGGGGCTGTAATTATTATTTTTCTTTTGGGATCAATTGGGTAGATCAATTGCAGCAGTGTCTGCTTCAAATCCTTTACTCATTAAACGAAAAACATTAATCAGTTAATCAGTTAATCAATTAGATACTTCAAACATTATATTGCTTTTATTTTGCTGAATTTTCTTAGTTCGGTTTTTGTTGGGGATACGGATACCCATAGGCCATATATAGGAAAATATAAACTGTTCGATTATCCATCATTATTGTGTGTGAAACAGACAGACTGAAAGCAATCTCTGGATATGGCTGAAGGGTATCGAATAGTCGATTACTCGACTCTTGCTCTCTGTCTCGGATAAACATGTGTGTGTGTGTGTGTGTGTGTGTGTCTAGATCTTTAATAAAGTAATTTTTCCTTGGGTTCCCTTCTGTACTCTTCTTTCGGTCTGTTTTCTCTGGCTGAATTCTTTGCATTAGGGGTATTCCTCAAGTATTCCTCAAGTGTTAATTGCTAGGGTTCCATAGCTGGGTTCCATTCATAAGTACTTTTTGTTCGTATATACAATTAATTGTTGTTGGATTAGGGGGGAGGGGGTTTACATATAAAAAACTCGTGCTACATATATGTAGGTGCCTAAATACGATATATTATAATTGTGTATACTTATGCCATACTCTATATACATATACATAGATCTGTGTGTGTGTGTGAGTGTGTAGGGTAGTGTGTTTGTGTTGGAGTGTTACTATCATACCTTGACCATATTATGGTGTATACCTTATTAACTAGCATTAACTTTAGCTAAACTGTACAAAATTCTTTAGCCTTACGATCTGTTTCGTACGCTCCTTCTTTCCTTCCCCACTAATCATAAACACTAAATTAAAATTCATTGATGATATTTTGGTATGGTTTTCCCTTATGCCTAATTATATATCTCTCTCCTTCTGCTCCTTCTGCACTTGTGCTAAAGTTAATTTTAATTTTTAAACTCACTTGCCTTTAATTTATGTGTTAATTAACTTAACCTTTGCTTTTGGTTTTGCTGTTTTTCTTATGTTTCTGTTTTGTGATTCATCGAGGAACTTGAGCGAAAATTCATATATATGTATATATATATATATATATATGTGTGTATGTGTGTCTGTGTGTGTGTGTTTTTGTTGTATTTTAGGCTAACTTAAGACGGGTGCATCGTAAGTATCATTTTGTATGTATCATTTTAATCGCTTTATTGACTGTTTGAACGTGTATCCAAGTTAATCGCTTAACTAGATTTAATTACATTAACTAAGTTTTAATTCAATTGCGAAGTTTTTGCTCCTACTTTGCTGCTGATGAGAGTATATGTAACGAGTATTTAGCCTGCTCCTCCTTCTCCTCCTCCATCGTACGAGTATTTACTATATACAAATTGGAAATCTCTCCCCCTTTGCTGTTTGTTTTTAGCAACTATTTGTTAGACTTATATACTATATTTCTTAGGCAGTTTCATTCATTCATTACTTGTGTGTGTACATATTCTCTATGCTCTCTATGTTATATTCTGTATTTTGTATATACTTTAAATTTACTTGTATTTTTATTGGATTCTCATTCTTAGACCTTAAGTTGATTTCTTTTAATGGTGCCGCAAAAGTTTTTCCTCGAAAAGTTCTTGAGTTCTTGGAGCATCATCCATATTGGTGAGTGAGTGACTGAGTGAGTTAGTGGAGAGTGTTTTGGAGTGTGTTTTTGAGTGAGTGCAATTTGAATAATTTGTTTGTTTAAAGTTTTTATCAAAAATTTGTTTGTTGTGGTGTGTGTAACTAAAATGAAACATTATCGTTCCTATTTTTATTATTATTATTATTATTTAGCTATTTCAATTGCACTAACTATTTGTATGACTTATCCACGATGCTTGCTTGCTATTCTTTATAAAAGGTGCGCTCCAAAGTAATTCGTAATATTTCCACTTGGTTTTCCCATTTATTATTATTATTATTATTCTGTTGTGCAAATGATTAAAACTCTTTCTGCTTCCCTCTCTCATTCGACTCTAGTCGAATGGTTCTTATGTGTTTCTCCGTGTGTGTGTCTGTCTCTGTGTTTGTTATTTTTTAAAGTTAAACTTAATCAAAAAGATTTGCTAAATTGTTACTCAATTATCGAAATTTGTTCATCGCCTTACGATTTTGGATTTTCTAATAAATTTGGCCATTTCACTTGGAAGCGCTAAGTCAGTTCTGAATAAAACAAATCAATCAAACCAACTGAATTGGGGGCTGAATCATCATCGAGTTACTTAATTTTGTATACTACAAATACTCATAGGAGTATATTCGATTCGATTCTGGAGAGCGTGCTTCTGAAGATGGTGGAGGGGGCACTTAAATTAGAGGAAGACTCTTTGGGTGTTTTGCTCTTTGAATGTGGGAAGCAAAGGGTTTTTTTTTTTCGGTACAAAACTCCGCAAAGATAATGGAAATCAATTCAATTCATTCTATAGTAGTTGTATGGTCTATAACATTCGTTTATCGGATTAATTCTTCAACTATAAATATAGTACTGTGTGTGTTGTTGTTGTTGTTTAACTTTGTGGTCATTGAAATCAACTTTTGCGACTGCGCTATTTGTAGTTACTATCCCCTTAGTATTCTCTTACTCATTCTCTTACTCATTTCCATTTGATTTTTCACTTTTCCCCTACTCACTTTTCTTTAATCTCTATATTGCGTATGATTTTTTTGATCGTTATATTTTTGTGTGGGTTTTTAATGGTTGTTTTACCTTTCGCTTATACCTTTCGTTATATAATTTTTCACTACAATTTGCTAATCTGTTGCTTTTGATTATTTTTCATTCATTTATATTCATTTGTTGTCCATGTTAATGCTAATGTTTTTCCTTATGTTTTTTTTTGCTCATTTTTTGTGTGTAAATCTATTTAACAATATTCTTTTGCATTTCGCCTTTTAATATGTGTGTGTGTGTGTGTCCATTTTCTTTTTTCCATTAGTATTTAAACAATAACTTGTTGTCTGCTCCTTCGCCTTTGCCTCCTCATATTCGTATCGCTAGTTTAAAATTAGTTTTGTTTCCGTTTCATTATTTTTTGGTTTCTGTTTCTGTATTTTATTTTAATTTTTTTTTGGTTTTTCCTTCGTTTTTTTGTGTGGTTTTTCAGCGCCCTGCACAGTTTGACTTTCTCGTGCGCTGTTCACTCCTGTTCCTGGCCATCCGATGGCGATCCTTGACCACCATCATTCGACGATGACGACGATGCACTCTCTACTCCTCGCCGAGCAGCACCAGATCATCGGCGACCACGTCGCTCACATGCAGGTAGATGATCCAGTACATCAGGTTGAAGCAGACAAAGCACACCGGAAACACAATGCGCGAGTACTTGTCAATATCCGAGGGCGTAATGCCCAGCAGTTTGTTGATATCCTATAGTGGGATGGGGAAGTGAAAGTAGGGTAGGGATCCAAGGAGTAGTTGGGGGAGAAAAGTAAAATCGATTAATATATGCTTGGGTGGTGGGAAACTTAGTAGTTGTATATCGCCGCATCATGTACGATCTTTACCTTTACCTTTTTTACTTTGCCAGGATGCAATAAGTGGGCTGGGACCGCTGCTTCGGGATCGCCACCGCCATCTGGCGGTCCGCCACCTCCACCGCCACCACCACCACCGCCGCCGCCGCCGCCGGGTCCACCACCGGGCGCCGGTCCGGGGCCGTGGGATTGGGGTCCACCTCGACCACCGTTCACCGTGTTCTCCAGGGTGCCGCCCTTGGAGTGGGCCTTCGGGTCGTGGACCTTGAATCTCACCTCCTGGAACAAGGGTCCCACTATCGAGCAACCGCGCGTACCAACGTTTTGTTGGATATTGGAAAAGCCGATTGGGCGGTTACTCACTGTTTGTTTGGGGGCATGCGGATGACCATGGCTGTGGGCATGGTGACCATGCCCATGCCCATGCTCAGGACCCATGCCCATGCCGACGTTAACGCCAACGCCGACACCGACGCCACCACCGACGCCGCCTCCACCGGCGTTAACGCCGCCACCGCCTCCTCCTCCACCCATCCCCATGGATGCGTTCGGATTTGGATTGGCCTGCTGCTGGGCCCCGTCAAGCTGTTGCTTTTTCTGCTCGGCTATCTTTTGGATCGCCATAAATCTTTGTTTTCGCATTTGAATTCGTTTTGCCATGTAGCCGACGGTGGCGTATTCTATTGATTGCGATATACGATAACGATAACGATTTGATTTTTGTTTTTGTTTTGTTTTGGTTTGATTGTAATTGTAAATCGAATTGGTAAGGCATTTGGAATTTGAATAATCGATAGTTTTTGTTGTTGTTGATAGTTTTTCGATAGATGAACGGTTGGCGTACAGGTGGGGGTGGGGGGGAGATTTTGATATTGATTTTGATATTGATAATTGATTTTGATATTTAATGCGGATGCAGTTGAAGAATTTTGAGGCAAGTCGAGTTCGAGTTTGAGTTTCCATATGATGTTTCGGATGATATTTTGTTGATTGGTTGGTTGTAGTTGTAGCAGAAGTTCGAGTATATATTGTATATATATATATGTATATATATATTTTGATAATTTGGTGCGGGGTAGTACAGAGTTTTTTGGCATATTGTCGGATGGATTAAAGGAAAGACAAATAGAAAAGCAAAAGAAATTTCAATTTAATTCAGAATTTGGCATTCAATGTTCAGAGTTCAGTATTGCACAACGTCTAAAACGGTGATTGGAGCGAGAGAGATAGATAAGTCTTTTCGGATAGGATATAGGCCGGGTTTATAGTAGTAGTAGTAGTAGTATTAGTAGGAATCTATAGCTAAGTAAAACTTAGAGCCATTTCGAACGAATATAGACTTTGTTGTTCAGTGTTCGTTTCTTGTTTTTGTTGTTAAGTGAAATCAAAAAATTGAAGTAAATTTTCATTAGTATTTTCTCGTTGTTTTTATATATTTTGTAGCCAGGCAAAGGAAAATTCGAATAAAGCAAGTCTTGGGTGGTGTGTGTCTGTGTGTGAGTGGGTGGGTGTGTGAGAGGAGAGTTAGCTATAAATTTCTATAGAGAGAGAGAGAGAGCGAAGGAGATATAGACAGAGCAATTGAAGTGTGTGTGTGTGTGTTGGGTTGTGTGTGTCTGTCAGCGAGTGAGTGAGTGAGTGAGCGAGTGGATGGGTGAGTGAGCGAGTGAGTGAGTGGGTGGGTGAGTGAGTGAGTGAGTGAGAGTGTTGTTTGCTGTAGTTGTTCTTG
This sequence comes from Drosophila bifasciata, assembly GCA_009664405.1. NCBI lineage: Eukaryota > Metazoa > Arthropoda > Insecta > Diptera > Drosophilidae > Drosophila > Drosophila bifasciata. Next base: position 45,018,367 of record CM019043.1, read on the forward strand.
TGAAATGAGTGGAAAAAGTCATTTGTAAGCCAAACGATTTATGTACACATTTATTTCTGCAGTTGAGACCATCATTCAAGGAAAATGTTCATGTGCGTGCCTCAAATGCAAATTCATTGAACAGAGTCGCCCGTTATAAAGGACACAAAAATTTCCAGCATTTCCTTTTTTTTTGCTTTCGTAATTGCTGTTGCTTCCGATGTTCTTGTTGCTGTTCGTGTCGGTCCTGTGTTGTTATCCTTGAAAATGTTTTGCTTTCTGCATGCGCTGCTTTTGTTTCTGATTCAGATTTAAATTCGTATTCACAATATCGAATTGATTGAGCGGGTTTTGTGGGGGATTGGATTGGTGTGTAAGTAAGTACGTGGGGAGGGAGGATTACAATGCCGAGATTAAGTCCAAAAGAATCGCATACACGTTGATGAATACGCACCCACCCGTACGTACGTACGTACAGTTTCGTAAATGCTTATGGATGGGCAGGAAGTAACGACTAACGAATAACTAGTAACGAATTTACTTACCCCAGCGAGTCGCGGCAACCAATTGCTGCAAAAGGCAATAAAACAAAACAGAAAGCAGACTACAAAATCATATCTTACCTAAGCCCCAAAATAAATGTGGCATTTAATTACCAAATCTGTGTGAATCTGGCAGCCATCATGTCTGGGTCACCCGTTTAAGTGACCCAAACTTGATGGCTCCAAATCGCAGATATCGCAGATTCGGAAACTTTGAGGTTTTCGTGGCTGGCGAGATGGCTTTTCTTTTCGTTATTTAGTTTTCTTGGGGGTCGTTGATGGCTGATGTCTGATGTCTGGAGGTCATCCAGGGCTGCGTCTTCTGGCTGTTGATCGACGACTTGTTGAACCATATTTACAGTGTACTGTGTCTGTTTTTTTTTCATTTTCGTATATTGTTTTTGATTCAATTCAATCGCGAGTCAAGCCAGGTGTGGCGCAGGGCATGCTGGTTTTCGTTTCGTTTCGTTACGTTTCGTTACGTTTTTGATGCGCTCCCTTCATATTATGGTTAATTTTATTGATGGTAATTTAAGGTGATTTATACGAGTATATAGTATATGTAATCGAGCAATCGTACCCGGACTGGGCTCTAGATGGTTTTTGGTTGGTGCGTTGGTTTTTATGTTTTGTACATTCTTTTTTTTCGGTTTGCGATTTAGCAGTTTTGCATTTTGGCATTTGCGTTATGGCGGAAGCTGGGCGTATATTGATATCTGGGTACCATTTCAGGTTGGGAGTGTGTGTTCGCTCAGGTGTGTGAGATTTCTGAACACCACAACTCAACCTGAGTCGGCTACATATACATACTGTATACATATAGTATATATATATTGATTGATTGACTGATTGAGAGGCTAATATGGCTGAATGAATCGGGTTTGATTTTTGGTTTGGTTTGGTTTCGATTTGGATTTAACTTTAAGGTTTTTTGAGCTGAAGCATGCTTCGATTCTATGTGCAATGTGCAAAACATTTTTTGGATATTTTCTTTTCTTTTCTTGAGTGTGTTGGTGGAGTCTCTGGGTATGTTTGGTGGTAGAGGGGTTAGGGTTAGGGGGTACGGGTACGGTGGATAAATTTTCGTGCCTTTATTCTTGGTACTGAGGCGCGTATCTATGAATTTGCATACATTTTCTTTAGATGATAGTTTTTCTTTGTATAAAGAAAATTAACAATAACATACAAATACGAAAAAAGAGATTTGTTTCTTTGCTTTTTCATTTCTTTTCTTTTCTTTACTATTCTGCTTATTTTTTTTCTTTCTTTCTTTCTTTCTTGCTGTTGTTGTTGCTGTTTGTTGGAGTAGTTGTTGTTGTAGTTGTGGGTGTAAGTTGTTGCTTGAGAATTGTTTTTTTTTTAAGTTGTTAGATAGTTAGAGAAAAAGTTAAAGTTAGCTTTTTTTTTTTTTTTTTTTTTTGATGGGGTCAGCACCGAAGCTTGAGATATTTAATTGGAATACCAGAGAAAATTTGGATGGATGGCAGCAGTATCGTTGGTTTCGAATCTATAATTATATCAAACTTTTTGGAGTGGTGCCAGACCCATATTACAGTGCCTTTCAGTGCAGTGCATTTCAGCATCCTTATGGATAGACTTTCGCGCCAGTCTGTTGGCTCCATAATAATGCGAAATAGTATTATGTATCTTTAAAATGTAAAATAGTTAGAAAATAAACTACTGTGGAGAGGCAAAACCACGCTGCGTTTCTGTACGACCGACCAATGGGACCAATGCAATTTTTGATAGTAGACATGTACTGTGGTTGGTATTGTATGTATTGTAGGGAAATTTTTTGTTTGGAAATTTCTTCAGACGCAGCTCGTTTTGCAGAGGAAATTTGTGTGTGTGTGTGTGTGTGTGTGTTGGATGTATCTGTATGTTGTATTATATTGTATCTTGGCTGCACAACGCTAAGCGTGGCAAGGAAAGCTGGCAAAAAGTGTGATTAAAAATTAAATTTCAAAGTGGGTTCATTACATACATATATGGACATACATATGTATGTTGTTAACCCGTTATTAAAATCATAAATGTAAAATAATCAAAAGGAAAAACCACAGAGAGAACATATATACATGTACATATGTATATGTATCTCTCTGTGTGCGTGGTGTGGCTGTGTGGGTGAGAGATTTATATATAGATAGAGAGAGAGAGTTATGGGGAAATAGTTTTTCTAGTTGTATTACTGAATGGGGAGTTTTTGGAGTTTGGTTTTTTGGAGTTTGGTTTTTGGATTTGTTGGTAGTTGCTATTTGATTACCCAGTAGACTGGCAAAGACCATAACGAAGCATGTTCCCAGATAGACGTCAATCGACTTGACGTACGAAATCTTTGGCAGCGCTGCATTTGTTGACGACATCAAAGTGGTCATTGTCAACACGGTTGTCACACCGAGCGCCACACGCGCCGGCGTTGCATTGCGATTGAGCCAAAATGATACCCATGATATAATAACGATCAGTCCAGAGGGTATGTAGATTTGTATAAGGTAGTAGCCCATCGAGCGCACGAACTGTATTTCGCAGGCTAAACGCGAATAGTTTCCTGCCCGCGCCAATTCGATTCAATCGTTATTCAATTATTCAATCGCATTATAAACCATATTCAGTGTCATATTCATATTCATTCGTTTTTTTCCATTATTTTGATAAGTTAATTTTTTGTTAGTTTTTGTTTTCAGTTTGTTTTGGTTTTTTTTTGCGGAAATAGGGAGAGACAGAAAGAGAGATTGAGAAAGATATAAAAAAGATATTATTAGTATTTATTTCATTGAGATCCATTTCGTTTGCAAATATCAACGAACAAACAATGTTAGTAAGTATTCTTTACCAAAAGAAAACCATTTGGAATAAAATCATAAATCAAAACTTCAAAAAAATGAAAAGAAAAAGGAAAACTCAAACCGAGACGAAAGTCAAATGAAGAAAATTACATAAGTATGAGCGCATTTTCATGAGAAAATAATGTTTGGCTGGCAATCCTTCCTGGAAATACGTTTAGATATTCGATCTAGGCTTCATTTATCAGGCAGGCAATATACTTCAATATACAGATCAGATCAGATATATGTATATACTTAATTATGGGTTATAAATGAAATGGCAAATATCGTCAAGTCAAAGCTAAGGTCAAATATATTCTAGGCATTCAAAATATGGCATTATCCTTGCAGATTATTTATAAAGAAAAATTGTATTAAAATACAGATTTAAAATATATCTATTGTTAAGGAAATTGATTAATATTAAGGAATAGATTATTTCTTTTGAGTTCTGCAAGGAGTTCTGCAAACTTCGACTAAGACCGAAGTTGCTTCAAGTTTGTTTGTTAATAAAATAGAGAGTTTAGTGTTTTTAGTGACTTGCATTAGACGAAGGAACAAAAACAAATAACAGACTGCACATCCTGCAAGGAAAAGAATAAATGAAAACCAAAAAGAAGAGTAGTAATGAGTAGGAGGAGGCATCTAGATCTAGTCTAAGACCTAATTTAGGAGCATTTCGCACTCGAATTGCCTGCTGCTGTCTATTGATTATTGGTTGTATTTTATTATTTTGTTAAGATTTGGTAAAAGAAACTTTATAAGATGAGAGCATGCTTGGGAGGGCGTTTTTTTGTTGTATTTTCAATATATATATATATTTTTTTTTTTAGATATTTGAAATATGGTTGTTGAACTTTAGATATATATATTTTTGCTGGTTTTGCGATTGTTGTTCGCTAATTTTGTATTTCTATCGTTTGAATGCTTTTTGCGTAAAATTTTTGTAAATTCGAGTAGCATAGTAATTGTTTTTTTTTTTATTTTGAATTTTCATATTAATGCTTTTTGGCTGTTGTTGTTGGATTTACAATACAGAATGTTGTTGTTGGTTGGTGTGTCGATTGTTGTAGTAGGTTTTTGTAATTGTAATTGTATGCTAATGAGTTTCGATAGCGTTTTTAAAATTACTGTTAAGATACTTTTGTAGTTTTATTTTTAATTGTATTTTTTTTTTTTTTTAAGTTTGTTGTAAGTACTAATTCCGTGACTAGTTAATAAAATTAATGTGTGTGGATAGGTGTGTTGGTGTGAGAGCATGAGAGTGTGTGTGTGTGTGTGTTTGTGGCAGCTTAAAAAAATGTTTAATGTCAGGCATAAATCAAAAGCATGATTTACTAAGTAAAAGCCATATTCAGTTAAGCTTTGCTAAGTATATCGAATACTTTTTTTTGATACTTTCAAATATATGTTTGAGATATTTTTAATCTTTTTTTTTGCTTTTTTTAGATTTTATGGTACAAAGGTGACTATGGGGGGTTCATTATCATTTTGAATTCTGTTTTGATTCTGATTTTTTTGGTTTAAATTTTAAGTAAATTTCTTTCTCGATTGCATTTTTGTTGATTGATTGATTGCTTTGTGGAATTTGCTAATCGTGGAAGTTCGCTGTAAAGTATGAACTAATGAGCGTTGAAATCAAAGCGGAACATAACTGAGAGATATCAAAACTAAATAAAAATTTAAGCAGTAAAGGAAAATCGAAAATCATTTTGATGAACTGAACTGAATAGGGGCAAAAATTGTTGTTGCTAGCTTGTAACATGCGTTGATTTTGCGTTTGAACTTTAAATAGTATTTAGAGTAAATCCTGTGGCTACAAGTAGTACGAGTACGAGTGGGAAAAGCACTAAGATCTAAGTCTCAGTCTATCGGCAGATCAGGCTGTCTAGAGTCTAGACTATGAAGTGGGCTAATGTTAAATATTGTTGTTGCTTATTAATTGTTAACTTTAGTTGTACGAGTACGAGTAGTAGTATGCTATGAAATATAGATTAGTTGATGAAACAAACGCTAGCTATATGGAAATAGAAATTATGTAAAAATCTTAAGATGCTTAGCATGCATTTTCTTTTCTTTGCTCCTAGGACTCTCTCTCCCATCCTGGCTGAAGCACACACATCTGATCTCCGTCTCAAAACAACGACAGGGGAGTGATGCTTGAGCCAGGATTTTGAGTTCCATCCTTTCGTTATATGTAGCCCAAGTTTTGTGGCAAGCCCTGTTTTGGATTGATTTGATTTTGAATGATTGAATTTTGGAGTACTTTTATACAAAATGCTGCTTCGAAATTATCGAGTTTGAATTGAGAAAAAGGAAAAACCAAAACGAGTTAAGCCAACAAATCGAACTGAAGAGCCTGAAGAGTATTGAATTGAATTGAATTGAATCGAAAACGCAAAATCAAAACGAGATATATATATTTATATATTGTATAGTATATATATTTATATATATAGTATGTATCATCATCGGTATTATTATTATCGTAAATATATATAAATATATATGTGTAGGTAAAAGTAAATTTTTGAAAGATAAATCGGTAACCGTCTACAGGTACCTGTGGTAAGACTGATTTCCATGGCTCTTTGACGATGGCCCAAGACCTTAAACTGGGGCAGCGATACCTCACTCGAGACACCGACCGAGTTGGGGCCCTCGTTCCATTTATATCGTATGTCACGCATCGTGTAGCCGACTATATATTGTGTATATAGTAAGGTGGTTGGTTGGTTGGTTGGTTGGTTGGTTGTTGTTGTATCGTTGTTGGTTGTTTTTTAGTGTTGGAAAGTTGTATTTTTGTACAGTTTTTGGTGTGTTAGGGTATTTTGGTTTTTGGGCGAGTTTATTTTATACAGTTGTTATTGTTGTTGTTGTTGAGGCACAGTTCGGTGGTGAGGTTGTCGTTGTTGTTGTTGTTGTTGACGAAAAATATGCACAAAACAAAAAATACATTTCGTGAGACTATTAATAGATTCTATTCGATCATATAAAAATTTTCTAAAAAAAATTCAATAATATTGTTAGCTGGGATTTTTGCATCAGTTTTTCAGTTTTCAGTTTTCAGTTTTTCTTATTATTTTTGTTGAACATTTTGGTATTTTTTTGATTGCTTTTAAATTTGTTTTTTTTGTTGAGAGGTTTTTGAGGGCTTTTTGAATTAATAGTCTCATTCAGAACTTGTTGCTTGAAGTGTTGTTCAAAAATATATTTTTTGATTTATCTCGAGAAGAAGTTCTAAGAATAATATATATGTATAGTATAGTAAATTGTTCATATATTACAATTGCACTAGGACTAAAAAAGGCATTAGTTTTGCATCGGTTTCGGTTTTATTTGGCAAAGCGTTACTATAGAATAAAAGTTAGATGAGCATTTAGTAGGCACACTCTCTGGTTTGACTTACAGCTACTGTTTGTTCTTATTGGCAGTAGTAATTATTATTGATTGGATTGCTTAAAACTAAGGTACTTAAACGAATATCTATATAGTTATAGTTGTTGTTGTTTGATATTGTTTTATTTTGGTGGCAGAAATGGGTGCTCTTGTGTCTTCTGTTTTGAGGTTGGTTAAAGGCATTTTACATTGTTTTTTTTCGCATTTCTTAATTAGTTTCTTAGATTTTTATTAGCGTTGTAGCTGGTTTTAGCCTACCCAAGCAAACGAAACTCGACTCTCTTGCGACTCGAAAATAATTGTAACTGAAACTCAAAACAGAAACAAACTGAAAATCAAAAAAATCGTTTTGTTTTGGCCTAACTAACGCCTCACTACATAAGTCTCTAACTGCTTCAGGACTGATCTGTTAATTGGTTGGAACACAACAGAACAGAACAGAACAGAATGGAAGGCAAAACGAAAGTATAAGTCACAACAGAGGTTAGTAGAGGACACGTCAAACACAATATATATATATATATATGTATATGTACGTATGTATATATGGATAAAGTATTTAGTTGGGGTTTTAGTTGGTGTTAGGTTTGGGGTTCTCTTTGGTTAGTAGCACACACACGTTACAGTTAGCACTCGATAAAAGTTATACTAATAAATATATATATTGTTTGTATATTGGTGATAGTAGTAGAAGAACAAGTAGAAGTAGAAGTAGAGGAAGGCAGAGGAAACACAAAAAATCAGTTGGTTGGTTTGGTTTGGTTTGGTTTGATTGTTTGTTTGGTTGGTTGGTTAAGAGGAGGTGCGTGTTTTGGTAGACGGATATGCGCTAACAAACCCTTTTCGAATAAACACAAACTCAAAATACGAATACGAATACGGAAATCCATTACGAAAACGCAAAAAACGGTTTACAAAAGTTCATTGAAAAATGTTTGTCAAAAACAAAGGAAATGTTAATGTGTTTTTGTTTTTTTGTACTGTTTTTTAATATTAATAGATAATTTTTTTTTTTTTTTTTTTTTTTGTACGTTGGTGTTTTTATTTTTTTTTTGTAATGTATGGTAGGGTACCTGTGGTTAGGTTTATTTCGGTCGCCCTCTGCCTGTGTCCCAAGACACGGAACTGCGGTAGTTCGACCTCACTGCTCATGCCAACACTACTCAGTCCATCTCTCCAGAAATATCGGATATCTCGCATCGTGTAACCGACTTCATGATGGTTTCAGGGTTTCATTCAGGGTTGAAGATCGTTGATGTTGTTGTAGTTGTTGTTGTTGTTGGAGTAGTAGTAGTTGTTGTTGTTGTTGTTATTGCAAAAATGGGGGGCAGTAGTTAATTAATTGTTTTTACTGTTTTTAGTTTTTGTATTTGTACTGTTTTGTTGGGGTTTTTTTTGGTGTTGGATTTGTTTCTATATTTGTTGTTGTTGGTTAGCGGTTAGTGGAAGGGAGGACTTATACACAAGACACTCAATAGATATAGATACATTCTTAAGGCTAGAATATCTGTTAGTCTGTGTGCGCTTGAGTGTGACGTCTTCTTGATGACCGATTTCAGGTGGCGAGTTTTAACAATTAAATTTTAGACATACATACATACAAACGAGTATTTATGATATGGCGCATATATTGTATATAATACATATGTAGATCTTAAGCAAAAGCGTGCTGTGTATGGGAGTTTGACTTACAGCTACGATCGTATACTATAACCTAGGCTAAGTTAACAGGATCACGAGGGAGGATATAGTCAAAATTAGAGAGAGAGTGGGAGTGTCAGAGACAGATAGATAGCCTTAAGACTAGGCACATTTGGAGTCATCAGATCATCGTTTTGCGACGGGGAGCCTTCTGCGGTTGCTGTAAGTGAGAGAAGGCGACCGAAAACCAACCAATCTTCTTCTCCATGAATTCATTCTGGGCCATGAAACTGGTTCTATGAAGCTATGATCATGATGCATTATAGATACTGATTGATTGATTGATTGATTGCTGTTTGGGTTAAATCATTCGGGTAGATGCAGATGAAACTGGGGGGTACACATCTCTGACATGGCGACTGTGCAGCATTTTGATTTAGTTTTTTTTTTTTGGGTTTGGGTTCAAGAAAAAACATAAGAACTATAACTAGAAATGTTTGAGGTGGGACTTGATCTGTTTGAATATATTTTTTTTTTTTTTTTTTTGATGAGCAGAACTAAATGTGTTTGCGGTTGTGGGGGCGGGGTGGACAATTTTGGTTGAACAAAATATGCACAACGAACTGAAAATGTATATTCGAAAGTAAAAACAAAACTGTCGAGAGCTAAAACCTCACCGCACCTAGAACGTAAAAGCAACAAAAATCAAACAGAATTTCACCTAAGCTCTGCCTAAAGACAATTTAATTAATTGCTCGTAAATTGTATTCAATTCGATTTGCTCAGACTAAATATATCCTGTGCTCCCCAAATGTCATCAAAGGCAGTTTTAATTGCTTTCTCCTCGTTCCAGTGGAGATTTTCGAGTGTGTCGGTGTGTGTGTGTGTGTGTGTGTGGCGTGTGTGTGTGTTGAGGCACTTAAAATTTACTTGCTTGCATTTTAATTGTTTCTTTCACATACATACTTATATGATTGGTTTCAATTTTCTGCCCACACTGAACAAACAGCGCACGGCCTTTGCTTGATAGAGAGCGAGAGAGAGAGAGCTTGAGCGAGTGGGCGGCCAGAGCTCAGTGCGGATGGAGGGATAGTGGTGGCTAAAGGGTGCACTTGACAACACTGGCTAGAGTTGCGTGCGAGTGTTAAGCAGCAACACTGTGCCCAACCACACCTTGCTCTGGACCATCCCCAAGATCTCGCTGTTTTGGCCTCACATTCTGAATGAGCTCTTGTTTATCTACATATTTGATTCACATGATTCATTGAATTGACAATTTTCACAATTAATATTCAAATTTGAGCTTCTACATAGCTTCCATTTCAATTGGCATTATTCTTGATTGCTATTTTTTTTTACTTTGCTATTTTTAGATTGGATGGTATGTGTAATTTAGATCAAAGTACTTACAGCTTTCTATTTCAATGTGGCACAGCTGCCGGTCCATTGGGAAATATTGCAGGTTCATCGGACACGATGCGGTGATAGTCAATCTGTAGAAAAGATTTGGCAATTCGGTTCCATTTGAAGGAGAGAGAGTACTCGATTAGTAGGGCTTTCAACGGGTTTCAAGGGTGAACATCAACACAAACAAACGAGCAGAGGGTTCAAAGAAATTACATTCTATCTATCTATATATACACACAACATTTACGGGGGGTTGCTTGGTTTTGGGTTTCTTTCTGTTGGGGTACGGGGGGGGGGGCGGGTTAAGTTCAAGTCATTACATACAGAGCGAGTTCAATTGGATATGAGCTATTTGTTAGATATATATATAGAATATTTGCTGCTGCTGTTTGGTAAGTGAGAGATACTTTTAGTGGCTGTGGCAGTGGCAGTTTAGTTGTAGATAGTGATTGGCGATTGATTGGCTCTTACGCAGGGATAATTATTATCATGAATTGGCTTTTTTTTTGGCTTACTTTAATTAATTGGGGGTTTATTTTTCTTCTTTTTATTAATGATATTGTTGTTGTTTTTTGTTGTATTGGTTGTAGTTATATATATACTCTACTCATACTTATTTTTTCATTGCCCTTTAGGCTATGTGGGCTAAGGGCTATGGGCTATTGCTGCTGCTGTGGCTGTAGCTCAGGCGTTTTAGTGGCGATTTTGGACAGATTCTTGTTTAAAGGTAGTAGAAAATAGTGCGCCCAGTAGCCTAGCTAGCTATCAACTAGCTACTGCGGACAGTCAAACCTTTTTGTGGTGTCAGATACACCCATTTTTTTCCCTTTTTTGAGGTACCCTTTGTTTCATGCTACTCCAGATATGCTAATGACGATTGTTCTTCTTTTTTTTTTTTTAGTTTTGGGGGATTTTTGGGGGGAAAATGGTAAATGCGTTTGTATACTTCATGGGTTTTGATTGATTGAATAGTTTATCCTAGAGTGTGACATGAATTATGGAAATTAAACAGAAATTTGAAGTGTTTTTGCGTCAACCAATATCAATAATGTAGATCTCTGTATCGAAATCAAGTATGAACTCAGAATTCTTATAGACAGAGTATAGCCAGAGTTTCCTTAAGTTATTCCCAAGAACGATAGTCGATACCACCGATACAATCGCACAGATTGCACCTCTAACCGATGACTCGCATGAAATGTACAAAGCAGTTTTATCGCATCTCATTATTCATTCAAATAAATATACTACTATATATAATGTAATGTATCTTTCTCAGCTGCATCGCTCGCAATGTGCCAAACCTTCTTTAACTTTTCACTTGCCAATTGAACTCACTTGAATTATTTGATTTGATTAATCGTTAATCGATTAATCGCTTGCACGAAAACTCTTGTTTCGTTCTGTAGAAATTTGTCATTTTCGGTTTAAGATTTAGTAAATTACAACATCGATTTATACACACACAGAGAAAAAAAGGGTTAGTTGCAAAAAGATGGGGGGAGCAAAACACACATAAATGATAATTGTAACAGAACCGATTTGTTGGAGTTGGATTAGGGGGATAGTACGGTTAGTTTAGTTAGTAATTTGATTTGAAGTATTTGCTGTATAAAGTAAATTTTTGTTTTTGGTTTAGTTTTTGGGGGTTTGGTTTTTGTTTTTTTTTGGATGGATGGGTTGTAAAATAGTTAAATACACATACACATATACAGAGACAATTATAAAAATGTAAATGCTTTTGCTTTCAGTTAGAGGCTTAGAGCTTAGAGTTTTTTGGGAGTTGCAGTTAGTTGGAGTTATTGTTGTTGTTGATTTTTACCTAATACTTCTTGTTATCGATCCAGAATGATGCACACGTATGAATTCATTACTGGTTGTTGCAATGTGAAAATATGATTGTTTTTCATTTACAAAAAAGGTGTCAGGTACCCAAATATTCTTAATGAACTCTGATCCAACCGACAGTGTCTCTACACCAGGTCGTTTTCTATACGCTAAACGAGGATCGGTCCAAAATTGACGAAAGTAAAAATCCAATGTGAAGTCCTATACAAATTCACAATTCGATTCACAATACGGTTTCGATATGTTTGTTTTCGAGGGGGTAAAAGGTAGCAAAAAGAGATTGAGAGTAATTTCATATTAGTACAAAATTGATAGTCAGCACTTAAGTATATAGTAGTAGATAGTTATTTACGAGTACATATGTATGTAAGTAGTTCTACATCACTAATAGACTAGAAACGTAAAAGTTTTGTGTGTTTTATAAACAAAAATTTAATTTCAAATAACTAAAAAAATTCATAGAGAAACAGACAAAAAGAGAGAGAGAGAGAGTGAGAGGCAGAGAGAAGAGAAATGAGAAGGAAGGAGTTTTTTTTCTGGTAGGTCAAACAACGAATACACTTAACAAACACACAAAGTAAAGTAACTTGCGGCAAATGGAAATCAAGGAAAAATTCATAGCGTGCAACAATTTTTTCTTTATAATATTATACAAAGGGAAAAATAGGTTACATGGATGGGCTTATCAGGTGGGTTGTAGGGTGGATGGTGGATCTCTAGACGGCATGCAAAAACATTGAAAACAATTGAAACTTTGTACAGCGCTTTAGGGGGTATACTCAAAATCAAAGAAGAGTAGGAATCATATTAAATCAAAGTAAAATTAATTAAAATATATATTTAATTGGCTTATATACAGTAGAGTAGAGAGAGCAGAAGGGTGGTGGTACGGTTAAGCATATACAGAAAGTAGTACGGAAACCTCTCACAAATATTCATATGGATTTCGTTGCTGTGATGTGAAGTAGCTCGGCTTTTCTGGCTACCTTTGGCATGGAGTAGGGGGAGGCTAGGCTAGGCTAAGAATGTAACTACAACTATGGCAAAAAGGCGTTAGTATTGGATTGGTTGTTCACTTTATACAGGCGTATTATCGTTGGCTTATTCTGCTTGTCCTGCTGCAGTGCCTCGAAGCTGAAGCATTCTAGGTTATAGTAGGCACGAAAGCATTTTGGCCTGCCTTTGTGTGGATTGGTTTGGGTTTTGATTTGGTTTAGTTTTCAATTGGATTGGATTGGATTCGAATGGGGGAATTGTAAAACGACAAACAAACTTGGCTTTTGTGTACTCTGTTTGTATCTGTGTGTGTGTGTGTTTGTGTTGTGGATGTGCGAGAGTATGAGAGTGGTGGGTAGATAGGTCATAAGGGGGCGGGTGGCAAAGACAACTACTCGAGTTGTTTCTCTCAGTCTTGCATATCATTAAGAGTACGGTAGCGGATACGGATACGGGTTACGGGTTTGAGTACGGATTTGAGTACGGGTTTGAGTACGGGTATCTTGAAGCGCGTCACGTTGTTACTCTGTGACGTGTGGCGGCAAACAAGAGGCCGACAAGGCACACAAAAAACAAAAAATTAAACGTAAGGCCATGTAAATGTAAATGTTAAAGGTAAATGCAAATGTAAATGTAATAACAATAGTTGTAGTTGTAGCTTGTAGCTGGTAATAACATTTGTAAGTAGTTATAAATATTTATAGAGCCCACAGCCCACACACACTCGGTTTGCTTTTCCTGGGGGGCTGGGGTACTTTTTGGCAGTACTTTAACGCACGCTGAGCTTTTACGAGTATATCTAAATGGCATATGTATATGTATGTAGTATACTATCTACACACACATATCTATATATATGGTTGAATACGACTACACATATGTATGTATATATTATTTATGATGCGAAAATTGCACACGGTTCTCGTGGGTTGCCTGCAATCTTCTTCTCAGTTTTTGTTGTTTCTTTTTTTGGGGTAGGTTTTTTTTAAGTTCAAGCTAACAGATTTGGTTTCCACTCGGTTCACAGGCACCGCACAAAACAGAAAATAAAATAATTTATATATTTAAAAGTCCAACTGAAATTTAGCTAAATTAAAATCAGAAAATCGAAAATAAAACTCAATGTGGATTATGCAATTTCCTTAAGTTTCTAGACGATTGGGTTTGCTGGGTTGTCATCCTTATCCTTAACAAAAGGAAGGGTTCTCCTGGGCTTTGTTTTTTTTTAGTGGCGGTGGTGGCGGGGGTCAACCTGCTTTTATTTTCGGCATATACACACACACACACACCCAAAATCAACTCTAAATACGGATATTTATGTGCATGTTCTGTACGGGTTTACGGGTACGAGTAAGGGTACGAGTAGGGGGTACGAGTACGGGTACGAGTAGGGTTAAGGGTACGGGTTTGAGTACGGGTACGGATACTGGTACGAGTACGGGTACGTTTTCTATATATATAATATATAGATCGGAATGGGAATGTTGCTGCCTACAATGGCATCACAATTAACCCCAAAACGTGAGCGGGTTCTTCTATATCGAGTTGTTTGTTTTACTTTTTATATGTATGTATATATATATTTTTTTTATACCATTTACAATTTACATATGTATATATTTGTATGTCTGTAGGTTGGTTGGTGGGTTGTGGTGTATTTTTGATACCCTTGCCGAAAGGGATATTATGATTTTGGGTAACAGAAATTGAAGCATTTTGAACTGCAAAAAGTTGAATTTTACATAAGGAATCTTTATCTGAAAAAACTTGTATTATTCCGAGGATATTTCGATCTGCAAGGGTATCAAAAGTGTCGATTCCTGAGGGCAGTTCAGGCAGCTGGCCCTCCCTTTATTGTATTTTGTGCTTCGGTGTTTCTGTTTCTGTTTCTGGCTGGTATGTATGGGCCAACAGAGTCATGTTCGTTGTTGACTTGTGCCTGTGTTGTGTCATGTTGATTTTTACTGCCTCGCTGGATTGGATTGGTTTGGATTGGATGGGTTTTTCCTTATGTAAATGTTGTCTGCGTTGTCAGTGTATCCCGTCCCGAGTGTAGCTGAGTATCCCGAGTATTCGCGTATCTGTATCTGTGTATTTGTGTGTGTATATCTGTGTTGTTGTTGTTCTTGTTTCGGTTTGGCATTGGCTCAGTTTATTTTTGAATTATTTTCATTAGCAGCGTAGAATATTTTCCACAGAGAGAGAGACAGAGAGAGCGAAATAAACAAATATGTGAGAAATGTAAAAAATTGTCATGTGAGAAAATGATCAGGAAGGAAGGAACATGTTGTTTCTGCTTTGCTGTGTTATTGTTGTTAATGTGTTTTCTTTAGCTGTGATGTGACACACACATAAACATTTACATATGTACCACATATGTGTATGTGTATATATGTACATATATATTGTATAAGTTTCGTGTTTATCGGTTCGTGTTTAAGGTTCCTGTTGTTGGGCATATGTATGTTATTTTCGCATAAATTGATTGCCAAAGCCAAAAACGATATGGTAGTACATAGGTGCAGGTGTCGGTGGTTCATTTGTGTGTTTATTAACGTACGGCTGCTTGTTGTTTGTGTGTGTGTAAGTGTGTACTTGTGCGCTGCAGCACGTGTCATTGCGCCTAGCTGTATGCAATAGTGCGGTACTGCTGTGTGTGTGTGTGTATCCGTGTGTGTATCGGAGCTCTTCTTAAGTGCTTTGCAATGCTCTCAACGTAATATAGTTTGAGTATATATTTATAATATAATGGAATTCTCGTGTCTGCCAATTGAGATGTATTATCCCCATACGCCGATGGGTCTTCTGGTGCACTTCTTCTCTATTTATCGCACTCATGGCTGGTGTAATTACGATTAATGTGATAGATAATTGATAGAAAGCACCGATTTGAAATGAGTTGGATAGCAATTTAATTGTTGTTGTTTACTTTGAGTGGAAAATTCTATATAATCGAATAGTTCAAAACTCCCGAAGATTGTTTGAGTTACTTAAGATAGTCATAGAAATGATTTGGAAAAGCTGAGAAAAATTTGAATCGTTTAATCAATACGGAACGTGCGACAATGCGAAAAATGTTCAAATTTATTTCGGAAATGTATGTAGAAATTTAATGAAGCAGTTTAGCAGATGGAAAATCCCAAAATTTTAAAAATTTGGTTTAACCCTTGCCCACAAAATGTGTAAAATTAGTAGAAAAAAAGCACAAAAATAGACAAAATATATGATTACATTTTTGTTAAAGAAAACATCAAATAAATACAAATTTTGGATGTTTTTTAAAGCTCTTCCCATGGAAAATAAAAAAAGAAAATGAAAAGCAAAGAAAATGGAGACACAGAAACAGGCATATACGAGTCCACTTGCACATGTATGTACGAGTATGCTACGGCCATATAGTATGTATCATCGTTTTGACTAACACCGACATCGACACCGAGCTGGATTATATTTGATAGTAGTAGTAGTAGTACGAGTATATATATGTATGTATGGATTATGATATTCATTCATATTCATTTTGTTAACAAACACGCATGCGCGCAGCCTCTGCCAGTTTTGGGGCTGCTTTGATTAAAATTTTGGCTTATAATTTGTTGCATTTGATCAGATCACAACGAATACAATTGGGTAGCAAAATGTATATAATATATAGATATAAATATATATATATATGTATATATGAATATGTCATAAATATCTCTCGTTTCTCGCTGGGGTGGGGGGCCCAACATATTGTGTCTGTGTTTATGTGGGTGAGGATGGGATTGTGGTTGGATGTGAATGAACCTCAGCCATGTGCTGGATGAGACACGATAAATCAAGATTTATACAGCAATTAGATTGATTGGTTTTCTACCAATTTTCATGTCTCTGTCTGCTATCCATGGTGTGGTTGGGGGGGGGATGCAGTGAAAACGAAGACAAAGAAAAGCAAAATGGCAACAGAATAAAATGAAAATTGAAAAATCAATGAAAATTTCAAAGCAGCAAAAGTTGCGATAGATAGAGCTATAGTAGATGAAAGATTGATCAGCATATAGAATGCTTAAATCTGAAATATATATATTATATTCCCATTGAAGTGTGTGCACAATTGCAGTGTCAGTTTTTTGTCGTTGTTTGAGAAGCTTTGAACTGGTTTTCTTTAATGAATTATGGAACATTAAACGAACATTGCGAACATCTTGACATTGAAACCATAATAACAGAAACAATAAACATATTTATATGCAATATTTTTTGGCAATGCATATTGCAATCAACAATTTATAATAATTCTTTCACACAACACTTAATTTGCAGAACTTTGTATATACAAATGGTATATCGTATTTTGTATAGTAGAGGATTATTTGCAGTTTGCTTTGAATCGGAATTGGAACTGTCGAAACGTAACAAAAGAGTACGACTTTAATGATATAAGTGAATCAAAATTAATTGCAATGAATTTGTATGTCTGTTGCCAATTAGTAAAGTTAAATAAAAAGTATATGGATATATGCTAAGACACAAAATGAGCTTAAAGCAACAGATAGACAGACAGAGAAAGAGAGAGAGTGATATTGAGATATATAGTATATATATAGAGACAGCGAGAGACAGAGAGAGAGAGCGAGAGAGAGACAGTTAGAGGTATAGATAACAGGAGAGAGAGAGAGAGAGAGACTGAGAGAAATAAGGAAGTATACGAGTAGTTTTTATTATGAATTCTTTTTTGTTAAAAAAATAATTAAAATCAAAAGAAAAACGTTTTGTTGGTTGGTTTGTTTTTTCTTTTGTTTTATTGCTGTTGTATTTGTATGTTGTGTATTATTTTGTTGTGGTTTTATTGTTGTTTTTTGTGGTATATATGTATTTTTTTTTAACGTATGTACCATGAGAACTTCCGAAACCGAACTGATACTGAGGACATACATTGTGACGCCAACCTCCACAGGGGGACCTGCAACATATACACACACACATGGATTTATGGACATTTTTTTTAAACAATTTCATTTCATTTTTTTTTCATTTTTGTTTCATTTTATTTCATTTGTTGTTGTTTAATTATTGTCGTTGGTTTGTTACAGTAGTAGGTAGTTCTTGTAGTTGTAGTTGCTTCATGTTAGAATTGACTCGAAAAAAACCCCAAAAAAAAACCATATACATATATGTGAACAGTAGAACAATGAACACAGAGTACGCATATTGTTGGCGCGCACTGTGCGCTGCCATTAAGCGTATGTTGTCGTTGCCTACCTTCGAGCGCTCTCGCTGCTGGAGCATACAAAATATTCTGGTGGGGGTGGGGCGGGTTGGCATTGCTTGCTTTTTATTTCAAACTCGCTGTGTGCCGTTTAATTTCCATTAGCAAAATGAAATATATTTAAAGTACTGTTGAAATATATATTTTAAGTACAGTTGACAGTTGTTTGTTTAGTTTTGCCAAGCGGTGCGCTATGTTTTTTTTTTTTTTTTTGCAAATTACCAACTAAATTTGTGCTTATGTATATTTTTTCCTTTTTTTATTTGCACGCGCCGAATGAAAACCAAATCAGTTAACTATGCTGATTGCTCTATTTGCTTGAGTGTAGCTTTTGGGTATTTTTTTGTTAGTTGCTAGAATCAAAAAATAAAATAAAACAAATGCCAAAATCTAACAATTATTGAAAATATATTATATTTACTCATATTTTGATAGCGATTTAACACACCATTTTAAGGATTTGTTTTGCTTTTGCTTTTGCTTTGTTTGCTTTGCTTATTGGTAGTTTGTTTCTTTTGTTTTTATGGGAATTTGCGATTTGGCAGCAGTATTATTATACATAGTAGAATGATATTGATCTGTAGGCTCTTTGAGTTGTATGAGTTATGTATGGGGGGGCCTATAAAAAAAGAAAGACAAAACAATATGCAGTGAAGTGTCATGAGTGTCATAAGAGTAGATCTGCTGTGAAATTCTAGACTTCGTTTCGATATATACACGGAATCGGATGGGAAAGGGTGAGAGGAGAGGGCTGTTGTTGTTGTTGCTGCGACTGTTGTTTGTTGGTGAGAGTGTGTGTGTTGGATAATTTTGCTGTGCTCGACCAATTAGACATACACAAACACACACACAGAGAGAGAGAGAGAGAGAGAGAGAGTTAAAAGTAACGAGAGCAGAGTGAGAGCAGCAGGAACTAAAGTCCTTGCTTTGGCTGAGAGTTGAAGAAGTTGAACATAAAAAGCTTTTGCCAATCGAATAGAGGGGGAGAGAGAGAGAGAGTCAACATTTAGTTTACAATGTGTTTTTGGAGCGATGCTGAACGAGGGGGAGTACTGGACTGGAAATTGTTGGTTGGGTGTGAGAGAAACAGGACAAATCAGGACGCCTTGCCCTTTGCTTTGGAGTGCCATTGAATGGTTCTGTGTCGATACACAGACCGAAAATACCTACGAAAAACACACACAGAGAAAACAGAGCTGGGGCCCAAAGTTTATTCACTTTGGACTTTAGAGTTTGCAATTGCTTGGAGAAGGAAGGAGAACCTCACTAAAACACAGCGGCTATAAAACGAAACCGAAAGGCCAGGAATACAAAATATTTGAAAGAGTTAAGAGAGATTTGAGTACTATAAAAAGAACAGAGATTTGAGTACTATAAAAGAACAGAAAAAGAAAAGAAAATGGAAATGGAATAGAAACGAATATAAATACAAAAACTGGGGTATGTGATAAGAAAATTGCAACTAAAACACTTTTCAACTGGTGTACTTTGGTCAACAGTTACAAAAACTAATAAATCGCTTTAGGCTATATATATTTTATGTGTGTGTAAGTGTGTAGAGAGAGAGATATTACATACAAAGCAAAACAGTTGAAATAGTACCATAAAAAACAAGACTGAATTTTGTGTCAGTGTGTGTGTATGTGTGTGTTAAACTAATGCACTGTGTCGAAATCAAACAAAAAGTAGACAAATAAAAAACTTGAAAGAATAACTCCAACAACAAAGACCAAAGACAGAGTTAAGAGATACAGATAGGATTACAGATAGGAAAGATTGATTGATTGATAGACAGATACAGATACAGAGAGACAGAGATAGAGAGAGAGAGAGAGAGTATGCGAGAGAGAGAGAGAGGCGCTTAACGATAATAGAAAGGTACAAGGTTCATTTTGTTGTTGTTTGTTTGTTTGTTGTGTTTGTTTGTACCATTTTCACTTCTGAGAGCGAGCTGATCGATAGCACATACATGGTGACTCCGACTTCGACAGGAGGTCCTGCAAACACGTATGTTTTAGTTTAAGTTTTTTAGTAGATGAATGCAGTAAAGATATACAGTTAAGTTATATAGCATATCTATATGTATCTAATGTTCGTTTATGCTGCCCTACAACAAAATTTGATTGGATATTCATTCGCCCCTAGCTTGCTGTTTCCGTTCAAGTCGCAGTTTCGGTTACTTTATTTGCGCGGTTACTATTGTTGTATATTGGCTAGATTGTTGAATGTGTGGAGTCTGGATTGGTTTTGGATTGTTCTACTTACCACCATAATTGGGTCTTACTCTTTTGTCGTAGCTAACACTAAAGGAGTCGAGTATAGCGGATATGTTTACGTCACCCAGCATGCTGCCACCGCCAGTTCTGCAAAAAGAGAGAAAGAAAAGAAAGATTTGATTTCATTATTTCATTAGTTTGAATTTTGAGTTGATTCAAACACTAAACAAAGGGCACCCATTTGTCAGGCAGGGGTAGGGGTAGGGCTAGGGGCATGTGCAGGGGCATGGTTAGGTGCAGGGGTAGAGCTATGAATCTATAACGTTTTGTATTTATATTTTTCAACTATTTGTTTGTTGCATTTGTTGCCAATGCTGTGGCAGTATCCTGTTGTCTTCGTGTGTGTTTGGTTGTGTGTTTGTGTGTGTGGCAAGGACTTTTAGCGTTTCCTGGAAAAATGAACTGACAGCAGAAGCGTCAACACCGAGGCATTGCGCTCGACGGTCGGTTGCAGGTTAAGTGCGCTGCTTCTGCCTCTGCCCCACCCCTCCATGCTATCACTTTTTCCATGTGTGAGTATCTGTGTGTGTGTGTACGCTTCTGTTTGTGTGTGTGGGTGTGTGCTACTTTCGCTTTATGCGGCATCAAGTGCGCCCACACACGAATAATATATATATATATATATATGTGTCTGTTTGTATATGTAATATTTATTGCATGTGCCTGGCAATGAAGGCAGGCAACATACATATATATATACATGTATACGACCCAGGGCAAGTCCCAGGCACAAGCCAGGCAAGCACCAGGCACCAGAGTCACCAGGCCGAGGCACTTCAATGCCTGTTTATTTGCGTCTATTCTACGCTAAACTGTGCTATTAAAGCGCGTTTGTTGTTAGTTCAACTCTGGCCGAGCCGAGCCGAGCCATGCCACTGCACTATGGTCCCAACGACCACTTTTTGTTGGCCAAAATTAATAACTCGCGAACGAAACAAGATATTTGGATTTGGTTTTTGCATTGGGTAGATATAATCAATAGGAACTGGGGTAACAAATAAAATGGGTGTGGCACCGCCCCTTTTTTTTAAATGCATATTTAAATTTTTAGTTATAGTGAATTACGAGTATTGAGTATATTTTCAACATGTATATTAAGAAATCAATTAAATTGATTTTTATATATTTTAATGGGGCGTGGCACGCCCAAAAGAAATTTTTATTTAAAAAATCAAATTTTTAAAAAGTTGCCGCTAAGAGAAGAACGCTTTTGATGAGGTGTTCTGAAACATAAAATAATAAATTGAGATATCTGGGCATAAGAATAAAAGTTTTTAAAACAAATGCGAGTTCGTATTTGACTTGTATTCGTGCGATCATGCTTGCGGCTTGAATCAATAATTTGATTTTTCCTTCTTCCGATGCTACAAGATCTTCAGCCCACCTTCTTTTGTGGTCTACAACATTTTTGAAGTGTGATGGCAAAGGGCGACCCACTGGTTTTAAGGCTTTTTGAACACTTTCCTGTATATTTAGCCAATCCATATACTTTCGATTAACGTCTCTGTATTTGCCCTCCATTTTTTTCCATTTTGTTGCCAAACGATAACAAAAACTCATAAAATTGTCTTTAAAGGCTTATTAATTTCATTTGAAATGTCACCATTAAGTTTAATTTTCAAATAATTGAGTTCTTTTTGCATGTTTTTCGCTTCTCTGATGTTCACGCGGCAAACAATTCGTCATTTTTGATTTTGAGGTTATGTTCTACTAATGCAAATTATAAAATTTGTGGTGAAATGTGGGATTTTCTACTATATACATTTCAACAAGAATTGATAACTCTACGAAATACAATAGGTTTCAGGGTTGGAATAGGTTGGAATCAAAAGTTATGTCTATTCAAAAATCAGTTTTCTTTCCGAATTGTCATATGTAAAACGCCTCACTTGAACCTCAAATTACAAAGACATCACAAATACGAGATACAGGAAACTTTACAAAACACGTAGTAGAAACCCGACTGATTAAAAATACAATACAAAAAATTTGATCAGTTAATCGTATTTTTCAATTTATGAGAGATTTAAAATTGCTATTAAATTTGCACTTTTTCACTGCGCGTGCATGTGAGTGACAACGGCTGTTTTAACAGCTGATTTCGCGAATGTGGCGCCATCTATGGAAATTTCGGGTATGCAACTTTTATGGTCACTCTTTTCTAATACAGTTCGATCAAAAAAAAAACGGTTACTTCTTAACTTTCAAAAATGGGTTTTGGCCAACAAAAGTGGTCGTTGGGACCATAGTGCACTGGGTTTTGGGTGTACTCCGGGGCACACACACATGGGGGCCCTCAGCTGCTCGAGCCATGTACCATACCAGACTTGATACTACATAAATACGTGTACGAGTGTATGTGTATAATGTATGTGTTTGTGTATGGCGTATAGCTTGTGAGCAAAATCACAATTTAATAAAAGTTGCGCCTGCAAATAAACACACTCCGCCGCCCCTCGCCACAAATGAGCTGCGACCAAAGTTTGTCTCTTGGATCGCGCGTGCGCGTCCGTCGGAACATCGCAAACCTCGAAACCTCGGAACTGGGGAACTGTGAAACCTCAGAGCCACGAACAGAGCAAGGCCCCCCCACCCTGTTGTGTGTGTGTGTGTGTCTTTGTGGCTTGTTTTTTGCTTTCATTTGTATCGGAAATATGCATATATCTGGGCATATTTTCTAATTTGCACAATTTGCAGCAGTCGGATGGCAAGTGGCGATTGTTATGGTTTGATTTGTGTCGATTTGATGCGATTTTAATATTTGCAATCAAGAGCCTGGGCGTGCCACTCTACCTACACACACTCTCTCTTTTGCTTCTTTTTTGGGGAAGAGAGTACACAGCCACCCAACCAACCACCCAACCACCCACCATTCTGTCTCTCTCTTTCTTTCTTTCTCTCTCTCTCTCTCTCTCTGTCTGTGTGTGTGTTTTTGTTTTGCGCTCTTGCTTCGCTTGAGCTTTAACCCAAGTCGATTTGCGGCCCATTGTGTATACGCAGCGTGGGCATCAAAGCGAAAGCCGACGGCAAAAATGGCAGCCTATTTATAAATGTATATGAAAATATACACGCAGAGAGTAAGGAAGTGCCTTCACCCCGCTGCTGCCTGTTGTTGCTGCCTCTTGCTGCTGTGGCGCATGGCCTGACAACAGTTGATATGCGGTTTTACTTTTTGGGGTGCCTCTTGTTCGTTGCCCGTTGTTGATAATGAAAAAGTTTTGATTGCTATTTGATTTGAGTTTTAGATTATGTGTGTGAGTAGTCCGCTATTCTCTCTGTGTGTGTGTGTGTGTGTGCCAAGTACCATGCTGCGTATGCGCAATGTTTGCTGCTGTTCATTTGCTGCTGCTGTTACGCTCTAGCCTGTCCGCCCCATCCTCCACCCAGCACTAACCATTAAAGTTTAATTTATGCACTGCCGCTACTTTTGCTGGCAGGTGCTGTCAATAAGTTTTTGACAGCTTGCAATAAAAATTACTTGAAGGACGCGCCAAAAACTTTTCGATTGCCGCTCCCTAGCCCGTTGCCCGTTGCCTGCTGCTGTCGTTCCCCAGGCGAAACGTGGCGTATACGTAATATGCAAATGTGGCAATGCCTTGCCAGTGCCAATGCCTTGCTATTGCCTTGCCTAAGTGAAACTAATATTATGCTCAACGTATTGTCAAATAATTTATGCAGACGCATGCGACAGTCATGCGACAGAGCGAGAGAGAGAGAGAGAGAGAGAGGTAGTTTGCTGTGATGTGTGTGTGTGTGTGTGCTTGTCGTTAAGTGCACTACAAAATGTCAATAGGTCGTACTTAAGGCATCAAATATTTGCCTATTGATCGCTTCCCCCCACAATTGCCACTCCACGGTAGCAGCATCTGCAGGAGTGCTGTGTGGGGGGGTGGAGGGGCGCATATATGTACGAGTACTATCACTAAGTATACAGTTTGTGCAACATGCAATTAGCTGCGCGCAACGTAAGTACGTGGAAGTTTTGTTCTTGCTACACGCTCTTCTGCCAACAGCAACAACTGGCAGAAGAAGCAGAAGAATAACCGTAACCGTAACTGTTACTGTAACAAAATAACAAAAACAACAAAAAATGGAAAGTCATGCGCACGACAGCCAAGCCCAAAACGTGTCGCCTCAAGTGCCACGCCATCTTATCGCTGGGCACAGTTTGTTGCCTTATCTTGAGGCAATGCACGTTTACGGCTGCCTCTTCGCATGTGTATGTATGCGTGTGTGTTTGTGAGTGGGTGTGGCTGATGGTCAGTGGTATGTGTGCGAGAGTAAAACTGTAAGAAATATTGTCGTTATTGTTTGTTGTCGTTGTCTTTGTTGTTGTTGGCACTGTGTCGCTTTTGTTGTCGTTTTTAGTGGCACTTTGAGTGCCAGCCATTACGTATACGCTGCGTTGGACACGCGCCATTGCATAAATTCAAGTGAAACGTTAAAACAAAGCGGAAATGCGAGAGAACTACTAGCAAATATTATCTTTCTTTTAGCGTTTTCTGCTTTTTGTCTTTGTCTTCATCTCCGCCTGGCTGAATGGCTCGTTGAATGCCTGGCAACCTGCCTCCTGCCTGTCTACCATCTCCGCTTCCCCATATCTCTGTCCCTGTCAGGGCAAGAGTCTTGGCAACGCCAACGCAGAGATAAGCACAAAGTTGGTTTAGGCCTTTCCCCACTGCGCAGTAAAACACTCTGCCGAGTGACTGCCAGTGGGTCGAACTGCCTCCTGCCTACTGGCTCCCGGACCAGCCTCCTTCCTCTTCTGTCCTGTCCTTGCTGCTTGGGGGCGAGTGTGAGTAAGCGTTTTTTAATAAAGTGATAACTTGATGCCTGACAGCAGCCTGACAGTCGCTAAAAATAAACACATCCGCTTAATAAGCCAGTGGCAAGAGCCCAGCAGCAGCAGCAGCAGTCCAGCCAGGACAGTCGGTTAGCAGCTCCCAAGATACACAGGAAAGACTCTGCCACGACAGGGGGACACACACAGAATAACTATTATGTGCTAGTTGTTTGGCCAAGTTGGACCACGCCCAGTGGCAGCCTGACACAGCAGCTGCTTCCGATTTGATCTTTAAGCCATTTTCCTTTACATTACAGGCAAATCTTCAATTGAAGTCTTTGGCCTGCTTTGTCTCGAGGATCGTTTGGCCTTTTGATTAAATTCAACTCAATCCGATTCCAAATGGGGTATTGAGAGAAGCAAGAGAAAGAGCAGGGGATGGAGTGGAGAAGGGGATGAGTGGATAGAGTGGATGGCGTGGATGAGAGTGGCTGTGGCAAGGTAAATGCATAAAAAATTGAATTGCATTTTGGTGAGTCCTTGACATTTTGTGTAAAATGAACAGCAATTGGCAGCAGGCAAGGCAAGGCAAGGCAAGGAAATAGTTTCCTTTCCCCCCTCGCTATCTGGAATTGTGTTCGGCGGGGGTGAGGTAAATGTGCAAAAAATTAGATCTGCCTTGTCCGGGGCTTTATTAAATATTTGAAAAGCAGCTGGCAACGGCTGGCAAAGCACACAGTCTCTCTCTCTCTCACACACACATATATATACATACAAGGACTAAAGAAAAGCTGCAGGATGCTGCTAGCAGTCGGCTGGCAGTAGGATAGGGCTCACTTCGAGATGCTGCCCCTTCGACCCGCGTCGGACCGTTTGTAGATATTTTCAATCATACTCAAAATGTGAAGGAACAACAATTTACGCTCAATGACACTCGATGGCGAGCTGTTGACGCTGCCTCTGCCTACGAGTGATGCAGCTGCCACACACAAACACACACATACACAGAAATAGTAAGGCAGCTGAGGCTTGACTGGCTGGCTGGCTGGCTGGCTTGCCCCATGGCAGGACGACAGGCAGTCTCCGCCTGGTTGGACGCGAACCCGGGTGGTCTTTGCTTTTGTCGCTGCCACTTTGGCATTATCTGCTATCAATAAATTCCAAGTGAAGTGGGCACTTGTGTGGCAAGTGGAGCACAACGGGCGCACACAGCAGGGGCTTCGGTGGCAGCCAGCAGGCAGGCAGGCAGCAGGCAGTCTTGTGGCCGGGCGTGGCACAGCAGCCTGAGCTTTTGCCTTGCCAGGAAGTGGCAGCGTGTAAAGTGAGCAAAACTGTGTCGCTCTGGCCTTTAACCTTTTTGGGGTGGCGTATGGGGGGGCATGGGAATGGGGATGGGGTATGCGGAATGGGAATAGAGATGGGATTGGATGGGGGGATGGGGGTCTTGGATTGGGTAGACCTGGGACTTTGACTCGGCAAAGCTGTCATTTTGTGTTGCACACTCGTACACTTTGTGGCGGCGCCTGTGCAATGTTGCATGAAAAAGTAGCGTAAACTTTTGCCCAAGCTGCCTCTGCCTCTGCCTCTTTGCCTTTGCCACTGCCTCTTTGCCTGATTTTCTTTTCCCTTATGCCAGTGCCA
The DNA here is from genome assembly GCA_009664405.1 of Drosophila bifasciata. Lineage (NCBI taxonomy): Eukaryota > Metazoa > Arthropoda > Insecta > Diptera > Drosophilidae > Drosophila > Drosophila bifasciata. The sequence continues at coordinate 45,044,958 of CM019043.1, forward strand.
CGGCTTGTGCTTTGTGCCCTGTGCCTTTTTGGCCCAAATAAACAGCACACAGCTGTGTGTGTGTGTGTGTGCGCCTTAGAGTCGGTCTCGACTTTTGCCGACTTTTGCCACGACATTTTCGATTTTGGATTTCTTGTTACGCCCGGCACTGCCACTGGCACCAGGGCATCATGCCACGTCGCGTGTATCTCCCCGTGTCCTCGTCTACAACGTCCTCGTACCGGCACGCGATCGTGTAATCCCATAAACGTGCATTTGTACTTGAGTACGTTGAGTCGTTGTCGTTGCTGTTGTCGTTGTCGCAGTGGAAGTCAGAGTCGGATTTGGAGTCGGTTTCAGGAGTCGCAGTCATCGCAGCCCCCTTTTGATTTGCCTAATTTGCCAGGTTGCCATGTTATGCAAATGTTTGTGGCTCTGTGTGGGGCGCCTAAATATTTACTAATGAGCGTCAACCCAAAAAAACGAGAAAGAACGTACGGAGTCGCTGTAAACGCGACTCTACTTTTATACCCGTACTCAGTCAGTAAACATGTGATTTATGTGGAATTTTCAAATCAGTTTTTACATTTTACATTTATTTGATGCATCTGTCATCTACATCTACATCAGTTTTCACAACAACACACGTACACTGCACGAGACAGAGCGTGCAAGTGTGAGTGTGAGAGAATCAGCAGCAGCAACCTTCAAAATAAATGTATATTTTGTTTTGGTTGTAGCGGCGGCCGGGGCAGGTCGCTGCTGAAAATTCATTTCATCATTGTGGCTACAATAATGATCCGATCTGGACCAAATTCGGGAATCTGGTAGATATGGTCATTTTCTACAATACTGCATTTTTGGTTTTTTTCTATCTTCAAAATTGTGGATTTTCGTCTTTTGGGGGCGGAAGGGGCGGGGCGAAATTTTGAAATACACTTGTTCAGGTTTGGTATCACAGGAGTCTTGGCCAAAAGTTTGGTTGCTCTAGCTCTTATAGTCTCTGAGATCCAGGCGACACAAAATACAAAAAGCAAAACGACTCGATTTTTGTGTGAGTGCGAAAGGGATGGAGCGAAGTTTTTTTCGTATATTTGCCTCTATTGTGGCTATATTAATGATCCGATCCGATTCAGATTTGGGCCGCTGATAGATATGGGCTGTCTCTATGATTCTGCATTTTTAGTTTTTTGTTATTTTCAAAATTGTGGCCGCCACAGATGTGCGCCCTTTGTGGGGGCGGAAGTGGGCGGGGCGAAATTTTGAAACACTTTTCTAGGAGTGAGATATCACATCAGTCTGGATAAAAGTTTGGTTGCTCTAGCTCTTATAGCCTTCGAGCAATGGGCGACAAACAAGACGGACAGACGGACAGACGGACAGACGGACAGACAGCAATTAGCACAAATACAATATACCCTTTTACTCTTCGAGTACGGGTATAAAAAAGAAGGGGGCGAAACAAAAAACAGAGAGAGCGACCGAACAACCAGCAACCAACAACCAGAGCCCTGGCTCTGCATAATTTGTGTGATTAAGTTGACAGAACGCGACGGCTGTGGCAGTGGCAACAGCAACCAGCAGTGGCAACAGCAATGGCTGTGGCAACGTTGACAACTAATGCCACAAATGCGGCAATTTCTTTGCGTTGTCCGAATGTGTTGTCCGCGGTTGTGGTCTGCCACTGCCATCCCCTAGGATGACAAAAAAAAGGGTGTGTCTCCTCTCTCTTTCTCTCCATCTCCTGCTGCTCTCTGTGTGTGTTTGTGTGTGTGTGTTTGTGGGTATGACAAGTGCCAATCAGTTGGGCAGTACCGCGACTGTGGGCAGGGGCGCAACCTAGTCGAATCCTTGTACAATTGTTTCCAAAAACAAACATCAGCCACTGACCGAGTGTCCACTGGGTGTCTATCCAGTGTCCACTGTTCGCTGTCTGTCTGTCCAGTGTCCGCTGTTCGCTATCTGTCTGTCCAGTGTCCACTGACGGCTGAGTAATTACAAGACCATCGAGTGGCAGTTGTCATTTTTCAGTCCCTGCTGCCATTTTAATGACTGCCCCATGCAAATGTGACAATGACGATGTAGATATGGCACTAGTTCCACACAGCTCTAGCACCAGCTTTGGCCTAATAAATGGGCTGCACTTATTCAAATTGTCATAGCGAAAGAGAGAGAGAGAGAGAGAAACATTTGTTTAGGGCCCATACAGGTCAAAACAGGCTGTCATACTGCCGCCTAATTAGCGCTCGACAAAGTTTTTGAGCGCATTTTGCACCAAAAATGATTTGAATAATCATAAATTACCATGAATTATGACTCCTTTGGGGGTCGCAAACACCTCAAATACAGAGCACAGTGGCCAGCACGCACCTGTCGCCCTGACGTGCGCTCGTCCCAAGGCTGTGGGGCGGAACGGTCTGGGCTGGTCATGGCTGGACTGGGTTTGGGGATAGCCAATGCAGCAAAGTGTCAGCCCCAAAAAGCAAATTTATTGTTATAATAACTGGCCAACTGTAGTTTTTCCATTGTTCACAGAGTGGTAGGAGGGAGTGGGGGGAGGAGTGTGTAAGAGGAGTGTGTGAGTAGTGTGTGCGAGGAGTGTTAGAGTAGTGTAAGAAGAGTGTGCGAGGAGCGTAAGAGGAGTGTTAGAAGAGTGCTAGAGGAGTGTGCGAGTAGAGAGAGTGTTTGCCGTGTGACCCAGGCCTAACCATTACGTATATTTTTGGGGGTCATAATTTAATGCGAATTATACGCAAAGTATGGCCCGCTATGATGTTATTAACCTAATTGATAGTTGTAAATGTCACTAATTGAGTAAATGCCTAACCACCGACCCATCCCTGCCAAACATTCGCACTCATGAGTGGCTTAATTACTAACAGAAATGAATGAAATTTGAATCACAAAGTGTAATGCAAATGAAATAATACTCACGCCGCCTGCACTGTGTGGATCCGTTTGTGTCCCGTTTCCTGTGCGATCAGTGCCATATTGATGGCCAGCCAGATGGTTAGCAGCGGTGTGCGGGGCAGGGGCGCCATTCTGGCCAATTTCTCCATTCTTGAATCACTCATGGTGGTGGTGGTGGTGCTTGTTGTTGCTGTGTGGTTTTTCTTTTATTTGGAAGTTTGGAAAAGTTTCGGGGTGTTTGTTGTTGTTTTTTGGTTGTTTTTTTATATAGAGAAGATTGTGTGCTGGAGTTTTTCTTTTTTTTTGTTTTGTTTTGCTTATTTAAAATGGTTGGCGTGGCGCTTGCTTCTCGTAGTTTTGCATTAAAAATTTAAGTAATTTTTTGTTGTTGTTCATTTAGTTGCATATAAAGTAAGTTGTTGTTGTTGTTGTAGTTGTTGTTTTTTTTGTTGGGTTACTTGATTTGTTGTTGCTGTAGTTGCAGTTATTAGTCAAAGGTTTTTAGTTGCTCCTTTAGTTTACTTTGTTAGCTGCTTTTTCCCCCTTTTCGTCTTTTTTTTTTTTGCTCTTTGCTGTTTGCTGGCTCTACTTTTGCTCCTTCGTCGTTCGTGGCTTTTTTCCGCTTTCCGTGAAGTCTCTCAGTCAGTGAGTTAGTTGGTTGTTTAGGCAGCGAGGCATTCAGTCAGTACTTCAGTGCATGTGTATATATGTGGGTAAGAGTGTGTTTCTGTGTCTGTCTGTGTGTGCGAGATGGCTCTCTTCCCGCTTCACACTCTTTCTCGTTTCGTTCTTCGTTTCTGGGCGCTATTTCCGTAGAGGGTGTGTGTGTGTGTTTGGGGGGATAGGGGGAGAGATCGAGTCACAGCACAGTCCGGACAATCATCAGCGGATCACTACTCCTCCACTTCTTCGGCGTTACATTAATTTCTGTTGCTGCTGCTGTTGTTGTTATTGTTTCTCCTTCTCCTTCCTCTTCCCTTTGCTGTCCCGCTGTTCGGCTCGTAATCAGGTTACTTCCTGCTTTTCCTGCAGCCTCCGCTCTTTTTTTTTCTGAGATTCTTTTCGGTCTTTTGCCCTCTTTGCCACTCTTTGCCGCTGCTGCCTTTATTTACTTTTAATTACTTCTATCCTGACGAGATTCCAGCAGCCCCATACTCATACTCGTATCCTTGTGTATCTGTGTGTGAGTGCGCCTGGGACTCGCTGTTAGGTGAGCGAGTGGGGGGGAGTGTGTATGTGTGGGTGAACGCTTTGCAAATTCCTTGAAATTGAGCCTTTCGTTGCCTTTCCTGCCTGATGTCCTGTGGGGAATCTGGCTGGCGGGGAGGGTTCTTGAGTGAGTGTCTGTGTGTGTGTGTGTGTGTGTGTGTATGTTGTGTGTGTGTGTGTGCTGTGTTAGTCGAGCTTCAGCAGAATGTACATTCTGTTATCCCTCAACGTATCGTTCGCTTTCGCTCCTGTGGTTCCGCTCCAGCACCCCGACACTCTCCGGCAGCCCACACTCACAATGCGCTGCTCATTTAATAATTACAAAAAATATCCGCACTGTTCATGTTTCCGTTTCCTTCTTGATGTTGTTGTTTGTTTGTTGCTTTCCCCTATCTTTAGATGCTATTTTCGGTAACCCACTAATTTGGTATCAGTTGCCATCAGGCATCAGTTTTAAATTCTTCCTGATGTGTTCCGGATGGTCTCAGCTTCGGTTTCAGTTTCAGTTGCGGTGCCAGAGCTTCTTCTTGGTGGTTTCTGAGTTCGTTCGTCATCCAAGCGGACGCTCCATCTCATCGCCTGTTCAATATCCTTGCTGTTGCTCCAGTGGGCTGCTGCTGCTGCTGCGTTTGTCCGTTGTGCGGCTGTTCTTGTACTCTGCGGAATGCCTGCAACCTGCTCGTCTCTCGATGCTTGCCGTTGGTGTTGTAGTTGCAGGCTGCCTGCCTCATTTTACTTGTGTCCCGTGGTGGAGTCGCCTTTCGCTTTAACTTTGGGCATTTTTTTTGTTGTTTTAAATGGCCAACTCGGTTGCGTCTATCGTCTGGGGACTAGGGGACATATTTGCTAGATACTTATAGTCTGTCCTATATTAGTTTTTTTCTTAGCCTTAACACTGCAAAAATTAACGAAAAATGTGTATGAAAAAACAGTTTAATTGTGGGTAAGTTTTTGCTTTGATTTTTACTAAGGATTATTTTGGAATAATTTTTAGCCGATATATTTAATTATATATGTATATTTTTAATATTTTTGGTAATTGGTAATCAATTGAGTTGAATTTATTTTTGCAATTGTTTGCCAGATTATTAGCACTTTTTTGTTTAACATTCTGAATTTTTATGAATTTTTTAAAATTTTGATTATTTTTTAAATTAATTTTTTAAATATAAGTTGCTTGATTTTGTTTTAATATTTGATTTATTTTATGAGCATAACAGTTAAATGTATTATCACACTTTTTGTTACAAGAATTTGTTGCATTTATTTTTTAAATATATTTTTTTTTATTTTTTAATCCAATTGAATTGAGGTTTTTTTGTAGTTTTTTTCACTATATTTTTAACATTCACTTTTAATATTTCAACATTATTTTATGTTTATGTTTTCAATGTCTTTCCACTTGAGCAATTTTTAAGTATTTTATTTTTAATCTTATTATTTTAAGCGTTTTAAATTGTTTTATACAGAAATTAGGGCGCGTCGCGTTTTTTTTTCTTGATAATTTCACGCTTTTGCCAAAGAAACATCTTCATACACACACACACACACTTAAGCAGAGACGCATGCATGCACACTCAAACTAATTTATACACGCATACATAAGCATTCACTCAGCCAAGCATACACACACATCCACAGAGAACCCCTACACATACACATATACAGAGCACAGAACAGGCAGTAGCAGAGTCAGAGCCCAGACACTTTTGTATAGATTTTCGTTGAGTTTGCCGTTTTCTTGGAAAGTTTATTTCAGCTCTGCGAGTTCTGGGCCTGCCGTTATTCCGTCCGTCACATTTTCTCAGCTGAGCGTTTGAAAACCGTTTGGCAGGCCAGGCAGTTGGCCAGCAGTCTGTTGGCCAGCTAGGAGCCAAAGCCGAGCATTTCGGCAGGCTTTGCAGACACACACAGAGAGAGAGCGTGAGAGAGAGCGCGCGCGAGAGAGCGTCGTGGCCAAAAATAGCCTGAGCCAGAAACAGTGCCTGAAAGTATGCTACACGGTCTGCAAAGCACGCTCTGGTCGCTCTCTCTCTCTCTCTCTCTCTCTCTCTCTCTCTCTCTGTGTGTGTTTGTGTCGGTTAGCACCTTTTGTGTGCTCTGGTGTTGCCTTGTTGTTATCCTTTTTGGCTTTTTTGCAGAAATGTCACCGTGCACTCTCCGAACTGGCAACCCCGGCAGTTACACTCTGTTTAGCATAAACGCTTGCTACTTGGCTCCCAAGTCGGCCTCTCATTCCCCTCCTGCTTCTGTTCCCTCTTTCACCCATATATATATCTATCATCTAGCTATGTGTGTGTGTGTGTGTGTGGCTTTGCTTTTGTATTGGTTTTTGTTTTTATAAATTTTTCGCATGTGATTTGTATGCCACACACTTTTTGCTTGGTCTTTTTCTTTTGCTTGTTTCCTTCGTTCTTTCTTTCCTTGTGGGTTTTCAAGGGACTTTTTATTCTTTTGCAAATTTCTCGCGCTTTCTAGCACTGCTTTTTGTGGCTCACATTCGCACATATCTCGTTAATTGGTAAGCATGCGTTTTCCCCCCCACTGTCCCCCCATGTGTGTGTGCTTGTGCTGGTAAGCATTTTCTTGTGCCTTTGCTGTGATTGCTTTTTGCGGCAAGCCACACACACACACACATACACACACACACAAAAAGAAAGAAGAAAGGCTTTGTCAAGGCAACGACATAGAGGAGGTAGGGGTTGCTGTGGGGTCTGGGCATTGTTTCAACTTGACAAAGAAAAGCTAGCTGTAGGCTCGGTTTTGTATGTAAATTCCCACACAAACACACAACCATGCACATATGTATGCAAATATGTGAGTGCTGCTTTCACCGGCTTTACCCCCACCACTCTCTCTCTCTCTACCCCTCTCCCTGTGCGTTTGTGCATATTTTATATTCAATGATAAGAGTTTGACATTAATTAAAATGGCAAGAGTTGCTCGCGTGTGTGCGGCGCGCTCACATTCGACATTTTACATTTCACTTGCAACTGGAGCTTGGGGTCGGGTTTGGGGGTAAATTTATGCCCAGAGCCTGCCCCCTGCCCCTATCCCTCCCAGCGCCCTGTTTGGTCTTTGGCTTACTGTTTTTTAAACGGCTTTTGTTTGGCTTGCATAAATATTTTCATATTGTATACGAAACGACGACAGATATTAATGAGTTTCTTTTTTGTGCCCCTCTACCACTACCGCGACCCTACCGCTCCACATTGTTGTTACATATTTAATGGTGTTCCCTTGTACCAGCACACACACACACACATAAAGAGTAGCGCTTAAATATGCAGTCCTTAACTTGAACTTGCATATTTAATGCGTTTGGCAACTTTCTAATTACTTAATCAGATTTTAGAGGCAACATTTTCATGGGGGATCCCTTCTTGCCCTTCCTCCACTCAATGAACGTAACTTTATCTGGTGGAAGCAACTAGGGGACTCCCCTTTTGAGTTCAGTTCGGCCCACAAAAAGCAACTCAATAAATGTGAAATTTAAGCTTTCATCAGACATTGAATTTATGGATGGATCCTTGAGTGCTGCTTTTGCTATTCATAAAACTCAACGAAATTGAGTAGAATGAATGTGTTTGTTTGTTTGTGGGATGGAGAGAGAGTGGAGAGAGGAGGATACTGAGCCGAGCATAGTCAACTGCCATTCAAATATTCATGTGCAGGACGAAGGCAGGACTGCGGACTGTGGACTGTGGCCTGTGGGCTGACGGCTGGAATCGGCTAAGACTTTAAGCCATTAACCTCGTGGCCGCTGTCATCATCATCATCATCAGGATGAGCAGGGCGCCAGCAGCCAGTCGCTAGCAGCTCTCTCGGTAGCCTGACATCTCTCTCTCTCTCTCTCTCTCTCTCTCACACTGTATGGGTGGTTGTCGTCCTGTTGATGTGTGGCTGGGCACGTTTTTGGCAATTAAAAGCATATGCGGGCTAGGCCACTGCCGCCACCCGCTCGCTCCTCGGGGCTAATCAACGAGGCTGCCACCCAACAATTTGCTTGAAAATTAAACAAAGCAAAGGGCGTGCAAAGCGACAGGAGCCAAGAGGAGGGAGCCAAGAGGCGGGAGGCAGGAGCCAGAAGCCAGAAGCAGCTGCCAGCCAAGACGATGGAAGCGCACGAAGACGAGTGTCTACCACAAGCAAACAAATGAATATGTATATGTGCACACACACACACACACACACACACACATAAAGACATACGAAAATCCGCTCACACATACACACATACATACATACCACACGTTGCAGCAGCAGCAGCAGGAACAGACTCCTTTTTGCCGTTGCCTTTTGTATTTATTTACTGCTATTTTTTTCTTCTTTTTCTTTTTGGCTTTGCTTTTGTGTCTGTATGGGTATGGGTGGGGATGGGGCTCTGTGTGCCGAGCAAACTCGGCCAAATTTGAGTGTGCCAGGATTTTATATATATATGTATGTGCCTGTGTTAGTGTTAGTGTAAGGGGTTCCTGTGTGCGTACGTGCGTGTTGGTGGAATAAGTTTTTTTTTGGGATTTTATTTTGCAGCAGACAGCCAGACGGAATTCCACATTTTACTTCAGCTTATCTCTCTCACACACACACACACACACACACACACTCTCTCTCTCTCTCTCTCTCTCATTGCACTCTGCTTGACTTAATTATAATTTTCATAATTTATCCGCTGCACAACATTTAGAAATATATCCAGTACATTGCCTTCCTTTACATTTCGCTTTGATTTTTCACACACACTCGCAGATGCGACACACACACACACACACTCAAACACACACACACACACGGTTGGGCTCGTTCAGCTCTCTGCTCTCTGCTACAGTCAGAAATCGTATGCACAATCCTGAAACAGTTACGCCTTTTTCTTTTTTGTTGGGGGTATTTACTAATCGCGAAACTCTTTGGCAAAAATATATTTGCCAGCTGGCGGGGGGTCATCGAGGTCAGATTGGATTGAGTTTATTTCGATGGGTTTTAAGTTTTTCGATTTTCATTTTGCAATACCAAAAGAGCTGGAAAATGTATCTACTATGCCTCGCTGTGTACAAATTTTATCCGCTCGGCGTTAACGACAACAGCGTCTCGACTCGACTCGACTCAACTCGCTCACGGACTCAACTCAGCACGGGCGTGTTTGACTTTTTAGGCGGACAGAGCCGAGAAGCGAACCCGACACGAAACCAGAGACCGACTGGCACAGTGCCACTTACATCACGAAGCCGCGAAAATTCAGGGTGCGACCAGGACACGAGCGCACACGAGTCCACGAGTCGGCACTCGGAGGAGCAAAAGTTTCGCTCCGACAGCCAACGTTTGTGTAGAGCTTTTCTGTCTCTGGTATTTGTGTGTCTGTGTGTGTGTGTGGCGGCATCACAGTGGCACAGTTGTTGTAGGTCTCAGTTGGCTGCCCCACTCCTTCAATATTGTTGTTGGTGCAGGCTTAAAGCACACGCAACGCAACTGTTTCGCTGCCCGACTGCCTGCCTGCCGCTTTTGTGTACAACCGGGAATCGTTTTGCCTCCCACTGCCAACTTTCTCGCACACAAATCAACATAAATCAGCTAAATCGTCAGGATACAAGTACACCCACCAGCAGCACGAGGCAGCAGCAGTAGAAGAGTAGCGCTGCGGCATGGCTGGCACACTGTATTAGTAGCAACATACGAGGCTCGTTGCAGCTGTAGTTTCAGTTTCAGTTGCTTGTTGGTCATAGGAGGAGAGCACATGACTGGTTGGCTGACTGACTGACTGTTAGGTTGGGGGGTACTCCATAGAGAAGTGCATTGGTATCTGTCTACAGGGCGTATGCGTAATGCAGTTGATGCTGGGCAAATCTGTTTACCCCTGACTGAGCATATTTTGGCCAAGCAAACCTCATTTTAACGAGTATCCTAACCATCCCATCCAGCTGCCCCCTCTCTCTCTATTCTCCTCACTGAATTTGAACTGTATGTTTGCCACATGTAAGCCCCGCCGCCACCGCACACACGCCAATGTTTGTTTGCATTATTGCAGCCATCATTCAACAACAGAAAGAGAGAGAGAGAGAGAGAGAGTGCGAAATGTAATGTTATGAATTCTCTACTAGCATTTTCTTTGTGGATTAACTTGATTAGCCTTGATAAAGGATTGGCATCGACAAAAGATTTAAGCAGTGGCCGGTGCCTACATATCTGCCAACTCAATGTATCGTTTGCTGTCATATGCAGTAATGGCCTTTAAAACATATATATATCGCCAGCCATTAAATACAGTTCCGCTTTTTGGAGGAGAATGGGGGGTCCAGCATACAGGATGTCCAGAGCCCAGCTCTTAGTCCAAGAGAGAGAGGGAGAGCGAGAGTTAGCACACAAAACTGGTTGGCAAATGGACATCCAGGCGGCCATTTTGTGGCCACAGGCTCCCAACGATGTGGGAGTGAACCTCTGAACACTGACCTGTAAGGAGAGAGAGAGAGTCCTGGGGAGAGTTCAGTCCTGTTCAGTCCATCCTTTTGGCCTGGCGATGTCAACCAAAGTTGACTTTTCGATGCGCACTGCTGATTTTTTTTAATAAGCATAAATTTTGGCACGTAAAGCAATATGGGTAAGCCGCAGACATACACCAATATACACACACACACACACATCCTCAGTCATAACCAGGCTAACGCCTTTGCTTCCCTACACACACACACACATACAGTCACCCCTTTCCACCACCACTTGGCATCTCCTTTGCCGACCTCAGTCTAACCACTCTCTGGCTCAACCCCCTAAAAGGGCGCAAATTGATTGAGTCTGCCGTTGTCATTTGTCGCTGTGGCTGCGGTACCCCCCTGAAAATTTATGAAAATGAAATGCCACGCAGCGCTTTTCCGCTCTTCCGCTTTTCCGCCTTTCCGCTTTTTTTGGCACGTGTGTGTATGTGGAGGAAATCTGCTTGCCTTTGTGTGTGTGCGTATGTGTGTGTGTGTGTGTGTGGCAGGCTGCGTCAAATTAATGAAACACATGCAGAGTCGCGTAATTTGTCATTTCGACAAATTTTTGAATTATTTAAACGGAAATCTTAACGTCAGGCAGGCAGGCAGGCAGGCAAACACTGCGATTCCACTGCGATTTATTCCATGACTTTTGAGTGGGTGGTGTGGTTTAGGGGGTTGTGTATGTAAATGCTGAATGGTTGAATGGTGAATGCTGACTGGTGAATGCTGAATGGTAATGTGAGTGCGACTGTGACTGTGACTGTGACAGCAATGGATGGCGTTTTAAAGACGTCGCTGGAAAATGCCAAAGCCAAAAAAATGACAGTCAAGGCACACGCACACACACACACACACGCACACAATTTCCATTATGGTTTTTCGCGGTGGCAGTCTCTACTGTGTGTGTGTGTGTGTGAGCGTGTGTTATTCCATTTGCGTCTGAGAGTTTTCTATAGAGGGGGGTCTGCTGTATGCATTATGAACACCCTGTAAAGCTGTAGGAGTATTCGTTGTACTGCTAACTTTTCTACTGAATCTACGGCAAGGGATATGCCGCTGGCCGCTGCTGCTGCTGCGATTCGCTGTCAATAGCCTCAACATTGTTGCTTGTTTCCATTTGGTTTTATGCGTTCCGGAAAATGTTGGCTTTTTGGGCAAGGACGAGCAGCTACGCTATGGAGCAGTCAGAAAGTCAGAGGAGAGCCGAGACAGAGCAGAGTGGAGCTGAGGCAAAGTAGGGCAGAGCTGAGGCAAGGCAGAGTAGAGCAGAGCAGAGCTGAGGCAAGGAAGAGCTGAGGCAAGGCAGAGTAGAGCTGAGGCAAGGCAGGGCAGAGCAGAGTCTTGGTTGTTTGGCTTAATAGAAACGTAACTGCGTACAATTGCTGGCTGCCGTCTAATGGCGCACATATCCCACCCATAAACACACACACACACTCCCATACACAGACACACCCATGCATGCTGCCAAAAAGAAAAAAAGCAACAAAAATGCTGCCTTATCTCATTTGAATGCGCCTTGAATACTCCACACGCGGCAGAGCACCCGCGTTAGTTGCTGTTTTGCCCCTGTGCCACCCCTTTTTTGGTGATTTCTTTCAGCATTTGTTTTCATTCGCAGCGATATTTGGCGCTGTTTTGCATATTTAAGCCATAATCTGTATTATCGACGCAGCAGAGTCTCGCCTCAAACGGAGGAATGCTAAATTATAGCCAGCTTGGTGGTGGCCTTTGCTTTTGCCTTAGCCATTGCCATTGCCATTGGAAATTGTTTCCTTCTGGCTGTGATATTGTTTATGCAGAAGAAGGAGGAACGTCCCCCATATGGCATACTAATTGAGCAGATAAAGATGTATGAGAAGGAGAAAGAGGAGGAGAATGGGAAGGAAGATGGGTATGAGAATGGGTACGAAGATGGGTATGAGGATGGGGATGGTAGGAGAATGTGCACGATGGCATGCCCTGTTAGCAGATATTAAATATTTCCCCAACTCCTTGACAATGTCATTCCTAATTGGGCAACTTTACATATACAATCTCTGGAGAATGGAGGATGGAGCTTGGAGCTTGGAGCATCGCGTAGCATTTCCTTTGTTGAATCTTCCTTCAGCTGAAGAGCTGGAAAGAAAATTCATTCCATTTCCATTTCTTTGCTGTTTTTTTTTTTTATACATTTTATTTGACTTTCTCCGTGCTTTCTTTTCGCTTTCCATTCGCTTTGCTTTGCTCTGCTCTGTTCTTTTTTTTTTCGGGTCACTTATGCAAACAAAGTTATTAATTACACTTGCTGCTAGTTGGGGCGGCTGCTGCCACCGCTGCCTCCGTTGCTGCTGCTGCCCCAAAGCCCAAGGACAAATTAAGTGGTCACCAGTGCAGAGTGGCATGAAAAGTTGAAAAACGTTGAAAAACCCACACAGTGGCCCAAAAATGGCCGCGACCGTAGCCATTGGCCATCGACAAATAAAACGTAATGCCCGGCCACGAATTTGACCTAAAAAGATAAATACTTTTGCAAAAGTTTCTTTTTTGGCCAGGGCTCTTTGCTTTTGCCCTGTTCGCATCGCACTGACTGCGCCACCGTGCCACACGTTGCGTATACGTAATGGCATGGCGATTGCCTGCGCGTTCACATTACGTATACGTATTCGTATGCGGCGGTAAATGCCGCCTAGTTCAATTTCTGTTGTGTGGCCTCCACACTCCACATTGTTGACTCCAATTTATGTATCTAAATTGCCATGGAGCAGAACATTTTACATGGCCATAAATCGCAGACAAAAGCGAAACGAACGAACGAACGAGCAAACGGAAAGCAAAAAGAAAAAACCAGCCACAAAATGCGCTAAAAATAAAATGTAAATAAATAATTTGCACTGCGTCATGTCAGAAATTTAAAGCACATAATTAACCGCTTATTTAACCCTTCTGCTGGCCCCAATGCGGCTGCCTCGGATGCTGCTGCTGCTGGTGTGCTTTTGGTATCGCTCCTCCTGCTGCTCCTGCTGGGCCAGCAGATTACTCTGCTCTGCTGGGGCAAGGACTGTTACTGCGACAGCACAGGGGAGGCGCAAGGAGGCACGGGGGAGAAGGCCACATGAGAAGCGCTGGAAATTCATTAAAGTTGTCTATGCTCGGGGCGTTCGCAGAACGACAATCGGGGCCAGCCCCGCAACAATGCCGCTCCGACTGGGCCAGTAGGGGCAATGACGACAACGACAACGACAATGTTCGAAACAAAAGCGAAACAAAAACACCAACAGCAATGGAAACACTGCGAAATGGGATGTGGATGCTGTAAGGGGTGTGGGTCGTAGGGGGATGCTGGCCATATTTCCATTTGTAAAACAGCAGGGCGCAGCGAGAGCTGCGACAGGACACACTGTTAGCCCTACAACAGTGGACCAACTGGACCAACTGGACCGACTGGACCTACTGTACCGACTGATCGGAAAACAAATTTGCTCGGCAAATAATTTATTTCACTAAAAATTAAGTTAGTTTATTATTTGGGGGGTATTTCTCCACCATTTTGGCAATTGTTTTCGAGAATTTCATTTGCATTTCTATGAATTTCTAAATGAGTTTTTGAAACCAAAGGTAAGAATAAACGAGTATGTCTACGACTACTTTTATAGCCCACTGTGCAGCATAAGCAATAAATGTGTGTGTCTGTCGCCATGTCTCTCTCTCTCTCTCTCTCTCCACCCCCCTTGTGCATGTGAGTGCCAACTCTCTGCATGGGATAGGAAGGCGTTGAGCTGATGATGTTCTTTTTTTTTCTACCATTTTCTATTTTGTTCCATCTCCCCCCCACTGTCCCTCCCCATCACCTAGATAACCAACATGTGTTGGCCGTTGCTGCTGTGCCATCTTTTAATGTGTGGCATACACCTAACTCCGACTGTGGCAGTGGCCAGTGCCTAAGTGCTAGCAGCATTCCATGCCCCATGCCCATGCCCCATGCCCATTCCCTTTATTCCCTTTACCAATTCCCAGCATCGTCGCATCATCAGCATCATTCGTGATGATCATTATTGTCATCGGGCAGGAGAGAGCATGGCCAGTGCCAGTGCCAGCGCCAGCTGCCGCCTCTTGATGGGTGGGCGTGGCAAGGACATGAACGCCTTTTGCGCGCACTTAGCAGCTGGACATAGTAAAAAATGCATGTGCACAAAGCGCGCGTAAAAAAAAGTTAGAAAAAACGTAGGAAAAAACTTAGGGAAAATGGGTGTAGGGGGGGAAAAAAATACACAGAGAAATGGCACACACAGAAATGTACTATGTAGGCGACAACAACAATATTTTTTTAGCTTTGTCAATGAGGCAAAAGATGGGGCATGGATGGGGGGCAGCACAAAACGAAGGAAAAAGAAGCGAAAATAGCAACAAAAACAACAAACAAAAAAGGAAAACTCATTTTACTTGGCATATTTTGTTTTTTTTGTGCTCCATGGCTGGATGTTGCCAGTGTGCCAGTGTGGATGCTGCTGCTGCAGATCCGCCCAGCAATATTCAATGCTGTAAAAAATGCGAGACATAAGCACCGCAGCAGCAGCAACAGCAGCAGCAAGAACAGCACCAGCAACAGCAGCAGCAGCAACAACAACAGCAGCAGAAGCAACAACAGCAATAGCAATAACAGCAGCAACAACAGCAGCAGAATAAACAAAAACAGCAGCAAGAACAGCAACAACAACAGCAGCAGCAGAAGCAACAACAGCAACAGCAGCATCAGTACAACCGCAACAACAGCAGCAGCAGCAGCACAACAACAGCAACAGCAGCAGGAGGAGGTGACTGAGAATGGAAATCAGCACCAGGAGGTGCCTGGCTAAGGATGAGGATGAAAATCAGCAGCAGCAAACCAGCAGGGCAGCAGCAGCAGTTGCCATACAAAAGAGCAGGAAGTGCAAATGTTTCTTTCACTTTTCGCATGTTTCGTCCTTTTTTTTTGTTGCCTGTTACTAAATTATTACTGTGACCCACACACACACACACACAAGCAAATAAACAAACAAACAAACCACCAGAGAAGCAGCAGTGGAAGGAGAAACAGAGACAGAGTGTGAGTGTGAATGAAACATGTACAAAATGGCGCCTCAAGTGAACTGAACTTTCCGCTAGTTTTCGCTTTCCTGGCCTTTTTTGCATTTTTAAAGTCGCGGCGACACAAAAATACCGCCAATACCGGATCCCAGTTGCCAGTTAGCCAGCTTTTCTCTCTGTTGCTCTGCTTCTTTGCTGCTCGGCTTCTTAGATCCCCAAGTCGCATAATGGGGCGCGGCCTCTTCTCCATTGTTGTTGCTGCTGTTGCTGTTGCTTTTGGCCAGCTGACGAGCCATTAGCGTGAAAATTGGCTCTAGCCCTGCCGAAAAACTTTCTTCAATGTTGGCAGGGGGGAGGGCTGAAAGAGATGGCTTGGGTGGTCGCTGGTGTGTCTGGGGGTGTGGGGGTGTCGTATACATAATTTCGTCTGTGCTGCATGAATTTTTAAACCACGAAAGCCTCGAAGCGCCCAAGCACAGGTAGCGCAAAAAGTAAAAATACGCGCGGCAAGTAGCAAAGTGGAGTAGAAAGGAGAGGAGCAGTGGCAGAGGCAGAGGGACAGAGCAGAGGAGCAGTGGCAGAAATGGCAACACTTATTAATGTTTGAGCAGGCCGAGCACCGAACACCGAGCACACAGAGCAGAGCACCGACCGTGTGGCAGCAACAACAACGAACACAGTTTTTTGGTGGGCTTACGGCGCAAGCGTTTGCCCGGGAATTTCCTGAAAAAGCTAAGCGACATTTGGAGAGAGATGTCCAACCGCTCTCACTCTCTCTCTCTCTCTCTCTCTCTATCTTACTGAAAAGAGAGCGAGAATGCTGCACAGCAGCCTCAGCTTTCTGGCTTGGGTCTCTCTTTGTTGTGCGTTTTGGCGCTTTTGTGTCTGCCTGAAATCATCACTTTGCCCTCCCCACCCAGCAGCAGCAGCATCCTCCCCTCACTCCTTCCCCTTCTCTCTGTGTCGCTCTCTGTTTGCTTTGTAGATTTCCATCGTGTTTCATGCGTGTGCGTCTGTCTGTCTGTTTGTTTGTTTGTGTGTTGTGTGCATTTTCCTTACACCTTACGACCAAACAATTTCCCACGCACCACGCACTCAACTTAATTTTTGTTGCAACATTATATTTTCGCTGTCAGCAGGCAGTCGCATGGTAGGCAGGGGGTGGAACCACCCCACCACCAACACCCTGGAAATTCGTATGCTTTGCGCTTAATCTGAGGTTAAATACATGTGTTAGTTTTTGGGGCTGGCAAGGCAAGGAAGCGACGGATGTACAAATGGAGGGGGATGGGTGGAAGGAGGTTGGAGCATGGAGCATGGAGCATGGAGGATGGTGGATGGAGGAGGCCTCTTCCTCTGTTGTTTCTTCTGTTGTTTCAGTGGTTGCCATTTTTATTTTTACTGTTATTGTATGAGTATGCGTGTCTACCCTGTCTCCCCTGTCTGACTGTCTGTCTGTTGGTGTGTCTTTCGGTGTGTCTGCTGCTGGTGTGTGTGTGTTGTGTGTGTGTGTGTATGCGCCATTTTCATTTTATATGCTGCTTAGCTTTCAGTGCGTGACCTTTTCTTTCATTTTTACATTCACTTGCCATCATACTCATTGTTGTTGCTGCTGCTGCTGCTTTGTGTTTTGTCTTCTTCGTTTTTGGGATTCTTCTGTCTGTCTGTGTGTGTATGTGTGTGTGTGTGTGTGTGTGTGTGAGCATAATATTTTCCTTCTATTTTTTTTTGCGCCTCATTGCAGGCGAACCACAAAATCAGCTTTTGTTTATTCGGCGTCTTTGAAGCAGCAGGGGCAGCAGGAGGAGGAGGGAGGAGGAGCAGCAGCAGCCAAGATCTTATACAAATTAGCATAATGGATTTTGTTTTTCTCTTCTTTTTTTGTCAAAGCAGCGTCGCCTTGGCTTTTGTAAAATCAACACCGGCCGCTTTGCCTTCCGCCCCCCCGTGTTTCTCTTTGGGGTTTCCATGTAATTTGCGGTTTTGCGTCCCTAATCACGATATGCATTCACATTTGCCTAATCATTTGGCTTAATTAATTGGCCAGGTGGAAGCAGCTGGCAGTGGCAGTGGCAGGAAGCGTTACCGCAAACGTTTTTATTTGAGTTACCTTTGGGATGGGATGGGGTGGGGTGTGGGTTGGGGTGTTTGGTGGGTTGTAGGGTGTGATGTTGGGCAACATTTTAATTTATTAAAATCAAAATGTTTTGAGCTTTGACTTGCGATTGACTCAACCGCAGCTCAATTAGTCTAATGCGGTTCTGCCTTTGGCTCGACAGTTGCGCCTCCCTTTCGCTTTTGAAGGCCACTCCACCCCACCAGCCCCCTAAAGAATGCTCTTTGGTTAAATTAAAAACTATATGTACTCGTATTTGTATACGGTTGATTAATACTCTCATATATATAGTATCCCTGTGGATGCTTATCCATGGCTACGTTTAGCGTTTAAGCCAAAAACTAGCAGCACAGAAAAAGCCACAATTTGGAATTTATTTATGCCACTGCCACTATGATAGCTGGCAACATTATTCTTTTGGGCTGCCACGTCCCAATGGGAATTTATACGCTAAATATGCAAAATGTGGGATTTTTTCATTAGTTCGTGGCAGTCGGGGCAGTTGCACTCCTCCTCCTCCCTCCTGCTGTCGGCTATAAATTCTCATTAATAAATCAAGTGAAAAATCAAAAGTGTCTCATAATAAAAACTAATATACGACTATGTAAGCACACACCCACACACAGAAGGGAGATATCAAGCATACGCATTGTTGTACAGGTGCGAAAAGTGTGAGAGAGAGATAGCGCCTCTCACGGGAGAGTGCTTTCGCTGGCTCGTGCTCTCTCAGAGAGCGAGTGTCTGCACAGCAGGCAGGCAGGCAGCATCATTCGCATCTGTTGGCCGAGATAATCAGATTGGGAGCTTTGTTAAACTGATAGCTGCAAAATGCAAAGAGAGACAGATAGAGAGGCAGCTTTGCTTCTCCCTCTCTCTCTCTCTCTCTCTGTCGCCAGGTTAGCGGCCCTTGCACGCGATGTTGTGTTTGAGTTATGACGTCATTAAAACGCACAGCCTCACCTTGTTCAAATATGAAATAGCCGAGCAGAGCAGAGCAGAGCAGAGCAGAGCAGCATGCCCCAGCGCGGCCTCTGGCATCTGTGAGATGTCGCCCGTTGGGTTGCTTGGTTTTGTTTGTTTGTGGAATACCCACCCCCCTACCCCTGCTCTATGCTTTAACCATATCTCTATGTCTTGCTACCGCCTCGTATGCATGTCTCTGTCTATGTGTGCGTTTGAATTATTTGCGCGTTTTTACTCATATTTCCTAGCATTTTATCACTTTTTGGAAGCGGAAAAACCTAAGCATACTTTTTTTTGTGACTATGCGGGCAATGCGTGCCTGGGACCGTTTGTCATGCATTTTTCATAGCCAAAAGCACTCACACACACATACACAGAGAGACACACAAGCACACAGAGAGACAGACACACAGAGAAAATGTCAACGTCGCCACTTGAACAACAATAACAGCTCCACTGCCATTCAAATCTCTCTTCTCCATCTTCCTGTATCTTCCCCTCTCTCTGTCACTCTGTCTCACTCTCACTCTCTCTCTGTCTCTCTCTGTTTCTCTGTATATGTATGCCACTCTTAATCGCTCTTTCTCGCTCTCTGCGGCTGTGTCATTTTGACATTTGTTTGCATATTTATGTCAGTCAGTTGGTCGCTAGGTTGCCCATCTCTATGCATCCTACTGTCCCTGCCCCAGCACTTACTCCACTCGCCTACGTTTCAGTACCAGCTCCCAGCTGTGGCTTTGGCTTCAGTTCACTTCATTTCACATCTCACACAGTCGCCGCTTTTCCTTTTTTCAGTGTTTGCCTGCCATTCACTCTCGCTGCCTGTTGGCTGGCTGTCTTCACTCGTGGCTTCTGGGCTCGTTCTGGTTGTGTTCTGCCACTGTTCCTGCTCCTTGTGCTCCTTGTACTCCTCCTGCTGCTGTCTTTTGTGTTTGCCTGCCTTCAGTTTGCCCAGCAGCAACATCATCAGCAGCAGCAGGGCCATCACACATCTCACATCTCACACCCCTGGATGGCAGTTTTATATTGCAGCCTGCACTCCAGCACCAGCACCAGTTAAAGTTCCAGTTCTCCCGTCGAGCCTTCACTCATTCAGCGTTAGGTGTGGGCGTTGTCTGATCTTTCATCATCGTCAGAGTCAGAGTCCAGTGTCCGTCTCTGGCCTTAGCGTCCGAGCATTGGACAGTTTTATGGGTGATTCACACAGACACAGGGGCACACAAACACAGACAGATGCTCGTATGTGTGTCCATTACGGGGCATGCATTATATAGGCCCGCATGTGCGCTCTTAAAACTTTATTATGTACCTGCCATATCCCAGTACCCACCCTCTGGCATCGCTCCCTGCCTACACACACAACTGACTTCTGACTTTGTCTCTAATAAAACTGATTTTAGCCCTTTGCTCTTTGCTTTATTTTATACACGAGCATCACTTCCGGCTTCATTACGGCACACGGCAGTCAGTTGCCAGTTTCCCGTTGCCCATTGCCAGTTTTCAAAACTCATTGCCAGAGACCGAAAATAGTTTTAGCCATGCAAATCGGATAGAGGGAAGCGTCGTAGCACCAGCAACAGCAACAGCAGCAGCTATTAATAAACCTGTGTAAAAGTTTTATGAACTCAACTCGAGTACGGGAACTTTTGTAGGATTTCATTCGGACGGGGGGGCTGGGCTATTGCATGAGCATTTTGCTTTTCCTTACATTAAACATCAAGTAGCCGCACTGTGGGATGGACTCAATCATAGTTCATTCAAAGTGTAACTCAATCAAATATTATCCAAAGACTGCTGTTGAGGTAACTCAAGGAATCAGCCGATCTCCCTACAAAACTTTCCTTCTTATTGCAATAAAAATCAAGTAGCCGCACTGTGGCAGCTCTCAGCTATACAGCAGCAAGAGCACTTAATTGAGGGGCCATCAAATCTGATCTAAACTGATCTTTTTGTTAAGAATTTCATACAAATTAAATGTTTTTCTTCTTGTTGCTTTAATATTTATGCACAGAATTCATTTTGCAGCCACAATTTGTGGCTATAAATAACCCGAGAACTTTTGATGGGTTTATTAACATTATGACACTGTTCACCCTCAGCCATTCTCGCTCTCTCTTTCTCTCTCTTACTCTTTCTCCTCTGTTGCTCTGGCTTTGATTAACTCTTTTCCCAAAGCTGCTTAAAACTGCAACAAAAGCGGCAACAGCAGCAACAGCAACAGCAACAACAGCAGCAGCAACAGCAGCAATAGAAGCGCCCACAGCGAGACCAGTTACAAGAGTAGCAACAACAAAAGTCGAGAAAAGTTATGTGCTTAAAATAAATAAAATTCATAAACGCCAGCACAAAATGATGGGTTGTAAGGGGGGCGGTAGAGATGGGCTTGTGCTGGAGAGAGAGAGCGAGCATTGCGTCGAGGGCCGCATGCGTTAACCTTTGGCATTTTTAATTAAACGAACAGGGCATAAAATATCGACACTTAATTTGCAAAAAAGCAATAACAACAAAAACAGAACAAAAAATATGGCAGGCAGAATATTAAGCGGCTAGCAGTAGAAACAAGCCACAAACGTAGCCAGCCAGAAAATTCGTGGCTAAAAAGGGGGGGTGAAATTATATTTAGAATGCAAACTGCATATCCTGTGACAGTTGGAGATCCTCTTCAATGGTTCCTTTTGGTTTTGATTATTGAATCGCAGCTACTGCGTGATGGGATAGAGCGGGATTCCCCCCTCCATTGGGGAACCCTTCAACAGACTACGCCGTTGTGGCTTGGCCATGCCATAAAGCAGCCGCCAGCAGGAGAGGCAGGAGGAGCAGCAGCAGCCCCAGCCGAGGCGATTTAACGAACCGCACCGAGAGCAGCCGAGTGTGTTGTATTGCATTAAAGGTGCGGTGTGGTGTGGTGAGGTGAGGTTAGGGTTCTGGGCCCACAAACCCACGATGATGACGATGAGAACGACAGCGACAACGACAACGAGCAAGAAGAGTAGAGAGCGGAAAGGGGAGCGAGGAGAGACAGGCAGGAAAAGAGAGGAGCGAGGAGAGAGAGGAGAGACCGGCAACGGCAAATGAACGAGCCTATTAACAGCAACAAGGACGACAGCAAATGATTACAGAAACAACAAGAACAACAGCAGCAGCAGGAGCAGCAACACCAGAAACAGGTAATGGATGGTGGGCAGGGCTGAGGACTGAGGGCTGAGGGCTGAGGAGGAGAAGCCAAAGCTGCGTCGAGCTCTTAATTAAGAACTCATGTTAATTGTAATTATTTGGCACATGAAATTTTTATTAATTTATGCCGCTCGCAGCACACCAGCAACAACAGCAACAAAGGTGTAAGTCTGGTGTACATAGTTTGTCGCTGCCACTGCTGCTGCTTCTGGTTCTGCTGATGCTGATGTTGATGCTACATGCTACATGCTCCATGCTCCATGTTGCTGTAGTGTTAATGATGATGCGGCTGCTTAGTATGCCGGTCGGAGGTGTGTGTAACACTGTAATGGGCTGGGCCCAGAACGAGCCCAGGACAAGCCAGTCAGCCAGGCAAGGCAGGACCAGGCGTTGAAATATAAAACGAGCAAATGATGAGGCTGCCACAGCCACAGCATCATGTGGGTCCTGTTGTATGCGCTCATAAGTATGCTACACATTATACACACGCACGGGCAGCGTATCTGTGTGTGAGAGCGTGTTTGTGTGTGTGAGTTTAGTATAGATCTCTGTAGATTATGGGCGTTGACAGCGTTGCCAGATGCGAGTATCCTGAAAGTTCTTTTAAAGTTTACTCCCAGGAATTGCCCGTAAACCACTTTTGACCTTCCACACACACACACACACAGAAAAATCTCTACTGAGCGAGAGATAAAATGTATCTAGAAATAATTCAGCTTAATGCACAAGCAGCTCTAATGTATCCATTTGCATTTAATCACTTTCAATTAAGTAAAGAAACAGATACGGATACGGATAGGGAGTGGGAGTGTGAGGGGGGAGTAGAGCATTGAAGCACGGACTGGGGCTGTGAATTCGTTCTGTGCTCGGCAAACTGACACATTGCTGGAATATTAAAAATAGACGAGCACCGACACCCGATAGCAGACTCCCGACACACGGGCATGCGGCCATCCTGGCACCCTTGGCACCCGGATACACGGATGCACGGACACACGGACACAACGGACACCTAAGCACCCGACAACAACAAAAATGAGTAATAACTAGAAGCAGCGGTCAGGTCGGCCAGGGCCTTTCCCAATGCTGGCTGGCCAGGCTGGGCTGAGCCACGAAGGAGAAACAAAAAAAAGAAGAACAGGGGAAAACAGGAAGGGCAGAAAGGCAGGAAAAGAGAACGAAACACACAACTCAACTGGAGTCGAGTCGAGTCGAGTCTCGAGTCTCATCTCGGACTCAACCCCTGGCGAGTTGTTATATCGTGGCGGGGTGGTGGGTAGGTGGGTCTGGGGGCTACGTTTGAAGAATTTATAAATATTTTATTAAACTGTGCGCTGCTTTGGCAAGTTTTTGTGAGCGTGCGGGGATTTGCCTATGCCTGCGATGATGATGAGACTCGAGTCTCTCAATCTCTCCAACCTACCATGCCCATGCCCCTATACTTTTTCCCTATACCCCCGAATCCAATCCGTTGATAATAAAAGCAAGCTGCGAAATAGAAACAGAGCAGTGGGTAGGTGGGAGGGAGGGAAGGCGCACAAGCTTTGATTGATTGATGGCTGAATGAGTTTCTGGTTGGCCTCATTTCATTGCGTAGTCATCATAAACTCCACACCAGCCACATTTTGCTCTTTATATATACTATATGTAATTGTTATTCTTTTTTTTTTGTGTAGCCCCAGCTTAGCTTTGTTAATTGTGTACCAGAGAGAGCAAGAGAGAGTGAGCTAGATACACATATGTGTGTTGGGGCAAGCGGAAATGGAATTTTGCAGTCACACGCACACGTTTCCGCTGGCTGTCTCTGCTCATTTTCACTGATTAAACCAGGCAGGCAGCCTCTGCAGTGGCAACTCGAATGCCCCCTAACTGGATTAGTATTTCACAAGCAAATTGAGTGACAAAGGTTGACAGTTTGCTGCAAACACAGAGAGAGACACAGTGGCACAGTGGCACAGAGCAGGCAGAAGAGGTAGAAGTGGCAGAAGAGGCAGAAGAGTCAGAAGAGACAGAGAACCCAGAGGAGCCAGAGGAGTTAGAAGAGCCAGAGGAGACAGAAGAGACGAGTAGAAGCTCGTACACAACCCCTTCTAGCTGCCTTTTTCCATTTCCATTTGGTCGCGTTGTATTTAAATTTCATGCTCTTTGCATTTTCACACAGGATATTGCTCAAGCATATACAAATATTTGACGATTATAATGATAGCACACAAACACACACACTAACTCATACTCATACTCATAATGGATAGAATGAATGCTTCGAATGGGATAGAGCACTTCTCTCTCTCTCTCTCTCTCTCTGTCGTGTTGCTTTTGTGACTAGGTTGGTAGGGGTGTAGGCAAACATTTGAGTGCGGTTGCCGCCAGTGATAATGATGATGATGTGTAATGCTGATGTCAGATAATTTATGATATTTTTCCAAGGGCTAAAAATAAAATAAAATTTATTTGCATAGCCCCAGACCACACGCCGCGCGACATACACAAAGAAACAAGCAGTAAGAGATAGATAGATAGACAGTCAGATAGATATATAGACAGATAGATAGATAGATAGACAGGGATAGTGTAGCATCAATATCTCTATTAATATGGAAATGAAATGAAACACACACATACACATACAATATGCACACGTATAGACCACAAATTGTAAATGCATTCGGTTTCATTTTTCTGATTGAGATACACAGATACGAGATACAGCTACGCACATACAAAATAGATGAAGTATTCAAATACGGTCTGATGCATATGCCAAATCAAGGCTGAATATACTATATATTTATATGCATTCTGACTGACGATTTTTGCTTTTCACTCGCTTTAATTTTAGATGACATTTCTAAGCGAACTCTGCTCCACTCTTCCCCTCTCTTACTCCCTCTTTTTCTCTTGCATCCATCCATCCATCTATTCATCCATTATTGGTGATGTTTTTGTTGGTGGCTGCTGCTGCTGCCTGGCTCCTGCCACTGTTTGCTGTTGCAGTTTCGAATTTCATTACAATTTTTCTTTTGTTTTGTCCCCGCGACGTGTGCACAGAGGAAATTGCAAAGCGTTCCCATCGCCCCATCACAATGGCAGCTTGATTGAACCGCAAAGTGCACCAAAAAAAAAAAATAAACGCCAAAAGACCACCACTGACGCGCATCTAATGATTTTGCAGCATGGCGGGGACACTGGGCGTGGCTCTGCATCACGAGATTTTTGCCCTGGAGCCTTGGGTGGGGGTCGAGGTTGGCTATGCCCGTTGCATGTTTAATACGTGTCGCGGATGCATGCCACATTACTACACAGTTTACTACACAGTTCACATCTACATGGATTGAATCTTAAGCAGAGTCCCAGCCGATCAATGTAGGATAAATGGGAGTAGGGCATTGCTTTCATTGTACATGACAACTACATATATTTTACACAATTTGTACATCACTTTTGGGCACTCTTTGCTTGGTGGAAGCTTAACCATAGCTTTGCCATATCCTTAAAAGAATGTTTTAATTTAGAACCTGTTAGATTTCATACCCAAACTAAAGCCAGGACAATAAAGCTTTACCAGGGAAGTGAAGTTATGCTTTGTGCTTGAAAAGCTTAAGAGCTAGTCTGAAAAGTTAGCTGAAAAGTTATCCGCATCAACTACGGATAAAAGCGTTTGGGTTGCTGCATAAACTTTGACGCGGATAAAAAGCTTTCCAACGAAAATGTTCTCCACCTTCCCTTCAGGAAAAACTGTATATAAAAAGCTCAAGGAATGCCTGAATTTATGGCACAAAAACTAAAATTTAAATCAAGTAAAAACTTTCCCATATCTGTTCAAAGATAAAAACAGAAAAAAAAGCTAAAAATGTTTAAGAAAAAAGGTAAAAATATTTAAGAAAAATACATCCAGCCTTAAGCTCTTGTATTCCTTGAACGACTCTCTCCCCTTTTGCCCATTAAATATATTTTCTTGTTTAGCTTCAAGTTTCACCCTTCTCGGATGTCTATCGCTGTCTTTATTGAAACTGCATTACTTTTGGCCTTGTTTAAGTCGTCAGCTTGACCTAACCCTTGGCCCTTGCTGGGTGCCGGGGTCGGCAGTTCAAATGCCTGCAGTTTGTTTTTATAAAATTAAAAACTTTTACAGCTGAAATCTTCGACCATGCAGCCCCCCAGCAGCAGCAGCAGCAGCAAAATGGGGCGGGGGCGGGGGCGATACGTGTTTTATCTGCAACAATTGCTTGTTGATTTGGGGTCCCCCTACCCCACACCCGTAGTCTGCTTGCTGGAGCTAAAACTTTTGGCATAGACTGTGCTTGAGACTGACCCCGGACCAAGGGAACATCCAGACAGACCGCCCGCCTGCCTGCCTGCCTGCCAAAGACAATTTACGGCCACGACGACAGTCTTCTACAAATTATCGTGTGACAAAAAAAAGGAAGAAAGAAAGAAAAGAAAGTAAAGCCAGGTGAAGAAATTGCAGATAGATGGAAAATGCTGTAGACAAGAAAGTTTTGCGGCCAGCGTTCGGTTTGATAAGAAATAATTTATTTGCGGTCACTGTGAGGTGTGCGAGCTGCGAGCTGCGAGTTGTGTCTGTCGGCAGGTGGCTGCAACGGATTTAAAAATGAACAAGGAACGTGGAACGTGGAGCGGAGGTGCCGCTGCCTACTGCTAGGGTGTGGCATAAACTAGGGCCAAAATGCAGTGGCAGAGTGGCAGTGGCACCAGAGCGGCAATGGCAGAGTGGCTGTGATGGAGTGGCAGATTGGCAAGGCAGTGCCAGTGAGATGGCCAGTCAAATTGACTTCTTCTGGCACTTGCTTAATTAAGGTAGCCTGTTTTAGCCATGTGCAATTTAATGTGCAATTTATTTTTATACTTTATTATAAAAAACTCACATAGGGAAAACAATTATTTGCATCCCCACAGACTGTGCGCCACAAAATGTTGCATTAAAATAAAATGCAAAAATTCTCCCTTTAAAGGGCGAAAATTGCATTGCGGATCCGATCCGTGTATGATTTTAAATTTTTTGTATCACAGCCGCTGCATTGCCCGGCAGCAAGTTTAAATTACATTTTTCTGATTTATACAAAAAGAGCTGTAAGCAGGAGAGAGAGATGGCAGGACAGGCACTGTGGCTAGGGGTTAGGGCTGGGGCAGGGGCGAGGGCCAGTGCCCAGTGGCCAGTGGCAATGGCTGGTCCAAGCACATTCCGCATTTCACATTTCAACTTTTTCATTTATCAGCCTTTTGGCTTTTAAATGTCCCCCCGAATGTCCCTCTCCCTGCTGCTGCTGCTGCTGTCACTGTCTGACTTTTGACTGTCCAGTTTTCGTTTTCAGCTTGGCTTTATTTCTTTTCTATAGTACATATACGTGTATATGTCGGTTTTTTTTTCGTCGTTTGGATTTAGGGCAGAACTTACACACACACACACACACACACATACACATGTAGTGGACACGCCCCCCAGCTAGTAGCGCCCACCCTCCCGCAATGTACTTAGCCGACACGGAGAGACAGCAACAGGCAAACGGAGTGTCTCAGACTTGAAATGTACCATACCGGACTCCATGTGTGCTCCTGTACTTTTGTATATGTGTGTGTGTGTGTGTGTGTGTGTGTGTGTGTGTGTGTGTGTGTATTAGTGTGTGCCATGTCATATGAAAGCCACAAGGTTTTGTAGTCGCTAGTCGACAGTCGCCATGACATTTCAAATTTACGGACTATGACAAAGTGAGTTAAATGCATTTTGAGAAGTACTCTCTGAGCCAGGCCCCTACCCCCTCCCACCGTTCCATCCACCTAACATTTGAAAAGAACTGAAAAGAAAATCCCCTCAACGAAACAACCCAAAAAGCGAACAAGAAGGAGAGAAAAGAAAGCGAATCTTAGGAGGAGGCAAAAGCCAGCTGCAAGTCTGCTGCAATCTGCACTTTTTGATGTCTGTCTGTCTTCAACTTGTCGCTCTCTTTCTCGCTCTTTAGCTATATACATATACGTCTATCTATAGTATATATATTTAAAGATCATGTACTTACTAAAATTACAACGTACACACACTAGAATCTAAGCACTATGAGGCAGGGCGGGGGCACAAGTGTTTATGCACTTCGATTGCATGTCTTTGGGCCCGATGCGCCTCCAATAGCCAAGTTTTCCATCCTACCCTGACTTTGCTGCTGTTCGCTCCGCTCCCCCGTTCCACTGCTCCCCTCTGCCTGTTGTTTTTGTTGCTATTATTTGCAAAAGTTATTCATACGCCACGTTGACAATAGTAGAAAATGCAATTTATGTTGGAAAAACATTGCGTAAGTGCATCTGAGGCAAAATTCAAGTAGCTGCCAGAACCCCTGCTAGACAACAGCAGCAGGAGCAGGAGGAGGGGGAGGAGCAGCAGCAGCAGAAGCAGAAACTGCTCCTGAAGCTGTTAGAGGATAGAGGACCCCAGTAGTGCTGGGGCAGGCACATGCAAAAGGCTCAGGCGGTGGCAGGCAGTCATGTAAAAGCGTTGCCATATAAAACATCTAGAAATTCCAATAAAATTTTCATGCAATTTTCCTCATACTCACACACTCATACTACTGCCTTTTCCCATCTCCGTTCGTACACGCTTACACATGCAGAGTGAGCTGTGTTCTCCCCCATACCCATGCCCAGTTCACATCTTATGCTGCTCCTTGCTGTCAAGGAGGAAACTCATGGCTTATGCCGCCCCTCCCCACCCACAACTGAACCTCAGTTCACAGCAAAGAAAGAGTGTCTCTGGGTGGGTGTTTGTGGCAAATGCATATCTTAGACACTCAATAAGTAAAATAAACAATGCCAAGAAAGTGCCAAAATCAATTTGCTTTCTAAATGTCAGCCAGTGTGTGGAAGTGCACTCATGCTCGGCTCGTGGGAGGGGGAGGGGGAGCGGGGGAGCTCTTCAAACAATCATTTTGGGCCAAGGCCACAGATAAAACGAATTGAAATGATATAGAGAGAGAGAGAGAGAGTTGCTGCTGCTACCACCTGGCCATAAATAACAAATTAATTGTGACTCACATAACCTTTGATAGCCCCCCCTTTACCCCACACCCGTCCCCAAAAATCGATACCCAATTTAAGCAGCCACAATTTAAGCTGCTGCCAATTTTTTGGCACCCCCCCTAACAGAATTTATGCAGATTGATGTTGCAACATATAAATTTTGAGTATACTCTCGTATCTGCCCCTTTTTGCTGTTGCTTTTTTTGGTGTTTTACTTGCAAATCTTTTGATGTGGCTGCCACATTAAGATTTGTGTATAAAGTTGATTGAAGCGGGGCAGCTGTACGGGCTGGTCAGGCCAATTTAGCAACGCTTAGCCACACGAAAGGGGGCAGGGGCAGGGGTGTCCATCTATAGGATGGACAAATTTCATTGGACGTGGCGAAAAATTTCATTTAAAATATATTTTGCACACATCAGAAGTGCGGGCAGTGGCCGCCCTGCAAGTGTAATTTATGCGTCTTCACACAGATACTCGGCTACACACACACACACAGAGGCAACAGCAGCAGCTACACTTGGCTACACATTTAGTGAAAATGTGTAATGTTGACCCGATGGCAGGCAGGCAGGCAGGCAGGCTGGGACAGGCAGGGGGCTGGGGACTGGGGACTGTCAGTATGGTTTGGTCCTGGCACTAGCTCTGGATAGCTCTGGATGTCCTGCCAGCCATTGCTCGACGCTTTTCATTTTTCTGTTTTGGGCTAAAATACCAAATTACGACATAAATAATGCATAGATAACGAAATTTATTACATTTCATGTATCAGGCAGGCAGAGGCAGGCAGGCCGGAGAGACGGAGGCAGACAGTGGCAGAGGCTGGATGGGAGAGACAGAAGCAGCGGCAGAGGCAGTGGCAGATACAGCGGCTGGATGCCTGGCAGACAGTCGTGTCGACCAGTAGCCCAGTAGGGCTACTCTCGGACTCTCGGACAGGCCTGAACCAGCCACGTCCGGACCAGCCCTTGCCCGGCTAAAAGTTTCACATCAAACAGCCGGCAAATGCCGGAGCTGCTGCAAATGTTTGAGAGGTGTAGAGAGGGGACACTGGGTACACTGTCGTACTGGGCGTCGCCTTCTTTAATTTATGGCTCATGTTAGTTTCTCTGATTTGCCAGCAAAAAGTTTATCGTATGGCATTTCGCTATTGTTGCTGCTGTTGCAGCCAGCAATTTAAAAATGTAATTGTTACAGGCATTAATCGACTTTGAGGCACACACCCCTAACCCCAGCCCACCTCCCCAAAAGCAGCACCCCTTGCAGACACATTACTCGTACAATGAAAATTCATATATTCAAATTAGAATAGAATTACTCCTCGAGCTGTGGCTGTAGCCCAGCAGCTACCACCACATCATGATCAGCATCGTGATCATCATCATCATCATGAGATATGGTTGTTTATGCTATAAAAATTAAGTTAAATGCAAAACTTTTTTTTGTTGCGGTTCGTCGCTTTGGCAGGCCACGTCGCCTCGACTTCAGCTACAGCTTCAGTTTTTCAGCTTCACTTGATGGGGGGGTTGTGAGCGGGGAAAAGGGGTTGTGGATGGGGTGTGTGCGAATCTAGATGCGGATGCGGATGTCTTGCTCATATCGCTGCCAGTTTGCTTATAATTGCATTTGCATATTATTTCCCTTTTATTGCACATGTCGCCTGGCTTGACATGCCATCACTTCTGGAGCTGTAGCCGCAGCTGGAGCTAGGATACGGAGGGGGCGGAAGAAACCCTTAAACCATTTATTTTTTTGCTTTACCTTTTTTTCCCCCAGTTTTTCCGTGCTGGCTGCTTGGCGCTGCTTGGACTACCATTTTTATTTCAGTAAAAATGTTTATAAAATGCTGCCACGCTTCCGGCAAAAGCAAAAGCAACACCAAAAGCAACAACAAAAGCAACTGCAAAAGAGTTAAAAGTTAAGCGTTTTGCTGCTGTGCAAAAAACAAAATTATACCAAAATAATTTGCATATAAATTATGATTGAAGGAGGGTGTAGTTGTGGTCCGCAGGAAGCGGTGGGGTCAGCAGCAAAGGTGTCAGAGCTGAGTGAAGCCAGCAAAAGGCGCCATACAATGAAAGCGATAAAGCGCTTAACGGTGCCTCAAACCTAATCAATTGTGATGGCTACCCCACCCCCACCCCCACCACACCATTGCTGAGCGAATATTGCAATAAATATATCTTCAAAGAGCATCTCAGAGGCGCCTCTAACTGCAGTGTCAATAGCGTAAGAGTCACGTCACCCAAAGAGCCACTGCCAGACAGTAACAGTCACAGCCACAGTCAGAGCCACACAGTCACTGCCACAAATCACAATCAGAGACACATTCACAGTCACTGCCAAAATCACTGTCAAAGTCACAATCAGTCAGCCACATTCACAGTCACTGCCAAAAGTCACTGCCACAGTCACAGCCACAGTCACAGCCAAAGTCACTGTCACAGCTACAGTCGCTGTCACAGTCACTGCCACAATCACAGGCACAATCACAGGCACAGTCACTGCCACAGTCACTACAACATCACAGTCAGAGTCACTGCAAAAATCACAGCCAAAGTCACAGTCATAGTCACTGCCACAGTCACTGCCACAGTCACAGCCAAAGTCACTGTCACAGCTATAGTCGCTGTTACTGCCACAGTCACAGCCGAACTCACAGTCAGTCACTGCCAAAGTCACTGCAACAGTAACTGCCACAGTCACGGCCACAATCACAGTCACTGCCACAGTCACTGCAACAGGCACTGCAACAGTCACTGACACAGTCACATACATAGTCACTGCCAGACAGCAACAGTTTTCAGTTTTATTCGAAACTTGGGAATGTGCCGCAATATCCTGCACACTTGTCAGCATCGGCATCGGCATCAGCCTGCCAGGTAAACAATGCTAATGCATACTTTGGCTTAGTAAGTAACTTTCTTCTGCCAGAGAGAGAGAGAACGAGGAAGATGGAAAGGCGGCAAGGGTAAATATGGCAGAGGGCTGCACTTCCGGCACGCATGAGATGGCGGACTTATGTCGCTGCTCGTCAGCGTCAAGCAGCTGAAGATTCGAAGATTGGACTGGGGATTGCGATTGGGTTTGGGATTGCGAATGGCAGGGAGAATGAAGTGAAGTGGAGTGGAGTGGTGTGGCAAGGAGGGGATAAACGGTGCACGTGTTTCCCTTTTTAGGGCTCTGAAATCAAATCTAAAATGAATTTACCTTTGTTGATTTGCGACGACTTTTGCATTTTGGCTTATTATACAAACACAGATACACAGAACCCACAACCACACACATACAGAGAGAACGAGAGAAGGAGAGAGATAGAGAGAGAGACAAACACTAACGTCTCTTGTTGATTTGCTGGCAAACCCCTAGCGATTGCTTGCTCGGATTTCGAAATGAGCTCAAGACAAATGTAAATATTTTTTAGTGCTCACTCAACGCAATGAGACAGGGGTAGGGACAGGGACAGGGACTGACTGCACAGGGATACACTAATACTATAGTACGTACGTTAAGGGATCTATATATATGTATATGAGTGTATATGTGTGTTTGTATGCTCTTGGGTTTGGTGGGTCTTATGATGAATGATTGTGTGCTTCCTGTAGATTTGTAGCCGCCGATAAACTCAATTTGTTTGCGCTCAACTTGGTAGTGGGGCACCACTCCATACGATGCCATGCCACACCACTCCCTGCCACTCCTTGCCACTCCAATGTTATTGTCGAGTGTGGGCCAAGGCGTGCCAAGAGCTCACATTACGCATACGCCGTGTTGTCGCTCTTGATTTGCCATTTGAAGATGCTCTCCCTCGCACGCCCGCTGCTGATTGTCAAAGTTTTTTTTTGTATTTAAAGCCGATACGAGTACTAGACTAGCGCTCCCCCCGCACCGCTCTTAAGAACTTGTCGTGAAGAATTTATTTTCAATTTGATGAGAATTTCGCTTTTTGTCGCCCATTTCTGTGTGTGTCTTTTCATGTCTTTTGTATTGCGTTTGTTCGCTGTGTGTGTGTGTTGTGTTGTCTTTCCTTTAGTTTTATTAAGCCAACTTCTAGCACTTTTACGACTTTGGCCATAACTTATGCTCGCTCCCCCCATCAACGCGATGGGCCATATACTTTTTTACTTATTTTCCAATTATTGTTGATATTCTTAGCTTGCCCCGTTCCGCCGTTCTTTCGTTCTTTATTCCTCAATTTATTTTACTCCTCCCTTATCCTTGGTGCTGCGAAAGTAGTGCGCATTTAATTGCTTTATTCGTGCTGTGGAACCTGTGGAACTCTCTACGCTGGCGACTGGACTGGGGGAAAATTATTAAATGCTATTTATCACTGGGAGGCGACAACGGAAATGTGTCTCTGACACTTACAAGAATGCCAAAGGAGTCGACTGGGTGTGGCTGGGGTGTGCTAGGAGTGTGGCATGTGCAGAGCTACTAAGGAAATTGGCAGCATCTTGGCATGGAAAAATGGAAAAAATTGCACTTCGAGGAAATTAAAAGTTGCATTTGAATGCCATGCACGAGCCATAAAAACTAATATCCGCTGCACAGCTTATCAGCTGCTTCAGCTTATTGTTTGAATCGGAAAAATAATAGACAAAGTTTATATAATTTTAATATATTTAAAAAGGTTTTAACATGCAAGCAAAAATTATGAAATAATAAAAGTAAATTATATTTTTCAGCCTAAAAGTATGCCACAACACAAGGATCGCAGTCTGCTGATACTGCCAGAAGGTAGGCAAAGATACATCATACACATATGCATGCCCCCCTAGACATACAGCACAAACAGCGCTGCAATGGAGGCCAAAAAGGCCATCACCGTCGAGGCATAGAGCACGGCACAGGTGGTGCCCATCCAGGAGACGAGTGGCCCCACTGAGACGGACACTATGAGCTGGGCAATGAACACAACGCTGCTAATAATGGCCACATCCGTGCCCAGACCACGGGCTTGTTTCAGCGGCAAAGTCTCGCCATTCCGTACACGAAACTGGGAATAAAAGGGCATGGGATTACAGCGGCTCCAAAGAACATTCGAATGGCATTGTACTTACACAGTTCTTGGCATGGTATCGAGCGACCAGAATGAAGGGCACTGTAAAGATGGTGCCATAGAGTATCCCCGCTGCTGTGCTGAACACCAGCACACCCCATTTGGTGGGCCAGAGTCCAAGGATGAGCATGCCAATGGCATAGTAGATCATGCCGCTGATGTACACAGCTTTTGTGCTGAAAGAAGGCAGCGAATGAGAGCAGATTCAGATCATTCCTCAGAGCGCGGACTTACCCGAACCACTTCATTAGCTTCGTCACGGACAGCGAGTAGATGGAGCAGGAGAAGGCATAGATGGACATGCCCCAGCAGCCGAAACGGACGCCGGCCTCGTAGCGGAGGTATGCCTCCGAGGTGGGCGACGCTGTCGGATCCCCATGGTACACAGCCTCGCCCACAAAGTCCGTGAAGTAGAGGCAGTAGGTGACGTGGCCCATCCAGCACAGCAGATTGGTGAGGGCCAGCATTCGCATGGAGTAGGGCATAACGACGATGCTCTTGAGGTAGGCACTGAGCGACACCGGCGGCTCAGCCACCGACTGTGTCTCCAGGTCTTTGCGCGTCTTCTCCAGGGCCGGCGAGTAGCCATTTTGGTAGCTGCCCTGCAGCGCCTCTGCACGCTTGGCATCATCGGCGACCATTTGCAGCTCCAGCTGCGTCGTCTCCTGTATGTAGTAGATGGGATTGTTGTTCTTCTTCAGCTCCTTCTTGATGGCCACATCGGACATGGGCCGCAGCAGCTCGTCCTTCTCCATCAGCGGCAGCGGAATCTCCCGAAACGTGGTCACCGTGATGAAGTAGCAAATCACAAAGATGATTGTGACCAGGCCAAAGACAGTGGGTATATTGCCACCCAGGAAGCTGCCAATGTGCGTCCGCTCCCAGTCCACGCCCCCAATGGCATAGCCGATGGTGCCCCCGAAGCCGGCAAAGAGCGCGAACATTGTCATGGCCTTGGGCTGCTCCTCGGGCACACACATGTCCAGCAGGTAGGTGCGGGCCGGTGTCTGGCAGGTGTCAGCATCAAAGTCCAGCATAACCATGCCCAGAATCGTCAGGATTACGGCGTACTTGAAGTCGGACGCCGATGGTCCCGTTGGCTCCGCCACCAATGCCGCCACAGATGCTGCCTCGCTGACAAAGCTCGTGATGTTGCTGCTGCCGGTGACGGCTGCCTCCGTGTAGTTGTAGCCCACATCGCCCAGCAGCACGCCCAGATCCTTGCCATAGGGCACCAGTATGAGGCCGCAAAATATCCCAAAGGACAGTATGGAAATGATGGGACGCCGACGGCCCCAGCGCAGCTTGCACCGATCACTGATGCTGCCCAGCAGCGGCGACACAAAGAAGCCAATCAGTGGGGACAGGCCCCAGGCCATGGTCATGACCTTGTGATCGACGCCGATCGACAGCAGGATGGGCGACACGAAGCTCGTCTCGGCCGCATACGCAAACTCAATGGCCATGGCAATGGCCGACAGGCGGAACATCTCGAAGCGCGTCTTCCGGCGAAAGACATGCGAATAGTCCTCGTCCTGCTCCTTGGCATGATTCTCCCGGGTCTTTAGCATATACTTGATCATGGGATTCTTCGCCGAGGATAGTTGATCCGCCTGCGAGGCGTCCACAGTTACGCCAACCATTTTTGATAGGAAAACGAAGCTGTGGAGGGGAAATCATAGCAAAAAAAACTTTGATTAATAATGGTTACAATATGTATAGCTGTAGCTGTATCTTTATCTGCATTTCAATCTTGTAATTAGCTGCACAAATATGTGCCAAGCGAACTACAATCGTGCCATGCCGAGCTCTCTGCTCTGCTCTCTGCTCTGCTCTGATGTGCACAAAGAAAACAAAAACATTGAATCGAATTATGATGGCATAATGGAAACATCTGGAGCGGCACGTCGAAGAAGAGTCGAACCTCCGAGCGTCAAAAGATCTTTGATTAATTGAGCTACGCGGTCAGTGAAATATCAATTTCGATTCAATTGCAACGAGGTCCATTGCCCATCTGTCTGTCCGTCTGTCTACCCAATCTTTGTGTCACTTGCCTCCGAAAAAAGTAATGAAAATTATCTCTCTCTCTCTGTCTTTGTTGATAAACAAAAATGCAATCACACAGCCACAAAAATGGGAATCAACAATCGAAAGAAAAACTGGTAATCAATAATCGAAAGCAAAACTGGTAATCAATAATCGAAAGCAAAGTCTATCTGGAATCGTTCTTCGGAAATGCTCACCTTCTGCACTGAACTGCACTTAGCTCTCAATTAACTCAATTTATGTATAGGTTTTTTTTGTAATATTTTCTGTAATTCACTTCTGTTTGAACTTAACAATTAGCCACATTTTTGTATAATTCGAGGCGAACACTTTCGCTAACAAAGATACACAAATTATTGAATTCAATTGCTCGCTCGCTGGCTCGATTCCGTCGTCTATCGTTAAGTAAGTTGATCTTTAACTGAACTGAACTGAACAGATCAAATAAAGCCGCGACACGAAAACCTTTCCGCAACGTCGCGTGTCCAAATCGCAACTGAGTCTCAGAGTCGCTGGGTCTCGTTTCAGAGATCTCTGTGGGGGTCTACGAGGGGTCTTTGTGGGGTCTCTACTGGGTCTCTTTGGGGTCTCAACCGGGTCTCTACTTGGGGTCTCTTTGTGGTCTCTGTGAGGTCTCTGTGGAGTCTCCGAGAGATCTCCGTGGCGGTCTCTGTGGTGTCTCCAGTCTTTTCAGAGCCATTGACCAAATCTTGTCTCGTTTCGTGCTAAACTTATTCGCTCTACACAACACCATACGTGTGTGAATAGTAATAATAACAATAACAATAAATGCTGGAATAAATTTAAAATACAAAACAACTAATTTGCGAAGAGACATTTCCACAAAAGAGACATTCCTGTGCGAATAATTGAATTGAGACAAGTTGCCAGGGGGGTCATGTGTGGGTGTATGTCTGGGAACTGGCAATCACTTGACAAAAAACTCTCCCTCTCTCTCTCTGTCACTGGCTCAAAAATCTAAAGCTTAACCCCGGGTTAGATGACCGGCGAATTTGTATTTGTTGTCGCTGAATATTCATTTTTTTTTGTAGCCAAAGCCAAACTATACGCGATACGATACGAATCGTAATCAAAATCGCCACAAGACTAGGTCAATACATGTATGTATTAAATATACGTATGCGTATGTATGTATAAGTATTTTATGTTAATTATGATGAGGCTGTTACTATTAGGAAGTCACCTGATAAGCAGCTGATGAATCATTCATCCCCCTCCCAAGCCCTTCAAATGGGGTCAAGGTTATGCCGGGGAAGACGGAAGTTTTTGCATTTTAATGCTCATCAAGTTCATTAAACAATGCCCGAAAAAATTCACACATCTTCGTCTGGAATGGGATATATGTATATGTGGGATATGCTGGATTATATGCCGTTGCTATTTTTTTATCGCCACAAATGCGGTAATTATACAGTTTTGTAATTAACATGTTTATTAAATTGCTGCTTAAAATGCATATCACTTGATTGTTTGTTGTGTTTGCTTTTGGGTGTGTGTCGGGTGGGTGGGTGCTTGGTTGCATGGGAGGGGGTGTGAACCATCAGTCGTGTTGTGGGCGTAGGCTAACGTCTGGGGCTCTGTACAGGGAAGAGTTATTAAGGGTGTAATTGATCATTTTATTGGGCCCAAACATGAAACCAGTCATTAGTTTTTTTATCGCTTTTGCTTACTACCCATATATAATGATGGGAGCTAATTCTTAGGAAATTTCTTTCAGCTGCTGGAAAAAGTTTTCCACTTCAATTTTGAGATGTTTTTCCTGGCTGAACTTAAACTGTATTTATTATAATAATTACAGATACTTAGCTGCAATGATTAGCCGGCATAACTTACCTCTTCTAACGCTTATTTTTGATCCTGCCGCTCACAAAATTATTTAGATTTATTTATTGATTTTATTGAGTATTTTATTGGTTTATATACGGTTACTATTTATCGATCGTTTCACGGGGTTTTTTTTCTTTTCTCTTTTTTTACTCACTTTCCGTTTGTTTTTGTTGTTGTTTTAGTGTCAATAAATGATATTCGATTAAAGTTTTTCGCTTGCACAAATTGTTGAACATAAAATAGATTTCGATTTTTGTTTTCAATTTCGATTGCTTGTGGGCGTGCCAGTTGTGGCTGTGGCAGTTGTGGCGGGCGGGCGGCGGAAACGACGAATTCACTCTCATAACTTTACCCATGCGAAGTAGCCGTATCCAGGGAGCTGTGTCTTTTGCAGAAATCAATTTCTTTTTTATTTTCCACCTCCTCTACTAATTCACTTCGAATGACGCGCGTTTCTTATTGTTTGTAGTATTATTATTATTAATTTTTAATATTTTTTCAATATTTTTTTGGCTGCTGCTGTTGTTTTTCTTTTTGGTCTGAATTTATTATCTGCTAGACTTTTGCTGATGACATTGCCGCTGCTGGTCGAAGGCGTTGCAAAGATTTTGGCAAGACATGAAAAAATTGTGTATTGGCTGCGGGCAACAACAAACAACAACAACAACGTCTGTCTCTCCACTTGAAGCACGCAGTGAAAAAAGGAAAAATTAATTTTCTTAGTTGATTTTTTGTTTTTCGGTTTTTTTGCGTCCCGTCAATGACTTTGATTTTATTTTTGGCCAACCCCAAAAAGACGATTTGTGACGACAGCAAGATCTGTGGAACTGTGTTGCGATCCGAATGGGGCTGCTCTGTTTCGCTTTGCTCTGCGACTGTTTGGGATCTGCCACGGGAGGCGGCAATTTATATAGCATATGCCTCCAATCCGGTACGCTCTCCGCTCTCTGCTCTGCTGCTCTCCCAGAAGACACTCACTCTCTCCCGTGCGGCAGCTGAGAGTGCCACTCGTGTCGTTGCCTTATCGGTAGGTAGAGGCCAGTGCCAGCCTTTCCTTTCTTTGTCTTAGGAGCGGAGCACAGAGCACAGTCAGCGGACACTGGTGTCAATTATTTGTTTAGATATTGTTACTATCACTATATTTGCATTAAATTTTATCTATGCAAATCCATTGACGACATGACGACAGTACACAGTACCCAGTGCCCAGTGTCAGTCTGCCTGTCCGTCCATGTGTAATTATGTTAATTCATTCATTCTTGATTCTTGTGCAAACATTTTACATCATTTGATCAGCCAGTAGCTGTAGAACTAGCCCTGCTGCAGCTGCTGTTTAGCTATTCTATTAAACATACATGTCTTAGGCATACCTATACGCTACCCTACCCTGCCATACCTTCCTTACTTTATCCCAACAAACTAGGAACATACTTAGACATCTCTGGAAACGAGTTTTCCAGGCGACAACGACACAGGTTTCAAAAGCATTCATGTTCGTACGAGTGTCCCCGCGGCACAGTGGCCACGATATCATTGTTTTGGTGGGTATAACCAAATCCTAAGATTAGGGCGAAAATTCCACTTGATATTTATTGCAGCTGCTTCAGTATATTTATTTATTTATTTACCCTAATCAGCCTTATCAGCCACGAACGGTACTCTTCGCGCACGTTTATCAAATCACAGCAGCAGCCATCGATTGGCGGCACTTGAAATTCGAATTAGTCAACGGCGGCGGCTACTAATAATAGCTACTAAATGAAGTTTTAATAGTCATCAAATCGATCATATGAGTGGTGTAGGAGGAGGAGTCTCTTTGGCATTGAAAATTCAACCCAAAACAGCAGCAGAGATTCGGATCGTTAATATATACTATATATTTTTTGGGCGACTCATTGTTATTCAAATAGATAATGAAAGGGAAAACCTGTACAGGAAATATGAGCAAGAAACATACATTGCATATTCTTATTATTGATTCTAGAATTTAGAATCCATTAACAGATACAACAAATTGGTGAACGTTCCACTCGAGTTACAGCCATCTGAAGCGTGGCTTATCTGCACATATTTATCTTTAAAATATATTCCAGATGCTATCAAACATATTAAACATTTATTTTGTTTATACTTTTGGGTTATTGTAACTTTCCTACGACCCACCATACACCCATACACCACCCCCCGTTGTGTGGCTCATTAGGATGCAAATTTCTGGGGCGATAGCATAGACTGACCCACAAATCTTTTTCCAAACTGTCTGTCTGTTCGTCTGTTTGTCTCTCTGTCTGCCTGTCTGTCGCTCTGTCTGTCTGTATGTCTGTCTTTCTGTCTGTCCTGTCTGTCTGTTTGCCTCTCAGTCTGATTGTCTCTCTGTCTGTCTGTCTGGTACGTCTGTCTGTTTGTCTCCCTGCCTATCTGTCTCTCTGTCCGTTTGTCTGTCTGTCTCTCTGTCCGTTCCTCTGTTTGTCGGTCTGTCTCTCTATCATTATGTGCGTCTTGGATTACTTTGGATTGCTTAGAATCTCTCTCATATTTCGTGTGTACTGCCGTTTGTTGAAATTTTGCATTAGCTTGCTATGTGTGTGGCTTGGCTTGATGGATGTGTTAAGTTGACACGAACTATTAGCGCAAATCTGCGACATTTGCCCAAGATAAGTTTTCCGATTGGACTGCCAGCCAGTTCAATTGTAGTGCGTCTTGTGGCTAGCGAGAAATAAAACCAGAAAATTATGTACAAATCATCAGTGGTTAGGCCCCAATTGATAACCGCAGAGCAGAGGTAGAGCAGAGCAGCAGAGGCAGAGGCAGAGGCAGAGGTGTCACAGCTGAGACTGAGTACATTGACTTGTGACACTCTCGCTCTCGTTGCGGGGGGCAGTGGATCCACTCTCGCTCTTGTTGCCTGGGGGGGTGCACTGTGGTGGCAGCTCTTTTGCTCATTTTTAGGCATATTTTTTGGGACATCCAATTCGAGCCAAATGACAGACATAGCCTAGAGTTGGTGCAGAAAAAGTAGCTCGCCAAATTGTCGTCATTGCTCACAAGGTTATCTCTCAGTGTGGATGGATGGTTGGATGAATGTTAGTGTGGTTGATAAGGCACTGAGGCAAGCCTTCTCTCCGTTTGTGGGCTTATCTCCATAAATCTTATTGTTTGGC
This sequence comes from Drosophila bifasciata, assembly GCA_009664405.1. Lineage (NCBI taxonomy): Eukaryota > Metazoa > Arthropoda > Insecta > Diptera > Drosophilidae > Drosophila > Drosophila bifasciata. Next base: position 45,085,957 of record CM019043.1, read on the forward strand.
TTATATTTATACCCAGCGCAGAGCACACGGCAACGGATGCGCATAAATAAAAAAAGTTCTTGGCGTTTGATAAGCTGCAGAATAACAATATTCATGTTTGTGGCACTGCAATCTAAGCTGATTAATTAAGGCTCTAGGTAAATAATTTAATGTAACTCTTTTGAAATTTGTAACGTATTTGGAACGAGGCAAACAAAAAGCTAAATTCTACATTAGCTAACAGCAATGAGTTCTTTTATAGCAGCCAGCTTTCGATGGGATTTAGCCTCAGCCCCAAGAGTAGGCAGCAGTTTTTATTTTCAGATATTGGCTTTAAAAATATGTGCAATGGTTGTGCATAAATAAGTTACTGCTTAAAACTAATAATATTCAACATATTTTAAATTTTTATTATTAATTTATTAAGTTTGTCGGAGAGCAGAGTCCTAGCTACCACTTCAGTTATATTAACTGACTTTCCAACAGCCTGCATTGATCTAATTAAGCGACATCCCCAAAAGCAGGCAACATATTCGCATCATATTTGAGCACTCAATGGGAATTTTTCTATGTTGAATTTGACTAATAATCCATTGCATACTTTTGAGGCTAATCACAATTTTAATTGGCAATAAAATTTAAATGAAAATAAATATTTACAACATGTTTAAATACACATTTGAAAACCACAAAATATATTTGCAATTTATCATAAATAAGCTTCGCTAATACTTTTAAAAAGTTTAAATTAATTTGTACATTTGGTGACCAGGTTCAAGGCCGCCCGCCCTAATCAATGTGGCCGTCTAATAATTCCCATTAAACCCGAAACATTGCCAAAAATTAAGTTTAATTTAGAAATCAAAGTAAAGCGCAGCCCAAGAAATTGTGACCGACAAAATCCGCTTTGATTTGGGGCTTTCAATCAATTAAATTGAAGCCCAATAATGCTGCTCGCTGCGTTCCCCAGCTGTTGTTGTTGGCCACCGAACCATTGCCTCTTTGTCGATTCTCTTTTGAGCGCAACTTGAGTTTTTGAGTGAGCAGAAGACGACGGCGAAGACCATCCCCATAAAAAGGGAGCAGCGTTCCCTGAGTCTCGTCAGATGCCTTCGATCGTTGCCGGGATAAAGAAATCCAAAAGTGGAATAGCAAAATCGAAATAGAACCGAGCTTAAAGTGGAAGATTCTCACAATAGATAAGCCGGAGAGCGATAGATAAGCCTTAAGATAAACGCGAGCACAAAACGGAATGTGCAGAAGAAACGGTTCTTGATCGGTTTTATCTTTTGTAAAGTGCTAAAGAGGAATACGAATACTCATACTCTATTCTACCCTGCCAACAATCCATTTGTTTTGTGCCGTTGCCTTTTTTTTCGCCTCCTTCCCCCCCGCTTCTCTTTGTGCGTTTTTGGTGTCCATGGTGCCGATTGATAACCTTTTGCAAACAAATATCTATCTGATACAAGTCAAGAAATACTTAAAAGGTTAGTGTGCCGCCGCCTCCCCCCTTCAATTGTGTATAAATCGCTGTTTCATGCTGAAATCATATTTTGTGATTGCATCAGCTGGAAAATTGATCATCGGGGGTAGCCCGTACCCCGTACCCGTTTTCAATTCCAATAATTTGGAGCGCAGGCAGACGCCAATTCTGAATACGAGAAGTGTCTGAGAATGTCTCGGGCTGTTTTATTTATGTTGCGGCTTTGTTTCATACCCTATACCCTTCCCCCCCCTCTAGCTACACATTACGATGAAAGATTTGAAAGCGAAGACCGCCGCATCATCACCGAACAGCCGCCGCGGAGTATCCAAGCTGGAGTCCAGCACGGTTAGCAGTAAACCAAAGTCCAATGTTAATGCACTCCTCCCTTTAACCCCACCCTCCTTCCATCCCCACAGAGTGGCGAGACGCTGCTGAAGCCATCGATGCCGCCCAAGGCATTGGCATCGTCTGAGGAGGAGTCCCTCGCCACGTCCCTGCATCTGGATGTGCAACTGCAACTGAAGTCACGCGACAATTGGGGCAACTCCCTGGAGTTTCTCATGTCATGCATCGCTCTGAGCGTCGGCCTGGGCAACGTGTGGCGCTTTCCGTTCACCGCCCTGGAGAATGGTGGCGGCGCCTTCCTCATACCCTATCTGACGGTGCTGTTTGTGGTGGGGAAACCGATTTACTATATGGAAATGCTGCTGGGACAGTTCTCGAGTCGCGGCATTGTGCAGGTCTTTGACTTTGCACCACTCATGAGGGGTAAGTGCTACCCTGCCTCATCCCACTCTATGCACTTCTTACCACTTTGTTGTTGCAGGTGTTGGCTATGCTCAGCTGTTGGCTCTGGGCGTTTTGGCCACATACTACGCCTCGGTAATGGCCCTGACGCTGCGCTACTTCTTTGACTCCTTTGCGGCGGTGCTGCCCTGGAGCTACTGTCGCCCCGAATGGGGCGATGGGTGTGTGAGTACGGCCACTAGCGATGGCCACCAGCCACCACTCGGACAGCTGTCGCGGAACTTTAGCTCCTCGTCGCAGCTCTACCTGCAGCGCATTGTCCTGAATGAGACGCAGTCGCTGGCAGAGCACGGCATGGGCTATCCCAGTGGCAGCCTGGCCCTCATGCTGGCCCTCTCCTGGCTGACGGTCACACTGATCATCATACGGGGCGTAAAGAGCTCTGGCAAGGCCTCCTATGTCCTGGCCCTGTTCCCCTATGTGGTCATGTTCATCCTCCTCGTCCGTTCGCTCACCCTGCCGGGCGCCTACGAAGGCGTCATGTACTTCCTGACGCCACAGTGGGACAAGCTGCTGGAGCCGGCGGTGTGGTACAATGCCGTCACCCAGGTGTTCTTCTCGCTGGCCGTCTGCTTTGGGGTGATCATCATGTACTCGTCGTACAATCGCTTCGGGCACAATGTCTACAGGGATGCGAATATCGTGACCACGCTGGACACCATTCACCTCGCTGCTCTCGGGCGTGATTATATTCGGGATACTGGGCAACCTGGCCTACGAGTCCGGCACAAAGGACATTGGCAGTGTGGTGAAGGCGGGGCCGGGCCTTGCCTTCATCTCGTACCCAGAGGCCATTGCCAAGTTCAAGGCGATGCCGCAGATCTTCTCGCTGCTCTTCTTTGCGATGCTCTTCATGCTGGGCGTGGGCAGCAATGTGGGCATGGTCAGCTGCATTATGACCGTGCTGAAGGATCGATTTGTGAACGCCAAACTCTGGCTAATTGTCGTCGGCCTGTCGCTGACTGGCTTCGTCGTGGGTCTCGTCTACATTACGCCCGGGGGTCAGCACATTGTGACGCTGTTGGACTTTCATGGCGTGACCTTTGTGTCCCTGGTATCGGCCATCTTTGAGCTTATAGCCGTGGGTTGGATTTATGGTGAGTTGACATACATTTGGGAACTTCTAACTGACTTTTTGTTCTTTGTTTTAGGTACCAAAAGACTCTGCCAGGATGCGGAGTACATGCTGAACATCAAGACATCGAAATACTATCGCATCTGCTGGTCGATTGTCACGCCCCTGGTGATGACTGTCATTCTGGTGTACACCCTGTTCACCATGCGTCCCTTGAGCTACAATGGAGAGGTGTTTCCCCTGCCCTATCGTGGTAAGAGCTGCTCAGGCTTAGCCTCTCTCCTTCCTTCATTCCTTTTCTCTGCTCTTTTCAGTCTTTGGCTGGTGCATCTCGGCCTTTATTATTGGCCAACTGTTCTATTGGGCCTTTTATGCCAATTACAAGCAGCCCAAGGGCTCCCTCAAGTGTCGCATCAGCAACTCGGCCAAGCCCCATTCCGATTGGGGGCCACTCGACTCCAAGCAGCTGATCGACTATCAAATGTTTCGACGCAATCAAAAGGATGCAAGTGCCACAGGCTTGAAGCAACGTCGCTGGCTGTGCTACAGCGTGGGAGATCGTATATTTGGCTAAAGCGAGAAAGAGAGAGAGAGAGAGAAGGCAGCAGGCATTGCATATAGGCAGTCTATATAGCAATTATTTCAACAATCATTTGTAATCTTCATTTCTCTAGTGGGGGATGGAAATCTCCTTAGGGCATTTTACTTAATAAATAAATGTTTTCTTTTTTGTACTCTTAAAGTTTTTGCAGTCTGCTAAGCCACACTGGAAGAGAGAGCGAGAGGGGAAGGAAATGCCAGCTTAAAGTTTCAATTTTCACATTTCATTTTTCCAGTGAACATTTCGAGATATTTTTCCATGCAACTCATTCGAGGCTGACATCAACAAATTGGTTTTAATGGCCTAAAAGAGAGAGAAATAGAGGGAGAGAGAGAGAGAGATAGCGACAGAGAGTGAGGCAGAAATAGAGAAAGAAGAGAGTGGGGTAAAAGAGACAGCTTAAAGTTTATCTAAGCCATTTTCAATATTTAAAACTAACAATTAGCATGCACTTCACTCCACTGCATCCTCCTCTTCCACTTCCTTTTGCACCTTCTACTACTGCTCCTCCTCCTTCTGCTCCTTCTACTCCCCCTGCTCCTTCTCCTCCTCCTTTTCCTCCTTCTCTCTTTTTTTTTAGGAGCAATTGCAGCATTTGTTTACGTCTCTGGCACTGCACTTTGCATTCGACCAGACATTTATTTGAGTTTCAATTTGTTTTCCCAAGTTTCACACACACACAGAGACACACACACACACTAGACTTTGCATGCGTGTGTGTGTGTGTGTGTGTGTTTGCGGCAGTTGTTGAAAATTAATATGTCGGCTGGTTGGAGGGGGAGTTGGGGTTCTCTGGACCTGCAAATGTCTTAATTAAAAGTTATTTTGGGCAATGCCAAGTGGCTGCTGGCAGAGGGGTAGGGGCATGGCATGGGGTAGGGGAATGGGAGCAACAAATTGTGTTTTTAGTTGTCAAGGACAGGCTATACCAGTCAGTCATTCAGTCAGTCATTGCTGCAGTCAGCCATTCGGTTGCTTGGCTTGACATTTCATTTGTTTGTCATCGCTCACAGGACGCATTAAGTATACGCCGCTTGATGGCGGCACTCAAGCGCGGCAGAAAGGGGTCCTTCAGCATGCACTCAACAGTGGCAAGGAGAGAGAGAGTGAGGGAGTTGCACTGCTTTGCACAAAGACAACAGCAGAGGAAATTAAAAAAGTTCCCATTTCTAAATGGCTTACGCTCTGGATATCACCCAGGCAAGCGAAGGCAACTCAAGCCAAGACAAGGTGCAAGAAACAATATCAACACTGGGAGCCAGCAAAAAAACTTGGCCAGCAGCAACAACAACAACAACAAAAACAACAGCAAAGAAAGGAAACTAACAAGCATTGAAGTTTAATAAAAATCCTTTTTAAAGGAGTCGCCTTCGCCACCCACCTACCCCCCTTGGGGGCCAGCCCTGCACAGCATCCGAGTGCTGCTCGAGTTCCAGAGAGAGCGCGCAGAGTGCACCTCTGTCTGCTTGGGTGTCAGCTCCGGCTGCAGCTAATGAAATAACTTTGTGGCAACTTTTGCCATGGCCGGAATTTTGCTTAAAGCGGCAAATAAAATTGCAGAGATTGCAACAGCAGCGGCAGAGGCAGCGACTGAAGCAGCGACAGCAGCAGCGGCAGCAGAAGCGTCTTCGTCTGGCAATCAAAAGCGTTTTGAATTACTTAAACTGGCAAAAGGATTAAATCAACTTTCGCTTCGCTTAAAGCGCTCAAAATCATTTACAATAAACGAAAAGCCAAACCAAAAACAGAGGCAACAACAATTTGGGGGCGCAATTTGCTTGCAACAGACAACAGCAGCTGAAACAGGGAGGCAGCGCAACGCCGCTCAGTCCATCAAAAATAAGTAAAAAAAAAAAAAAAAAAACTGAAACTGAAACCATGGAATATAGGAGGGAGTACATACAGGTACTATATAGAAATTCCTTCAATGTTATTTTTTTCTGGAATTTTTTGCAGCAAGCAAATTGCATTTTTGGAGCTGCCCAATTATGAGGGAAATTTCTTTTTTTTTCTAAAGTTTATTAACGTTAAAGCTCACGGGTTGAGTTTTCTTACTGGTTTTCTTTTTGGGAATTAACAAATTTTGTGTTGATTTTGCCATGGAGACAGTGACAGCAGCAGCAAAAGCAACACCAACAGCAGCAGCAGAGACGGGGACAGCGACAGCAACAACAACAGTAACAAAAACACCAGCAACAACAGCAACAGCAACAGCAGCTTCAACAACAAGAACAGCAACAACAACAACATCAACAACAACAGCATTAACAACAACAACAACAACAACAGCAACAGCAAAAGCAACAACAACGACAGCATCAACAGCAGCACCAGAAACAACATCAACAACAACAGAATTAACAACAACAACAACAACAACAACAACAACAGCAACAATAGCTTCAACAACAGCTTCAACAGCAACGAGAGCAACAACAACAGCATCAACAACAACAACAGCATCAACAAAACATCAACAACAACAGCATTAACAACAACAGCATTAACAACAACAACATCAACAACAACAGCTTCAACAACAGCAACAACAACAACAGCAAAAGTAACAGCAACAGCAACTACAACAACAACAGCGCCAAACGATGCAGACAGTGGGGTAGTGATGGGTGGTGTGTGGTGGGGTGTGGGAAAGGCTCGTGGAAAAGCGCTGCTCGTGATGCGTGATGGCAGCGGCAAACGTTTTGTGACATTTTCCACCGACACACATTTTTGGTTTTGCATTTTGCCATCTGCATCTGCATCTCCATCTACTGCTGCCTCAACCTTGCCCCATGCTACGTGCCCCGCTTGAGTGATTCACCTGCACGACGGTGACGATGACGACGACGATGACGATGAAATTTGCATTTTGCATGCGACGCTGATGCTGAAGCTGCTGCTGCTGCTGCTGTAGCCTCCTGCTGATGGAGACACAGGTTGAGGTTTAGAGTTCAGGGTTCAGGGTGCGGGGGTACGAGGTACGGATTCATGGTACGTGGGTACGGGGCTACGTAGCTGCTGGTAATGGCTGCGACAAGCATTAGGGAATTATTTTCGAGACCTTCTCGCATGTGGTGGTGGCCATTAAAGTACTTGCCACGGCAGTTGCCACGGCAGCTGTAGCTGCAGCTGACGATTTGATTTGTTGGCGCAAAAAAAAAAAACAAACTACAGACTGAATGCAGCAACTAGCCAGAAAACACACACACACAGCAAAAGGCAGAGAGAGAGAGAGAGAGAGAGCTGCATGAGGGAAAAGCCAAAGTCGAGGCTGCAGAAATCTTCTTGCCTCTACTCCTTTTATTGTAATCTGCATTTAAGTGGCTTTTCTTTTGAGCAGCAAACCGCCCCATTCCCATGACCATGCACATTTTTTACACCTTTTTTCTAGGTTTTTTTTTACCTTTTTTCCCCACCTGGTGCTATTTTTTTTTTTTTTTTGGTTACACCTTTTGGCCAATTTGGCGCACTTTTCTTGGCGACGACCATTCGAGCGACGGTAGCAATTTTTCGGCTAACTGCCGCTCGTTTGAAATGCTAATATGCAACTTTTGACGCGATTGCCATTTGCCGAATTTCCTTACAGTTTTCCCTGTTTTCCCTGTGCCCTCCCCGGTTTATGCCCCGGCAATTGCCAGACAATTTTATTTTCGGTTACGCTTATGGCTAACAGATAAGAGCATGGAACCTGGCAGCCCAGCCACTGCCACTGCCGGATATGCATATACCTTCCCCCCCAAAGACATCAAAAGAGTGGAGAGACTGGAGAGCGTGAAGGGTCCTGGTGGCTGCTCTTAAAGTGAACTTTAAAACTAGTTTAACCCTCGTTCGCAGTGCTCGTCAAACTGTAATTCTGAATTTTTGCCCCAAACTCCAAGTGAGAGAGAGAGGAGGGAATTACTTTCGGCATCCGGGAAAATTGATTGCCATCTGTGGGGCCGTAACTTCACTCCAACTACGACTCCGGCTCTGGCTGGCTATGTGGCTACTCCTACGGGTGTTCCTACTGCTGCTCCTCCTACTGCTGCTCCTGCTGCTGCTGCTCCTGCTCCTCCTGCTGCTGCTTCTCCTGCTGTCCTTCTTCATCCAGTGGCAGGCAATTTTCATACAATGCATACTGTGTGTGCCCCTTCTACTGTGCATTTTTTGGTGGATAAACGTAAAAAATTTCCATATAAACTGCAGTCTGACTCACCCAATCCGCTCTCCTCCGCTCACCACCGCTCTCCTCCGCTCTTCACCGCTCTCTCCTTCGCTCATCCTACTGCCAATTCAAGTGCAAATATGTTGGCAGGCCGCGCACTTGAGTGTCAAGTTGCATGGGGCACACACGTACAGTAATACACACACACACACACACACAGAGAGAGAGAGTGAAACGCAATTGTTATGAATTGGCCGAATGCTGTTGCAGCAAAAAGGGGGCGGTGACGAGGCGGTGACGGGGCGGGGCGGGGCACACAGTGCAAACATTATACGTAGGAAAGGTGATGGCGTCACGGAAAACCGGTATGCAAATGCAAATGGATAGATCAAACAGAACGCAGAACAGAATGCAGAACAGAATGCAGGACAGACATCATGACACAGAACAGAAGCGAATTGCTGATTGTTTGGCCTGGCATTTAAAAGCAAGTGCCGAAATATACTTTATATATACATACATATATATGTACATATATTCACCGTACAACAGAATTGAGAGTGGACTCTGAGCGATTAAGAGATTCAACCATTCAACCATTCATTCATTCATTCCACTATTTGTCCATCAGGAATGGACCATTCTGACTTTAAAAGATAATTATTCCATACACACATAGGAAAAAGTACATCTCTGTTCCTCTGTGTCTCTCTTTCTCTCTCTGTGTGTCTCTCTTTCTCTCTCTGTATGTCTCTTTCTCTCTTCTATAAGATTACTCAATCAAAGTAGTCTTCTGGTAGCCTCCATCAATCGGTTAATACTCTGCCATATCCGTGCTGCCAGTTCTTATTCTCATTCAATCTTTTGTAGCCATACGAGCCATAGGAGTCATAGGAGCCTTCTTTCAGCCTTCTGCCAGTCTTTCTAGCCTTGTTTACTTGTTTTTTTTCCCCCCATTGCTGCTTGCTGTTTGTTTCCACCTTTGGGTTTTCCGAGCTTCGTGTTATTGTTTGTGACACTGCTCGCAAAAGTCTCAGAGAGGCTAAGCCCCGGCAGGACCTGCAACAGCAGCAGCAGCAGCTGTCAACAAAGTGGAAAGGAGAAGAGTTTACCATCCGAAAAGCTCTAAACGCACTGCTAAGAACAGGCAACAATAACAGGCAGGCAGGAGTGGGAGAGACTCTCTTCTGTTGCTGCTGCAACAGCTGGTACTCGTTCTCGTTCTGTTTGTGATCCTGGCCACACAGCGGCCACAGAGCAGCAGCAGCGTTGATTGGCCAGCGCCGGAAAAAGAAGTTATAACCATCAAGGCGGAAACGGATGTGGCACAGACGTTTCCGCTTTTCCACACAGTCAACAGCAGCAGCAACGGCAGCAGCAAAAAAGAAGAGCACAAAATTATATTTTAACCCCTGCACACACACACACAAACACCCACACACGGCGCATACATTTGGGTGATACTGTAGGGGTAGCTGCTCCCCTCCTGCTGCCACCGCACAATGCCTGTCAAATAAAATCATTTTGCATTGCAAATAGCACAAATAGAAGGGTATATGTAGCAGGCAGCAGGCAGACCCAACGAAGGGTAAGAGAGTGGAGTAGTACGGAGCAAAAGGAGTAGTAAGTCGTGTGTTATAGAGCGTAGAAGGTGGAGGGTTGGGGTTTGTGCCTTCACAGTGCATTTAGCGGCTAACCGCAAGCACTTCTAATCAAAATATTAAAGAATTTCCTTATGGTCTGCCTCCTGCCGCTTGCCTCTTGTCTGCGGTCTGTGGCAATGTTTAAATTTGTGCAACTTTTCCTGCTGCCTTCCGCATGCCGCCCTCTGCTGCCTTCTACTTCTAATTGAATGAGCCAATGAGTCTTGGTCTCCGATGCGACGACTTTGTTGTGGCTTTGCCTTACCCACCCAAAAAACATTGTTTGTTTCTTCCTTCTGCTGCTGGTTCTTCCTGCTTCTGTTGGTTCTGTAGAGTTATAGGGGATTTTCGTGGGTGAAACCATAAAAATGGCAACACGTGCTCATAAAACTAACATTACATGCCGCCCCCCCATCAGCGCCTCAACCTCTTTGGTCCGTGGTCTCTGGCTTTCGGTGTAGCCTTTGCGTTCCATAAACAACTTCCTTTGATTATTTCAAGCACTGGCCCAGCGGCAGGGGGTTTTGGGATCATTTCAACAGCTGCCAAATGATGTAGAAATTTCACACACAGGGAACACATGGGCTACACAAATGGTAAGAGTAGTACATACATACATATGTATATACCCAAAGAGCACTCTCCTGCCACATATCATTGCGTGCCCTCGCGCTGCATATCTTTTTCTATAAATAATGGTGGCAAAGGCTACACCCACGATCCTAATTAAAACTAATTGATATATCTAAAAAACAAAAAACCGAAGAACGGGTGCACTTATCTTTAAAGTAAAAAAAAAACCACTAAAATCACAATTAAAGTATTTTTAATCATATTTAAAAAAAACATATAATAAAAAATAAATATAAAATAAAAAATATAAGATATTAAATTTAAGCATACATTTTTTTTTTTTTAAATTATTTATTATACTTTTTTGTAGTTTTTAATTTTTAATTTAATTTTTAAATTAAAAGACAAATTTTTTGTTATCAATTAATTTTTTTTTTTATAATTTTTTTAAATTAGTTAATTTTATTTTTTTTATCAAGTTTTTATTTTTATTTTTTAAACTAAATATTTTTAAAACCAAATATTTTCATATTAATGCCAAAATATTCAAGTGAAACTGATATATATGTACATATATCTAACAATTTCCATTCTCTAGGCAAATCTATTTTCAAATCTAAATGTAAATATTAGAACATTTAAATTCTCTCTTTTCTGTTTGTAAAGGAAGAAAATCTTTTGGTCCTGTGTGAACGAGGGCCGGGGCGTACGGCGCATTTTCAGAAATGTGCATTAATTATTTGCATGGAAAATTAAACCGTTAAACAGCTCTCGGGCGGGAAAAGCCACCCGCTTCCCCATTAAACCCCTCACCCCTCACCGCTGTGTGTGTACTCACGTTTTGGCTGCAACGCAAATTTGCATCTTTTGTTGGAAAAGTTTCATGGGCCCCAAAGTTGCATGTTTTGCATTTGACTTGCGCATAGGTTGACACGATGGTCGATGCGGGGGGTGCTGGATGCTGGGGATGGGGCGCGTAAAACTTTTGTACCTTTTCGCCGACGGGGCGGGTGGCGGCGGAGAGCAGCCAGAGGTACGATGAGCGCGTATGAAAACTAATAAAGTGTGCAGCGTGCAACGTGCACCATGCAACGTGCAAAATGGCGGCATGCTCATTTGCAAACATTGCCAAAGGGGGGCAAGAGTCTCGTCTCGTCTCGCATGAGGTGTAACTTTAACCAGAGCCCCCCCATTGGGCGCTTTAAAATGTAATACCCTTACCCCCTTGCCAGCCCACTTCCAACCCCCTTAAAGCTGCCAGCCAGCATTCACTGCCAGACAAATTAGATCAAATACGGATTTCCACTTTCCACTATCATCTCTGGCTCTATCTCTCGCTCTACCTATCTCTTACTACTGGCGCCAGCTTTTCCTGCTCAGGTTTCTGGTTTCTGTACTTTTTTTGGCAACCGCCGCTTTGACAATTTATGGGCCTGGGAAACGTTGCCAAAAGCGGGACAGTTATGCCGTTTGAGATAATTGCATTTTATTGCCTTTTATGCACTGCCCCGTTTGATGGAGACTCTGAGTAGGACTCGGGCCCAGGACCCACTGCAGGAGCCAGCTGCACTTAATGTTGCTGCAAAACTGCAAACTGCGAAAAGGGAATTCTTAAAGTTTGTCCTTGCATTTGTCCTTGTGCCATATCTCTGCTCTGTTGCTGCTGCTGCACTTTTATGGTCGCCATCTTTGGGCGTGAAATTGTTTAAAGTTTTCTTCTTTTTTTTACTTTTCGCAAGCAGAACTTCTTCTAGTTGCAAGCGATCGTTGAACAAACTTGCCCTGCGAGTCACAAGTGCTGCATGCTAGAGAATGTGGCATGCCACTCACTCTATCCCTCTGTCGCTGTCCCCGTTCCGTGATTCTCTTTATGGCAACTCTTTCGTTTTGCGATTCTTATCGGTGGACGCGACTAACCGTTTGGCAAATTGTCGCCATAAATAATAAATATTAACAAAAGCGATATCATTGTGCCAGAATGTGGCATAATATATATGTAGTTTATTCCCCTGGCTGCCAATTGTTGTAATTTTAATTACCCAGTGCTCAAGGGGTATTCACGGGGCATATCTAGAACGTGTAGATATATTGAACAGCCAAAAAGAAAAAGGAACGGTAGATAATATCTATCAGCTTCCAGCAAGATATTCCAATCGGTTTGCATTTCTTAGCCTCAAATTTCGTTTGGCTATTTGAACACCTGGCTTTTCCAGCCACACGCTTTTACGTTGCATACTTTTGGGCATACAAATACTGATTACAGGGTGTGTTAGTGCCGTGACACGTGCGCCACCACCACAAAGGCTACAAAAGCCTGTCGTTAAAATAAATGACTAGATTGGATTAGTGCACCGAATCGAGTGCAATTTCTGAAATTTTCTACCAACTAATTTCCACTTTTCGAGTTTCACAAAAGTTGATGTTAGAAGCGGATATGCTTATCGCGCCATCTACTCTCTGTCTTTGGGAAAATGAGCCAGCATAAGCACATTCTGATTCGGGTTCTCTCTCTCTCCCCCTCTCACTCTCCTGCTCCAGTGCTCATATGGCAATCAGCGTAGAAGCGACTGCCAAATCCCAGTGTCACGTAAGTGGAAAGAAACGAAATGCCGCAAGGATTGCAGTTCTGCGGCTCTCTGCAGCTGCGGCTAATTGGTAGATTGGCTCCACCAAGAAGGAAAAAATGTTATGGCACCTCCAGCACGTGCCCCCAACAACTGCCAGAACTCATTACGATACAGAGAGAGAGAGAGAGAGAGAGAGAGAGATGCAAGAAGAGACGTTGCTTTAGTTGTAATCATTATCAATAAATTAAATTTAAATTGCATAATGCATGCATAATTTGTGATATTTGGATATGCCTGTCTGTGGTGTCTGTGCTGCCGAGGCACTTAATCAAATTGAAATCCATGATATCCATGATTAGTAAAAGGATTGCAGCACTCGCCTATCCGCTCCCTGAAGCCCAGAGACAACATTTGTCTAGCGGGGGGTTGGGGGGCAGAGCTGTCTAATAAGAAAACTGATTCAAACAGATTCACACAGTTGCCCATTCAAGAGAGAGGGAGAGACAGTCGAAGCAGACAGCCAGTCAATATGGCTAATACGACAATACATTGGCTGTCGTCTGGGCATTCTGATTGCTCTCTCTGCTGTTCCCTCTGCTCCTTTCCCCTTGGCATCCTTGTATCCAGAAGTCTGTTCCAATTTCTTGTCTTGAGACAAGCAACTTGAGTGCATTTTGCGCAAATTGAAAGCTGTCTTAGAATCTCTGTCTGCCAACCTACGTACCTGCCAGCCATCCAGCCTGACTGCCAGCCTGCCAGCCTGCCTGTCTGCCTGCCTATCTGTCTGTTTGTTACTGCCAAAATAACTCAAGATTTATCCAATGTCCTTGCGCCTTTTGTGGCTAATTATGTCATTTGGTTGAGAGCTATTTCTCCTGCTGGCAGCAGCAGCGACTGTGTCGACAAATGTCAACTATATATGGGCTGCCGCACAATCAAATATTCAACTTAAGAGAGAGACAGTCAGACCATCAATCAAGAACCAGGAAAAACCCAAATGCTATTGAGTAACTTTCGCCGCCATTTAAATACGGAATGAGACACATGTTTAGGCAAATGAATTTGCATGCCACATGGCAGGGCCATAGCAGGGGGGGGGAGCCTGGGGCTATTCCCACGGGAATTGTCTAGATCAAAAGCAAAAGTTCAGTCGGCGGGGAGATAGGCACGTGTGTGTGTGCCCCGCAAATTGGCATGGCGACACACATTCATTAAGTGGCAACAAGAGGACACACATGCCTCAAATTGGCATGCCCCTAGAAAATGTCATGATATTTGTTTCACTTTACTGAGAGAATACTGAGATACTGAGATTTCAACAGGCAGATTAAACAACATTTTTACTTAGGTGTTGGATGTTGGCTGCTGAAAGTCCTCCTCCTTCTGCTCAGACAATGGTCCTTTTGTGCGGCCTTTATGGTGCATTCCATTCCATTCCATTTTATTTGCAGCAAAAAAAAAAAAAAAGGTAAAAGCATTTCGCATTCTCTGCGATAATTATCAAACAATAAAAACAATAAACTGCCATGACACCATAAAGGAAAACGAATGAAGGAAGGAAAAAAAAAATGCTTGTAATGAAAACTCAAAGTAAATGCCCCGGCTCCAGGACGATGCTTATGCTGCTGCTGCTCCTGCTGCTACTCCTGGCAAGGTGTGCCAAAGTTTTATCTCCTCTCATTGCCCCCCCTTTTGCTTTCCCCTCCCCTGGTTTCATCCACAACCTTTTTTTCCAGCAAAACTGTGACCAGCAGCAGCAACAGCAACAGAAAGAAAACATCAAAAGGAGCAGCTGCTGAAGCCAGAGCTAAAGCTGAACCTGAAGAAGGGATAAGCACGAGATGAGACGGAGTTCTGGGCGCTAAAGGGGGGGTATGTAGGGTGGGGGTACACACACAAAAGGCGCCCGCCAAGTGCACTTTGTGTAAGGGAGCATGGGAGAAAAGGGCATAAAAGAAAGTGCAGAAAGGGTTTCTCTCTCGAGCGATAAGCAGAGAATTTATTTGTCTGCGGGTATTATTGACAAGCGACAAGTGGAGAGAGACCCCCCCATCCCTCTCTCTCACTCTCTCTCTCTTGGGGGAATGTGGGATGAGCAGCCAAAGGATGTCAGCACTCGGCCAAGATGTGTCTCACTCACTCTTTTATCCACTCATCTCTCTCTCTCTCTCTGGCACTGGGACTGGCGCTGATTAGCGACCGCCACTTAAAATTCCTAACGGCGCATCGATAATTTATTATGCAACTCTGTGTTTTGGCGAACCTTTTGGCCAGAGCCGGAGCCGGAGCCGGAGTATTTCGTGCCAATAAAAGATTTACGCAGCCTGAATTTTAAATGCCCCAAAAAACTTGAACCTCAAACTGGCTGCAGGAATCTCCGAGTATTCGAAATGGAACACAGCAGCATACTCTATACACCTGGGAATTTTGTTAATTACGCTGAATAAATGCAGGAAATGCCGAATAGTCGAATCCCCCCCCCCGCAGAGAGAGAGAGAGAGTGAAAGTCCCACAACAATGGAAGGGGGGAGCAGTGGCAATGGAGAGAGAGATTCTTTTGTGGGAGATAGGAATAGCATTCGCATTCGTGAATAGCTCCCTTCATAACTCAAAATTCACAAAATTATCGAGAGGCAATCTGGAATTCGAAATACAACCAACCATTAACCATTATAAGGGTATATATACGCGTCGTAATTATGAAAGCGGATTTCTTTGTACTCAAATGGGGGAGGGATACTCATAAATATTGATCCTATCTGCTAGATGGCAGAAAATCCCTTCGATCGGTTCATTATTACAGCCAGAATGAACGGAACCTGTGGCCGTTTGGCTGCTTGAACACCTGGCTTTCACACTTGCACAAATGCAAACGATGATTATCGAAACTGTTTAGCGGGTATCTTAGTGTCGCGACACGTGTGCCGCCTGGTTATTATTCTGCTTATGTTTTCGTGCCAGAAGAGGCCTACGTTCCCCCACAACAGGGTTTAAATAATATACACACTCATAGTAGACCCATATAAAAATTCCTTTTGTGCCTTATTAAAAAATTCTTTGGCCCTGTCAGAGTCAGGATACCCCCATAACTGAGGGACTGGGAGTGGGCGTGGGAGCATCCTCACTTTTCGATATGGCACGCATAAAGAAATCAATCAGGCGGCACAATGCAGGCGCTGGCTGTGGCGGTGGCATGGGCGGGGCGGGAGGGACACCAAGAGAGAGCGATAAGTCGCTCAAAATGACTCGACGAACTCCCGAGTTGGGGCGTTTAATGGTCCGTGAAACGTGAAACACTTTTAGCTTCTATCTGGCCGGGGTTTTCAGGGGGCTGCTGCTCCGCTCCTCCATGGGTTCGAGAAGCAGTTCCTTTTGGCTGCTTTTTTGAAAAAACTCACATGTAAATGGCTGCTAATGCGGGGCTAAGCCGATGGGTTCTGCCATTCTTTAGCTTCCAGCCCGTACCGGCCCCGGATGGCCTGGGCTCCATCGCATTGAATTATGCATTTTAATTTTGGGACGCCCTGGACGTCAAAGCCAACGGCATGGAACATTTATTACACAGCTTGCTCTTATTTTTTTTTGGGCTATTTTCAACACTTTAATAGAAGTTTTTCTTGGGGGGCAGTGCATTTCCCTTTTGCCTCCCAAAGATGCCCAAGAAAATCGTGTGGAGAGTAGTCGCAGAGTCGTGGAGGTGGGGAGTGGGGACGTTTGCCTTTTGTAATGGACATGTTAGACGATGGCCAAAAATGATATATGACTTTTTCATTTCCTTAATGAAATTAACTTTCGTCGTTTTTCGTCCTTCCTGCCGTCCTCGTTTTCGCTTTCGTGCTCCATCTTCGACTTGGACTTGGACTCGTTCTGGCCTGGCCTTTACATATTGGGGGCCACAGCTCCCCCCTCCACCCACACAAATTGCGTTGATTTTTGATGTGGCAACAATTCATTTTGGCTCATTAGTCGTGTAGCATGCTGCTGCTGCTGCTGCTGATATCCATATATCATTATCTCATTCCCAGTCTTAGACTCAGTCTCAGTCTCAGTCTTTGGCTCTGGACTAGCAGCAATCACGGCATATGCAGTGGAGGGCTTTAATGGAGCGAGCTAAAAGCATTTCAGTTCCAGCTGACGAGAGACCTCTTCTCCCTTCTACAGCACTCTCTCTCTCTCTATCTTCCTCTATGTGGCCGTACTATGCCTTTATCTATATATAGAATTGCCGTACTGCCAATTAAATTGAGCAGCCAACTGACCGGCGAGGAAGGGCTTAAGCCAATGTACAATAATTTTAACTTAGTAACGGGGCCAGGAGCGTTCGCTTAGGTTTAAGCCGGATGCGGATACTCCCCCCGCCTGCCACAGACACAATTTCATAGATTATGCGGCTTATGAACGTTGCACGGTAAATGGCCAACTCATGTAAGTTCCTGTTGGCCATGGAGTGGATAGCAGTCTGTGTGTGTGTTAGCCATAACTTTGAGTTAAGGAGCAGCTTCTGCTGCACTTTAATTATTTTGTATTCGCTCAAGCATGACCTTAAACCAAGGAGGAGCAGCCCAGCAGCCAAGCAGCTTGGCAGCTCGGCAGCGCCCAGAGACCCAATTAAACCCAAAATTTTAATTGAGTCTTCCAACAAAAGTGGAGCGCATTGGGAGCCAAGGAATTCATAGAAAAACATTCCATCTGCAAGAAATATTTAATAATCATAATTTTTAGCTCCTCTCAAAGAGGGACAATGGGTTTGGGCCCTCTCCAGGGGTAGTGGAGGAGGAGGAGGGAATGCTGCCTCTTTGCCATGGATATTCATCTAAAAATCCAGTGAAATCCACTCCTTTTTATCCGCAATCTGCTGCAGTTGGTCCCATTGTGCGTCTGGCATATAAAAAACGAGCCATTTATTTAATTGAAAATTGTCTCCGCTGTCAGCAGCAGCAGCAGCAGCAGCAAAAGGACCAGCAGCAGGAGGAGCTGTAACCCGAGAAAGGGCCAAAGAAAGGCAGCAGAAGGGTCTTGGGCCTGAAGCAGACTGAAGGCATCTCAAGTGCAGTGCATGGACTGGAGATGCTCCTGCTGCCGCTGCAGCTGCACTTTTTCAACAGAAACAGCAGTGAAGCCCAAACGAAGTGGAGAAATCTTGAGAGAACTACCAGTGGCAGTGGCAGCAGCCATGAGGAGTACTCGTATTAGTTGTTTAGACGCCGCGTCTGGACGGGACAGCACCTAACCAGCCCACACACACAGTACAGAGACTGGAGCTGGGCGAAAGATGAGAGATGTGGCCGTGGCCCTCTTGCACGTGGCTGGCTTCATTATACCCGGAAGTAATCATAAATTCCGCACGCATCCAACATACGGGAAGGGACAAAACGGAATAACATTTTGCACAGTGTGTCAGTCAGTCAGTCAGTCAGAGAGTTAGTCTGTGAGTAGAAGATTCCACCTTTTTGTGCCCAGCCACTGTGGCAAGACAGAGCTGTGGCTGTGTGGGGGCGAGGGTGTGGGCGTGCCACTGGCCTCATCGTGTTGCTAATTTATGGCCAAGGAAATGAAAGTGATAGAGCTGAAAGCAGGCAGCAGCAGCAACAGTAGCAACCAGCAAGTGCCACCGGTCGAGCGAGCTACTATAGTGCCGCTCTGGCCGCCAATGGTTGCCACACTTTGGTACGAATCGGACAGAGGAGGAGGCGGAGGAGGCACTGGGGCAGTGGGAAAGTGTTTTGCCGCTTGACAACTGAAGACAGTGACAAATTAGCTGCGGCGCATGGGTTCGTGCCACAATTTGCATAATGAGCCTTTGACAAAGATCTGTGTATGTATGTGTGTGGGTGTGTGTGTGTGTGGCCACAGAGTCGGAGCAGCTCTATTTATGACTCTGCTCCGATTTCAGGAGCATCAGCAGTAGGAGCAGCAGCAATAAAACCTCAAAGACACGCGCTTCAAATGAAAATGTCACCCAACACGACGCACTTTGACACCTTTCGCCCGGCGGAGTCGGATAATAAAAAAGAAGAAGAAGAAAAAAGAAAACCAAGCCAAAAGGCATCGACACTTTAAGTTCTGGCTCAGGTCTCCGGCACACACACACACACACACACACACACACACACACACACATAACACATCACATCACATATATCGAAGAAAACTTTCAGTTTTGTTTGCTCTCGGGCTAAAAAGCATTTTCACGTTAAGAGAGGAAAAAAGAAGGAAAAAGCCAGAGCAGCTCTCAGCCCAGCCCCGTTTTCTTATACATACTTTTCTTTTACTCTTTTTTTTCTCAGCTTTTTGAATGCCAGGCGGTGGCGGCGGGCGGGCTGGTAGAAAACGAGCAACAAAATTGCTACGGCCTAGAAATTTTTATTGAATGCCTTGCAGGTTTTATTGATGTCGTTTAAAGTCGCTCAAGTTGCCGACGCCCATAAAAGAACGTCAACCGAATTACATAGTCAAAATATGTGTGTGTGTGTGTGTGTGTGCAGCCGAAACGATTTCATTTTGATAGGCAAGGGAGGGGACATTCCGCCGAGCAAAAGCCCAAAAGTGAAACTCTTTTTTTCGATCGAAGTTAACCCCATCATCATCATCGGCGTATCTGCTCCGAAACGAAACATTTCTTTTATGCCGCTTCGTTTCCGTTTAGTGCTCGAAAATTGCTTGCCAATGATTGAAATGTATAGTAGTTGCCATAAAGCAGCATTCCCAATTCGATTGCCATTTGAAATTTAAGTGATTTTTTTTACAATCACCCCACTCCACCACCCACTCCAAAAAACAGAGAGAGCTGCAAAGCCGATCGATCGTCCACTCGGAAGATCAAACACAACAACAATGTAGAGTAGAAACGAACGTGCAAGTTCGAAGCATGATTATTGTTGGTTGGAGTTGGAGTCTGAACATGATCGAACATGTTTGTATGAACGAGAGCAGAGCCCCACTCCACCACAAGACAGAGAGAGCTGCAAAGCCGATCGATCGTCTACTCGGACGATCAAACACAACAACTATGTAGAGTAAAAAGGAACATGCAAGTTCGAAGCATGATTATTGTTGGTTGGAGTTGGAGTCTGAACATGATCGAACATGTTTGTAGGAACGAGAGCAGAGCAGTGGCCTTGTTGTTGTTGTTGCTGACACAGCAAAAGAAGCATAAAATTGCGGTAGTTTGTATTGCGTGCGAGAGACAGAGATAAAAACGACTCACTAAACTGCAACAAAAACACAGCAGCTCTGCATCGGAATCAGCCCAAGTGGGTCGCATTGTAGTTGTTATTGCTGAGAGAGCGATTGCGAGAGAATAGAAAAGCATAGCTTTCGGATCAGCAGCTCGCTCTCTCAGCAGCTCAAATCGAATGCAGCCGAGTGAGTTCCATGAATATGAAGGGATAAGACAATAAAAACTCACTCCAAACAGAAAATATAAAAACATTGAAACGGCAATGCACTTCGTGCAACTCCCAGCCCCAAACACAGCCAGACCCAATAGAAAATTCATTAGTTCTGGGGATAACAGAACGTTATGAGTAACGGTAACCAATCCCATAGTCAAACATTTATCAAAAAGTCGCAATATTGAACAAAGGTAAAATGGTAACAAACATAATTACAGCAACCAGCAAATTTGCAGCCTCTCTGTAAAGATTAAGATTTCTCTTTTGGGGGGCCCAAACCCCCCTGCTGTGAGCCGTAGCCAATTTTCGGGCTGTGAGTTTTGGCCAGCAGCCAGCAGTAGCAGCCCTTAGCCTGGGTCCGTGTGATTCGTGTAATCATTTGGCAATCACAATCAACTTGTTTGCGATCGACAAAAAAAACCAATTATTGACCCGGGCTACATGACCACGTAACGTGCAAACAATTGCGGCCATGTACGAGAGAGCCAGACACCAAAAGGCAGAATGTTTGAGGCTTTCAGGAGTCGCTTCGATTGTCTGTCCCTTCGGTGGGTGGATTTTCCACACTGCCACACACTGCTAGACTGCCAGGCTGCCAGGGAAATGTGTTACCCATGTTGGGGATTATTTATTTATTTATATGCCGTACTATACAGAGGGGTGGGGGCTAGAACTTGTGCTCATTTGGTTTGTCATACATTTCACACATACTCGTAGTTGTGGGATAGTTTTAGGAGCTGCTGCTGCCCCATAAATTGTGCACAACATTGCCAAAAGTTTTTGACACATTTGTGCTGGAGAATTCATTTAATATTGTTGTACATTTAAAATAAATAAAGTTTTTAATGCGCAACAAAATTCGTCTGACAGCAGCCAGGCGCTGCGGCACGTCGGCTGTCTTACTTAAGTGTAAAAGTTGTGGCTGCCCCCGAAATCCGCCAGGTGGCCGAAGATTCACGAGTGAATCTTTGAACAAATATTATTAATTTAGTTGGCTTTGAAGCCCGCTTAGATATAAACTTCTCTCGCATTATCGACTCAACCGAAATGCTCGAAAAGTAATTGCAGTGATTGACCTCAGGAACCGCAGCTGTGGCCAAGAGACTGAGGCACGCTCCAACTTCGGCTGCCTGCTGCTTGCCACAACAGCCGCAGTCAAATCAGAGCTTGAATGCCATGGCTTTGGTCTGTCTGTCAGTCAGCTCAGCGGCGTTTCCGTTTCCCCTCCTTCTGTCAGTTAGTTTTCAATGGCCAAAGCCACAAATTGGCAAGGGGCGCCCCGTCTTTAAGTCCCGACTTAAATGATTCGGAAAGTGAGCCATAAAAATGTCTGCGGTGGCAGAAAACATTGGGCAAAACAAGGGGTAGGTAGGTACGCTCTTCCCCCCCAGCCATAAGGCAGAGAGCGAGAAATCTAAATACTTTTGAAGGCATATCACTTGTCGCTTAGCATCAACATCACAACACACGCATGACATTCGCGTTAATTATATACAAACACAAACACAAACAGCAGCCGCAGTGAAAATCTTCGTCTTCATTTTCTGATGGTTATCCAAAGGCAAAACCGACAAATTAGCCAGGCCAGATGCTGATGCCCGGGAGACGACAATGACGATGAGGATGATGAACTTCACCCTTTTGCCAGAGGGCGACTGACTCACAGGAGACAGCCAGCTGGGGGATGTGGCTCAGCGCATATTTTTCTTGGCTGGGCTTATTAATTTATTAAGTCGCGCAAAAGTTTACCCTCCACACACACACACATAGTCCCGGAGCCAGGGCAGAGCTTAAGTTTTCAGCCAACAAACAAACAAAACTACAAAAACAATTGGCCAAAGTTGGCAGCAGAAAAAATAAAAAGGAAATGCTTTCCGAAAAGCCTCTTTGCCAGCGGCGTTTGTCGCTTCAATGTCGCTTAATGTCGCCAGACAAGATTCTGCTCTGCGGCTTAATTATGCAGTGTCACACACACACACACACACACACACACACACACACTTCTATCATTATACCCGTACTCGAAGAGTAATAGGGTATATTGTATTTGTGGTAAAAGTGGATGTGTGTAAACACACAGAAGGAGGCGTTTCCGACCCCATAAAGTATATATATTCTTGATCAGCATCAATAGCCGAGTCGATATAGCCATGTCTGTCCGTCCGTCTGTCCGTCTGTCCGTCTGTCCGTCCGTCTTGTTTTTCACTCATTGCACGAAGGCTATTAGAGCTAGACCAATCAAATTTTTTTTTTCCAGACTGATGTGATATCTCACTCCTAGAAAAGTGTTTTGAAATTTCGCCCCGCCCACTTTGCCCCCACAAAGGGCGCACATCTGTGGCGTCCACAATTTTAAAGATAGCAGAAAACGAAAAATGCAGAATCATAGAGACAGCCTATATCTATCAGGGGGCCCAAATCTGATTCGGATCGGATCATTAATATAGCCACAATAGACAAAAACATACGCAAAAACTTCGCTCCATCCCTTTCGCACTCACACAAAATCGAGTCGATTTGGTTTTTGTATTTTGTGTCGCCTGGATCTCAGAGACTATAAGAGCTAGAGCAACCAAACTTTTGGCCAAGACTCCTGTGATACCAAACCTGAACAAGTGTATTTCAAAAATTTCGCCCCGCCCCCTTTCGCCCCCCAAAAAGACGAAAATCCACAATTTTGAAGATAGAAAAAACTAAAAATGCAGTATTGTAGGAAATGACCATATCTACCAGATTCCCGAATTTGGTTCAGATCGGATCATTATTGTAGCCACAATGATCAAATGAATTTTCAGCAGCGGGAATACCCCGCGGTTGTGTTTCCCCTCGCCAGTTTGCTGCGTAAGTCATTTATTGGGGTTGATTGTCGCAGCAGATTCTCTCACACACACACACTCACGCTCAAACATGCTGCCTCGTGCAGTGTACGTGTGTTGTTGTGAGAACTGATGTAGATGTAGATGTCGATGACAGACAAAAAATGTAAAATGTAAAAAATTATAAAACATTTTAAAATTCCACATAAATCACATGTGTACTGACTGAGTACGGGTATAAAAGTAGAGTCGCGTTCGAAGCGACTCCGTACGTTCTTTCTCGTTTTTTTTGTTTTTGCTTAGCCACAGTTTATGGTTTACTTGAAAATTCAAAAGTTTTGCAGGAAATGAAAGTTGGCGCAATCGTGCAGAAAAGTTCGGAGTGAAAAATGGTAGAAAAAAAGAGAAGGGAAATCAGGAAACGGACAAAAAACTAGGCACACGTGTCGCGACACTAGGATACCCGGCAGACGATCTGCTTATGCAGCCCTGCTCTAGCATTAAAAGTGTTCCAAGAGCCAGGTGTTCAAAGAGCCAAAGTAGATTTGTTTTGCTTATACTGACTTGAATAATTATTCGATTGGAATGAGATTTTGGAATCAAATAGATGTGCTCAAACTTCATAAAACTGCGTTTCAGGTTGCTGCGCCTCTTTAAAATGTTTATCAAGTTTTAAGGTTCGAAAACTACTACATTCTGTGCCCTACCATTATTAAAAAAAAGTACGTAATTGTGTTTAAAAAATCTGAACAAAAGTCGAGGGCTTGACATAACTAAATGCATTAACTTTTTTTTGTTGTCTTTGATCCTGCACTTTAATCTTATTAAAGTGGGAAATGGCAAAAAAAAAAGTAAGGGACGAGAAAAAAAGTTATTGATTATGTCGTTAATAAATATTGACTCGCCACTCAGTTCGGGCTATTAAATGCAATTTAATGAACGCGAGAGCAGAGGCCCACCCCCCCTTCCAGATACGATGCTCCATCCTGGCGTATACGTAATTTGATAGAGCAGTTAATTTAATCGATTTCTGTGTTGTTTTCAATCAAATGGAAATGGAATTCAATGCAAGAGGAAAGCTCCAATGCGGTTGCATTAATATTTATCATTATTGTTATTACTATTATTGTTATTATTCATTTTATGTTCGCTTGTTGTTGTTGTTTGTATTTTTTACTCTGTTCTGCTCTGGCAGCAGTGCAACTAATTATCGATGGCAGTGCACATGCAAAAGCACTTTAATTACTTGCAGCTTAATGAGGTAAGTGATAGGCGAATTTGACCAGGCTCGAAGCAGGTATACAGTAGGGGGAAAGGCGGCTGACATTGTGTCTGTGTAAATAGCTTTTGTGTGAGCATCATTAGAGGGTGTCTGTCGACGGCAATCAGTGTCTTTTGTTCCCTGCCATCACACACACACACACACACGCACAGCAGCTCCTCAGCAGCAGCTGGTTCTCCCTCCCTTCCTCCTTACAGCAAATCGAGTTAGTCACTGCTCAAATTTAATGTTAATTTAGTTAGTCTGACACATTAACGAAAGACGAAATATGAAGGAGTGTATGCTGAGATTGGATGGGGATGGAAATGGTTATAGGAATGGGTGTGGGGTTGGGGTATGCAGATCTCTGAGTCTCTCAGTCTAAGCCAATAATAGCAGACATCTTCCATCTTCGAGTCATTAATGCTGCATGGGGGATCTAGACAACTAAATGCAACGCTTAAGTGGCAGCTGCATTAAAACCCCTGATTTCGCATGCGGCATCAAAGCAGTGGCAAGGCATGCAAGGCAGGGGGGGCAAGGCGACATTAATCACGAATTTATGAGACATTCAGAGACATCAGCCGGCAGTGGTACTTGCCCCTCCACCCCCACCCACCCACAGCACGTCCTTTTCGTCGCTGTCTGCCGTTACAGTTATTTGCATATTTAGACATAAACCCTGAAATGCACACACAAATACAAACAAACACACCATCCACACACACATATACACACAAAAAGGGAGCAGCGACAATTTGAGTGCCGCGACTGCCACAAGGATTCTGTTGCTGTTGCTGTGTTTTCGGTTCGCTTCTTGCCACATGCATCAAACATGACTCACGAAATGCATTCCCTGCACCGCCTTTTGCCACGCCATTAAATTGCCAGCCACTTAACAGTATGTACATGTATGTATGTATGTATGTATATCTGTATGTATATTTGCTAGATTTCACATTCCCTCAATTCAAAGTTGAAATGGAAAACCTGAAAGGCACTGCCACTCTGTGCATCTTCTGGCAGCAGCCAATGTTTGATTAGTGTCGAATAACACGAAAACTAAGCCAAAAAACCCATCAGTTTCTCAGTTGCCACAAAAGTTTTGTCAATTAAAATATGAAAAATATCCCGGAAACCCCATCCAAGCCGAGACGACACTGAGATGGAGTTGAAAATGAAGTTGCAGATGGACAAACAGTCCAGTCCGAGGCACCACCGGCAGCATCGTCCAAACTAATAAAAAGTTTTTGCTGGCACAAGTCGTAAAATTGGGACATTGCAAGTAATATATTTGGGTGGGGTAGGGGGGCAACTTTCACTTGCAACTGTTGCCACACTAAAAGATGGGCAGCACGGGCAGCATTTGCATGCGCCCAGAGAGTGCCAAAAACTTTTATAATTAATAAATTATTTATGAAGAATGAATGGGCAAACTGGGCAAAGGCAAAGGCAAGGCCACCAAGGCAACAGAAATAGAAACTAACGGACAGAGATGGAGCTGGAGATGGACTGCAATTCACTTCATTTTAAATAATGAAAAATTACTTTGCTTTCGCTTTGGCCAGCTGCAGAGACTCATAAATAAACAGAAGCCTCAAAGAGGCTGACCGACCAAGCAAGAGGATGACTTACAACAAACTTGTACAGGAAGGAAGGAGAATGCACTTTCATCAAACTTGAAATTTAGTTGGGGCGTGGCGCTGCGCTGCCCCACCATTCATTCATTCATTCAATGATCGAACGAGAGCAGGCGCAAATTAATAACGAAAATGCGACAGCAAAATTCCGAAGGGCCTACTACTCGTAGAGGCAAGTAAGCCTCGAAAATCGTAGAATTTGTTGCACGTTTGGCATTTTGAATTGATTGAATGCACGCGATGGACGATGGTCGATGGACGATGGACGAGTGAGCGATGAGCATGAAGCGAAACATGAATGGAGAGGCCACACCGAGAGGCAGACAGCCCCATTCAATATGAATTCTGCCGAACAATTTATAGCATGCCAAAAACTGTAAGGGGGGGGGCAGTAAATTGTCAAGTTTTGTGTGGCAGATATGCCATGCCGCACACGCTTCGTCGATCATTTTGTGCAAAGTTTCTGATTGGATCTGCACTTTGGAATGGTCTTTAAGCCGTAAGCAGTAAGCTTCACAGCTTCACTAGAAGGAATCTACCACCAAGCACCCACCCTGTGTGTTGCAGCTGCAGCTTTTATCCACTTGAGGGACACTCTGCTACCGATATGGGGATAAGTGCTTCCTGCCAATGCAATTGCTGGCTGTCTATGCCTACCTCTCGGCTCGTCCTAATGATGCCATAATTGCCTTTGTTCTGCCTGCCAGACTGTAAGCGATACTCTCGGTACTCGGTACTCTCGTACGAGAGACACACAGAGAGACTCTAAGAGGAAGAGATGGAAGAGATTACCTCTCCACTCAGTACTTGTCTCATTGTTGGAGCAGATAAATGCTGTATATAGTGCACATAATTGCCAGAAGGGACAAAAGGAGCAGCAGTAGCAGTGGCAGTGGCAGTAGCAATGGCATCATCCTTAAAGCGATTTCTGTGCCTGCCTTCTGATTAAACGAGACGAGAGTATCAACTTCCAATCAGGAACCAACCGAAGAACGATGGCACCGGTGGGGGCGGGGGTGGGGTGTGCTGTGTCAGAAAGTGTTGCCAAAGCACAAAATGGACGACAGTCCGTGAAATTAAATGCCAGCAGGACCCCCTGAAAGCGAGTTCTGGCAACTGTCCCAAACCCAACCCAACCCAACCACCTATCTATTCCAGTCTGTTCCGTTTGTTGTTCTCTTCCTTCAGCAGATTTGTTGTTGTTGTTGTTGTTGCTGGTCTCCCCCGCGGGACAGTGGACAGCAACAAAAACAACAGAAACAGCGAAAAAATTCACGCACAATTATTTTGCAACGACAAAAGTCATTAAAGTTGTTGGGTGCCTCTTGCCTTTTGTTATGTGGCAAATGTTTATGTAAAATTTATTTCGGTTTCCGCTTTTTATAAAACGCGACATAAAAAAAAAGAAGAAACAAGTTTCGAGTGTGCAAATAGGCAAGAGATTTGCGACTAGAAAGATACCCTGTAACCAAAACTGTACTGCCAAAAGCATACAAAATATAAGACTCCATTTAGCAGACTTACCCTAGCTTCAGTTGCTGGCATACCCTTAGCTATATACCCTTACATTTAGTGGGTATATCTGGAAGCAGCAGAACCAGACAGACAGAAAGAAAGAAAGTTGCATTGTTTATGTTTATGGCTCTCTCTCCCTGTCTCTCTCTCTGTGCTGTTTTGGCACATGTTTTATTTTTACGCAGATTTATTTATGGCTATTTTTATGCTGCATACTTTTCGCCGCTGCTGCTGCTGTAACCTCAATTCCCCCAGAGAGACAGAGGGAGAGAGAGAGTCCAGTTAAAAAACAAAAGAAACATTCTTTATTTTTCTATTGATTTTCCCTATTTTGGCCAGAAGCGATTATTTGTTTTGCATTTTCCACGCCGTCACCCAAATGACTACCAAACACAGAGAATGTGATGGGGGTTCCCAAAGGAGAGCGGGAAGAGGGAGACTTACTTTCTAGGAAACTCTCACACAAATCCCAGCCAGGACATGGATGCTTTAAAGCCCTATCCCTGTTTCACGCTCCCCTGCGCCTCAACACCACTTTGTGCAAATATTTATTGACTTCTACGCTCCTTTGCATTGAATTATCATCATTGCCAGGCCATGCTGTCATAAGCTCATAGAGGGAGTGGGGTAGGGCGTGTGCTCCACTCCTCACTTGACAATTCCCAGCGCCTATTAAGTCATGACACAACGACAACTGATTTCCCAGCGGCATATTTCCTACAATTTACACACACACACACACAGAAATTCCAAAATTGCATTTATCTAATTTTGAGCTAAACACGCAGTCGCAGAGGAGGACACTCGAGTACTGGACAAGCCTCAAGTTTCACCATGTCTGCAAGTGTAATTTCCCCAAGCGATGTCCCCCCACCATCCCCATTCCTTTCATTGTTTGTTGATCTTGTACTCAAAGACAACAGCTCAGAAATGTCAATTGATTGAATGAAAGATTGAGTCTCCTTCCATTAGCACCCCCTACACAGTATTCGTTTCACTCTTTAAGGCCAGTGAGTGGCACACCCACCCATTGATCATTTGGGATTCGAATTTGGACAGGCTTTCAATTAAATAATGACACTCCCTTGCCCCGCGCCCCCGCGCTAATGATTCATTTGCATTGCCAGCTATGGAGAAGTGCATTCGCATTCAGTCTTTGTTTGCGATTGCCTTACACCATGAATAACATACAGCACAAAGCGAGTACCTCAGGGGAAAGAAGTATATGTCCACTTTTTAATTTGCTTATATTTTCTATGAAGGTAACGGTAAATTTTTGTAGGCATGCCAGTTTGTTCTTGTATCTCTTCTGAAGATCTCGCAGTCCAGTATTCCTTTTTGCGCTTCATTATTTGTACCGTTTGAAAAAAATTTGTGTAGCAACTCGTGGTTTTCGAAGGAAATAAGTATATGTCCAAGCTGAGATTATTGTGCTTTCGCGTGTGGTCAAGGTAAGAAGTGTGATCCAAAAATTTCTTTATTCAGAAAAAGTAAGTAACATTGTCTTTACCCGTTTGGAATGAAAAATGTGTGTTTCTATTTGGATTTTACGGTAGAATGCCACGTGGAAGGCATTTGTCGGAGGAAGATCGCGGTCTGATCAAAGGGCTGGCCAAATCTGGCAAGAATGTTTCTTATATTGCCACCAGACTAAATCGACATGGACACACATAGCAAACTTTCTTAAAAAAATCCTGAAATGTATGCGAGAATAAAGAGGAGCGACAGACCCACGGAAATCGATGCACGGTGCAAGAGGCAAATTCGGCGTCTAGCCGTTCAAAACAACAAGTCTTGCATGAAGATCAAAGGTTAACTGAAGATTGATACATCCAAAATACGTATAAATCAAATTTTAAAGGAAAACGAAACGGTTAGATATGCTTCCCGCGACTCTGTAGCGAGGATATTGAGCGCCACATAACCGCCCGACTAGGACTTGCTGAAAAATACAAATTTTGGTCACAGGATTTCACTAAAGTTATATTTTCGGACGTTAGAAAATGTAACTTGACAGCCCTGACTCCTGCCAAAAGTATTGGCGCGATAAAAACAACCAAGATAGCACTGCCATAGGCAAAACCACGGTGGAGGATCATTGATGGTTTAGGCTGGATTTGGGAATACTAGAAAGTCTCCAATCGGTTTTATACGAACCAGAACCAATGGAGAAATCTTTTAAGAGTTGTTAGAAACAGTACAGATTGAATTTGCTGGAAACCTTTACGGGGATGAGTGGATCTTCCATTAAGACAACTCGCCAATCCATACGGCACGTAAAACAAACGACTTTTTGGATAATAGGAGGATACCCTTTTTGCAGTGGCCAGCAATCAGCCCGGACCTAAGCCGAATAGTAGATCTTTGGGGAATATTATCCAACAAAGTTTACAAGGATGGAAGCCAGTTTGATACGGTAAATGACCTGAAAAGAGCATTGCTCCAGGAATGGCATCAAATTAACCCTAAAATTCTTCAAAATTTGGCAACCTCCATGCCAACCCGGATAATTCAAATTTTCACTAAAAAAAAAGGAAAGCATATATACTATTAAAAAATTAATAAAAAAAATCTAAAAAATTATTTCATTACTATTTTGAATTTTCACTTATTATGGACATATACTTATTTCATATGAACTTAAACTTTTTCACTAAATATTTAGCAAAACCCAAAAGCTTATGAAAATAAAATTGTTATATTTTTGTTAATATGTACTTGTACTAGTTAAAAAAAAAAAAGTCCAAAAGATTATCTTTGTTCTTAATATTTTTTTTTTCAATAATATCAATGGACATATATTTCTTTCCCTGAGGTATTTACCTGTACACACACACACTCATCGCAGATACAGATAGATATATGTATACAGAGTAGAGGAGTTGTTGTATTGATTTGCATGGGCCATGTTTATGGACCTGTTCAATGGCAAAATCCGCGCGCGATTCGGCTCAACTTTTTTGCCGCTGGTTCGTTCGTTCGTCGATTGATTCTCGGCTGTGTGTGTGTGTGTGCCTCCGTTCGTCCTTGCCTGCAACTTTGCTTTTCATTTTACATGTCTGCCTGCCCCCTGCCAGTGTGTGTGTGTGTTTTCCTGTTTCCTGTCACGGATATGCCATGCTTTGGCCTAGCTAAAAAAATACAAACAAAAAAAGTCAATGGAGCATTGCAAATTACTTGGCACGAGTGAGAGCACCCTCCCCCCGCCAGTCCCAGAGCCTTCCAAAATGAGGCAAAACTCACTACGTTGCAAGCAGACAGCTGTTCGCTGTCATATTCAAGCAAATGTGGCATGAAATCGAGTCTGGGAAATCGAATTCGAAGCCGATCGATCCGTGAGCATTAATATGCGTTTTCGCTTATGCATTTGGCTTGTTGGCGCATGCCTCCCGCCGCGGGGTGCGGGCTAGTATTTATTCATTTGCGCAATATATTATTAAGCATTAAACATTAAGTATTAAGAGATTAATGCCTTGGTTGAGCAGCAGCAGGCCACTATGTAGTCGCACCGCCAAATACCCTTTTAATTGTGCGACAAAGGGCAGGACTTGCGAAGCCGCTTCTTAGCCTTGGATGCGGCCTTTGGCTTCTTCTGTTCGGTGTGCTGCTGCTGCTGCTGCTGGACAGCCGCAGTGTCGCCGCCAGACTGGTCAACGGTATCCTCTTCGGCGACCAACTCGATGGCACAGCAGCGTGGAAACCAGCCGCGTATGTGCCCCTTGAGCTGGTGCCTCTTCTGCAGCTTCTGCTCCTGCTTGGAGAGCAGCCGTTCGCCATAGAGCCAATAGTCCTGGACGCGTGTCACGTGCACGATATGGCCAACCTTTAGGACAATGCGCGGATCGTCGGTGCACGGCAGGCACGCGGTGACCATCAGGCCCTGGGAAATGATGGGCAGCCAGTAGCCGGTGGCCGGTGCGACGCACCTGTAGGTGCGAGTGCGGGCCCGCTTCTCCAGCTTCTGGGCCAGCTGCTCGCGCGTCAGAGTGTACTGATCGCAGCCGGGACGAACGGGCCAGGTGATGCCGTCGCCGCAGGTGTTGAAAATCTCCTGGATGTTCCGCCACACGCCCAAGTCGTACGGGTAGTCGAATGTGGGAATGGGCCTGCCATTCGCGCCATTCACATAGCGACGGAACTCGGCCTTCTTCACGATCCAGGACTCGATCTCGCTGCAGTTCCACAATATCGCCTTCAGCTGCAGCTGCATGAGCTTCACCGTGGCCAGGAACACGCCCGTCACAACGCCCAGGCTGTAGAGGCATGCCATGGCACTGCGAATGGTCAGCACGACTCGGACCGCTTCGTCATCGCCCTGCTTCAGCATTGCCCTGCGATAGACGCCCTCGTAGAAGGACCAGCCGAGGATCACGCCCGACTGAATGCTGCCGAGCATGAAGAAGAACAGAAAGTAGAAGAAATTCGCCTGATTGGCCCATCCGATGCAGTTGTTGATCCACGGGCAGTGGTGGTCCATCCGCAGCACACATCGATTGCAGCGGCGGCAGTGGTGGGCACGCGGCGCCTTGTAGCCGTCGCACTGCTTGCAGAACTGCAGGCACTGCTCGTCCTCGGGATGCTCGGGATGCCAGTGCCGGGGCAGCAGGCCAGGTCCCACCACAATCGACATGCCAAAGTTATACAGGGTGGCCCCATTCAGCATCACAAGCAGCACGTAGTTGATGGCACCGCTCAGCGACTCATTGGGCGGCCACCACATGGCATTCAGGTGGACGGTTGTCAAGGTCACGCACAACATCAAACTGAGGACAATCGAGGGTCCCCAGTGCAGGAAGCGTTTCAGTTCGTTCAACCAATCGCGAAACATGGTAGCAGTTTTTGGAAAAGAATAATAATCAAGTTATTTCTGGTAATATTTTTTGTTCTAATTTCGATTTAAAGTCGACTGACTGTCTGGTGTGGGGTTCTAGTTCGAGACTAATGAAATGTGGTAGAGGGTTTTCTTTCATATTTTTAAAGTATTTGTCAAGGCTCACTTGATAGTTATCATACCCGCAATCTGTCATTCTTGCCTCATTTTCATGATTTCAGATTAATTAAAATACCCTGGCCACCACATGCTGCTTGCTGCTGCCTGCCTGCGGCGTTTGTGTGTAATTAAATAAAGCATGCAACTATTTAAATGCAGCCGCAAACACCACCCAAGCCCAACCCCGCCCCGCTGTGGCACATTCTCCAATAATTTATAAAACGTATTCCAAGGTATTGGCGCAAAAACAGAATGAGCGTAAAGTTTTTACATATAAATTTTCTCTTAAGCCGCAAAATGAAAAATATTTTAATAAATATAAATTTAAAAAAACAATAATACTCGTACGTGTAGGTAGTGCAAAAAATGCAATGCCATAAATAAAATGCAGTCCTTGCTGGAGCTGCAGTCATCATTGGGCAGACAGACACTGGTACACTACTGGGGCACTGGGAATTTTTCCTTTTATTACTATTATTATTAAGAATTAATAGCAATATTTGCTGACGCTCTGTCCATGGCTTAAAAAATAAATAGTAGAGGAAAGCAGAGGACGGACGCACAATTTCCAATTGAATTTAAAATGTGCCATAAATTCCACACCCATTCAATGCTCTCCATTCGTAATCGTACACGTACATAAGTGTGTGTGTGTGTGGGGGTGTGCATGCACACAATGAACGGTTGTATTTTTGGGTATTATTTATGGCATTGCATTTATAAACAATAATATTTTTGGGTAGCGTAGAATTTCAGGGCAAACATTTGCTAATGCCATTAATTGATGATAAATGTTTTGCCAAATGCAATTTGGATCCCTGCCGCCGCCGACCAGACGGTATGTAATCGACGCTTGACCTCACAATGGAACACGCAGTATCGGAGCTTCGGTTTCAGTGTGGCAGAGAATATTTAAATACTCGTATATTGTGGCAAGCGATTTTGTTAGCGATTGTCAGCAATTATTGCAATTATTTATAGAGCCACAATCAGTAAATCGAAGGCGTAGAGTGTACCACGGGTGCCAATATGCCGATATGCTATGCGAATGGATATGCATCTCTCTCTTTCTCCCTCTCTGCTGTCGGATTTCGGCAGCAGCGAGATCAAAAAGATCAGATAACGGTTTCTTCGTTTGCCTAGAAACCAGACGCGCAGGTAGAGACAGAGATGGAGCGATATGAATTGCTGGCAGACAAAACTGAAAGCGAAGGTCTTTGTTATTGTTGCTGAGAGAGTAAAGTTCCGTTGGTTGGTCGTATTGCTGCTTGCTTTGAGCGCATGATGAAATTATACAAGGTGATCCCATCCCAGGGCACGAACTCTTTTCGGGGCTTATTTGGCTGCCTATTTCAAGGAAGCGAAGAGTACAGAAAACAAAACAAAACAACTTCTGTATATCTTTCTCAGTCTTGATTCTCTTAGCAGACATAGCGTCAAAGCTCTCCCAGTAGTGCGAGCGTAAAATAAACCCCGGAGCTTACGGATGGGATCACCTTGTATAATTTCAACATGCTTGAGCGTAATGCAAGTGCTTGCATTTGCTGAGAGCGAGGCCTGGCGAGAGAGCGTCGTCGTCACAGTCTCGTGCGGCGGATTGTTGTTGTTGTTGAGCGAGCAAGCAGAAAACAGATCAAGAAGAGAGCAATGAAGCAAAGCAAAGCGAGAGAATTTTTTGTGCTTGCGAGGAGCATAGTTTGTGGATCAACTGAACATCAAGGTAAAAAGGAAAACCAAAATAGCAAGAACTAAGTGCAAACCATTATTATCTGTGACTATCTTTCTTTTCTTTAATGTTTCTTTTATCTATATTTATACATATATGTTTTTCTCCGTATTCCAAACTTTAGTGAAAAAAGAAAGAGTATAAAAGTCGAGTACATTTAGCCTGGGTATTATTTTTGGACCATTTCAGCAGCTTGGGGGGGGGCTCTTATTTAGTTTCGAAAATAGTTGCGGTGGCAGCTGGACCGAGAGTCGCCAACTCCAGAGCCAATTACCCGCATGCAGGCGCATGTCTCTACGCCTCCCGGCTGTCATTTCTCCCGGCTGGACGCACACAAGCAAACACACACACACGCAAACATATGGCGAATGTATGCCTCCGTAATGAGTCTCCAAGCGGGGATTTGTGTGACTTTTAAGTCTTGTTAGCACTGCACACGGCAAACGGCACATGACATACATATATACGTGGCAAAATGGCTAACAAGCAACGCCATTTACGGGTGATATTCCAATTTATTCCACACTTGAGCCTAACAAGACAAAGTGACAATTGACCGGGGCCCCCGCCCCAGGCCAGAGGGCAGAGTGCAAAGTGCACGAGAAGAGGGAAGAAGCCAAGTAGCATAAATAGTCGCTGGTCCAGTGCGCTCGCAATTGGAATTTAAAATCGTATCCTCTTCCACTTGGAGCACGTGGAGCAGGAGCAGGAGCAGGAGTATCCTTGTCTTGGGTTGCCCCGGGAGCAGGTGATGGAGGTCTCGGCTATGATACTCGGGGAACAAAAAAGCAATCTATTTTGTTCCGCAGATTAGATGGCAATAAAATTGATTGAAACATAATTGCAAATTGGATACAATAGCCAATGGGAGCCGTAGAAAATTGGCCGGAAATGCCAAAAGCCGAATGGGGCTGCTCCTCTACTACTGCTGCTGCGGAGATGTGAGGGCGAAAAAAGCAATCTATAAACGTATCGAAATTACTTCAAAGCGAGGACGCGTCGCCAACGTATCTCGGCCATTATGTGCAGTAAGATGAGCATCTGAGAGCCAAAGCGAGTCTCTCTCTCTCTAACTGTAAGTCAAAAGAAACTGTGAAGGAGGTCTGCTCAAAGAATCAATTGTAAATCAAATAAAAAAATAAGAGAGCCAGAGCGAGTTAATGCAAATGTAAAGGATATTCCTTACAAAAAGGATAACCTTGCTACGAGTACATATACATAGCATGTACATATGTACTGTACATACAAATCGTTCATCTTATGTTTCAAGTGTCTCTTATGCCATTAAGTATGCTACAGTTTATACTACTTCGCTCTCTGTCTCTCTTTATCTTCCTTTCCTTTTGCCAGCGAAAACTGTCAATGCAAAAAAGTTTATTACTGCTGCAGGGGTATGGGGTACAGGCACGACTTTTGTGCAGGGGGGTGGGGTGGGGCACCATAAGAAGAAGATCCACACACACAAGTTTTTACACAAACTTATTTACTTAATTTGAAAATTAAATTCCCCCAGCATTAAAACGCATAAATGACACTTGAGAGAGCCAGAGCCTCTCTACTATGCGAGTGTACGAGTACGAGTGTGTGTGTGTGTTTTTCCTGTTTGTTTTTCTTATCAAAATGCCTGCGGCAGAGAGTGCTGCAGCAGAGAGAAGAGCAAGAGACAGAGAGAGACAGAGAGAGAGAGAGAGAGAGTGAGTCTGGGATGCAGGGAAGCATACATATCCCTTAAGACAAACAACGCGTACAGAAAACGAGCTCTGCCATGGAGATGCAGCATCAGCAGCAGTCAGGCAGGAGCAGTGAGGCAGGCAGAGCCTTGGCCAAGTGCACGCTTAAAAGTCAAAAGTGCAGAAAAATGCATGGCATACAAAGCGACAGAGAGCCGGGCAGAGTAGGGGGGAGACGACGAACAAGACGCTCTGCCAAGACAAACAGAGAGGCTGAGCAGCAGCTACAGCAGCCACTGAAAAAGGCATTTAAATTGCGTTACTTGTGCGGGTTGGCTGAGAGAGGGGAGGTGTGGTGTGGGGGGGGGGGTGGTGCTGGTATCGGGCTTGGGGCATGGGTAGTAAACGTTTTTGGTGTTTGACATACGACGTGCATTAGCAGCAAAGTCAAGGATTAGCGCCACTTGTCTTGAGAGCATCTAGCAACCCCCTCCCGGCCACAAAGCTTCACATCCTGTGGCTGGATTCTCGAAACTTGAAATTAAATTTAAATACCACGCGCAAAAAACCCTATTTAAAGTGACTGTGAAATCAATTTACCAGAGATACAGAAGCACACATGCAGTCCAGTCCAGTCCAGTCCGGGCCATTGGGGGTTAAGGCCCAATTCAATTCTGAACCCATGCACGAGAGGCCCATCAGCAGAGAGAGCGAAAGAGAGAGGGAGAGAGAGAGGCTTGAATACATTTTAAAGCTTGCCTCACTTTCGCTTTAATGTATTTAACTTTTGAACTATTCGCAGATCCGCCCAAAGCGAATGAAAAAGATACCAAGGGAAAGCACGAATAAAAAAAAAAAATAAAGGAATGAAATGCTGGAAAAAGCTGGAAGCGGAAAGACGTCAAGGAAATGCCAAAGCTATCGCAAACGCGTTTCGCAATTTTTGAAGGATGTGTTAAGTCAAAAAATATGCAAATTTCACATACACACACATAGAGCTAGAGAGAGAGAGAGAGACACAGCACGAACGCACACGGCCGGGTAGAGTTAATACGCGCGCCCCAAAAAAACAGCCAGCACCCCCTTAGGACCCACACACACAGACACATCTACACAAAAGATACAGACATAGAGCATGCCTTGTGTGTATGTGTTTCTGTGTGTGTGTGTGCGAATGCCGTACGTGTAATGCATACGAAAGTAGTGAAAATATCATCAATGGTAAAATATGAATATCTAAAAAGGATAACGAAAATGGAGTCAAAGCGTACCAAAAAAAAGGAACCTCCGAGCAAGCCAGTGGCAACGGCATGCCAGAGGTTCGGAGACGGGGAAGGGGTGGTGCTGCTGCGGTTCATAGTCATGGCCATGGCCTGGGAAAAAAAAGTCCAAATGTCAGTTTTGAAGTGCGAGCGCATATCTGGGGGGTATGTATGTCTGCCCCAACCAACAACTGAAGTCCCGAGTGAAGTCTGAGAGGCTCAACGCAGCACCGACTCGGTTCATGACATTTGACAGGAAGAATCACACACACACACACACACATAGAGAAAACTAGACAATTTTAGTAATCAGTTTTCGCACACCCCCGCCCCCACCAACCCGATCACGTAATTGCATCAATTTGAAAGTATTTTTCGGCTAGAAAACATTATTTATATGAAATTCATAGGCAAGTTTATTTGATTTTTTGTTATCGCCAGAGATTTTTAAAAAACGCTCAGACAGTGTCTGGAACGCCAGTTCTGGTTCTGGCTTTGGGGTTGGCATAAATTCACACAGCCTCTGTCTGTAAATTACATTTGAAGCAGGCAGCAGCAGGGGCAGCAGTAGCAGAGGCAGCAGCAGGGGCAGCAGCAACTTGCACATAAATCTTTAGTAGCGGGACGACGACGACCAGTTCCAGTTTTCAGTTTCCAGTGAGAATATAATATATATAATAAGGGACAAAAAGTGTTGGGGATAACCACACAGATAATACCCAGTAATTGATTTTCTATGCTCAGGCATCAATTAAGTACCAAGAACCAGGTGTTTAAATAGCCAAATGCTACTTGTTTGGTTTATTTTGGGTGTAATAATGATAGCAGAGCATACATTTGTTTACAGGGTATGCAAAAACACACACACACAGAGAGAGAGAGGGAGCGCGACAAAACTGTGTCATTCTCAATTGTCGCCCTGTTTGTGCTTGTATCTGTATCTGTTTTTTTTTTTTATTGGGAAAAAAAAAAGAACTTAGGAATAACTATTAACAAAAGGGTGGTTTAACAATAGTGGGAAGGGGGGGTGTGTGTTTGGTAGGATAAATAGGGTGTGGTTGGGTGGTACCGTAGCCGCGGACTGCCGCTAGGCATTACTTCGCGGTGCGGGCTGTGGGGTCTTCTCTGGAGTTAGCCGGACCGGCTTCGCTCCAGCCTGCGCAGCTCCTTGAGAGTTGCTGCTGCCATGTTGGCAACTGCGCTCCATGCCTGCTCATCCGCTATCATCTTCTCGATCAGGGGTGTCCACGTTGACTCCTGCGAGCGTCTCCCCTAGTTTCTCTCGCTCTTGCGAGAAGCGGGGGGCATATAAAGAAGATGTGCTCCGCATCCTCTCTAACTCCAGACCCGCAGTAGCTGCAGTACGGATCGTCTGCATGTTTAAAACCGGTGGAGGTACTGCTTAAAGCAGCCATGCCCCGTCAGTAGTTGGGCCAAGTAATGGTCCACCTGTCCTACCTTCTCTGCAGCCACGGTTTGAGCTGGGGATGAGCCGTCTGGTCCACCTCCCTTTTGGTGCTTGATCCCATCGCCTTTGCCAACGGGCTATGGTGCCCTCTCGAAGCTCGCTGGCTACTTCCAGCCCGCTCTGT
Organism: Drosophila bifasciata; assembly: GCA_009664405.1. Lineage (NCBI taxonomy): Eukaryota > Metazoa > Arthropoda > Insecta > Diptera > Drosophilidae > Drosophila > Drosophila bifasciata. The sequence continues at coordinate 45,124,698 of CM019043.1, forward strand.
CGTTCGTCCGCCAGGAGATCCAACGGGACCATGCCTGCCACAACCAGTGCGGCGTCTTCCGACACCGTCCGGAAGCCGCATGTAGCCCTTAGGGCACAGCGCCGGTAGGCGCTCCTGCAGTCTCTGCTGTACGTGGGCACCCTCATTGCTGGCGCCCACACCGCTGATCCATAGAGGATTATGGATGTGACCACACCGACGATGAGCTGTCTGCTGCGCTGTCGCGGTCCTCCTGTATTTGACATCATCCTGCTGATGGCCGCCGTTGCTGTGGCTGCTTTTGAGCTGGCGTGTTCGAGATGGGCCTTGAAGCTCAGCCTCTGGTCCAGCATTACCCCCCAGGTACTTCAGTGCCGGCTTGGTCACGATGACCGTGTTGCCGACTCTCACGAGTGCCTGCTCGACCTTCTTTCTGCTGCTCATTAGAACAGCCTCCGTTTTTTTCTGCCAGCGATAGCCCGTTCGTTGCCAGCCAGGACATTATCTCCTCGATTGCAGCGCTGCTCTTCTCTTCCGCATCTCGAATGTGTTTCGCCACTGTCACCAGTGCGATGTCGTCGGCGAAGCCCACCAGTGTGCAGCCTTCCGGTAAGTTGAGCCGCAGGATGTCGTCATAATCTGTATCTGTGTGTGTGCCTGTGTGTGTGTGTATTTTCGCTTCCGTATCCAGCAACTTGAATTACGTACGCCGCAAGTGAAGTAATGAGTACACAGCTGCAGAGCTGCAGACAGAATGAGGGAGAGGGAGGGGGGACACTACCAAGTTGCACAAACAAAACTACAGCCACTGGGGGGGAAAGTGGAGGGTAGCGGCATATAAATATTAAAGCTGCAAGCGACGAAAACGGAAGCCACAATAAATACAATATAAATATGCGATATTTTTAAAAGTCCAACTAATAAATAAAGGAACCACCCCTCCCAGCCCCCTGGTTGCCACTGCCAAGTGGCTGGCTAGCTGGCCATAAAGAAGAAGTTGCCGGAGCAAAAGCAGCAGCAGCAGCAGCTGTAAGTAGTATATTTTTTTTGTATCTATGAATCGCGAATGGCGACTGATAAACGATGGCCATGGATGCTGCTGGCTGCTGGCTGCTCTGCTGCCAATTTATGTGCTGCTAAAGTTCAGTTCATATCAATAAAGTGGCAAAATATGAAATGAGAATTGATGGATGTTTTATAGAGTTTATTTAGCATGCCAAAAGTTTCTTTCAATTTTCGCCTAGCTACTCTCATCATTGCAGCAGCAGCATTTACGATGCGTGAGTAAAGTAGAGCAGAGAAGAGACTCCTTTGAAGCCAGGTGTTCAAGTAGCCCCAAGGTAAGGCATCAATTGGTAGCAGCAGAGTTTCATTTTATGGCCCCAAGCAAATGGCTTTTGTTTTTCTGTGTCTGCCATATTAAAATTGAGGCCAGAACGCATGTGGCGGGGCAGCCATATGAAATGGATAACTTTGGCAGCCAGCTACAACTCACTGCGAGAGCACTTTATCTTGGTCTGCTACGAAGACAGGCGGAGGGGGGGCAAAGGGACAAGAACAGGCTGCATCAGGTGTGTGTGTGTTTGTTTCATTTCGCAATGCAAAAGCTAAATGACTTGCCAGTCAAAGTAGCAGTTAAAAGATGGACAGACACGGCAAGCAGGCAGACAGACAGCCAGACTGCCAGACAGACAACAAAGACAGCACATTGCAAACTCATTTAAGGACTGTTTAAGGACTGCGACTGGGACCAAATCAAATTGAAAGACAGTCGGGCCAAAGGACATGCAAAAAACCTTGCAGCGCGGGCCACATGCTTAAGTAACTGCCAGAGAGAGAGAGACAGAGAGCAGCAACAGCCAAATGGGGCATGCCACATACCACTACAGTCCCTACATGTCCTCCCTCCACCATTCTACAGTCAACTCATGTATGCTCTGCCAGCGGGCAAAACCGAAGCCAAAGCCCAAGCCCAAGCCCAAGCCAATGGAGGCAACGACATTGCACATTGCTTTGGCTATTGGAGCATGTCGGAGCGACACCAATCTCGAAGCTAAAGGAACAAAATAGAGTACACCATCCGCAGCAGCAGCAGCAGCAGCATCACCATCAGCATTCGCCCCTTACCCATCAGCAACAGCACTTCCCCCTTACCCATCAGCAACATCCTCCTCCTTCTGCTCCTCTTCGTTGTCGTCTGCATTGTCGTCATCTTTTCAGAGTGCTTAAGGGCTGCATAAAAGCATTTATTATTAGATTTGATTCAATTTTCTATTCACTTACGTTATGAAAATGTGTGGCTCCGCCGTGTTTTTTCCACCAACCCACTCCACCCCATGTTGTTGCACTTAATTTCCAGAGAGCAGCAGCAGCAGCAACGGTAAATAAAAATCAATGCCGAAGCGAAAGCGAACTCTGGGAATGCGGCACAAAAGCGAGAGGCAATCGCGTAATTTCATTTGCATAAAAGTCAATTGGATTCTGGTTACTGGTATACCAGGGTTGCTGGTTACTGGTCCATTCTAGTCTGGGCCATGGGACAATTTCAATAATTGCAAACGCCTGCCATACATTTTCCTCCCCACATACACACACACATACACAGAATCTAAGCTCCAGCAGCAGAGCCAGAGCCAAAGCCATAGCCAGTGTCAGTCTTTTAGTCCTAGTCCTATGTAGTCCTGGTCCTACTCCTAGTGGAAAGTCCTGTTTGTTGTCGCCATTGTGTCGCCCACCCACCAACACTAGGGCTGCGAAGGGTATGCGGGGGGGTGGCTCTACCGAAAAGCTAAAGGCGACATCCATAAACTGTAATCAAAAGCTATTATCTCTGCTGGTGGCCCATCCCCCCATCCCCCCACTATTCTGTTCTAGTTTTTGGCAACATTTTTCTAAACCATAAATTGCGAAAGCAAAATTCAATGGAATTTGCTTGCCAAAAATCAGCAGAGACTTCCGCCAGCATCCGCCGGCCCAGTTAAGCGGACACCCACCCAACACCCACCCACTACCCACCAAAGTGTTCAAAAATTTAAAGAATTGCCGTAGAAATTTAGAGCCACAGATGAATGATGTTAAATATTGCAGAGGGAATGAATTATTGAAAGACTTTTGCAACAAAAATAAATTACAAATTAAAATGTTGCACACATAAGCTGATTTTGCAGGCTATCTATATGGCAAAATACCCTGTAATCAGAGAGATAACTAAAGGGTATATTAAGGCACATAAAAAACACATAAAGAATAATCAAATATAAACCTGATACCAGCATCAGCTCATTATTAAAGCTAGCATAAACAAGAGCAAATGTATTATGGCTATTTGAACACCTGGCCCCTTGACTAAATTTAATGCTAGAGCAACGCACATTTCAGTTTATGCTTTTGTGAATGGTTATTACTGGGTACTTAAGTCTCTTACAAACATTTCGACTATTTATTTATTTAATTCTTATTTTTATATTTTTTTTTTTGTCCACCTTTTGGGGCTGTTTTGGTAAATCCCTCGAGTGAGATTATAAATTAATTTGCGCGCAACAATTTGGATTTTAATAAATAGTAGTAGAAACATTGTCACTTATTTTGCATATTTAATTATGGATTTTTTTCGGACTCCCACACCCCCCAAAGGCATTTCACCGAAATTGCTCAGCTTAAAGCGAATTTAAATGAGGAATTTGCGAGCGTAAATAAACCTAAAGCAGTTGGAATATTCGTGCATAAATGAATCATTCGTGATTAAATTCAACTATGCATAATTTCTAGTTTCCAATGGCTGCTGCTTGGCAGTGAAAATAATTACACATGATCGTAATAACCGAATGCCAATGCATTGTAACAATAAATTGTCCTGCTCCATGCCTAAGTAATTCATGGCGCAAAATGACAAAAGCAGACCAAATACCAATGCACAGCAAAAGTATCTTTGTAATGTTCTCAAAGTAGAAGAAGAAATGTATATATACAGAAAAGACTTTTGGTAGGTCTTCCAGGACAATATATATATTAACACATAAATATCATGTGCACAGGACTCTGTATGAACATATTGTAATGTGTGTGGACTGCCAGGCAGAGGGAAAGGACGAGCTCTGCCGTATGATGATGGCAAGAGCTTTGGCATTTGCCAAAAATTACAGTTATTACTGCAGACAGTCGTCATCGTTGCACACTCCCACCCTTGCCACCAGCACCACCTCAAGATGCCACGCGATTGCGGCTGCAATGTGGAAATTTAATTCAATTGCCAGGCTGGCAGAAGGGGCTGGCAGGAGGGGCAGACAGGAGGGGCAGGCAGATGGGCAGGGCACATCGTAAATCCTGCACTTTATTGCATCCGCAGTACGAAAATGTTCACGCACACAAGCAGCAGCAGCAGCAGCATGAGGAGGGGGAGTAGTAGTAGGAGGAGGCGGTGGCAAGGACTTTCTGGCACGACTGCAATTTTAATGAGCTAACGAAAATTTGGTTTATTAGATATAGCCACGCGGCAGCATGGCCAATACGGAAGATGGAGACAAAGTGCAGATGGAGTCGCAGACTGGCTAAGATGGCCCATCTATCTCTCTTTTGCACTCGTTCTCTGTCTCACTCTACCTCTCTCTCTGTCTCTCTCTCCCTCTATCTCTGTCTCTGTCTCTCTGTAGCCATTGCCAAACGGAAGTGAAGCACTTTGGGGCGACATCCGTTGGCAAGTTCTCGGCCGATCGACAGAGAGTGCTCCCCCCCCATTTGTTGGCCATTTCCTAGCCTCAATATTTGCGTGCTACTTTTGATTTCCTTATTACTCTACAGTCACTGCTTCTCCTACTCCCCATCCTCTTAGCCTGCTGCTATGCCCAGTTGGCAGATGAGAAAAAAAAGGCTTAAACTGAGCACTGAGGCGCTTAGCCTTAAGCTGCAGCTAAAGTCCAAAACGAAGCGAAATATCATATCGCACACAATGCAGCAGCAGCAGCCTCAGTCGTCGACCCTCGCAATTAGACTTAAATGCACGGAGCCGTGCAAGGAGCCGCGGAAGGATCTACGACCTGGAACTCCACACCCACGCACTCCCCCCCCCCTTAGACAAACAATCCTGTCCAGAGCCACAAAAAAAGAGAGAAAAAGAAAGAGAAAAAGAAACAAAAATACAAAAAATACATATATATGCGAGACGAGTATGAGAAATGCGCCAACAGAGCGAACGTCCTTTCGCGGTGGAGTAATTGAAAAGGAAAATGAAAATGAAAATGAAAAACATGCCGCGAGCCGACAGGCTCTCTCTGAAACAAGAAGATGAAAAAAAAAGGTGCGCGAAATGCAAAAGACAAAACGAAACGACGCAGGGCTTGCCCATTGCGAGGAGCAGAGAAGTGCAGGAAGGAAGGAGCAGAAGGATCTACATGTGGATCAAACAGAGAGCTGCTAAACTGCAGCCAAGGCAGTTCAAAGTTCGAAAGTTGAGATGCATCCGACCACTGTTTGCCCCACCCCTTCTAGCACCTTAACTTACTGCACTTCGACTGTGGAATCTTCGCAGGAATCTCAAGCTTTCTACTTTGTTCTCTTGCAGCTCATCATAACAACTGCAGCTACAAAAGATCTATGTACATGTGGCTTAAGTTTGGAATGTCTACGGATCAAGGAGTATTCCTAGTAGCAGCTACAGCTCCAGCCGGTTCAATGGCAACCACTGCAGTTCAAAGTTCGAGAGTTAAACAGCTGTTTGCACATCTTCCCTCACCACTACTTACTGCACTTCGACTTCGGTATCTTAAGCGGAACCCCAAGCTTCCCCCTCGATGTCCTCGTAGCTCATCATACCCTCACAATCCGCACACTGATTAACAATAGGTACTAAACACACACAGAGTGCCCCATAACAGTTTTCATGATGCCATTTTTGTTTGTTTTGGTTTTTCACTCCCGCTGCTTCCGCTTGTTTTTCCTGCCCCATCCCCATCCCGAGCACATCCCCATCAGCCACTCACTGGCTTCATCGTTGTATCTTGAGCACAAAAATGCAGGTCATTTGGCAATTGGGTCGTTGGGTTTGGGAGACCCTGTCCTGGCCTGTCCTGTCCTGTCCTGCCTGGAGGCACTTCTATTCCCCGGAAAAAAAGTGTCGCTGTCATTTGATTTATGCATTAAATTTTTTTAATTGTAACTGTAACTGTAACTGCCTTCAATTGCTTATTAAATTCTGTTTAAAAATAATCAAACAGACAGATCTGCAGGGTCCAGTTTGGGGGAAGGACTTCTGCTGCCACTTGAGCAGTCAGCGGCAGGCGACAGGAGGCGCACCGCAAGAGGCCAAACCAGAGGCCACAATAATAACAATGGAACTGCAACTGCCACAAGAAGCAGCTGCTTTCAGCCCTCTTTCTCCCACTCTTGCTTACCCCTTCCCCATTGGCTTATCTGCTGCTGGCTTCTCCTACACTTTTTCACACAGCTCAAGTGGCAGGCAGCCAGGCAGGCAGGCAGCGCGCTGCTGCATCTTCAAGCATAATGAACACTTGACTCCTTTTGGCTTTTGCCTGTCTCTCTGTCTCCCGGACTGTCACCAACACAATGGCTATTTCCCCCACCGCCTGCTAAGACAAAAGGAGCCACAGAGCCAAGCCAAAAGGCGGCCCGCGAGCACTTCGAGTGGTTTCAAGATGGTTTTTCTCTCAAGCCCGAAATGGCCATAGGTTCCGGGGATGCCCAACAATTGACCCAAAAACTAAGGAATGCACGACATACGGATGTGAATTCTTTATGCCGCTTACCTGTTTGTGCCACACACACACACACACACACATAGAAGAGACAGCTATCGCATGGGTCTGTTGCACGTATCTCTCCTTTTTGGGGTAAGGCATTCATTTGCTTATGTAAATTGTAAAGTCAGAACCAGGAGCCGAGAGCCAGGAGCCGAGAGCCAAAGAGCCTTCTGCATAAATTACAAAATTAGTCATCAACCGGAGAGGTAAAAACTATTTCAATTTAAATTCTTATCATATCAGGAATGGTACATGGCATATCCAACAAAATCTGCTAACCCTGGGGCTGCTCCTCCTTCTCCTGCTTGATGTCTGGATTCCTCTTGCCTGCCTATAAGCCGCTTACGAGTGCCGGCGCTGCCTTTACTATTTCCCATTGCCATTGGCTTTAACTTTTAACGTTTCAACGCCTTAAAGATGCTACTTATCCCCCCTGCGAAACACTTGAGACTCCTAGACTCCTCCACTGCCTTTGGGGGGCTTCGGTTGTTCCAGTTTTTAGCCTAGGCCTTCTGGTATCCCACATATCTTGCTTAGCATGTGCCTCCAAGACTTTTTTCATTAGGATAAGTCTATTTTATGCCAAACAAACACCCCCCATGCCACACCACCCCCACCATCCAAAAAGATAGCCACCCCACCCGCCCCTTTTTGTGGATCGACTTTTTGCCTTTTGCCAAAAATGTTTATTTGGTTTCTTTCTCTCTCTCTCTCTCTCTCGTGTTATTTATTTTATGGCACCTTTTGCTATATACTTTTTTCGGGCTACAGCTGTGACGACGCTCAGGTTCTGCTGCCACAGCTACAGCTGCTGCTCCTTCTGCCCCTGCCCATGCCCCTGCCACACCTTCTTGGCTGCTTCTTGCCTCATCGATATAACAATATCCTTTTGATGTAATTTCCGCTTATGGCTTATTTTCACAATGGCAGGTGTGAAAGGTAATCGTTGATTGTAAGTGCCGCTGCCACAGCCACTGGCTGGCTGGCTGCCTTCCCCTAAAAGCCAAGGGATTGCCTCGGATTTTATAAGCTACGAATAGAACGAATTTCTCTCTCTCTCTCTTACTCTCTTTTCTCTGTGTGTGCGTTTGCTGACTTTTATGTCAATTCTCAATTATATTTCAATCATTTTTATTACATCGCCTAATGCGCGCGAAAGAAGATTACTTGCGGCTGCCACACACACCACACACACACACACATAGAGCCATAAATAAGTTATAAATTTAATTGGAAAAGCTTCTCTCCAGCTCCCTCTTGTGTGCGTGTGTATCTGTATCTGTGTAAATGTATCTGTAGTCCTGTTTCATTTCCGTCGCTTAATTAGTTGCTAAATTATTACCACACTCCGTTCTCGCTCTCACTCGCTCACTCTCTGCGAATGGATGATTGGACATGGAACGCATCTCAAGTGACAGGCAATCGATGTGACCTGTAACCCCCACTCCCCCCATCCACCTGTCACTCACTGAATTGTTGCATATTTGATTTCAATTGGACTCTCAATACGTGACACGCGACGAAAACAATGCCAATCATTTGGTTAGTGCCACAATTCGCGTTAATTTCCACATGGAATAAGCCACAGCCCGCATGGCCACATGCCACACCCCCACCCTGCCATACCTATCATACCTCTCCTACCATACCTTACCTACCGCACCCACATTGCCGCATAATTTGTGCCGCAATCGTAATGCTGAAAATTGGCTTTAGACGCGACCAAAAGGTGTTTGATTCGGATTCGAACTGGAGTGAGTGTGTGGCAGTGGGGCACAGCAATTGTATATGTGTATGTGTGTGTGTGTGGGGGGGAGTATATGCATATACGCACCATTACACACACAGCAGAATGCGACAGTTTTGCCGCTTAATGAAGTAGTAGGTAGGGGTAGGCCTGCTGCCCTTCTGCCTCCTGCCTGTGGCAAAAAGAAATTACAATTAAGAATTCTTAATTAGCATATAAATTGCAGGCTGGTCAGGCAGTTGCCGCCTGCCACCATTGCCATCATTTAACACTAGAAAGCCTGCCACTAGATGGATGGATGAACTCTAGGCCATACAGGATGTGGCATGTAGCATGTGGCGGCCCACTTGTGGCAGGCATCTCTCATTATTCGGCAAGCAAATAAAATCCATTCGATTGATCTGTGGAGTGGCCCGCGGACAGGTGCGGCATGCGGCATTCGGGTGTTAAGATATACGGAAGCACGCACCGCGTGTTATACACCAGAAGCAACGTGCGGCAGACTGTGGCGCGCCTCTTCGCCTTTTATAAATAAATACATCTGTAGCAATGGGATGCCGCCTTCTGTTTTTTTCCTTTTTTTTTTTTTGGTGTACCGGTTGCCAAGGTGCTGATTGCAATTACTTCCGTGTGCCCCAAACCAGAGAGACAGAAAGGGAGAGGAGAGTGAGTCGCATAGCACTGCCTCTGTCTGCCGCATGTTTACGGCCGACCACATCAGCTGTGGCAAGCGCACATGGGGCTGGAGCTGGGGATGGAGCTGTGACTGGAAGGCTGAAGCTCGGGCTGGCAGGCACTGGCACTGTGGCACTCCATTAAAAGCAAAAGCAACAGGCAATAATGCCATTCGCCCTGCTGCCATCAGCCAGCAGGCACCTGCCATCCGAGGGGAGTGCTTGTGGGGGTGGCACCACCACCATCCGGATGAATTGCGTGACTGTGCAACTGAAGCTGTGGATCTGTGGATATAATAAAAGTAATTAACAAGTGTTTGCACTGCATGATGCGGAATTGCAGGCAAGGATAAGCAAGCAGCAGAGGCACAACGATACGTGGGTGCCCCGTGTGGCATACATATGTATGCCAGAGGTCGTCTGCCATTTCAATGGAAAAAACGCAAGTGCCAAACAACCAACAAATTCTAATAACATTTGCTGCAATGCCAGAAAGAGTAGAAAAATAATCTGAAAGATAAGCGAATCGGTTTCGGTTTCTTTTTGGGAGAAGCCATCAAAAATCTCACCGAAAGATTACATTTTCATTCGCGTGGGGGGAAGCTACATTTGGTTGTGGGCAGATTGTATCTAATAACTGCGCTCCGATCAAAAATTTATCCCAAAATTTTAATTCCGTATGAAGTAGCAGACACACACCCACAAATGTTGCTGCCACCCACCAACTGCTGGTTGACCACTGAAATGTGGCTGCAGCTACAGGGCAGAGTTCACTGTACGTACCCCCACAACTGACCTCCCATGTAATATTTGGCATGTAAAACCGTTTTATGGGTTAACCTGCCAATTGCCAGGCGATTAACCCAATTTAATAGCTTAAAAAAAGTTCATTCATTCGATTCATATTATTGGAGCTTCCATTTGAGCGTTCTTTGAATATGGCTTGGATAGCAAAAAGCAAATATAAGAAGCAGGCATTCAAAAAAAAGGCCAAACCAGACAAGTTGTTACCACTCTTTGCGTGCTGCTGTTGCTGCTGCTGCCTCCGCTGTTGTCTGCTGCTGCTGTTGCTGTTGTTGCTGCTGTTGTCTGTTGCTGCCTGCTGTTGCTGTTGCTGATGTTGCTGTTGCTCCTGCTGCTGTTGCTGCTCTCTTCACCAAAGAGTAAACTTGAATATAAAACGGTTACTAGGTCAGTAACTCACTGCTCTGTCACAGCAAAAACATACTCCCGAAACGTTCGGTTAGTCCACTGCTCTCCCGTGTGCAGACAAAATGCGTGCTCTCTCGCGCGCGCCCGCTCTCTCTCTCTCACGCTCAGTGCCGCCCTTTTTTAGTACACATACGAGTGATGGGATGCTCCGAAGCAAAGAGAGCTTGTCGTATTTCTTGTAGCTTTGTCGCTCGTGTGGCTAACGGTTGTAGCTTGGATGCTGCTGCTGCTGCTGCTGCGGCTGATGCTCCTTTCCTCAGTACTCAGTCGTGCGCGCGTCAAACAGGACGAATACGGCGGACACTCGGCGCCTACTCTGTGTTTGTGTTTTGCTTTCGTCAACGGGGGGCGGGCATAACGGAAAATGAAAAACGCAAAGCGACACCGTTACCGACACTGACACACCGAGACACCGAAGCGATACGTACCCCGAGAACACGGAGACACGGAAGAAAATACGACGACGGATCCGCGTCCGCGTCCGTGTCCGAATCTAAATCTGAAGCCGAGAGTCGAGTGATAAAAGAAAAGGCACAAAAAAGAAAAACTCCGGTTACCCGGTATACCTACGCTTGGCCTCCGCTTACTTACTCCTGCCACTGGCCGCCGCCGCTTTCTGTGGCATTACGTGATAATAAAGTAGCGGCAATCAGTTTGAAAATTGTGTGCCACCGGCTTATGCAAATTGTTTAAAAAAAAAGTCTCCTAAGAGCCAATTCTCAAATAATTCTCTCTCTCTCTGGGCCCCCTGAAAACCACAACAACAACAAAAGTTGGGCCCGCAAAGCCGCCATTTAAGTGTAACGTTGTGTGTGACCAAAAAAAAAAAAAAAAACTAAAGGAAAAGCCAAAGAAAAAACCAAGAAAAAGCCAAGCAAAGAAAAAAAACGCAAATGAACAGCGAATGGCAACAGTGGCAACAGCAGCAGCATGGCCTGCGTTTTTTGTAAGTTGTCGCAATTTGTTGAGGCACTCCCCCCCAGCCAACCACCAAAAGCTGAACTGCCACTCCATAAGACAAACTGAATGACTTAGTAGACGGGGAGGGGAGAAGCCTGTCTCTGTTCCTGTTTCTTTTACTCATGTATTGATGAGCATTAATTCTATAAACAGCGGAATTTGTGCTCATTATTTGTGACTTTGGTATTTTTGGCATTTGTTGGCATGGCGCAAGGCCCACCACACCCACACCCACACCCACTCCAAGTAGCATCCTTCACTACAAATTATCAATTATCGAGGAGACAGCTGTCGTCAGAGCAAATTCTAAAGCGTAATATTCTAAATGAGGGCAATTAAAAACGGCATAAAAGATTAGTTCTCATCGAATATTATTTTGTAAATGAAATCATTTGGAAAACTTCTTTGAACATTCAAACATTTAGAGAATGTGAAACGAAGGAAGTTCTCAATGGTTTCTTTTTTTTTGTGCACTCCAAAGCGATTTCATGAGGGTTTTGTCTTGTGCGATTAGACCAGGTGTTCGAATAGCCAATACAGTACTTATTTTGTTGTACATTCCACTATAATTATGATCCGATTTCTGCAATCTAGTAGCCGAAATCATTCTTTATGATACTTCACTTGCAGCTCACTCGTTTTTCTTTAAGGTTTTGGGGCATCATTCTTAATGGAAGTTCCTCTGGCTCCAATCTGCTGTACAGATATCCCTTGAAAATTTAATACACACATCTTCTGCTACCTACCACCTGAAGCCACTTTCAATTATTGGCCCCCGATATCCGGCCTGTGTTGGTCCGTTCGTGGCATGACATTGGCATACTAATCACCTCATTGAAATGCAAATGAGAGAGCAGAAAGGAAAGGCCAGGCGCGCCTATATATTATGGATTTTATCTGCGGCCTAATAATTTTCCTGTTACATTTTTATCTCTCGCCGGCATTCGCTAAATACCTGCCGTCATAGCTTTTTTTTTTTTTGTTTTTGTGTTTGTCCCGGGGCACGTGCCCCTTAAAAGTCAACGAAGAATACAATTTATTTTCCCGCTCAGTTTTCTGCTCTTACACAAGGGAAATTTTCTGAAGGGACTATCCGCATCCCGATGCCTATCTACGGCTGGAGCACACACAAAGGTCAGAGGCTGTAGAGGCTCCTTTTCTGTGTCCAGTATCTGTGTGTCTGCAGCGGTTCATCGTGTTAAGTTGCGAATGAATAGAGGAGACTCTGCGAGGAGTAAAAAGTAATCAGCAAGTGGCAACAAAATAATTATTTAATTAACGAAAGTGCCTGAGTGCCAGGCTGCCACGAGATGCAGCCAGCCTACCTTCAGCAGCAGCAACAGACGGAGTCGGAGTCTTCTTCCTGGTCTAAATGCCCATTCATTCGGTTTTTTGTTTAGGCTTCTAAATAATCCAAGCAGGCCAGAAAAAGCCGACTCCGACTCTTGGACTCTCTCGTCCTGCCACTGCCACTGGCACTGGCACTTAAACGTTCGTGACGTTCAACTTTTAGGCTTCTAATTTAAATTTAATTAAGTGGGGATCATTCGTTTAATGTGGAAACTGGCCAGCTCCAGGCTTGGCTCCGCTCGGCTCGGCTCGTCCCTTCTCTTCAAGGCTTTAGGCACCCACACTTTGCATTAGTTTTTGCCATCGTCATTATAACGAATAAACTTTCAAGTGGCGGCAGCTACCCCAAAAAAAGTGTGCAAAACGGAGCTAGGCCTGCTCCTAGTTCTGCTCCAGGTTCTGGTCTACAATGAATATTAAGCGCCTGTTAACCTATTTTCCCCCAGTGCCCGCTAAATAATCTCCTAGCCCGTTCCCCTGCGATGCCGTCACCGATGATGAGTAAGCTCATTTTATGGCAATGTCGCCTGGCCACCCCCCGAATGGCTACTGTTCCACCTTCAACTTCAATCCCCCCGTGAGACGGGCTGTGCAAAAATAGACACCACCGACCCCCCCGACCAGACACTGCAACTTTTGAGTCAAGCGGTTTAATGTTCTGGTTAATGAATGAGCCAACGAATAAACGAATAATGAATGAATGAATAAAGAGAGATAGTCACAAAGAAAATGGGGGTGCTGTTCCCATGGGCAGCTTTTCACATAGATTTAGTTCCCCGTAATAAAAATATGATTAAAGAATGGTTAGGGATGGGGGATAGATGCAAACTTCAAAGTGGAAAATTTATGCACTAGGGGAAACTAATCGTATGGGGAGAAAAAATATGTTCAAACTAGGGAGAAACTTCAAGGTCTGTGCTGGCTATGTGAAGGAGTTAGCAGTTCTCTCTGACTTAAATAGCTCATGGCTGGGTTTCTTTTTAAAGGAAAAAAAGGGGTTCCAAGTGATTTCTGTAGGGGTGTCTTTCTGCTACGTAAGAGCAGAATTATAAAGAATTTTGTATGCAGTAAAAGTCTCCAAAGTATTCGAAATAATTGAATTAGTAATCTGCTTTGTTACTTTACTACAGAAATAATTTTGTATATTAATTGTAGATTAATTCTTGTAGATTTTAATTTATTATTTTAGGGACTTTTATGGAAGCTAGATTTATATCATTCAAGCAACAAACTCTAATAACTTCAACTGTATCTATCTGCTGCCCGTTCTGACCCACTTTGAATGCCACAAGTCGAATGTGGCAGCATTAAATACCCTTTAAAAATCCAATCGATGCTCCCTGCTTAACATGCGAAATTCCAATGAAATTGCCTCTGCTGCACAGTGCTCTCTCTGTCCTGTGTTTGCATGTGTGTGGGTGTGTGTGTGTGTGACATGCCCCAAATAAGCCGATTTTAAAAACAATTTCAAAAATTAAACCGCTCTCCAAAGTCCCCCATGGCAAGCGAATGTAAAGCCAAAAGAAACGAGAGAGAACGTACGGAGTCGCTTCGAACGCGACTCTACTTTTATACCCGTACTCAGTGATTTATGTGGAATTTTAAAATGTTTTATCAGTTTTTACATTTTACATTTTTGCTACATCTGTCATCGACATCTACATCTACATCATCTACATCAGTTCTCACAACAACACACGTACACTGCACGAGGCAGCATGTTTGAGCGTGAGTGTGTGTGTGAGAGAATCTGCTGCGACAATCAACCCCAATAAATGACTTACGGCGCAAGTGGAAGGGGACAGCTCGTAGCTGAAAATTCATTTGATCATTGTGGCTACAATAATGATCCGATCTGAACCAAATTCGGGAATCTGGTAGATATGGTCATTCTCTACAATACTGCATTTTTATTTTTTTTTTCTATCTTCAAAATTGTGGATTTTCGTATTTTGGGGGCGGGAGTGGGCATGGCAAAATTTTGAAATAAACTTGCACTGAAGCGATATCACAGGAGTCTAGGCAAAAAAATTTGGTTGTTCTAGCTCTTATAGTCTCTGAGAACGAGGCGCTCATTTATACGAAAACCAAAATTACTCGATTTTGTGTGAGTGCGAAAGGGATGGAGCGAAGTTTTTGCATATGTTTTTGTCTATTGTGGCTATATTAATGATCCGATCCGATCCAGATTTGGGCCCCTGATAGATATGGGCTGTCTCTATGATTCTGCATTTTTAGTTTTCTGCTATCTTCAAAATTGTGGACGCCACAGATGTGCGCCCTTTGTGGGGGCGGAAGTGGGCGGGGCGGAATTTTATTTTTTTTTTCTAGGAGTGAGAGAATACATCAGTCTGGAAAAAATTTGGTTGCTCTATCTCTTTTAGCCTTCGAGCAATGGGCGACAAACAAGACGGACGGACGGACGGACGGACAGACGGACAGACGGACAGACGGACAGACGGACGGACAGACAGGGCTATATCGACTCGGCTATTGATGCTGATCAAGAATATATATACTTTATATGGTCGGAAATTACTCCTTCTCTATGTTACACACATCCACTTTTAGCACAAATACAATATACCCTTTTACTCTTCGAGTACGGGTATAAAAAGGGAGGCAAAAGCAGGCCAGAAATCCCAAAAATAAAATTCCAATAAACGGGTAGGGCAGAGGCTGTGGCAGAGGGTAACCGGAGGGTATACAAGGGAAACGGACATATTTGAGGGAACACTGACATCAGTCAGATTGGGTGGAGGGGAGGTAGAGGGTCAGGAGGGCCAGCCTGGCAGTCAACCATTCAGCCGTACAGCCATTCAGTCATTCAGTCAGTCGCGGGGCCTCTGAGCTTTTGCAATTTTAAATAATTAACAATAAAAGGCATAAAACAAAAAAACAAAAAACAAAAAAATAAAGCAAACAAAACGGCAAAAGAAAAACAAAAGCAAAGCAAAAACAAAGCCATAAAAGACATTTAAAATAAGCGCAAAATCAGCAGAAAAAAAAACATTCAGCGAAGCGAAAGGATAACGACACAGAGGGGGGGTAACAGGTGGAGGTGCGGAGGGGACACACACACTGCACACGGGGCAACAGAGGCAACAATAAGGGACACAAGCTGCTGCTTGCTGCTGCTGCTGGTGGCACAGTGACACACTCCACACGCGACGCACACAAAAACCAGAAACAGCAACAGCAACAGAGACAAAGAAAGAGACAGAGAAAGATGCCGCGAGTTGAATGCCGCACACACAAACACACACACACCTGCATATAGGCTGTGGAAGAGTGGTAGAGGGGGGACAGACATATTTGCATACAGTTCACTGAACACACACACACACTGAAACAGTCACAGGAGGTGTCAGTGTGGCAGTGTGGCAGCAACATAAATGATGCTCGCATCAGCAGAAAGTGTATGGTGGGTGTGGGTGGGTGTTTCCCCAATGGCTTTGTGCCATTGTGGCAGGTGGCAAAGACACGTGCAAGCCAATGCGCGCCTGTGTGTGTGTGTGTGTGTGTGCACCCCGTGAATGTCCCTAATATGAACCAATAAACAGGGACACTCGCATGCCTCTAAAAGGGGACCTACTTTTGGACACATAATTCCCAAGATTAACCTCCCTCACGAAAATTCTAATAAATTCCTTTCTCTCTCACTTTCTCTCTCTTTCTCTTTGTTCTTTCATCTAGAAAACAAAACCTCTACAAATGCCGCAGCAGCACTAAGTGCAGCAGCAGCAGCAAAAGGCTCACAAATGCCAGCAACAACAGCAACGGGAACGGCAACTAAGTGCAACAACAACAACAGAAATTAGGCAACAGCAAGAAGAAACCGTAAAAGCAGCAAAAGCAGCAGAAGACTCTGTGTGGCAGGCAACAATAAGGGGCAACAGCAAGCAACAACAACAACAACAAGTGGGGGCAAGCAACATTGAACAGGCGGCTGCAAAATGCGCCACGGCTTAAAGTTGAGCTGCCTTTGGCCAAGCTTTTTATTATGGCTAACATGGAGCCAAAGCAGCAGCAGCCACAGCAGCAGCAGAGGCGGAGGTGGAGGAGGAGGTGGAGGTGGAATTGGAGGAGCCAGCGCACAGCCATCATTAACCGAGAAAATCCCATTAGGTGAGAGCGTAAACCATATGCCCCTGCCCCCACTATACCACCGATGCATTTGACAGGCGACTCCAGGAACTAGCTACTGCCCAGCCCTGCCCTGCCCTACCCTGCCCTATGCTATCCTTGTGCTAGTCCTGGTTCTTCGTTTATTTTGAAAACCTTCAACAGCGCCAGCCCCAGGCTCAGTTGCAGCTGAAATAATCCTCAAGGCTTCTCCCTACTTCTGGGCATCTTTTGGTGGCATCAAATTTAAGTTTCTGCCTGCAAAATTCAACGCTCATTCGCTCTCTCTTTGTGCCACGATTCGGTTTCGTTTGAGGCATATCTTTTGGTATTTCTTTTGAAAACTGAAACTGCCACGCTTATTAGCGTTTAGCTGCAAAGCGCCGCTTGCCTGCCACTTAACAATCGGCAGTCAGTGTGATATTGAGGCACACAGGCGGCAGTCAGCACAACAGTCACTGGAGATTGTGGCAGGCAGCAGGCAACAGTGGCAGGCAGCAACCAAAGTTCGCATCGCATCTCGCAAAAGCAATTACAAAAGTTTAAAGTGCCTTTCTTCGCTTTGAACTTAATTGACAATTTCGATGGCGTGCTCCGCAACAAAACAAAAACTTTCCCATCCGCGCCCCCACTCCCCCCAAAAAAAAATACATAACAATTTTAACAACCATCTTTTTGCATATTTCTTGCTCTCTCTCTCACGATACAGGTGCCATCTTTGAGCAGGGTACGGATGAGGTGCAATCGGCCTTCAAGTATGCGATGCTCAATCACAATCTGAATGTCTCCTCCCGAAGATTCGAGCTGCAGGCCTATGTGGATGTCATAAATACAGCGGATGCCTTCAAACTATCACGATTAAGTGAGTTTTTTTATCCAAATGAATGAATGAATATGAATGATGGAAAAAATGTAAAACTAAATCAATAGAAAGATCTCGTTACGCGTGAAAATTGTTGAATTATGCGCATATTTTTTTTATTGCAATTTCCATTCATCAATTTCCAAATGTATTTCCAATTTGTCTATTCATATTTTTTTCTCCATTGTTTCTTTTCGCTCTCTCTCTGCAGTTTGCAATCAATTCTCGAGGGGTGTCTACTCGATGCTGGGCGCCGTCTCGCCCGACTCCTTTGATACCCTGCATTCCTATTCGAATACCTTTCAGATGCCCTTCGTGACGCCCTGGTTCCCCGAGAAGGTGAGAGACACGACATTAATAAATATTAAAGAGTGCGAGAAGGACGTTTTGCCTATTTAAATATGAAATATTAATCATACGCACGGTTGACTCTGGCAAAATAAATTTGTTAACCTTGAAAATCCACAACCAAACATACAGTAGCACACAGCTGGGTCACAGGGATGGCCAGGCCTTAAATTTATGAGCCTCACAGGTACAAATCATTATAGGAGCCACTGTAGTGCCCATAGTCCTCCCACTTGTTTCTAATGATGTCCTACCGGCCCGTGTGCGCTTTAAAAAATTTATGAAACGCACACACCAACACACACAGAGAGTTTTTGGCCCCTCGTTTAAGCCAAACAAGGACGAGGCCGAGAGAGAGCCTATAAATCAAGCAGGCAAATGCCCCTAAAGCAGCAGAGCAGCAGAGGAACGAACGAACGAACAACACAATGAGCACTCAATAATGATTCATGTTTACTAACTCCTCTTTCTCCTCTCTCCTCTCTCCCTTTGCTTTCTTCTCTTTCTGTTCTCGGTTGTGCTTTCCATAATTTTCGCGTTTTTAGGTGCTTACGCCATCGTCTGGCTTTCTCGACTTTGCCCTCAGCATGCGACCGGATTATCATCAGGCAATCATTGATACCATACAATTTTATGGCTGGCGCAAGATAATTTATCTATACGATTCACACGATGGTAAGTAGCAGCAATCAGACGTAGTGTCACGACACTAAGATACCCTGTACTATACACTACAAAAGCGTTTCGAAAATGACTTCTTCTGACTGTTGTATGTATGTTTAATGTATGCAAACGAATCGAATATACAGGGTATAAATATATTTGTATACGGAGCGGTAACGTAAGCGGGAACGTACCCCCAACGGAGTCAATAATAATAATTTTACCCTCATTCTATGCAAACTACTTATAGGAAGGAGCAACTCTCTTTCTCTCTCTCTCTCTGGCTTTCCTGGCTTTTCCACCCAGTTCTGTTTTGTAAATTTACTTTTGTTATAAGTTTCTGCAAGCATTTTCCATTTGCTCGCTGCATAAATAAAGTTTAATGACACAGCAGACACCCGACCCTCGACCCACCCAGTCCCTCCTTTGCTGTCGACTCTGCTGACATGATGCGCCATTGGCAGTCAGACAATTGGTTTATGTGGCTACTGGAGGCAGCCAAAGGATGAACAGGCAGAGAGAGAGGGAAAGAGCGCTGGAAGGGACAGACAGAGAGACAGAAAGAGAGAATATGCTGGGAGGGACAGACAGAAAGGACACCGTACGGGGCCATCCGTCCGGACAAACTGTTAGTGTCTGGGGCGCTAGCATTATTATTATTAATGAATGCCACGTGAAAATCTTTTTGCGGTCGCGCCAACAGGCCAGCACTCAATCAATTCAAGCGACAGACAGGACACAGAGTCCACAGCTTTCCACCATTTGTATCTGTATTTGTATCTGTATCTGTGTGTTTGTGTTAATCTCTCATACAGCCCCGATGGCTGTGTGTGTGTGTGTATCTGGCCGTGTCCCCTGTCCAAGTGTTTATGTCTACTGCCACTCAATCAATTCCACATTCCACTGGCGCATAATTCTAATAATTCTCCGACTTCTTGATGGCAAATCAATTTTGATTCGTCCCCCTACTCCTGACTAATATTCCCGTTTCATTCCTCAATTAATATTTGACAATTCAAGCGAATTTCCCACGTTCCCAAAACCCACGGCTTTGTTTAGCCGTACACGGCCGCCCCCTGGGGGGGAAGAGGGTTTAGGGTCAGGAAAAGAATCGAATCGAATGGAATGGTAGGGCATAGGGCAACTTCTGGCCCAAAGTCTGGCACGTAACGCCTTCGCCAGTTAACGGCCTTTTGTTTTGTCGGCCGCCCCCGCAACCAAAAAAAACAACGCATGTGGGGCTCTATGGCTTCTTTCTTTTGTTTATCCGAAGCGCCAACGAGTTTATTACAAAGAAATAGGCTAAAAGAACTATTTATGGCCAATGGCCAATGCCCAATGGCCGGGCCAAAGCTTTAGATACAATTTTTCGAGTGGTTTGTACAACTGGCAGCGGGGCGGTGGCCGAGGCAATCACAACAGAAACAACAATCGATGCAAAAACACAAACAATATTTTGTTATGGGTTTTTCTGGTCCTGTTTTCCTGGAGAGAGAGAGAGAGAGTGGAGAGGAGACAGTGGGGGAGGGGGAGCAGCTTATAAGTTTATTCCCGGACTTGTATTTACGACTTGGCCAAGAAATTGGCTGCTGCTCACACACACACACATTTGCTTTCCTTTTAGCTGTGAAATTATTGTATTTGCCCCGGATGCCCGTTGCTCGACACCCAAAAAATTCCAACATGTGCCAGCCTCCAGCTATGGTACATTATAATATATTATACATATGTATATATATATATATATACTATATATATATATGTATATGTAGATGCTAGAAGTTGGGTATATTTATGTTTGTGTTCACTAAAAACACTTGTGCCGCCTGCGGTTATTGGATTTTTCCCTCAAAGCGGGAAAAGTAGGAACGAACTCTGAATCCCCCTCCTCGTCACCATACATAGATCATCAAAGAAATCTATGAGGGAGCGATGGCTTTAAAAGTACGAGGATTAGGAAATAATCTTTGTATGTTTATGGTTGCGTACAGCACTCACTTTAATGGGTATCATGGGGGATTTATGCCCATTCTGAAACGATTTGTAAGCGGAGAATCAAGAGAACATAAAATATCAACGACACAGGAAAGAACTCGGTGGCCTTCTCTTTCTCTCTTCCTATTTGAATCTGCTATGAAATGCAATAAGCATATCGAAATAAATACAGCAACTACTCAGCAAAGCTTTGCATTTGCTTTGCTGAGAGCGTCGCCCTGTGCTGTTGTGCGCGAGAGAGCGAAATAAGGAAATTGCGGTAGTTTGTATTGCATGCAAGCAGGAGCAAAGATAAAGCAGTGCAGACACAACAACAAAATGCAGCAGCTCGAAAACGGATCACATGGTTGTTGTTGTTGTTACTGAAAGCAACACGATAAGCAGTTGCTGAGAGAGAGAGAGTTTGTGCACTGCTTGTGAGAAGCAAAGCCAAAGCTCGCATGCGACTGCATTGAGCCTACAGAAAAATATTGAAGCAAAATATGTCAGCACATTATGACTTGTGTATGTACATATATGTACATGTATTTGTATGTATGTACATATATTTAATTTATTAGATCCATAACATTTTCTGCATGATATATTCTCATTGCGTATGGAAATGAACCGCTTGGCATGTCTAACTGTTCGTAGCAGCAGCAGCAGCTGTCTCGCCTCCAATCAAATGTCAAATAAGTCCAAAGTATAAGCAAATTTTTCGCATAGACATAGACATAGACATCATCGACAGGCGTATCGTATCGTTGCGAAAGCAGTGCCACATGAATTGCAAAGTATTTGCACGTCCCAGCAAAGCACAAGAACAAATGACGTACATACGTTCGAGGCTGGTTGGAAGGCGAGCAAAAAGTAACAGCTAGCGATGCTCATTTGGCCAGTTTCCAGCTAGATTTTTACTCATTCTTTCTTTTTGTGGCAACGTATTTTGTGGTTGGTTACACATTAAATGATTACTTTTTGTGGCCTTTTATTTCTGTATCCGCTGGGAAAAGCGCACAATTTCCAGCCAACCCACGCTCAGGCTTCTGACTCAGCCTGACCCATCTTTCGATATGGAAAAAGCATACACAATCAACAGTCTGCAATGAAAGTAAATGTCTTACTTACACATACTTTCACTCACACACACACACAGCACACACACGCGTGAGTGTGTGCGTACTGGCAGATGGCAGGCGAAAATGAAGCGAAGGAACAAAATTCGGAATGTAGGCGTGCCTCCCCATTGCCGTGTTAACAGCACATTGACTTTCCTGTGAAATGAAATTTATTACTGGGCGGATGGGGATGGGCAAGAAACAAAAAAAAATAAACATTCCACACAGTTACAGATACACATACAGAGATACAACTACAACTACAGAATCGTGCGTGAGATTGCTGTTTGCCGCTGTCGCTGGGTTGTTAAGGACGTGTGAAAATCTGCTTGCTCATGTTGCAATGAATACGTCAGCAGTTGGGCCACACTCTATATGGTTTATTAAAGTTACAACCTCCGACCCCCCCAGCAGGTACCCTACCTCCCACCACCCCACGCCAGACTGCTAATCAATGACCCAAAGGCGAGCCGAAAATCGGTAACTGCAGAATTATGTAAATGGTTTCGTTTATAGATGAAAGATTTGATTGTCTTCTGTTCCTACCAACAACACGAACCCATGCCGAAAAGACAATCAAATATGTATCTTCGATTTGAGAGGTTTGTGTGCATATACAAATCTGAATCGGAATCTGTGTAGCCAGAGAGCGGGGGGGGGCGGAACATCATGAATAATAAGCAAACGTTGATGGTTCACGGCACTTTGGCCACGTAGTGAAGAACGGAGAGAGATGGGAATGTGCTATGTTACATAATTTAAATCACAGGCTGAAAAATTTGCATAAACTGCGTCAAATGGCAGCGCAAATTGCTTTAAGACAACAGCCAAAAAAGGACTACTCCTACTCCTGGATACTGCTGGGTGCTGCTTTTCCGCTACTGGTGCCATTCCAGCAGGACTGCCATTAATTTAACCATTATGGGGTTTACTGCGCTTTCACTTTCATGTTATTTGATACTTTTAATGCTGCCTGTGGCCACCCACCCACTTCCCCCCGCCACTACCACTCGCAGTCTGCTGTTCCTGTTTCGAGGCCATTGAAAACATATGCGCAAAGCCTTTGAGCTTGTCAGCATAATTTTCCCAGTAACCGAATGAGGCCGACGTAGGACGCAGAACGAACAGGACGCAGTTTTGTAAGTAATTAAAGCGGCAAAGTTTTTGATAGCACAACAAGCAGCAGGCAGGCAGAGCAGTGTAAAAAA
The DNA here is from genome assembly GCA_009664405.1 of Drosophila bifasciata. Taxonomy (NCBI): domain Eukaryota; kingdom Metazoa; phylum Arthropoda; class Insecta; order Diptera; family Drosophilidae; genus Drosophila; species Drosophila bifasciata. Next base: position 45,147,673 of record CM019043.1, read on the forward strand.
ACCTACCTCGAGCCCTAACAAGCTGCTAAATTAGGGCGTGGCACTTAAAGTCTAGAAGTTCTTTTGGTATCCTAATTACGGAGGGCAGCCATAGATCAAGTTGAAGCGATTTAATGCATAAATTAATGGGATTTATTTTGGAAATGATTCGTTTTGAAGACGAAACGAGCGAGACAGTATTCCCCCCTTCAATTTCCCTTGCCAGGAAATCATTTTCTTCTCCTACTTTTGTCCAGGAATATCAATGAAGGAGATAGAGAAAGAGCGAGAGCGAATGAAAGGCAAAGGGAACTTCCTTATAATAATTACATTTGTTTATCTCTGCTTATCCCTCTCGCTCTTCCCCTCCCACGAACTTTGGGCATAAAATATGCTTGGCAAATGTCTTACTTGTTAACCAACGTATACACACATATACAAATACAAACATATCTGATGTGTGATGTGCTCTATGTCCACAATCCGTAACTCTAGCTGTCTCTCTTGTATCTTTTGCATCTCCTGGCTGGTTGGTGTCGCTACCGAAGGCAGGAAAACTTCATTTCCGCAAAACTAACTTTTGTTTAACATAACAAATTGTCTTGTTTGCCTTACGCATTTGTTGGTGTTTCTGAGTGAAAGTTGAGCCCCACTCAACTGGGGCGACATACATATGTATGTATGTGTGTGGGCAGTGGGCGTGGCTGTTGACAGATTTGCATAGCCACTGGGAGAGATAATAGCTGAAATAGTCGTGGCAGGAACCTGGGGACTGCTGCTGCTGCTGCATCTTTTGGTTAAATTCAATTTTCAATTCCTTTTTTCTGTTCTCAAAATAAATTGAATTTTGGGGCCCCAAAAATACAAAAAACGCTCAACAACAACAACAAACAAAAAAAGGAAGAGAAAATATAATTGTAAATTAAATTCGTTACATAAACGAAAATGAAAGAGAAATCCCCAGACCAGCCTACATGGCCACAGCTTTGAAATAAAACAATAAAAAGTAAACGGAAATACACACAGACACAGAGACACATGAGGGAAAGCGGATGTGGATTCAAAGCGCAGGAAGGGAAGAATGTTAGGGAAAGGGAAGGGGCGGTGTGGCACTCGAATTATATGTATGCCACGGGGTGAGCCACAAAAATGTTTTCATATCAAAAATGAAATAAAACAAAATCCTCGGCCGCAGCACCGCATGCTGCTCTTCAATTACACTTTCGATTTTCCGATTCATGCACATAGATACACAACACTAAACACACACACGCAGACACACACACACACACATATACGCACATTGGATACCACTCCAAATCCAAGCGGCAAATCTCGAAATCGAAAAAAACGCCCGAAAATCAAATCCAAACACAAGCCAAGCGAATGGAAGCGAATGTCAGAATGGTAAGAGCGAGTGAGAGAGGGTGGGAGAGAGGAGTAGCGGAATAGGAAGTGCCAGCAAATGAAATTGTATAAAAGGCAAGGCAGAAAATTTATTGCACAACGAAAACACAACACAGCAAAAAAATGGCCACACACTCATTCACACACACACACATACACTACAGTGAGAGATGGATAGAGACACCGGGAACAAAAGTCCATGTTTTATTCAAGACATTTTTGATACCCAAAAGCCTCTATGCGAGCAGGAATTCGTTTAGATTTTGTAGTTGAAAAAGTTGTGAATAACTCGCATTCAACACTCGAATTGGGTTGTAGGCTCACGCAAATATGAGCAAATACTCTCATCTCTAGGATCTTCGCAGTGGATCTCTTGCTATCCCCGCTCTGTCCTTCAGGCCGTTACTCCGTTACTCTCGCGAGTGCGAGCTTTTTCACTTTCTGTTTCGCTGACTGATCCTCCACTACGCTACCTGTTTGCACTACGCAAATGCCTGTTAATGTTTCTACGCTTGCTTACACTCTCAATCAGATGATCTGTTAATGTTCCTAATTTGTATATATAGCCTAGAACACCCTTAGCATACCCTTGAACTTCGACACATGTATGCACTTACGTACATACATATGTACATATGTGCGCTATGTACTCGCCAGCAAAACAAGTAAAATAAAACTTGAACAAAACCCTCCTTCGTACATAGTGCAAATCAAAGCAACAACAAATTGGAAATGTATTGAGTACTCTTCCCATCTCTCTCTCTCTCTCTATCTCAAACTCTATCTTCCTCTCTCTCTCTCTCTCTATGTCACTTTGGTGGCGTGCGTAGCTGGGGGTGGTGGGGTGTTAGCGCGCATGGGGCATGCCACCGACAATGTCTAAATCAAAAATCCAGCCAGAAGCCCAGAAGCAAAAAGCAAATCCCATTTTATCCGCAAACATAAATTGAAGGCGCATTCGAAGCTGCAGCCAGCGCCCGCCAGCGCCAGCAAGCGCCATGTCTCATGCGACATTCAGTGGAGAAGAGAAAGCAAGTCAGAGATTTTTACTGTCTTCTGCTCCTCAGTTTTCCCTTGCCTTTGCTCCTGCTCCCGCTGCTGTTCCTCCGCTTGCTCCTTTTTCGTTTCTCCTACTACTACTCGTACTCGTATATTTTTCTTTTGCTTTTGTTTGCTGCGTAGCTGCTGTAATACAAATCATCTGTCTGTCTCTCCGTTGGGCTTGTGTGCGTCTCCATCTTTCCATCTTGCCATCTCTCCATCATAGTCCCAGGCGCATTGAATCGTTGAGTTTTGACTCGTGCTGGGCCTGGGGGCGCCTTTGCCATCTCGTTTTAAGTGCGAATGAAAGCTGCATGGGGCGCATTGGGGGCATGGAGCATGGGGCATAGACGAAGCGGCAGTTAGTTGCAGCCATAACTCAATAAACACAAATGCAAATTGCGCTCGCAGAGGAATCTCATGCGCATATCAAGCACACACACAACGATGTGGCACAAACGATGGCTGCCAGCACAACAGCGCTGATAATTCCATGCCCCAAAAGGCTGATGGGAACGGAGCGGATGGGGGCCAGAAACTTGGCCCTGCCCTAAAACCCAACAAAAACTAAGCCACGTCCCTGAGTATCTGTTGGACCATGTGCAGCGGGCATGGGCAGCGGGCATGGGCATGGCCATGTACGAGTACGTCCGTATCTTTGTATCCGTTTTCGGTAAATTTCAAATTGAAACTGATTTTGCTCCTTTGGCTTTTGTTGTACAAACAAATGGGTAAAGGGGGGGCTAAGGGTAAGGGCTAGCATGGGTTGAGCCCTTGTGCATATGGCTATGGCTCTTTTGTGTGTGTGTGTGTGTGTGTGTGTCTATGGCCTATATTTCGACAAAAGCAAATTTCAAGGCCCAGGCGACAAGAAAAACTAGAACGTTCTCGGCAGTTAATGAATGAGTGAAAAATACTTTAAAAGTTACTACGAAGAGGATTTAATTGTAATAGAAAAATATTTTAATAAAAAAATATATTTTATAAATAAATTAAATGTATTTTCTACAAATTTAATATATTATATTTTTTAAACTTTTTTTTTTTTTTGTTTAACTTTCGTTAAAGTGCTCTTGTATTTCTTGTATTTCTATGAGTGTGCGCTAAGCTACTCTGTAACAAAGAAATGTGTCTTGTTTTCGTCATTCTTTGGTATAAAAATAGATTAATAAGCTGCTTATGGCTTATTCTGTGAATAATTCAATTCATTCAAATGTTAATATTTGCCATGAATAAGAAGATTTGATTTCACTTTGAATTTGATTGCTTGTCGTGTGGATTCGAATGTATAACCCCTTGTCTGTCTGGCTGGCCATGTGCCTCCCCCTGAGGGTTTCCTGTCTGTGAGAGTTGCAAATGTTCGTCTTGTTGATAAGGGATACCTACCCGGACGAAGGCGAAGGCCTGCCCCTGGGGGCCATGGGGATTATTCCTTTTCAGCAGTGGCTAACGACTCGCAAAACTGTTGATGGTTGTAATTTGTGTGCCCTTCCTAATGTATGTATGCATCGGATCGGATCTGTGTGGCCCGCTGTGTACTCAACCGCCCGAACGTCCCCGTCCCCCAAAACTGAGTTAATTAACAGGATCACACTTACACCCTTCTCATTGCCACCCCCATCCCCACTACTTTGTTTGGCAGGTCTACTGCGCCTGCAGCAAATCTACCAGGGCCTGAAACCCGGCAACGAGTCCTTTCAAGTGGAGCTGGTCAAGCGCATCTCCAATGTCAGCATGGCCATCGAGTTCCTGCACACGCTGGAGCAAATCGGACGCTTCACCAGCAAGCACATCGTCCTCGACTGTCCCACGGAAATGGCCAAACAAATACTCATCCAGCATGTGCGCGATTTGCGACTGGGGCGTCGCACCTATCACTATTTGCTGAGTGGTTTGGTAAGTTGCATGCCACCACATTGCATCGCATACCGAAAACCGAAACTTATTGCCATTGTCTTTTGCTTTTTGCAGGTCATGGACGATCGCTGGGAGAGTGAGATAATCGAATTTGGGGCCATTAACATTACGGGCTTTCGCATTGTGGATACCAATCGGCGGCTGGTGCGCGAATTCTACGACAGTTGGAAGCGACTGGACCCACAGATGAGTGTGGGGGCTGGCCGTGAATCGATTTCGGTAAGGGACAAACGACACACACACACACGACACATAGACACACATATGACCATGGCAGGAGTACCTTCAGTACAGTTGGGTTTGTTAAATATTTGCCGGGGGGGGGGGGATTTAATGTTTGCATCCGGAAGGGGCATAGCCATCATGTAGCATCTAGTTTGCGGCGCTTTGTCGCTTGCTCTGCGCTGTCTGTTTGTGTTCTCTTCTCTTCTCTCTCACTCTCTCTCTCGCTCGCCCGCTCTGTGTTCTGTAGTCAAATAGCAGCAGATTTCACTTTTAGTGGAGGGGCAGGACTTGCAGTCAAAGGCACATGTGTCCTTGCTGTTCCGTTGTCCTTGTCATTGTTGGCATACTCACACAGATACACGCACACACACACACACACAGAGAGAGAGACACACACAGTTAGAGAGCAGAGAAGAAGGCTGCGTTTTGGTTTAGTTTGCGTTTGCGCTGGCTGTTTATATTTGTATTTCCTTGGCATTATCCTTGTTGACAAAGATTTCACTTTGTGGCGCTTAAATGTTGGTCGTCTGCTGCACGGACAGTCAGCCGCATGGGGCAGGGCAGAGCAGGGCAGGGCAGGCATCCACCGGACGACACAGTCTCTCCATCTCCAATGCCGTCTCACGCTTCAGAGCCACTGCTGCTCTCTTTTGACCATGTTTATTTGACTTGACTGTATGCTTAGGGGGGGAAATTCACATTAAAGCCTTTTGTGTGGCAGCATTCCCTTTCCCTCAATCTCTCATTCTTTCGCATTCTCCCATTCTCTCTGTCTTTCGCATTCTCCCATTCTCTGTTTAGCGAACATTAAATATTAAATCAAAGTCGGGGTTTAATATGCGACACGTTTCTTAGATCAACGCTAAACCTTAACACCCGCTGGGTGGTCTCCCACTGTCTAGGTCCCCGTCCCTTTTTGCTTTTTTTTTTCCCATGGAATAAACAAGGTGGAAGATGGGTTTTAGTTGGGGGGAAGGAGTTGGGTGTGCTCCCCAGAGGGCAATGGTTGGGAAAATTGTGAATAACACCGTGTAATGCACTCATTAAACCCCACAGAATCCACCCTGTTCTATCCCTCTCTGTACGTTCTAGGCCCAGGCAGCTCTCATGTACGATGCTGTGTTCGTTCTGGTCGAGGCGTTCAATAAAATCCTGCGCAAGAAACCGGATCAATTTAGGAACAATGTGCAGCAGCGTCGCAGCCAGAATCTAATGGTGGCCCAGGCGGCTGCTTCGACGTCCAGCGATGGTTACGGCAACTACAACAGCAACAGCAACAACAACAACAATGGCAATGCCAGTGCCCACAGCGGTGGCGGTGGTGGTGGTGGCGGCGGTTCTGCTGGTGGCATCGATTCTGGATCCAATGGCGGCGCCTCCTCGTCGTCGCGAGCATTGGACTGTAACACGGCCAAGGGCTGGGTAAATGCCTGGGAGCATGGTGATAAAATATCGCGCTATTTGAGAAAGGTGAGTGTTGGAGCGGGAGAGAGAAGGCTGTTGATGATGATGTGACATCGATACCGAAAGCAATTAAAGACACACAGCGAGAGTGTATGTACATGTTGTAATCTCTGTCTCTCTCTTTGTCGCTTGTTTTATCCGCAGGTGGAAATCGAGGGGCTTACCGGTGACATCAAATTCAATGATGACGGCAGACGCATCAATTACACGCTGCATGTTGTCGAGATGACTGTAAATAGTGCAATGGTATGTATCACTCTCTCACTCTCTTACACTCTCACACATTTTCTAAACGGGGGTTAGTGTCTGGCAATGCCTATTGCGAACGAGAAAAGAACGTACGGAGTCGCTTCGAACGCGACTCTACTTTTATACCCGTACTCAGTCAGTACACATGTGATTTATGTGGAATTTTTAAAATGTTTTATCATTTTTACATTTTACATTTTTTGCTACATCTGTCATCGACATCTACATCTACATCATCTACATCAGTTCTCACAACAACACACGTACACTGCACGAGGCAGCATGTTTGAGCGTGAGTGTGTGTGTGAGAGAATCTGCTGCGACAATCAACCCCAATAAATGACTTACGCAGCAATGGGCGAGGGGAAACACAACGGCGGGGTATTCCCGCTGCTGAAAATTCATTTGATCATTGTGGCTACAATAATGATCCGATCTGAACCAAATTCGGGAATCTGGTAGATATGATCATTTCCTATGATACTGCATTTTTGGTTTTTTCTATCTTCAAAATTGTGGATTTTCGTCTTTTTTGTGGGGGCGGAAGGGGGCGGGGCGAAATTTTGAAATACACTTGTTCAGGTTCGGTATTACAGGAGTCTGGGCAAAAAAGTTTGGTTGCTCTAGCTCTTATAGTCTCTGAGATCCAGGCGTTCATATTTACGAAAAACCAAATCGACTCGATTTTGTGTGAGTGCGAAAGGGATGGAGCGAAGTTTTTGCGTATGTTTTTGTCTATTGTGGCTATATTAATGATCCGATCCGATTCAGATTTCGGCCCCTGATAGATATGGGCTGTCTCTATGATTCTGCATTTTTAGTTTTTGTTTTTGTCAAAATTGTGGCCGCCACAGATGTGCGCCCTTTGTGGGGGCGGAAGTGGGCGGGGCGAAATTTTGAAATACTTTTCTAGGAGTGAGATACCACATCAGACTGGATAACAAGTTTGGTTGCTCTAGCTCTTATAGCCTTCGAGCAATGGGCGACAAACAAGACGGACGGACGGACAGACGGACAGACGGACAGACGGACGGACAGACAGGGCTATATCGACTCGGCTATTGATGCTGATCAAGAATATATATACTTTATGGGGTCGGAAACGCCTCCTTCTGTGTGTTACACACATCCACTTTTAGCACAAATACAATATACCCTTTTACTCTTCGAGTACGGGTATAAAAAGCATGCAAGGAATTGCGAAAGAGAGTTTCTGCTGTGTGTGCAAGAAAAAAAGAAGTGCCGCCGATCGAAAGAGAGCGAACGCAGCAGCTCGGAATCCGAATCGGAATCAGTCGAATGGTTCGCCGCAGTCTTCTTGTTGTTTTTGCTGAGAGAGCTTTTAAGTGTGTTCGCAGCTTGAGAGAAGGCAAAGCAAAGCAAAGCTTGCTTGCTTGCAAAAACTGAAGTACAGCTCAGTTTCTCTCTCTCTCTCTGTGACACATGCAATATTTATGGCTTTTACAGTTACTTTTACTTCTCTTTTACTTCTTTTGTACAGGTAAAGGTAGCCGAGTGGAATGACGCTGCCGGCCTGCAGCCACTGAATGCCAAATATGTGCGTTTGCGTCCGCATGTGGAGTTTGAGAAGAATCGCACATATATAGTGACCACTGTGCTGGAGGAGCCGTACATAATGCTAAAGCAGGCGGCCTTTGGCGAGAAGTTGCACGGCAATGAGCGCTTCGAGGGCTATTGCAAGGATCTCGCCGAGTTGCTCTCCAAGGAATTGGGCATTAATTGTAAGTGAATTCACGAGACGACGACGAGGCTCTTCAGCTGCTTAATCACCCCCCATCCCACTGTTTCCACCTGTTACAACACCCCTCGCCACCTGCAGATGAACTCCGTTTGGTCAAGGATGGCAATTACGGTTCAGAGAAGTCAAAGACCCACGACGGATGGGATGGCATGGTGGGGGAGCTGGTGCGCAAGGTAAGTGCCTCCTCCACACGATGCCACTGTGGCACGCTATCTCCCCGAATGGTTGCAGGCTCTCTTCATTCCCTCCTCTTTCCTCTGTTCCGTTCTGTTCTGTTCTGTTGCAGGAAGCGGATATTGCGATTGCCGCCATGACGATTACCGCCGAACGCGAACGTGTCATCGACTTTAGCAAGCCGTTCATGTCGCTGGGCATTTCCATCATGATTAAGAAGCCAGTGAAGCAGACGCCCGGAGTGTTCAGCTTCATGAATCCTTTATCACAGGAAATTTGGGTGCGTATATGCCAGAGAGAAGGAGAGAGAGAGGCTGCTCCTACAACTTCCTTCGCTCTGTTTTCCCCCCCACCCCTGTTGCACTTCGCTTCATTGGCGCTCAGCGAAGCATTGCACACAGCAAGGCATCTCAATCTCCAAAGGAGGATGCCACTCAAAAGATAGTGCCGCGAGTGGAGTAGTCCCTTACGGACTCCGTTTGTCCCTGCAGCATAGCTTGTTGTCCCTTTTGGGGTTTTAATGAAGATTTAGTTGCAACTATTGATATTTGAAAGTAAAACATCGCTGCCTCTTGTTTCTGCCTTTGGATTTCTAATTATTTCCTGTCCTGTTCTGCTCTGCAACGTGCCACTACATAGCCAGCCAGCCAGCCCGTGGAATGTGTTTATTTTTACTCGCGTAACGAGTCAAAATGTTGCTAAAATTGCGCTGCATACAAATGAGTAAAGTTTTTTAAACAATTTCTTCTTTCATTTCTGCGCTGTGCCGCCGCTGCCGCCAATTCTTTTTTTTTTTCTCCCTCGATTTTCTCCGTGCTCCTTGGACAAAGTTTGCGGCCTGCAAAGTTTGCGACTTGTATATTTATTTCTTCTGGTTTCTGGCTTCAACTTCGGGCTTCAGCAGCCGCCACGTAAGCCGCTGTGCTCCTGCATTGCTCCTGCTCTGCTCTGCTCTGCTCCCCCCCGAAAGTTTAATAGAGTAAACGACAAAGTTTTTTGTGCTTTTGCCACTGCCTCTTGTTTTTTCTGTTGCTGTGTTTTTGTTTTTTTTTGCTCTTACATTACTCGTATAAACAGTGGAAAGTGGCAGGGAGCTAGGCAGGACATGCAGCAGGGGGCACGAAAATTACGTGGCCGTCAAGTTTTAAATTTTACGCTAGTCTCTCCATGTCCAAAGTTTGGCTGTTGGCCCGTAGGAGCTGTTTAAACAAATGGCAAACCCATCAAATTTGTATGAGCATTTAGTTGATGTTTATGTTGCAGCAAAGGATCCAAGGATACTAGTAGTAGTAGTAGTGGCACTGCCGCAGGGTGCCAGGCGGCGAGACAATTAAACAAATTGCGAGAAGGAAATGGAGATGGGTCAGATCCATGCCCTAATGCGCTGTTATGACGATGCTGGTTGTTAATTTAACCCAAAAACATAACAAAAAAATGCATAAAAAGCACAGCAGTCGAAGCACGACTCGACACTAGGATATCCTGTAGCTGTATTTGCATTTAAAGTGCTTGAAAACTTTATGTTTTACGAACTGAATATACCCCTCACTACACTGCCTTTGGTTAGAGGGTCAGAGTATATTCGCTTTGGGGTTTCGGGTTAGCTGGGGTGTTCTTTTTGTTGGTGACAAATCTCAAACGAGTCAAAGAGTGTTGACAGCGCGACAAATGCAAAATTAAATGCTAATAAAACTCACAGACCCGGAGAGAGAGAGAGAGAGAGAGCAAGTGAGTGAAAGTGAAAGCTAATGCGTAATTTGACATGAGCTGCACAACAACCAAAAAGGAAGAAAATTACAAATGCAAATTAGTTTCACGAAGGGGGAAATCAGTGTAGGCAGACGCTTAGGGGGTATGGGTTGGGTTCGGGGGGGGGCCAAATGGCAGCGGCAAAAAAGGCGCAAAAGTTAACAAGCTAATAAAAAAGTCTTTTACAAAAATTTATCATAAATTAAATGAAGCATTTTAGCTGCTGCCACATGCATGAAGAAGAAGCTGAAAGGACACAGGATCCTCATATTGTGTACATGGCTGAAAGGCAGGAAGGAGGCACAAACATTAGGAGTAGGAGTAGGCGCAAGGATGTGTGTGTGTGTGTGTGAAAGCAGCAACAACGACAAGGACATACCTTTCGCCTTCAAGCACACACACACACAGACACACACACACAAAGGAAGTCGCTTTTCCATGGCAGCCATTCAGGTGCTGACAGCAGGCAGACACCACCCACCCCGACCCACCCACACCTACATTTACTCCAGACAGTAGCTGGTGCTGCCTCCTCCTTCTCCTGTCAATGTCCTTGGGCCCGGGCATTGTCTTGCCTCCCCTTGAACGCCCCTCCAGCATCGTCGCACCATTAGGTTAATGTTTCGTTATTTTCCTAGAGAAACGGTAACCGCCTCACTCCTCCCCCGCACAGTACCGCTTCCGCTTCAATTAGTTAAGAAAATTTAATGGAAAAAAAAATCATCAGAATTTGTGCCACACAGCCAGACAGCAGAAGCAACAGCAACAGCCTGGTGGCAGCCTCTCTCTCTCTCTCTGTTCGTGTTTCCCCTTCTCATATTTCATGGCTCTGCTTTGCGTTTTGTTTTTTCAACAGGTGAGCGTCATCTTTAGCTACATTGGCGTGAGCATCGTGCTGTACTTTGTGTCACGCTTCTCGCCACATGAATGGCGTCTCGTGCAACAGCAGCCGCAACAATCACAGTCGCCAGGTGAGTCTGTCTCCCTTCCGTACAGGTGTGCCCCTGCCCAGCAGGAATAACTTAAAGGAGGTGCAGATGCGGGGCATAATAAATTCGTATAAATTTCAGGAGTCTGTCTTGAATTCTTGGCTTGTTTTGCATTCAATTTTCATTTGATTTTCATTAGAAATTCAATTATTTCCATAGAATTTTCATGCTGGCAATCAAAGGACACAAAACGGGAGTCACATACGGACAGACAGACGGACAGACAGACAGTCATAGAGAGAGCCCAGTCAAGTGCTCTCATAACAATCTAGTAGTACTCCACACACATACATATATCCTGCACAAAACACATCCTTAATGTAATTTTAGCGGGGCAAAATGTAAACAAAATTTGGTATGCAGTCAGCGTTTTGCACACACACACACACACACACTCACAGTGTAAAAAGCGAGAGAGAGCAGACTAATGTAGGGAAGGGATCTATCTCCCTTCTGCCCCGAAAAGGATATACCAAGTGAAAAATAAAACCTGTCATGGCAGAATGGAAGTGCTGCCATACATGAATGGAAGTGCCCAATGCCAGAAGCAGAATCAGCATCAGCATCCAGGACGAGGCAGGAATGTCATCATTGCTTTCTGTGGCACTCAATGGCTTTGCAATTGAAGCAAAATGGGGAGGGGGTAAAGGAACAGGCAACAGGAACAGTAGACAGAGGGATATGGGGGGTGGGTGTACTTGTGGGACTTGGCTATGGGTTTGATTGCATATCAATTAGAGCAGAGGCGCAAAAAGCCAAGAATCCAAACGAAATGATTGAAAGTTGGACAGTCGACATGGGCACGTAGCTGTCCCTGCTACTCCTGGTCCTTCTTTGAGCATCCGTTTGCCCTTCCTGTGGTTTCATTTTGTACATATGTACCTCTCTCTCGTCACCTCCTGTCTCACCACACAGATCCGCATGCACATCACGAACAACTTGCCAATCAGCAGCCGCCCGGCATCATTGGAGGTGCAACCGGTCCGATGCCAGTGCCTGCAATGCCACCCGGCCCGCCCACTCCTGGCGCCCAGTCGGCAGCCGGTGCCGCTGCCCTGCAGGCAGCCCTCTCCGCATCCGCCGCTGCATCCGCTGCGGTCACCGGTGGCTTGTCGTCGTCATCATCATCATCGTCATCGTCGTCGTCGTCGGCAGTGAATGAGTTCAGCATTTGGAACAGCTTCTGGTTCTCATTGGCCGCCTTCATGCAGCAGGGATGCGATCTGTCGCCCCGTTCCGTTTCGGGGCGCATTGCGGCCGCCTCCTGGTTCTTCTTCACCCTGATACTCATCTCCTCGTACACGGCCAATCTGGCGGCATTCCTCACCGTCGAGCGCATGGTGACGCCGATCAATTCGGCCGAGGACCTGGCCATGCAAACCGAGGTGCAATATGGCACGCTGTTGCATGGCTCCACCTGGGATTTCTTTAGGGTGAGTTGAAAACAGACAGCAGCAGCCCATTGCCCTGTGGCTGGCTTTGGGCCACTTCAAATGAATGCCTCATTGAGTGGCAGAGTCGGCAGAAGTCAAATTAATTTTTGGTACCTTACATCGCACACACAAACACACAGGCACACCGTACGCACACACACAGACACAAATCAAAAGACAAAAAAAAGACAATAAAAGCCATTAAAATTTGTGATCTGTGACTGGCTCTGGCTGCCTTTTGAGATAAGGATTAAGACAAAAAAAAGAGAAAAAAACAGAAAAAAAGAATAATAAAAATATAAAAAGCAATTTGTCTGCGACCGCCACTCCCCCCTACACTCCCCACTACCATCTTCAGACGCCTTCAAATCTGAGAAAAATGCAAAAGAAAATGAATTCAATTTGTTGTTGCTTTTTTTTTTTTTTCTTTCTTATTTTTTCTTTTCTTTTATGACTACATTTATTTGGAGAATGCTTTTAAGAACACTTACGCTCTGCTGCCTCAACCATATGAGGCAGATATACATACAGCCATTGGCATATGAATAGCAACCAGCTAACCCTATTTCCCTATGCCCAGATTCCTTACGATTCTCTCTGTTTTTTCTTTGGGCCATTCGCAGCGCTCCCAAATCGCACTGCACAACAAAATGTGGGAATATATGAACACCCGACCGAATGTCTTTGTGCACACCTACGACGAGGGCATCAGACGTGTTCGCACCTCCAAGGGCAAGTACGCCCTGCTGGTGGAGTCACCGAAAAACGAATATGTGAATGCCAGGGAGCCGTGCGACACAATGAAAGTGGGCCGCAATCTGGATACAAAAGGCTTTGGCATTGCCACGCCGCTCGGCTCGGCCCTCAAGTGAGTACAGTATAGTGGGGTAAGGGTACTATCTTGGTTGGGGGGACTACATAGAAATTGATGCCACATCTAAAATGGGGCCATAGCTAACAAAAGGAATGGAACATTCTCTCTATTCAACAGGGATCCCATCAATCTGGCCGTGCTCACGCTCAAGGAGAACGGCGAGCTGATCAAGTTGCGCAACAAATGGTGGTACGACAAAACGGAATGCAAGACGGACGGCCAGGAGGCATCGCACAATGAACTCTCGCTGAGCAATGTGGCCGGCATATTTTACATATTGATTGGCGGCCTTCTCGTCTCCGTTCTCGTGGCCATTCTCGAGCTGTGCTTCCGTCGCAGAATGGCCGTTCGGGTGGAGGCGGTGGCTCCAACGGCCATGGTCCTATGGGTGCCATGGGCAGTGCCATGGGCGGTGGCAGCCTGGGCAAGGCCAATGGCTCCATGATGCTCCATGGACAGAATAGCGCCGGTGTGCCGGTCGTAATGCCGCCGTCCACACATCAAAGGAGCTCCCTGACGGACACAATGCATTCGAAGGCGAAATTGACTATCCAAGCGAGCCGCGACTATGACAATGGACGCGTTGGGGTAAGTACTGGGGGGGAATGCTCTGCATGTATTTTTAACGCACATTCAGCATACCGTAACAGTGATTATGATCTATCTATAGTATGTACTAATCCACGCACAGTATCTCAATTGCGCCTCGTTGCAGTACTATCCACCCGCACAGCTGTCATCGAACCCGGGCCCCGATGGCGTCGAGTCCCTGCACATGAATGCCCATGGCCAGGTCTGACATGAACACGCGCAGGAATCGCGCCTCTGACGCACACCCTGCGCGCCCACAATACGCCGTATTATGGCCAGCAGTCGCCAGGATACGGAAAAGATGATGGGGGAGGTGGATCGATAGCGGTAGCGTGTACGGTAGGGGGTGCGGCACCTACCTCAATCAGTTGCAATAGCAGTCACGAGGGTAGCCTATCGCCGGGCAGCGGTAGTGCCACATTAATGCGTCACTCACCGGACATCAACCAGCATCAGCAGCAGCAGCAGCATCCCTATGGCAAGTAAGGACTTCCCTTTACCCCCCAACCGCCTGTGTAGCTATTAAGTGACATTCAGCCGCAACCCTATCGAGGGGGGTATGTAGGCAGGTAGTGGGTCAATGTCCGATGCGGATATTAATCTTTGCACAAGTGCGAAAACGTATTACACAATAAATTTCACTAACACTTTATGCATGCATGTATGTCAGTGTGTGTGTGTGTGTGTGCGGTGTGTGTGTGTGTGTGTGTTTGTTTGTATTTAATGCCAATGTGCAATCATTTGGCAAATTCTTTTAGCCTGTCAGCAAAAGGCAATGTCGAGCGGCCATACTATAAATTATTGCATTACTGTTAACAGACTTGTTGTTGGTGTGTGACAAAGGGGATGGTGGGGTGGTGTTTAACATGCAAACAAAAATACCATAAATACGTGGTAGATTCACACAAATTGGTACGCTCTCTCATCATCTGTGTACGGATATGACACATCATACTACGCGTACATGTAAAACATATAAACATACATGTAGTACATACATACAAATATACATATATATATAGGAATATATATGTACTTAATGCAATGCAATTCATTGCATTCAAATGACTGATTAATATTTTTAATAAACAATAACAAATACGTGTATGCCTGTGCGCCCCTCCCCCCACACCACACTCTGAACAGCTGAAAAAAAAAAAAAATATATGAAAATGTGTGGAAATATATACAACAAAAATGGTATAAAAAATTGATCATAACGGTAGGGATTTTCATTCAATTTTTTTATTGTTTTTTTGTGTTTTTTATGCCAGGATTTGTTGTCGCATATTTGTTTATAATTAAATTACAGAAAACACACACAGACACACACAAAAAACTATTAAAAACAACAAGTGTCGTAGTGGGGGGGCTCAGGCAAGAGGCATTGCGGGAGGCATCCTACATAAATATTGTAATAAATTAATTAGCGCTAAATAAAGAAAATAGTTTAAGCCCATAGTTCTGATCCGCAAATGAATGCAAAAAATAAAAATAAAGAACAAAAACGCAAACAAAACATTCCAACAAATGGCCGAGGTAGCACAAATTTTTAATTAAATTTTATTTTTAATTGAAATTGTTTTGATTTGATTTGAGCGGGGCGCGAGTTAAGTGAAATGATTTTGCACACAGATTTATGGAATGGAATTCTTTTTGTTTCCACAAATCGAAAAAGGGTATGCCAATTCGGCTACTAAATGGCAGCAGAGTGATAATTTGTTTGCACAAATACTCAGCGAAAAGAGTGCCATATATATCTTCGAGCACCGACAACTAAATTGATTCTATACTTTGTCTATTTAATGCATTTAATTTGTTAGATTATGGCATTTAATTTGTTATATTAATTGAATTTGTTTTGTGTATTAATTTAATTTAAAACGTGTGAAAAAAGTGCGATTTTTCACAGCAATTATTTGTAATTTGTTTACACTAATTTCACTGCCCAACCATCCACCAACCGATTGTAGGAGAAGAGTAGGTACTAACTATTAGGATTAGTTTTAGGCTAGAGCATAATGTTTGAATTGTAGGAAAAAAGAAACAAGAACAGAAGACATTGTAGCCCATAGCCATTAGCCATTAGCCGTAATAACATTACGAGTGTAAGTGTAAAAAAAAAAACCTAACTGTAGTTAAATTTTATAGAATATTTAGCATACATTTAGACTGTAAATAAAACATAAATGAGGGAATGCTACCATTAAAAAGGAAATAATAATAAAAAGATGATCAAGTCATATCAAAAAGACATTAAAAATGGTACTAAGTTTATCAGCAAAGAAAAAAAACTAACAAAAAAATAAACAGTCAAAAAAAAAAAAATACTATTGTAAAATATTTATGAATTTATATTGTTGTTAGCTCAAATTTACTCATGTACTTATATATGTGTATAAGTGTGCCGTTTTCTTATGTATTTCTATATATATATTTTTTTTTGGGTTGCATAAATGTTTTATGAGCCACAAAAAAAAGAAGACAAACTGAACGTTGCAGGTAAATTGCATTTAAACTCAATTTTAGTTATTGAATCAAAACAACCAAAAATCAAAAAAACACCCAAATCAAAACAAAGCCGCTAAAGTGCATAAATAAATTTAATAATCAATAGCAAAGAACAAGATATACATATGTATATCTGTGTGTATTGTATATGTGCCAAAAATAAATAAATAAATACCTATAAATATAAATGGTGAAAAGTGTGTGTCTAAACAAATAGAGAGTAGTCCGAATGGAGGAGTACTCAAATCAAATCAGATAATAAATCCAAAGCCAAAAACCAATTGACACGAATTTGAAAATTGCAAAACCAAAAACCAAAAAAATAAAGAAAATAAAATAAAACCCACAGCTGCATAAATAAAAAAATAAAGAGAATTAATATTAAAAAATCATAGACCGTAAGATTGTGAAGACGTTAAGACTTTTTCCGTTTTAATTGAGACCGAGATTCCTTGGCAATGATGTGTGTATAAATTTCAGTTTTATTTGTAAAATATTACCAAAGCAAACAGCAACACATACTCGTGCATGCAGTGAGTGAGTGGGTGTGGCACATTTGATAGTATATATTTATTAATATTTAGCAAACATATTGTTATCGTATTGCATTTAAGCTGCCACAAAAAGCGGCAAATAAAACTATTCCGATAAGTGAGACAAAGAGAGAAAGAGAGAGTGCTGCCATATGCCATAATGAAGGCAAACAAAGATCAAAAAACACACACAAACAAAAGCAAATAAAACTAGCATATAATAAACAATTTTAAACGCTTCGTTGTTTCATTTAAGTGGTTGATTTCAGCTGTTGGATAAGTTATTCACTCACTCATTCACTCATTCGTTCATTCATTCATTCATTCATTTGTGCTCTGTCTGTCTGGCGAATTCGTTAATCCGAATGTATTAAGACAAATTTGGTTGAGTAAATAATCCCGAGTGGATCCAACACTGACTTGGGGGAGGGAGGTTGGCGGTGGCTTGAAAGCATTTGCACAAATTGACGGTCGACCGCATTTGCCACATGCGGCAACTAAGAGAGATGCCAAGGAATACACACACACACACAGAAGAAGCAGCAGCAGAAGAAGCAGCAGCAGAGATGCCTTTATTATGAGCTTGCCGTGTGGCACTGCAGTGACATGGCCATGTCCCAACCCATCCACCCACCCGCTGCTTACTACAACTTCTACTCGGAGTCTCTGCAGGCCTTCTACTGCTGCTGCTGCTGCTGCCTGATTTTGGGTTAAACTATTTACAGGACGCTCTCCAAGGGGCGCGCTCTCCGTGTGCAACATGAACTAAATGCGTTTGCGGTTAAATTGTTGTTGCCTTGCCGTTTGTTTTGTTGCCACACAGCCACACTGCCACAACCAACTCCATTGCAACATAATTAGAAAGCGGGGAACGCTGCTGCCGCCAGCCGCCTGCCGCCTGGCAAGACGGAAGTCATGATTCATGAGTGCCTGCACACGCCGCAGTAATTAACACACAAAACATCCCAGTAGGCAGGCAGGCGGCAGTAGGCAGACCAGACCAAACCAAACCAGACCCTGTCGCAGTCAACTGGCGACTTGCTCAAGGATGGCACATGTTTGCTTAGAGGCCACTGAAGACCTCAAAGGATCTCCTTCCTCCTTCCAGTCACATTAGCATAAAACCCACTGCGCCACCCCACCCCACCCAAGTAGCCCTTGGGGTATGAAATTTTCCATTTGACAAGTGCCAAAGTTGTGCCATCATAAAATTAGCGCCGTTTTTAACTGTTTTCCCAAACCCACAGAAGGGATGCAATGGGAACGGAATGGGAATGGCAAATGCAAAATGGTAAATGCGAATGGGAATGGGAATGGTTGGGTCGGGTCGAACCTCAAGTATCCCCTTTCCCTAGACACCCTTTCTGCCCCACCCCACACACACACACACACGCAGTAAGCAAATAAGAAAAAGGACAGCAGAAAGTGGAGTCATAAAAAGCAAAGCCCAAGAAAACTCCCCAACTAAGGATGAGCGCGTGAGTATCAATGAACGTTATGGTACACTGAGAAAAACGTAAGGGTATATGCTATAAAGTTTATATTAGATATTTCTAAAACCATATATATCTATTTGATTAATTATGTTTACTCCTTTAACTATCATATACAGTGATGGAAAAAAATAATAGAAACGGCATTTTTTTTTCGCATTTTTTCAAAAATTTTCTTCAGTCAACAATTTTTTTTTTCAAGTTTAATAATATTGATAGATAGTATATATAGTAATGTATCAAAATGGAACAAAATATTAATTTTCAAAAAAACCCATTGTAACAGAAAATAATTTTTTAAATATTTAGGCCTGGAAAAAATAATAGAAACGGCCGACTTAAAGCTATGAAAAACCATTTTGTAGCTTCAAAGGATATTAATTTGATTTGTAACTCTATTATTTAGTTGTGCCACCGCAATTTTTGATGACTTGGGTGCATCGACCACCCATAGAATTTCACCAGATTGACACTATTTGATGGATCTATAGAGTACCAGTCGGACTTCCCTTTTTCCCCCAAATCTTCCATTTTTTTTTAGACTTATACCCTCCAATCCTTTTCTCTATTATCCCCCCAAAGGTGCTCAAGTGGATTTAGGGCTGCAGACAGCGAAGGCCATTCCATCAAGGGAACTTTTTGTCCAGGAACCATTTCATAGCCAGCCCTGTAGAAGGCTTCGGGTCATTATTCTGCTGGAACTCCCATTTAAATGGCATTTCCTCTTCAGAATATGATAGCATTATACTGTCGAGTAAGTCTACGTAGTGGATGGCAACACATATTTTCTTGTATCGAAAGTTTTGGACCAACACTCGAATAGGAAAAGCATCCCCACAACATGATGTGTCCACCACCGTGCTCAACTGTTCAAATAGAAAACTTTAGGTCGTGCCCAGTGTTCTTAGGGCGCCCTATATGTGGTTTCCCATCAGATCTAAGCAAATTAATCTTGGTTTCGTTCGACTAAAAAAATTTTTTCCATTTTGAACGCAAAAAAGGCACCTTTGCGAAAGGTACCCTTTTGAAAATAGGTTTTTTTATATGGTATGGTACCTTTTAAGCTAAATGGCCCCTTAAATCTTCTTAAACCAGCCTATTTATTATAGAACGATTAATAACCTGTGCATTGTGATCAATTTTAATATCTTTCGACGAGAGAAATGTTTATTTTTTTGATTTTCGAACAAGGTTTAGGTTGAAATTCACCGATGTTGCTCGCTGTTTTTCACGTTTCTCTGGTTCGTTTTTTTGTGAACCGCCTTAAACACTTTTCTTTGGAACATTTAAAATTTTAGCTATAGCTGACATTGTTTTGCCTTCATTTCTGAACGTAAGGATATGTCATATATCAATATCCCTACGATGTATGCCACGGCCCATTCTAAAACCGAATAACAACAACAAATATAACAGGATCCGCGGGAAAAGTTATTTAGCATCTTCTTTTAACGTTCGTTTATGAAATGATATCTATATAATTCGATTACATCCGATTCAAAACAAGATAAAACCAAATTGAGGGTGCGTTTCTATTATTTTTTCCAAGACAAACTCGAGGTCTTTCCACAATTTTATATACAAAGCTAATAATTTTAAGATGTAAGCCCAAAAGAGAGTCAAAGTAAAGCTCTATTATCCTGAAACCAAGCCTAGTGGTTTTCATGCAAACAATTTGATCCAAAAATGAAATATTTGGTTTCAAATGTGAATGCGCCTGTCGTTTCTATTATTTTTTTCCATCACTGTACATATATCATAGATTGATTATATATCTCTGTGTGTAGCTTTGAAATATTTCAAACTTAATTCTGGAAAATCTTTGTTGCACGCCAAGAGACTTTTGAATACGTTCAGAGCTATCCACCCTGCCTCGTTCGCTCCCATTCCAATTGATTGTGCCACAAAAACAAATGAGAACCCAAATGTGCACTGGCATTTCCCCCCTTCCCACTACTGTCCCCCCCAGGCAGTCAGTCGTCCTCCACTCGAGCGTTCCGTGATGAAATGGCAAACATTTCGGCGCGGCTCGACGACCATTTCTCATAGCAAAAGTAAATAGGCAGCCGGGCCGAAGGGCGCAGCTTCAATGACTCTAATCGATCAAAGGGAAACGCCAAATCAATTGCCCGCCGCCTCTGACTCCTGCCATGGCTCAAACGTCATGCCACGCCCTGCCCTGGCCCTGGAAACATTCCCAGAACAGAGGCAGAGGCAACAGCAGCAGCAGCAAGGGCAGCGAATCACTTACCATAATGAGGGCCTAGATGGTCCGTATGCTGGAATACTACGTGCTAATAAATCTGCCCGAATGTGTTTATTTATTTGGTTGCCGTAGCGATTGCCTCTCCCAGTCCACACTCTCCCACACTTTGCGCTCCCACCCCCTCACCCGTCGGAAGACCAACAACATTGGCTGTGCCACACACAATTTTCATTGATTTATGCTGACCGCGTTTGTCGTTTTAAATATTTATCGAAATGATTGGGCCTTGCCCACTTGCCTTACATCTTAATTATCGGCTTCAGTGGAATGGAAATGCATGGGGGCGCGGCTGTGGAGGAGGGCTTAAGCGCCTCAATTTACATGGCCATGGAGTACTACAAATACTATAGTGGATTACACTGTACAACAGGGTATATTTGCTTACGATAAATTGTGGGGGACTTTGAGAGTATCCAAAGAACGTTCTCAGTTACTGTGGACTCTTATGTATAGTATACCCTGGCAGCAGCTCCTTTTATGCATTTTCGTTAATATTATGCATTGAGCGCAGTTGAAATTGTCTTATCTCTTCATTTGATCGCTCGCAGTTGTTTCATTCCATTCCTCTCACGCTCTGCCAGCAATTCTTTTGTTTGCTCTTTCAGCTCTTTCAACGATCGTTTCTGCGCCCACTCTCACGCAAAACAAACTCCCGCAATATAAGCTACCGCTTTAAAAACTTCCGCAATAAAAACTACCGCAACTCTCTTCTTTCGCTCTCTCGGCAACAACAAACGCGGGGCCACGCTCTCAGCAAATAAAATGAACAACGAACGCAACCTGCTACCTGCTCTACCTACATCGGATCTTATTGGATTTCTGCTTTGTGGTTCGCCTGCTCTTCGCCTTCTAACTGCTCTACCTGCATCAGACCTTATTGGATTTCTGCTTTGTGGTTCGCCTGCTCTTCGCCTTCTAAAGGCTCTACATGCATCCGATCTTATTGGATTTCTGCTTTGTGGTTCGCCTGCTCTTCCTCTTCTAACTGCTCTACATGCAGCCGATCTTATTGGATTTCTGCTTTGTGGTTTGCGTGCTCTTCGCCTTCTACCAGCTCTACCTTTATCAGATCTTATTGGATTTCTGCTTTTTGGTTTGCTGCAGCCTTTAACACTATTTATCAAAAAGTCAACAAATAATGTACATAATTCGCTAACTGGATTGTTTCCCCGAAACATCGATTTTTATTTCAAATAATCGAAATTTAAACAAATTAAGTTGCATTTTTTACTGCGTATATCAATGCCGCAGATTGCATGTTGGCTAGTGTATTCCAATTAGGACGTCGCATGCGATTCGTTTCGATTCGATTCGAGTGCAGGCTCCGTTTATTCCACTGTTCCACGGATGGGGGGCTTAATGAGCGGTCATCTTCAATTAATGTGCAAAATATGCATTCACAATTTTTAATTTATTTTAACCATTGTCCGAGGCCAGCTGGAGTGATGCTGCAAAGGATATGCCAGTTGTGGGGCATCTCTGTCTGTCATATCACTTTCCTTGCATATTTTATTGAAATTCCACACCCTTCTCATACACATATGTATTATGTACTATACATGTATGTAAGTTTTTGTGTTACTCCTAGTGCTGGCCAGAGGGTTCACGTAACTATTGGTAAAATTACGTTGCCAGCATTTCAAATGCGCCAACAGAGGAAACCCTAGAGGAGGAACTGGTAACTGGAGAAAACATCATAGAGGCCCATCCTTAGAGGCATCCGGAGTGGCTGTTTGCCTGCTCTGTCTGTATTCCCCTTAATTACCAGTTATATTAGATGGGACTCCTACCAACACACACACACACACACCCACTCCTGCCACATCCCACACGCAGAAGGCAACTTGGCAAGGACGGAGTCATATTTTTCGTGTCCTATAATTGATATTTTGGGGAATATTGTGCGGGGCGTTTCATGTTGCAGCATGAATATTAAATGCCGCATTCCCCCATGGGAGAAAGATAGTTTATGGTACAATTAGATCATAAATTCTTCAAAAGAAAACTCCAAGAAGACACAAATACGAGTATGTATTTCACTCACTGACACTCTCGAGTCGTCTGCCCTTCCCTTCCCTTCACAGTGGTGGTTTCTGTTTTTTTTGGTGGTTTATCTTGTCCATTTATTAAAAGGTTTTGCGGTTTTGCTTTTAACCAATTTGCTTGTCTGTGGAAAATTGGAAAATATCCATCGCCTGCTGCTGAAATATTGAAAACTTTTGTGCGGTCTGCTGCTGCCTGGATTTGTTGTACTCTGTTTCCATGCATTTCCGCAATTGTCAATTAAAAGTATTACGAAACCAAAAGAAATCCAAAGGGTAGGGAGGGGCAGACGCAGGGGTCATCAGGCCAATGTAAAAATCAATCAGTGGACGGCGGCGACATCAACCGCATTAGCTGGAGGAGCCAACTAGGCAGAGCAAAGAGATTTCTGGCAGCGAGAGAGCATGCATGGATTCAGAGAGAGAGAGAAGCTTTCCGAAGAGTAGGCAGCAGCAGTCACAAAACCGCAGTCAACTTTCTGATTGCGCTTTGTACTTTGGCCTATGCTTGTGCAATCCACCATTCCCTATCCCGATTCCCCTTCCCCTTCTATTGCTCATCTTCCAAGTCCAAGATAGTTGGGTACTTCGCTGCGACTGTTGTGGCTTCCCCTCTTTGTGCTCGATTTAGTTTGGAGGCCGCAACAAAAAAAAAAAAGAAGAAAGAGAAGAAAGAAGAAAACTTTTGCCATCTGCCTGCCAATACAAGAGTAATTATCGGGAAATGCGGTCTAGACGTAATCCCCTCGGCTAATGAGCCAGTTACGAGTTGCTAGGCTCCGCTCAAGTGTCGTCTCCGTCTCCGTCTGCGGACAAATTGAAATACACGCTGACAGACGGATAGACTCTGTTGACTGTCAAAATATGAACTGTCGTGGCATTAATACAGCGACAGCGACAGCTACACAGCTACACAGCGACAGCGACTGAAGACTGCAGACTGCAACAGACAGACGCCAAAACGCCAACAATTTTTTTTTGCTTTTGCTGCTGCTGCTGTGTGTCTGCCACATTCTAGAGGATAGACGAGAGCCACATCCTCTGACGACATTTGATTGATGCATTTTGCAATTATTTCTGACGCTCTGAGATTGAAAACTTGTCACTTGCATGGCAGCCAAAAAAAAAAAAAAAAAAAAAAAAACGTGCGAAAAATGAAGAGCAACACCCAAAAATGATGTGATATGAGAGGGTTTGTTAACACGATTTAGCAACACTCACTCTCTCTCTATAAGGTGTGTGCGAGAAACTTGCCACAATTTGCAACTGCAGTCAATTATCCAAAGGAAATTATTCTGCTGCTGGAATTGTCCTCATTTCTGGTCGAAATCCTTGGGGGTATCTTACATATTCGCTACCCAGCAACAATTTTTATTTGCCACAATTTCTTTTACATTGAAACTTTGGGCGTAACAAAAGATTAGCTAAAGTTATGACTCCAAAAAAAAAGAGAGAGCGAAACTTTTTTTTTGTCAGCTTTACCTTTTGGCCAATTCCCAAAGGCATGCCGCTGCTACTGCTGCTGTTGCTGCCGGAAAATGCATAGAAATTCCACTAATTAAGAGGTGAAGTGAGGGGCCGGCCTGCAGATGGTGAGACAGAAGAGTGGCCGTGCGAGAGAAGGATCTTATCGTTTGGTGTTGAAGGTGCTGAAAAATATTACCTAAGAAAGTTTTACTGTAGGAAACTTTTGCCTTTGCCTTTGACCAGGGAGTAGCCAGGAGTAACCCATCAGCAGGAGCAGTCCCAGCAGCAGGAGGAAGTGCCAAGGAGCCTCCTCAAATGACAGCAAATCCTCAAGGCATCGAGGGATATATGCGACAGTGAGGATTGGGTGGAATTTGGTGACGGTGGACGGGGGAGGGAAGCGCATTGCAATTTGCTGCATAAAAATAAATTGGCTTGGGATCAAGACTCAAACTTAAAGAGAGTTGGGGGTAAGAGACAGAGAGGGGAAAGTGAGTGGTGCATGGGCAATGGTTGGATGCAAATTGCTTAGTTTTATGGCTGCAGCAGCAGTAGCAGCATCATCTAATCGAAGTGGGAAGCCAATGAAAGGTAATAAGAAGGGGGAAATTCCCTTCTTCCTTTTGACAAGTGAAAATTGCAATCGAGAGAGCCAGACAGCACCAGACCAGACCAGACCAGAGCAGACCGGATCAGACCAGACCAGAGCAGACGGACAGATAATTGAGTGCTGAAGTAAAACTAAATTTGATGTATGGCTTCCATTTTATTTATGCGATATTTAAACCCATTTCTCGTCCATTTCTTCACCATTTCTCCTCCATTCTACTGCACTTTTCGCTCTCTTGATTACTGGATTTTGGAGTGCTTTGCCACTGCTCCCCCCGCTGGCCACTCCACGACCCCTTTGCTGACTGCCTTATCAAACAGGATGCAACCAGGATGTAAGCCGCTTGTAAGCTGACAGCAAGAAATGCATCCTTTTTTTCTTGCTGTCTTCCTTTTTTGTCTCTTTTTTGGGAGTATAATTAAGTATTTACTTTCACTTGGGTGTCTCCCTTTAGCTGTAGGTCTCTTTCTCTCTCTATCTCTATCTCTCTTTCTCTGTGGCAGCAGCAGGAAATGCGATGCGGCAGGGAAATCAAGAAGCAAAAGCCAGCGGCAGCAGCAGCAGCAGCAGCCCTACGACATGAAAACTAAGCGAAAAAGCAATTAGAGCTAAACAATGAGAGTCGAGGAGGGGTAGAGAAAGGGGGACTGGCTGTCTTTCTGCAAACTCTGGAAGCGGGGGGAGAGCTCTGCCATGTGTAAAATGCAAGCGAGCACAAAAATCCCCACAGAAAGAGAAAGAGTGAGAGAGAGAGAGAGAGAGAGGGGGATAAAGAGACAGTGGCAATGCCAGTGGCAGAGAGAGTGGCAATAAAAGAGTAGCGTGTGCATATTTCAAGCAAAAATGCAACATAAAAACATTAAACAAATGCCACAGACACACACACACAGAGAAGAAGGAAGCTGAAACACACAAACACACAGTTACAGATACATTTATAGATATACAGCTAGCACACACACATGAGGCATATCGTCTCACCGCTGATGTTGCAACGAGCAGCGATAACTGTGACAAACTGACAACCCATGCAACATGCATCCTAGACATGTAATTTGATATGAAATTTTGCAATTTACACTGACAATCTTTACCCCCCATGGAACCCCCCGCTGCCACACTCTACCACCACTTGCTGCCTGGCTCTTTGCCTTTTGGCGTGCAACATGGCGTATGCGTAATTTTGGCAATTCCCCGCAGGTGAATCAGCCACTCCCCCGTGCCGCACCCTCGCCGTCCCTAAGTACTGCTTCACTTAAATAAAGGAAAGTATCCGCAGATCGAAAGCGTTTGAAGTTTCACGAAGGGTGTGCAGCACCCTCTACACCACCCCTTCCCCCACTCACTGCGTTTGAGGTTTCCTATCAAAGACTAATTAAAAACTTTTGCCCAAAAAAAAAAAAAAAAAAAACCGAAAACTAGTCGAGAATCGAGTGGTGGCGAGTCGGTTCGTGGGGGGGGTTGGCATGTAGCAAAGTTTTGTCATTTGAAAATTTAAACAAAAAGCAGAGAAGCACAGCCCAGAGGCACTTGTTGCAATTGTTGTTGCTGCTTCTGCTACTGCTGCTGCAACTGTGGCAACTTTCAAATTAATAAATTATTCATGATAAATGGAAAGTTTCGGCGGAAAAACCTCGCCCGGTTTTTAGCACAAGAGTTTTTACTGAGGCGAAAATCAATGCAAATATTGGAAATACACACACACACACACACGTACTTTGGTGTTGTGTTTGTTAAAATAAATATTACAGGGTACAGGGTAAACAAACAACGGCTCTCTCTCTCTCTCAGTGGCAGATGAAAAATTCTGGCTGATATGTCAATCAGAACGCGCCGTTAAGCAGCAAAATCAAGCTAACCGGCCAACGGCCAACGGCGAGTTTTTACGACTACATTTCCCTACGCTCTCTCCCCTTTTTCTCTGTCTCTTTCGCCATTTCTCTGTCTCTTTCGGGAGTGACTCTATCTCTATAGCTTTTTTCTGCAGGCAGCAGGCAATTTGGTGGTTTTTTTTCGGCAGGGTATGCCAGACTAGAATATTTTTTCGTAGAGAGTGAAAGAAATTAAGCATGAAATTTTGTATTTTGGGAAGGAAATCCAACAATAACGGACAGCTAAAGGGGTGTGGAAATTACAGGGTATTCTATGGTTCATTCAAACTGCCTTTTGGCATATGCTGAACTAATTGAACGATCTGATATACTAACTGTTTGCCATCGAATTATTATCATAGATAGTATGAACAATACAAAATAATATTTTTTGGCTATTTGAACACCTGGCTCTTTGAATAAAACTAATGCTAAAGCATTGGCTTATATTTATGTATCAAAATTAAATCTATGAAATATATATAGTACTACTAGGTATCTTAGTGTTGAGGTACGTGTCAGCTATTGACATGAATAAATAAATGTAATAAATGCACTTTAACAATTTTTGTCTGGGCGCACACGCATGCCACGGTCTCTGTTTTTTTACTATATTTTTGTGTGCCACAGCAGTCACCTTTCGCTTGCACCCAAAACTCATTCTCTCTCTCTCTCTGGGTTTGACGCTGGACTCTGGCATGTGAGGCACAAATGGCAATCAGCGAGCATTAATAAATGAAATCATAAAAACAACAAAAAACCTAAAGAAAAAATCCAAAACCGATTTGCTGGCAAACACACACACAGAAACTGCAGTCACGATTTTTTCAGGCTTTTTTTTCTGTTGAGGGGCAAAAGGGAAAGGGAAATTTTTGTGTTGTGTGCCGCTGGGCATCAGGTTTTTTACATGCCACATAGAGAGGCAAATAGCACTTGACGGACTGTTGAAATGTAATTACCCTGCAGTTAACATATTTTAATTAAAATTCCATGGGCAATCGATGGCTGGCAGACAGGGAGGAAGCATTCAAGTAGCCCCCAAGCAGAAGGTGGGTGTGGTGTCTCCACTGGTGGAAGGATCAGCGTCAAAAGTTGTGTGTGTGTGTGTGAGAGCGGCTTATGTGGCATGGCTGGCGCTGCCTTTTTCTAAATTTTAATTGTGGTAATGCGGTTTGCCCAGGCTTAGGCCACTAAGCCAGCTTCAGCCACCCATCTCGCACACAGAGAGAGAGAGAGAGCGTCAGTTGATGGAGGGGGCACCGGGGTAAGCGCTCTCTCTCTGTTTGTTAAACAAATTAGCAAAAGCAGCCTCAAGAGAACTTCTGGTAGTAGTTTTTGTTAGCCTCCTCAACTTTTGTTACTTTTGTTCCAACAAAATTTTCGTGCTTAAATTTAATTAAACTTTTCGCCAAGTGCCACAGCACTTTTTAAAGGACACTTCTACCAAAGGCAAAAGGCAACAAAGAAAAAAACAGCAAAAGAAAGAAGCAGAGTGGGAGAAGAAGTAGGCAAAACTGTGACGAAAATATGTCAAAATCAAGTAAGACAGAGAGAAGGAAAAGGAGAAAAGAGAGAGAGAGCGGAGAAGAGCCTTTTCTCGATTGATCGATTGACTCGTTTCGGCTGCCCATTTCATTTGTGGAGGAGCGAGGCAACATTTTTCAAGTTTTATTGTTGCTGTCAGTGACAGGCAGAGCAACGGGGACGGGGGGGCAGCAGCAGCTACGGTGAACCCCTCAGAAAAAGAGAAAGCTGCTGCGGATTGCAAAATTATGCTATACCCTGCGCCTGTTTTTGCCCCATTTGCAAACAAGCCACTCGGACGCTTGCCGCTGCCACTGCTGCTGCTCCTTCAGGACGAGTGCATTTGCAGCTTAAACTCAATCAGCTGCAATTTGCACAATGCGGCACACACACACACACACACACACGCAGTACGGTACGGTGTAAAAGTGGAGCTTACTGCCATCGAAATGTGCGTCAGAGAGAGAGAGAAGGGGCTGGAGGAGGATCCTTCGCTGTAACTGAAAACCAAAGAGCGAAACAAACATCCCACAATGGGGGCCTGGGCCCATCATCTTTTGAAATGAGTTTCGATTGCCACAGATACATGCATCAGTGTGTGTGTGTGCCATAGATAAACGCTGGAAAGTTAATGATTATGCACGGATTTTGGTTTATCTGCCCACTGCCACTGTATCTGCCACTGCCCATGCCGTTGCATCTGCCTGTATAAATGTTTTAATGCGCGGGATAAATTTCAAACCAAATGCTCGCACTGAAGAGAATTATCTGAACAATTCCGAAATTCGAATGCCACTTACCTGCTTGCCACACACACACACACACAACGAACGTTGCCAATCTGCTGCGGTCCAATGAGCAATCATTAAGAGCTTGCAACATGCTGAAAGGAGTGGATGAAAGCCCTTCCATGGCTTAAACACTTTGAGAAACAAATGGTGCATTAAATTTTTTTAAATTTATATAAAAATTTTATTTAATTTAAATATGAATGTTTTTTCAAATAAAAAATTTAAAAATTAAAAAAAAATATAAAATAATTTTAAATTTTAAAAATACAAAATTTTAATTAAAATAAATAATTTTTAAAAATATAATAATTTTAAATATATGAAAATAATTGAATTTAATTTACATTTTTTTTTATGAACAAAAATTCAATCTGGTTTTAAATACAAAATTTATTCAAAAAAATTTTATTTAAAGTTTAAAAAATTTAAAAGAAAAATAAATTTTTTTAAAAAAAAAAATTTATTTTAATGATTTTTATACTTTATTTTTAATTTAAAAAATATTAAATTTAAATATAAAAAAATAAGATATTAAATATAAAACACTTTGAATAAATTTATAAATTTTTATGTTAATTTCAATATATAAAAATTGTTTGTAATTCTTTTTTTTTTAAACAATTTTAAATCCAAATGTAAATATGCAAATTTCAGTGCGTCTTTTTCCTCTGTGTGAATAAATGTTTGCTCTAACAGTGCCAAGCGGATTATTTCAGACCAAATAGTAATATTTTCTAATGGGTTTTCCATCCATTTTGGGGGGTGAGCCGACGTAAGCATCTGTCCCATATGCCGCAATATCCCGGAGAAACGTTCCATCAGTGGCAGCCAGGAAATGTCCATTTTCAGGTCCCTCTTTTTTCTGGCTTACATTATATTTTTTTTTTTTTTTCCTTCGTTTGTCAGCGTCCCATTGTCACCTCTTTTTTTGTGTGCGTCGTGTGTCCTGTGTCGTGCGTCGTAGTGTGGCACAGAAAAACAACTGTCAGCAGTGGCTTGTTGCCTTTTATTATTTTTCTTTGCTTTTCTTTGCTTTTCTCAGATTTCCCATTTTCCTTCTGCTCCAACTGAAGAGGGTGCGGTGCGCCCTTTTATGCGTACTGTCAACGCAGCAGTTTCTTTGGGTTCCAACTGCCACTGGTTGTTGTTGCTGCCACTTCCTGTTGCATCTCCTCTAATCGCATAAATGTGCTGCCAATGAGTGTTCCTAGTGCTCCAGTTTGCATATTTCATGGGGCAGGACATCAAGCAGAGGCTCCACCTGAGGGGTATCCAATGGCTGAAAGTTAACAGGATAACAGGACACTCCCACACACAGATGGAAATGGAGGCATGAAACTCAAGAAGGAGTCATCGGCTTTTGCAGTTTTTAAAGGGTTTTAAGTTCTTTCTGCTGGCCATTTGATGGGGCAGCTTTGGCAGGGACTTACCTGGAGTCCAACATCAAACAAAAGCTCCTTAGAACTGCAGCAGCAGAGGGTGGGGCAGGGGCAACCTATTTGGCAAAGGATTTCGGGGCTTGGGCTTAATGATAGTTTCAATTATCGCCCATGTCCCCAGCCATCGTGGACCATTGCACATGGGTCCAAAACCTCAGTTTTAAGCAGCCTCAGCATGGAGCAGGGGGCAGGGGCAGGGTCAGGGATACTGTGGTTTCTCCCAACTTTGTGGGCACACAAAAGGAAATGCGTTTCAGGGCCTGAATTGCTTATCCGTTTGACTTCCAGCCATGGCAATGGCTATCTACCCTGGGCCGTTTGCTCATTATATGGCCAAAAGCCAGTTGGCCGCATTTGCTTCTTCCTGCCACCTACCCCCCTCTTAAAGGAGGTACAAATTATGTAGCCCTGCCGCTTGGAAATTGGTGGAAAATTTAAAACTCTTAAAGCAAAAGCGCTTCATTTTGTTCACTCTTTGGCGCTGCTTCCGCTTTTCCGATCATTTATTTAAGTTGCACTCAACACAAAGTAAAAATCGGGGGCAACATTTGATTGCTGCTGCTCGGCCCCTGTCCTGTTCCGCTCTGCCCTGGCCTGTCCTGCTTTGTCCTGTTCTGTCCTGGCGTCGCCCTTCGATTCCTTTCGATTCCGTGCTCAAGAAAAGTTAGTCAATGCCGCGCAATTTGCTAAAAATAAACAGAGAGTGTAAAAGTTTGAAAACGATACGAATACGGTATGCTCTTGCCAAACGGCTTTGGCATTCAATGCTCGAAGGAAGATACTCGAAATTTGTTTATTTTGCAAGGTTTTTTGGTCACTGAAAGAGTCAGTGAGAGTAGAAAGATAGAAGAGAAATAGAAGACATCGAAGAAAAAGATAAAATAAGTGAGAGAGGGATATATAAAGCCTAAAAATTCACCTTCTAACATCCTATGAGAATTACTTAGAAAGGCACTGCTTAAATGTTAATTCTCTGTTGAGTTTGATGTTAGTGTTAATAAAGATGTAATGAAATGTTAGCTAAAAGTTAACATCTCCTTGGCTGCTACCTGTGAGATGTGCATAGAAAGGCACTGTTAAAATCTTAATACTCTGTTAAGTAACAAGTAATGTTATATGAAATGTTAGTTGAAAAGTTACTTGGTGGCTACCTACATATGTATGAGAAGCGCATAGAAAGACGCTGTTAAAATGTTATTTCTCCGTTAAGCATTATGTTAGTGTTAAGTGTTAACCTGTCTATGGCTGCTACCTATGAGCAGTGCATGGAAGGCCGCTGACTGCTATCTACATGAGCGCAAAAACAACAACAACAAGCGATTTATTATTAAGGAATAAAACTCCTCCATTAGCCAACATGCTCTACCTTTTTTTTAGAGCGTACAATGAAGGGCCATTGAGCGGTAACTTGAGACTTGACTACAAAGTATTCTCTTTAGCTCTGTCTCACTCACTCTCTATGTCTCTCTCACTCTCTCTGTCTCTCACTCTCTCTCTGGGTCTTCCCTTTATTTCTGTTTGTGCTGCGCTTTTGGTCGGCATTTCGGGATTCTCTAGAATCGAATCGCAGGAATCGCAGGAGCCAAAAGGGAGGAATGGAGGGGACTTTCTTTCGTCTTCAACTTTTGGCTTGTTTGAGTTTTCATTTTTATGATATTGTAATATATTTGCTTTCAGCTCGTAATTGACATGGGTTCCCTCGCTTCCCTCCTCACCCTCTACGGGATGTTGCCCTCCCTAGCCAGTAAATTGATTTTTGTTGGGACTCTCTCACAGAGTAGCGCAGGGAAATCGAAATGGTATGGGTTTGCTTCTCTAGTGAAACAAATTGGCCGCGCTTCGGTTACTGCCGCGAAAAGGTTAACTTTTACTCAGCGGTTT
Source organism: Drosophila bifasciata (assembly GCA_009664405.1). NCBI lineage: Eukaryota > Metazoa > Arthropoda > Insecta > Diptera > Drosophilidae > Drosophila > Drosophila bifasciata. Next base: position 45,179,955 of record CM019043.1, read on the forward strand.
GGGGATGCCACGTTCCACGGTCCGCGGTAGTCCAAAATCAGGGACTTCGGACATCGGTAGGCGCTGTTTGTACAGGCAGACAGGCAGGCAGCTGCCACTTCATTGGCAGTGCCTTTTTTTTTTTTTTGTTGTTTCCCGTGAGCGCGGCTTATTAAATTTCTTTGGCAAACTTTCTAATGGCTTCATTTCTTTTCATGCCCCCCCCCCCCGCCTTTATTTTGTGTGTGAATTTTTGATGGTTTTTGGCTGTTGGAAAGATAGAGAGAGCATTTGCATTGTGGAAAAAGTCATCCAAATCTCTGCTCACGATTCCAAATCACGCCCCAAGGTGGCATCAAGCCACCAGGCGCACACGGAATGAGTGTCGCATTTATGGGTTTGGATTAGAGACAGAGAGACAGAGCGAGAGAGACAAAGAGAGAGAGAGAAGGCAGTATCTTCGTTCTCTTGAGAGACAAAAAATGTGATTGAAGTAACGGACATAAATTTAAATGCCGCAGAAAAAAACTTTTGTGAATGGTTAAATGCTTGACAGCGAAGAACAACTAAAACCAGGAAGTATGGAACATTACTATAAGTCTCTCTGCCAGTATCCTCTGCCTGTCTTTTCTCCCTGTCTTTCGCTTGCTTCGTGTCCGCCTTTTGGTTGCTTTTTGAGCGATTTTCAGCTCACATTTTGGGGCCATTTCTACGCAACTTGCCAAACAAATATAAAAATAAATTGTTGTAATAAAGCGTATATACGTATATGTAAGGGGTGTACCAGTGTATCAGTATGTGTGTTTGTGTGTGTGTATCTATCTGAGTTTTAGTAGCTGCAGAGATGCTGCTTGGCTTAGACTTTGGTATCCGTAGTATCTTTTCTATTGCCACGTTGTTGAGAATCTATTAGCCACATTTAGTGTGGCTCATAAAATTCTATTGCATCATTTGTTCACTCTCTCTCTCTCTGCCACTGGTTAGAGGAGACTGGGCAGAATGGGTCGAAAGAGAAGTCCTGCTGCTATTTCCGAGTCTGTGGCGGTCTGTGGCTGCGCTTCATTTTCTGTTTCTATTTCAAAAACAAGTTTTTCGGAGGCTTTTCGACGCGCTTTCCACCCGTCCACCCCTTCCCCCTCGATAACCAAATGAGTTTATGGACCCTCGTCCTGCCGCACCACTTGGTTTGTACCCTTCCTTAAGTGCCATGTGGCATGATGTTGGGTGAGAGTTAACCTCTTCTCTAGTTCATGCCACTTGCCCCCACACACACTGCTGAATGAGTGTGGGGAAGCAACAACTAATTGCGTTTCCTCTACTCAATGCTCTGTGCATGTCCTTTAAGGGGCTTTTGGGGTACTGCTAATGCGCTTAAAAGTATGCAACAGCACGCAAAAACAATTTCAAAATGATTTTTACCATAAACTTTTGGGTAAGGGGTCGGGGTGTGTGGTGGAAGGGCTTTAAAGAGGGCTTTACCAGTCAGCCCTCATGCCCTAAGCTCTGACCAAATGATGGGGCTATCGATGGCTCATGTACTATGACCCAACTCCCCTCTCCCCAGGCCACTGTCACTGCCGATGCCTCTGCCCCATTTCCATATCCATTCCCACTGGCCTAGCCTGGCCTATAGTATGTGCCAAAATGTCAATCACTTTGAAAATGTAGTCAAATCAACTGTCAAATAAGCGTTGCATTGCCCCCTCCCGCCCCATGCCCCACACACACACACACATGCCCCAATAGATGCGTGTGTGTGTGTGCGCAGCACTCAACGGCAATTCAATTGAAATCAAATATGCAACAGCAATCGAGTTACACGAACGAGATGGGTGCCCCCCCCCAACGAGCCCCACTACTATCCGCATCTGGATACAACGCTCACACCATCATTTCAGCAGGGGGGCGGGGAGGGGGAGACTGCTATAAATGTTGCTTTGGCGTGTTATGTAGGTGTTTGCAAGTATGTCACCGTCATCACCGAGAGACTCGACTGCTACAAGCAGACGAGTGGCATGGTGGGGAAGGGAAGGAAAGGAATATCAGCCAGCAGAGGCAGAAATCAGGTGAGGTGCGGCATGTGGTGGCTGGCGGCAGGTGGCTGGTGGCAGGTGGCAGGATTGGGGCATACGGCAGTGGCCATAGCCACAAGAGTGTGCAAACAAACATTGTTGTAATTGCTGAAAGTGTGTCAAAATGACAGACAGACACACTGGAGATTGTGCCCGTAGTATGTGTGCTGCTCGGAGACGTTTTGTCGCGGCAGGTAGGCAGAAAAAGAGAGAGAGTGAGAGAGAGAAAGCAGTAGTAACAGATCTCTGCCTGCTTAAAGCATTAATTTCCAGCAACTATAACTAAGATTTCAATGAACTTTGGGTATTAGATATGGGAAATATCAAGCCTTAGAAATCACTTCCTCCACTCAATATTTAATTCCTGCAACAGTCACAACACTGACCTTTTATTCCCGCTCTATTAGTCTCTTTATTTTTAGTCTTTTCCATAAGAAAAATGACCTTACTCTAGAGCAAATCAATTGCCGCAGTCCCCCCAAGGAGAACTTAACTTAATTTAGGCAAAAGTCTCAGGCAGCAGACCGCTGAAAAACCGCTAACAACACCTGGCTAGCAGACGCAGACGCAGACACCGGAAAAAACCACTAACCCACACAGGGATACTCCCACCGACCGACCGACAGGCGGCAGACAGACAGAGAGACAGACGAGAGAGATCATTAGCGCCTGGGAGAGAGTCAAAGAGCGTAAAAAATGCTGATTAACGAGTCCCTGGAGACAGCTCCAGAGACGCCTTCAGACATGCCAAAGGCTGAACTGCCGGTCAAGCTGCCTCCCCTGTACGGTGTGTCGGAGGGGGTGGAGGTGTGGCAGAATCCTTGGACATAGATTACCGCCAAACATAAATTTAAATTATGTTGAATAATCCACACGCGTTTCAAGGACATGGGGCAATGGGACATTTATTGTATAATTTATGGCCTATTTATTGGGCGCCAACTGTCGCTGACTCTGGACTCTGGATGCTAGAGCCTCCCCTTGCAGCTCCTCTATCATATTGATGGCCAAATAATTGAGATTCTTTCGTTGGGCATAAAATTTGTATTGGCATATTTTATGGTCATGCTTGGAAATTACATGCCTATATATGTTATGTAAGTGTGGGCGTGGCCAAATGGTCAATGGTCTATGCAGAAGAAATACATAACTGCTTGGCCATTTACCCATAAACAGAAAGAGAGAGAGAGAGAGAGAGAGCGAGAGCGACAACGATGAAGGGCAATGTCCTGTTGGGGGTCGTCGGCGTCAAAGTCATAGTAATAATCACAAGGAAAAGGTTGCCATCAGGGGGGGGCGTGGCCAAAAAGGTTCCTCAATAAAATGCCGAATGGCCCGAAATAAAATCGAAATAAAAATCAGCAAAAGGTGCGACTGGAAGCCAAAAAGAAAGCAAAGCAAAGCGAAAAAAACAAAGGAGAGTAGAGGAAACCAAAAGGAACCATTGAAAGCCATGAAATGCTTAGTCGGAATGGCCTAAATGAAAGGTGCAAAAGAGAGTTTTTTTGTGCTACACTCTGCGGGGGCGGCACACGCCGACCACCCGACCAACAGACCGAGCGGGTGTTGATTTGCCAAAGATTAGGGGCTACCGATCCTATGTCTTGCCTAATCCCCAGCCAAACACAACACAACCCAACAAAAAAAAGGGGAAAGGCGACTTTCAAGAAGGAAAAACACACTCAAAACTGATGAATGGCAAAGCAGGAACCCGAGAGTTCATAGCTTTGGCCCCAGGGCAGCGCCGTTTGCTGCTTAAAAGCTGCTGCATAAAAGTAGGCAATATATTTTTTATATATTTTCTGCTGAACCTGCACAGGGGTTTATGTCTCGCTCTATGGCTATATAAACACCTACGGCAGAGTTAATAAAGATGCAAAAAAGAGAGGGAGAGATAAAGGAAGGAAGCAAACAAAAGAGTGGTGGAAGAGTGAAGAAAGCGGACAGCGGGTTGCTGTTTAAAATCAGCAGCATAAAAGCAGGCAACAAATATTTTAATTATCAAAATTACTCAAAATAAAATGAAAGAGTTTTTCGCCATGTTTATTTGAAGTACACCAACAAACGTTTGTTAATACCTTTTTTTTTTCCTGCCTAATGGTTTTGGGGATAAAACTTGAATTTCTTAAGCCACCAAAAGCGGCACAAATCGGAGCCCACAAACAAAACAAAAAAAAAACTGCCACTTGCTTATCCTTACATTTCATGCAAATCCCCAAAAGCGAAAATGGAGACGACCAGAACTTTCAAAAGCAAATAAATTTACATTAGCGACAATCGACTCCTTTGGCTGCCTGTCTGCCTGTCTGCCATATGAACTCCGCAGCTCCAAAAGCAACGAAGGACCAAAAGTCAAGAACGCACTTGCCAGGGATTAGCGCCAGGATTGACTTTAAGACGTCAGCCAGTGGATATAGTAGAAGGCACTCTCTCTCTGTTCCGGCCATAAAGTGAAAAAAAAGAGTCACAAGAAATGCCAGAAGGAGAAATGTCTGCTGCGGCTGCTACTGCTGCTGCGTCTGTGGCATAAATTTCAAAGTTTATTGCATAAATTGTCGTATTTTGAAAATCTTATTGCCTTTATAATGCCCCACTGCCACAGAGAGGGCCCACCGGGAACCCACCTGTCCGCCCTGTACCGCCCCGGGGGAGGACTTTGGAATGCCACAAGTCTCTAGGTTTTCCTTTTTTCTTTTTGCCTGCCTCTTGGCGTATCATTCGCTTGTTTGTGGCAAAGGCAAAGGCAGCGCCTGCCTGCTGGCGGATGCTACTCGGTAGAAATTTTATTGCGATAATAATCATAAAACATGCACTTAACAATCGCTGCCAGAAATATGAGAGATTCAGAGTTAGAGCCGGCAGAAAACATTGCCAAAAGCTGAACTTTAATTTTTGCACATTTCATTTGAGGCTGATTTATTTGCAAACCAAAAGAGGGGAAAGACTGGAGCGAGAGCGGCGAAAGATTGAGACTGCAACAGCGACGCTTAATTGATGCGCAGGATCTAGGTGGGGAGGGGTGGAGCAACGGCGGCTTATGCCTCTCCCGGGGCTAATTCATTTGTAGGCACAAACATATTTGTTAACAAATTTGCGTTAATACCATGAGAAATATTTACACTCCCTCTCCCATCCCCACAAAACATTCACTCCCACACCCCCACCACACGTTTTGGGCATGTGTCTGCCATAAATTCAATTGCGGAAAGTATCTGAAAGTGTAAGCCTTTCGACCTTCAATGAGGCATGTGCCACCCCATCACCATCACCAACAACAACAACAACTCATTAAGCTGCCAACGAGCAGCGGTGGGGGGGGGTGGTGGAAGAAGCAGTGAGTGTGGAGAAAGGGAGTGCCAGCGCGGTTCGGGGTTGTGGTTTATTTTTGGCTGTTATTATTTGTTTAATGAAATAAACGCACGACTTTCATCTTCATAAAACGGCATTATGGGCATTAGCGCCACAAATTTATGGGGTCTGCTACTTCATCCTTCTCACACTCTCTCTTTCAGTCTCATTCTCTCCAGTTAAATCAGAAAAAAAATATATATAAGTGAACAGTCATACGAGATGACAGGGACTGTGTGATACTCTAACTGCAGGATAATTGTGGGTATGTCGCAATTATAATAACTTTTGGCATGCTTGACATATTTCCTAAAATTATGTATAATAGTTGGAATTCTTTTTTTTTTCCACTGAATTTATTGCTGTCATTTAGCTATTATTAGCTTAGGTTATTCATAAATAAATATTCTTAGAGGCTCTTAAGTTCATTAATTGATGGGCAACCATATTCCTATGAATGATTCAATGAACGCTTAATAAATGATAATAATTTATGCTTCTATTTGGATCATCTCTCGTTGGATAGTGCAATTATTTATATGTTTAAGTTGCTTTGTTGATTTTTATGAACTGAACTGAGTTGCGCTTTAAACTTTCTGTGGCATACTTTCCGGCGCGGTGCTGCGCTTATAAGCTCTACGTGGTGGGTGGATGTGGGGGTGACAGAGTGAGAAAGCATGTGTGGGTGAGTGAGGGGAGGGGCGCGGGAGCATGTGGGTATGTGAGTGCGATAAACGAGTGTGTGGCACTAGGGGGCGTTAGCATGCTAAATGTGTCGCCTGCTGCTGCTGCTGCTGTTCCTCCTCCTGCTGCTGCATCTCCGACTGGATGGGTGGTGCACTGCAGTTACTTACTGCTAACCCAATTCCCAGTAGAAATGTCATGGACAAAACGCTCCGTCATGCTTGCCCCGTTTGCGCAATCATTGTGCACAATCAGCGCACACGCGCTTTGCATGCAAGCATCATTTGTAGGGCTCATTTGGTCTATGGGCACACAGCAACAGTAACAGCAACCGCAAGCCATAAAGCTCCCCCCCTAAACCCACCCACCCCACGCCCCACCTAACCACTAAGCACTCTCTCTCTAGCTATCTCTCTCGCTCTTGGCTCTCTCTCTATCTCTTTATATGTGTCGTCTCTCTGGAACATATAGAAAATGTAATTTTCATATTTCTTGCCAAAAAGTTCTTCTTCTGGCAAGAGCCAACGACAGTAACGAAAAGGAAAGAAAGTTTCCACCATGTGATGCATGGCTGGCCCTGGCCTCCTGCTCCAAGTTCAGAAGGCGCTGACATGTCTGTTGGCTAGGGGGTGGAGTGGTATGAAAGACAGTACGGTAAAGATACATCCACATAGCATTAACAATTGATCAAGGCGATGATGCCAGAGGAACAGCCAACGAAGAAAAAAAAAGGGGAAGGAAAGGAAAGTAGGGAAAAGTGTTATCCAAGCAAGAGAAAAGACAGCAGCAGCAGCGGCAGCAGCGGCAGCAGCAGCAGCATCAGAGGATACAAAAAAATTGAAAAGAAATAATAGCAGGTGCCGAATTACATGAAAAATCACTTAGGAAAATTAAATTTCCACATATTTTTCACTTCAACACTTTGCGGGAACAGGAGTGTGGTGGGGTGGGGGGGTGAAAGCGCGGTGGCAATGTCTTTGAAGTTCTTTTTTCTAGGATGTTGCTGCTGCTGCTGTTTTCTGGCATCTGTGTGTTCTGTGCCACCACAAACATGAGTAATGCGATGCTTGTCCAGGGGGGTAGTGGTGCGGTGGTGGGGGAGGTGTAGATGCCAGGTGCTACTCAAAATGGTTAATGCATTGTATGTTTTCCCTTTTCGAATTGGAAAACTTTGTGCCACGTGGTAGGTAACTTCATTTAAAGTCATCTCAAACATGCTCGAGAGAGGCAAAGGCATGGCAACAATCATTCTGTACGTTTCTAACTGTGAAAGACAAAGCTCAAGATTTTGTGAAGATTCTTATATACCAGTAGTAGCTGCAGCCAATAAATATTGCATATGTGTGAAAGAGACAGCGCAGTTGACAGCAGCAACTCTTGAGCTTTATTTCGTCAACGAACCCTCTCTCTCTCGTTGCAATTCCAGCTTTCGCTCGCTCAGCAACAACAACATGGTTATGGTTCGAAGCTGTTGCGGTTTGTTGTTGTTCTTTGCATGTTCGATCGTGTTTGCGACTGCAACCAACTCTAACGCAATGCAACCAGTCACGTTCGAAGTCTCGTTCGAACATGTTCATTACGATCAATAACAGTCATGTTTGGCAGGGACTGAATCGAACTTGCACGGTCGCTTCGAACCGGCGCTAATCAATCAATCAATGTTGCTGTTGTTGATGTTGTTTCTGTTGTTGTTGTTGTATCAAACTTATACAAATTTAAACGAGAAGGATGAAGGAAGGGTGTGCGTGGGCGCCTGTCAAATGCAGTGAACAAATCTCGACAAAAACTATTGAAAAGCTAAACAAATCAAAATGTAAATCCCAAATGTTAGGGAAGCGTAACGGCGAGGAGTGAGTCCCCGAGTGAAGAGGGGTTTGCGGACGGGACAGCTTCAAGAATGCGAATAAAATATAAATACGCACACAGACCATAGAATTTGAGAATCGTTTTTGTCGTCTTTGTGAAGATTAGCAAATAATGCAGGAGACGCAGACAGAAACAGAAATGGAACTCAATGGGGTGTGGGTACACTCAGACAGGACCGGGCCCCTTGCGGCTGCTCCTCTTCTCCTCCGCCCGCATCCCATTACTGCACATCCTGCTTCTGGCCAATGATGCTTGACGTTTGGCCCTGCCGTTATACTACGTCTGTACTATACGTAGCACGGGTACAGTTGATTGTTCTGTTGTGCACAGCACCTACAATCCTCGAACATGCTCGTAGCTACCGAGATCCGAAAGCTTCGAGCTCCAGCCAAAACAAAAAGAGGATGGAAAAACCAACAAACAGACAAATAAAAATACTCAAATCCGTTGGCCAAGGCCAAACAGTAGTCATCGCTGCCGTTGTCGTTGTTCGTTCTTGCTCTCTCTCTCTCTCTCTCTCTCTGTTGTTGAAAGTTTCCACTCGACTGCCGTTTTCGTACGCAATTCCTGACGCCCCGAAAATCCTACATTCTTCTCAATCCTCTTTCATCTCTTTCTTGCTTTCTTCCTTATCGGTGAAGGAAGGATATTCGTGCCGTTGCGAAGGGAGGAGTGGGAGTGGTGTGCCACTGCCACTGCCACACGCACATCAATCAATACAGCTCACGAAATCCCAACCCCTGCCACGTGCCTGCCTGCCTGCCTGCTTGCAACTTAATTTCTCATGTTACCTGCCCACAAAACTTAAGCAACATTTGATTGAAATCATTATCAACAAGTCAAGTGATTGATGACGATGGTGGGATTAGAATAATGGCAATCGGCATTCAACATTTGATTTGCTTATGCTAAATATTTATGCTTCTAATTGTTTCGAGCGTGACCCCTGCTTACCCCTAACCTTTTACCATTCTCCCCCCGTTGATACTTTTCTTTTTAGTTGAATTAATCTTTTGAAATTGGTTGCATCTCAATCCGGTGGTGGTGGTCGCCTTTTTACATCAATTTCTTCTTTTGCGGCAAAGTTTGTGCCAAGAAAAAACTTCTACGCGAAACTTTTATGAGAGTGAAAAGTTTATTAACAATAAAAAAAAAAAAAACGGCAAGCAAAATATTATTATTCCTTAAAATATTTAAGTATTTGCAAACGCAATTGCAATTGCAATAATCGATGGGTTTAGTTTTTTGGGTTTCAGTTTAGTATTTCAAGGTCGTTATAAATGGAATGAGTGTGGTGTGTGGGTAGGGGGTGTTCTGTAGTTTTTTGTATGCCCCATCTACGTGTGGATGTAGTGCAATCTGTTACAGACAGAAAAGAGTGGAAAATTGAATTTTAATGAATCAACATTTACACAGAGACAGAGAGACAGCGACAGATAGAGAGAGCGAGAGAGAGAGGGCAGAATGGAGACAGACAGTTGCACATGTCGCCCGAATGACGGCCATTTATTTTGCGAAAATAATTTTATTTTTTTTTTTACACAATACATAAAAAAAACAAAAAGAGAAACAGTAGTTGAAAAGTGAAACAAAAGAATTGCTCTCGTCAGAGATTTGCCAATCGACATTGATTGATGAAAATTGATAAATTGTGGAGGAGCAGCAAGCACCATACACATACACTGATACACAGATACTGATGCACATACACTCAAAAAAAAAACATGAGTATGTATTGGTATGCATTTTTAAGTCTTAAATCAATTTGCAGGCATGTTTTTCTCTGCGTGTACAGCACACACAACAAAGCAAAGCAAAAAAAACAGAAAAAAAAACTATATAATTGTTCAGATTGCGTATACGACACGTGGGTTGTGTGTGTGACTTGAACTTAAAGTTTATGCGGAAATGGAATCCACGAGAAGGATTTCCCACTGCAACTAGAGGCTGCAGCAGCGGAATGTCACCAGCAGACAATCAAATTGTGAAAACTCCACGACGATAAATCTGCTCTTTACTTTTGTTGTTGTAGTTGTTGTTGCTGCTGTTGTGTTGTTGCCATAACTCTCACAATGGGGAGGGACGGAAGGTACACACCTGTGCCCTTACTTTTTGTGCAGTTTTATGAAATGCGTGACGCATTTTTATGTGGCGCCTCCATCCGTCGTCTTTCGTTCGTTCGTTCGTTCTTTTCCACTTTTTTTGGGTCAACATAAAAGGCAGCACTTCTGTACGCAGCCTTAAAGCCTTGGCAATGTCTGCACGGAATAACTTTTTGATATCGAAAATATTTGGCCAATACAGGCAGCTGTATCAGGGAATTTATTTCCTTCGCAAAAATGCCCCAAGGCAGCGGCAAAGTTGAAGCAAAGGTGTGTCCTGCAGCTAAACGAGAAAATTTAAAAGAAAATACTTTAGTTGCAGCAAATTTCTTATTAAATTTCAGCTCATTTTCGGAAATTTATGAAAACTTTTACCCCCTACCCACCCCCTAGCTAATGTTTATTTTTTTCAGCTGATTCTCTTTCCCTTCTGCTGCTGCTGCTGCTTTTCTCATTTTCTTTTCATTTGTGTTGTAGAGGGAAAAACAAGCAAAATGCTAGAACAAACAATTTGCCAAAAGTCTGTTGAAACAATTTTCTTATTTTTTTGTGTTTTTTGATTGATTTCATTTGCAGGAAATACAGAGTACACAGTATACGGTAGGACAGGTAATTGGCCAGGTTTTATGGGTAGCTTGTTAGCTGAAAAATGGCAGCAGCATAATGCAAATTGGGGCCTGCACCACACTGCATAGCCACCCCTAGGTTGGCCCGGCCGCTTAAGTGCCATCCAGAGAGCTCTAGGCCGCTAGGCCTCTGCATTTGCTTTTGCTTTTGGTTTATTATTATGCAAATTTTTCGCACTAACAATGTCATTTCCGCATAAAAACGCCATGAACGTGCCACATTTCCCGCCATTTGCAGAGGGATGCAGGGTGCAGGGTGGTGGCAGCAGCCATTCAGAATATATATAGCCAGGCAAATTGTTTGTGTTAGTTTTTGGACAATTGAATGCCACAGAATGGTCAAGCAAATGAAGCTGCTGCCACCTAATTGACCAGCTAAGTAATGGTGAAAAAAAAACTATGGCTAAAAGAGAGAGAGAGAGAGAGACCCTCAAGCAGGCATTCAACTTCTCACTGTCGAAGTCTGAGGGCAAACAGCAACAACAGAAAAATTTGACAAATTCGACAAATGCTCGTAAATCATGGGGCACCTTTTGGCCTGGCCCGCATGAAAAGCCAGTCAGTTAGGCAGCAGCCATTCCCCACGGAATGGAAGTGGATGTGGCAGTGGCAGTGGTAGCCTTTTGTTGCCACACTGCCAAATGCCAGTCGTTGTCGTCGTCTGTGCTGCTGCTGTCGCTGTCGATGTCGCATGCCTCGTCGATGTTGCAGCATGCCTCGTGCCCGTTGCCCGTGCTAATTGTTACGCTTGACAGGTGCGTTTGACAGTTGAATTTGACAAGCTTATACACGAGAGCCCATAGCCCAGACCCCAGGCACCCCCCGTGGCTCTTGCGGGGAGCTTATCGACAGCAAATCACGAAAGAAATCCACAGAAAAAAAAGGCACAGCGAAAAGGGAGCGACAAAAAAAGTAGCAAAAAGGCAGGAGAAAAGTGGAGGAAAATTATTGCAAATAACTTTTGCAAAAGAAATGAACATGTTAGAAAAGTTATTTGTTTGCTTGGGTTAGGGGTAGGGGTAGGACAGGAAAAGGGCAAGTACTTGCGGAAAGTCTATAAGAGATCTCCATTAGTAGGCCCCAAAATTGAACAATTTCCAATTGATTTTGCAGCGTTGCAGCAGCACAAAAGCTGCAACAATATTTCCACTAATTAGTAGCCGAAAATTCCGCTTTTGTTCAATGGGTGTGATAATTAAATTGGTAGCAAGCAGCCAGCCAGTCAGCCAGCCAGCAAGTGTGTGCAAAACTTTAATTATAATTTTCAGCACACCACCCCTCGCTCCAAGGGCTGGTTTTTGTGCCCAAAAACCAAATGGGGCACGAAAAATCGCTAAACAATCAAAATAAGTATGGAAGAGATGATATATAACGACTAGAAGATACCTTTTAAGTGGGGGAAAATGACTAGGGAATACACTTGATACTTTTTGGGAGCTTTTAGCAACTCAATTTACAGCCATAAATGAGTGAGGGACTCTGAAAAAAAGTATTCAAAAAATAATTCAAATTGCTTCATTTTGTCTCTGATATCCTTTTCTATGCTCCTCTCTACTGTTCCTCTAGCCCAAACTACACTTTTTGAGCCACAAAATACCTCGTCTAATGATCGTCATCAGACTCACGTTTGTTCCGAGTAAATTTTGGCGCTACTTTTTCGTTGGTGTGTGTGGCAAAAGGGGTTGCAGGGGGGCCTTGTCAAAAAGGAGTGGGCTTAAAAAGGGGGGTGAACTTGGTGTAGAATTGGGGTTAAGTTTGTGTGAGATTTTTGGCAACTTGTTTATGCAAATTGCGTGACTTCCAGCTCTGAACAACACACCCCACCCACTTCCCTGTGTGTGTGTGTGCGTGCCATAAAAATTATATACAGGTTGCACGTCTTTCCTCTTTGTGGGGGGTAGGGGGTGGTGGCATGCACCTCTATGTGTGTTTGTTGTTGCTTAAATGAAATGTAAGCTCAGCCATTAATATTAGTTAGAGCATTTATTAGTGCACGATTAAAGTTTGCCCAAGTATGTGGGAGGATGGGATGGGATGGGCTGATGGGAGGACACGGATGGACACGGTAGGAGGTTGCTGCCAACTTTATCAAAATTGTTTGCATGTTTGTGCTGTCCTGTCCTGTACCGTCCCTTACCATCGTTTATCAGGCAGCAGGACATCCACACACACACACACAAAAGACACCCCAACCCCACAGGACTGTTTAAGCCACAAAAAGAGTGATAAAAATGTAAGCCACAAAAGCGTGCCCCTGGACACACACACACCACAGACTAGCACACAACACACCACACACACTAGCACACACACACTAGCACACACACACTAGCACACACACACTAGCACACGCACTCACACATATGGCATTCTTCCTCTAGCTTTTTAGATACCCTTTAAGAGGATTTGCTCAATGAAGAACAGCAGGTGCAGGGAGGGGCTCTTCCGTTTACTGAAATTTATTAAATAATAAAGAATAATTATAGCAAGTAGATTGCGGAATCTTCTCTGTATGTCTATCTCTCTCACTCTCTCTTACTCTCTTTACAGCTAGCTTTCTCTCCTACTTGTGCCTGTCACCTTGCAACGAAAATCAACTCCAAGTAAACCAAAAAGAGTATTCCAAATTCGTTTCCCCACATACGCTTATGTTCCCATGCATTTTCTCTCCATTTGTATCTCTGTTTCTCTGTGTGTTCTCTCTCTTACCCATGATTTCCCTTCTATATATTCTTTCTCTATGCGACTCTTTCTCTCTTGTTTGACTAACAAGCAAAAGACAGTGACAAATTAGTTTTTGGGTGTGCAGGAGAGAGGAGTGGAGTGGAGTGGAGAGGAACTGCTGCTGCTTATGCTGAATTTTCATGCAATTTGCATAATGAGGCATTCCCACTGCCCCCTGCAGATACACAAAACATACAGTAGTATACACATACATACATATATGTATGTATATCTCTGCATGCATGTGTGTGTGTGTGTGTGTGTGATATAAAAATTAAATCATTGTCTGACACTTTTTGAGTAGTGCCTTCTCCACTGCCTAGAGGTTTTTCTTGATGAATTGTTACCCAAAAAAAAAGGAGCAGAAGGACTCTCTCTCTTTTTTGAGTGCCTAAGCAGCCATGAAATGGCTCACAGAGAGAGAGAGAGAGAATTCTGCTTTCAGCTCTAACTCGATTATTTATGGCACTGAGATGGGACCTGTGGAAGTTGATCTGCCAAAAGGTATGAGTAGATAATGATTTCAGGGGGGGGCAGGGCTGGCTGTCTGCTGCTAATTTAAATTTTATTTCTGGCAATTTGCCAAATTTTGTTGCCATTTGCGATGGCACGCTCAATTTTATGACAATGATACGGCCGGGAAAAAGCAGCGGCGGAAGCGGAAGGGGAATGAGTGGAATCGGAATGGGGGAGTCTGTTTCTGTTGCTGCTTCTGTTTTTCTGTTTGACACTCATTGAAATTCACATCGTGTTGCCGTTCAATAATAAAACGCACAAATACATAAATAAAAAATAAAGGTAAATGAATGGCGAAAAAAGGGTTTGCCTAATGGCAGGCGGTGGGGTGGGGTGGGGTTAGTATGTGTGTGTGGGGGGGCATGCCATAAAAATGGCGCGTTGATGGTTGATATTTAAAGTCACATTTGCCGCTGCAACCTTAAAGCAGACAGAAGTCAGGCAGCAGGCCGCATGGTTGATCTCATTGTTACCACTCATCTGTCTCTGTCTCTCTCTCTCTCTCTCTCTCTCTCTCTCTCTCTCTCTTGCCTTCTCTGTCTCTCATTTTGGGGTTGCATGCATTTCAATTAGACGAGAACGTTGCTGCTGCTGCCGTGGCTCGTTCAGGCAGCCGGCAAAATGTGCAACAAAACAAAAAATGCGCATTTATGCAGATTTGCACATTGAAACTGTCACGGCACAGGCACAGGATGAGGAGCAGCAGGAGGAGGAGTAGCAGGAGCAGCAGGACCAGAAACTGTAGATGGAGGAGCAGCAGCAGGAGGAGCAAGAGCTGGATGCAACCCATAGACTGGCAGGACTTGCTGGTAAACAATACCCTAGAATCTGCACTGACTCCCCTCTGGTTCTCCTCTGGCTACCCTCTGGCTCCCCACTAGCCCCACTGTCTCTGCGTGAATCCCTCTCTCGCTCGCCTCGCTCTCTGCCTCCGCCTGGCAGGCTCTAATTATTTTTCAGCCGCTGCAACGATCCCTCCACCTGAAATCTCTGGCCCTTCACTTTTAGCGGCAGCTCCACTGGTGCCCGGACCTGTCCTGTGCCTCTTTGTGCTCTTGTCTGGCTGCTCTCTCTGCTCTGCCACTGCCACAATAAACAGGTAAAAGCAGAATGCCCTGACTGACTGCCTGCTGCCTCGTATCATAGAACGGGGGCCAAGTTTCATGTTGCATTTGCATAATGAACTGTTTTGCTTATGTTTCGCCCATCCCCCAACCTCCCATGGATCCAACCATTTTAACCAAATTGTGTGTGTGTGTGTGTGTAGGCCCTGAATGTGGGCTTGAACTAATTTTCAGAAATGTTTCCGCGAGCCAGCAGGCAGCCGGGCCAGGCCAATTCCAAAAAACGATTGTTAGCGGGAAAATACTTAATTAAATACAGCATGGGGCGAGCGAGACACAAAAAACTGACTGCCACATGTGCCACATAGCTGCCATTTTAAAATCAAAATCAAAAGGCTTAATGGGAATGTCTTGGCAAGGACATGAGAGAGAGAGAGAGGCATGAAGCAGGAGGCATGAGGCATGCATCCATCCCCCTTTGGGGCACACACACGTAATATATTAAAATATCATTCATTTGCAACAGAGAGAGACACAGAGAGTGTGAGGGGGAGAGAGCGGGGGGTGAGAAGGCCAAAACTAACAGCGTGACAATCTATCGATATAAGAAATATTATCAAAGGAGTCGTTCGTGGCAGGGGGGGCAGAGAGAGCATGAAGAGCCGCGAGAGATCAAGCAGCAGCCATTGTGTGTGTGTGTGTGTGTGTTGCAATTCCCATTTGCCATTTTCAATATTTATATTCCCCACATTGCAACAAGCAGCAGCAGCAGCAGCAGTGGCAGCAACAAAATGTGGCAGCAGCAAGAATAAGTGGAAATGATATGGAAGAAACATCTAGCAGGAGGGTATAGATCGACTAAAGGATGCTCAGTAATATGAAGAAAATGTACACAAAAAATAATTAAAAATAAATAAATAATAAATAAATAAATTATAAATAAATAACAGAGAAATATGTAGTAAAAGTTCTTCCGACACTTTGACTGACTAACAATTATTAGAACTACTTTTAGAGCTATTTCTGCCACATGCTAGTCAAGTGTGAAATCTGAATAACTTCTGTCACTGGCTTTGATTCTTTTAGAAATATTTCCCTGAACCGATTGACAACCGCATGACTGTCCCCTCCCCCCCCCCAAAAGGCCATGGATAAACTTGTATGAGACACACACAAAAGACGTATGAATACGAGATATACCCTTTTGTTCGGCTAAGAGTTCCGGCCAGATGACGGAGAGAGAAGGAAAGAAGGCGAACAGCAAGAGGCAGGAAAAGAGGGAGTAAGAGAGAGAGAGGCAGGCAGCTAGGGGGGAAGAGAGAGTGGGGGATACAACATATAATAAAAGTAATATGCTTCTCGGCACAAAAATGCATTTCCGATGCCAAGAATATCAATTTCAATAAAATACAAGAGAGACATATACACACACACACACACACACACAGCATACACACACACATACACACATACACATACACAGCATACACTTATACATATATACATATATTTTAGCTTGCAATTTGGAAAGTGCCGCCAGCTCATATCGGTTTTCCCTTTTCTCTTACGAGGAGTCTATGCCATAGTTTTTTGTCCAAACTGTCGAATGCTGCCAAGGGAAGTGACAAAAAAAAGAGAGAGGGAGAGTGAGAGAGAGAGAGAGGAGGAAGCAGCAGCAGCAAGGAGCATGGGATAAGCGAAAAGCAGGAACAAACAACGAAAGAAAAACTACCACCCGCTGCGCTTTTGGGACACAATCTTGAAACCATTTTACCCTACACCCCACTCCCCACACACGTTTCCCATTTTCCATTTCTTGTGTAATATTTGCTTTGTATTTTTAAGAAATTATAAAAACTATAGCAAAAAAAAAAGATAAGAAAAATACCCAAATCAATGGTAGTAGCAGCAGATAGCAATGGGAGAAACCAATGCAAAAAAAAACCAAAGTGAATCCAATCTGAAGACCAAACTGCTGTAGTCCTGGAGTCCTGGAGTCCCGCAGTCCTGTAGTCCCGCAGTCCCGTAGTCCTGGAGTCCTGTCGCTCTGTCCTCCTTTGGACACTGCGCTTTTCGGTAATGATATACCACTGAACACTCGAGAAGACTGTGAGACGCGCTGCCTGGGGGCCGCCTGGCTGGCTGGGGGGATGTACAATCAAAGCCAAGACACAGGGCTAACCCAGAGTTCTGTTTGTTCTCCAAGTGCTGAGAGGGGGCAGTGCTGGCTAGAGACTCTCCTCTGTGTGTGTGTGTGTGCAACTCGAGTGTCGCTCTCTCATATGGCATTCAATCTGCTGTGCTGAGCTGCTCCAGAGACAGAATTGGAAAACATCAAAGTCCAAGTGTAAGTCGCACCTGTGATGCTCTTTAGTCTACGCCCCGTCACCTGGCTAAAATGCAATCAAATGTGAACCAAAAGTGAGGATAACATACTTCATGGCATAGTTGAGATGCTCCCCCGCCCCATAGAGCAGGGGTACTGACTGCTCTGGATATTTAATAGAGAATGCGAAAGAAATTGTTTGTCGCCTGCATCGTTTGTCTCTTTCAGACAATGCCCCCAATGCAATGCCCCCCAACTGCTGCTGCGTTTTATTGCAGCAGAAATTGAATTTCCATTGAAGTTCCTTGCCAGCTGGGGTGCCAAAATGGGGGGGATAACAGGAAGGGGCCCTGTCCGGTGCTAAGCATACGTCATAATGGGATACACACTTCGTCAGAGGAAGCAGGCAGGCAGGCCCCGGAGGAGGCTATCGAAAGACTGTTGATTGCATTTGATTTATTTGGCAAAGGACATGCCGCAAATCATAAACGCATTTCACATGCCCCAGCATGCCACAGTTCTACTGCAGCTCTCTCTCTCCCTGCCACATTTGTTATATGTAAGCTGCGGCTGACTAAACGAACAGGTGAAAATTGCCAACATGAGTTGACAACCCGAGACAGGACACACACACACAAGGAGACAGCCATGAAGGGGGAAGCACAGGACAGCCCAGAATCAGGTACTATAAAAACTATTTTCTATGTTCAAAAGCGTACACTTGGCACTGACTGTGGGAGCCGCACAGTACTGGCTACTGGCTCCTGGCCCCTGGCTGCTGTCCTGCATTTTTACCGTTCATCCAACAGTCACGTCCTGCTGTTGCAACAAATATGGATTTATACACGAGTATATGTAGCATGTATATGTATAGTATATCGTTTATATTGTGTGGCATACATGATAGCCACAAAATATGACAACTACAACAATAGTTCTCTATGTGTGTGTGTGTTTGTGTGTGTGTGTGGCTGTTGGCCAAGCGGTGAAGCGGTCATCTGGGGCGTGTGCCAAGTGGCCTTAGCCATTTTTACTATTATGGTCAAATTGAGCGCTGCGCTTGGGTTTGTGGATGAAAATTATGTTGCTTAACTCGGATTTTGGTTTTGGCATTGAGGCAGGCAGCTTCCAACATGCCCCCACACCCCCCCATGCCACACTGTCCACCCTAACGTGCGCTGTAATCAGATCGCTGCAGGGGGGAGGGTGCGCTTTTGTGGTGGTTTGGTTTGATTGAAGTTTGATGTAGCTTTGTGTTAGTATTTCCATGTAACATTCCTTTAACAGTGTCCGACACCCCCGTTAGGGGTATTCCAGCATGAATAATTTATTGCATAAATTCGCATAATATTTTTGTTTGTTCTGTTTTTGGGTGTAAAATGCAGCCATTGTTTACCATAAAGTGATCCACTTAATTAGCTTTAATTAACTCTTTATAATGCAACCCCCTCTGCACCTACACACGCACATCCAGCAGGCATTCCCCTTGGCCCTTGCCCCATTTACAATTTAAATACAATTGTAATTAATCAAGCGAACGCCTAAAGTCAATTTCAACAAATTGATTCAAATTTTTTGGGCAAACGCGATGCGGCCGGTAACTGTATCTGCCGTGTGCCACACCCCCCACCCCCCACGACCAACCAGCCACACCCACACTACGGGGCAGATTCTCCCCCCGCCCCCAGATGAAGGAAGAGTCAAACAGTCAGTCGGCAGCGGTGGCAGTGTAAGCCGGCTATTTGAGTTTGGCAACACGCAAAAGGCTGCCACAGCTGGCAGCAGCGGCACGTACACACATACACTACACACACGCGCTCGCACACGCATGATGCTGGAATGCCAGGGTTCCCCGTTGGATGGTAGCTGCTGGTTTCTGGTTCCAGGAGTCGGAAGCGCAAACATTTATTGCATCAATTAAGTTGGACATGTTAATTGCGTTAAGTTGAAACATCACGCACAGGCATGGGCCACGGGACAGATGCACGGACAGAGGCAGAGGCACGGTTGCAGGGTGCACAGGTGTGTGACGACTCCAACTCCATCTCCCATTGGCTAGCTTCGCATTTCCCATGGCCATCGTCATGTGTGTAGTGTCTGTGTGTGGCATGAGAATTGTGTGCTTATGTAACAGGCATAGCGACAATGGCAGAACTCTGGCTGGTCTGGGCTGGGCAGTGGCTTTTGTGAAAGGCAGTTCAGCATCGAACCTATTTACGCATTGCGTGTTAATTAGAATTTTGGTTTGAGTATTGGGCTCTGCTCTGCCCAGGGGCCCCCCCCTTGGGGCTGTTGGGCCATTCGCCCCCAAATGGTCCTGCTGCTGCTGGTGCGTGCATTTGAAATGTGACTTAAATTCAATTAAATTGCCAATTATTAATCGAACAAAAAAAAAGAAAACTAAAGGAAAACCCGCAAAACAAATCATTGATTAATTGCATTTTGCTAACCACAAAATGAAATTCGATTTGCAGCAGTGCGTGTAAGTGTGTGAGTGAGTGTATTTGTGTGCCTTCAAGCTAAATGTGCCCCAAAAAGTATGCTTCATTAAATTCATGTTTTATTTGCATTGCAAATGCCATTGCTCAGCACGAGGGAGGGGGGCACGCTCTCTCAGTGCATCAACAGCTATCGGCCGCTGTCTTAACCTATCGCAACTTTCAGCCACCTTATTATAAACTCTCTCTCTCGCACTCACTCTCTGCCTCACTGCCTTGCCACTAACGCGCATAAATCACTCTGCATCCAGCAAAAAACCCAAAAACCTGAAAAACTTCTGCTCCAAAATGTCGGCAGCAAATGTTACAATTCTTTTTGTTGTTGTTGCTGTTGTTGTTGTTGTTGCTCTTCGTTAAACAGCCAAATGTTGAAAATTTATGGCAAACCTCTGGATGACATTAACAGAAAGAGAAAAACAAAAAAACAAATGGAAAAACAAATACAGCAACAGCGCAGCATGAAGAGGAAGAACTTTTCTTTTTTTTTATTAATTTGTAAAAATTTGTAGCGAAACACAGAAAAATAATTAAGGAAAATTCTGGAAAATTGTGATTCAAGTGAAATTTGCAAAAAAACACAGAAAAATGCTTAAGGAAAATTCTAGAAAATTGTAATTCAAGCGAAATTTGCAAAAAACACAGAAAAATAATTAACGAAAATTCTGGTAAATGTCACCAGCTTAGACCGAGTCGTTCCAAGGCCTTCAGCGTTGAGAACACTTCATGAGGTCTGTACAGGCTGAAGGTTGGTTTCCTTAAGGTAGGTTCCTTAAAGGCACTCGTATATGTAGATATGTTCCAAGTTGCTCAAAGCTAAAAAGTAGTAGAATCAATGCTAAAATACTTCCCCTCCATCCCATTTATAGCAACAAAAAACACAACTCAAACACTTGAAATTCTTACATACAATATTCCAACACAATATTTGCACAGTTTACTACCCCCACCCCACCCGCTCATAAATATTGTCTCGATTGTCCACAAATTAATTCAATAAATGAAATTGCATTTAAGCCAAACCGAAAGACAGACGGACATACAGACGGTGGGTATATTTTTTGTTGTTGTGCGAAAAATGAAATTTTCAGCCACAAGAGTCGCGCACAGACAAAGGCACCGCAAAAACTGCCTGGATATTTGGCTTTTTATAATATTAATTAATTCGAAATGAGTGCGCCGACTTTGGGCTAACTAATATTTCATCGGTGGGGGTGGGTATGGCCCGTGGCACTATCCGTGGTTGCAAAAACAATCGTTTCAGTTCAGGTGACCGAAATAATGCCACGGCATGGCGGCCCCTGCAGCGCGTGAAACTCCATTCCCATGGAGAATGTAGAATGTACACACAGATATGTATCTGTATCTGTATCACTGTAAACATATGTGCGCACCCTATGGCCTATGCGGTTATTTATGGGCGCCCTCCCCTAAATGTTAAATTTGATGTTGTTCTTGTTGATTGTTATTTCTGGTATGGAAAGGGGTGCCGCCAGCGATGGTTAAATGAAATTTTGATAAACACAAATGTTTGACATGACTTTGAGTTGAACTGTACTCAGTTAAGCCAGTGTTGCACAACAAAAAGTCAACGTTTTTGTTGCATATGTAGTATGTGTGTTTGTTGGTAGCGCGAGTTAATTAAATCGAGTTAAATGTCACTCGAATGCGTCCGTGTATGTGTGTGTGTGTGTGCAAAATAGTTATTTAAATTATAGAAAATTATATTATGGCTTAATTGTCAATTAAAAGCGCGCACAATAATGCGAGATGGCAACAAAATATGATTGAATCATCGGTTGGCAAACAAACAAACAATCAAACAGAAAACACTGGGATTTACATGACTCTCTCACACCCCAACCCTCCATCAACTCTCTCTCACAGAGCAGCCTCATCAATCACCTGGGGGGCCACGCCCAAGCATCCACGCCTAAAAGGACTGCTAATGATTTATGATGATCGCGTGTACCAGAGGCTGCCCCAAAGGGTAGAAGGGTGCAGAAAACTGTACGCAAAATTCAATCATTTAATTAGGGGGCAAGACACACAAAAGAAAATTAATTAAACCCCAAGCGAAAGGTGAAATTTCAAGCAAAATTTAATTCAATTTTCGGTCACGCCCCCTCGCTCTTAATATGCATGTGGCTAAAGGCGGGGAGGGGGAGGTAAAAGACAACTGCCCCTTTCGCTTGACATTTGCATTATAAATTGTTCTCAGGACACAACGGGGAAGGACACAACGCGAGGATGCTGACATTTTGCTGATGGGAACACGTAAAAAATTGCACATCCAGCGACTTTGTCAACCTTACCCGAGAAGCGAGCGACTGACTACATGAAAATTCATGACTTTTACGCGCACCGCCACTGACACTTTCAGCATTAGAATGGGCAACGTTGGGGGGGCGTGGCCCCGTGGCAAAGGAATTTTTTGTGGAAAATCTGCGTTGCGGCCATTTTAAAGCCAAATTTGATTTACATTTCAATGCGCGAAAGTGGATCTCATGGCCAGAAGCGGCACCAGCAGCAGCACCAGCACCAGCAGCAGCATTTCGAGTTAGACGACCAGACGCCATTTTGTTTGTCAACAGCTGTGTATGCATGTGTTTGTGTGTCAACAGTATGTGCGTGTGTATGTGTGTGTGTGTGAAAAAGAAAGAGTACGGAGTGCATTTGAATTTTTATTTATTTTAGTTGACTTTTGCATAACTGCACTAAATTAAATTACACAACAAGAAAGTTGAAATAGAAAAACTTTCAACAAATAGTCGCCCAAGGGAATACTCTTTAGAGAAGGAGAAAAAAGTAGGAATTATAATTCGACTTTAGGTGGATTATTTGACATTCGAAATCCAAAGAGAGGTTGCTATCAAGTCTAAAAATGCATTTGGAAGAGCATGAAGCATGAGAAGTTCTGTTTGCTAGTACTTCCAACTCCGTTCTGGTCATAGCTAGAGGCGCAGATCAAAGAGAGGCATCAGCAGAGCCTGTACATACATATATGCATTCATGCCTATGCTTGAGCTCAAGAGATTCGCAAGCGCTGCAGTGCGCAGTAAAGAGATCGCCCGCTGTCTGTTACTCTCTGTCGTAAGCGTTGTAGTGCGCCGCAAGCAGATCGGCCGCTGTTCCTTGCTCTCTGTCTTAAGCGCTGCAGTGCGACGCAAAGAGATCGGCCGCTGTTCCCTTACTCACTGTCGTAAGCGCTGCAGCGCGCAATAATGAGATCGGCCGCTCGCTGTTACGCTCTGTCTATCTTACGCTCTCACACGCTAGACAACAAACGTTGTTATTGCGCGACAGACGTGTTCAATCGTGTTCAACGTGTTAAACACGAACCAAAGCACAAAAGAGGAACATAAAATGTGTGAAAGATAAGAGATCGCTGTGCTTGGGGTTTGCTTGGAACAAAAACTTTAAGTCATACTATTTGCGAGTTGTCGCACATTTAACTTAAGAAACCCAAGGAAATGTTGAAAGAAAGTTAAAATACTAATTTGAGAACCTAAAACTGATCCTTCCCCACATCCAACTTTCAGTAGAACTTTCCCAAAATTGAATCTCTTATTGTTTACTAAATAAACATCAACGGAGATCATTATTCAACAATTGTGTAGCACTCTGGCTCCATCTGCTTCGCCACCAACCAGCACTCAGCCCTCCCCCCACACACACACACACACACACACACACAATTGTATATTCCGAAAGCGAACTGCAACTTTTTATCCATCAAAAATGCAGAAGAACTGAACTACAAAGTCCGCTACGAAAGCAAAACGCTTCGCATTTTGTCATAACTTTCACACAAAACAATCGCAGAAGCAGAGAAAAACAACAATAGCAATAACTGCTCTGCACTGGCTCTGCTCCCGCTCTGCTGCTGGAGAGAGAAAACTGAACAAAAAAAAAATAAAAAAATAAAAAATGTAAAACTACTAAAAACGAAAATGAAAACTGCCAAAAATTGCAAGCAACTGCAGCGGCGAATGCAGCAGAACAAAAAAAAAAAAAAAAATTTGCATTTTTATTGAATTGCCAAAGTTTTTATTTTTCGGTCACTGCTGTCACTGCTCTGAAATGCCAGAATATCCTGAAACCCCCTTGGAACCCCCTTTGGAACCCCATGAACCCAATTCCCACTAGACAACGCGAAATGTCGGCCACGAGCGAGAGAGCGAGCGGGCAGCTGGAAAATTGTAATAATATTGAATTTGGCTATTAAGTCGTTAAGGCTTGTTTGTTGTGCGGCCATAAAGTTGCGACAGAATCCCATCCCACCCTTACGCAACCCACCGTACAACCGGAAGAAGGATCTCCGGTAATATCCACACGACATATCCACACCTACAATAAACAGCCACTAAACATAAACGGCCTTCAACTGAAAGGCATAAATAACTGTGCCACGCCCATAGAAAACTATACACAAAGATAGGGAGGGGCTTGGAGGCGTAGCCAGGGGCTGCTGCAACCTTTTATTATGACCTGCCATTGATTGGCTATTGAGAGGCGCACGTGACTGGCAGGCAGAGACCGAGGCCGAGATGGAAAGACGACCTCCAGACGCTCCCAGACGGAAGCTAAGTGAGCGTAAAAATTAAGCGAAAAAACTCATGAAAAGTGGGGAGTGGGGGTAAACTAAACTTGAATGTTGGCTGGAATTTTTGCTATATTTTATCGCAAACTTTTAAGTCATTTAACCGATTTGAAGGCACTAAAACAAAATCCACAACCCAAGAACCCAGCACCCAAATTGATTCATAAAAGATTAAGAAAGGGTTTGATCTATCGACTGAAGGAATACCGCGGGAATGGGGAACCCAATAGAGAACCTCCCAGGCACAAGCTCCACTTCAATGTCTAGATCACAGCCTCCAAATATTCCCTTTTAAAGGGTATAAAAACAGCCCCAAACAAAAGGAATAAAAGTAGGGTTGTTCCACGGGGTTCCAGGGGTTCCACAAAAAAAATAAATAAATGCGATATGTGATGTGATTGTCATTGTTGATTTTTTAAGTGAATTTTAAAAAGCCTTTTACCAGTTTTTCGCATCATTTGTTGATTTTATATCCAAGCCCAGACCGAGACTTTAGACTTCAGACTTTCTTTAGACACTCAGACGCAGCAAGGAGAAAGTAAGATGAGGTCGCAGAAGCAGGAAGCGTCAAGTAAATGGTTTTATTTATTGACACATGTTTACGTATCAGCTGGCAGGCAGGGATATAGCCGCACTTCTAGATGGGATGTACGATGGGTTTCCCATCGGATAAAGGTTGTCATGCTTCATTGAATGCAATTGAAAATCCCCAACAGCAGCAGCAGCACGTGCGCCTCTCATTAGATACTCTGTGGCTGTATCTGTGTATCTGTATCTTTGTATCTTTGTGTATACGCATCTGTGGCTGCTGCTGCTGATGGATGCGCTCATTCCGCTGCTTAAATGTTGTAATTTTTAATGCATGAGCTTTGAGAAAACCAAAAACAAATGTAATGATTAATTGTGCAATGGAGGAGCAAGTAGGAGCAAGCAGGATGCAGGATGTGTGCGCACTCGCATCAAATATTTAATAAAATTCCAGCTTGCAGCAATATCTTTGGCTTGAGAATAATTTCAAGTTAATTTTGAGACGAGGGAGAGGGAGAGAGAGAGAGAGACGGAGGAAAGCTCTAAGATATATTTTGGCCCTGGACGAGCTACTGGCGTGGCATGAATGCAGTCAAATGTGAGCTTAGATCCTGGCATTAGCCACAGCCGAATGCCCAAATACATAATTACAGTCCATGTCGTACTTTAGCTGAATGCACACAGAGGGAGCAGCAGCAGCAGCTGCAGTAGCCTCATTATTCGAGCATATTAATGACGATATCTTACATCATCTAGGGCTTTGTATGTATTTACATACATGCTTGTATGTATGTATATGTACAGGGCATGTATAGTATGTGTGTGTGTGTGTAGGTAAACACACAGTTCCAAATCAAAGCTCAAGGCACCCACTCAAGCAGTTGGACATGTTCATTGACTGTTTGCCAGGGCAAAAAGAGCTACCATGGTACTACCTTTCACGTACTTTCCCCTGCTTTTAATTACACAACTTTCCCCACACACACCCCCCTTGGAAGATTGCCCCCTTCTGCCACCTGCTTCCACTCTTTTTTTTTTGCTGCTCTTCTTTTCACTTTCAAATTAAAGACACATTTAGACGCTCGCAAATCCCAGCAAAAACGACAAGCAAAAACAGGGAGAGAGAAAGCAAGCAAAAAGGGAAAAAGGAAAAACGTTCTCCGCACCATTAATTCTTATGTCTAATGCCTGTTTTGGTTGGGGCTGGGCCCAAAGGCAACGCATCTCATCGATTTTATACGACCTTCGATGGGCCGCCAAGCGAAATAATGACAAGAGACGCACCACCCCACCCCCACCCACACTCCACAACCAACTCTGGACAAAGGCTTGGCTCTGAGTCCTTTTTGGGGGACACATGTCAATTACATTTTGGGGCCATGGCTGGGGACATGGTCCGGCGGTGTCAGCAACATTTTGTGCAACATTAAGAGGCAACACAACATTTTAAACGGCGCATAATTATATTGGACTGTGGAACATTTAGTGGTTGTGCCACCCGGAGGCACATGGCACACACACACACACACACAAAGCAGAGCAGAGCAACTGCATTTTGTCTAATAAACTTTTAGCCAAAAGCCACCAGCAGCAGCAGCAGCAGCAACAATGAGCAGGCAGGCAGTCAGGCAGGAGGTGGCAAACCCCAGAGACTCTGCCACAACCAGGAGGGTATCTGGAGAGTACTGAAAGGACCTTTGCCCCCAGGACATGTAAATGCAATTAAAATGCTGCTGCTGCTGCTGCCTTTGTGTGTGTGCTGTGTGTGTGTCTGTTTGTGTGTGTGTGTGAGGCAAAAGGCTGTTGACTGATGCAGTCAAAATTGCAATCGTTGCATTGATTGCGGCAGCCAATGTTCTAATTAACTTAATGGTTTATTTTCCCCACTCCCTCTCCACCCACCCTTACCCCACCCCTCAGGCAGCACTTTGCATGCATATAACATAATTCTCGAAAATTTACCAAAATTTTCTTTTTGACATTTTCGCCAGGGATGGTAGTGGTGGGGGGACGAGGCGTGGCACTTTTCTAATAGTTAAAACCGTTGAATTTTTCTGCCCATTTTCGTTGCCTAATTGAGTTTTCTCGACAACGTGGCGGGCATATACGCTAATAAAGTCAACACTAAAAGCCTCGTTCAATATTCAATTAGATGCCATACACACACACACACACACACACACACACACATACAGAGACATTTTGTTTTGTCACCATTTTTGAGACTGCTGCCATTGACATTTCCGTTTCCGTGGAACGCGCGTAGCTCCGCCGCTGATTCAATTAGTTGAGAAGGTGGCAAAGTATGTGGCCATGTGGCATGCTTCCTTAATGGTGCAGAGACACCTTTGGAAGTGGCAGCAAGAGTGTTGGTGGGGGTGGCACTGCAAACAGTTGCAAATGAAACGATTATTATTTCATGGATTATTTCATAATTTCAGGCATTATAAAGTTATCAAACATTCAACAGCAACCCTAACAGGGCTATTAAAAGGTATCCCCCCCCCAGCCACACACCCATACTCACACCCATTACCCACACCCATGTGAGCACTACCGCCACGCGTCTAGGTCGTAAAACAATTCGTGTGTCCTATCCTATATCTAGTTGTGGCATAGTGCTGGGAAGGGATCGCCTTTTGGGCGAGTGGACTGGTCATTTGACAAGTGCCAAAGTTGCCACTCGTAAAGTTCTCGCAATAAAAGGCCAGAGAAGACCTGCAAAAACAGGGAAGGCCTTTGCTCTCCCAACAGCTGGGGGATAGCCAGGGAGCAGTGTATTCCACCAACCAGCCCATGGGCCAGGGTCATAAATATTATGTCCATTGTGTGGTCATAAAAGCGGCCAAAAGACATTCGGCAAAGAACAAACCAACAACAACAAAAAGTACACGAGAAAAAAAAGAGACAGAGAGACGCAAATTTAATTTATGTAAATTAAACTGGCAAATAATTGGCCCAAAAGGCAGTTGGCTCAAAGGGTGTAAGGCGGAAAGCCAAGCCCCCATGCAAATGGCAATTACTTACCAAAGAAGTTTCCAATGTAAAAATGTTAAATGTGCGCCTAGAATTTCCCTAAGAAAATCGCCTGCAATCAATCAATGTGCAACTTGGGCTGGCTGGCTGGCTGGCAAACGAGCAGCAGAGCAAAATCAATTGAAATTGAAAGATGATTTGGCCCTGTACCCCCCGACCAGGATTCGCTCTTAAGATCAGCACCAAAGACGACCACCCAATAGCAGTTCCACGGGTTGGGGTGGTAAGGGAGCATCATGTAAACGAGTAGCGCCCGCAAGAAAAATCACTTACATTAATGAGTTCAAGTTGTTTTTGCCTCGAGGCTGGGCTGGGCTGGGCTGGTGTGCTTTGCTTCTTTGGTAATTTATAATGTCAGCAAG
This sequence comes from Drosophila bifasciata, assembly GCA_009664405.1. Lineage (NCBI taxonomy): Eukaryota > Metazoa > Arthropoda > Insecta > Diptera > Drosophilidae > Drosophila > Drosophila bifasciata. The sequence continues at coordinate 45,208,286 of CM019043.1, forward strand.
ACCAAAGAGGGAAAACTGGAATCATATATAGAGTAGTAGCAACTGAAATGGTTAGAATCGAATCGAAGGCACAGCAGGGGGGGGAGTGTGGAGTGAAGTTGAACGACGTGGAGTGTAGCGGATCGGAGTGAAGCAGAAGTTACATTTCCATGCACAATTTACACCAATCTACAAGCAACAGCTAACACACACACGGAGATACAATCACTCACACACACACACACATGCATGCAAAGGCATAGAGAGAGCGAGAGCAAAGGAGCTGTGGAAAGCAAAGCAAAGCAAAGCTTGCGGCTGAAGCTAATCAATCTCGTGGCATGTCAGCCAGCAGTCAATTTGTGAGCATGTGTGTGTGTATGTGTGTGGGGGGTGCTTATACATGTACATAAATACATGCATGTGTGTGTGTGTGCGTCTTAAGTGTATGTGTTTTGGCTGTGTCTCTATTGTAAGAAGTTAGTCTAATTAAATAAATAAGTGCATGTGATTTATTTGCCAGACACAAAAAACGAACAGCAACAAACGATAGACAGAGCGAGCAGAGCAGAGGGAAGAGCAAAGCAGTGCTGATAGCATAGCAAAGCAGTGCAGATAGTAGAGCGGAGCAGAGAGCAGAGTGAAGAGCAAAGCAGTGCAGATAGCAGAGCAAAGCAGTACAGATAGCGGAGCATAGCAAAGCAGTGTAGATAGCAGAGCGGAGCAGAGCAGAGCAGAGCGGTAAGCAGAGCACAGAGCAGAGCAAAGCATAGCAGAAAGCTTATTGATGTTTGCATTTTTGTGGCCTCCGCTCTCTCACTCCCCTGCCTCTCTTTGTCACACACTCTATCTTCGTGTCTCCTAATTGAATCAAAGAACAAATTGAAATTGTCAAAGCAATTCATAGTCGCATTGCCTGACATGGGCAGATCAAATTATATATATGAAGTTATTTAATGGAACAATTAGTTGGGGCGATGCTCGGCGTGACACAAATCAAGAGAAAAGAAAGGAGACTCATGGGAAAAACGCATAGAAATATGGCAGCTAGTACTACTCAGATACCTCCTTCTGCTACAGATACCTTCTTCTCCTAGAGAGTACACTAAACTGATCTACCTTTTTCCTGTAAGTTAAAGTCGAATAAAAGTCGTAACTTTTTCCTTATTTTCCCAAAGATACCCCAGGAAAGATCAGGAAAGATACAAATCTGTAAGAGCAACAGTCAATTGTTGAAAAATTTCAAGTTTTTTCCTTTCAGTTGCTTCACAAATTATGACCACAAATGGCATGGACCATTCATTATTAAAATTTATTTATGGAGCATACATAAATCTTGAAATTTTGTTGATTTACTCGAAATATTTAATTAACCTGCCGCTTTAGTCTCTCTACTAAATATAGTGGGTATATTTATATTTATATTGTAGCTTTCCTTGGCACAGAGATTAAATTCCTTTAACTCGTTTGGCCAACGGATGGGATGGGATGGCTTTATGCTGCCGAGGCATTTAATATGCTATAACCGGCACGCCTACGAATCCTTGGGGTACCCGCCCAGTTTGCAGGACATAAAAAGGCAGCCACAGGACCAGCCAGAGAGCAGCCCACACGCTGCACAAAGGATTTAATGAATTTTGTAAATATATTAAAGCCGCACGCGTTGCTGCAACAGAGTGCAACAGCACAGCAGCAACAACGGAGCACAAAAATTTAATTAATTGCACATCTAAGGGGCAGCAGCTACACGCCCCAGCTCGATCCAGGGATCAGTATTGGGTGGCTCCAGCTTCAGCTTCAACTTCACTGGCTACTGGCATTCCATTGGGCAGGCGGCAGGCGTCTTCAGCTTTCATGCAATCAGAGGGGCCAAATCGCTATGGCCTAATGATTTTCCTGTTATGCTGCCAGAGCAAAAGAAAACATAATGAAGCCCAGACGGAAAGCACAGACAGAGAGAGAGAGTGAGAGAGAGAGGTGGAGCACAGAATAACGACAACCGACAACGACAACGGGACTTCATTACCAAATTGAGCGGCGACTGGCCTTCGCCCATCGCCCCATCGTCCATCGATGTTCTCCGGCTGCTGTTGGTGCTGTTGCTGTTTCTGATTCTATTGCTGTTGCTGTTGCTTCTGCTGCTTTACACTGACTTCCGTTTCCGCCCTGCATTGGTAGACTGGACGAAGGTCGAATCGAATCGAAGGAGCTGATGCTGCTGCTGCACTAATACCAGAGCATTCTCCTTCTCGATATAAAGATATAAACGTGGCAAAGCAATCAAGCAGCGATGGCGACGATTTCCTTTTGGATTTGCACTCCACCACCCTACGGCCAACCAGCCCCCACCCCGCTGAAATGCTTCTGCTGCTGCTCCTATTGCTTCTTTAGCCTTGGGCCTTGGTCTCTAAAACTCTGCCACCGAAAAATCCATCAAATCTTGCGCCGACTTTTGAGCCCATAAACTTGTGATTGATACTGAATTTAATCAACTCGAGCGCATTTGGCATGCCTTCGGCCCTCTTTCGGCCCTCAAAGTCTCGCGTTTTTGCTTTATTTCTTCTCGTTTTTTTTCTTCTTTTTTCGTTTTTTTGAGGGAGTACTTGCCCGTGCGGCCGATGGCACCGCTTCCTATATTTTTAATTTACGCCTCGCAGCACGATTCTGCATGGCTTATCACAGAGATTGGCAAACGGTTCTGCTTCAGTGCACTTCAATTAGTTGGAAGAATACGGAAAAGGAAAGGTTGGGGAAAGTCCGAGGAGAGCTGAATGAATGATATCCCCTCTGCTATAGTATGCACATATTTACTTGTATTTCCCTGATTACTTGTCCCATTCGAGGTTTCCTTTCTCTTCTACATATTTCTATATTTTTTTTAACTTACTTTTTTTTGTTGCTGTTGTGGTTTTCATTATCAATATGCAACAACAACAAAAAAAAGGGAGGAAAGCAGAAACCAACACAATAATTTCGGATGTTCAACGACCAAATGAGGAAACGAAAAAATTACAAAAAATAAATAGAAGTTTTACGACGCTGGGATACCCTGTGGTATCTGTACTTTAAGCACAAAGAGGAAATAGGGGATAGTAAAAAAGGAGAAACATTAAAATCGAATTAATTTATTTATTTATATTTTTTATTTATTTATTATTATAATAATGAACCGATCTCTGAGCCATCTCTGAAATTTGATAGCAATAATCATTCTTTTTAATTCGGAACTGGCAAAAACTGTCACATCCTTCTGTCTACCACGAATATACCCCTTAGTACCCTTTAACTACATGCTCAGAAAAAACGAGAGAACGTACGGAGTCGCTTCGAACGCGACTCTACTTTTTATACCCGTACTCAGTGATTTATGTGGAATTTTAAAATGTTTTATCAGTTTTTTACATTTTTTCATTTTTTTGCTACATCTGTCATCGACATCTACAACTACATCATCTACATCAGTTCTCACAACAACACACGTACACTGCACGAGGCAGCAAGTTTGAGCGTGAGTGTGTGTGTGAGAGAATCTGCTGCGACAATCAACCCCAATAAATGACTTACGCAGCAATCGGGTGAGGGGAAACACTAACGGCGGGGAAACACTGAATGAACGAAAATTCATTTGATCATTGTGGCTACAATAATGATCCGATCTGAACCAAATTCGGGAATCTGGTAGATATGATCATTTCCTATGATACTGCATTTTTGGTTTTTTCTATCCTCAAAATTGTGGATTTTTCGTCTTTTGTGGGGGCGGAGGGGGCGGGGCGAAATTTTGAAATACACTTGTTCAGGTTTGGTATCACAGGAGTCTTGGCCAAAAGTTTGGTTGCTCTAGCTCTTATAGTCTCCTGAGATCCAGGCTACACAAAATACAAAAACCAAATCGACTCGATTTTGTGTGAGTGCGAAAGGGATGGAGCGAAGTTTTTGCGTATGTTTTTGTCTATTGTGGCTATATTAATGATCCGATCCGATTCAGATTTGAGCCCCCTGATAGATATGGTCTTTCTCTATGGTTCTGCATTTTCGTTTTCTGCTATCTTCAAAATTGTGGACGCCACAGATGCGCCCTTTTGGGGGGCGGAAGTGGGCGGGGCGGGAATTTTTAAACTTTTTTCTAGGAGTGAGAGAGAATACATCAGTCTGGAAAAAAAAAATTTGGTTGCTCTATCTCTTTTAGCCTTCGAGCAATGGGCGACGAACAAGACGGACAGACGGACAGACGGACGGACGGACAGACGGACAGACGGACGGACAGACAGGCTATATCGACTCGGCTATTGATGCTGATCAAGAATATATATACTTTATATGGTCGGAAATTACTCCTTCTCTATGTTACACACATCCACTTTTAGCACAAATACAATATACCCTTTTTACTCTTCGAGTACGGGTATAAAACAGAATGGAGCGGATATTCAAATGAAATCCATTCGCTGACTCAGTGAGAGAAGGTCATACCGCTTCACTTACAAATTTCGTTCAAATTTTAGTCCCAAAAATTGGTTGACACACATTGCAATGCACACACTCTCTCTCTCTGTCTCTATCTCCCTCTTTCTCGTTCTGGCAATGTGAAATGCATCTCTTTCTGACGCCAAAATATTCATGGAAATGCACTTAAAACATTTTAAAAGCGTTTCTGCGGTTCAATTTGCATAATTCCACTGCCGCACTCACACTGTGTAAAAATGTACAACATTTTACCACTAATAGCACGTACACGCACACACACACACACACTCACACTGCCACACACACATGTGCATACATTTAATTATCGAAATGGCAACCGGGTGGGGCCGGGTGGAGCCGGCTGTCGTCTCTTGGCTTTGCCTGATGCCCTGATTCTGGTGCCGCCTCGACTTGAACTACATTTCTGTGAAATTGACCAGAAGCAGGACATTAAATTGCACCTAGAAAAGGGAAACCAGCATCCAAGGAAGCAGGACCAACAGCCAGATGAGGCGCCATATAGGTTGTAGTGTGTGTCTGTAGGTCCTTCGGTCCTTCGATCTGTCTGTTGGTTCGTCGCCCTGTGCCTGTCAGGGCCGGAGAACACTGACAGACGCCTCCGTCCGCCTTTCGTATTCAATTAGGCATAGCACAAAATTTATGAATGATAACTAGAGAATGAAAATCAAATTGAATTAATTGTTCAGCCAGAGACAGGCTCAATAAAAGACATTTAACATTTTAGTTGGTGATATGTTCCACAGCAGCATGCCCCTTAGCAGGTAACACTTCTCTTACAGGCTGTAATTTGTACTGCTATTAAAACAAGTTCCTTCCCCAGTGACTGTACCTTAACATGCCAAGCCAACTTTATGGAAAACTTAACATGAATTCCATCTGTTTAATCGCACTTAACATAGCTGTATAGATAGCCCACAGCCATATGTACATCGCGCTGTTTAGCAGTAAATGTGCCGTAACAGCCCCACTAGCACCTTTTACACTTTCCATTCTACCCATAAGCAGGCATAACAGAGCTGTAGAACATCTACCATAATTCTGTCATTTCTACCCCTAAAATAATAACAGAAGTGGAACAGTAATAATGCCACCCCATGCCACTCTGTTGAGTCTTTACATTCTACCCCTTAAAAAAGATAACATAGGATGCCATAAATTCAACATCCCACCCCATGCTGATGTACTTAACATAACACGAAAAATGCCATAAAAATCCACGCTTCTCCTGCTGTGAAACGAAAACTGTTCCCAGCCCACAAATGAGGGGTGTGTACAGTGCACCCTTCAGTAAGTTAACAGTAATGTAAAAATCAAAGTTTCGCTGCCTCGTACGAGTATTTTTCCCATATATTTACAAAGTTTCTTTCGCTCCAAAACCACCTCAAGAATTGTACGTTGGAAATCATTAGAAAAACTTAACCAAAAGTCACGAACATGCCCGAACAAGTTCCCCCCCCCAACTCCTGCCACGCTACGCTTTGGCCTGGCGATAATTACGAGAAAGGGCGAATCGAGAGAGGAGAAATGTACTAAGCTCCGGCATGGACTGCATTTGGGGAAATATTTGCTTAAATGCCGCAAACCAAAACTCTGGATAGTTGAGGAATGAAGCATGCAGCTGCAGCTGCGGCGGCTCGCGCTCTATGCGGAGTACACGTTACGTCTAACGTTTGTTATCCCAGGCAGCATCAGCATGCGACCACCATGCCACCCTGCCACCCCATTCCATGCGCTGGGGTGCACCACAATACGCGATGCCAATACGCCCGCGGCTCTCGACCCCCCCTGTAAACTTTTGGGCATTGGGGTATTGGGTATTCGAATGGATGCCAACTAGCACGCGAGATATTGATGTGCGCCAAAATATGCCAAATATCAGTGAGAGGAAAGCGGTCGAGGAATGGCTCTGCCTGGTGGGTGGGAAGGGGAGGGCTCCAGAGCTGGAGAAAACCCCATACATTATACATACAAGTATCCAGAGAGTGTGAGCGTATGTGTTGTCTGTGTGTTGTCGGTAGGGGGAGAGCGTGCTGCCAAATCAAGCGCAAGGCCCAAAAGTAGCAACAAATAAAATTTTATGCGCTGTGCGAAAAAGTTTTTCTTTTAGCATAACGCCCCAACAGCAGGACCAGCAGCAACAAGAAGCCGACAACTGGGATTCGAGTCGAGGCTAGGGATACTCTTTACAGCGCTTTCTTTGCGTTAATTTTAAGCAGATAGAGCCAGAGCCACGCAATTATGAGTTTCAAGAGAGAGCGAAATAAAGTGCAACAGAATTGCCTGCTCGCTCAGCAGCTCTTATCGCTTCGATCTGAGGATCCTCTCTGAGCGTACACCCAAAGAAAAATCACTGTAACTTGTTGAAATAATTAAACTTGACATAAAATATACAATTTTCTCGCAGAGTGGATATTGTAAATAGAAGATAAGAAATGTAATTTCAAAATATTTTATATTTAAAGTAAATATATTTCGAACAAATTTAATATTTTAAAATGTTTTATATTGAGATAAAATTTATAAAAAAAGGAATATAAATATAAAGTTGTATATTAATTTCAAATCTATTTAGTATTCCCATGTTTATATTTAAAAAACGAATATTTCATTTACAATTTATAAGAATGTTATGCCATTTTTTCACAGGGTGTACATATGTAATTGGAACTAGTTTAGCAAAGAAATAGAAGCAGAAACTTTAAATTTTGCTGATCGCAATACAGTCTCCAGTTGTTCTATAATTTCATAATACCCTACTGCAAAGAGTATTGACAGCAGCAGCAGAGTAGCAGAGCAGCGCCCAGCCCCAGCAACATCATTGGGAAAGGCAATGGCAATTTACATGTACAATGCAAAAGTTTCGATTTTATTGTATGGGTGGTTTGTACGAGTACCCCGCCCTCGCACATACCCGCACTTGTATAAGGGACTCAGTCGTATAGGCGTGCCCTCGTGTGTGTGTGTGCCCCGTCGGTTGAGATGTCTGATTCTGTTTGTTTTCCGTTCTGACAGCCATAGCATATCGTAACGCTATGCTCCACGATATCCCTTTCCCCCCGCCCACAACCCGTTACAATTACCGCCGCCGGCCAAAAAGTACAAAAATAGTTTTCGAAACACTCAATTTTCGGAATGCCAACTAATTGACAAGACTTTATTTTCCAGTGCAGCAAGTTTCAAATGGATATTTCTCGCTTTCGAAGAGAGAGAACCCTCCTCCCGGGCTAATCACCTGAAAAGCTATTCAAAGCCAATTGTTTGCTTCATTTGTTTTAGCTGAAAGCTACTTTATATGCTCCCAAATGCCTTAGTTCCTTAGACAAATCGTTGGCCATTTAAAGTGTAGCTTCTGCTACTTATGCATGCCGCCCAGTCTATCCATAAGATGGGCCATAGGATGGGGCTATTTAAATGCAACTGCAACTAGAACTGCAATTTGCATATTGTGCGCATTACACACACACACCACGCAGCACACATCAATCGCCAAATCAATTGCATTGTTGTGTGCCCCCAAAAACACCTAAGGGTGGGGCCATATACTATACTCTAGACAATGGCACCCAAAAAAATTTAGAGTCGCTGACCAGAACATGTCTGAAATTCCATCAAGTTACCCTAATTAGTGTGTGCACAGGAAAACGTAATTATGTCTGGGCCAACGAAAACAAAACAGAAAAAAAAGGTAAGCACATGGCCAGGGGGCTGATACGTAGAACAGAAGGGTTGCCAGCAGGCATGGATACGGATATGGATATGTGTAGGATAAGAAATGTAAACCTTCAAGCTTTCAGTACTGCATTTCGATATGAAATATTTTGATTCGCGTGTTGCATGCTGCACAGTGTGGCACGGATGTGCCCTCTAATCGCGTTGGGACTTGGGGGAGGCACCACCGCTGGGCAACCACCGACGTATTAGCAGACCCCATGACAGTTTAAATTTCCACAGAGCAGTTTTTTCTAGCAATTTTTTTTCTCGCCTCTGCTGCGGCTACAGCTCCGGCTCCTGCTGCTGCTGCTGCTCCTTTCCGTGGTGGCCAGGAAACACAACGAACTGCCAAATGGCTTGCGCAAAGCGGAAGAAAAACTAAAACAAATGTCAGTCGTAGTTGACGCGTTGCCACCAGCCAGTGGCAGTGGCAGTGGCAGAGAGGCAGCAGGGAGCAGAAGGAGCGGCAGAAGGACCAACAGCCGTGGCCATTCCCCTTTGCCTTGGAACCCTCGGTTCCAGCTGCCAGCGAAATGCAAATGTCATTTGCAGTTGACACTTGACTCAGCACTTCGCACTGTCCTAGGGCACTTTGGGGTTTTCACCTGCGTCGTCTTCCCGGGATATACCTCGTACCGCCAGTTCTGTGCCACAATGGTGGCAGACAGAGTGAGGGAAAGAGAGGAAGTGAGAGAGAGAGAGAGAGGGGGGCAAATAAAAGAAAGTAAAATAAAACAAAAAGAGTGTCTCGTCCGACTAATGCCAACTGAACATGAATAAAGTCGTGGCCCTTTGGGAAGCTGCGCTACCGCTGCCGCTGCCAGTGCCAGTACCATGTCGTCGTCGCCGTAGTCGTCCTACCCATCGTTATTCTCGTGGTCGTCATTAGAAGGGCAGACGTCAAAGTATGCGCTTTGTTTTAGCTGCGTGCCAAGCGGCAGGCAGGCAGGCAGCAGGCAGGCAGCGTGTTAATAGCTGGGCACCCGTGCCACATGTATTCAAGTCCTCCCCTGCTGTTCCCGCTGCTGCTGCTGCTGCTTGCCACTGAGTTGACAGAGGTGGGGTTGTCGGTCCACGTGGACCCTATGGCAAAGTCAAGTGTTGCACAGTGTTGCCATCGTCTGGCGTGTGTGTGTTTGCGGGGAAAGTGAAGCCAGCTGCACAGCAGGCGGCAACTGGCTGACATTTTGTGTGGCAAGCAACCATGGCGCGAGGAGTGAGTGTTGAAGCACTTAATGGGGGGTTGGGAAGTGCGGGAATTAACGAAACGAAAAGTGGATTAAAGTTTAACAAATAATTGAAGTTGCTTTTCAAATAGAAACTTTTTTAACAATAAAATAAAAACAAAAAATTTAAAAATACAAAAATATTATTTTTAAATAAATTTTAAATTAAATTTAAGGATAAATTATTTATTTATGCAATTACGTATGCGTAATTTGTTAGTTGGCGCCGCCCTAGCGACTGTTTTTGGAACTAACCAACTTTAGCGGCACTTTGTAAAGTTACCGCTAGATGGCGCACCTCTCGCAAAAGCAATCCACTAGAGTGCGCCCCAGTGAGGCGGTTACTTTGAATAATTCCATTTAAAATAATCAAAACAGAACTATTTTTAACAGAAAATTAGCCAATTAATATGTAAATTTCTTGGGTATTCCCTTTAGGTATCAGAACAGCATATTTAACTTGCGGTTACAGCGCATGATTAGCACTCAGCCTATACTCGAATCAGACTCGAGAGGCTGGCGATTAAATTATATCCATTTTGGATGAATAATCGTTTGGCTTTAAAAAATTTTCCCAACATTCCACTGATTTCAGTGCATTAAAACAAACTTCAGTAGAGAGAGCAAAAAAGAGCGAGCGGGCAGTGCAGTACTCAAACAGAGAGAGAGAGAGAGAGAGGACTCTGATATATTTGTTTACTTTTTCAGTTTTGAATCCCCAACAGAGGGGTAGTGCAATTTCTAGCAGTCGTCGCTCAACTGGCACCGCAAGCGGCACAAAAGTGCAGCTCACGCACGATATAGATACTCTAACTGAATAATACGGATTACGATAATGTACGAGCCGAACAGCAGCAGCAGTTCAACACCGGTTGAATCTGCGCTATGGTTCTGTGAGCAGAGAGCGGGAACGCTCCAGGCCGAGTGCCGCCCAAAGGTTGCACAATCTCACCTCGGCCTCGGCCACGGCGTCGTCGTCATCCGCCTCCTCCTCCACAGCATTGCCACAGAATATCTTTACGAATCCCGCGATACAGCCATCCACTGTGGTCAATCTGTCGCACTCCACCGATGTGGTCATTGGACCCATGACCCAGTATCAGGGACCGGTATCCATATACTACATGGATGCCAGCATGGAGTCGCATGCCATGCAAACGGCAGCAGGTAAGTTTTTTGCGCAACTACGTAGAATATACCCCCCCCCCCCGTAGTAGATCGAAGTTCAAGCGCAGATCAGAACATTTTACTTATCTGCCTGTCAGATAAATCTTAAATGCAAATGGTTTTGGGCTGTAAAACGCTCTGCCAGGGGAGTTCCTGGAACTGCTAAGCAAAGAGAGCAGTACTTAAGAGATACCCTGCTTGCCCCTACCCCTAAGTACCGCCCCGTTTCTGCTGTTTGTATATCAATCGGAGGGCATTACGAATGCAAGGCACAGCGCATTGCGCATACGTCACGTTGTCTCGTTGCAAGCGAACAACCAGTGGGGGGGAAAGACAGAGAGACAGAGAGGGAGAAAGAGAGGGAGAGAACGACAAACAAGGCGAGAAATAAGAGTGCAAAACGTAGAGTGTGTAAAATGTGATATGGCAAAACCAAACAGCAAACAAGAAAGAAATGCTAACAGTACAGATAACGACTAACAGATACCCCGCCAAACGGGAAACTAATCTGGAAGTATTCCTTAAACGCTGGCCAAGATCCTAAGATCAGCTCTCTCGCATATCCATTCGTTTATATAGTATATAGCGGAAATGCTCTTGCCTCTGCTGCTACCCATTGGCCGGGCAAGCCGGCATCATAATGACGCAGCTCCGTGCCTGCCTCTGATGCCCTCGATGCCGCACAAAACATGTCAACCGGTGGCGGCGGCAGAGGGTGATGGAACAGCGGATGGAACGGCCGCTCGACAACCATCGACAACTGCGCGGCATTTCAGTTGTTTCTGTGACGGGTTCAGGTGCGGTGGCATTGGCTGTGCCTGTGGCTGTGGAGTTCCGGCCCCTCTCGCTCTGTTCGTTCTGTTTATCGGCAACCGCTGACGTGCCACTAACGCTTGGGCCAACCCAGTCTTTCACTCTCTCTCTCTCTTTAGCTGTGTGTGTGGTCTATTATTATGATTATTTGGATGATTCAACGCTGGGCAATTACTCATAAACATTAATTCTTATAATGACCTGTCTAATGGGCATACAAGAACATTGATAAGACGAAACGCGCTACTGTTTTGTGCCACACACGCAATGAAACTGTTGCTCAAAGTGCACTCAGAGCGCACGGCGCGCAGAAGACGCACCCCAGAGCCAAGTCTGGCACACTCCAGAGATTCCTCAAGTATGGGGGATACCAGCCAGAGATCTCATTCAGCTATAATTAAATGTTTATTTTATACAGGAATTAACAGCAGCAACGGCAGCAATCATCGAAGTCGTGATAGTTCCCCATCAAAGCGTCTCAATCGGAACACCATTCTGCTGATCACACTCATCCTTCTTGTTCTGGCCACAGCACTGATTGTGCTCTATGTGGAGCTGAATCGCCCTCGATCGGACGCGGGCAACAAGGCGATCTACTTTGGAAACAGCTATGACCACGATACGTGTAAGTGCGGGGGGGAACGGGGTAATTCGGGGCGAAATTCACCAATTCTGCAGTTCCGAATCTAGGAAATGGACATCTGGTCATCGATCGGACACAGTGGGGCGCCTCGACCAACGTCCGGCCATTGACAGTGCCCCTGCGACGACCCATACCCTACGTTCTAATCACACACATTGGCGTGCAGTCGATACCCTGCTCCAATGTCTACAAATGCTCCATCAAAATGCGCACCATCCAAGACTCTGCGGTGGCGGAGAAGATCCTACCGGATATTCAGTCCAACTTTTATGTACGTAAAATCACAAAGAGAAAATCCCCCAACCAGATATTAATGTGCCTTGCACGTTCATTGGCCATTTTGGGGCCTTTTCTTTTCTGGCCGTTTGGCAGGTCTCAGACGAGGGCAACATCTATGTGGGCCGTGGATGGGACTGGGCCAACACGTATGCCAATCATACGCTGGCCATTACTTTTATGGGCGACTACGGACGGTATACGCCGTCACCCAAGCAGCTGGAAGGTGTCCAATTTCTGCTGGCCCATGCGGTGGCCAATCACCAGCTGCAGGTTGACTACAAGCTGGTAGCACAGAATCAGGTAAGAGAGAGCCCAAAAGGACAGCCAGGAGCTTCCAGCTGACATGTTCTATTGATTCCAGACCAAGACGAGCAAGAGTCCCGGCATCAATGTGTATCGTGTTATCCGCAATTGGCCACATTTCTATGGCTGTGGCATGGACGAGGCACCAGCCTGTGGCAGTGAGCTGGGCATGACGCGTGCCTCCTGGGATGCCAAGCAGTAGAACCCCTCTCCTATAGACTTCTTACCACCTAAGAGCGTATCCAAATACAAATTACATTTAATATATATATACTAAACATAAAAATGACATGAGCTTTCTTTTTTTTCCACTGGCTAATCGGTATGCCTGACTTGGGTTTTGGTTTAACAGAAACAAAAAACCAAACCGGTTGAAAGAGCGAGAGAGAGAGAGAGAGACATATGTTTATTTATAGAGCAGTTCCACTCTGTCTCTTTGTCTCTCTGCGATTCCTCTCTCTCTCTCTCTCTTAAGTTGTTTATTTAACTGTCGCTCAAAAGCTGGAAATTCCCAAGCCGCAAACACCGAACCGAACCCATCAGTAGTATGTGTATATATAGTAGACCAGCTTTTAACACTCTCTCGTGAGTAGTGAAGTATACTATATATATATACCGTATATATATATACATAAGTACATATGATTGTGTATGCAAGTACAACCATCATTATCGGTAGCTTCAATGTTCACTTTTTGTATGGCCTGTCGTTGGGGTGGTGTGGGGGATAGTGTTTTGACTGTCTGCTGCTACTGCTTTTATTTATCTCGTTTTCAAGTTAATTAAAATACAGTACAACAACAATAAATACACTACAAAAATGTTGAGAGCAGATTGTACGGACTTTAGCAGGATAATTTATTGATATATATGTATATATATAGGGCTGCAGTGCTGCACATGATAACTGGAATCATTACTAATTTCTTATAATTACTGTGGTGTGGCACTGTATAAGAGGAACTATGAATACACATTAGCCTAGTCATACTCTTAGTTCTGGCATCTTTATCTATATCATTCCAGCAAATTCTTTGAGCATTCACACGTTTTTCCATGCTTAGTGGGTGTGTCTTATCAACGACCTTCATATGCAACCCACTCATCGTTTTCATTCATCAAATAGCAACGCCCTCAAAGAAATAAATCGTACACATACCCCGCCAAATAAATTTGGCTGAGAAACAATGACGAAAGTGCGGCACGTGTAGAAATCATAAGCAAAAAAAAAAAAACAAACAAACAACCAAAAAAAAGGGAACCAAAAAAAAAATGCATATAATTAAAATGTGAGACGAAAAAAAAGAGAAAAATATGTTAAAAATGTAAATGCATATGTATGGAAATGTTGTGTAGTGATTGGTATTTGGTTTATTTATAGCTAATGTTCACTTGAAACTTCATCGGAAATGATTTGTAAAATATTATTTACCTTTTTTCTTCGCACATTGCTGGAAGACAAACAAAGAAATGGGTTAGCAATAATGGTATAGGTATTGCAAATACTAAAGGAGAGAGTAGAATATGGTATAGTAGAGTGACTTGTAGAAGTTAGATCAATATCTTACGTTTAATGGGTACTAGAGGGGTATATTTTCTTGGCGCCTTTTTAATGCTCTTCTCAATGAATACAGAATAGGACTTTGGCAATTATGCAAAAAATCATTTTTTGTATTTTTTGTATTTTCTGGTATATTTCTAGTATATTCTAGTATATTTCTAGTATTTTCCAGTATTTAATTTTCTTATTCAATAAAAGGTGTTTTTCTGAAATTAAATGTTGTTAATTCAAACTACACTATTCTGTACAGGGATTTTTTAACATTTTGGTATTAAATGGTAGTATTTTAGCATGCGATTTTCAGATAAACATTTTTGTAGCAAAACCGAGTGCTTACTCGTAAAAATTTACTCTCAAACCAATTCGACCCGAATACCAGTCAACCCTCCAGAAGAGTCCAAACATTTCAATGTTAGCGCATCTGGAATTCGTTCCGCCAATTGATGTTTATTTTTGTTGTTGTAACTAGTACAATTTCCCCATCAACACTTTTCCTCGACACTCACTTCATCAGTCAATCAGACGCACCAACAAAAAGCTTTAATTACATTAAAAAATACTTTTGCCCAGCAGCCAAGTACAATGGGGCCCTAACCGAAGTTTTTGGTCACTATTTTGTAAGCTAAAATGAAGACAGACACAAAGTGAACTAGCCCCAAAAACCGATTGCGGTAGTGCACAAAAGAAAACAATTCTCGGAAATGGTAGCGCAATTTGAAATGTTCAAATTTTTGCCCACACCAGTACCGGTAACCAAAAAAAAACAAAAAAAAAAATTTCTGAATGCTGTGAGCCAGACGCCGGGAAGAGAGCAAGAGATTTGTGTGTTGTTTATTGGACGAACAAATAACAAAAAAAAAATACCTTAAATATATGTATATGCAAGTATATGTATGTATACCGTGTCTGTGTGCACGTCTAAACAAAAACAAACAGTCATTGTCAGGTGGGCGCAGGAGAGCTGCCTGCTGCGAAGAGAGCCCTCCAGCAGCCAGCTACAGCTCCCAAAAGCCAGCTCCCAGCGATGGGGTGTAGCTAGAGAATTATCATTATCATTTGACTAATATCTGGAACCAGACAGACAGTCAGAGATCCAGACAGACATATGTATAAAAAAACCCGAAATGAAGAACAGGTTACACTGACGCACGGGGAAATCAGAATTATCCAAGCGAGAGAGAGAGATATAAAGATCTGCCAGAATGCAACCCTACCTCTACCCCTACCACTTGCACATGATATGATCATGGAATTCTTGGATGCCATTACCATCCCCAAAAGACAGAGAGAGAGGGAAAAGTGGTACCAGCAACCTGTTGTAACTGTTGGCAACTGGTAAGACTTGTTGTAGAACAGCTTACATAATTAATAACCATAGATTTTAGTGGCTCATAATTAGGACAAGGTTTGGCAAGCTCAGAGCAGTCGGTGTACAAGATTCTTAAAATATTCAAAATATGTTTTAGTGAAGCTTTTGGAGCGCTAAAAAAATCAGGCAACAAAATCAAACAACTTTTTGTTAAATAATAAACAACGATTCCCAAGCAGACCTGTGGCTCACTCTCCCCCACTCTTTGGATCTCTCTCTCACTCCCTACTCTTTGGATCCCTCGCTCTCTTATCTCTCTCTCTCTCTCTTTCTCTCTGTTGCTGAGACGCTACGCCGTGTGATTTGATCGGTTCGCCCGCTCAGTCGATCAGAGTCACTCGAACACGCCGCTGCTCGACAATTTCAATCTTTGGCGCGCAATCAAATTACAATAAAAACCGAATCGCCCGCTGATCATCTATATAGTGTGTGGTGTAGTGTATATAGCCCAGATATTTATGTGCTGCATTGGATTCGCGTCGGCCACTGGAAGTGCGTGAAATTTGGTTTACCCAAACTCAATTTTGTGAGCATTTTTGTTGTGTTTTAAGCTACCAAAAAAAAAGTCAACAACAATCACACTAAAATTATAATTGAATCAATTAACTGGATTATATTTGTGTATTCAAAGTGTGAATCAGAGCCAATCAAATGTTTAGCAGTGAATGAATGATAATGAATGGATTTTGAAATGAAATGAAAAATTTCAAAAACACAAAAAAGGAAATGGAAAAATGTTCATTTCGTGGAACAACAAATGAAAACACGTTCAGGCGAAAATCAATTAATTTGCACCTACAAGTAGTAGGCAATATTTAATGATAATTTTTGAAAAACAAGCAAAAAAAAAAACACGGCAGACAAGGAGAGAGCAGACAGCTTCCCTCCCACAGAACCTTGGGCCCCAACAAAGAGACACACATACAGGCAAGCGGGAGAGATGTGTGTGTTAATGTATTAGTGACAATGGCCGCTCAAATGTGTGTGTATTGGTGCGCTCAGTAAATATACTGCTCCTCATTTGTGGCAGTTGTCGTTGTTCGCTTGTTATCGCAAAAAAGCCCGCTCTGTGCCAACACTCTGTCGCACCCCCCCAAACCCAAACCCAAACCGAAACCCCTCCATAGAGAAGTTTTATCAAAGTTCCGCGAATTCTCTCTCCCATTTTTAGTGCAATGAAAGGGTTTCAATTGTCTTGGGAAAGCTGTCCCAAAACGTTTTGTGCACCGGACGTCATAGTTATAGCTAGACGATAATGCCAGCCAAAAGCTTCTCTCGGAATTCACTTAAGTCAATTTACTAAACTACCTCAATGATTATACTATATAGTAGTAGATAATTCCCATAAGCCTCGCTCTCGGTCAGCGTCAATTTATGGGGATTATTGAGCAAGTTTATGCATCCAAATTGAGAGGTATAGAGTATAGTAAACTGCATAATTTTGTAGCAGTGACAGGTTTTATAATACGAAATATTATATAAAAAATACACAAAAAAATGATGAAGCCAGACCTTATCAAATGTGACATAGAAACATATAATATACATATTTAAATATGAATAAATCACAAGGGAAACTGTCATAATTGGACACTCTGATAACACTAAAACAATTTAAAAAAACTTTGCAATTAGTGAAATATAATAAAAAAAACTAGAATATAAATTCTACAATAAAAAAAAACCAGTAAAGTGAAGTGGAAAAAAAAGTGAACAAAGGAAAAGTTTCGCCTACAGTTTTACTGAGAATTAAACAGCAACAACAATATAAAATTTAAATATTTGCAGATGCTCACGATGTGATATTTGCCAAAAGCGAGCCTTGAGCCCCCCCAACCCAACCCAAACAGTGTCAGCAGATATCACACACAAAAAGAAAGAGAACAAGTTCTGAAAGCGAAAATGTTCACCCAATTCTGAGAGGGGCTACTGGGATGCTAAATAGCAAAACCAACAACACAATAACACAAGAGAACACAAGAGTGAGAGAGGAAGAGAAGTCAAGTTCTACTGATTACGTGATGCATGTGAATTATGAAAGGAATATGAACGGGGGGCAATCGTTGAAGCCCGATGATATGAGCAGCAGTCGCATCATAAATCTGACGACGGGCAAAAACTGCAGCACTTCATCCACAGACTCTGGGGTCATTCTCATCGATAATGCAGCCACCTTCAAGGCTGAGGAGCAGCCAATGACCAAAGATACGAGTATCAGCAGCAGTAGCAGCAGCAACAGCAGCAGCTGTGATGAGGAGCCCCAGTCGAGACCCAAGGCGGAAGCGAATATGAATACGAAATCACAGTCAAAGGATCCCAAGCGTATCAGCATCGAGCATACAGTGAATATCAGTCAGAGTAAATGGGCGGCAAGACCCACTCTCCCACTCTCTCGATACGGAGTACGACCATCTCGATAGTGTCCATCGATGAGAATGCACCCGATTCGAGCTGCATTGACAGCGACTCCGATGCCGAGGGCAGCCACGATGACTACACGGTCCAGAAGCTGGGCCAACAGATCAGCTACCCGCCCAATTCCAGCGCCCAGTTGCGGGACCTCAACCAGGGCCTCACCCTGGTCAGTCGTCAGGTGGCACCGGGCCAGGCCGAAGCTGCGCCACCCACAGCCTTCGAGGCTGGGGCCATGGACAAGCAGCTGCTCAACGGTAGCCTGGCCTTGGCCACCCCCAGCTGCCAAACGTCAGCCAACTCGCCGCAGGGCATCGGCAGCATAGCGCTGACCAACTCCACAGACGTGACCTTCGGGGACAAGCACTTCTACGAGGGACCCGTCACGATACAACAGTTTCTCATCGACAATCGGGACAAGTGGAAACCAGGCGATAACGAGGCTGGAAAGGGCCAGGATAATCCCGCCTTCAATGGTCGCCCACAAGCAAATGGCACTGCAGCGGGTAAGTGCCTAGATCTAAGGGGTTTGCCATTAATCTATCTATGACTTCCTGTTGCCTGAGCAATACATTCCTCTGCGCTGTCTTCACCCTCGACTGGTTCTGTTCTGTTCTGTTCTGTTTGCTTTATTGGGGCCGTCTCGATACGATCGATGCTTTGTTTACTCAAGGCTTTAACGATTGGGCTGCGAATCGTAGATTAGCAGATGGCCCCCACACAATTTATGAGATATCTACATATACTATATGTATGTACAACGAATAAATACACAATGAATAGTATTTTGTATAAGTAGAGAAGCGACATTGCAGTGGAAAAAAACTTAACAAAAACAAGGAAAACTTGAAGGAAAGATATAAAGAAAGATCTTTTCTTCTCAACCGCAAAAAATTCGAATTTAATTGCGAAAATTCAAGGTCTCTTTCCCCCCACATGCGATTGTTTACTTGATTGGTTTTCACAATTACCATAATTAAATGAGTCCCAGCCCCAGCCCCAGCCACAAATCAAATTCCAGTTCCCTGTAGAAGCAAACAGAGGAGCAGAGACTTATTCTTCATTTAGTTAGCAGCTTTTATTAAACAGAACCTACGAACCCAATAAGGTTCTTCCCCAATTCTGTGGCAATAACTGGAGCATGTACACAGGGGGATTTTTTTTCCTCTCACAAAAGAAAAACATGTGGCAAACAAATGTCGAAAGGTATTTCGAAAAAAAGTACCCCCAAGTGTATGCCAAAATCTGAACGGAATCGGAATTGCTTCAGTTGTTCATTCGAAACGATCGGAGGATGTTGAATAGTTCGCTCGCGCCGAGTTGCAGCAAGTGCGGGAAGTTTATTGCACCGATCCACAGTAGAATCGAGTGTGATAATGGTGTCCTATGTGGGGGTCTGTTTCACAGACAGTGCACGGGCCTGAGCGAAGAGCAGCTTAAACTGCTGGAGACAATCAGCAATTTGAGCTGGCGCTGTGATGCGTGTCTGGGTAGTGCCCAGAATCAGAATCAGAGTTCGTTGAGGTTGAGCAAATGGCTGGAGCAGAGTCTCAGGCAGCATGAGAAAAGATTGGAGGTGTTAGAGCAGCGTAAGGGACAAACACAAAACCTTTGAAATTTAAATCTCTCTTCACGTTGACCCCTTCATTTCTTGTAGGTTCGAAGCTTGATGATCCTGGTCAGCAGGCGCCCATACTCTGTCCGTATATGCCAAATACCATAAGTCGCAAGGCCATCAGCATTACGGTGGCATTCGTATTGTTGACCACACTATTGGGCATCATATTGGCCACCACAACGAACCTATTTGGCAAGACATTGAACAAAAGTAAGCTCGGTGATGTTCTCGACGAGTCCAGATTAAATATTCCAATCAATTCAACAATAGGTACAGTTTCTTTTGTCCTCAAATTGAGTTTATTTGTGCTTTTCAATAACCTCCCGCCAACACCCCAGCATTCTCCGTTCTTGCATGTCTAACAAACTCAGAAACATACTAAAACCCACACATATGTAGACATTGGTGGACATTAACATAACATTAACATATCTACATTAAACTGCTATCGCGCGTAACTGTACTGTACCGGAACAGTGTTGTGAAGTGAAACAAAAAGTACTCATAACTGAGAGTGTGTTACCTAAGTTAAATTGAATGGAATATGAAGAGAGAGAGTGAAATCTCGGCATCGGTATCATTTCTAACCTACGATACTTTCCCCATATGCAGCCAACTTTGATGTCATCGATAATGGCACCCTAGTGATGCTCAAAGTGGCCGAATGGGGTGGCAGGCCACCCAAGACCACTCTAGATCCCTTGGAGCTGCCCGTTCATCGTGTGATCATCTCACACACCGCCGCCGAGGGCTGCGAATCGAGGGTAAGTCCATTTCACAGGGTATTCCATCATTTTTTTTAACGTGTGCTGTTGCCTCCCCTACCATCCCTCTCCCATCCCCAAGGAGATCTGCTCGAATCGCACGCAGGTCGTGCAGGACTTTCACATGGACAGCTGGGGCTGGGATCATGTTGGCTATAACTTTCTGGTGGGCGGCGATGGACGCGTCTACGAGGGACGTGGCTGGGATCGTGTGGGTGCCCACACCAAGGGCTACAACAAAGGCAGCATAGGCATCTCCTTCATTGGCACGTTTACGACCATCAGGCCAGCGGAAAGGCAGCTCAAGGCCTGCCAACTCCTCATTGGCGAGGGAGTGCGACTCAAGATGTTGGCGCCCGACTTTCGGCTGTACGGACATCGACAGCTGAGCGCCACCGAGAGTCCCGGCGAGGAGCTATACAAGATCATCCAGAAGTGGCCACATTGGTCGCACGAGATCTAAGCTCTCAGATTTAAGTTAATGTTAAGTTTTTGTTTAATGGAATGGCATATGTATTATCTATGTTGAATAAGAGTCTATATACACAAACACATACACAAGGAAAACCCCCATTGCATTTTCATTTCCACCATTCATTCCGTTACCTGTCGACACCTGTTCTCGTCGGTCAAAAGTGTCCAAAAGTGTTGCCTAAAGTTGAGTTGAATGGAATATCTGACATGTATGTACTGTACTTAACACTGCTCTACGAATCCCCAGCTACTAATGATGATCTCTCTATATCTCTGCTGTAGTTGAAGGTGATATTGTGATGGATGGAGATCTAGAGATAATAAAGATCAAGGACTGGGGCGGCATGCCAACGAGAGGTAAGCCCGAGATGCTCGATCTGCCCGTTTCCCGTGTGATTATCTCTCACACCGCCTCCGAGGGCTGTGAATCGCGGGTGAGTGGCACTGTCGACGTCTCAAGGACTTCCACTTGATATCTCTGCCTTGCAGGAAGTCTGCTCGTATCGGGCACGAGTGACCCAAAGCTATCACATGGATAGCTTCGATTGGATTCAGGTGGGCTACAATTTCATGGTGGGCGGTGATGGTCGCGTCTACGAGGGACGCGGCTGGGACATTCAGGGCGCACACGCGCTGCGATACAACACGGACAGCATTGGCATCACTTTTTTGGGTAGTTTTGAGAAAATAAAGCCGACAATGGCCCAACTTCGAGCGTGTCAGCTGCTCATTGAGGAGGGAGTACGACTCAAAAAGCTGAAGCCGGACTACAAGCTCTATGGACATCGCCAGCTGGTGGCCACCAAGAGTCCCGGCGATGAGGCCTACAAGATAATACAGACGTGGCCGCACTGGGAAGATGAAACAAGGCCAAAGAAAAATGTGCTATAAATATAATATAATTATATTTGTATTTAATCAAAGAAAATCTAATAAAGAATTAAAAAAAAATACAAAAATTGTGTTATCCAATACTATTTATAAACGATAAATAACGAATACTATTTAAAAACGGTAAAACCCTAACCAACACTAGTTACTAGCGGTAAAACCTAACAAACATTAGTTACAAACGGTAAAACCTAACCAACACTAGTTTCGAACGTTAATCCCTAACAAAGACTAGTTCCTTAAGGTAAACTCTAACCAACACCAGTTTCTAACCTCAATTCCTAATCAATACTAGTTCCCAATTGTAAACTCTAACCAACACTTTCATTAATTTAACTACACTGAAGCATGAGTAGTACCCTGCGCACCCCCGCACCGACGCTTTCCAACACTAATTACCATTAAAATTTCATTAATTCATTCGCTAATCAAAAAACCCCAAACTTTCTCTACCGTTATTCATTTCTTCAGATCAAGACAACATTGGCGGCGGCCTAATCCTGCGTTTTGTACACCGTCAGGCCTGGCTGGCCCAACCGCCGCAGAAGACCCTGCCCGATCTCACGCTGCCCGTCTCCCTGGTCATCGTTCTGCCCACCAATTCGGACAACTGCAGCACCCAGGCCCAGTGTGTGCTGCGCGTGCGCCTGCGCCAGACCTTCGACATTGAGTCGCTGCAGGAGGACGACATTGCCTTCAACTTTGTGATTGGTGGCGATGG
Organism: Drosophila bifasciata; assembly: GCA_009664405.1. Lineage (NCBI taxonomy): Eukaryota > Metazoa > Arthropoda > Insecta > Diptera > Drosophilidae > Drosophila > Drosophila bifasciata. The sequence goes on from CM019043.1 coordinate 45,230,702, forward strand.
CAATGTCTACGTGGGTCGTGGCTGGGACCAGGTGGGCGCCCACATGAGTGGCTACAATGCCAAGAGCCTGAGCTTCGCGTACATCGGCTCGTTCCAGAACCAGAAACCGTCGGCCAAGCAGCTCAGCGTCACCCGCCTGCTGCTGGAGCGCGGCCTCAGTCTGGGAAAGATCGCACCCAATTACCGTCTGACGGGGGGCAGCAAACTGGAGCCCAGCATCACGGAATACAAGGCCGAGCAACTGTACCAGAGCTTTGCCAATTTCACACACTGGTCGTGATTAGTTTAAGTCCGTTACCTAGCACTATTAAGAGCAGATTTGATATTGTAAAATAGTTTCTCCCCCACTCTCCTTCTTGAATGTATGTGGCATATGTATATAAGATTTAGCTAGACTTACGATTCGCTCGAAATCTGATGAAAATGTGATATTATATGAAAAGCAAAAGCAAATGCAAAAATCGATTAATTAGACGTGTTTCAATCAAATGGGGATGACCCACATGCGGGGATCGCATGAAACGGCCGGCCTGAAACCCTGCCTGATAATGAGCAGCAAAGAATTCGCAGATTTCGCTGTGGAAAACGTGACTTAATTGCCGTTTCATTGTGGGCTTCGACTTGCCATCATCTACGCAGCATTTGAAAGCAGTTTGTAAACGCCCCATCATACCAAAGGGGATTCCCATTTCCTCAGCCTCTAATCTGGCTGTTTAGAGAGCGCCAGATCGATCTCTTGTGGCGCGTCTTCAAAGTGGGCGGCGTTTAGAGTTCGCTCAACTTTTGGTTAAAACACCCTATACTGTCTGTCGGAGAGCTTTTTATGGCAAGAGACATACATACAAATATATAATGTGAATATATATATAAGACTATGTATAACTTATCAAAAAGCTCTTTATGCCATCTTGGCGCTGCCACGGCGCAGTTCAGAGCCGGGGATTTTTTCCATCTGCCAACAGTAAGAGCAAAAAAAAAAACCCCAAATCGAACAGAACTTGTTAGAGATCAACAACAAGTGGTTCCCGCTCAGAGATCTGGTTGGTTTAGTTTCCGTCGTGCCGTTGCCTGGAGTAGACCACAAAATGCTGCCGAAACCCGAGCAAAGTAATCTCGAAACTGAGCGCAATGCGATCAAAAATGTTAAGAGATTCCCCAGGGAACTGATCTTCCTGTGTGTTTTCCTACTAATGCTGGTGGCCCTGGCTGCCGGCTACTCCTATTGGATGATGTGTGAGTGGAACTGAATCTAAAGAGTCTAAGGAACACATTTATTAATAATTACATATACATATATCTGGGGGGGTTAGGCCATTCCGGAATGAATTTAAACAAAAACCTGCACATACTCGACCGCAGTGAGTGGCAGGGGGAACCACCGAGCGACAAATATGAACACCTCAAGCTACCCATATCGAATGTAATCATCAGTCACACGGCCACCGAGGGATGCGAGACAGAAGTGAGTACCGAAAGATAGTTCCTTTTTCGTTGAATGAATCCCATACCGAACTTTCCGTAGGAGATTTGCATCTATCGCATGCAGACCATACAGGGCTTTCACATGAAATCCCTCGGCTGGCTGGACATTGGCTATAACTTTCTGGTGGGCGGCGATGGGCAGATCTATGTGGGACGTGGCTGGCATGGCCAGGGCAGGCATGTGCGCGGCTATAATGCCGTGTCCATAAGCATTGCCTTCATTGGCACCTTTGTGAATGTGGAGCCGCCAGTGCGACAAGTGGAGGCGGCCAAGCGTCTGATGGCCGAGGGCGTGCGCCTGCACAAGCTGCATCCGGACTACCACATCTATGCACATCGCCAGCTCAGTCCCACCGAGAGTCCCGGCCAGAAGCTCTTCGAGATGATCAAGCACTGGCCCCGCTGGACACAGGATGTGACGCAATGTACGCATATCCAATGACATCTTATTCTTACTGGCTAACTAATCTTCCTTCCTGATTTAAGTGCGCTTGCTTGGAAATGACACACTGAAGTTCGTCACACGCGCCTACTGGCTGGCCCAGCCGCCTGGGCGACCACTGCCTCCCTGAACCTGCCCGTGGCAAGCGTGCGCTTTGTGGCCACTGTATCGCCCGCTTGCATCACCCAGGCAGAGTGCGTTTTTCGTGTGCGACTGCTCCAGACGTTTCACATCGAGAGCAGCGGCTACACGGACATCAACTACAATTTTGTGATTGCCGGCGACACGAACATCTACGAGGGCAGGGGTTGGGATCAAAGCTGCGAGACAGCTGCGGAGGATCACTCCGCCACACCAAATGAGCTGGTTGTGGGTTTTGTAGGCAACTCAGCTAGCAACAAGAAGCTGGCCCTGGAACTCATAGAACAAGGCATCAAGTGGGGTCACATAAGCAAAACTACACACTCATAGACAACACAACATAGAATACAGGAAGCAGGGAAACGGGCAAGGATTACCAGTGCCATCTATCAAGTGATACTAGACTTAAGCACCATCCATCTATCTCTTTGACTTACATACGTACTTATTATAGAAATAAACATGCCTTTAATGAGTGATTTTGTAACAGCTTCTCGTTTGAACTTTCGACTACAATTCTAACAATTAGTTTTTTGAAAGCAAATATTTAAAATGTTAGCTTAACGATATATACAGAACGATCGACGGGCAGGATACACTTTGTGCTCACACAACAATTTGGCTAACAGGTGAAATTCGTTATTCGAAAAATTTGAAACTTTTTCCTCCAGTAAACTGTTGTCCTCCTACTACTACATAAAACTTAGAAAATTACACTACACATATAATGAGACAGACAGAACAGCATCCAATTGCACTACCAATTCCAGGTTATAGGTTCCACTTGGGGTTTAGATTACTGGGGTATTAGATTAATGGTCCAGAATGCGCATATTGCCCGAGACAATCTTGTTCTCCAGTATGGCCCCAGCGGGTATATCAATACGATCGCCATGATTGGCAATGATGATCACAGTGCCCTGTCGGGGGGGACAAAGAATATCGAAAATAAGTCGTGGATAAGCCAAAGAAAACTTACGACAAACTTACCCTCAAGGAAACGCCACGGCCAAAGGTTACATCTCCACTGACCGTCAAGTGATCCAGCTCAATAATGTCGGGTATGTTGGCAAAGCGACCCAGAAATTCCTTCACCTTGGAGAAATGATTCTCGCCCAGCTTCACCAGCGGCGTGGTGGGGAACATGCGCTGCGGCGACATCACCAGGCTGCCGTTCTTCAGCGTATACAGATTGGACATGACCAGCAGCAGATCGGAGGATTTCTTCACGGGCAAGAACCGGGAACGTGGCACATTGATGCCAATGGCGCCATCAAAGCACTTCATGGCCGAACCCACAGCCGTCTCCAGCTGAATGACACGCAGACCCGTCTCCAGCGTCTTGTTGTTCACAATAATCTCCATGCTCAGGGTGCGCTCCCGCAAGACACGCTCGATGGCTGCACACCAAAGAAAATGAAGCCGCATTTTAGGCATTCAAAACAAAAGATAAATGATTATGGAATACATACATGCTAGATTGGCCCAAATGTTGTTGGTGTTGAAGAACTTGAAGGTCTTCACCGATTTAAAGTCATCCACATGCTCTGGCGGCACTTGGGCGATTTCCAGCAGCCGCAGCTTATTCTCAAACTGAATGAGAGTGCCACCCTGTGGAATGAGGGAAAAAACAGACGCACGGATTAGTCAGACTTTCCCCAACATTCATTCCATAATCTGTACGCACCTTGACATCAGCACGTGTCTTGTCGGTAACTTCCATGACGAACTCCACTGGGGTGCTGGCCCGCTCCTCGCCCACCAGCTTATTGAGTATATTCAGATCGACGGTGGCGCCCAGATTGTCAATGTTTGAGAGGAAACAGTACTCGCGTCCCTCCTCGATGAACTTCTTCAGCAGTCCAGAGTTACGGAAAGTATCATAAAAGTCACCATGACCAGGTGGGTACCAACTAAAAGGGGAGAAAGGGGAATTTTCTTAGTTAAAAGGTACAACAAATTCGACAAAAAAGTTTATGCCTTACGCCTCCATATCCTTTTCCACATCAAAGTCCTTGGCCACGGGCAGAAAATGCTCGCGACTGATACGCGGAAAGCAGCTCTGATTGAAGGTGTGTATCTGCACGCGGAATCCCTTATATTTGCGCACAATCTTCTCGGTATCCTCGTCGGTGTTGAAGGAGTTCATCAGCACCAGCGGCACATTGGCATCGTAGGTCTTGTTCAGATGCTCGATCTGCTGCACTGTCAGATCCAAGAATGTCAAATCGGAACGCACGGGAATCACACTCTTGGGCCCGTGGCAGCCCATGGAGGTGCCCAGGCCGCCGTTCAGCTTAATGACCACCAATTTGTCCAGCATATTGCGTATCTAACGGAGGCATAAAAGGCACATTAGTTACAGCAAAGACGATGGCCTCTCTGCGGCCAAGAGAGAGTTTTGTTTGTGTTAGAGAGCAACAAGGAATTGGTTAAGCTGCAGTGAGAGCCGAATTTCATTAGGGTTTTAGTACTACAGCGTGTTCTAGTTACAAAACTAAACTAAAGGAATATAATCAACAACTAAGAAAGCGCCCAAAAGCCCCATAAGAGTTAGATTTTTGCGAGCAGAGCTCCCAGTACAGAGAGAGATAGAGCGAAGCGTAGAAAGAGATTTGTTTAAGGGTAAGGTTAAACGCTTTTTACCTCATTCTTCTATATATATTTATACATATAAATATTGTGTATTGGCCAGATATTAGCCAGAGGATTTGCCGCAGATTATTGTGGCAACAATGGGTATTCAAAATCATTTCAGTAATCAGTTTTCAAATCAAAGAAACATGAAAAAATATGCAAATTAAAATGGGGTTAACATCTTCATTTCCGTTCTGTTTTAGTTTCTAGATTCTGTGGGTGATTTCTTGTAGTTTTTCTCTTTTTTTTTTTGTGGGTGTTAAGAGGGGACCTGCTGCCTACCTGCTCTTTGTTTGGCGACTTGAGGTTCGAATAGTTCATCACAGCATTCTCTGGCAGCTTCTGGATCTTGTTCCAGTCCAAGGCGGGACCCTCTAAAAGTAAATAAGCATTAGAAAGGGCGGTCGGGCGTGCCAAAACACAACTTACCCTCCTGCAGAAAGCGTCCAAAGAGATCCGCAAAGCGTCCCATCTCCGCCTGTAGGGCTGGACGACGCACCTGCTCCGCTGTCTGCAGCAGCCGGTCCACATCGTTCTCCAGCAGCCGCAGGGCATCCCGCTTGGTCACCTCATGGAACTCCTTCGAGTCGGAGGGCACACGCTGATGGCCACGCACCTGAAAAACATGAACCAGAGTACTATAGATAGAGTTTTTTACACTTGGCGAAACTTTCGTGACAAATCGCTTAAGGCAGGCAGCAAAGCGCATCGAAGGCACTCAAGTGACGACAATCACAGAGGAAATTCAGCGGCTTCTGCTTTCGTAAGCCTCCAATTAGAGGGAGCTTGTGCTCCCTCATCCAGACGATGGCTGTGCTAAAGACCTCCACAGTATTCCCCGAAACCTCGCGATGACAAGTCGCTGGCTATTTTGCGCCTACTGCTGCTCTATGTGGGCGCCCAGGAGGCCCTGGCTGCCAGCACCGTTATGGATAACTTTGGTGATGGCTTGAAGATGGCCGGACAAATGTTTGGCATCAACACGGCCGCCGATGTGGCCAATCTGGTGGCCAAGGCATTCTCGGGGAACGCCGCCAAGGGCAATGCTCCCGGATGGATGAGCATACTGCAGAACGGCTTCCAGCCACCACAGGATCAGTCGGAGCAGCAGTCGGCAGAGCCAGAGAATGCCCAGGAAGAGCCGCCGCAGCAGCAGGATGACAACACTCGAAGGCCTCCCTTTATGGCCAACTTCGATAGCGGCCAACTGCTGACAAATATGCTGCGAATGGTGGGCTTTGATGCCCGCAAACTGGGAGCTCTGGCGCTCAATGCACTCATCATGATTGCCCAGGCGGTATGTGTTATGTGGACTCGAGAGATACATCCACAAAATGTAGCTCCATTTTTGTTCTTGTTTGGAATTTCTGATTACAGATTGGCAGTACTCTGATGCAGGCAACAAGCGGTGGTGGAGGAGGCGTCGGAAATTTCGGTGCTGCCTTCGAGGGCCCCGAGGCGCTGTACGAACCAAATGCGCATCAGCCGCGTTCTTTTTCCCTCGGTTCACCCATAGATTGGTTTCTCCAGCGACCCGGGGGGCACAGCAAACGGCTGCTGGGCCGCATAATGGACAAGGAACTGCCCGAGCGCATACTGGACATGATCGAGGCCAAGGAGGACCGAGAGACGGGCAACGAGGCCGGCTGCCTGAAGATGCTCATGTGCAAGAGCAAGCCCATTATCTGGGGCATGCAGAATTCCCTAAAGAAGCGTCTGGCTGGGGAGCCGGAGCTACCTGAGGAGCAGGACAATCACAGCTACTTCAACAAGGGAATATTCTTCAAGTATCTGCCCAGCCTGAAGGACTTCAAGGAGCACAGTGCCGACTGTGAGACGCGTTTCTCCGAGGAATGCCCCAGAAATGCAACAACGAACGAGTACTAATATTTTTTTTTCCAATGGAAACCTATTCTAAAAATAACATAAATCAAATCAAGAGAATCCAATTGGTTCATCAATAAATACGCCGAATATTTAGCTATTTATATGTATGTATAATGAGCTTTGACATTGGAACATTTTTGTTTTGAAGGATGATCCCAGAGATAGGGCACCGGATTCTACTCCGTAATTGGTTCACCAGTGTCTGGCGTAATGTACCATGAAACGACCTCTAGGTCTGGTGCAATTTCCTTGTGTAACGTTTAGCTTTGGGGGATTTGATAGCTCTAATCTCAATCTGCTCTGTGCAATTTCAAACATCATCATGGCTTTTATAATTCCACTCCTATATGTAATCTATATAGTTCATAATCAGGGTGACATTCCTACGTCACGTATACGCCCAATCAACGTCTACATACGTGTTTCTGATAATCAAATTTCATCGATAAGATCTAACATATGTAGGTACAATATTTCGTGAATTTCATTTCGATTGCATTGATTCTTGTTCATGTTAGAACCCGATCGAAACCCCGGTAGTTTTTCCAAGTTCTAGCCATAACCTTACCCAATTGTACATATGTTTTATACATATGTATGTAGTATGATCTCAACGTTTATGGCTACCTATTAATAATTATTTCAAAAAGCAACATGCAATCCATTAAAAGAATATTTACAGTCGCTGTGTATGTATGGGTGGTACGACCTTGAACTTCACCCACAAGGTTGTCCCTACATCTATCTTTAAAACGAACAAATACAAACACAAACAACACACGACTCCTAAGATAACCAAACAATTTGGCTTACAGTAAAAAAAATTTTTTGGCAAAAATTCCGTTTGAGGCCTGGCCCAGTGTCGTTCGTCAATCAGTCAATCCAAGAGAGTTGGGCGCAAAAAATGCAATCGAATTGTGCAAATACGATTGCTGCAATCGTTTTTATTTTGTTTTTTTTTTTTGTAACGAAATGATTACGCAAATTAATGGAGTGGAGTGAAAAACAAGTGACACGCCTATGGCGCCCAAGATGGCAGACGATTGCAAGGGGTTTATTTTTATAACACACAATAATGCTGATGCTAATGATGAGCAATCTCTGCGATAAGACAATGTCAGAGGGCAGGTGTTTGAACTTCGACAAGGTCAGCACATGCTCAAGATAATTGGCCAACGTTGATGCTGCCTGCTACTGATGCTTTTGCTACCCTCTGTCTCCTCTGTCTCTGCCTTTTGGGCAGCTACTCTGTTCGTGTGCAGCTCGGAGAAGTCTTGTGCATTCCATCATCGGCATTTTTATATATGTATCTGTGTGGTTATTGATCCCCACACAAGCACAGAGCCTGGAGCACAAGCACAGCTGTTTTTTTTTCGGCAGGCAGGCCCTCTAAAACACTCGACATACACCAACCATCGTCTGAGGATTCGGTAATTAAAGTAAATTATACGATTTTGCTTGTGTTCTCTTTGTCTGCTTTGAGATAAGATACGAAAGTGCTTTCGAGACAGGCAACTCATTTCTCTTACAGAACACATAATTCTTACAAACGGAAGTTTGAACGTCAAACATTATTTGAATGCTTTTCATAGATCGAAATTGCCGAAAACTGTTACCAACGAGAGTCTTCTTTGTTCATAAAGAATGTAGGAAACAAGATCTGTTGACAAACGGTAGCTGTCCGGAAATGATCCCAAAACCTCCGCAGAAATTTCACTTTTCCATCAAAAGAATAACTATTTTTGGTTCTTATCAAACAAGTTCGTTTCGATAAGCACTTGAAAAGAGTTTACACCTTCATAACGATTATGTGGCTCATTAATGTCTCGGTCTCGAACTTGGCCCAAATATCGTCTTACGAAGGGTGTTTTCGTTTTGAATTTGAGAACTTACACCGGCACGCTGAAGCAAAACATCAATGGGCCTGATGCCAGATGTCATTTAAACGGTTCCAAAAGAAAACACTTGCGAATAAAACACGGGGTTGTTTTTATTAAATTTTTTTGTTAATTGTTATATTTTTTTTTTGCACTTGAGAAACGCGCGCGTTTATTGTCGCTAGTGTGAGTTGAGCGGAAAAACAGCGGGAAGAACAGCAGAAAACAGCAGAGAAACAAGCACAGAACGACAGAACGAAGCGCGCTGGTCGAGTGTGCAATTGAAAATAAAGCTAGGGTTCCATTTGAATTTCAATTTCAATACGGAATTTTTCAAAACGCGTACGGGCGGCAGAAACAGCAACAGCAACAGCGACAGCGCCAGCGATGGACGCGAAAAAAGCAACAAGTGATAGCAAGCTGCTTTTTCTGTTTGACTGTGTGTGTGCGTGTGTGTGTGAGTGCGTGTGTGTCAAGTGCTGAGCAAAACAAAAAAAAACCAAGCCAACAAAACCAACAAAGCGCCGGCCAAGGTATATTGTCATGTAAGGTAAGTATGAACCCAGGAAATCGTCTTGGGAGCCTATGCACCTGAATGAGCAGATCACTTATTGTACTCAGAGAGGTGCGATCGCCATACCCTTCAACTATTATAGCTTGGCGGCGGCTAGCACTTAATGAGCACAGCAGAAAAGATAAGAGAGGGCACGTAGTGGTCAAGTGGGAGGCGAACAGCACGAAGAAGATGAACCTTAAGAGGAAGGAAAATAAATATGAAGAAGCAACAGTATGAGAGTATGAAATGTAATCAGCGGCATTAGAAGGGAGTGAGGGGAGACCCAATATCCGCGGGCACTTATCATCATCACACACTCACGCATGTATAGAACTCTAACGGAACTGCTAAACAATCTAGTCTGCTAGTGGTCTATCGTATCATATCAGAAGGAGTTATCAGCAATGTCCCACACATATATTGATGATGACATTGTATTTTGTGGGCCAGTTGATAAGACATACATAGTCGTATTATATGTGTATTATCATATTTTTCTCGACCAATTATGGTCGAGTCATAACGGTTTGGCCAATGTTGGGCCCCCCAAAAAAAAAAACAAACAGACACACTGGCACATACACGCACACACACACACACCCTGTCGAAAACACAGCTGTGCGACACATGCCAGTACTTGGCGACGCCGCTAAAGGGAGGTCACTTGAAGGTTAACGTTAAGCAAATGCAAGAGTCTCATAAAAGGGGAGACAAAACCAGTCAGAGAGTCGCCAAGTCAATAGGGCAACGTTACCTGATAACCGGAGAAGCGGGGTGCCTATAAATAGAGCCCATGGAACCGGCAAAAATTTGTTGCATCCACTGGAATGCAGGAATGCACTCACCAACACAAGCGCAGAAAATCGGAGAAGAGAGAAAGAGGGAGAGAGAAGAGCCTGCTCGGGGCCGGAAATGTTGACCCAAAACTACTCACCTTTCCTTCTTGGGGCACATCCAACATTTTGATTTATATTTTTGTAAGGGTCACCAAAAGATTTTTTAATTAAGCGTCGATAAAAAGTTATCTCTTAATTTTGCACTTAAACACACACACGGACACGGAACAAAGTGCGCGCCCTTACACCAACACACTCGCACCAGAAAGATAAAGAGAGACCGACGGATCGCGTATAAATCCCAATTAAGCCACGCAATGCTTTTATAGCATAAACTGTTGTTCTTTCGCAAAGATTTACGTCTGCAGCGTTGGGGCCAAGATACAACAAGAACAAGAAAGATATTAATTTATTTTAATTTGCGTCGCGTTTGTTCTCTGCTGGCAGGTGGATCAGCTGCTGCGCTTAACAGCACGCTGCTATACTCGTGTCGATAGCTTTTGCAGCCCTGGCTGTCAGCTGGTGAAAATGACACACCAAAACAAAGCGTAGAAGAAGAAAATAAAAACTACGCAAAAACAAAACACAAAGAATAGAAAAGAAGCCCTATTTTGTTGAACACATACAAAAACATATTAAAACCGACATGGGTCTGTGCCTATCCTGCTGCGGCAACAGTGCCGAGGAAACCAATCTGATGCCATCGCCGGTGGGACAGCAGAATAAGCTGGAAGCGATTTACAGACCATATTGAAACGGTTTCTTTCCAGGAGGAGCGACGTCAACAGCAGCTGGACGCCGCGGAAAAGCGTCGCCAGGAGAACGAATCGCGTGGCATCAGGAATCCCGAGAATGTGCGTAGACAGCAGCAGAAGGCGTTGGAGCAGGAACGCCGCGAGCGGGAGGCGGAACGCCAGGGCCAGGCACAGCCCACACTGAAGGTGAATCATTCCACTCCAACTATCAAATCCCCCCTACTTATCCTAATGTGTTCCATCTTTCAGTGGCAAACTACGTAAGGTTACAGTGAATGACATACCCCACCCCCACCTACCGCAGCTGCCTGCACTGTCCGGCTGCTTCTAAAGCGCCGTTCATCTGTTTTTGTTATCGATGTTATCCGGGCTACGCGGTACCAGGGTACATTCCTTTTGTATATCTTTATATATTGTATGTATGTATATTTGTTAGCCATGTTTATACCTTATCTATTGTATATTTACACACACACACACACGACTACGCTTGCGTCCAACTTCGAAGCACACTTCAAGTTGTTTTTAAAAAAGCGTTAAACTGTGTACCAAAAAATTTTGCCACCAAAAATAAAAGACAACACGAAAATTTCAATTAAAATTTCAGGGGGATTCTCAGTAAGGAATTTGTAGATATCAATAAATATAAAAGAAAAAGCATTTTCAGATTAGCAGTTATTAAAAGTAGGAAGTTCATTCGAAAGAATTAAAACATAAAACTAAATAAAGATGGAAAATAAAATGCTTTATATAATACATTAACGAAAAGCCTAATAAAAATCGTAAAATGTTCTTAAACTCACTTCTCATATAGGGCATTAATTCCCTTATTTTCCCTTCCAAAAACCCATTAAACATTCCGTATTTTACATTTTCTATGCATTTATTAAGGAAATTATTTAATTGAAAATATCAAACCACATGGAATCAAAAGATAAAGTTAAAACCTTAATAATAATATTATTAATGATGCATAAAAAAAGAAGTAAAAATTTCCTTTCTATATAGATTTCTTGTCCCTTATGAAGAGATCTCGTGTCCGTTAATGCATTCCCCGTCGAGAGATCTCCTCCAGTATATTTGCATGTTCCACTTTATTTACACGTTTTTGTTTTGTTTTGTTTTTTTTAGTAAAATAATAAAAAATATATAACTTTGCTTTATGCGATATATGTATGTGTCCCGAAATTAAAAGTAGAATTAAACTTAAGTGTACATTTTTTGAACCATTATATCCTTTAGTGGATCTCGTGCTTCCACTTGTCGCGTGCCTCGAGCTTCGCCTCCGGCACCAGGGAGCTCTTGGCCCCGCCCAGGATGTTCGTTGTGGCCTGTGTGGCGAGTACGGCGGGGCAGACGACCAGCTGAGGGATCTGCCGCACAACAGCGCCTACGGCACCGCTGTAGCCCTTCTGGTCGTGCTCCGTCATGGCCGCCTCGATCAGCGTGTTGGCCGAGTCGTTGATGCCCTCCTTGACGATGGTGTAGGCATTGGCCACGCCCTCGCGCAGATCCTTGGGCCTGCCCTGTCGCTTCTTCTTGCCGCGCTTCGTGTGCCGCTTCTTGAGGGACGGACCCGCCGACAGCATATCGAAGGTGGTCTCCGCCGTGAACTGCAGCAGATGGATGATGCGCGACGTGATCTCCAGAGCCGCAAGGGCTGTGCGTGCCGTGAAACTCTGGGCACCCAGCTGGAAGCCGCGAATGATGCGACCGTCCTTGTTGTACTGCTCGATGGGCAGCCGGAAGAGGTCGTAAACGCCTTGGAACAGCTGCAGCACCGCATTGGTGGGCCCAATGCCGCTCAGAATGTTCGGCAGCTGGTTGCGTTTGATGTCCTTCAGCCACTCCTTGCAGAGGAACTCGCAGAGCTTGTTCCAGCCCAGGATGCCGCGACGGTTGACGATCTCCCGCAGACAGATGCCCGAGCCCTGGAGCTGCGCCAGGCCCATAATGAGGCCCGTGATGGGGCCACGCGACAGTTCGATCCTACGGCCATGGTAGTCGAAGCAGATGGGCAGAGCGGGGCTGAAGATCACCTCGCGGAAGTAGACGGGCGCCGACTCCCCACCCAAAGGATCATCCTCCAGCTCGGCCGTGCTGTCCTTGCCCTCGTCGATGAGCACATCGAGATTCCTCTCCACAATCTCCCTCGCCTCCAGATCCTGCAGGGCATCGGACATTTTGTTCACCGACATGACGGGCATGTCGGAGGAGGTGTTGACCTCCATTTTGGCATTCGCAGGGGCACTGGGACTGGAGGAGTTTTTGAACAGCGCCGAAAAGAAGTCCTCCAGAAAGAGCAGCGTATCCTGATCGATGTTCAGCTTGATGGGCAGAATGGACACGCGCAGGAGCACTCCTCGGCGGTGCTCTTCTGTGGATTGGGACGCACATTCAGGGCCTTCACAATGACCATGTTCTCGTCGGGCCGACGGGCTATGTTGCTGATGTTCGGATGGTAAAGGAACTTGTTGATGTCCGACGAGCGCAGGCGGTCGCGTATCTCGATTTCCGAGACGAGCAGCACCTGCCGCGAGGAGTATATGGAGCTGAGGGGATAGGCCTCGTAGGAGAAGCGAATCTTCGACAGCTGAATCTCCACCAGCACATCCAGGTTCCTGCGCGAACCCTTTGGCTCCTTGGGCAGACCAGCGCCCTTCTTGGATGCCTTTTGCTCGCCCTGTGGCTGCGATACCCCGTACTTGTACGTGTCCGACATGTGTCCGTATCCAGTGTTCGGCGTCTTCTTTCTGCTGCTGTCACTAGTGGTTGGCTCGGGGAAATCCCTGCCGCCGTACAGGTGCCACGTGAAGGTCATCTCGCACAAAGTGTAGCTGCTCTCGGCAATGGGAAAGTTCGCCGGCGGCCGCAGCAGATCCACCTTCTCGTGGGGCAAACAGAAATGATTGTCCACAATCTGCAGCGGATCCTCGGACACGTAGACGTGCTTGACGCCAAACTTATCCATGCGCGAGATCTCATCGTCGTGAATGATGTCAAAATCGCGCTCCTCCATAAGTGGCGGGAGCAAATCCCCCAGCTCCTGCTGCACCTGTTGCAGGGGCTGCTCGAGCGTCTGATTGTAGTACGACTGAAGCATCACGTTCGACTCAAAGTCGACTATGTTGCAGATTGCTGGTGGGGTACTCTCCACAATCAGGGATATGCTCTGCATGTCGCCGGGTTCCTTCTTCTTTGCGGCAGCAGAGCTGACCTCGTCCTTCTTCTTCTTCTGCTGCTGCTGGTCTGCCTTCTCTTTGGGTTCGTCGGGAAAGTAGAAGATCTCGATGCCCTCCTCCTTGCCCGCCAGTTTGTTGTGCCTGGGCCCGGGCGTACACTGCACATCCATGACGGCATCGGCCATCAGTTTGTTCACATGATCCTGGGTCTGATCGTCGCACAACTGCTCCTCCTCGCTGGCCCTGGACTCCACAATCTTGCTCTCGTGGGCATCGAGGGAGCTGCTCTCCTCGGGCGAAACGAGATCCTTGTCGCTGGCCACATAGCCAATGAGCTGTGCCAGAGCCGCCGCCGAGTCGTAGCAGGTCTTCAGGTGCATGTCGTGAATGGAGGAGCGCAGATCCACCCTCGGCTGCTGCTTGTCATCCTCGTTCAGGCGGAAGGAGATGTTCAGCAGGCCCACATTCAACACGGGTATCAGGGGGCCATCGCAGGACGTCGTGTTGGTGCCCAAGCTGAGCACACAGTCCTCGCCAATCACGCGCAGGGTGCAACCGCTCATCGAGGAGACGATGTTGCTGCTCAGCGTACAGTAGCCAATGTCGATGAGCGCCCGATGGGGAAAGAACTTGGGCCGATAGTCGATGGCCGCATTCCACACGTGCAGCTGGATCTCGGAGACGAGAGCGAAGGGCACATACGCCTCGATGGGGAAGTCGGTGACGTCCATAAAGTCGAGCAACTGATTCAGCCAATTGTGCTCCGAGAAGGCGGGATGGTGCTGCAGTATGGCCCCATTGATGCCGAAGGACATCTTCATGCGCTTGATGCGCTTCTCCGGCTGCTTCTTGATCTCCGCCACCACAGAGAGCACCTCCTGCCGCTTCCTGCTGCTGGTCTGCTGCTGCTCCTGCTGCTGTTCCTGCTTGCCAAAATTATAGATTGTGGGCTGCAGATTGCCATCGAGATGATCGCTCCAGGCGAGCTGCAAATCCTGCTGAGTGTTGCCACAGTGAAGCGCCTCCACGTGGCTCAATTGAATGCAAAAGTAGCTGCGATTCTGATCGTTGTTCAGGCCATTGACGGTGAAGAGCTTCAGCTCTTTGATGTTCACCTGAAACTTGCCGCACTGCTGCGTTCGCAGCTGCGTCTCGGGATCCACAAAGTGTGAGAATAATATCAGGGAACCCTCCGCCACGAAGAGCTCAAAGGAGAAGGCGTCATCGTTGGGCAGCTGGGGACGGGAACTGGCACTGGGTTTGGCATGGGATTTGGGCAGCGTATTCTCGGCCATGGAGAAGTAAATGCTGCTCTCCATGGCACTGGTGCTCAGCAGGACACTCCTGTCGTATTTGTGCTTCTCCTCCAGGCTAGCCTCCTCCTCCTCCTCGTCGCTTTCGTTGTGCTTCTCCTGCTGCTGCTGCTGCTCCTCCTCCGCCGCATATTCGTAGTGGGACGAACGCGGCTCCCACATGAAGAGATCGCCATTGAGGCGATTGTAAATAAGTTCGTACATCTGCTTGGACTCCAGCACCACCTTGACCAGCGGCACATACACCGCGACCTTCAGCTTCGAGGACTGCGAGCAGCTCTGGCAAAAGTCATTGATCTCCTCCGTTTCGCCAGGCAGAAAGGAGTCCGTTTTATCCACACACCCATCCAGTCCCTCCACATTGGTGGTGTAGCCGAAGGTGCACTTGGAGCTGAATGGAGAGCGTCGCTTGGGCTTCTTGTTGTGATCCGTCGTGCGGTTGTCGTTGTTGTTCTCCCTGGGCTGCAGCACATCGATCTGGATCTTCTTGTTGTTCTTTTGATGGCACTTGAGCAGGGGCACGGCACTCTGTTTGGCCGCATCGCAGTAGAAGGCGTCCAGCTCCTCCGCCACAATGCTGATGTGTGTCCGCGAGGCAACCAACAGACTGCGGAACTCTAGGGCCAGGAAATCCTGGCGTACATGCTTCTGCCACCAGGGCAGCTTGTGCGGATCATTGGCCGCCCGCCCATCGACCACTGGGAATCGCAGATGTAGCCTCAAGTTGTCGCACTTCACTTGCACCTCCGTCAGACTGCCATCCTCTGCGCACGTCTCATGCTCCCCAGAGCTACCCAGCGCAAAGGGCGACTGGCCGAAGAGGGCGCCCAGTCGATCATAGATCGAGATATCCAGCTCGGCGGTGCACTCATCGAATATGCACTCGATCTTGTTGGTGCAGCGATTGTGGTTCTGCTTGAACAGGAACGACGAGCTCTGATTCAGCACAATCTCCGGCCGTATGTGGTAGCCATCGGGGCAGTTTCGCTGCCTGTCGAACTGTATCAGATGATCGATGGCATTGTCTAGGACCTCGCAAAAGTCGACAGCCGTCGCCGAGAGTGTCGTCTTTGAGGTGAGCTCCTGGAAGTAGCGCTGCTGGCTGCCGCTCACAATAATGGGCGCCGCCTTCACCAGCAAATAGTTGAGGTTCTCCATGGGCAGGTGGTTCTCCATCGACGTGTGGCTGCTGTTCTGGCGAAAGAACTGCTGCGCCGTCTGCGAGTAGCGCTGGTAGCTGGCGCTGTCGAACACACGCGTGTAGCTATCAATGCTCGCCGTGTTCTGGATCAGTATATCGTTGTGCAGGGCTATGCCAAAGATCTGGGAGATCTGTATCTTGAACTTGAGTATCTCGCCGGACTTTTCCGTGTAGCCCATCTCCTGCGGGGCATTGCTGCAGGAGGTGACCATGCTGGAGGCCGAATCGCACATCTTGCGCTGCGCATTGCGGGAGTATACGCTTCTGGTGGCGCCTCCAGCGCCAGCGCCATAGCTGGAGTACTCTGTGGGCTCTGTGGCCCAGTCGGCGTTCTGTGAGAGTATGCCCGTCATTTTGGTGGGCTCGCATGGCTGATATGGCTCGTTCGGCGGCGTTGTGGACTTGATGCTCTTGCAGCGTGTCTTGCGCAGCGTGTCCTTGGGCCGTTCGTTGTTGCTGAAGCCCTTGGAGATCTCGACGAGCAGGTGGATTTGCCGCGGGGTGAGTATAAAGTAAATGTCGTCCAGTATAATCTCCAGACTCACTTTGGGGCCCACAATGTTCTCCGTTTGCTTGATGTTGATCTGAATGTTCTGCGACCCCTTGAGCTCCACAATCTTGCAGAGCTGCTCGTACTGCATGGGTCCGCTCACCGAATGGATGTGGCTGTCCATGTCCAGCACCTCGGAGGTGTGTATGGTCAGGCCTTCGATGACCAGATTGTGCTTGGCAATCATTGGCAGCGTATTGAAGTTGGAGATGATGCTCTCGTCGTCATCGCCCGTCGTCTGGCTGCTGCTCAGATCCCCACCATGGGGATGGGGGCTCTCGTAGCCCGTTTTGTTCATGTAGTCGACGTGACTGGCCTGGAAGGACATCACCAGCTTCCTGTCCGACTGCGGCAGCAGGTACTCAATGTTGAGCGTTGTATTCGTCAGCTTGGCCTTGATGCGATTGAGCACATTGTCAATGGTCTCCGCAAACTTCTCCAGCCCAATGAGCGCGTTGTTGTGGTTGAGAAAGGGCACATCGTCGTCCACCTGCTTCATGCACTCCTCGGCCATTTGCATGGAGCTGCTCACCGACGACCACATCGACTCCAGCATGGTCGTGCCGCTCTGAAAGCGCGTCACCGGACGCAGCGTTATCGTCAAATTGGAGATCTCCAGCGAGCTGTCGTTGGTCATCAGAGCGTTCCAGGGCACGGCAACCGTCAGGCAGCCAATGTGTCCGGATACCACCTCAAAGGCCCAGCCCTGGTCCTCGAACAGGTCATTGAAGGCGTTCACCTTGAGCGAAATATTCTCCACGACGGCCCTGCCATTGTACAGATCCACCTTCAGCTGCTCCAAGTTCAGATTATTCTCAAAGAATTGACCCAAATAACGCTGCAGCAGGTATCTGCACATCTTTGTCTTTAGCCCATCCCAGGGATTGAACCACGACATGCTGCTGCTGGCCTGGTCGATCGCTTAGTCGCAGTTGTTTTTCTGCCCTTCTGCGTTGTATTTTTTTTCAGTCCAGTCCAACAACCACACACGCACACGCAGTCAGATCTTTGTTATTGTTCGCCTCGTCGTCGCTCAAAAACGGAAATGGGAAATCACAGCGGAAGTTTTGTGGCGATAACTGGGCGTTACAGCGCAAATCACTTGCATCTTAATGTTTAATTGGGATTAATATTCATCTGGGTCAGGGTGGCTGCAATGAAAGAGGGCCTTAGCAGCACGCAAATGTGAAAAAATTGCGTTTAAAAATCACCAGCACAACAGCAACACCCGAGGCAGCTTCTTGTTTTGTTGTCAGTGATGGGCGGCCATCGATGATTTAGCACTCGATATAAATCACTGTCAATCAATCGTTTATGAAGGGTAGGGCAGAATAGGGTAAAAATATTCGAAAATAATTCAATTAGTTATGTATTGTCTGACTCTTCTTTTATACATACATCAATTAATTGTTATAAATTATTTATAGTATTGCGAGTAACAACAGCATTTACCTGTTGATACGCTGCTTTAAAGCGTGATTTTGCTGGGCATAACCACAGACAAACATTTATATATTTTTCATTTACCTTCTTCCTTTTTCTATAAAATTTAGTTGCTTTAAGATCGAAATTGTTTCTTGTATTCATTAATTTTAATATATATATTTTTGATTTCAAAATATTTTAATATTATAGCTTGAATCATTTACATTCAAAACTCCTATCCACCTGTTGATACCCTGTGCAAAGTCGTGACCTGAGCTGTGCTGCAAAATGCCATTATTCCAACACAGCTGTTGCCGCCGAAAAGTTCTTAATTTATTATTCTCTTTTGTTTTGCTGCTCTTTTGTTTGATTTCGTTGCTATTGTTATGTTTCGTTTGCATTCTCTGATCGTTTTGTGCCTTATCCTTGCCACATGCCAGGCCAAGTCCATCAAAAAGGCGCAGGCCAATCTCCTGGCGCCCACATTTGATCTGGACGACTGGCAGGGAAAATGGTTTCCCTACGCTCCCGGAGAGCCCCACATTCCGAAAATGCAACGTGTACTGGAGACGACCACAACACCGACACCCCAAGATGATTGGACCGGCAAGTGGTTTCCCTATGCCCCCGGAGAGCCGCATGTGATAAAGCAACCAAAGGCGAGCACATCGGCGGCACCGGAGGCTTCTACAGACGGCTGGAATGGCAAATGGTTCCCCCAGTCGCCCAATGAGCCACACAAACATCAGCAGGAGGCAGTCAAACCCATAAAAGAAACCATCTGTGATGACGGAATGGTGAGTGGACGGGATTTCCCCCTTCAGTCTGACTCATCATCATTTATTATTCCAGAGCAATATATCCGTGGATTATGATCCGAATGATGTGGGACAGAGCTTCAACATCCTGTGCATCAGCAGCAATCGCAGCATCTACTATCCAAACATGTCCAGGGAGGCCTTGCTCACGGAGCATTTCCTGCCCAGCGCCTATGTGCCGCCATCCAAGTGCCTTAACGTGTCCATCGAGTACACGCATATGCCACCCACCAAGTAGGGATCATGCTTACGAGAGTTTCCTTCCCATATTAATTCCATGTCATTCCCAGCGGCCCCTTTCGGCCGTTGCCAGCGGAGTACGGCACCTACTCGTACCTGCCGCCACAGCGATACATGCGAAATCTCGCCGAGGGTGCCATTGTTATGCTGTACCATCCGTGCGCCTTCCAGGGCCAGGTGGATCAGTTGCAGCAGATTGTCGGCGGCTGCCTCTATCGCCACCTCATCACGCCCTCGCAGTCGCTCTCGCCGGAACGACCGCTGGCGCTGCTCGCCTGGAGCCACAGCCTAGAGATGTCCGTGGTGGACAAGCATCTCGTGGCGGACTTCATCAAGAAGTACGCCAAGCAGGGACCCCTGGCAGTGGAGAATCTAGCGCGAGTGGTGGACAAACGGCCGTCCTACAAGGCGGGTATGCAGACGGAGGCGCGTCTTGTTACGAGTGCAGATGATTACGAGCTGTGCGGTTATCTGGAGGAGCAAATGTAATGTCGGGGATTTACTTTACTACGTGTTAACTAATTTGTTGAATAAAATTCGAATAGTTTTGTATGTACGTTAACGTCATTTACCAACACCAGCCAATGCAATGCAACCGATAATCGATGTATCGATAGTGTGCCATCGATTGTTCTCCCCAGCTCTAGTTTACAGTCCTCGTTTCGGTTTTGTTCTCTTTTCTCTTGATAAAAATCAACTAATTCAACGATCGCCGATCCCCATTTATTTCGTACAGACACTCTGACCAGTCCCACTCCGACCGCCGCCAGCCCATCATTCATTTCATCCAATATTTCTCCAAATGCTCTGGCGTGCGTAGAGAGCGAAGCAGCAGCAGTGGCAGCAGCAGCAGAAGAAGAAGAAGCAGCAGCAATAACAGCGGAGAGGTGAAACAAAGGAGACGCACACAAAACACAATTAAAATCGTGAATTGACACAAGCGACGACGGCCTCGACTGCGGACGTAACGCTGACACACACACACTGAGCGAGAAAGCCGCTGGAGTATCACGTGATAATTATCTGCGACTCGTAGAGCACAGAGGCACCCCCCCACACTTACACATCCTGTGGCAGTTTGGTTGTGTTTTTTACATAACAACAGCAGCAGCAGAGGATCAATATATTATGAACAACCTAGCGGATACGGTGGTGGTGGATCCGGGTTTCGGTGGCGGCGACAAGCAGCAGCAGGCCGCCGTACCACCGCAGGATGCTAGCGTTGTGGTGCCACCACCGCCCACCAAGCAATCGTCGGCCCTCAAGAAGACGAGCCGCTATCGCAGTCGCTCCCTGAGTGCCTCCTCCACGGACTCCTTCAGCTCCGCCTCGTACACGGGCAGCAGCGAGGACGGCGACGATGTGCCGCCCCGCGAAAAGGTCCAGAAGAACACCAAAGGCAGCTCCGATTTCTGTGTGCGCAACATTGCCGCCCAGCATGCGTTCGGGCGGCGCGAGATCGAGATTGCCGAACAGGAGATGCCCGGCATTATGGCACTGCGCAAGCGTGCCGCCGAGGACAAGCCCCTCAAGGATGCCAAAATCGTCGGCTGCACACACATCAATGCCCAGACGGCGGTGCTCATTGAGACCCTGGTGGAGCTGGGTGCCAGCGTCCGCTGGGCTGCCTGCAACATTTACTCCACGCAAGTGAGTCGATCATCATCTCTAGCCTCAAGCCATAGGTTCCTCCCTTTGCTCGCCCCCCCGAGAATCGCGACAATTGTTGTCACGCAGAACGAAGCGCAGCACAAACAAATGATCAATCAAGCCATGTTAATCAATTAAGTGCTGGCTGTGCCGCCACGGCTCAAGTGTTTGGCAATCGATGACGCGACGTTGCTGATAATTGATGTGCCCTGAATTGGGTCACATAGCGCCAGACCGGGACCGCGGGGGGTACACCCATGATCGGGTACACACACTCACTCCCCGGTGTGGTCAAGGCTGTTGGTGGCCCATCATCTGTCCTGGTGCCGTGGCCAATGCAATTAGCGCATGTCTCCCCGCCTCTAACCAGTTTATGGTTCGTCTAATGAAACGCTGGCCGACATGCCAAGGTTTTCATTGGCTTTGCTAGGCTTTTTATATAGTTTTTTTATCGAGAACTGCCATGACACGCTGTCACGGTGAATCAGAGAACACCCCGCACAGAACCTGTTCCCCAGGCACCCGCACCGTAACCATAAAAGCACGGGGCTTATCAGACAAGTGCCCGTGCTCAAAGAGGGTGCAGCAATGGGACTGTAAATAAGTTTATAATCTACCCGACCCCGCCCCCCCATGATATAAGAGTTCCCAAAACAAAGCAAAATATACAACCTCCCTCTCTCTCTCCGGCAGAACGAAGTGGCCGCCGCTTTGGCCGAGTCCAACATACCCATTTTTGCATGGCGAGGTGAGACGGAGGAGGATTTCTGGTGGTGCATCGATCGGTGTGTGAATGCCGAGAACTGGCAGCCCAACATGATACTGGACGATGGCGGCGATGCCACCCATCTGATGCTGAAGAAGTATCCGACAATGTTCAAGCTCGTCAAGGGCATTGTGGAGGAGAGCGTCACGGGCGTGCATCGCCTCTATCAGCTGTCCAAGGCTGGCAAGCTGACGGTACCCGCAATGAATGTGAACGATTCGGTGACCAAGACCAAATTCGATAACCTCTACAGCTGCAAGGAGTCCATACTGGACAGCTTGAAGCGCTCCACGGACGTGATGTTTGGCGGCAAGCAGGTCGTTGTCTGTGGCTACGGGGATGTGGGCAAGGGCTGTGCCCAGGCCCTCAAGGGACAGGTGAGAATTAGACACGCGAAAGGCTATCCTAGATCCATCTAAAATCCATTTCCCAATCTCTATTTTAGGGCTGCATTGTGTACATCACAGAAATTGATCCGATATGCGCACTGCAGGCTAGCATGGATGGCTTCCGGGTGGTCAAGCTGAACGAGGTGATCCGGAATGTGGACATTGTGGTCACTGCCACCGGCAACAAGAATGTGGTGGTGCGCGAGCACATGGACAAGATGAAGAGCGGCTGCATTGTGAGCAATATGGGGCACTCCAATACGGAGATCGATGTGAATGGGCTGCGCACGCCGGATCTCAACTGGGAGAAGGTGCGCTCGCAGGTCGATCACATCATCTGGCCGGAGGGCAAGTACATCATACTGCTGGCTGAGGGACGGCTGGTGAATCTCAGCTGTTCGAGCATTCCCTCCTTTGCGGTGTCCATCACATCGGCGACGCAGGCGCTGGCCCTCATCGAGCTGTTTAATGCACCGCCCGGCCGCTACAAGTCCGATGTGTATTTGCTGCCCAAGAAGATGGACGAGTATGTCGCGAGCCTCCATCTGCCCACATTCGATGCCCATCTGACGGAGCTGAGCGACGAGCAGGCCAAGTACATGGGCCTCAATAAGGCCGGTCCTTTCAAGCCCAATTACTATCGCTACTAAGGCGTTGCGCCAAGAGGAGGACAATAACAATAACAGCAGGAGCAGCAGCAGCAGCAGGAACAGGGGCAACGGCAGCAACCAGCAACAATTAGAAGAAACAACGCCAACGAAAGTATTGTCTTTGCAAAAGTAAAACTATTTAAGAGAGAAGTCTGGACGGAAATTGAAGATGGCTGAGCCCCTCTTGAAATTGTTGACAACACACAGAAAACCAAACACACACACACACAACACAACACACAAAAAAAGAAGAGAACACACGAGAACACAAAGTTACTATTACAAAATGTATTGCTTAGTTTAGCGAGTAGTAGAAGATCCAGATGACCCAGTCTCCAAAATCGGCAGAGAGCACGGCTTATCGGATACTGGATACTGGAGAAGAATTCAAATATCTTAGTTTGCTTTTTTCATAGCATTTAACGTTCTTTCCGTATAGTATTTAGATTGCATTTTTGCATTTGTGTTTTTCCGTTTGTCGTTAACCAACACCCTAACACATGCACAACACTGCTGACCACTGACCAACACTGCTCTCTATCTATCCATCTATCTATCTCTCTTTCTCTGCTTTAACCCCAAAAACCATGTGAATCCCCCAAAGAATTTAAAAAATTTGGAAACGTTTTATTGCCGTTCTTTGAATTTATATAACTACTACTCTATATGTATGTATATGTATGTATGTTTATATCTATATATATGTATACGTATATTCTTGTCGTATTCTTTATGTACTTAACTTGTTAAATGTTTTATGTTCGCCCCGCCACCCCTACCGTAGTTTGGTTTCGTTTTTGTTGAGCGTCCGAAAAAAAATGTTAATTGAAAAAGCAGTGCAAATAGTAATTCCATTTATTCAATTATATACACGCGCTGGCATATACATACATATATTTATATATATATATATATATATATAGATCAGATCCAGAATATATATACACTGCATATACACATGTGCATACATATTAAAAAGAGAACTTTATGTATAAAAATAAAAAACAAAACGAAAAGTCTAAAAGCGAATTAAAACTGAAAGAAAAACAGTGTTTGTAAGAAGTTTTGTGAGAAATGGAAAAAACAATAATAATAAAAAAAAAGGCATTCTTTATTGAGCAATGATGAGAGACGGGGGATTTTTCTTGGGATATACCTCTACTTGGGATATTCCCTCTATCTGTGGGGGAACTAAGAGATCTAAAAGAGGTATATGGAAATGCATTTAATATTATTTCTCTAAGTTGGAATAGTGGTAAGCAATGGAATATACATATCTTATGCTACAGTTCCAGTGAGGATCTCTGGGATTCCATTAGTCAAAATCCCAAATCGTTAATCGATTAGAAAGCATCCATTCACCTATGGGAAATTTGTACAGTCGGCCCCAGTGCCATCCCAATAAAACAGGTGTTCTCCAATACCTCTTCCTGACATCTTTCAGAAACCGCTTCCTATCAGGCAGGCCCTCTTCCTACCCATAGATAAGACACACATACCTCTACTTGAATATCCCTCTATCTGTGGGAAAACTAAGAGATCTAAAAGACGTACATATATGGAAATGCATTTAATATTATTTCTCTAAGTTGGAATAGTGGTGGATATATGGATATACATATCTTATGCTACAGTTTCAGTGAGGATCTCTGGGATTCCATTATTCAAAAACCCAAATCGTTAATCGATTAGAAAGCATCCATTCACCTATGGGAAATTTGTACAGTCGGCCCCAGTGCCTCTTTCTGGCATCGCTTCCTAGCAGGGCCCTCTTCCTACCCATAGATAAGACACACAGAGTGGAAACACTTCCCTTTTTTTGTATCAATACATATATTATATTCAGATGCATCCAGCACTCGTCTACTATTTCAAAGTTTATTCTTGATATTATATGTATGCCTTAAAAATTGTTTTGTTTTTTTTTTTCTTTGATTTGTTATAAAATGTAAATTACACGAGTACGTTACACAAAAAATTATACACGTTTTTTTTCGTTTCATTATCATCTTCATCAGTGAGAATGCATTGCATTAATGTTACAATTCGTTTATATAATTTGTATTGTATAATTAAAATGCCGTAGACTACATAAAAATGGTTCTGTAGATCCGTCTTAATTAAGGTTTTAATGCTAAACACATTGCTGCTGTGCCTGTGCCTGTTGCTGTGGCCTCCCCAGAGTGGGATGGGTCGTCATTATAGTCATTGAAGTCCACCGTGCGTGTGTCCTGGGTCCTAGTTTTCGTAGTCGTCGTCGTCGTCCTGGTCGTCGCTGTCTACATTGCGTAAAAATAAGTCTTAAAACATTGGAACAGAGCCGAAAGGGTTTTGCGTGACGTGACTGAAGAGAAAAAAGGGGGAAAAAAACTAAACTAATATTAAGCGGTGCGTGTGCGTGTGTGCGTGTTGGTGGTGCATGCTGACCGTTTGCATCTGGATGGGATCTGGGGGTGGAGTGCGTCGCTCATCATCCTGCCGCTTAGTCAAGGAAATGCTGCTTGAGGTGCTTCAGCATGCCAAAGGTGCGGAATCTGCGGATCTTCATGACCTTCATCAGCTCCTCGTCGCAAATGGCAAACTGCTTGTTCTTCGGATCGTACAGATCCCGCTCCTTGATGATGGCCCACACCTTCTTGACCACCTCGTGCCGGGGCAGCGAGGGTGCGCCCATGAGGGCGGACAGCTCGGGCGAGAGATTGTAGGCGCGGGTGAAGCCGGTGCTCTTGCGTGGGGCACCCGTGCCGGAACCACCGCCGCCGCCGGCGGCCTTGCCCTTCTTCTTGGCGGGCGGCTTCTTGACCACCTCGTAGTCGGAATCGGAGCCGGCATCGCTTTCGGTGCCCGAGTCATCGGCGTTCAGTGTCTTGCGCTTCTTCTTGGCCGCCTTGTGCTTGGTGGGCTGTGGCCGCTTCTTCTGTACCGGCTTCTTCTTGGCCTTCTCCTCCTCGCTGCTGCTGGGTGACTCCTCCTCGCTGGGCTCGCTCTCATCGTCCGGATCGGCATCGGGATCCTTGTCATCGTCTTCATCTTCGTCATCGTCCTGCTGCTCGTTTATCACCTCCATGACGATTTTGTCGAACTCCTTCTTGCGGCCGAGCAGCGAGCAATTGAGTTTTCCCTCCACCTGCTCGCGCACCCGCTTGGCCGAAATGGTGGCCAGATCGGCGTCCTTCAGCACTGCCTGCACCTCGCGGCGCAGGTCCTCGCTGGAAATGTCAGACATCTTGTTCTTGTTCTTCTTGTTGTTTTGCTGTAGACGCGCAGAGGGAGCCTCTTCTTCAGACACGTTTCTGCGGCACTGCGTGTGGATCGGGTGGCACGTGCAGGTGGAATTAGTTGGGGCTGGGTCTGTGTTAGGCTTGTGTGCGAACTGCTGCTCACCCGTGTGGCTGCTTTTGGTTCAATTTTCACCTTTATTTGGCGATTTTTCTTTCAGCTAAGCGTTTTTTTCTTTATCCGGCGTCTGGCGTCTGTTAGGGGGTGAGTGCACTATCGATATCTTAAGGGTATATTTTTCGGTATATTGTGGTACATTTTATACTTTCGATATATTTTGACGTCGAAATGGTGTTGACGATATATTTCGACATTTGATGGTATATTTGTGGTATATAACGGAATATTTTACTGCATGAATTACTATAAAAACAAACCAAAATATGCGTTTAAATTATTACACTTGGCACTTTTTTTAGTTCCATTTTTATTTATTATAGAATACAAATCTAAAAAAGCTGAAGGACTGTGTAAAATTCACTGCAAAATGGTAGCAAGAGATTAACGAGATTTTTTGATGCATTTTTCAAGATAAATCGATAGTAAATTAAAGGGTTACAAGCGATTGAAGTTTTCCACCTCTAGCAGCCACTCATATGGTTCGTGAACTCGATAACTGTTTATTGTTATCAATTTGGCGGTAATATTTAAATTTGAATTTTGTTTGTTTTTGCCAGAGTAGGTGTTTGATTAGAAATTAAAGCAAATATTAAACATGCAAACATTTTCTAAGTGCCCTACATTCGGTTTTTCTCTGCGTTTTTTCTGTTTCTTAACCAATTATAGCATTATTTACCCATTAAACACACACACACTAGAACGAAGAATGGGTTTTCTGTTTATAAGTTGTCACATTTGTTTTTGGGTGTAAATACGGATCGGTTTACTCATCATTGCGGCATGCCAGTTAGAGTTTTCGTTGTTGTTGTTGCTGCTGTTGCTGCTGCTGCTGTGATTGGTACTTTGCCCAACTTCTATTGACTTTCGAAAGTTGATAGGCAAACAAACACACACAAAAAAACACATCGAATCGAATCGAAAGGCAGATATAAAGAAGTTGCCTCTGCTCTGCTATCTTAAGACCTGATATTTCTGTGTTCTGCTTTTATTGCTGCCACTTTGTGCGCTATCTGCACAGACAACCCGTGAGACTCATCGGAGCTAGACATTGGAGCCCACTTTAAAGAGAAAAATAAAGAGAAGAAAACGTCATCATGTTCCACAGAAGATTCCTTTTGGGCCTGGTAAAAATCTTAAAAATTTCAATCTTCAATCTAGTTAGATTTCCTTTTCCCATGGCAGCTCCTACTCAATCTTATGGCTCTGCTAATGGCTGCCACCGTGGTGACCACACGACGCATTCAGCCGCGTGAGGCAAACTCCTGCGAGGGCCGTCAGACGCCTGGACCCATCTGCGAGTCGTGCGAGCTGCTGGCGACCTGCGTCCGCCACTCGAATGGCTGGGTGAACATACCCGTGGAATCGTGCGATGTGGCCAATGGCTACTACTGCAATGCCCGGCAGGGTAGCTGCACCAACGACACGGGACCCTGCCATCCCTTCGGCATCGAGGGCAACTTCCAGTGCACCTCGCAGGGCATCTTCCCCGATCCCTACGACTGCCAGAAGTATCACATGTGCTACTTTGTGGGCGCCACTCTGGTGGCCGCTGCCGTCGACTGTGGCAACGACAAGGCCTTCGATGCCAGCACCGGCCAGTGCACCCTCACGCTGCAGGATCCCGTGTGCCTGCAGAGCCAGTACCACTGTCCCCATGCCGGCCACGTGGCTCCGTGGCCCACCAATTCGAACATCTTCTACGTGTGCAAGTCGACGGTGAATCAGAATCTGAACGACACGATCGTCATCTATCCGTCGCTGCATCGCTGCAACGATGGCGAAACCTTTGTGGACTATGTCTGCCGCTCGAGCACCAACACGCTGCCCCAGATGCCATCACAGCCGGAGGCGCCCATGGATCCCAACGACAATGAGTTCTCGGTGATGCCGAGCAGCTGCCAGCATGTGGGCCTCATTGCGGACATGGATGACTGCCGGAAGTACTACTACTGCTCGGCCCTGAATGGCACCCTGCGACACATGCAGTGCCCCGATGGCACCTACTACCGACCCGAGCAATCCTCCTGCGTTTTGGGCGCATGCTGAGCTGAAGCTTTCTTTTTGTATTTGCCTGAGATGAGATTGTAATTATCACTGAATAAAAGGAATGCAACTGTAGCCTCAGATATGGGAATGTCGCTTGAACTGAAGAAAATTAGAATGTTCCTACAGGCTTATCTTTTTTTAATTAAGTGAAGAACATTCTTCCGCCTCTTCCTGTGCGCTAATCAGTCGCTATATAAGGTGCTTGCAAAACGAATCCCTCAACACAGTCGTCTTCGAGATGATGAGGCCATCTATTCAATTTCTTTTGCTGCTTGCAGGGCAGTGCCTGGCGGGCACTTTGGCTGTGAATCCTTTCGATGTGGCTGACAGAGCCGTGTCCAGCAATCCCTGCCAGGATGTGCGTGTGGCTGGCTTCATTTGCGTGGATTGCGCCACTTTGGGCTACTGCCTGCACGATGGCAATGGCCAGTGGGAGACGCAAAAGATGATGACGTGCGAATCGGAGCACAGCTTCTACTGCACGGACGAGGGCACCTTCGGCTGCACCTGGCAGTCCAAGTGCCGTGTGCCAGTGCGTGGCAAGTTCTTCTGCCAGCAGCCGGGCATGTTCCCGGATCCGTACGACTGCCGCAACTACCACGAGTGCAGCGACCAGAACGTGGATACCCCGCGGCAGTGTGCGAATGGAGCCGCCTACTCCACCCTCACGGACAGCTGCACCCTGCCGAAGGACAGCGACCAGTGCTCGGCTGTCCAATACACCTGCAGTCGTGCCGGCGAGACTGGCGCCTGGCCCACGGACAGTCGCTTCTACTATGTCTGCCAAAAGGATGCGAGCGCCGCAGAAGCGACCTTCTTCCCCCTGTTGATGCGTTGCTCCGAGGGATATACCTTCAACGGCTACAGCTGTGTGAGTGCAACCAGGCGGATGATATCCTCGCGGATGCTGGAGGCAAAGCAAAGCAAATCCTGCACGAATTATGCCATCTCCAGGTGTCCCGACTCCACGGCCAGCGATGAGTACTGCCTGTGCATCGATGGTGCACTGGAGACACATCAGTGTCCCGAGGGCACACACTTCAATGCCCAGAGATTGGTTTGCCAGTTGGGCACCATCGATTCCGAAATACCCCCCACCACCACAGGA
Organism: Drosophila bifasciata; assembly: GCA_009664405.1. Taxonomy (NCBI): domain Eukaryota; kingdom Metazoa; phylum Arthropoda; class Insecta; order Diptera; family Drosophilidae; genus Drosophila; species Drosophila bifasciata. The sequence continues at coordinate 45,260,052 of CM019043.1, forward strand.
GGCATCTGTCGACGCGTGGGAATGGTTGGCGATTTGGCCAACTGCTCGACATTCTATTATTGCGATGCCGTGGGGGCAGCAATGAGGCAATCCTCGTGCCCCACTGGAACGATTTTCAGTCTCACGAAATTTGTTTGCGAGGCAGGAACTTGTTGAACAACAGAAAAAAAAAGATTTACTCTCTCAAATAACAAGAAAACATTAAGAGCACATTCTTAGGCACAAATAAACTGCAGCAATTCAATCATTAATCATCACATTCCTTCACCACGGGATGCAGCACAATGGAGGCGCCATTGCAGCCAGTCCGATCCGAGATAAAGTCATGGAAATTACTCTCCAACGCCCACATGAAGCGCTTGTGTCCGGGCAGCACTTGGGTGGAGAGGCGGCAGTCGCCGCCGCGTTGCACCTCCTGCAGATTGGAGGCCTTGAAGCATGTCTCCGAGTCCCACAGATAGATGTCGTTCTCCCCCTTGTAGCGGAAGAACAGCGATGTGCCGCCATCGGCGCCCAGCAGCACTGCCTGCTTGCCATACGGCTTGGGTCCCACATCAATGATGGAGCCCGCTCCCTGGCCCACGCGCAAATACTCGCCCTTGATCGAGTACAGGCGGGGGGAGCTCAGGTAGCTGAAGAACAGCGTGGAGGTGCCATCCGCCTTGGCGGTGAGTGCCACATACAGCACATCGCTGGTGGGTGCCGTCGCCTTGGGCAGCACAATGCGATAGGACTTGTTCCCAGTGATGTCATAGACGAGTATGCTGCGAGCACCAGCATCGGCCACATAGCTACACAGGATAATAGGGGTAGGCATTGATAGGGGGGCATTTCCATTATCAAGATAAAGAACAGACTTACACAAATGGCTTGTTATCCTTTGAATAGTCCACGACTATGAACTGCAAGCGACTCTCGGAGGTCACCAGATCGCTCAGATCGATGCTCTTCACCACCTTATGATTGGCCGTATTGATGGCCACTATTTTGGGGCCACAGCGACGTATTGGCTGCTCCAGCGTGTTCACAATGCCCACATCCAGTGCCCAGAGCAGACCCTGCAACCAAAAAAAAAAGCCATCAAAATATTTTCTTAATTTCATGTTTGCATTTTAATTGAAATGCAATCGACCCACATCCCCATCCCTCCCCCATCAGCTCTTAATATCTCTGTGGGAAAACATTGAATTGCATTGGGGGAAAATTGTTGCTATTGTTTGGGCAGTTCTTGCCATTTGCTTATTGTACTTATTTACATATCAATTGTTGTTATTCTTGTTATTGTTGTTTGCTGCACTCAACATAAATTTCAATTGTTTGAATTGTTGTTGCTGCTTGTTGTGACTTTTGTGTAAATAAAATATGAAAATGTTTTGCATAAACGAATTGCGATTCTATGGATGGCATTTAAATGAGCAAAAGGAATTAAAAAGTATGAGAATCAACGAAGAGAATACCCTATACAAGGGGTAGTCTAGGAAGGTTCTTGTTCTGGTATGAAATGAAGTTTAAATAACATTGGAAATTGTTCATAGCTATGGCAGGCATCAGTTATAATGAAATGCTTTGATTATCTATACTATAAATGTGTAGTATAAATCTATCTCCGCAACGCGTACACGAAATTGCATGCGGTAGTCTAACAAAAAATCTCAAAATGTGTAGATATCCCTATTCATTTCATTTTGGGAATTATATCACTTTATCCCCCTGTACATTTCAAGGGTATGCCTTAATCTACACATTCTTTTTCTTCATTGTCATAATTTAAACATTTGAGATTTAAAAATACATAAAAAAAAACAATAAAAATTGAATGCTGTCAACAGTTTGCAGCAGCCATCAATAATCCGTTTTGCTGTTAATTGAAATCGCCTAAAGAGCTTTGGCCAAATGGCTCATCAAAATGGCAGTCACTTGGCCCTGACACTTGGCCCTGGAACTGGAACTGGCACTGGCCCTGACACTGGCATAATGCTTCAAAAATTAATTTCCACAACTTTTTCAGGGTCCTTCAGCCTGCAGTTGCACTTTGCACTTTACATTTTGCAGTTTAAAGTTTTTTTTTTGGGGAGCATGGACACTGGGTAACTGGGAACTGAACTTTTTGGGCTTTTATAATATTCCATTTACACTGCAATTCGAATTTTTTATCGCATGCTCCTCTTGTCAGTCGCTGCGCTGCGTTTTCGTTTTCGTTTCTTTTCGGGGGATTTTTTTTGTCGGAGCGGCAACGATTGCCAGACATGAATTTTATTTGAAGCTTTTCGTGTTGTTGTCGATCCGTTTATTTGATTAAAAAAGCAATTTTCGCCAAAGAGAAGTGGTTAAAAAAAAACTGAATTTTGGGGGGCTCAATGGGTACCCTGTATTTGATGGACAGAAGGAGAAGATCGACTGTCGACTAAGTTACAATGGCGGGGGATAGTTTAAGGAGGATAGGAGGCTATTCCCGATCTTCTGCTGCAAACTTATATACCCTTTGTTACCCCTTGCTACCCCCTTTCTGTTAGCACCACGAACAAAATGCACAAGAGTACGCATTTTTAAAGCCATCAGGCGCAAAGTGTCAACGTGGCAATGCAAAATTAATGAAACAAATTGCAGTTTTTGGCTGAGCGACAGAGACGCACTTCAGTGTCACCTTTCAGGCAACCCCCCACCCCACCCCAAATAATATCAAAGTTAATTGCACTCACATTCTGATCGACAGCCACATCCACAACGGACTGCAGCGCCTGGCAGTTGCCCTCCTCCTGTATGGCCCAGCACGGGTAGGGTGCAATTTTCGTGAGGCACTCGCCCTTCTTCAGATTCACCTTGCCCAGGGTGAAGGGTACACCCTGCTTGTAGCGCGGCAGTGCCACAAATGCCGAGTCCCTCTGCAGCTGGGCCCGCGTCACAATCACATTGCGGGGCACATAGCGGCCGGACTGCACGTAGATGTTCTTGGTGGAGTCGCAGGGCCAGTGCAGGTTGCTGCCACTCAGCTGAAAGGTGAGCTCCGCCAGCGGATTCTTGTCACATTTGCTGGTGCCAATCGAGTTGGAGGCACTGCCGCTGGACGACTCATCGCCGCCCGAGGAACTGTAGCCGGCATGCACGGCCAGCGGGGGGGAGGAGAGGAGAGTGGCCAGCACGACCACCACCACCACCAGCAGCTGGGAGGCCATTTTATCTAGGATAATCTCGATTAACACGCTGAGCCGTTGCACTGAGCTTTTGGGCCAATTTAGAGAGTCGAGCCACAAATGAAGATGCACAAAAACTGTCTGTGTGAAGAGGGGCTGCTGTATTCTGCTTTTAAATATAAATGCTGGCGTTTTGCATGCAACTCGTTCGTGTTTTTGGTGCGTGTTCTGTGGCAAGGCCGTTTGGCTTGGGTTGGTGGTAAACATGGGGGGAAACATGTGTCTGCACGTCTGGCCGGGGCATTATAAGCCGGAAATTGAATAGACCACATATGCAACCAGCACACAGTACCAACCCACCATTGCAAACCCTCTCTGTCACACTCTCTCTCTCTCTCGCTCTCTCTGGACTCTGTTGACTCTGGTTTTCTATGCAATGCGGAAACATTGGCTTTGGTTTCAAATTTAAAATTGTTGTTGAAAATTGTTGCTGTGGCTGTGGCTGGGCTGGGCTTGACTTTTCTGTCTGGCCATCGATCATTTATGCACTGCACGCTCCCCTTTCCATCTCTCTCTCTACCGCTCTTTAAAGTTCAAGGTTCATGTCGAAAGTATTGCCAAAGTTCAATCTGAAAATGCTGCTACTCTGCATTTGACCTGCATCTTTGCAACGTAAAAGTTTCGATTTATTTTTTGAGTTTCAGAGCTGACAAAAACATCTGTTTGGGTGGGTGTTTGGTGTTCTTTTATCAGTTGGGTGGCTGCAGTTATCAGTTGAGCAAGAGATAGATACAGCCAGCCAGCGACAGTTGAGACTTGTTTTGTGATAAGATTTCCCAAGAATCGAAATCAAAGAAGCAGCAAAACGGAATCAATGAAGTGACAGGCAAAAGAATCAATGGAAAATGTATGATGAATCCCACACGCACAAGCTGCAAGTGATTGACATCATTCCCATTGACGCACGTAGCACAGACCAACCCCCCAACCCACTCTTCATCTCTGCACATATCCCTCCTTGCATAGATCCTTGTGCATTCCTTTTGCATTTCAGTTGCATACCAAACTCCAAACTTCAAACAATCTGCCGGATATTGATTCCATTCGGGGCTGCTATTTTAAGATACAATTTATCTCGAAGTTAAGTTTGAGATACGGTCTTTAAATGCATCCCAATGTTGCCTGTTTTCCAGTTGGGGGCATAGCTCAGGGGTAGAGCATTCGACTGCAGATCGAGAGGTCCCCGGTTCAAATCCGGTTGCCCCTAAAGAACAAATAAAATTTTTGCATACTTTCTTTTTGTTGCAGGGGGTTGCATGCTACCCTGGAATTGTGGCAGCCGTTAAAGGTGTCCATTCCGCCTGGGACAATGACCTCATATATGTACGTGGTCATTCGCCCAACCCCCTCCAAGCCCACGCATCAAATAATGGCAAATAAAACGCGTTGACATATTCGGGGAAATGGCTTCTTCCTTCCTACCCGCAGGGCAGCATCCATTGTTCAGCCTTCGCCTTTGTCTGTGGCACTGTGGCCGTCGCCGCCAGCACGTGCATTGAATTATGGGGAACCTGCCCCATCATTAAATCTTGCACACAAAAATTTAATCTACAACACAAAAAAACCCAAGAGTGTCGTCCGTCGGGGCTGGTCAATATTTTCATAAACGAAAGAATAACAAAAATTGTTGAACCCTTTTACGGTGGGGTCAAAGTTTGAGCTTCCGTATCGATGGAGAGAGAGAGAGAGAGAGAGAGAGAGATGGGGAGTGCACTGCTGTCCATAATTTCAAATTACATGCAGATTGAATTTGTGTGAAATTCGTTTTAATAAACTGCCATAAGTTGCCACAGCTTGTGCCTCAGCCACAGCCCACCCACAGTCACTGCTTCTGCTCTGCTCTTCTGTTGCCTTAGATGGTCATTGCCAAATTTTGTGGCACAGACGCTGCCGCACATGTGTGTGGGCGGACTGTCTGCCAATCTGTCGGACAGTCTCTGTCCGTCTCGTCTCTCTATCTGCTTTCCCTTCTCCTCCGTCTAACGATGCCATCAGCCGAATGCTGAGGCTGAAGCTTGAGCTGTAGATAAATATTTATGCGTTTCAATATAAATAACATCCGAATAATATAAAAAGATTTTTAAATGAAACGAAAAGCGAGAAGACAAACCGTTAAATACTCTTTAGAGTAGGAAAAGGAAATTATAGAATATATATTGGAATGTGAAGGGATCTTGTCTTACTTCGAATGAATCCTATGTCCATTCTATATTCATAATTTGCATCCATACGATTCATTACTATATCCATTCTATGTATATCTATAGGATTCATTCGAAATAAGGGAATTTACTACATAAAATGACTAACCTTCCAAGAAAGTGTATTCCAAACTGAGAGCCAAAATGCAGGGCAGCACAGGAACCATAAACTCGTAAAATGTTATTCTACTTTTTGTATCTGACAGATGCGTAAATATAAATAAAAAGAATCTTTAAAATGTTGCCATTGGAGTGCAGAGAAACATTTGAGCATTGAGCTCATAAAGCAAACAACATTAATAATAAATATTCAATATGGATTCACAATATGGGCAGACATTCGATATACAGTACAGACCACGCCCTCTCGCAAGTGCGCCAAAAAACTCAGTAAAAATAATTTCAATTAAACAAAAGGCACTTTGGCACTGTGGGGGATAAGGGCATAAATTATGGCAATTTATGTTACAAATTGAATGGCGCATAAAAGACACTTATCCAGCTGAAGTCAGCAGAAACCCAAAGTGCCTCAGAGAAAGTAGCAGAGTGAAAGAAAATAAATGGGATATCCCCCTTTTCATACCCTGTATTCGAATACATTAAATGGGTTCCTTCATCTACATATTCTGTGATTAATGAGGGTCCATCCCCTTAAAGATTTTCCTTGAATTTTGGCTTAAAGTTCAACTGCAAGAAAACTTTCATAAAGTTATTCTAATTCTAGTATATTCCCCCCCAGAAGTAAACTTATAAACTTTCGCTTGTTCGCAATTTATGTGATTTTTGTCGCTTAAATCGCTTGACTTTGCATAAATAATCGTAAAATTAAATAAAACGTCGCGGCCCATTTACCAAAGAAATTCAAACGTGACCACAGACAATATTTGTTGTTCTTTTTCTTGTTTTAGTTGGGAACTTCGTACTCTGGCTCATGATGGGTAAAAAGGGTATGTTGTATTTGGGAATAGGTACGTGACAAGCAGGGGAAAAAGGTAAAGGAAATTTATACATATAATATTTAAGTGTTAGATTTGATATTTGATGTAGTAGTTCTGTTGTAATACTCGTAACAAAGACACATCAATTTGGAAATGTAAGATAATGCTGTGGGTCTATAAATCTAAACAATTAGTGGCTATAGGATTATGTATACCAAATATTGTTTATTACAATAAGAATAGAAATGTTATATGTATTCAGTTATTTTTATTTTTTTTTGTATTTTTCTATTCTATTTATTTATTTTTATTTTTTATCTAATTTTTACGCCTTTTTTCTCCATGTAAAAGTATTCAATTTTCTTAGTAAATTTATTTTAATTTATTTTTTTATATTTTCTATTCCATTTATTTTTTTTTTTTTTTTTTATCTAGTTTTTTCGCTCTTTTCTACGTCTAAAAAGATTCAATTTTCTCGGTAAAGTTATTTTTTTTATTTATTTTTTTATTTTCTATCTATAATTTTTCCTCCTTTTCTTCTGCGTCTTAGATCCTGAGTATCCTTTGCATACTCCACTAAAATCTAAAGGGTATCTGCATTGTCTGTATACACTTATTTTTAGCTTTCTCTCTCTTTTTTTTTTTGCCATTGCCAGAGGGAACAAAACAATGGCCGTACAAATTATTGGCCTGTTTGCGTTTTCAATTGGAATTAAACGAGCATTGGCATATTTATAAAAAAAAGTTCATCCATTGGCTCAAAGTGAGAGTGAACGATAGCGAAAGAGAGAGAGAGAGTGAAAGATAGAGAAGGAGAGTTTTAAAGAAGCATTTTGTTGGCGTTTGCATAAATTCTGTCCACTCTCTACGCTCCTACTCTCCCCTCTACCCACTCACATGACGCATTCGCCTCGTTAAGCCGGCAATAAAAAGACCTGTCAAGTGTGTGTGTGTGTGTGTGTGTGTGTGTGGAAATGTGGCCTAAAGGTGGAACATTTTGGGATGGTAGTAGGTGGAGGGTGGGTGGCTAATGGGGGTCAGTGATAGAGGCTATCTCTTATCGCCTGAAAGCCCCCTCGAACCTATATGTTGGTGGATGGGGGGGTTTACATAAATTATGTGTCAGTTGAACGGCCATCCCGGAAATGCTTGTCATCAATTCTATTTTTTTTTTTTTCTTTTCTTTTCTTGTGGTAGGGGGTCGACTGCTGACTGCTTTCTGCTTTCTGCTTGCTGCTGCTGCTGGCATATAAATCATTGAGCTATTGTGGGGGAATGCGGGTATTTGGCTGACAATTTGACATGCCAAACACGTTGAAGCCATGGGCATGCATGTCTGTGGTGTGGCATGCCATGATTCCGGGTTGTATGGATGAATGGTTGAACGACAGATAGAGAAAGAGAGAGCTTAAACCCCATTCAAGCGGTAATTACGTGGCAAGGAGACCACTTCAGTTCACTCCACACTCCACCCACCACTCGACGACAATCGAAGCCTGCAGTCATCCTGCCTGCGGCTTGGAAAATTACAGCTCGTTAAATCACATCGTCTGAGGGTCATTCTGCCAAAGATTGCAGCATGTGCACACATAATCAATTAGCTAAAAATACCGCCGGCAATCAGGCGGCACACAGGCAGACCGACGAACGATGACACTTGTGGGGCTATCAAACAGTAATTGCAATCACTTCATTGGCTGCCCAGTCCATGCTCCTTGAAGGACATTCTCTCACTACCCTTTGCGGCTGCTGCTTGAGTGGGGTGAGGGCGTGGAGGCGGCAGCCAATTTCTGCGGTTTCTGCGCATAAACTATTTCAATTATTTCCAACTCTACTACTCGTATCAACAGCATCACTTTGACACTTTTGCATTGAGTAAACTGTTTTGGCCAAGGTTCTGTTAATGTTTTTTGTTAGTCTGGAAATTGAGAATCGGTGGCAAAGCACGTTGCACATCGGCCTGGCCTGCCCCGCCCCGCCTCGTTTATGGCTCAAATTGTGGTTATAAAAGCACGACACTTAATGGTATCTGAGAGCATAGTCGCGCACGTCGTCTAGCAACAGTTTGCCCAGACAATAGCCCAGCCCAGCCCAGCCCGAGCATCACAGAATGGCATTCCAGATGAGTCTCCCTTGGCTCTCCGTAGTGGTGCTGCTCGTCGTCCTTCTGGCAGCAGATCTGTGCCACTCGCAGGGCACAAAGTACGGCCTGTGGACACCAGATCGTGCCCATTCCGATACCCAGCCCATCCAGTGGACAGGCGGACAGTTTGAGTTTCCCTGCGCCAGCACCAAGTCCCTGTTCAAGAGCTCGGGCAAATATGTTTCCAAGAATGTGATTGCCACACGGGCACAGCTGATTGGGGACACCATCTATCTGGCGCTGCCACGCTACAGGAAGGGTGTGCCCGCGACTCTGGTCAAGACGAGCGTGAAGCCGGGCGCCTGTTCGACGACATTTAAGCCCTATCCCTGCTGGGATCTGCAGGAGGAGGGCAACTGCAAGGCTCTGCAGTCAGTGGTGGATCTGGTGGTGGATCAAAACGAGGTGCTGTGGGTCCTGGACACGGGCATTGTCAATACCCTCGAAACGCCAGTGAGGAAGTGTGCGCCCAAGGTGGTGGCCATGTCCGTGAAGACCGGAAAAGTGCTGAAAACCGTCTCCCTGGAGGGCCTCACATCGAGCAGCTCCCGACTGCAGTATCTGGTGGTGGACTATGCCCCCGATGGCGGCTGCTTTGTGTATGTCAGTGATGCGGCCAATCGTGCCATTATTGTGTATAATCTGCAAGCGGATCGCGGCTTTCGTGTGGTGCTCCCCAAGGCTGTATCTGCCGGCTGTCGCTCGAGGGATGTCCTGTACATAGCGCTCATACGCAGGGATTGTGGCACCACAGAGCTCTACTTCACGTACCTGAGCACCAGCAAGTTGTTCTCCTTGAAGTCTGAGTATCTGCGCAGCGGAGTTGCTGATGGACGCATCTTGGGTGAGTCCAGAAAGACACATATTCCCCCCTGACATTCTTATAGTAATGGTTATATTTCTGCTCTTTAGATCTTGGCAAGAAACCCACTCGCATGGTCATTATTGGCACCGACAATGGCTCTGCCATATTCTTCCGCAATGAAGGCGATGCCGAGGTCTATCGCTGGGACACAAATTCCACCTTTGCGGAGGCCAACTTTAAGCCCGTGTACCGCAGTCAAACCTGCCAGCTGGTGACCCATGCGGTGCCCGATTACAAACGGAATACGATGCGTGTGTTGCAGAGCAATTTCCCTGATTATATGCAGAATCGTGTTGGTTGTGGGGCCATACAGCAATTGGGTCTCATGCAGGGTTGTTGGTAGTGACACATGCACACACAGATACACCCAATCACACACACACGCACACACACACACACACACACACACACCAGTATACACTTTGTAGAGAAAATTCATTGGAAATTGCAGTTTAGAGCGAAGAGAGAATTATCCTTTTTTTTTTGGCCTCTTGAATGCATTTTGTTTTTGTACATAAACTAAACGACTTTTAGTCGCTGTTGTTATCTAAGTTAAGCAAATAAACAAACAATGCACATACAGAGATAGAGAGAGATAGGAAGGGAGGGTGAAAGGGAAGGGAGAGTGTAGCAACGTAAATAAATATCCAAGGGATACTCGTATTTGTATTTCTATTTGCCTTTTTCAATGCTTTTAGTTCATTCAACTTTTGTGGCTGCCATTAGCTACGGTTTCAGTTACAGTTTTGGATTAAGCTTAAGCTTCGATTCGATTCGATACGATACGATTGACCATGGGAATACGACACTCGTACGATTGGAGGTCAACACTCGTGCAAATGTAATTGGCTTGTGGCAGTTAGTCGCTCAGACAAAGGCCTTTTAAATGCTTCAAGTTTGAAGATAAAATAAAAAATAAAAAATATGAGAAAAAAATTTAAAAAAATTAAAAAAATAAAAATAAATGAAAAAAATTGAAAATGAATTAAATAAATATATTAAATATTTTGAATTGATGAACTCTGAATATCTGTGTATCTGTATCATGACCCATAACATGATCTAAATGATACAGAAATCGCTAGTAAAAAGCTCCTTAGACATTGTTTATAGATCTTCATAAAATCGTTCCCTTGTCTTATATAGTTAGTAATGATCTATTTTAGTGGATCATTCCACTACAAGAAAGACTCCTACCTAGTCCATAGCTTGTTTTTCCCATCTTTCCCTTGAAGAACATCTTATATTTCCTCAATTTCCGATTCTTTCCACCGCAAAAGGCGAAAAAACACTGAAATAAATAAAGCTAATTGGTTGCCCTATCAGTGGATTCCTGTGCTGTCAGCAGTTACACTGCCATACAAATTGTCCCACTCCTCCTCCCCAGCGAGTACTCCGAACTCCGCACTCACTGGCGGATGCTCTGATTGCATTGCTCCATTTCCATATCGTTTTCCCGCAGTGAAAACTTACCTCCTTTGTCATTATTTCAGCCATTCATTCGTTCGTTCCTTCCTTGGGAGGCTCCCCAATGAAGTTGGCCACGTAATTGCCCCGGAGATGCAAGAGTCGCGCGTTTCGACACTGTCGGGCGCTGTTGGCACTTTTCAATTTTAACGCCTTTACTAATTGTGAAGTTGGCTGATAAATTGCACGACACGGACATGGACATGGACACGGCGTCTGTCTGGGGAGTAGGAGCTACCACCATCCCATCCTCCCATTGAGTTCCGCGTTGCAGTGGCTTCCGATTCACTTTTGGGGGGAAACAGCCGAAAGGCGTCGATAGACTTGCTTCCCAATAAATGAAAAAAATCAATTAATCAGCAGCTCTGGTCTGCCTCTCTCGCGCTCTCTCTCTTCCTCCTTCGCATGCTTTGTGCAACCTTTGCCCATTGGATTTCGTTATGGCTTCGTGGCGTGTTAATTACGCCCACGCTCGCATCCAGGCCACAGCCACAATGTTGCAACGTGTTTATTTTTTCGCAATTTTCGCACACATTGATGAGTGGTTTTTGTGGGTCCAAAGGTCTCTCTCTCCCAAGGGAACAGAGTAGTAAATTTTCTGCTCCAAAAATAGATATCACACACTAAATGTATATATTTTGTGAACATATTTGATGTATACGACTAAAGGATACCCGCTGGAAATTAATAAAAAAAAAAAAAAAAAAAAAAATGTTTCGAATATTCCAAAAGTGATTATTTTTGGAGCCCTTATTGTTGGAGTTTTATCATCCAAAGATCATCTTTTGATAGCGCAATAAACCCAAAAGTACCAGAGGGGATACATAGATAGAACCCCTAAACATTTCCCTACCCAATCGGTGGACTGCCCCTCCCTCGATGTGACTGGAAGCAGCTGCTGCTGTCACAGTGCCAGCAACAAATTTGACGATAAGCTTGTCTCTCGCTTGATTTACAAACACAGAACTGCATGGGCGTGGGCGTGGGCGTGGCAGTCGAAAAAGTGTCCAAAAAAGTTATCATCATAAGCAGAAAAAAAAAAAGGAGAAAAAAGAAAGAGAACCGGTCAAAATAGCAGCAAAAAATATATGAAAAAAAAGAATAAATATATTTCAGAACTGCTGAAAAAGTACAGCAAATGAAGATAAATAAATAATTAAAAATACAAATTATAAATACATATATATTTATGATTAATTAGGTCTGAAGTGAAAAGAGTGAAAGGGGGGGTCAAATAATATTTCAAGTTTTAAGAAGAACTTTATAACTTTTTGATTGAATTAAAATGTAAAATAAATTTTTTTCAGAGAGTTCAATAAACATTAAACGCGAGTAAATGAATTATTTTTAACTTGTAACTCATTTCAAAGTTCAATAAACACAAAACAAAATAAATACAAAGTAAATGAAAGATGCAAAAAAATAATTCCGATAATTGGAAAAGTAAATTTCACTTGTAAATACTTTTTTTTTTTGCTTATATAAGTTCAATGACAACAAATAACTGAAATTTCGAATCAATTCAACTTTAAACACCATTTCTCCAGAGTTCAATGGTCACAAAAGAGCAAACAATAATGAAATGAAATGAAAAACTTCTTGAAGCAAACACTTGCGGGGGAAAAGTGTTTTCCCCAAAGGCTTTGGCATCGCTGGCTGACTGTCCTTTGATGTGACAAAAGCGGATGAATAAAATAAAGTATTATAAATAAATTTTGTTAAAAAGAAAAGCGTTTTGCAAAAACCGCAGACACGAAACACAGTCCTTCCTGCTGTCTCTCTGTCCGTGGTTTTCCTGCCAGAAACGGGGAAAAAACCAAAAGTTGCAAGCAAACGTGGCACGTCAAGGACGTCAAAGGAGCATCTGACAGCGGCAGCAGCCACACAGAACAAAGACTGACAAATGATTTTCCGCTGCACAGCGTTTTCCAAGCAGCGAAAACACGCACTGTAATTAAATTAATGCCAAAAGCCAAGGTCACAACTTAGGGCGAGAGATACATGTGGAATTTTTGTAGTTTTTTTTCGGCACTTTGGGGAGGTGCATAAGGAGCATTTTCCTGTACTTTGGCAAAAGCTGAAATGAAGGGGAAGGGTCCCTGCTCAAAGCACTTGCTGCATCATTGCCATAAATGTCATGAAAAGTAACACGACTTTAGCAGCGACAGAAAACTCAATTTAAGTGAAAATATTTCCCCCAATCTTGTGCAAAGATTTCCCACGACATTCGACATGTTGTCCAAAAGCTACTCAATCTGACAGCTGGTACACTTTTAAGGCCTTATACCCGTGACTAAATCAACTTCAATCCACAAGAGAGATTGACAGCAGCACCAGAAGTAGCAGCAAGAGAGAGAGAGAGAGAGAGAGAGAGTACTCTCTTTCTCACATTCTCAATCTTCTCACAGAAAACTGTGACTGTGTGGGACTGTCAAAAAACGTAGGCTGTCAGCATCAGGACTCCACGCCCACCCAGGAAGGACTACGGTAGGGAATGTTTGCAAGTTTTATCCGTAGTTTAGATTCAGGAGATGTTCATCCCTACGGTTAGGTGGCTGTAGGGGCACGACACTACACTTTGGCGCCCACTTGAAATGGGATTTTGACAGCAGTGGGAGGGTAGTAGGTAGTAGGGCAAACATTTCAGAGTAGAATGTTTTGATTTCTATACGTATTGTGTGTGTGAAAGCTGAACAAAAAACACCCCGAAGCACTTTTCTGGTTAATCGAATAGGAATACGAGAGCTGTGGAAAATACCAAATGTTACTATGAAATTTGCTGTGCAAATAAATTTGTTAACAAAATATCAAAAAAGCAGAGAGAGAGTGTGTCTTTACAAATGAAAATAGTTTGTATTGCTCAGAGATGGCACTCTGATTTCACTTTTCGGCTCTTTAAAGTCGTTGAAGCTAATGGTTTCTCCAACTAAAAGATACTCTTGGCTCCCATCTACCTCTCGTTCCATCGCATTTCACTTTCATTTCCATGTGAATTGGTTAGAGATTATAGCGCTCCTGGGGCTTACGCTACTCTGCCTGTCTGGGCTATGCTTTTTGGGGGCTGTGTCCGCTGTCAAGTCAGCATATACCCAACCCACAAACATACACACACACACACATCCGTTTGGCCATTTCCCCCCGCCAGCCATTTCCTGTTTTGTGCCCCAACTCTTGGCCATTACCCGCGCTAACACGCATCTCCACTGGACGCCCATCGGATAGGATATTGTAGTTCTCAATGCTGCCGCTTCTGCTGGTCTCTGGGGCAGCTTTAATGCAAAGTAGCTAACCATCTGACAGATAGATACACACCCACAGGCGGACAATATGTGGCATGTGGCATGGGCCATGGGGCGTGTGTGGGTGTGCAAAATGTCTAAAACATTTGCTTGGCAAAAAGGCAAAGAGACTGACAGACAGACAGACAGACACACAAAAGTGACTGCCAAACGACTTCCGATTTCCGTCTTCCGTCTTTTGGGCTTTCTTTTCAATGGGTCACGTGCAAACAAAAGAAAATCTTCCAATCTCCACCAAATTTTGCATTTTCCCTAGGTCACGGAGATAATCAGATTTTCCCTTTTGTTAGACTGAAAAGTACTGGTATTCGACCGGCAGGAAAATCGATGCAATTGAAAAATAATTGAACATCTCTCGAATGTACGAACGAACGAATGAACGCTTATTGAATGTCATTTCAAAATTCATGAAGCTACAGGGATATGAGTTTATATGTGTGACAGACAGTAGGAGGCTGCCAGCTTCGCATGCCATGTGGATAATGTGGGGATGTGTTCCTTCTTCTGCCACAGGAATTTTCACATTGTCAACATTCCCCATTCTTTCCATTCCCCATTCTCTGCACGTTGCTGGGCTCCTGGGCTCCTGGGCAAGAGGGAAATATTATTGATTTGGCTTTAACGGCACTTAGAGGCACATAATTGAGGACTCCACCCGCACTGCTACCGCATCCCGCTCAAGGGTAGGGGATGATGGGCTGGAAAAAGTGTGAGATTGAAATGTCAGATTTTTGTACGAAATGTGACATAAATTGAAGGATGATTTTTATTTTGTGTTTTCTGGGAGGGGGTACGAGAAGAGCGATTATGTGTTTTCTTTTTTGCATTTGGTGGAATTTTTGGTTGTGCCACCCCTCCTGGGGGGTCGTCAATACAGAATCAATTTTAAACTTTTTTTTACTTTGGTTTTTTGAACCATTTCTTTTTATCATTTTCCATTTGTTTTTATGGGTAAATATGTATGATAAAAGCGTGAAAAACTCATTAAAATATATCAGATATTAAATAATCATTATATTTGCTGCTTAAAGTAGATTAAACTTTGATTTGTAAATAATTTGAATACTTTTTGAAAATATATTTAAACGTTTTAAAGCAGAAATTGCTAAGAAAAATGAGCTAAGTCCCTGTCTAAATATTGTAAAAATATGATAAAAGGTAAATAAAAACTGATTTGATTTTTTAAAGATTTTTCCCAAATAAATAATAAACTTTTACTACCTTTTAAGTCCTCCATTTACTTTTACTTCACACTTGCATGCATAAATTAACTTTTATTTCGTATTTTTTGTGCATTTTTATGCTCCATTTCAAACTCCATCAATCTTAGCCACTCTTTGCCTATGTTTTGTGTGAAAATCACTGAAAAAAGTGAGGAAAATCCTGCCATAAATAGTAGCTTAAGTTAATCAACATATGCTCAAAAAAAAAGATATAGCCATAGGGTTTGGTGGGGAGTAAGTAAATTGAAATGCAAACATAAATTTGCACAAATAAATCCTCATTTGGAGCTCTCTCTCTATCTCTCGCACACTCATAAATCTTCAGCACTTGAAAAATGCAAAAATATAAAAAGACAAAATAAATAAATGCAAATCCCTCAACAGAAGATACGAGTTTTACGACCACTCGAACGGGTACTTTTAGATACATTTACACCCTCACCACGCATAGGGAGGGTCTATTAAAATTCCGTTGTAGTTGGCTTAAATAAACAGCAACAACAACAAGAACAACAAAAAAAAGAGGCAGAAAGTGAGGAAAGTGGGTTTATCATTGGATGATTTATTGCCCATGTGTACACCCCTCCCGAAAAAAAAAAGGTTAAACTGCCATATGGTGGGGGTTCTACCATAAATCTGACCAAAAAAAAAAAAAAAAAGTTTTTTGGCATAAATAGACTCCAAAATATGAGGCATGTGGCAGCCAGACAACTTTTTGGCGCGCATTGACCAGAGTGGTGAAGACCTGAAGCCAAAGGGATATCCATGAGGGTTTTTTCATTCATAAGAATCCGTTTCGAATGGGATCCACAGCAAATGTCTTTGTAAAGTCAAAAGACAATTCTGCACAGACTTACTCTCTCGCTCTCTTTGGAGTCTCTCTCTTCTTTGTGGTCTCTCTTTTGCAGCTCTGCACAGCACTGTCAACAAGTCCACCGGCCAGCTGTTGGTGCCTGCCATATGCTGTGGATCGCATTCTGTGTGGATGCTGTTCTGCACCAGTTGCTTCAGTCTGTTGTGGAACCCGAGTGCCGGCACGAAGTGAAACAGCTGATCGGCTCCGTCGCCGACGCCACAAAGCTGGCAACACTTTCGACAGGCGCGCAGGAAATACTGAGCAACGAATACTGCTGCCTCCTGTGCCCCGATACCCCCCCACCCATGCGTCGTGGTAGGCAACCGAAAGGCAACATCGACAGTCGTCTGCTGCCGCCGCGGCATACGCTTTTCGCAGTTTTTCAGTTGGTTTCCCATAGCTGTGCCGCACGCACGCTTTTCTCGGAATTTTCTCGTTATTTTTCGTTCACTTGGAAACTCAATTCGCTTTTTCCCGTACGCGTTTTGTGTGTGCAAGCAACTGACTGACTGACACATGCAGTTCCGGGGCAAAACAAGAGTAAACTTCGATTCGATACAAATATCTTAGGCCTGCAATGCCTTAAAAGTGAATTTTGTTTTTATATTTTTGAAAGCTTTTGAGATCTTTCAACATCGTTTGGTAAGTGGAAATTCATTGTCTTTTGGTCAATGAACTTGAGGAATGGTCAGCAAAAGAAATGCCATTCTGCATCTAACATCTGCTGCTGCTGCCTGTGGTAGCCCCAAAGTTATATTTCATTTATGTCCCAGAGCATCGGGCAGAAAAAAAGGTTTATCCGATTAGCATAATGTCCCTAATGGTTCTGGTCTTGCTGCTGCTTAATGTTCTGCAAATTGTATCTGTGCGTAATCTTCAAGATTGATGTGGGTCCGGTCCTATGTACCTCTGCCAAGAAATAATTGTAAAACCGAAAGAACAAAGCAAAAAGTTAACAAAAGAGCGAGGGGAAACACGGTAAACAGGAGTCTAATAAATTTAAAATGAACGCTCTCCACTGCCAGAGAGTAAAGTCGAAATAAGTCTGGTTTTTAATTTGTAAAGCGAATATTTATGTGGGTACAAAGAGACTTGATATTGAGAGAGAGCTGGCCAAACTTTAATGAATAATTGAAACTATTTGCGAAATTGATATTCAGAAGTAGCCACCCTGTCAGCCCATTCTGGCCCGGTCTCTGCTCGACTGATTTGGGATAAACTTTTGCAATTAATTTGCAGCCAAAGAGTGTAAGCCAGCAGCCGTTAAAAAACTTTACAGATCTTTGCCTTGTCATACTTTTGGGCTAACTTTTGGCTTGTACACGTTCCGGGGGTTTGCTCTTGGCCATAAATTTGTTGTAGCATTTTTATGATCTATGTGGCCAAACACTGAACACTGAAGTGTAATCCAAGGGCCGGCAACTAGCGACTGGGGAGCACTTTCCCTACAGCACTCAAACATATACAGAGTATAATAACCAGAGAGATACAGCCACAAAGAACACAATTCGTATAAATCTATATGTTTCTGTCAATAAAAAGTGAATGGAAATGAAGACGGAAGTAGAGATGGAGATGGGGAGCAACAAAAGCTAACAAGAATTATTTCACACGACTCGTAAAAGGAATGAATGTTTGACTGTGGGGAGCTCTAATAAAATTTGAATTTTCTAGTGAAAATGTGAGGATAACAAGGGAAAGCCAGTCAGCAAACATGAAGGGACGGAAACAAACAGTAAAGTAGATCCCCAAAAAGTTCCAAAACAAATAGAAGAAATGGCGATATTTTTTGCATTTTGTGCTTTAGATTTCTTTTTTTTGGTTTTTTTCGAAGTTTTCTTGTTTCCCGTTTGCTGTCACGCTTTTTTATGGGTTAACAATAAACAAAAGTTCACTATAAGAAGTACATTCAAGAGAGCGCAGGAACTAAATAACTTCACTTGGAGAGGGTGAGTGCAAAGGGTTAGGGGGTAGAGGTAGAAGTTGGGGTTTTTTGTCACAATGAACAAAAGGTTTAGGTTGCAGAAATATTTGCACAGGCCAAAAAGGCAGCGTCACAATAGTCACCAGAATTCATGGTTTCGTCTAAAGCAAACTTTTTTAATTATACCCTGGTACTACCTTGGGCAATTCTTGGGTATATTGTAGTCCTTACATATGTACGTACATTTGTACATAAATATTTAAGAGTGGGGATGATACGATACAAAATGATTCAGTGGTGTCCTGGTATTTTTCCAATAATTTTTGGTATTTATTCTAGTATTTTTTTTAAATTAAATTATTTTTCTGATATATATTTTACTATTCCTTATAAATCTACTGTTTTTATTTGGCTATATTCTGGCTTATTGTCATGTAATTGTTCTGAAAATTGTTTGGTATTTTTTTCTATTTTTCTATTCGGTATTAGGTATTGTTTGAGGGGCCAAGCTTTTTTGGCACCTGTTTATTTCCAAAATCAATTAAAACAATTTGGTTCAAACGTTATAAAATGCTTATTTATTCAGGCGGCTAGCGAAAGCCAATTGCTCGCTCTTTGCCAGGCCGGATAAAGTACAAACGGGCTCGGTATGCAACCTATGCGGAGAAAGATTAGCATAGAACTCACTTAGGCAACGACGGTCGATCAACGCTAGAGCCGAAGCGGCAGGTGCAGAGCGCCCTTTAACAGAGAGCGCGCAGCAGCACTGCCGAACGCTGGAGACGACATAATTTTAGGTTTTACATGCTCTTATACAAATACATAACTTTACATTAACTTGACGCTTAACTAGACGCTGGCCCGAACATACTCCCCCCGTTGAAAGCTCGCCTTTCAACTGACTTCTCAAGGGGCAGCAAGCACAGCCGAGTAACAGCCCTCCTGATGGCTCCTGAGGCCGTCCTTAAGTCAGCCACGCGGCACACTCCATCCCCCGCCTTGACGACGTCGACCACTCTAGCCAGTGGCCAACGCATTGGAGGAAGATTCTCGTCCTTCACCAGGACGACATCGTTCACGCAGAGGTTTTGCGTAGCCGTACGCCACTTCGAGCGCTCCTGCAAAAGAGTCAGATACTCTTCGCGCCAGCGCCGCCAGAATGTCTGCTGAAGTTGAGTGACCCGCTGCCAACCATCCAGACGATTGTAGTTGAGCTTTTTGTTAGATCAGGCTCGAGAATTGCTTCGTGCGGGCCCCCCAAAAGCAGATGAGCAGGCGTCAACACATCCAAGTCGTCAGGATTTTCTGAAAGCGAGAGCAAAAGGGCGAGAATTAACAATTGCCGTGATCTGGCAGATCAAGGTACGCAGCTCGTCGAAGCTAAGGACGGATGGCCCAACTGAGCGGTACAAATGATGCTTGGCGGTCTTCACGGCCGCTTCCCACAATCCGCCAAAGTGCGGAGAGCGCGGCGGGATGAAATGCCAGTCGATTCCGTCAGCCAAACAGGATTCATGGACCTCCTTCATGTGCGAGTCGCTTAGGAAGAGCCTCTTTAGCTCCAGAAGCTCGTTCTTGGCTCCAACGAAGTTTGTCGCATTATCTGACCAAATTTGACTTGGCCTTCCTCGAATGGACGTGAACCGTTTTAATGCGCCTAGGAACGATGCGGTGGTAAGATCCTTTACAAGCTCCATGTGAATGGCCTTAGACGTGAAGCATATAAACACGCTTATGTAGCATTTGATTGGAGGCCTACTGCGGATTTCTGACCGGTAGAAAAACGGTCCACAATAGTCCACTCCAGTTACTTCGAAGGCCCGGGATCCTTCCAGACGCTCCTTTGGCAAGTCTCCCATAATGTGTTCAACGATGCGTGGCCTCGTCCTGAAGCATCTCACACACTTGTTAACCACCTTTGAAACGGCCTTGATTCCTCCAATAGGCCAATATTCCAATCGAATTTTGGCAAGCAAGGCGCGAGGTCCGGCGTGGAGGCTCCGTTGATGATAATAGTTTATCACTGCTGCCGTCACGGGATGATCCTTGGGCAGAATAAGCGGGTGCCGAGCACTAAATGGGAGCGATGAGTTGCCGAGCCGACCTCCAACTCGAAGCAAACCAGCCGGATCGATGAACGGAGAAAGCGAACTGATGGAGCTAGACTTCCTGACTTGCCCATTGCGCCTAATCTCCTTTATGTCCGACCACAAACTTGCCAGCTGAATATGCCGAACTAGAAGATGCGTTCCTTGCTGAATGTCAGAAACCGTGAGTCCAGGATGCCTAAGACGATGAATGAATTTATGCATGTAGGCAAATGTGCGCTGCATGCCAAAGAATGAATTTGCAAATTTGCATCCGGGAGTGAGATCAGCATGTGGAGAAACGATCAGCAATACACGCTTGCGAAGCTCAATGGTCGGAGTTTCAGAAACGGGAGATACAGGCCACTCATCCTTAGATCCCAACAAAACGACGGGCCGTGAAACCACAGCTCTGACTGGATGAGGTGACTGGGAAGCGAGCCTCTCGAGAGGATATCAGCGGGATTCAACGATGTGGGAACATAGTGCCATGCCATGCCTTGCGTCAACCCCTGAATTGTTGCCACTCGATTTGCCACGAAAACCTGAAACTTGGCTGGCTCATCCCGTATCCAAGATAGCGCCGTCGACGAATCCGACCAGCAATGAAACTGGCCTGGGAAGATTCCAGTCTCCCTTAGGTTGTGCATAACCTTCGCAAGCAAATGGGCTCCACTCAATTCAAGCTTTGGAATTGACAATGATTTTAGGGGCGCCACTCGTGACTTTGAGCACAAAACATTGCTCGACGACTCCCCTTGCCTGGACACGACATATACGCACGCACCATATGCCTCCATACTGGCATCACAAAATCCATGGATCTCCAAAACTGCACTGGAAGGATGGACAAGGCGAGGAAATGAGATTCGAGAGATGCTTGCCAAGCTGTTTCTTAGGTCCATCCAAGTTGAATGCAGCGCTGCCGGTAGACTCTCATCCCAGTCCAAGTTTTCCCTCCAAAGCTGCTGAAGGAAAATCTTACACCTGACAATAACAGGATTAATCAGTCCAAGAGGGTCGTAGAAACGCGCAATCGTTGACAAAACCGAACGCTTGGAGGGCCTTGAATTTGTGTCCAGCGCAGACAAGGCAAACAGCAGCTGATCTGACGCAGGGTCCCCTAAACCTAGAGTTTTGTGATGTCGCTTCCATCATGAAACCGCAGAAACTTCTCCACGTCGCCTTCCGGAATTCCATCAAGCACCTCCTGGCTACTCGAGCACCATTTTCTAAGCTTGAAGTTTCCGCACGAAAGTAGACTCTTGAAGTTTGGCGCATCTTTTCCTTGACCTCTGCGACCGAGATGCCGCCAGAGATGAGATCATCGACATAAAACTCCTGCTTCAGAGCAGCTGAGCCAAGAGGGTAGGGCTCACCTTCGTCGATGGCCAGCTGGTGCATTGAGCGGACAGCTAAAAACGATGCAGCCCTCGTACCGTATGTGACGGTGTCTAATGTAGACCTGAACATCGGACTGGATGGAATCTCGCCAAAGGATACACTGGAGATAATTGTCAGGTGGAGATACCCTTACGCAGCGGTACATTTTACAAATGTCACCCGTGAGAGCGACGGGGATATGTGCGGAACCGGATCAGAATGGTAAACAATGCCGGCTGAATAACAGGACCTGTCATCATCACATCATTTAAGGAGAATCCAGTTGATGTAGCTGCAGAGCCATCGAAAACGACACGGAGTTTTGTCGTGGTGCTGTCCTCCTTTAAAACGCAGTGATGAGGCAGAAAAATACTTTGCAGCGGTTACGTGAGTCAGGATGGACTTCGGACATATGCTCCAAGTCAATGTACTCCTTAATAAAAAGCCGAGTACCGCTCCTTGAGCGTGGGATTACGATCCAGTTTTCGTTCCAAACTGAGGAATCGCCGGTACGCCTGAGTATAAGATTCTCCTAAGCGATCAGCATCATGCTTTAAAGGCAACCTAACGGAGTACTCCCCGATGGCAAACGTGAAAGGTGGCTTACGAAATGCGCCTCACAATCTACTTCTTCCTTTTGTACTTAAGGCAGCCTCCACACAATCCTCGACTTCCCAAAACATACGAAGAGTTTGATCCAACCTTGCATTCATTCTAGCCTCCGAATCCGAAGAAATTTGAATTCCCAAAAGCGACGAACTTGATACCCTCTGCCCACCACCAGATACGATCCACCCAAGCCGGGTCTTCTGCAGAAGCGGCAATCCGTCTATGAGCTTGATTTGCCCTACGCAGAGAAGGTCATAAAATATGCTCGCGCCAATGAGGAGATCTACTCGCTGAGGATTAAAAGAACGCAGGATCGGCAAGCTGAATATTGGAGGGAATGTTCCAATCGGCTGGCCATTAACTGCCAGACTTGGTTGGCTATCTGTGATTGTGGGGGCGATGAGAGCAGTGAGCGTGGTCGAATAGTCCGAAGTGCGGGACTGCATGCAAATGCTCACGGTGGATCCCTCAGTGGACACGCCAGTATCGCCAAGACCAGAGACAAGGGCAGACGTTTGAGTTCTCCTAAGCTGAAGCTGCTGGGCGAACCTAGAGGTCACGAGATGAAGCTGGGATCCTGAATCCAGAATGGCGCGACACGGAACCAAAACGCCCGATCGATTCTTCACCAGAACGACAGCCGTAGCCAGCAGCACAACATCGGAGTGGGAGACCTTGGGCAGCAAGAGAGGTAGACGCATGAGACGGCATACTGCCAGCAGAATCCTGAACCGGCGAAATAGGTGCTGGTTGTACTGCACCTTCTAGAGGAGAAACAGCTGGGGAGCTTTGCGCTATGGATGAATCGAAATGCAATAAGGTATGATGCCTTTTTCCGCAAACTCTACACTGGCCACCGGTACATGCACGAGTCCGATGACCCGACTTTAAACAATTGAAGCAAAGTGAAAGCTTCTTCACTTCCTTATGACGAAGAAAGGGAGATAAATTTGTGAAAATGCTGCACGAGTATATTCCGTGGCCCAATGAATGGCAGAAAGGGCATCCAGATGGGTTGGCGGGAAAAGTTAGAGGCAACAAAAGTTTTCTTTGGATGTGTATTCTGGCTTTTTTTCCCACCTGAGCGCTACCAGCGTGTGTCGCTACAGCGTATTGCACGTTCTCCATCTTCTGGCATCTCTTCTCCAGGAAATCATAGAACTCCCAGCTGTGGGTATCCTGTCCGATGACGCACTCTCCTCCCATTTGGCTTGTGTCTTGGCATCTAGCTTTTTGTAGCAGCATGTGAATTATCATGCATCCAGATATCTCCTCAGCACTTCCCAAAGTCTGCAGGGCACGCGTATGCAAGTTGACTGCGTCTGATAACTCCCGAAGCCTTTTAGCAGAAGGCGAATCTACCTTCTTGAGCCCAAGAATCTCCTTGATGTGTGCCTGGAAAACAAGTCGTTTGTTATTAAAGCGTTTGCTAAGTATATCCAGAGCCACACGATAATTGGCACTGGAGAGCTCCAAAGATCGAACCGAATCCAGGGCCGCCTCCGAGAGACATGAGCGAAGATGTTGGAACTTCTCGATTTCACTGAGGTCCGGATCTCCTTCGATGACCGAATTGAACACTGCAATAAAATCCGCATATTCCACATAGCCGCCGGAGAAGCTAGGAAGCTTAAGCTCAGGAAGCCGCTGCTTGTGAGCCATGATGATGGTATGACCTCCAGAGTTGTTTGGCAGGCTAGTGGAATGAGCGGCTACGCGTAGGTGTCCTAATTCGAGAGCCGAAAGCAGCTCAGCCTTCAAAGAAATGAACAGGGCATCGAATGTTTCACGAAGCTCACTTCCAATCTCGTTTTCATCCAGCGATTCCAGTTCATTATGGGACTTGTTGAACTCCTCACGCATTTCCGCCAACATATCGAGGCGCACATCTATTTCGGACGCACTTAGTTTGTCAATTTTATTTCCGAGAATGACTCGCCAAGACGGTGCAGGCGATCATGCAGGGATTGAACTTTACGTTTGTAAAGCCTCAGCCTTTTTTCACCCATCGCAATATTTTCACCCGCGACTGTATTCGGCTCGTTGTCCATGCTAAGCGGTGTAATGCAAACGAAACAACGGAAAATGTAAAACCGCTTAAGCAACGGCGAACAGAGCGGGAGCGGGAATGGAAGAACGAAAAGTCAAGAACCGCGGCTGCAGCGGCGCAGGGCAAAAGAGATTCGGCGATTAAGCAACGGAATATTCGACAAACGGAATGTCTCACTGAGCTTGCACTTTAACTGTTTTTATTGGCACAAAATGTAATTGCTTGCCGTTACACTGCACAGCAAAGAATATATTGTTCGATTTTTTTAATGATTTTAACAAAACACGATTCAGATTGCAGTTAAATCACGTCGGGGTCACCAATGTTTGAGGGGCCAAGCTTTTTTGGCACCTGTTTATTTCCAAAATCAATTAAAACAATTTGGTTCAAACGTTATAAAATGCTTATTTATTCAGGCGGCTAGCGAAAGCCAATTGCTCGCTCTTTGCCAGGCCGGATAAAGTACAAACGGGCTCGGTATGCAACCTATGCGGAGAAAGATTAGCATAGAACTCACTTTAGGCAACGACGGTCGATCAACGCTAGAGCCGAAGCGGCAGGTGCAGAGCGCCCTTTAACAGAGAGAGCGCAGCAGCACTGCCGAACGCTGGAGACGACATAATTTTAGGGTTTTACATGCTCTTATACAAATACATAACTTTACATTAACTTGACGCTTAACTAGACGCTGGCCCGAACAGGTATTTTCTGGTATATTTTCTATGGTTTTCTGGCTACTCTTCATTCATAAGCATCGTTAAGACATTTCCCCTAATAAAGGGTATCTACGCGTTGCAATACCACTCATCCATGTTACATGTATTTCCCTTTAAGGAAATTGCGTTCGCAAGCCTTTCAGCGACAAAGCCCTGGGGAGGCAAACAAAAGTCGTCGTGTCAATAAAAGAGCCAGCCAAGACAATGCATAAAGCTTGCAATTTATGAATGCCACCGCCAGCGCCACAGCCACTGCCACTGCTGGGAGTAAGAGAAGTGGCAGGGCCAGGAAGTGTAGCCAGCCAGGGGGCAGGGTTAACAGCTTGCAACAATTAGAAGCATGTGGCCGAGCACTGTGATGATGGCACAGCCAGCGGCCATAATGTGAATGAATTTATGTGCAAGACCGCTGCTGGCTTTAATTGCCAGTCGAATTGTTGACACATTTACTCGCAGATTTTTGGCAGACTAGAACATAAATTGTGGCGCCTAATGGCGGGTGCCTGCCGATTTGCTGCTTATTTTGGGTTATTTTCGGGGCGCTGCTGTCATACCCATCACTGCATGTCAGTGTCAAAAGTCAATAGCCGTAGCAATAGCCACAATCCAGAATCTCTATGCTCCACACTCGATTCCACATTCAATCCTTGCCTTGAGGCAGTGCGCGGCCTGCGTTGAACTTCTGGGTCGACAGAAGAACCCCGAAAATAAGTTGGGCAGCTAATTAATTTTTCGTGCTGCCAGTTGCCAGCTGCCAGCTGCCAGAGTCAGGAGTCTGTCTCTCTGTGTTGCAGAGTCTCTCCGACAACTGCGAGTGCCACCAGATGAGACAGTAATTGTCCATTGTGGCTGCCACTGAATGGAAGAGTGGTTTTCCCCCTTTACCACTTTGTGGCTTTGTGGCCAAGACAAACTTTCAGTCACATGTTCTTGGGTCTTGGGACTTGGGTTTGGGTTCGGGTTCGCTTTCTTTCAGTTTCAGTTTCGGTTTTGGTTTTGAGTATCATTTAAATTAATTGCCAAAGCAGTTGGCTGCAAAAAAAAGAAAGAAAAGAAATGCCCCCAAAGAAAATAACTTGGCAAACATTTAATTTGATGAGGCTTCAATTAATTGGCTGCAGAATGAAGTAAGGCCATGGCTTGCCACTCTTTTCCCTTCTTTCTTCAAGTTTTTTCATGATATTTAACAAATTACGCATACGCCACATGTGGCAGCCCGCCTGCGGCATAAAGAACTGCAACATAATTCCTTATAATAATGTAATGTTTGTTTAACTTTAAATGTGTAATGTGCTGCCTGCTGCTGCTGCTGTTTCTGATTCTGCCTGCAAAAAGGCAAAAGTTGAGCAGTTGAATGCCACACGCACATGTGCACCACCCCCCGAAAAAATTATGTTAAGGAAGTGAGGACATTTTACAGCCTGTTTGGAAAAGTTTTGCGCCTTGAAAAATGTTTTTGCCTTTGCCCCAGTAAATAATGAAAAGAGTTTGCCTCCTACATTAAGTTTATATTCAAATGATTTTGGGTCCAAAGAGCAGGTCAAACATTTAGGGGCTGCCTGGGTTCATTTTTACCAAAGATTTATGCTCATTTCCTTGGGGCCAAAGCGAAAGGAAAAGGCCTGTGTCTGAAGGGGCTACCAAAAGTCCTCCTCCATTCATCAGGCATCCACTGATGGGGCAGAGCCCAAGGCAGCACGTGGTGCCACAAAGCAGCGGAATGGGGGAAGGTGTGGCACCAAAACACAAAGCTTAAGTATGGGAAATGCCTGTGTCGCCCCCTCCCCCAGGGCATAAGGACAAATGTGAAGAAGCCCAGAGCACCCAGAGCAAAGGGCAGGGCATAAACGGATCAATATTTCATGTACGAGGCCAAGCGGGCGAGCAGTTCCAAATAAATCAGTGGCATGAGAGGCATGAGTATGTACTAGCGGCAAACAGGGTTGCGGCTTACAGCGTATGTGCCTCTTCGAGTGCATCGACGAGTGGAGGATGCTCTCTGCGTAATATATGTTGCATCTACCACAGAGATGCAAGGTCAGATGCAGATGCAGAGCTGAGACCGAGAACGAGAATCCGACAAGCCGCCTCATCATAATCGCAAAAGTTTCCCTCACACACACACACTCACAGAAACATAGTTTTCCACTGGTTTTCCGCATGCATGATGCTGTATTTATATCACTTCCGCTCCGTTTTCTTTCTCTATGCATCTCTCTCTTTCTTCTTCTGGTACTGCTGCTTCTCTACATCTCTCATTCGCTGTCGGAAAAGTATCATTTTCATAAATCTAGTCAAATATTACGCATACGCCTTCGAGGAAAAGCAGTGGGGGAAAATGCATAGCCTCCTCTCTCCTCTCTCTGGTTGCATGCTGCAATCTGTCTGCAGAAGGAGGTTGGGTGTTGTGGGTAGCAAAATCTCATCTCAGCCATAAATGATGATTGCATTTAAATATAATTTATGATGATGCATTCGCTCTGCCCAAAAAGTCACTGCCTGTCCTTGGGGCAGAGCATTTTTAATGGAATTAAAGTGTTGCCATGCCGCTTGACAATCTTCCACATCAACAGGGATTCAATCGAAGAAACCAAAATTTGATTAGAAATACTCGTATGTGTCCATGCATTCGATTCGCAACAAGCAAAGATAAATCGAATGCCATTACATTGATGAAGGATCTAGAACTATGGAAGCCCAAAGCCATAGCCAGAGGAGACGGTTGGGGCAGGTCTTTAAGCTCAAGTGCTTTGTTTGGCCAGCAATCGAGCGGCGAAAGATGAACAAACCAGCGACCAACGACCAGCCAGCTGAGGGGGCACCAGAACAGAGACAACACCATGACCAGAACAGAACAGAATAGATAACTACAGCAACAGAACAAAAGCGAAAGGCAAACGGCAACAGGACAAAAGACGCGACTACAGACAGCCCTTAAAAAAATTATAAAGAAAGAAACAAACGCTACTCGGAGTGTGGAGTGGGAGAGCTGCGTGTGGCAGTCCAAAGACCACACCAGACCAGACAAAACTGTTGCTGCCACGAAACTCTAGCAATCTTGTGGATATATATAAAGATAAAGATACAGTTATGGACAGCCGCATAAGTGGGAATGTCATATCGGTGAGAAGATGGCCCTCATTACTCGGTAATATTTCTGTCAATTCCATGCGGCTGCAGCAAAGAAAGTTACGATTCAACATTCAACATTCAGCATTATGTGCGTTAAGTTTATGTCCTGTCCAGACTTAAGCACATAGCCCTAAAGTGCGCGTCCTTTGTATTGACAGGACACTTGGCACTTGTCTGAGTTATGAGTTTTTTGCCCCCCTGCAACACACACACACAAGAAAAGTTTCTTTGCGATTGTTAACACGTTTTAGTAAAGGCAAAAGCTACTCCCGTAATACTATTGGAGGTTACTCTAATTTGCATACGAGGAAAGGCCACAGGTTACACGAGTTTCTCATTTTTTTTTGCCATTTTGCATGCCACAAAAGAACCGAAATGAAATGGCAATTGCAACCCGGAGACAAAGCCACTTTGAAGCGGAGCGACAGATAGACAGATGGAGAGGTTGCAAGTCAACGGAATGAATGGAAGATGTATGGCAGAAGGATGCCAGACAGAAGGATGAAAGTGCTCCTGTTCCCCTCCTTCCTTCCGACGACATAAACAGGAAACACTAAGGACACATTACCTGCTGTTGACATTTGCTTCGAGACATCGAGAGACGTGCGGTCTTGGGTTTACAAAAGATCTAAGAGCAGCCTCCTCCTCCGTCTTCTCGGTTCCCCTTGCTGCCTGGCAGCTGGGAAAACCAAGCAGCGAACGTACAGTAGAGTACAGCAAACATTTGTGCACTGAAAATGTTTAAAAATTTAATTAGAAGTTTTCGAGAATACTGCAGATTGTATCTACTCTGTTCGCTCTGTTGCGTGGCTCAGGTTTTTTCCTAACAAGAGTCCTGACGAGCACTTTGTTGAGTCATCTCTCCACCCTAACCACCCCTTCCATTTGATGGCCAAAAGTGCCCGCATGTCATGCCAGTCATCAGTGTGCTGACCAAAAGACACGCTTAATTCATTCATTTATTCATTCATTCATCGTGTGGTATGTGTGTGTGTGTGTGTATGTCTGCACCCGCACATTTCCCTTTGGCTTTCGCTTTGTAATCGATGGCCAAATCAGCACTCTCAAACGTTTCAATTGCATTGAGGTAAGAAGAGCATTAGTGGCCTCATACATACATACCTTCGATCCAATCTGTACAAACAGCTGCTGCTGTTGCTTCTCATTCTAATGCTCTTTCATCCTTTTTTTATGCCCACAAATCATTCTGTTTTGCTGCGAGTCATGCCACAGATGGACAAGGACGTGTACTCCGACTCCTCTCTCTGATTTCTGCCTGTAAAATCTTCTTCAAACTTCCAGTCAGAGGCTGGCAATTTATTAAATCCCAATCCCCAGTACCAATTTCAGGCGGCAGGTGGAAAACAAACACAAATTCTGCCCACAAGAGGTACATATTGGCCAGAGACAGAGAGAGAGAGAGAGTGTATTCCTTCCCCTTCCCACCCTCTCGTTCCAATGCAAGCCACACAAAAATGCATGTCAATGGCCCTGTTTTTATTAGGGCTTGGGCGTTAAGGAGGGGGGCGTGGCAATTCCGACTGACAGTCACGGGCACTAAACATTTGGTTTCGGCTTGCAGATGATGCTAAAAGTTTTTCATATACCCTGTAATGGTGTGGGGTTTAATATTCAAGGGTATATTACTCGCACTTGAATTGATCTCATAAATCTCAGATTAGATCTTAGAGCTCACAAATTGTAAATTTAAAATTTAATAAAAGTTAAATTTTGGTCTTAAATTTTCACAAAAACGAGAGGGAACGTTTTGAGTCGCTTTTATTGCCGCGACTCTACTTTTATAACCGTCCTCAATAGATACTTATGTATATACATATATACAGATGCGAGGATATGATTCATGTGATTTTTAAATATTTGATAATTTACATAGTTTAGCTACATTCCATTCCAATTCGTTCTCCGCGAGAGACCCATAAGTTAGCCAAATTGGACTAGCCCATGGGTGGACCAGCCCATGGATCTGCCCCACAAAGGCGTGAAAACTCTTGCCAAGAAAACTGTTTATACCTTAAGTTTACCCTCTAAAGGGTATTCCATAGTCGCAACATTTATTTTGCTTGTATTTTTTACATTTCTTGTCCGAAAAGAAAACACTTTGCCCGGTCTGTGAGTCAACTTCTCCGAGCCGAGAGGCCACTCAGCCGCTCACTCTCTGTCTCTCATAATCTGCTCAGAGCTCTTCTGCCCAATCTCGTAGTTCTCTCCTCCATGCTTCTTCCAGTGTCTTAGGGGTCTTCTTCAGGGGTCTCCCAGTCCATCTTCCAGTCTTTTGGTAATGCTCTGTGTGCTGCTGTCTGCTCTGTGTGTGTTTGTTATGTGTCTCAAGCGTCCTAAAGTGCGTTACAGTTACATGCCACTTGGCCTTGTCTTAGTGCCACCTAGGTGCACCACACACAGCGGCACCTCTCAAATGTCTTGCCCCACTCATGTACAGTGTACCAGTGCCCCACAATGCAGCAAATGCTATTCCGAGTCGCATTCTTCCTCATTCTAATTCACATTCTCATTCACATTCACATTCACAGAAAATCTACTCACTACTCACAAGTTTTGTGTAATTTTCTCAAGTTTCCTCTTCCGTCGTTGCCCAAATACTTGACCCAAATTGTGTGTTTTTTTTTGCGTTTATAATTTTTTTTGGGCAAAGACAGAAAGGAGATTTTGTGTCGAGTCTTTTGGGGGAGGGACTTTAATTTAATTAAAATACTTTACCTTTTGAAATGTAGCTTATCTGCTGACAGGTGCGATGAAAGAAAGCAGCTTAAGAATTCAAGTGGTGCCTCAGGATGTGGAGTAGCAGCCACACTCAATACCCGTTAGAGAAAGCGGAAAGCAGGAAGAAAGTGTACCAGTGGCCTCCAATTCGCTTCAGTTTCAGTTTTAGTCGAGTTCCCGAGTTCCTTTCGATTGTCACAGTCCCGCGAGGACACCGAGTTCCTTTCGATTGTCACAGTTCCGAGAGCTAACCGAGCATTTTGTCGACTGCTTTTGTTCGTCTCCTCTCCGTTTTCTGTCTTTTTGTCCACCTTCGAGCCCTTTGGCCAAGAGCTGTGCAAATTTTGGTAGCTCTCTGCATTGTATTCCGCTTTTGTTGAATATGCAGGAAGGCCCTTCTCTCGATCTTTGGTTTCATTTGAATATTTTGCACTGCAGAAGAGGCTGCCAGGTAGATTTGTAGTTTTAATCAAGTAAAAGACTGCAACTTCAAACGGTTGGGGAACAAATTCGAAATAAAAAACACATTTAAATGCCTCACATTTGCGCACATAAAAGACGGCCATAGAAATTACTTCCTGCAGAAGTACGGCCTGTGCCATAAAATACGAAATACGTACGGGTAAAACCTCAAGAGCCGCAAAAACACCTCAGGCAATGGCAGTGGCAGCCGCATCCCCTTGGGGATAAAACTTAATTGCAGCATGTAGTGAGCTTTTCCATTCCATTTTCCATTGCATGCGTGTGTGTGTGTGCGCCTGGGTAACACTGCGTATGAGCAATGCTCGCACAAGAAGTCAACAAGTTAAAGCCAAAGAGAGAGGGAGAGAGAACTCCGTAGAGTGTCTGTATGGGGTTCTGGGCTGGGCACTTTTCTCTTTCAGCATTTTCCCATTTTCCTTTCCCGTTAATTCCAATCATGTTGTCACACGAAGCCGTAACTGGGAGCCCCACGCACTTGTCTGCCACTGATGGCCATAAAATATCTTTATTCGTCTCTGCACTGGGGAAAAACTAACAAAAAATGAAATTTATGTGGCACCCACTGTTTTTGACACCCCCGAGCAGCTGCCTCTCTGCCTCTCACCCCCTTGTTCAGCCCAAAGGGGGAGGATTGTATTAAAAAGTGGCAACAACAAATTGTGTTTGCCCCCGCATGGGCGTCTCATGAGAAAATGTGATTTAAAACCCATTGCAGAATAGGCCAGCCTGGAAAAGCTTCGGAAAATTTCGTGCCCAAAAATGGGACTGAACGAAAAATATATAAATAAACATAAATAATGCTCAAGGTCGTGTGTGTGAGTGTACTGGTGGCGGGTGTACTGGTCTCGGGTGTGGCAGCCACAAATATAAATGGCGTTAACGTTAACAATTTTTTGTTATTTTCTAATGAATATTATTCGCGCACACACGCGGCACCGAAACGAAGGAAAAAGGCAGCCTCCCAAGTGTTCCGACGGAGTCTTCTCAAAGTATTCAGCATACAAATAAGTACGCAAGAAATTCGAAGGTATTACGACCAGGGGATACCCTATAGGAAGGATAAAAATGTGTTCAGAAAGCGTTGCTGCGAAACATATCCACAAATAGATGTACCCTTGATATCT
Organism: Drosophila bifasciata; assembly: GCA_009664405.1. Classification (NCBI taxonomy): domain Eukaryota; kingdom Metazoa; phylum Arthropoda; class Insecta; order Diptera; family Drosophilidae; genus Drosophila; species Drosophila bifasciata. The sequence continues at coordinate 45,292,482 of CM019043.1, forward strand.
ACGCTTACTATAGGGTATAATTAACATTATAATACACCCACACATCTGATTAGTATTAGTATATATATTAGTATGGATGGCACGGCACTGGCTCTGGCGTTAAATGGAGCGTGGCATGAGTTTTAATGCCCCAATTGCTGGCATGCCATGAGCCTGCCGTTGGTTGGAGGTGGCAGGGACAGGGACAGGGAAAGGGAAACTCTTGGGATCAACAGCCGCAGGTGAAGCACTGAAGCATTATGTGTAAACCGGAGAGGATGTTGATTCCAAATGAAAAGTTATTCACACATTCACAGCCGAAGCCCTCATTCCGCTTTACATTTTTTTTTTTTATATTTTGTTGTTGTTTGTTTTGTGTAAAAGTATTGAAGAGCCTCAGGCATTTGGAATAATTTGCTGGTTCTTTTTTTTTATACCCGTACTCGAAGAGTAATAGGGTATATTGTATTTGTGGTAAAAGTGGATGTGTGTAACACACAGAAGGAGGCGTTTCCGACCCCATAAAGTATATATATTCTTGATCAGCATCAATAGCCGAGTCGATATAGCCATGTCTGTCCGTCCGTCTGTCCGTCTGTCCGTCTGTCCGTCTGTCCGTCTGTCCGTCCGTCTTGTTTTTCACTCATTGCACGAAGGCTATTAGAGCTAGACCAATCAAATTTTTTTCCAGACTGATGTGATATCTCACTCCTAGAAAAGTGTTTCAAAATTTCGCCCCGCCCACTTGCGCCCCCACAAAGGGCGCACATCTGTGGCGTCCACAATTTTAAAGATAGCAGAAAACGAAAAATGCAGAATCATAGAGACAGCCTATATCTATCAGGGGCCCAAATCTGAATCGGATCGGATCATTAATATAGCCACAATAGACAAAAACATACGCAAAAACTTCGCTCCATCCCTTTCGCACTCACACAAAATCGAGTAATTTTGGTTTTCGTAAAATGAACGCCTGGATCTCAGAGACTATAAGAGCTAGAGCAACCAAATTTTTGGCCAAGACTCCTGTGATACCAAACCTGAACAAGTGTATTTCAAAATTTCGCCCCGCCCCCTTCCGCCCCCAAAAAGACGAAAGTCCACAATTTTGAAGATAGGAAAAACGAAAAAATGCAGTATTGTAGATAATGACCATATCTACCAGATTCCCGAATTTGGTTCAGATCGGATCATTATTGTAGCCACAATGATCAAATGAATTTTCAGCAGCGAGTCGCCTCCCCCCTTGCCCTTCGCAACAAAATATACATTTTTATTAGGGTTGATGGCAGCAGCGCTGCAGCGGCTCTCTCACACGCACACTTACGCTCAAACATGCTGCCTCGTGCAGTGTACGTGTGTTGTTGTGAGAACTGATGTAGATGATGTAGATGTAGATGTCGATGACAGATGTAGCAAAAAAAATGTAAAATGTAAAAAAATTATAAAACATTTTAAAATTCCACATAAATCACATGTGTACTGACTGAGTACGGGTATAAAAGTAGAGTCGCGTTCAAAGCGACTCCGTACGTTCTTTCTCGTTTGTGCTACCTTCAATGGAAGGGAAATCTTTTGCACTGAAAAATTTCTGCCTTCTCCACTTCTAATGCAATGAAAAATATTCCACCTACGGCTATGAAAACTCCTCCTCTCACTGCTCTGAAAACTTCTGCTTCTACTGCATTCAAATCTCATTCTCCTTCTCAACGTTTTCCGCTGAATTATCATTGATTGGAATTCCCGATGAGCATTTTTTTTTTGGCTCAAAATAATTTTTAATTACAAACTTGAACACTTCATGAGAGATAAACTTTTGAGCACAAATTAATGAATAATTTTCCATTGCAAAAAGATAAAACTAAAACAGAGTTTTCTATGTCTAGACAGACTAAAGAAGAGCATACTTTGGACAAAAGTATCATTCGACTAAAGAAGGCTAATCCGATCAATCTTATTTGTAATTTTAAAGTACATTTCCTCTTTGCGAACATATCCTATTTACTGTACAGCATATAGTATCGAGTATCTTGAATATATTCTAAATTTATTCATTAATATCGTGTAACCCAGTATGGAGCATAGCAGCAAAAGGAAAACTGAGACAATTTCCCATGAGAGATAGCATTTATTTTTGCTGAAAAGTCATGTAATTTCTTTTAAAATGTTTTTGCTTGACTATGAAAAATTGATGCCATTTAACACTTCAGTTTCTCCACTTTCACTAGCAGCCAAATTCAGCCAAGAGTCTTTCTTGTATATATTTTTCATTAATTTTCAAGGCTATGCTCTAGCCCAAGAGTCGCCTTAATACACTTGAGGAAAATTACATTTAGTTTCTATATTTTATATGTTAAATAGAAAATTGATATAAAAAACTTGACAACTGAATTCTTGAAGTAACTTTTCCTGCAGCTTTTCCACAAGCTGCTTAAACATGTAATAAATAAATCATTCATTCAAAAAGTATCGCATTTTTCTCGCTGTGATGCTGCTGTCTGCGGAAAATTCACTTAAAGCCATTATTTTTTTTTCTTCTCTCTTGACTCAAACTAAATTTTTTTTGGCATTCTTCCTTCATCGCCAGTCGGCTGGCTGCCTGTCTCTCTGTCTGTCTGGTTTTCTGCCTGACGTCTTGTCCACCACACCCACCGCCCCATCAATTGATGGCGGTTTAATAGAAAGAAAATTCTGCGAGAAATAAAAACCAATGAACCGCGAGGACAGGCAGCGGAGCAGTCGCAAACCAGCAGCATTAGCAGGTACTTGATAATAAATTGAAAAATAATATTGAGCAGACTTTGGCAAAAAGTTTTTTCGTGGCAAGTAGGGAATTCCCCCAGAATGTCGCTGCAATCGAAACGACAATGGGGACGAGTGCCAGGGATTTGTATACACTGTAGTAGTAGTATCATTGATTCAGGCAGAAGAGAACGTAGAAACTCTTTCTGTAGGTGCTTCTTTTTTTTTTTTTGTAGTGCTTTTTCCTGCTCAAAAATTTTGGTTTACTTTTTGGGGCACAGCAGCGGATATTATTTTTCTTTTTACTTGACAGCCGCCACTGGGGAGGCATTGGGGAGCAGTGTTTCCGTTGTGGTTGCTTCCCATCGATGCCGAAGCTGCGATAAGCTACTCTCAAAAGTGTTCTTTGAGAGTGAGGAAATTCAGTAAAAAAAAAGAGAAAGAGTAAATTCAGTAAAAAAAAGAGAAAAAAGAGAAAGAGTAAAACAAGTAAAATCGACGAGTTGCTAACATGGTTTTGTCTTCCGCTGCCACAGAGTTTCCTTCCAGATTCAATTTATGAGCGGACAAGCGGAAACTTATGGAATTGGAAAAAAAGAAAATTATTATGGAGTATTTCTTGGGATTTTTAGGGGATTCTAAAGCACAGATTACACCCATCTAAGGGCATCAAAATTAAGAACCAATTAGCAGAGTATTTGTAATGGCATTAAATAAAAGAAAATGATAGCCAATTAGGAAGTGATTTAAGCCAAATTAATCATTAAAAAAAATACATTTCTATAAACCGATTATGGAGTGAAAAGTTTATTTGTGATTGATTGAGTTTGAATGTGTTTCAATCAATAAAAACAGAAAAAATTACATTTATTTGGGCAAAGTTTAGGTGTGAAAAATGCAATTTGTTGCCGCTGTCTGACACACGGGCCTCAGCTAATAAATGTATAATAATTTATTGATATTTTATAGACAAACAAACAAATGAGAAAAACAAAGCAAAATAATCATGCCACAGTCAGTGGGTTCGAGGGGGAGATGGGGCTTTTGCTGCTAATCAACTGCCTAGCGACCTAGGGCATTGAGTGTACACGAATCGAATTCTGTAATAAACATGTCCATTGCCAATAAACCCATCGATGGGCCTGCCTTCTCCCAGACACAATGAAATAAACAATAAACACAATAAACGCAGCAGGAACGATAAGCTCCGCAGATTAATAATATGCCATGGCAGGCATCATGCACGGCCTCATGGCTATATAGTAGAATCCAAACAAATTAAAACCAGAAAAAAAGAGAGAGCAACTATCGTACCGGTGACGAGATATTAGATACCCCGTAAAACGGTTGCAACAAATTGAAACTAAAGGAAAACTAAACTAACTAAAGGAAACTAAAGAAACTTAACTCTCGGATACATTACGAACTTCTCCTCGAACTCATCATACCCTCTTCTATCGGTATGTGCAGAGTGCGATATGAAAAGCAAACAGGAAAAACTGCCGACTCACATGAGAGCTGCTAAATTGAAATGAATTGCTGAAGCAGCAGCAGTAGGCGGTGGCCATATGCCTATGACTTGCACTGTAGGCGTGGGCGTGGGCGTGGGGGGCGGTAACAAGTGTCGGCGCCAAATGATGATATAATCGAAGCTAATGGCATGACATCTAGGGAATATATTTGTGTGTAATGAGGGAAATTTCATTCCAATTCTTTGCTCCCAAGGATGCCATTCTCTAGGGTACTCGCAGAGTCTATCAATCACAGGAGGGCATGTTTTATTAGGCACTTTTTCCCGCACGCTAAGTGCAATTTATGGCAGGCAATAACTATAATTATTTAATGTGTAAATCCACTTTACATTAGAAAAGCCGCAGGGATGGAAAGAACAGCAGAGGAAACCCCAGGCTTAAAACTACAAATAAATAATTGAAATTTCAGCCACAGAGCCAGCTTTTAATTAACACAAAAAATATGTGTAGTGGTGGGGGGGAGAGAAAACTAATCAAAATAAAATAATACACAAAACAAAAGCAGTAGCCAACTTTTGGCTCACAAAAATATGCCCAAAATGCGGCCTAAACACTGGCAGCAATTACCTTGAGAGCCTTGACCCACAAACAACTGGCATGTGGGGCATGGGGGGCATGGTTATCCGTGGCACTTCCGCGTGAAAGAGGAGAATATTCTGTCAACAATCGTGAAGGTTTTACGGCCTGCAGTTTTTCGGGGGCCGAGCCTCTTGTTTGCTCCACCGCTCCACCGCTATAGGGTCTATTTGCATAGGCATCAGGGGGCGAAGCGTTTTGTGAATGCTTAATTACAAAATGGCTCTCATGTTTGGGTTTGTGTTTGGGTGGATGGGCGGCAGACTTTCGCGCCGTTTTAACCGACAACAAATATTTGTGGAAAAGCCGCCAGAGCCGGCCATAGCCATTGACATTTCGCTCTGTGGTCTGTTGACACACGCTTTTACCCAGTACACAGGCACATGCCACACATTCCACATGCCACAGATAAGGGAGCGAGCGTTAAATCAATGAACCAATACTTAGCAGAAAGAGAGGCAACAACTAATAAGAGTTACAACAGACATTAAGTTTTCTTCGAGTATCCATTAAGTGGGCGAATAAACAAGGAAATGCCATGAAAAAAACCCAAAGAACAGAAAAGGAAACAAAAACCCAACAAAACAGGAAATACCAGAGCTATATATATATATATGACAAATTCCATATACATTTTCGGTATGACAAATTGAAGAGAAATTATGCTCATTTGTGTCAGAACAGAAGAGCAAACATCCCTCATTTGTATCAGGAGGAAAACATCCTCATTTGTGGCACTTCCTCGAGGCTATTGTATCGAAATAAAAATACTTCCTGAGAGTCTCGAGTCTGGCCTCTTGTCTCCTGCATAAAGACTGTCATTTCCTTAGGCTCTTCAATCATATATATCTCAGACTCTCTCTTCCATTTCGACAGCTGTCCATCAAACATTCAATGAACATTCAATAGCAGTAGCCAGAATTTCCCTAAAACTTTTGGAGGAAGCTGGAAAAAATTAAACAAAAAACAAAAAAAAAAAAAGAAAATGTGGCAACAAAATGTGGCGAGAATTGTGGCTAAAACTTAAAGAAAACAAAAAAAGAAACAAAAAGAAAAAGTGCCAAAAACAAGCATCAGCATCAAATGCCAAAGAAGTTAACACAAAAATTGGGAGGAAAAATAGGGAAAAAAAATTGTAACAAAAAGAAAACAAAAATTGTACACCAAAGGGAAGGCAGGGGCAGATGAATCAGAGACCATAGCAATTATAGGCAGCAGCAAAAACCGACAAAAAAGCAAAAGCGAAACAAAGCGAGAACAAGTCAAGAAAATTTCCCTTGCACACGAGGAAAATTGCTAAGGAAAAAAGTAGAAAATGGCTGGGAATTAGAAAATCATCCGACGAACGCCATAGGCCACATCCTAAACAAAGTCCCTGCTGCCACATGCCACAGTGGGGGAGTGGGGGAACTGGTACAAAATATGGAATTAATTCCCTGCAATAAAGCGGAAGTATTTTTTTCTTTTTTTTTTTTTTTTTTTTTTTTGCGCATAAACCGCAAGTCATATTCGATTTTGTTTTTGATTGTATTTTGATTGTTGAACGGAAAAGTAAGAGGGCAGCAAAACGACAAAGAAAGCAGGAAATGGAAGTAAGAGATGCCCTGTAGATCCGTGAATTAATGGATAACACAATGGATGATAGCATCACTAGATTGGAGGGAAGTAGTAGCATAAGATCGTGTCTTAGATATATGTATCAACTGGAAGACTATTATATCAGTATCATCTGAAAGTAAACTTGTTAGAGTTTTCTAAAGGATAAAATGATCTGATACTGATACATAAAAAGATTCTGAAAAGAGTAAATCGATTGACAAGGTAGTGCAGTGTTTTTTTTGCTGACCTATAAACCCATAATACCCTCGAAGCATCAACTTTCCAGGGTATGTGGTACGTTATTTATGACTATGGATGCGATTTTGATTGCCAGTTTCCAGAGTATTGCTCGCATACGATGGGGATATATCCAAGCGTGTCAAGAGTTCAATTATTTCAGTTGGCTCTTTGCCTACCAAACTTTCATCTCCTATCACTCTCTCTCTATCCTATTCCTTCTTTTAGTGCCAGTTTTTCTCTCTTTCCTATGGACAGACTGAAGCACACTTTTCGCTAAGTAGAACCACAAATATTGCTCTGTGTGCCCCACATGCCACTTCTGCTGCTGAGCGGATTTCCGGCCACAAAAAACTCACACGAAAAAACAGAAACTGAAACTGAAATGGAGACCCACAAACAGGCACTGACTTGCTGCAGGTGGCACACGTGGCACGTTTACCTTTTGGCATAATTTCCACCGCCCTACTGCAAGCCCCTTCCTTCTCTTTCTCACGCGGCATTCCCCAATGATACTCCCTAACCGGAAAATGCTGAAAATGTATGCCAAAGCTTTTCATTGTCCAGTGGCTCCGGCTCCTCTGGCTCTAACTGAACATGAGAAGGGCTCTCTCATTCTCATGGACAGCCAAGGGCAGCAGCAGCAGCAGCAACAAAAGCAAGCTGCTTACCCGAGGAAAGCACACATGGAAAGCCCCAGCACTCCTCACTTGTACAGTTCCCTCAGATGTATGCTCATTAGATGGGCCCCGAAACCCAAAACCCCCCTACCCCACCAAAAACAAGAAACGAAAGCAAAAAACAGAAAACAGAGAGATTCTGTAGCATTTTTGCAGTGCTGCCTGCCTGCCTGCCCCGAGGACATGCCACAAATATTTGGCCTACAATTTGAGTTCAGGGAATGGAAAAAAAGGCAATTCCATTGGCCAACCCATTTTGGCTTTCGGCCAAAATTGTGCCTAGAAATTAAACATTTTTTCTGTGTGCTACTTTTGTTGCTTTGTACAACTAGTCTCTACCCCTTAATCCTGTTTATCTTTTCAAGAGCTTATCCGTTTGGCACTGGGAGCACTCAATCGATGATTCCGCACATTCAATCTTCCCATTGATGAAGCTTTTAATTCTTTTGCACTTTAAAACCCCTTCCATTCCCTACCATTTTTCCCTGGAAAACTCCTCTTTGATGCTCCGGAATAGATTCAATTGATAAACAGGAAACAGTCGAAAAAAACTGCTGCTAATGGATTGAAACATTGGAGAAGCCAATTACGAGTATTAATCACCATTTGAGTGAACCATTCAAACTATTCAGAACATGTGTCAAAGAGGGCGTGGCCAGAAATTGTAATTAAAATGTGACACCAGAGGGGCACCAGGGTGAGGCTGGCTATATCCCCATTGGAAGAGGCAGGCTCTGAGGCATTAATAATCCACTGCGGAGGAGCGGAGCGACAAATAACAGCCTTGGCCAATGGCTTTACTACATCATTTAAATTCCTGTTGTGTTGTCTATTAGGCGGCCACGAATGACCTGCCCTGCCCACCCTCTGGTGCACCCACTTAAATGCGTGGCAGTGGCAGCTGTCAAATGGTGCGGGGGGGAGGCAAGTGACACAGCGAGCAAGTGACCTGTGTAGCAAAAGATTCTGTTCTGTTTGGTTCTGCTGTTTCTGTCATCGTCAACAAGTCGTCTGGGGGGAGTGGGAAGGGGGGTAGAAATCACGTTACGTGACTTGTGGCAAAACTTAAAGGGACATTCATGCCACTAGTTTCATTCCGAAACTTCTGGTAATTTGCGGCATACGTTGCGTATTAGTAACATTAGTGAAACAAGCCCATGGAAAAGGCACAGAAAAAACAAAAAAAAAACCAGAAATCTCCCTGCTGCTTTTCCACGAAATGAAATTCAATTCAATTATGATTGTGTACATGGAAAATAGTCAAATATTTTCATATATTTGAAGCATTTCTCTGCTTAAAGGGAAACCCATTCCCGGCGACCTTTGATATTTCCATTCAGTGGATTAATTATTCCCCTCAATAAAACTTGTGTCCCATTTGGTTTGGGGGTTTAGTCCTGTTTTCCGCTTGTCCCCACAAACTTTGCACAAGTCAGAGCTAAGCCTCTCATATTTGTTGGGGAAAATCTCTGAACCAAAATCATTTTTCTGTAACGATTTAATCACTGTATAAGAACTTTTTCTCTGTAAAGCTCTGAAGGCAGGCAGCAGCTGGTGTCTGGTGTCCGAACGAAAAGATTTTGCGCCTCACTAAATCGTCTAACAAGATGAAAATTCATGGAAAATGCTGAAAACTGAATTTATTTTTGTTATTTTTTTTTGGTTATTTTCCTGATAATCTCTCACTTTATGGCTGACAAAATATCTTGTTTGGTTTTGGTTTTCGGTCTTTGTTTGGCTGTGAATGGACTACAATGGCATTCAGTAGCTGCAGGGGATTTTCTCTGGTAAAACACCTAGGAAAAGTTAGCAACAAAAGAAATAACACTGCAAATTATCAGAGTAAGGGAAACTCTAGGAAAAATCAGTAAAAATTGAGAACAAACAACAGGGCAAAGGAGTGTGTCGTTGTGCCATAGAAAATGTGTTAAATTTGTAATGAAAATTCTATTGGTAGAACATGCTGAAAAAATGCTGAACAAGCCACAAAACAACTCGGAAAGGCAACGACACTTTTAATTAAATCTTAGACTTTTTTTTTTGCCATGACTCAAAGTTTGGTTTCCGGTTCAGGGCAAAAGTGCCATGCCCTGGCCCTTGCTGCTTCGTTTGTTTGAATTTTCTTCTGCATATTTTGTCATTTGTCTTATGGAATTACGGAGACACAGGTCTAAAGGCGACACAGAATGCGAGTAAAGTCTCACATTCATGAAGAGCAATGGGTTGGGCTTCTCTGCAATTTGAAGCTGCAGTGAAAGAGAGGGATTGCTTTGATTGTAACGAAACAACTTCCCCTCTCTCTCCTTCTGCCGGATGACCTTCTGCCTTTATGAGTAATATTAATTGAAATTTTTGCGTATTTCTGTTGCTTGTGGTTAGATTTCTATGAGAGCTTCTCTTTTGAATAGATACAGCAATAGATTCTCCACAAATCAGGCACTTTTCACTTACAAAACTCTTACTCAAAGTAACATAGAAACAGAGTAGAGTTTTGCCTGAGAAAATCCAACAGCGAATTCAAATTTTAGTAAACTTTTTTTACCCTTTTTTATGGCTTATAATTTCCATTCAATCCCCTTTAACATCATTGCTCAAAGTTGCATTAAATTTCGACTTTTCCTGCCATGAACTTCAACTTCAACTTCAACTTGAATTTTTATATTTCCGTTTGCATGTGGCATGCAACATTTTTTGATCATCACGTAATAAATTTACGTGTGTTCTGCCACCACCACTACTGAAATGTATGCTTTCTGTTTGTTTCATTACAGGATATATATAGAGCCAATCCCCCCAATCGCCAATCGCCAATCGACACGCTGCTTGAATATTTAAACAACACAAATATTTGGAATTTCCAGAGAGAGTAAAGAAAGTAATTTTAATGAGACGACAAAGCCGTTGGCTGCCGCCTGTCGCCTGCCACATAGACAACAGCTGAAAGGAGAGGCAGTAGGAAGAGGAGGAGGAGGTGCCTATCTGGCCAAAAAAGAGCGACACTCGCCACTCGGTGCTCGGTGCTCGGTCAGCGGTCGAGTCAATCAACAGCGGACCAGCAGCACTCCTGCTTCCCATCATTCATTGGACAACATCATCATCATCATCATGGCAACGAACATGTCACAGCCGCATTATTGCGGCACTGCCATCGATGATTTTCACACAAAGTAAGCGAGGAGTAGTCACAGGGCTAGGGGGGGCTAAGGACACAAGTGATGTAGGGTGCCCCTGATGTGTGTGGCTCTGGGGATGTCTGCATATTAATTACTTTTTGATATCCTGTACTTTTGGGCAGCATTTTGGGTTGTCTTGTGTTTCAATAACAGCGCAGAAGGAAGTTTCTCTGCCCACTCGGCCATTAATGTTTGTTTTTACTGTATTTTAAGCAGGAGATACCCCGATTTTGGGCTCTAGAATAAGTAGATAATTGTTTAATCCACCTTTGAAAGCAAATATAAATAGGATTAGATGGGTAAATTCTGCTTCTGTAATAGGATTTGCTGTAAAGACTTTTCCTTAGTTTATGTCCATTTAGAGGGCATTTTCTAGTATCTATATAGTCTCTTCCTTTCTGCCCAAATGCAATTTGCATAATGATTTGACAGCTGGCATGGCTTAGACCGCATATAATATGTATAAATCATGTGACCTCTGGGGAAAAAGGTGTGGAAATCGATTCAACTCTAATCAGAATTTCTCCTTGTTTTTCTTTGTTTTCCCCGTTCTCTTTTCCAGCTACAAATACTTTCATGGCTACTTCTCGCTGATTGTCTGTCTGCTGGGAACCATAGCCAATACATTGAACATCATTGTGCTGACCCGCCGCGAGATGCGCTCCCCCACGAATGCGATACTCACGGGTCTGGCGGTGGCAGATCTGGCGGTTATGATTGAGTATATACCCTATACGATCCATGACTATATACTGAGTGCTCGGCTGCCGCGGGAGCAACAACTGAGCTATGAGTGGGCCTGCTTCATCAAGTTCCATTCGGTGTTCCCCCAAGTGCTGCACACGATCTCCATTTGGCTGACTGTCACGCTGGCTGTGTGGCGCTACATTGCCGTTAGTTATCCGCAGCGGAATCGCATTTGGTGTGGCATGCGAACGACTCTCATCACCATTGCCACGGCCTATGTTGTGTGTGTCCTGGTCGTATCCCCGTGGCTGTATCTGGTCACGGCCATAGCGAAATTCCTGGAGACGCTCGATGCGAGCGGCAAGACGATCCACTCGGTGCCCCTGAGTCAGTACATTTTGGACTACAACCGGGAGGAGGATGCCGTCACAATGCAGGTGATGTCCAGCACAACGCCAGAGATCTCATGGATGCAGCACAGGGCCTACAGCAATGCATCGCTCACCACAGTGGTGCCTCTGACGACGACCACAATGACCGGCGAACTGCCTGGGGTGCGAAATGTGACCGTATTCAAGCTATATCACAGTGCGCTCGCGTTGCACGATCGCCAGCTGAGGAATGCCACATTCCTCATCTACAGTGTGCTCATAAAGCTCATTCCCTGCTTCGCTCTGACGGTGCTCTCTGTGCGGCTCATTGGCGCCCTGCTGGAGGCCAAGCGACGGCGCAAGGTACTCGCCTGCCATGCGGCCAGCGACATGCAACCGATGGTCAATGGGAAGGTCGTCACGCCCACACCCACCACCAAGAGTTGCAAGCTGCTGGAGAAGGAGAAGCAAACGGATCGCACCACTCGCATGCTGCTGGCGGTGCTATTACTCTTTTTGATTACCGAATTTCCACAGGGTATCATGGGTCTGCTGAATGCGCTCCTAGGGGATGCCTTCTTCCTGCAGTGCTACCTGAAATTGAGTGAGTTTTTCGCCACCTCTGGGGACCTTTAGATCCGCTTCTAATGACAACATTTCCCCCTGGTTTTCCTTCCTCTTTTTCCAGGTGACTTGATGGACATTTTGGCCCTAATCAACTCCAGCATCAACTTCATTCTCTACTGCTCGATGAGCCGACAGTTTCGCACCACCTTTACCCTGCTCTTCCGGCCCCGTTGGCTGGACAAATGGCTGCCGCTCTCCCAGCACGACATGGATGGCCGCCACGGTGGACAGCGGGAGGGGGCGGCAGGCAGCGACTGCTGCACACGGATGCTGTGAGCAAGAGCATGGCCATCGATCTGGTGGGTCTCACGACGCAGGTGACAAATGTGTAGCCCGAGAGCAGCGGCCGTGCAAACACTGCATCGGCCATAGCAGCAGGAGGGGGAGGAGGAGCAGCGTCATCGGTGGTTGATGGATGTGGTGTGGATGCAACAAATGACATCAGCACCGTGGAAATGCTGCACAGGGAACATCCACCGCCACCGCCCTCGGCCAAGTGCAACACCAGCACTTCACGCCGCCGACAACGCCGTGGCAGTGGCAAGTGCATTTGGCCCACAACCGAATGGCTGCGCAAATTGAGAGCCAACAAGGGGACCCTCGCTCCTGCGGGTCCAAGCGAGGAGCAGCTGCAGCAGGATCACGATCATCAGCAGCAGCAGCGACGCAGCAGTGTCCTGTTAATGGTGCTGCTGCACAGTTCGTCCACCGATGAAATGAAGGCCAAGGCGGTGCTCGTCAGTGGGGAGCAGCAGCAGCAGCAGCGGGAACGGCAGCGACAGCGCCAGAACCCGCAGGACGAAGTGGAAGATGCCATCGATGCGCTGTGGCTGTAACCTCCCCCCTTAGATAAGCTTATTAATACTTAACTAATTACTAACTAACTAATATTTGAAGTAGATAAAGACCAAAACAAAATTGTTTTCTATTGCTGCTTCCATGACCCAACCCCCTCCCCCCACCCACCGGCATTGTAGTTGCGGATCGAGAGCCCCTTTCTGCAGCTGCTTTGCTTTATGTGCGCGTGGTGGGGGGTGGGGGGGTACCGGCGTAAGCAGCATATAACACACATTTTGTGGCGCCACTTGATAATTGGTGATACTTACGTTTAAGAGTGACCTTTAACCCCCGTATAGGAACCCCCTACTAAGTATAGTTGTATAAGTGCAAAGCGCATCATTTAGTTATAGTTTAACTATTTAATGGAATGATTTCTAGACATCTAAGCGTATCCAGGAAATAAATATCTTTTCTTATGGAAAAGAAAAAGGAAAAGCTCTTGCTGTAACTTTTAATCTCTTAATTAATTTGGATTCTAGCATTAAATTCTTGCTCTAAAATTCGACTTTCAATTAAATTTTATATTCCCCCCAAAAGCTGAGTCCTCTCACTCCGAGTGATTGACATTCAAATACCGGCAGACAGACATTCGTTTTTCGCGTATCCTTTGGCCCGCATTCCGCTGACATTCTGCTACCATTCAACTGCTGGCATTAAGGCCAAAATGAAATAAAAACGACAAGCAGCGACAAATGACAGTAAAAACAAATGGCAGCAGCGTTTGCCAAGCGTTGATTAATTGTAAGTTTAATCAAAAGGTGGGGGCGTACACAGCACAGCACAGGGCAGGGCCAATGCGTATTTGTCAATGTGAAGTGAAGTGCTAGCAAATAATAGAACAAGTTATAGAAAATGATCTTTAGTCGAATTACAGATACCCAACAGCAGTGGTAAAACCTACTACTTACAAGGTAACTATCCTTAAGACTCATTTGGAGTGTAAGCTACGGATTAAGGCAGAGAAAATGCCTCAAAACTACTTTCACAGGGTATATACAAAAAGCACAAACAGATGATCCAATTCGTAGCCTGTTAATGGACAACACTTCAGCATTTGTTCAATGCTTTGCGATAGATACTTAAAATATGATGTATCTTCATGGCTTTTCATGCAAAAAAAACAAAAGATACTTGAGCCAAAAAGATGCCTCAATCAGTAGGGATGGCGGAGCCTTCTGCTCTTCGGAAATTAGAAAATGCAAAGTGGTTCATCATCACTCAAGAGGGGGGCGGGCATAAATGTCATTGTGTGGGGGGGAGGGACTGTCATACATTTTTGATAAAGGACCTGCTATCCAGACCCTGGCGTGGGCTCAGATGGGCATTAAATTTTCCCCTTGCAAGAAATTGTCTTGCATAATTTTTTTTATTTTTGTTGAAGGAAATTACATATATTTTTTGGAGGGGCCTCCATTAATTTATAGATTTCCATAAATACATATTTTCCGATAAATTTAATGCGATATTAATAGATTTGCAATTTTATTCATTCATATAATTTATTAACCAAAAAAACAGGAAACGGCAAAAAATAGACATATCAATTATGCAAATGATGGAAAACCAGAAGCCACAGAAGGAAAAAATGTTTAAAAAATAAAGTGGGTATAAAATATGAAAATTAATAAAGTGTTTGTGTGTGTTTGAGGATACAAATTAAGAGTAAATCAGTGGAAATTATGGTTTTGTCAGCGTAAATAATACATAAAAAATACACAAAAAAAATATGCAAGTGGAAACATTTTTTTTATGATTCGCAGAGGGATTGAAAGTATTTGTTGATTACGAATTCATAATAAACTCGTAATGCTTAAAAGCCAATGACAATTATTATATACAAACAGATTACAAGGCTTTAATGGAGCTAATCTATACTATACTTTTGTAAAAAAAAGGCATCTGTGTGTATGCAACTATCTCCGCAACGCGTTCACCAAATTACATGCGGGTTATTTAAAATGCTAGCCAGAGAATGTGGCATGGTGTGCACAAACAAATGTTTACTTTTCGATATAAATTTTGATGAAAAAAACCTAGGAAAAGCAATGGAAAATGAATGAGAAACGTTCAGCTCTTTAAAGTGCCAAATCGCTTGGAAAAAGTAAACTGAGAATGCTAAAGTACAGTAAATATCCTCTTATGAGTAACGATATAAGCGAAGCACTAAGAAAAATGTGTAAGAAAAAGCATAAAGAACAATCTGAACATAGCCCAACACAAAACGAAGGGAAACAAAACGACAGGGACCTAAAGGACACGCATGGATAATGGCACCACAAAACCCACAAGCCGCAACATTCATCACTCTGTTCCATCAGCCAAACGACCGCTGAAACAGCACAGTTTATGGTTTTGGTAACAAACTACATTTATGTATATGTAACCCATAATATTTTTACCCTTTAAATTATGGAAATAAAACGAATTCTTGCTTTAAAAACCTAAAAAAAAAAATGCATATATTTCCATGCAATTGCAGTGGTAATAAACCAAATCAATTATGAACCAATTGCTAATAAAACTATGGCAAATACACATGGAACCATTTACACATTTTCCATTGCACACTTTCCCATAAAACATTCACCAACTAAAACCTCAACTAATTATTCAAATAGGGTGTACAAAATAATTAAAATGAAACTCATTCGTTAGCTCTTTTTGCAGTTAAAATATGGAAAATATTACCTTCACTTTTGGGCCATATTTTGCATGTTTTTGCCTCTTCTCTTTCCATTCTACAATATGTAAATATTCCCGCACTTATTTCCGCTAAATCATCATCAAGCAGTAGCCCCGACGTTAATTATAAAACCCACTGGAGGGCAGAGAATTTTCCGAAATGCAATTGTTACAAATTTCATTAAATTAAGCGCTCCTCCCCCCATCAGTGGGACCTAGAACTTGCGGCGGAAAAGCCATGGAAAGGCCATGCTAGCCTTGGCTGTGAAAATTTTCGACTACGAGGGTTGCTATTTATATTTCTGGCCTAGGTCACTTCCAGCCATATTAGAACCAAATAATTATTTCCATAATAAACTTTGGGGTTTCATGGGCTAAACCTACATACAACTTTTTAATGTACGACCACATTTTATATCGATTGACGATAAATACAAAATTTACCTCGGCAGAAAAAATGGAATTAGGCCGTGAACATTTTCGTGCAATTATTTTTCACAACTTTCGGCGTGGATTAAATAGGCAAGAATGCATTGATGAACTACAATTATTATACGGCGAGAAAGTCCCTTCTTATAGCTCTGTAAAGAGCTGGTACAATGAGTTTTCTCGTGGTCGCTGCACGCTCAGCGACGCATTTCGTGAAGGTCGTCCAAAATCGGTTGTTGTGCCACAAAAATCGATGCTGTGCAAGAACTGATAAACAAAGATCGTCATGTCACATACCGTGAGATATAGGCTTACTTGGACATTAGTATGACGTCCATCAATAAGATTTGCCATGATCACCTGGGCATAAAAAAGGTGTGTTCCCGTTGGATCCCACATAATTTAACAATCCAGCAAAAAAGGCGCGTGTCGATTGGTGCAAAGAAATGATCCAAAAGTACGATCGTGGTACTTCAAAAGTGTATATAATATCTACACAGGTGACGAATCCTGGATATATTCATACGAGCCGGAAACAAAACAACAATCGACTGTTTGGGTCTTTCAAAATGAACCAAATCCAACAAAAGTGGTTCGCTCACGAAGCACATCGAAGCAAATGGTGGCCTGTTTTTCGGCATTAATGGTCATGTGGCTACAGTTGCCTTAGAGAAACGTAAAACTGTTAATTCTGATTGGTATACAACCATTTGTTTGCTAGAAGTTTTTGGTGAAATTCGAAAAATGAACAAAAAGAGACGAATCATTCTTCACCACGACAATGCAAGCTCCCACTCTTCGGCACAGACAAAGGCATTTTTGACCGACCAAAACGTGGAATTGATGGGTCATCCGCCGTATAGTCCTGACTTAGCACCCAATGACTTCTTCTTGTTCCTAACATCAAAAATAAATTACGCGGCCAACGGTTTTACCACGCCAGAAGAAGCGGTTGATGCGTTCAAAATGCATGTTTTAGAGGTGTCTCATTCGGATTGGAAAAATGCTTTGAAAATTGGTTTAATCGAATGCAAAAGTGTATTAATTATCAAGGAGAATATTTTGAAAAACAATAAAACCATTTTCAAATGCCTAAGTTGATTTTTTTCATAGTTAGGCCAGAAATATAAATAGCAACCTACGTATTTAACGAGTGGCGCCACAGCTGGCCGGGCGGGCAGGCAGGCAAAGGCCAAAAAGGAATTAGCATAATTGTTGGGTCCGAACAGGGAGGAGAAAATTCAAATGAAGGGGAGGGCAACAAGCACCCCCCTCTCTAATTACACACTATAATTTATGCCTGCCTCAATGTGTGAACATTTTTGCCAAGCAATTTCATGTCAAAACTTTTGATTGATTTACGCTACGCTCGAGCACTCTTCTCTCCCACTCACTCTCTCTCACTATATATATATTGACAATCCCCCATCAGGCGAAGAATAGGCTGTCAATCAATGAATTTTCCACTGCCCCCTGGAATGGATTTTCCTGTTGTCTCATTGATGGTTTATTAACAGCACGAAATAAACTTGATTTTGATTGCCAAATTCCATTCCATCGCATCGATGGAATGCAAGTTTTTTTCTGCTCTAATAAAACTTCAAAAAGGAAATTCCATGACAGCTACTACACACATTTCCACCATTTATATCTGCTGTCATGTAAACATTTTCCATTGCGTTTGTCATCTTGGAAATTTCCTTTCGTTTGACGAGAATATTTATGTCATATTGTTAGCCAAAATCCATAGACAACTGCGACTCTTGACGCCCTTACACGCAATATTGTTTATAGGCCAATGTCAAGCTAATAGCCCTTAGGGGAAAACATTTTTCACATGGAGTTTTTGTTGACATTTGGGCATATATCAAAGGATATCCAATGCGGCATATATATTCTGGGCCATAAGTTGCAAAACTTCAAATGAAAACTAACAAACTGAGAGTGCAGAGTTTTGTGTAAATGAAAATTCCCAAAAATTTAAAAGAGCATTTGAAGAGTTTCCTTCGAGCCATATTTTCATTAGAAAATTTCCCTACTATTCGGTCGAAATTTAAACCAGAAAAGGGCTGAACCTTTTCAGGGGAATTTTAATCACCCAAACTGGTTTGGTTTCGTTGGAAATTTGTGCCTGAAATATAGCATACTTTCAGTGGAAATTTCCTTCTGAAAACAAGTTTACTTTTACGTGGAAATGTGAAACTGAATTGTGCTTCATTTCAGAGAATATTTTAACTGTGAAAAGCGCATGCCTTTTAGGCGCAATTTCTACCTGGAAAAGTGAAAAGGATTTCAGAGAAAAAGTCCATTTGTCTGCTAGACTTTTTTTTTTCATCTTTTATTCCCCGAAACGTTTTCATATTTATGTAGATAATACGCAGTACGAATATTATCTACAAGAAAAACACGAATACCCTGCATTTCCAATGGGAAACTTTCTTTCAAAAAATCCCCAAAATATCTCAATTTATCAAATACGAAACCCAAATCGCAATAGATTTTCGCCTGCTTGCCACCGTTCGTGTTAGCCCCCCCATTCATGCCACACAAAAAAACAAAAAACAATGTCAAGTCATTTGTCAACACAAAACAAGTGATAAATGTTTTAATTATGGATGGGCGTGCCCCCAGCCACATGACACCCCACGCCCTGCCAGGAAAAAATATTCAATTGCGCGACATTTTTTGTTGCCAAGGTGCTAGCTGTAAATGGGGGTTTTCCCCAGAGCTGCCAAAGGTTGCCCAAGGTCCAACGGGCTTAGGATTTTGTTTTGACGTGTCCAGGAAAATCGAAGAATAATTTGCGCTTAAAATCTCATTTTGAAGTGTTTTTTAATTAGTTAAATTATTTGAAGAGGCAGAAGAAATTCTGCCAACATATTGTTTACTTTAAAAAAGAATTTTCTTAAAGCAAGGCCTTAAATTATTCAATGTAAATCGTAGAGTCAGACACATACTGATTTATGCACTGTTGGGAGGTTTTTTTTTTTTTTTTTGGTTGCCTATGGGAAATTGTGAAATATTTATTTGTGCAAAAATTAGGGCCAAAAGGCAGAGAGATGTAAAAATCAGGGTCAAAGCCAGATTCAAAGCCCAAGATGCACGTGCCATCATACGTAATTGATTGATTGATTGATTGGCAAGCAAACAGTAGGCAGCAGCTGACAAGAAAAGCAAGCGGCAAATACCAAAACGGCAGACATTACACCTACAACATTTTCATTTGTAAATGTACGAGAGATTTCCTTCGATTCTTTTCAGTTCGTTGGCTTACACTTAAAGCCAAGGCTCACTTTAAGCCCTGCCAGCCGCTGTGGCTTAAAGCCTTCTTTCTGTCCAGTGACCCCAAAATATTTGGTTGGCCAGCGCAAAAAAACTTTCGAGTTTTCCGAAAGTTTCAGCCGCCGCTTAATTGCTTTTCAATAACAACAACAACAAAAATAGTACGAAAGATGGAGGGGCATTTCATATCCTTTGCAAGCACGCAATGTGCCACAAAAAACCTCATTAAAGGTCTATGCTGCCGTGTTGCAACAACTCTTTTTACGCCCCTACCCACCGCCCCCCTGCTGTTGCGTGTTGTGTTGTCATTTCGTATATGGGGCGAGGCGTGACCACCAGCCGTCGTTCAACAATTGTGAAGGAGTAAGCGACTACAAACGACTACTACTATTGCGAAATTGGTAACAACTTTTCATCCCACTTTTCTTACACTTTTCTTTCACTTTTCCTCGCTTTATTGTTGAATAAATTTGCCTGTGTTTTTGTTGCTGCAAGCAATTGGCTCTCAAAGGTGTCTACAGTTAAGCAAAAGCCAAAGGAAAAGTTAGAGCGAAGTGTATGTAAGAGATATAGTTTTTGGGGGGAGTATAATCTTAAAGGAAAAAGTTCGCTTTGTAGCATGTAAAAAAGAAAAAGTGGAGAAAAAGGAAGCTTTTTGTGTTATCGAAATGGGAGTCGTAGCTGTTGGGATTTCCAACAATCTATCCATTTATCAATATAATAATCGATAAATATATCTATATCCAGGGTATCTAATGCTTCGGTTTGCCTCACAGTCACAAAATTCCTTTCCTTCTTTTACTTTGTTCCATGTTTTGTTTAGCAATTTCCGAAACTCATTAAAAAATCGCTTCCACTGGAATTGTTGTCACTCATACGCCCCCCCAACCCCACCCAACCACATCGTGCCACTCAACAGTAGAAAACTGTGAACTGTGCATGTACTTTTCCAAGTAGCTGTGTGTCGTGGTGTGTGTGTGTTGTTAACAGAGTTGTTGCTCCGTATTTTGTACGACATTTATGCGGTGGCAGTGCCGGTGCCGGTGCCTTTCCGTTCGTTGCAATTGTTTGTCTCCTTGAACCAGTTTTTTTTATATTTTCAACAACAAAACAACAGGCGTTCAGGCAGCAGGCAGCAGGCATCAGGCGGAAAGGCCTGTTGCCACCCAACAAAGCCACCAACGACCCGCATTGAACCGCAGAACCAACGACCCATCGACCCCATTGTGTCAAATAGTTTATAAGGCTCCTTCAATGTAACCCACACACACACACACACACGCACTACGAAAATTAATTTACGCAGAACACTCACTCACTCTCTCTCTCTCTCTCCCTCTTTCTCTCTTTTAGCTGAAATCCATGTTAACTCGATTGAGTAGCCTTCAATTCGTCTCGCCTCCCTGCAGCAGCGTGTTATAGCAGAAAAGAGTTCGCCATCCACGTGCCGCACTCGCACTCCCTTTCTACCACACTCCTCGCTCTTTCTGGCAAGCCCGAAATAAATTTACATGTTTTAACTACAATTTTGTGTATAATTTTCAAGTTGTTTCAAAATACACACACACACAGAAACTGCTGCAGAATTTCAAATACCGTACCCAAAAGCGGAACAGCACCTTACCAGAAATGGGCACAGTTCTTCCCATATTACACCATTCCCATATTGACTTTCAGAAACCCCCGCCCAATGTATTTTGCATGCAAATGAAGAGAACTGAACGACAGTGAGAGGAGGCAGCTGTGGCAGGCAGTAGGCAGCTGGCAGCTGGCATTATTCTGTTGCTGTTGACTGTCGTCGACTGACATTTTAATAGAATTAACTGTTCCAAAAAACAACCAAGGGAGAGGGAGAGATAGGAGAGGGAGAGTGGGTCCTAGCCTCGGGGCAACAGCTTTCCTTATTGTTTTAGATGGGCATGTCATTGGATTTGATGTCCACAACTACTGTGTGTAGCTTTTAAGGCTTAAAGGGGGCTTTCGGGGATAGCAGCAAGCAGCAGCCAGCAGCAGCAGCTCAAAAAAACGAGTGTGATATTTCTGCCATATTTCATAACTAAAATTCACTCAACTGGGATTCTATTTATACGATGAAATATTTAATTTAGTTCTATTTGTGTGTGTGTGAAATGCAATGCGTGTCCAGGCAGTTGGCATGACCTAAGGCCAACGCTTGCATCCCGTGAATCCTATGTGAATCCTGTGCGAGAGTTCTATGTGAATCCTGTGCGAGAGTTCTTTATGAATCCTTTGCGAGAGT
The DNA here is from genome assembly GCA_009664405.1 of Drosophila bifasciata. Taxonomy (NCBI): domain Eukaryota; kingdom Metazoa; phylum Arthropoda; class Insecta; order Diptera; family Drosophilidae; genus Drosophila; species Drosophila bifasciata. Next base: position 45,314,178 of record CM019043.1, read on the forward strand.
TCTATGTGATTCCTGTGAAGCCCTAACAATGGCCACATGTTGAAAGGCGAAGCGAAAAAGAGATAGTTTTTCATGACAGCACAGAAAAAACACATTAGAGAGAGCTGCAGAGACACACTTTTAGCACAGACTGTGTATAATGCAATGATGACAGGCGACTGGCAGACAGTGCGTATCATAGCCATTGCTGCTCTTCTGACTGTACTATATATCATTTACAACAAATAATTTATATATATTTCTTTTTGGCAATTTTTCGCTTGAAATATGTTCGTGTAATAAAATTCTATTGCATGTTTTATGTTAATATATTTTGCAGTCGTAAATTTGTTGCTACAGATGCCAACAGAAGACATGCCAAAATGTGGCATCATATTTATACAATAAATATTTGAATAATATGCATTGATTCTGCATGGAAAATGAAAGTAGCTTCTTGGCTAAAACATAACGAATTAATGATGCTCTAAGGGCAAAGCTGAGAGAGCTGCTCTCAAGTAAAAAGACATACATTAATTTTTTTCTATCTTTTAATTAAATTTGAATGATTAAAGATTACAAAAATATTATACAAAATTTCACTTAGCTTTAAACCATAAATAAAGAATAAACCAATAATATTCAAAACCCCACACACACACATACAATATACCCATGGCTGCCTTCCTAAATCCAATTCTCAGATTATCGTGTTGAAAATCGGCGCAATGTTGCATAAACAGCTTACAACCGCAGTGGCAGTGGTAGCGTCAAAAAAACACTTGGGATATCTACAACACACACATATAGAATCACAGGGTGGAGCAGTGGGTGTAGGAGATTCTGTAACCACAAAATATTTCCCACCCAACCCCTCAAAAGTACCATCCATTCCATTCATTCGCGACATGTGAGGCACACAAAATGCGAATGTTTATATGCGGCTCGTGTTTGGGTTTCTCTCACTTTCCCGCTCTTGCTTTTCCTCTGTGTGTCTGCCCGGAAAAGTTCAGTAAAAATGTTGAAAATGCTGGGGGTGGAGTGAGGGTAGAATGTGTGTGGGGGAGTGTGTAAATATTATTTTAAATTGATATCAATTGAATGAGCAATAACGTAATAGGGAGTAAATGTTGGAGTAACAGGATCAAGGAAACTGCAGGCTGGGAAGGCTCAAGGGTGGTTACTCACAAAATGTTTTGTTTTTTTTCCTTCCTCACTAAATTAAGAGAAAAAGGAGTGCGGAAAATCCTACAGGAAGAAAGGTAAAACCCTACAGGTACAGAAGGGAAACCCTACAGGCGGACAGGGAAACCCTACAGGCGGAAAGGAAACCCTACAGGATAAAGAGGAAATTGAATGATAGATTGGAATAAATTGAAAAGGGTTCAAATGTGCATGAGAAACACGTTTTTTTGGCAAATAAACAATTTATAACTGATTTTTAGGACTGAAATAACTTAGTAAGTATTTTGAATGACATAAGGGAAGTTCTTTAAAGTAACTTCCTTTCCATAAACAACATAAGAAACATCGGTTACTTTCCATATATGTACATCTGTAAGTATATATATTTCACTATAACTTATTCTGTAAAGACTACTCTCTTCAGTCAACGTTCAAGATTCCCTTGAAAAAAACTTTCTCTAACGTTCCCTTTACTTAAACAAAGACCCTCGCGACCCAACCAAAAAAAGAGTTCAACCGTATCGCAGTTGTACCCGTAATTGCTGCCACCGGATATATGACCCTTAATTTTCATTAATTTTCTTTCTCTTTCTTCTGTGGGCAATCGCGCGCCTGATGGCCCTGAAATTGATGCGAATTAGTTTTTTCTTCTTCTCTATAGAGAGCATTTTTTTGTTCTGTCTTTATGCATTTTTTCCATTCAGTCGCAGTTTGAATGCTCCGTTGGCTTTGTGACAAATGACTCGAAAGGTTTTTTCTGTTTGTTTTTTTTTCGGGTACTGGGTGGCAAAGAGCAGAAGTGCCCTTCTCTTAGTTGACTTTGGGATTTAATTAAATTAAAAACTCAATCTGTCTGGTGTTCGTTGACAGGTTATTAGTTGCTATGCTACAAAAATTGGGCACTGAGGCTAAAGGGATTAAAAGTCCCAGCTTCTAATTATCCTCCATAATGAAGAAAAAAAAAACATTGAACTTCCCAAAGTGTTTTCCCGTGTTGTTTTTCGCTGGGTGTTGATGAACTTTCGAAATGAGTAAATGTATTTCCCAATTAGCTGCAAATAAAAGAAAGTATAAATCAAGTGTTTGAATGTATTCACGCTCCTTTTTCGACCATTAATCACATGTGTTTGAATGCATATTCAAGGCATCTTTAATAGGTATTCATGGGTGGTGCTTTGTGTGACAAATGTGAATGCTTTAAGCAGCTTAAGTTGCTTTGGACTCAACCGACAAAACTGTTACTAATATTAATATCACTTCGCTCCCAGGGCTACTCATGCACGATACGTTTTTCACCGATGATTTTGGGATGGAAAATATGAGGATAAATATAACAAATACGAGTATTTCTTAGAAAAAAGTTACGTCCTCTCAAGGGATTAGATAATATTTAGCCACAGAGAGACTGCAGCAGCTGGGGAGAGATTTCCCCCGTTCGCTTAAGTGCAGATTAATCAGAGTTAATGGCGCTCTCTCTGTCTCTCTTCCTCTTTTGGCATATTAAATCCAAAGAACAAACAACAAAAGAACAACAATTAATGCAAACAATGCGAGTGCGTAGAAGAAAAGAAAAACGAGGAGAAAAACGAAAGGAAGGAAAATTGCTTCAGAAATGTGTGCGAAATGAATGCGAGAGAGCATCCGCACAAAAGGCAACTTTTATTCATAAGCAGGCATTAATATTTATACGCACACACACACACACACAAATGGGTATATGAATGCACACTCACACGCACTCATACTCATATTTACATTTGCTCCACACGCACACACATACGGAATTGCCGCATTGATGCGGAAAATTACAATTTTCATCTGCAGCAAAAACGATTCATTCTTCATTGTTTTTTCCCATATCTTCCCCGAAAAAGGAAGAGATCGTGTTGACCCTACAGTAAATATATTTCCTGCACCTAGTGGCATGCCACATGATACTCCATACTGCAGAAGGCTCCCGGCATTACCCTACTCCACTCCAAGAGGACTCCAGAACCCCCACACACACACCCTTCATTCCACACCACAACGTTGATTCACCGCCCTGGCAATTTAACTCAAATTAATTACAAGTACACTCGCGGGCACATGAATATATGAATGTATGTAAGCACCCACAACCGCTGCCGCAGCAAACAGCTCATCATCGCCGCTGTGGTCGCCTCATAATCCATGGACGCGGCAAGCCTTATGCAAATGTTGCAACCACTGAAACAACGCACGAGTGCGTGGCCCGTAATTAATGTTGCAACCGCCGCAACAAATTGATTTAAAAGTTTCTTTTCACATCAGCAAACCTTTATTTCTGGATTTTTAGCACACATTTTTTTCGCTCCACATTTTTTGCTGCTGGAAAAACCCCACAAATAGAGACCTGAATATTACCCCTAATGGGAAAACATCTATGGAACTCTACAAAATAAACTTTACCACAGATCGAGCATACCTTTTGGACACTCTTGGCACAGGATATTCAAAGCGTGCACATGTGGCATGGTCATGGAATTCGCTGAAAAAGTTTTTGCCGCTTACGGCGCCCTGTGCCCTGCGCCTGACCTGGCCACCACCCTATCTAAAATAATGCCACAGCCATACGCGCACACGCATCGCGTGGCACAGATTGCACCAGGAGCTGGCAGCAGGGAGCAGAGGTGCAAATAGTTGCACCATCACCATAGATAACCCCAGAGGCAACCAACAGGGTGGAGGTCTCTCCTCCACCACTGAGAGCGGATATGAAAGTTTTTCGCTCCTGCGGTCAGGTACCAGAACAAAGGTCGTTAAGGGCCACCCAAAAAAACTTTTTAGCCCCCAGCAACAAATCGCCAGCAATCGGAAGCCCAGAACCGGAATCAAATCTGAATACGAGCAGAGATGGAACAGATGCGTGATCCTTGAGGGCCAGAGCTCGTGTTAAAGCCTTTGTCCTTGGGTTAGATTCGCAGCTTAACCAGAAATGGCGTAGTTTATGAAATATGATGACAGCAGAGGCATCATGGACATAATGCTTATAGCCTTTTTGCCAACAAGATTGCTTACCATTTACACTCTTCACGTTGTTGTTGTTGTTTCGGAGCAATCTCTTTTAATGGGTTTTTGTGACGGAACAAGTGCCCGGGTACTTGCATTGCCACTACGCTGGGACGTTGGGAATACGGAATACATAAAAACTGCCAACATGCTACGCCTTCGTTGGCCGTAAACTTGCGTGTAAACAAAACGATTATAAAAAGCAATGACTCCAAGTTTTAAGGAGCAGCAGCATACGCCTTCGAATATAAAATTCAATATCTATCTAGAGATCTCTTCTTGTGGAACAAATGAAAATTTAATGTTGGGAAAATGAGAGTGAAAACTCCCAAGCAAATCAGCATCCAATCAACCAACACGAAGGCTGCCTGGCAAAATATTTACACGAGCAACAACAACAACAACAACTGTTTTTTCAATCAACAAAATAAAAGTCAGCGAAGCTCGAAAAAGGGATAGACAGTCCAGCAAAAACGTTGCCGCTGAGTGGCAAGCATTTAGCCGAGTTTTTTGGCTTAATGGATTTCCTGATTTGACCATAAAAACTATAACTATTTTGTTTGCTCTCTCACTCTCGTATGAGCAGCGCCAAGGCCAGAAAACAATATAAGGGGGGATATACTATATAGACTGGTATGCTAAAAGCTTAGCTTTATGGTTTATGGAAACAGTTTTGTATACCCTATGCAGAGGGTACAATGATTTTAAAGGGAATTTATAAGGAAGTGGAATGCCAAGAAGGATATGTCTGCTGTACCCAGAAGTATTTATTTATGATAAGTAAGATAATTTTCTATATAGTTTCTCTATAATGCATAATAATGTTAACAGATGAGTGTATTCAAAGCTTTGCATGTCCTTTCATTCCTGGTTTTTTTATAGCCTTTTTGCCTGCCTGTTGCCTTTTGTTCCATTCACTCATGTGGCTCATTCACTTTACTATTATTAATCATAACTTCCACGAACGGCTGCAAAGCTGCAAATTATGACCAAGAGAATTTCTTGAAATTTCGCAAAAAACAATACAACTTTTCGGACAGAAAGACAGACAGACTTAATTAAAGTTTTTCCATCAATTTGGTTGGCTGTTTGGAACAGGTTTTCATACACACTTTTGCCAGACTTTTGCCTCAAATTTTGCAGGTTGGGTTGGGCTTGTGAAGTGAATTCTGAGTATTTTTAAATGTCAGAAATCACATCAGAAATTTGGTTCATTTTTTTTGTGCTGGTAGATTTTTGAAGCGTATAATGTTGACCTTTGACATGCTTTATTTTGCTAATGGCTCATTTTTTTGGGGGGTTTCTCAAAATGTCTGTGTCCTGGGGCGCCGAGAGTATTGCAGCCACAATTAAAACAGAATTTTAATAATATTTTAACTCACTTCATTTGCTTTTTGGTGCGGGATTTAAAGGCTCCTACAATTAAGCTATCAGCTGGGACAACCGACCCTCTTGGATGGGTCAAATTATCTGCCATTTAAACGTAAATTATTCTACATTAAGACATACATATACGTGACATGTGATGTGTGTGACAGCAGGAGGCAAAGGGGCAACAGCGTACAAATCCAGACACTAATTGGCCAGAATAATGTCCACATTCGTTGGCCCGAAGCTCCGAGTAAATGTCGGAAAATTATGTCTGTGTAGGAGGGTTACCTTCATTATGCAAATTGCAGGCAGGAATGAGTGCAACAAATACGAGTACCCACCCACCCACTGGCTGGCTCTTGCATGGGTCGTACTCTGATTAGAGATATTACAATGTTATTTATAGTAAGTTGCATGTGTGGAATGTTATTTTGAGTCGCTCTAAAAGGGATTCTCTAGAAATTACCATAACTAGCACAGCTGCTGGGGCGTAGTCTCTCAGAGGTTGACTTTCTTTTGCCAAAAATCTATAATTAGTCTTAGTTCACTGCCTCTAACATTTTTCATAATTTAAGTGAAAATATTTCATGCTTCATCAATGGGAAAAATGATTTATGGTAAAAAATATATTCCCCTGCTGAATGGAAGGTCAGTTTGCCGGAAACTGAGCCCCGACTTGGCCGAAACTACACCACCAAAAATATACCCAAAAACTATGGGAAACCAAACCCTTTTCCTTTTAAATGAAGCCCAAAATATACATTTATCTTAATTTAAAGACCAACCACAAAAAAAAAAAAAATAGGTTCTTTGATGATTTTCAGTTATTTTGCCTGCCTGTTTTTGCAAAGATAAAAATGTATAATGCCCACAAAGGGAATGTCCGACCCATGAGACAGACAGACGGGCTGACTGGATGTATGAACATTCCATAAATTTGACAGTTGGCCATTAATTTTGTGCCATTTATTTTGTGGGGGTCTTATGCTGTGATTACCTTTTTGGGGGGCCTATTTTAATGAGGCTACCACTTCACAGAGCTGCCAGCTTTAGTCAAATATTAGAATAATTCGTTGAAAAAAAAATGACAATTTAATGCAAATATATTTGGTCAACAAAATTAAGAGAAGGATTTTGTCCTGGCTTTTCATGGTCAAGCTTAGTCATGCTTTTCCTGCCTTTTGCTGGCTTAATTTTTGTGGATTTATGAAAGCGTAAAGCGAATTCTGTGAATGAAAAAACGAAAACAACATTTGTCATTTTTGTTCAATGGCTTGCATGATGATTATCTTTTCTTTTTCTTTTTTTTTAATTTGTAGTAGTCCCTGCATTACAGAGGATTTACTGTACAGTCAGCATTTGCATATATATTTACTTTCTCTTTGTGTTTGTCCCCTGCCTGTCTTTGAACTGCACTCTGGATTGAAGGCTGTTAAACTCAGCTCTCAGCTACGTTTTGCCTTGCATTTCAATTTTTAAATTGAAATCCACAGAGAAAAGAAAAAAAGAGACAGAAAACATAGACAGAGCTTTGACTTTTTGGCTAAACGCATTGAGGAATTTTCTAGGAATTCGAGTTCCATTTCCTGTTCTGTGACAGCGGATTGCTCTGCTGCGATTGAAGATATGCCCCCCAAAGGATATGCCACTCCAGCTTAGAGGCCTTTGATGCTTCGTTGGCTCTCAGGTTGCTTAATGTATTGTGCCTGTCAATCCATCAACCATCTGCAGGTGAAAATTTAACCCTAGTCATGTGTGTTTTAAAGCTCTTAGAGTGATTCTCTAGCTCTGGAAAATTGTTGTGTGTGTGTGTGGAGGCGTGAAACTTTTAAATCATTTAATGGGTTCAGAAAAACTTGCCAGTACCCACGCAGATTACTAGCAGCCACTCTGGAACGTATTTGGCTTTTGATTTTATTATGCTGGGAAACTTTTTTCTCTTTTTTTGTAGCATTATTTGAGTTCTGTAATTATGTAGTTCTGCCTGCTTTTATGTTGCTATAATGGTTGAATGTTTAGATTAAAGAACTTTCTTTTAAGCATTCCATTCCACTTTCAATGAATCTATCTATCGTTGCGTAAGTGTTTATTTGCTTCGCTCTATCAATGGATTCTGCTTCATGACGCTGAATAAATTGCCGAACACGGCTGTCCAGCCGGTATCCCCCATCTAAGCTAGGAAAATGGGTGGAAATTGAATGAACAACAGCCTCGGAAATGTCCACAAACGTGACACATGGGAGGGGGTGGCTGTGGTGAGTGGGCTTCATCGCTTCAAATAGGAGAGCGAAATTGGTAAGTAGGAAAGAAATGCGTGGGAAAACACTGCAAATGATCGCTTTTCATTATGGGAAAATGCCAAAAAAATTCTAAGAAGAATGAAGTTTTCAATGGGGAAATTCGGAGAAATTCTGCACAAATTTTCATTCAAAAAAGAAAAAAAACTTAAAAAATTCGTTGACCTTTTCCAGAACAAGCAAAACACCAAGGGTTTTCCTTCCGCATTCACTTCAAAAGGAGTCAAAAAGGTTCTATCTCAAGGGGATGTGTGTCTTATAAACTTTTAACCCATCAAATCCTCGAAGCGTCAAAACTATGTAAGGATTCTGCTCCAAGAAGAAAACAACAAAAGGAAGGAAGGAGGAAGGGAGGGAGGGAGGGAAGCAGGGAATGGCAACAGGCAACAAGCAACAGGAGGCAGAAGGCAGAAGCCAGACATGTTAGCACGCACTCAAGATGCGGCCATAAATATGAGCCATCCTTCGAGAGGATGAAGGTGGCCATAACCCCAACCCACCACCCCACCACTTCGGGATGTATTGATGTGCATATTAAATATTTACAGCTCTGGAGCAGCGACGAGAAGGAAACTGCTGCGGAAAGCAAGGAAATCTTACAGCTGCCATATGGCACTAACAATCACAATCAAATCAGGAGACACACCAGAAGGAGCAGCAGAAGGAGCGCAGGAGTAGAGCAGAAGGAGCAGCAGAAGGACAGTAGCAGAAGGAGCAGCAGAAGGACAGTAGCAGAAGGAGACCAGCAGTGGGAAATGGAGCAGAAGGAACTTCAACGAGCGAATGACTGAATGGAATGACAAATGTTATGAGCCTCTCAATTACGAGCACGAGGATGATGATACCTTCTACACATTAATAAGTTAACGCGCTGACGAATAAGGAGGGATACATTCCCCCAATAGGAAAAACAGTAAATATATATGTACATCCAGTATACATATATATTTATGTGGATCTATAGTAATAGGAAGAAGTGGCAACAGCAGACTTAATGCCAAATTAAAATGTTTACGTGACTTCATTACATATTGGCCTCGTTTGTGCAACTGTAAGACTATCTCTTTCTGTACGTAGCAGCCTCCATCCAGTCCTCCAACCTCAAACCACGAGTCACCCAACACCCTTTGCCCAGTCCACATAAATTTGGCGCCAGAAATGCCTTGAAGTGAAAAGGGCGTTGTCTTCCCAAGCCCCCAACTCCCACAAGCAATTGGCCTTCGAAGAGATTTCTATACATAGTATCGCTTGTGATACCCTGTAATCAGAAAAGGAGGATATGAGAGGCAGAAAAGAGGCTGAAATATAGGTAGAAAGTGTATACAAATTCCATTCCTAGTTGCACTCGTAAAGGGGTATCGAATAGTCGTTATGTGTCTGCCTGTTATTTTGGTTTTGGGGATTTACCACACTCGACTGAGTCCTTGACTTGTTGCCGACTTTCTGGGTTAATTACTTTGCTGGAATTGCCTGGCCTGGCACCCACGACTCTAGCAATCCAAGATTATGGATGAGTTCCAATAAAAGATGACTAAATTTAGTGCATCAATTGGGGCCCCTAACTGAGGCACATCCCGATGTGGAGAGCAAAGTTCATTAGCAGCCAAAGCCCTGGCCGCCAACATCTGCTGCTGCTGTTTAATCGAGTTAATGCACTCAAAATTCGGCCAGAATTAAGAACAGAGCCAACAAAAGCCAACTGCAATGCCGCAGAGTGGCATAATTACCATCATATACATATATTTTCATTAATTTCCATAGAATTTGCATGTTCGATTGAGCGTTAAGTTCAATTAACATTTAATTACATTTGAGACTTAAACTTTCGATTAAAATCTAAAGCAAGATCGAGAGAGAGACAGAGAGAGAGAGGGGGAGACAGAGGAGACACCACAAAACCAGTGGCACGTGTATGTGGTGTCTTGCAACATTAATCATATGCCACATGTGTGGCGGCTGCCATTGACAGAGCCATAGAAACAAACAGCAGAGGAAGACTTTCAAGGTAAGGGCATGGTTCCAACACCGGAATACACAAGTACTTGCCACACCACCGCCCCACCCCACCGCACTTATGGATACATCAAAAAATTATTGCCATTCAATCGTTTCCTAGACGCCACGAAATCAAAGCCAAATTCGCTCATTAATAAACATTAGAGGGTAGGCAAGGGATATGCCTTTTCCAGAGGGAAAACTCAATGGGGAAAAGCTCATTAATTTGTCGCCACAAATTCTGTCAAACTCTGTGTCGCTGCCACAGGCCGCATGCCGCAAGCCACAAGCCTTTCCCTTCATTCGCATTCAACCGTAGATTTTTTTTATATTTTTTTTTTTATAAATTATTTAAAGCACGCTCCTGAAATCTCATATACAGTCATGTGATTTATAATAAGGACAGTTGGCCATGCTTCAGAAAATTCTCTATATAATTGCGGTTTTAGGAATTTTTGAGCTGATCTTAATTTTTATTAGTTGATTCATGTTTTGCACTTCCTAAACTAACAGTAAAAACCCAAGTTTAACGGTAAAAAAAAAAATTAAAAATTTTGTTCGATATGTCATTGACTTTTTGGGCTGTGAAAAATAATAGGGACACCCAAAAGAAAACATGTTATATTTCGTAAAAAATCATCTTTCTCAAAGGTTTTTAGTTTTTAATAATTGATTGTAATTAGTTTTAGTAGTTTTAGATATAAAAACATCCATAAAGCAAAGTTCAGATAATAGGGATGGAAGGAACGTGCAAAAGAAGTACTCAGGTACCCATGGACATGAAAAACGTCCACAATAATGGATTTTCGTATCGGAAAATGCCCGAAGCATTGACGTTTGTCAAGGAAATTAATGCTAATGCAGTAAAACATACGATTAAATAGGAAACACGGGGAAAAAATCATAAATATTTCAAATCCTTGAGAAAAATATGCTTAGATTTGTGTGGCAACCCCCATTTAAAATTTCTCAAAATTAAAAAAAAAATATTTATTGGAGGCAAACCCTCTTAAAATATGAACAATACTTAAAGCTAACCATATAAACTCCAAAAGACCGAAAAAGTTCCATGCCTATCGAACAGAGATATACCAAAAGATGATGATGGTCGCTGTGGACCATGCACACGGGCACCCTAATACAATAATTGATGGTTCACTGTGTTTAGCGACGATCATCATCTTTGGTATATCTCTGTTCGATAGGCATGGAATTTTTTGGGGTCTCTTGGACTTTTGATTGTTAGCTTTAAGTATTGTGCATATTTTAAAAGCGTTTGCCTCCATAAAATATTTTTTTTTTGAATTTTGAGAATTTACAAAAAGGACTTGCCTCACGAATTTCAACATATTTTTCTCAAGGATTTGGAATATTTTTGATTTTTTTTCCCGTGTTTCTATTTAATCGTATGTTTTACTGCATTAACATTAATTTCCTTGACAAACGTCAATGCTTCGGGCATTTTCCGATACGAAAAATCCATTTTTAGGGCGTTTTTCATGTCCATGCGTACTTTTAAATCACATGACTGTATTCTAGCTTTTCCGCATTCCGAATGAGCCTTGAAATAATGCGCACACCCCATTGAAAGGGATCATCATTGGCCATAAAGAAGTCAGCCAGCTTTTGGGGGCCAGAGCCAGTCAATTGGCTTATGATTTATGTTAACCATTAAAGCCTAAAGCCCAACGGGAGCCCTCTCACTGCTCTCTGTTGACCCATGTCGCAGCTGTCAAATGGAGTGCTTCAATTTGTGGCAAGAAATATTTTAAGTTAAAAATGCGGAACGGGTATAAAATATACTTAGGCAGAGGTGGAAATTTAAGGGGAAATTTGGACCACACTTTATGGAATTTATTCCCAAAATTAGAGAAGAAACGAGAAAGAACGTACGGAGTCGCTTCGAACGCGACTCTACTTTTATACCCGTACTCAGTCAGTACACATGTGATTTATGTGGAATTTTAAAATGTTTTTTATCAGTTTTACATTTTACATTTTTTGCTACATCTGTCATCGACATCTACATCTACATCATCTACATCAGTTCTCACAACAACACACGTACACTGCACGAGGCAGCATGTTTGAGTGTGAGTGTGCGTGTGAGAGAAGCTGCAGCAACAATCAACCCCAATAATTGACTTACTCTGCAAGAGGAGTGGGGGATTGCTGCTGAAAATTCATTTCATCATTGTGGCTATAATAATGATCCGATCAGGACAAAATCTGGGAATCGGGAATCTGGTAGATATGGTCATTCTCTACAATACTGCATTTTTATTTTTTTTCTATCTTCAAAATTGTGGATTTTTCGTCTTTTGTGGGGGCGGAAGGGGGCGGGGCGAAATTTTTGAAATACACTTGTTCAGGTTTGGTATCACAGGAGTCTCGGCCAAAAGTTTGGTTGCTCTAGCTCTTAAAGTCTCTGAGATCCAGGCGTTCATATTTACGAAAAACCAAATCGACTCGATTTTTGTGTGAGTGCGAAAGAGAGGGAGCGAAGTTTTTTCGTATATTTTCCTCTATTGTGGCTATATTAATGATCCGATCCGATTCAGACTTGGGCCCCTGATAGATATAGGCTGTCTCTATGATTCTGCATTTTTCGTTTTCTGTTATCTTCAAAATTGTGGACGCCACAGATGTGCGCCCTTTGTAGGGGCGGAAGTGGGCGGGCGAAATTTTGAAACATTTTTCTAGGAGTGAGATATCACATCAGTTTGGAAAAAAAGATTTGGTCTCTCTAGCTCTTATAGCCTCCGAGCAATGGGCGACAAACAAGACGGACAGACGGACAGACAGCAATTAGCACAAATACAATATACCCTTTTACTCTTCGAGTACGGGTATAAAAACGCTTTGATTTCGTTTCACTTTTATGGCTATGTACATCGAAAGGAAGAAAGTTTCTTCACAGAAAGTAACGAAAATTTCATGGCAAAATTAAATCGAGAAATAAATGAAGTTAAAACACTTTTCCGCTGGAAATCTAAAGATTTTCCCATACTCAAAATGAAATAAAATAGAAAAAACCACTGAAAACTTCCTATTGCTTGAAACTGTTTTTTCTGCCATATCAATTTCCTCAATTATATTCATTTTGAATCCATAAAAATCTAACGCCTGGCAGCAACTTTTTCGCTACATTTACCTGCCTTCCCATTTTCGGTAAAGTTATACCGACAGGAAGTACATTTTCCTTGGCATTTTCTTAGTTTTCCCCTGCATGCCCCAACCAACTTTCTGTTTGTGCCTTAAGCTCATCATTATTTGCGTGTGGCATAAGATTTGATTGCAACACAGAAAAATGGGCAACAGATAAAGAGAGCGAGAGCCCCGAAGGCCCCAAGCGAAAAATATATTCAAAAGCCAAGAGACGAGAGTGAGCGAGAGAGAACGTGAGAGTTTTCTTTCGCAGCTGAAAAGTTTCTTTCGTGGGGGGAAAAAGTATGCAATCGAAAAGTTGAGTATTATACAAATTGCGGCAAAAAGTATGCCTTGGAGGAAAGTACTCCCCCACCCGTTCTTCGAAGAAGAAATGGCGACAAGTAGACGCTGATGCGTATGATTAATATTTCTGTGAAGGGATAAGGGTATGCATGCACATATCAACTCTGTCTAGGACTCCAAGGAATGGAAACTCTTGGCACATTAGCAGAGTTGAGCATAATTAACCCCTTTTGCAAATCGTGTAATTAACTTTTTGCTATCACCGCAAGAGGAAGCCACAGTCGTTGGTGGCATACAGAGTTTCCTGCCACATTAGCACCCAGAGCAGGTGTCAAATTTCACACCGGATGTATCTACCGACAAAAAGATGATGGATTGTCATAAGGCAACGAGTTATGGCACCACCTGTAGGATACAAACTCATTTGAATTATTCATTCAAAAGTTATTCAACTTTAAGTTTAGAGTTTTTAGCAGCAATCAAAATCCAATCGATGCGAAATGAAATTCAAATTAATGTTCCCATGGCCGGAAGTGCCTGGCCCCGCCTGCCATGCTGCCTCACTTAACGCACACTTCCGAGTGTGCCCCCGGGCATTGGTAGCCTCTTAAAGAAGATACAAAGATACAAAATTGCTAGCTTATTGTTTACAGCACACAAAGTGAGAGAGAGTGAGAGAGGGAAGTCTCTTCTCCAAGCAAATGTTTGCAAGAAACAAAAATTTCATTTCTATTTTTGACCCTTGGGGAAAATCCCTGCAAAAACTGTAACTAAATTAAGCGACAGCTTGTGGAAAACTTAAATTGCTTAACAGAAAAAACACGTGCTATATTTTCTTTTGAAAATAGCTGACACATACCGCTGCTAAAATCGGGGGTTTGATGCGCGTGACTTTTTTGGTCAAAACTTTTCCTAACTAACTTTTTTTTTTTTTTTTTTGGGTTACATTTTTCTGGGAAAAACAAGTGGCCGGAACTACTGACACTTAATGGGGAAATTCTTTAAGCAGGAACTGGAAATAACTTGTTTAATTATATATAAGCTCTTGCCATATTCCTCTGCTTAAAGGATACACTCGTAAGTCTGCAGTAATTCGTTATATATTTTTGGTTTAAAATTAAAATGAATGACATTTCCCTGTTCCACACTGCTGTGGGTGGGTTATGGCTACACTCGGGAGTTTATTTAAGGCTTATTTATGCGGTTTATATATAATTCAGTGACTCAGAATGGAACACAGAATCGGGCTTTTATTCTATCCCACAAATGCTCCTCTCTTTCTGCTGCTTCTTACTTCTGCCTCTTGTGGGTGTTGCTGCTGCCTCTTGCTGCCTCTTACTGTTGCTGCTTTTGGCACATCAATTGCGTTGTATTTGTGTATGTGTGTTGTGCTGACATTTTCATAAGCTCAAATATTGGGAGCAGCAGTGAAAACTGATTTGAAATGCATGCGAATATAATTCAAGGATTTGTTGTTTGCCTTGAAGTGACAGCAATTGCAATTCATTTTGATTATGGCATTATGATAAATGTATTTTTGGGGGTAGAAAATTAATGATTCTCTGAGGATTTCCAAAAGGATTCGTAGATACTTTTACTTACGAGTATAATTACTCCAAAGAAAATCCGGCAAAGCCTCTTTGAATATATTAAATAATTGATTTGATTTGCTTAAACTTTTACCTCAAGGAAAACTGTTTAAATTTTCGCCTAAAAACATGCAGGAGGCCCATTTAATTTGGAAAATGTCTCACTGGATTACTAATACGCCCAGTTGGTTGGCATATGATTAAATTAAAAGCCATTTAAATTATTCATCAGCTGCTGCTGCTGGTGATTTTAATTAATACGCGCAATGCCTAGACCTAGTCCAAGGCGACTTAAAGACAAATTACTGGCCCAAACACACACACACACAGCCACACACACAGCAGGTGGAAAAGCAGCTGGATATGGCTGGAAAATGAATGAAAACCACTCGGGCCATGGCTCTTTTTTTCACTCTTGAAAAATGAGGCTGTGCTGTGGCTTTTTCGCAGATTTCTCCAAGGAAAAAACTGACCCCGCAACCAAATTTGCTATGGATATGGGTCAACGCGTGAGAGGAGCAAGACAGCCATCGGTTGACAGAGCACTTGGTACCAGGAGATTGCTTTTTTAAGGGAAAAAGTCTATTCATTTTTAACACTCGAATAAAACTGAAAAATTGATGCACCTTTTTGGCCCTTGAAAGTGCTTAAAGTTAACCTGTTTACTTATGCGATTTCCACGTGACACATTTGTATTGCCCAGCCACACACATCCCTCTATTTATCTCCACTCCTCTCCTGCCTCTTTTTTCTGCCGCCTCCTAACCACAGATTGATTTCGATAGACAAAGAACGCCTCTTTGGGGTCATTGAGTCGCAAAGGACTTTGTCCTCATCTGTGGACAGTGGACACTCCACTCCACACAGTACTGTTGTAACTTGGTTTCTCCATTGAAATTAATCAACTGAACAATTCCGTTTTATTGTTAGTATGTTCCGTGACCCGATTTACACATCTGCCACACAAGTAAGCGGTGCGGAGACCCTCTACAAAAAAAAAACCCCCAGCACGAATAAGGAAACTTGCAAATGACACAAAATTTCACTTAGTTGTGGGGAAAACGCAGGGAAAACTCAGGGTAAACCAGCAAACATGACAAACAAGGCAGCAGCAGCTGTTGGGAGGGGATGGAGTGTGAGAGAGGAGAAGCAGCGCAAAATGAGGTCTGGTTAATGAGCTTTTGTTGGAGGGTTCACTTTGTAGAGGCGGTTTCTCTTTCTGCAGAGTAGCAAAGACACTCAAAAGTTGATTGCCGAAAAACTGTCCTCTTTAAGCAGGAGTATATTGATTTGTTCAAGCAGAAGAACAGCCCAGAGACTCCTAAAATGGGTAGATCTCTGTAAGGGTTATATAGTGCATTACTTTTAGATATATTCTTACAGAGATTCTTTATAGACAAGCTCCTCGAACAGTGGAATTCTGTGCATACAAAATTTAACACACAAAGACCTTTGTAAGGGTATAAAAAAAGTCGCATTTTCCTCCTACTTCTCTCTTACTTTACGCACTTAAAGCTCCTCTCTTTTTAGTGGCTTCAACAAACAAAGACCTTTGTTAGGGTATCAAAAAAGTCGCATCTTCCTCCTGTTTCTTTCGTACTACACGCACATAAAGCTCCTCTCTTTTTAGTGGCTTCAACACACAATCCCCTTTGTTAGGGTATCAACCAAGTCGCTTCTTCCTCCCACTTCCTTCCTTCTTCACGCACTTAAAGCTCCTCTTTTTTAGTGGCTTTTTTGTGGCGTCCCCACCAAAAATTTGTTGACATTGCGTAGGGTCTGAGAGTTTTCACAGGCACCACAACTCTGGCACTGGCACTGTCTCTCTCCCCCTCCTTTGTATTTGTACTAGCCGCCATTCCCGTTTCCTGTTGCTGCTGCTGTCCATCTTGCGGTATTCGTGCATAAATTAGTTTCCTCTGCATCCGCATGGAGGCGACTGCTGCTCATCTAATACATTTAAATCCCAAAATCCTCCGCCTGCGCAATTCGCATTAAAGTAAATTTCCCAAAGCAGGCAGGGAAAAGCTGGAAAAGCAAACGATGGCGGGTCAGCAGCACGTCGCGGCCATCAACTGCACAATTTAATATACAAAAAATATTTATTTTTGTTTTTTATCATTTTTAATTTCATAAAAAAAGGAGTGTGAGGACACCCAAAAGCGCCCAATGGTTACGCCTGAATGTGACAACTGCCTGGCTTTCCTGCCTGTCCTGCCTTTTGTGTTTGTTTTATATTTGGAGATTTTCCATAATTTTATGGGCCTGCTGCCTCTGCACACACACACAAGAGTTTTCCCACCAACGCCTTCGCATACAAATGCAAATCGAAATGTAACGAATTGGCCAAAATGGACTTATTGCTGCCCACTGTGTTAATGCTGGTTTTGTAAATTATTTGTGGCTTCGCCTGTCGGATATTGCAACAAAAACAAATCCCAAAAAAAAAAAAACGAGAGGAGGGGCACAAACTGACAATTCCATTTCATACGATTTTGGTATGGCATTTGTTTACAGGAAACGCTGACTGAAGGCGTGGCCACTGTCCACTGTACGTGCCACACAGGAGCGGTTGAGCAGCAGGAGCAGGCATTAACTTCTACAATAAATCACAAAAAAAAGGTGAAAAAGAGGTGGTTAAAATGCGAATAAAATCAAATCAAAGTTTTAGGTACACTTTTACCTTTTTTCCCCAACTCAAACCACTGTCAAAATCCCTCTTGAGTACGCTCCTGGGACCCCGGGAGGCAATGCCTCCTCCCTTCGTTCGTTAGCCTTCATTTGGGGTAACGAGAACGAGGAAAATATATGTATTTGTGCTGACACATTTTCTCTCTCGATTTTCTCGATTTCTTGTGCACAATGTTCCCCCTCTGGGCGAAAAGTGGAAATGTTTAGGCATTAAATTGACGTTCTGTTTGTATACAAAATAATGCACTCTTTGCCAACACCCCCCCAACCACCTCTCTCTCTGGAAATCATTCCCTGCGAATCGTGGGCCTAATGACAGCTTGTAAAACACAAATTTCTACAAAATGGACTACACGAAGAAAGGAAAGGAAAGTAAAGGAAAGCAAAGGAGTATTAATACAGGGTGGCCTTTCATTTTTCATTTCTTAATCGTTTCATTTAATGTGCATTTGCCATGGTTTTCTAGCTCGCAAGAGAGAGTGACGAGGATGCCACACAAATGAGTGCATGCCACACCATCATTACCATCAGCCACAAAAGAAACTGCTGCTTGGCTGATACATATATGAAGCATAATAGAAGACGCATAAATAGCATATAGAAGAAGCAAAGTTCTTTAAGAATCAGGTCATTTGATGTTCCTTGTTTTTGGCCATATATATACCTACATTGAATGGCATTTTGGGGGTGTGTATGGAAGCGACGATATGTGCCGAAGCTGTCAGCACAATGCCCATACATTCGGTTGGTAGGGGGGGGGAAGGCCCCATGAAACGAAACAGCCTAATAAATATTTATTGTATCAATTTTAAACGGATTAAAGTTTAGCTGAACTTAAAATATACCCTGTACTTTAACAGAGAACTTTAAGTTGTGACTTGGGAGAGACAATAAATTGTGGAATGGTGCATTTCCCTCACAATTTCCCCATTAAGTATTCAGTTTCCACAATCTCCATCAAGTACTCAGCAAATACTTCCAAATATATCAGCAAATATATTCGTATCGTATCGTATTGTGCATTTTCCTCCTAAATTCTATACGCCTCAATGCATTTCCACTCTTGTATCTCTCTCTCGCTCCACTTCGCTGACTTTCAATATTTTCGCATTTTCGGTTTAGTTTTTTTTGCTTTGCCAACGAAAAATTCTGTTCTTTGTTTGTTCTTCTTTTATTTGTATTTATTATTTATTGCTGCATATATTTCTCCCCCACTCCCACCCCCAAAAATATGCGCTAATAAATTGTTTCATTTAATTGCAAAAAAAAAAGAAGAAAAATCCAGGGAATAGATTTTATTGTTTTACAACATTTTATGGCAAAAACTCGCCAATTTGTTGGGATTTTCAGCAGAATTTCAATTAGTTGAAGTTTAGTTTTTTATTTTATATAGTGTGCGGGCGATTTTCCTGTGCTGTGAAAAGTTTCAGTGAAATTTAAATGGGGCTTCGCTTTTAATTTGATTTCTGCTGAAATATAGATATATATTTTACATTTACCATAACTCTACCGCAGACTCTACCGTATCTAATCGGAAAATTCATATTTTACAGTCATATATTACTTTCCCAACTAGACTTTCCCTCTGTCCCATTTTTCATCATTTTTGATAACAGAATTTTCAACCGATTTTCCCTTCCACTGCTGCACTAATTATGCAGTTTTCTCTCTCTCAACTATTAGAATAGCCGGAAAAACGTTGCCACATTATAAAATATTTTCTGCACATTTCCAGTGGCCAAACGTTTCCTCTCGTTTCCCCCAAGGCGGAAACACTAACGAGAAAAGTCTGGTTGGTTGAATTTTTGGCAGCTATGCCAACGCGCTTGCCTGCTTCCGGCCACATCCTTGGGCCGTGCCGGCTCTTTAGGTTCTTAGGTTCTTGAATCTATGACTGCAGAATCATTTAGCCTGATTAATCATAATTTTTGTGGCCTTGCAGTATGGCAGGCAGTTTGCCTAATTGCTGGAGGCGAAACCTTTTTGGCTGTAGAAACTGTACAAAACATTATAAATTCAATTTGCGAAACGAAGGGCTGACCTTGAGTACTGGGGGTAGGACCGCCTGTGGGGGCCGACAGACAACGTCTTAAAGGATTAAAGACAAGTGAAGAAGAAGCGAACCGAAAGTGATTTCTATTCGCCAAATGGAACATGGCAGGCGACACTTTCACCGCCAGTCCTCCTCCCTCCCACTGACACCCTCTGACATTTTGGTTCGCCTCATTTGCATAAAGGGAACACAGGCCATAAATTTATGGCGCAGACGGTACGTTCGGACGCGTCTGAGACGACGACGACGACGACGCCGCTTCTGCTTCTTTGACGCCTTAAAAACATCTTAGTTCGGTGCTTCGCTTGGGCCTGACAAATGGCCATCGATTTGAGGGCTAGGTGTACACGAGTAAGTGACATTAAAGGTTAGAAATTGTTCTTCAGAGATGTTTTGGAATTAGTTTTACTCTAGATTAGAGGCTATAATTCTGTCTGCTCTAAAGATTTGAGGATTGGAAGGTTTGAATATTTTTGTCTAGCGCAAAGTTTTCGCAAAATATATTTAATCCACAAAATATATATTAAAAGATGATTTACTATATGCAAGCGAAGACATGCCTAGAGGATAAATAAACAATATACTAGAAAGTTTAAGTTACTGTCTACGAATACCTTTAATCCAGAAAAATACTAGATGATTTGCTATATGCAAAAATATCAGGATACTAGCATTATACTAGAAATAAGTTACGCGAATACCAGACAAATACTAGTAAAAATAACAAATACCAGACAAATACTAGTAAAAATACAGACAAATTAAATACTCACTTTCATTGAGGGTAAACTATGAGTAATCCGCGAATTAGAATTACAGTTTTGCCCTTGAAATTAAACAGATAACTTTCCACTGATTTGTAGCTTTTCTTAACCTCCCCACTAAACCCTGACCTCCTTCTACTACTTCATTAGTTTAATCGTGTCTTAATCCCTAAATTACTGCTCTTAAAGTAATGATTTATATGTTGTCTAACGACAGTATGTTCCGTTCCACACACTCTGCCACGCTGCCACGTGTTCTTTGGTGCATAAATAAGCTAAAGCCATTACCCTTGCCACCAGTGAGTGCCAGTGCCAGTTCCACTTTCAGCTGCTGCCGCTGCTGCTTCGGGGACCAGAGACCAGGGACCTATTTGCCAGGCGTGTGTGTTTTTCTATGGCTCCTTTCTCTCATTTACCCATTCATTCGCATTCATTCATGCATTCACAGGCGGGCCTGCTGACACAGGCTAAAAGCGCCATCTGTTGTCGCCCAGTCGTATTGACCTTAACCCTGGGGGCGAAAAAAAAGGAGAAAAACAGAAACGAAATCAAGCTAAAGCGAAAGCGAAAGGAAGTGCCGTAGCAAAACATCAAACACAACAAAACGGAGCAACAGCTGTTGCGGCTGCACAAACAGCTGTTCCACCGCCCAACGCCTGCGCACAGGATGGAGCGCCTTAAGAGAGCGTCGTCAACGATTTAAGAGAACTCCTTTGCAGACTCCATTGTCTTTGTTTGTCTTTGTGGAATGTATTGCGCAAATGCGTTCCACAGACAGACAGTCAGTGATTGGCAACGCAGTAGCAGCGGCAGAGGCTGCGGCTGCGGCAGCGGCAGCGACTGCGGCAGTAACGGCTCCAAAAGTTAGGCGCCCAAACAACCAACGAACGATGACTATTGGCGCCCGCTGCCATTCGCATTCACAGTCTTCTATGCCCCTCGGTGGCGTTCGCATCGGTGTCGCTCGCCTCGAACTCTGAACCAATCTGAATGCGATCCGAAAGGGATTGCAGCCACCGACGAGCTTGTTGTTTTTATTACTAAGCATCAGTCAGTTGTGTTTTGCATTCCCAACGCTGCGGCTGTCGATCGGTTGGCCAAGAATTCAAAAAGTCAAATGTGCAGTGTGGAAATCCAACAAAAAAACAAATGTGGTTTTAAACCAAAGAATTAACAACAAAAATTACAAAAAAAATAAATCAAGTGCGAAATAAATAATTGTAATTACGGGAACAGCTGTTTGCAATAAATTTGCATAATTACAAAATACGATAAATAAAAGTGTCACAATCTGTGTTTGTTGCAGTTGCATTTTGCAGTAAGTGTCCAAAGCATTTGTATTATATGTGGGGGCAATAAATAACCCTCCTAACCTTTGTTCGCATATCTGTACTTCCACTGCTGCAGAGGGCATTCCTTTTTTTGGGGAATTTATACATATAGCCAATCATCAGTCAGCCATCTTCTGTCAAGTGAGTGTCATAGATATATTTCAAATAAATCCGCTTTTGCCTTGCGCCAAATCTCATCAGACTTTGAGCGCAAAAGCAGACAACAATTACAGCCGCTTTTCCAGGAAATTTATCTAGATAAATGCGTGCGCCAATAGATTGCTTTTCCTTTATTTTCATTGTCACTTTTCCTTTTTTTCGTGGGCACACAGGATTTAACGGAGTGTTGGGGCATTCAACACTTTTCCATTCCACTTTAAGTGCATGAAAATGTAGGAAAAGTCTCTATGAACAAAGAGAACTCGGTAAAGGGTCATCTATTTTTAAGGTTTTCATGCCCACGCCTCTCTGTCACGGACAGGCAGCCCCTCAAGTATACTATTCTCTGTCTGCCCTGGGCCATCCCTTTGGCAGTCTATTGTCGCCGTACGAGAGGTACCTCAAAAAGCAAGTGATTTCTCTATCGAAAGATAAAGAAAAAGCCACCCACAGGAAAAAAGTTGACTTTTCCTTTTTCGGACATGAAACAATGCAAACAATCGCATCAAAATGGCACTGGGTAAATACGACTACACATAAGATGGGCGACGGCTATGGGGCAGGCACTTGGCACGTGGCAAGAGACAACCACCAAAATCGTAATAGAAGAAAAACAAAAACAGAGAAAATTCCAAAGAGTTGAAGTAGTCTGAAAATGTATTTCTATGGATTTAAGGTTATTGTTTTTAGGGATTTTTTTTATGCTTCAAAAGATTAGGTAACCTCATGCTATTAACGGCTATGGCAGCGGCTATTCCAGCACACACATAAGCGCCTTAGGCAAAGGGATGTAAAATGAAATAGATTCACCCCCAAAATATGAGTACATTTCCAATCAATCTCTATTCTGAATGTTTGTGTGCGGCAGGCACACCGCGAAAGAAAATAAAAGAAAATAACATCGAGCACATGGAAAATGGAAACCTCTTTCGAATCTAACAGATAGAGAGAAAAATAATAGTATTTTTCTGGGTTGTACTATACCCTTTTCCCAGTGCCATAGCCCATAGCCCATAGCCATGGCAACACACCAAAAAACTCAGTCATCTATCAATTTATTAGTGACAGGAAAACCACACAGCAAGAAACTAGGAAAAACTAAATTACAAATAGTTGAAAAGAAAATCTCTGTGTTTTCCCCTTATCATTCTCCTAATCAATATGTTTTAGAGGCTCATCTCAGGCCAGACAGCTTGTGGATTTCGGTACAAAGTTTCCGGAAGGGGGTTCTATTGCTAATCAAGTTTCAGTTTTCAATTTTTAGCTTGACTTTCAACTTTTGCTTCGTGTAGCCGCCGCGGTTTCCTTTGCCCCGTAATGGCAAAAGATTTTAATCAAAAATCAGTTAAAACTTTGCCCCCAAAACTTCCATGTGGCAACTGTTTTTGTTTGTTGGCGAAAGGAAGAGGCCACGGAAAACTTGCTGTCATCTGCAAGTAATTTTCCATCTATAAATTATAAATTACAACCAAGGGTTACCCTGTCAGCAAACAATGCGGAGACATAGTCAAATAATGGGTGCCAAAGACTGATTTGCATAACGGTATGTGCCGGGAGGATGCCCATGCGTATGCGTAATAATGATCGAAATCAACAAATCAACTCACAACGATTTGCCTTATTGACTATTGGATATTACTTTATTTTTTCTGTTTTTTCCGTCCTACGATTTACATTTGTTTTCCCCTTCGATTTTCATTAGATTTTCATTCAATTTCCATGCCAATTGTGGTTGAGTGCGTGTGAGTGTGTGTGTGTGTGTGGCAAAACTGTTTTGTTTTGTTTTATGCACGCACAAAATATTTCCTTTTTGATTGGGGTGGGGTGGTGAGGTTGGGGTTTCTTGTGTTTGAGTTTCGTAATTTGAGTTGATTTGTGATAAGCTTGTGGGCTGCTGCTGCTGCTGCCTTCGATTGTTTTTTTGCGATCCTCGTCCCGTCATCTACTCATACTTATTTGTGTGTGCGTGTGGCTGTGTGTGTGTGTGCGTTTTGGCACTCAGCCCTCAGGCGCCTAGTTCTAGGCCATGGCTCACATTTTTTTATGCTCGTTTTCGTTGAGATTGCGGCAAGGGTCCTAGGGTCCTGCCCTGTACTTGTGCCTCTGATTTGTATGAAATTGATATCCCAACAATATTCGTCCCCCCTGCACGTAATGCCAATTATGTAAAAATTACTTTATGCTTTTCCTCCTTCATTTTTTTGCGTTTGCAGTGGGTGGGGTGGGGTAGAAAGCATTTATGAATGGCAAAAGCAATTGAGGCATTCAACGGGGAGCACATGAATGGAATTCAAGATTCAACGTTGCACAGCTTGAATTTAAGGCTTAAAGCTTCTGTTACACGATGGCTTTTCCAGCGAAGCTTCTGTTACACGACGGCTTTTCCACGGATGCTGAGGGGAATGTACTTGGAAAATGCTGCAAAAAGTAGCTACTTAAAATACTTTTAGAAATAATTGCAATTTCTAATAAATATAATCTTCTGTTTATAATTATTTCCCAGTGGAAGGATATTGCATTCATGCTCGTTTTTTTATTTATTAGGAATATATATATATAAGTTTTGAAACGCTGCCTTCGCCAAAAAGTACATCGCTCTATAGTTCCATTACGGACCCTTCAACAAATATATTCAATATTTAATAAAAACCAATAGCACTAAAAATTCACGCTTTACACTTTCGCATGCTGTGTGCGGTTTTTGGCCAATGGGAAAAAATCTCTTGCAACTGCAACTGAAGCGGCCACTTTACTCACATTTCCTCTGCTCCAGCGCCCACGCAATTGCCTCAAGCGAAAATCCATAGAAAAGTTGACTCCTGTTTCGGACTTTTGCGTTTTTTGTCCCACCCATAACAAAATACAAAAAGAAAAAAAAAAAAGGCAAGCAGAGAAAAACTTTTCGCAAAATGCAAACAAAAACGCGAAGCAGCAAACAAAAAAAAAAGGAGAAATTGTCACACGAAAAATGCCAGCACTTGAGGCGCTTTGCAGGGCGCATCAACAACTGAAAGAAGTTGATGCCAAACAACACACAAAAAGAGCGGAAAGAGGAGGGAATATTCGCGATAATAAATTCGGAAAAAAGAGGCAGTAGAGAAGAATCAGAGGAGACGACTCTTGCATAATTTATGAGAGAGAGAGAGTCCCCCTAAAAAGTCCCCAAAATATGAGAAGCTGAGAAGGAGCGAAATGCAAATAAGCGATGGCCAAACTGTGATTATGATTTGCAACATTTGGCTGGCTGCCACTGCCACTGCGACGCCACGTTCCACAGCAACGTCTTTTGGGCTGCCACTAATTGTTAAATGCTGTAAAAAGTAGAGCCAGCAAAAACCATTCAAGGCAAGGACATGACCATGGCACCTTTATGAAGCCATCATCAAGAGGAGAATTCATAGCAGCAGCAGCGCTAGAGAAGGGGCAGGAGCCGTGCTAGAGGAGGGGCAGGAGCAGCAGCAAGCAGCATCTCTGCGGCTGTGGCTGCGACAACATTTGGCAACAGCAAATGGCCATTAAATGCCCTTCGGAATGTGTCCAATGAATTTCAAATGGCCATTAAATGCCCTTCGGAACAGTATTTCACAGTAGGCCCCCCCAAAAGTATTTTTGTCAGCCTCATCACAGTTTTATGAGTTCTCTCTCTCTCTCTCCCGGGGGGGAATGTCATCATCACCAGGTGCTTCTTTACATGAATATTACGTCCCAGAGGCAGACCAGGGCATCACAGAGAGATCCAGCCTAAAGGGCATTCCGTTCAACCACATATGGCATTCCATATAGAACTGCTCGGAAATTATTTCCTACTCCACCGCAATGATGGTGTCAAGTGTCGCCTGTAATGGTCTAACATTATGACGACAGGGTAAAAAGGGTTTTGCCTCCTCCCAAATTTACCTACACATGCCAACAGCTGGCAGCGGTCGCCTGGCAACCACTCTCAAAGGACATACGAAGGATAAACTGCTTTTGGATGGCCATAAATGTCAGGTGACCACAGTCAGGTGACCAGGCACGTCTTCAGTGAGATTGTGGGGGATGGACATGCACATATGGCAAAGGAGAAGACATGAAAACGGAATCCATTTAAATTACATTTCAATGTGTTGTTCTTAGAGAGAGAGAGAGAGAGCAGAGAAGGAGGCACTCTGCTCCGCCTTTGCCATTCCGGAGGCACGTAAAAGACAACATTCTGAATGGCACACAAACAGATCCAGTCGCCCGCCTGCTTCTTTCATTTATTTATTGCCTCCCCCCAAACCCCCACCAACCGCCAATTGCAGCAATCAAAATCGAAAGCAGCTGCAAAGGGAAAGTTTTCTACGGTTTTCCGGCACACACATGAGTGCGGGTGCGTGTCTTTGGGGGGGGCCAAGAAGTTGAAGCAAACAAATCATTGGGGGGGTGCCTATAGCCATCCATCTATGGTTCATTGAATGAGCTTTCAAGTGGCAGCAGCAGGTTGAGGGGCAGGGGCAGAGGCAGGCATTTTTTAATAGCGCGAATAGCTGCGTTCGTATCGCAGCAACTGCCAAGACACTTTGGCATAATTGGGTCATAAACTCATGAAAAACTAGTTCAAGGCTCGTTCCAACACTGGCTGATGACCTTTTTCCCCCCTAAGCCACCCCCTCCAGCAAGTGTCGAGTGCGTGTGGCTTCTCCGTTTGCGTTAAAGTGCATTCAAAATCGAAAGTTATGGCCATAAAAAAGTGAAGGATACTTAATGATACATCAAACAAAATTTGCGTATAAAAAAAAGAAGATAGTTTTCTCAGGAGTTTTTATGGAGGAGCTGGATTTAAGATGGTTTTCGATCACTTAAAAGGTGTTTGCACATATGGTAACTGTAGGAAGCGATACGTTATTCCATCTATCATTCAGGAGTGTATCCTTTGGTGTCAGTCTACACAAAGCAAATACAGCATATATATGTATCATTCAGAGTTCTATAATACAGGTTTTAATCATTAAAGTTTATTACATTATCTTGTGTTATAATCCACATAAATTCGGCAATATTCCGTTTAACTTTACTCAGGTATGACTTTGACCTTCTTTTTATTAGGATTCCACCTAAAATAACAATAAACCAATTTTACGATTGCTTTGCCATTACTTTTATTGCCAGAAGAAACAAACTTTGACTACCCCCCCCACCAACCAACACTTCCACTAATCCACTAAAGGTAATTGGAGGTAGTCCTCTGCCCAGCCAAGCTATTCCAAGCCACCCCTTTCCACCCTTCAACTAATTGTGTTTTAATGGGCATATCGCTGGAATATCGTTGGATATATATATACTATATATATATAATTAGCAAACAAAAATTATACAATTTATGGGCACTCATACTTTGGCAAACAATTTTCTCTGTTTCATGTTATTTTGTTGTTTTGTTTTGTTTGCTTGAACAGAATTATAAAAGTTTGTCACGTTTATCAGTCGAATTGGGGGCTATAAATACTATAAGAATAATTATGTCTTTTACTTACTTACGATACAGGGTGTTTTTGGTGGATTATGGAAAGTATTTTCTTGTATTAATTATTGCTCTTCTTTTCGTATTTGGAATGTATATCAGAATATCCACAAAAACTAATATAAGAAAAGGTTACCAGGAGTTTTCCCAAGTTTCCTTATCCCACACAATTACTGCCTAAAGCACTGTGACAATATTTGAAGAAAATACCCATTGGAGTTCTGTGAACTTCCTTAATGAACTTCCTTCGCCGCCTCCCCCCGTCAACTTCTCTAACAACAGAATCCCTTGCATTTTCTCCTACAAACTAACAAACAAATTTCTTCATGTCCGTCAAGAAATCTCTTCGTTCAGCCGTAAGTGCGGAAACATGTTTCAGTCTCTCCTGACTGCCTGTCTGCCTGCCCAACAGCAACAACACAACTTTAAGCCTTTTGCTACAGAACAATTTGTACCACCTAATGGACACCCTATGTGAGGGGGTGGTGGACAAGTCACATAAGTATACCCTCTCTCACTCACTCACTCCACTCAGTTGTTCAGTCACATAATTCAATTAGCCATCTTCTTCGTTCTTAATTACAACGAGAAAAACACTGAGAGAGGGGGGAAAAAGCAGGGGGCCTGGGGTACTGCAGTTCATTGTAATTTTCTGTGGCTGTAGCTAAAATGCGTAAAATAATTAAAACAACATAAATAATGTTATTACACACAAACACACACACACAGTAAGAGAAACAGTAACAGAAAGAGAGAGAGAGAGTTTCAGGGTTGGACCAAATTTGACCACCCATTGTTCTAGCGTGCCACCCAACCCATTGTCCCTGCCCTTTTTAGGGTGTGGGGAAAGGCGGTCTAAGTAGATTTCAAATTATTCCATTAGTGCTGATGACATTTGGCCAAGAGAGAGGCACAGAGCTGTTGACTCGACCGAGTCCTCGAGAGCCTCCCTGCCCCATCGCATAGTCCTGCCTGTTCGCTGATGATGATATGTGATGTGCTAATGCCTTCGTCTATCTGTCTGGGAAAATTAGCCAAAGAACTTAATTAAGCAGCGGCTCCCTGTCCATGTCCCTCTCCCTGTCTCTGGCTCTCTGCTTGTCACCGGAAATGTAGTCCGTTTCTGGCTGTGGGAAATATCATTCAATTTGTCAACATTTTATCGCCCCAACGGCGACCGACAACCGGCGACATTCGATCCGATTCCTGTACGTCGTCTCATCATCTCATCAAGGACATTGAAATGGCATTCTATCTCTGGCTCAACTTGGACTAAAAATTAAATGCAAATTGCATGCACGAAGGCGCCAGACTATGTGATTTATGCGGGATATGTACATAGAAATCGTACGCATATACATAAACAAATAGCAGCAAAACAGAACAACTCCCCCACCCAAAATGAGGTGCCGTCAATCAGCAGAAGCGACCAAGCGAAACATTGGTGACACACACCACACACACACACACCTACACAATGACGTAACAAAGACCTGGGGAACCGTAATGGAGAGAAAGTCTGAGGTGAACAGACTATAGCTACTATGACGAGAAGGTGCCACACACAAAGATGAGAGGAGCTAGGGCTAATCTTGCCTGGGTGGATATGAGAGAGATGGGGGATGGTAGATTAATGACATTAAATTCTGTTAGTGACACAGTCATAATGAAGAACATTACGGTACCCTGTATGAAAAAGAGAACACGATAAAAAATGATATCCGCTGGAAGGAAGAGCAGTTTACTTTATGCATTGTGGAAGTAATAGAAAATCAATATAAAGGAAATATTTTACATACAAAATTAAGTATGTTGAGGTAACATGTTGTATGTAAGTAACAGTGTTGGAAAGACCCATAACTTTATTACAGTGGCGAAAAAAAAATAAAATACATATTTAATGGTTCGTGGAATATTTGCTGAAACGTTAAAAGGGTAAAAGAAAAAATATATATATTTAAGGGCAGACATTTAGTCAGAAAAATTACCATGAAATATGAGAGTTAAAAGGCTTTCGGTTCAAAAAAAAGTATATCCAGCTAAAATTCGTGGAAAAATTATTCTGCAATTAATCTAATATGAGATATTAAATTAATATTTAAAAAAAAAGCAAATCAAAAGGCTTAACACCCCTTAATTTGGTGTATTCAACCAAAAACTAACCTTAAGTACCTTTCCTGTACATTTCCAGGGTATCATGCTCTTTGCTTCACTTAACTTTTTAGCTTTAATCTTTGCTTTCTTCGCTGGGGCTATTTATTTTATGGGAATATATTTTATACATTTTGTCATAATATGTTGCTCGCTTTTTCCGCATGAAAAAGTCACCAAAAAAGATAAGCAGCTTTCCCCTCAATTGATTAAAGCTGTCGAATGAACAACAACAACAACGACGACGATGACGACAAAGACAGGAATTCAATGCCAGTGTTGGGTAATTTTTTAAAGCGCTTAGCGATACCATGGTGGCTCATGGTGCCTCCCTTCCTTGCTAAATAAATAGAGTCCCCATCACCGCCCACACTGTGTGTCCCCACCCACCCACTCTCTGTTCTGACCCTCTGTTTGTATCTCTGGGATAAAGATAATAAATTAACTATGGCCGACACGTAGGGACATAAACTTCCAACTGCTTTTCACGTCTGCATAGGGGTCCTCCGGTCCCTTCCCCCAGCACTCTGTGCGATGAAAATTTTGTCAAGTGGTCAGCAGAAAGTGTCCCGTGTCCCTTGTGCCACCCCCCTACCTACCTACCAGCATGAAAAACACACCAACCGACCGAGTGAGTGCTCATACAAAATTAACATTCTAAAACAGCATTCCCCTTCACCCACCCCACCCCCCTAAAAGGCAAATAGAAACGAAAGTGGGGGGGCCCCATGCCAGGCATAGAACTCGCTTGACCTTCGTTGCTGGCATTCATTCAAGACTGAATGAAACTGAAACTGAGACGAGGCTTGAGCCGCCTTCTGCTTCAGCAATTTACAGCTGACTTGGCAGTATGCCCTACCCTCTCCCACACCCTCTCCCACACACACACACACACAATTCTCCTCCCTCTGATTTCCCGAGCAAGTAGCCGCAGGCTTTTAATTTCTTTACAGCTGCCTCAAAAAAGAGGAGCAAAAAAAAAAGTGCCTATAAAATGTGGCTAAAATGCGGGAATGTGGGTAGGGGGGAAACCCCTACAACCTACACCCCTGCGTCTGGTCTTTTGCCATTATTCATATTTTGACAGCAGTCCAGGACTGCTCCCACGCGGGCGGCGTATGCGTTTTATTTGCTTTCATGATGAACTTTCCTGCATATTTTACGTGGGGGTGACGGGTACCAACAAAATATATTTGTGCTCCCTTTGGAAAACGAGCAGCTAATGCGCGTGAAAATACTCAGTTGGCAGTTGGCAGGCTGTTCAGTTCGGTTCGGTTCGGGGTTCGGTTTGTTTGTTTCGAGTTGTTTGCTTGATCTTTTTCTGTTTGCCTGGAAAGAGTTCAAAATGTTGGGAGATGGGCTTCTCTATTGACTCTAGCTGGAGGAGACGAATGGGTGTGGGGGGTTACGCAAACATTGCCACAAATGGTTGTGAGCTTTCGCTTATCATAATCCTTGAGCGATAATAATGCCATAAGATGGGGCAGAATGGGGAGTGGGAGCTTAGGCATGCGGAAACATTCATTCCATGAATAAAAGTCAGTAATAAAATATTTAATTGACATAACTTTTCCAAGGAAAATCATTGAAATCTTTATAAGTTTTGTTTGACAATTTTTATAGCTAAAACATTTACTTTTCGCTTTAAAGCGTTAACATGAGAGGGAATCATATTTAATTGCTGCTTTTCAATGCCAAAGGGCTACCGAGTTAGTGTCAGAATCGATTTCCAATTCAAAATTCAATTCAGAATTCAATCGAGAAAACTTTTGATTTGAAATTTTCTGTTTTGTGTTGACCCTTTTTGGCTTGAACTCTCTACTCTCTGCTGCCTCTGGCACAGCCACAGTCTGTCTCTTTGTTTTTCTATGTGTCACTCGAATGTCACAGAGTCGCACACAGGGCCCCCTTGGGAAAACAGTAGGGCAACCCAAGCAGTCGCTCCTGCAACCTGTTTAACCTTTAAGTTTTTGGGCCACACCAAACAAGAAAAATTTGTTGCTTGTGTGGGAGTGACACAACCGAAACACAATCCGCAAAAAACATCTGTGGCACATTTACAGAAGATACACAAATTTGCATCTCAAAAATGAGGTACATGTGTTTTGTGCCTGAAATTTAATAAGGCCACGCCCACACATACACACGCATACGCCTACACAGAAGAGCCTAGTCGGTTGTATCATTTGTGGCGCTGCATAATTCAGCAGGGGCATGCCACATCATCATCGTTATGGCAGCCGGCAGAATTAAATGAACAGAAGACAAACAAGACTGAGCATTGATTTATGCAGAAAGTGTCATAAATTTGAATATAAATAAACAAAAGGGTGTTTGCTTATGCCTACGGAGTCCCATAAATAAATATGCGGAACCAAACACCTTGCTTCCTTTTGAGCGGACTACACCTGATGATATATGGGTAGGCCCAAATAGCTCTCACTCTCTCACTCTCAGTCTCTCTCACTCTCTGTCTCTCCATTTGAGACCATATTTCTACTTCGCTTCCGACACCTGTAAGCCCACAACTGTCGCCTCCTCTGTGGCAGCCACATCTCTGAGGTGTAGGACCCCTTCTCAGCTGTCTCTGCTGTTTCTCAGCTTATTCTCAGGTATTTCTTAAAGTTGCAAGCTCTTTTCTCAGATGTTTCTCTGTTTTTCTCAGCCTCTTTTCGGGTATAAAGAGCCCTTCGTTAGGTGTGCCTTTAGGTTCTATCTCTCTCTGTTTGGGGACCCCTCCCTCAGCTGTTTCTCCGTTTAAATTGTTTATTTAATGGCGACATTTTCTGCTTAATTTTCGTAGAATTTATGTACAAATTTTTGGAAAGGAGTTGCCACGTGTTGCTAATGTTGCACATAAATTAAGTCTGGGGTACTCCCTTCGTGTCTTCTTTCTATTATTTACTTAGTGCAAATTCTTTGCTGATTTGGGAAATGGAAAATCATTTTCTTTGGCTCTGGAAAGTGCTCAAGTGCATGCCTCGTTCTCTGCAGCTCTGTTGGGTGGGGAGAGGTTTCATTGTGGAAAAACTGAAAGTGCTGCCTGTTTCCATTGTGATTCTGAGAACTATTCGTTTTCCTTATCCTTTCGTTTTATTCACCCTCTCTCAATACCTTTTGCATTTGCTTCCACAAAATGCTCATCTACAAGTTATGTGTGCCTCTCACGCAGGCTCTAAGGCTCTGTGGCAGCCTTGCTGCCATTGAATTATGATTGCAGTTGGCCTTGGGACATGGCCATTGGCCATTCGAATGCCTTATACCATGCCTAATGCTACTTTAACTTTGTCCTTCAGCTGAGTATTGCCTCTTCTCTGGCGATAATCTTATTTGCCTTTTGGGGGGCATGGTGCAGGGGCCAGGTGGCAATTACAGGGTAGAATGCACACAGACCAGTGTCGTGTGTCATTGGACATGTATTCCATTTCGTGTTTAGCTATTTTTGTGTGCACGCCGAATGAAATTAACACACCATCAAACTTAGAAGAAGCAGCCTCCCCAGAGAGCACCCAGAGAGACGGAAAGAGAGGGCAGAGAGAGAGGCAGGGAGCACACACTCACATTAGATACAAATGAGTGTATCCATAACCACAGAGGAGGCACAGCGGGTGGTGTTGGCATATCCATGGCAAAAACATGAACAGCGGGATAGCCACTGGTAGGATGGATACCCCACTGTTTCTGCTCCAGCCCCACAGAAATCTTCTGCAAATATAGAAATGTATACACGAGTATCTGTGTGTGTGTGTGTGTGTGTGTGTGTGTGTGTGAAAATTCCTTCACTGTTAGCTCTGGTTGGGGGAGCAGCGGCAGTGCCAGGAAAATGCAATCAAATTACTTTGATGTTTCCATTAATGTCGTTTACTTTAACGCTGAATGAAGGAAACACTGAATAAATGAAGGAATCAACAGAAGAATGAAGGAATCACAACGAAGAATGAAGAGAAGAAGGACAAGGAAGAGCAGAACGAATGAAGCAAATGATAATGGAAGCGAATCGTCAAGGAATCATCTGTTTGTGCAGTTTCTTGGCTGTGGCGCGACGCGACGCGGCACATCCTGGTGTCTCATTTTCATGTTTTGTTTGTTTGTTTGTGTTTTTATTTGCCACACCCACCCCCTGTTGCAAATCAGGGACACAGAATGTCCTGTCGGGCATTTTTATTGAGAGAGCAGCAGCAGCAGCAACGCCTATCCCCAAAGGCAATTCATTTGAGTTATTATCCTGCATATCGATATTCCAGCATTCGCAAAAGCACGCCTCCAAGGACCTCTGTCTGTCTATCTGTCTGTGTGTCTATCTGTCTGTATGTCTGTGTGTCTATCTGTCTGTATTTCAGTCTGTCTCTCTGGCTTTTAATGTGCAGTCAAGCTGTATGTTTTTCTGTGGCATTTGCATGGAAATCCACGCAAGCAGCAGCAGCGGCATTCCATCCCATCCCATTCCATCCCCTGTGTAAAGTGTCATTTCCGTTTTGGTTTTATGACATTTCCTGTCGTCCTGTGCCATTATGTGCCAACATTTTTCCTTATATTCCTTACAATTTTCCCCAACATTGTTTTCACTCTGCAGCTGCAAGAAAAACGCATTTCCTCGAGATTTTTACCCGTCACAACACCAAAGAGATTTTCCCACCCGAAAAATTCTGTCTGGAAAAGGATTTTAGGGTAAGAGAAAATGGCAAACATTTGCTAAACGTTGCTTGAATTTTCAACCATTATAATAACAATTTTCGCCATTTTCCTGGGCAAAAGCGTGTGCTAATGGCATATGCAAATAGAAGAAGAAAAAAAAAAAAAAGCATCACTGAAATTTTGTTGTTTGCTTTAGAATTTTCATTTACATTTTCATGACATTTTCTCGCACTGCTTAAACTTACTTAACTTTTTCAGATTTGAGAAAATTTTTTAATTACTCTTCTTCTTTACGGTACTATTTACACAAGTTTTCATTAGATTTTCACACCCTTTTTTTTCTCAACACTTTTTCACATGACCTTGAACTCTTTTACTTTTCCGTTGGTGGCGCTGGCCCACACCTCTTCCTTTGGGGCAGCCACCTCTACTTTCCGTGAATCTCCTCCTTCGAGACCCTCCTTCTGACGTGTTGCTTCTGCCCCAATAATTCTGTTTAATGATAGACGTTGACGAGACTCTTCAAGGCTTTTGGGGGGGTCTCCTTTTCTTATTGCTGCTTTCGCTCTTCTTGGTCTTTAGCTTCTTCGCTATACAGACTACAAATTTATTCAATAATCAACTCTGTATGAAATTCCTCTCCCCTCAGAGAAATTGGTACTGCAAACGTTTCCTTATCTGCATTACACCATGTCAGTGGGAACACCTCTTAAAGACCAAGCAGCGCCTCAATTGTTATTGCACTTCGACTGGCCAAGAAGGGCACTGCCATTAGCCGTTGTTTTGTGGCAGCAGCGACCCCTGGTCGAGGGCAAAAGTGGCACAAGAAAAGCAAGGAAAAGTGCGCCACAAAAGCCTCGACACAATGTCAATGTCAGCGACAGCAGACTTTGAGTAGAGGTTGGGTTCATTGTTGGGGCAAATAAAATACAAAATAACGGGCTATAGGTGCTTATTTCTAGAATAAATATGTACATATAAACCATAGATATATGTATGTATGTATAGCTTACCCCTTCCCCCTTATCAATTACCGTAAAACCAATACTCACACACACAACAATTTCTCGAACAATCAAATGTCCATTCGAGTGGTGCTGTCTAGTTTTGGTTTTCTGGCTTTTTGCCACTCAATTAGCAAGAGCATTGTTTTGTGTGTTGTGTGTGTGTGTGTGTGTGTGTGTGTGTGTGTGACACAACAACTAGGAGTTGCCACAGAAGTTTTTTTGTTGGTGGCATGGCCATACAAATTGCAGGCGAAACACGTTCTCAATTGAAGGCCCTGACCAGGCCACAAAATATGCTGCATCACATTTGCTGCATTCATGCTGCTATGTATCTCTATACGTATCTTTGAGGTTCGTTTTGTTGCCACATCCTGTGTGTCCTTCGGTATCGAGCATGAACTCATGTGTAATTGCATTGATAAGTGACAACTTGTGTGTGTTCGTGTTTGTGGTCTGAAATGTTGCAGACTTCGTGTCAGCCAACAATAGAATTAATTACAAGTGCAGCAGGAGCATGAACAAATCGAAAGCAAAGGATATTTTAGGGATAGATTTAATTTTACATTCATTTAGATTCATTCCATTCATCGTTCAATCTCCATTTTCCAGCTTAAATCTTTAGTTATTTATTTTATGGTTTTTCTGCTTAAATTTTGAAAATGAAATCTATTTACGTGTGTGTGTGGTAAAAATTAATTTGTCTACTGGGAAATTGCGTATCTGCTGCTGCTTTGCATACTTAAAACTCGACTCCTTTGTGTTTGTGTCTTAAATTAGACTCTGTTTTTGCCTACGTATCTGTATCTGAATCTCTTAGTCTGTCTGTGTTTGCGACTACTCCCTGTGTATATCCCTTTGTGTGTGTTTCCAATTCTATTTGCAGCGTGGGAAGCAAAAGCAACACAAGCAGCTTGGTTTTTCCTGAAAAATACTTGTACGAATGCGACATGATATATAAATTCCATTCAGACAAACAGACAGACCAGACCAGACATTAAACGACAGACGAGAAGTGAAACCAAAACAGAGCCCCAAAAGCAGTGGAATGCCAGAGGAAAGTACCCTGTAGTTAGAAGAGGGTATCCATGCAGTCTTAATAGAGATTCAGACTCTACTGTAAACGTATTTACTTCACTCTGTCTGTAGGGAGAGGCAAAGCCTTATACTGGGGAGATTCTGGTCTTCAAATATGGATCCCTAGTACAGCTTTTCTTGACTTTACGGTGCTAAGATAGCCTCTATACGGGTATACCTTCACCTTCTATGAATACCCATTGAAATTTCAGCATATTTTCGTGCGTATTTCAAACGAGAATGTATTTTGTTATAAGGGAAAAGGTGTTTTTGGCAAGGAAATGCGGCACGAACCCCCCTCCGGTCGCGACAAACAGGCGAAAGCAATTTGCCAAAAGCAACAATGACAACTGGCTGACATTTGAATTATGCTTACACATCGGATGAGAGCACGCGTACGCGTATTCCAAGGTCGCTGTGGGAGCCTGAAGAATGAGCGACAAAAAGCCACCTGTGCGTATGAGTAATGTATTGTCATACAACAGTTACGAGTGTGAGTCTGTGAGGGACATATTCGCTATGACATGGCAATTCCCAGGGATACTCTTTGCTTCTCTGTCTCGCTCCTCCCCCCCTTCTAATTGCATCGAACAAAACTGTTTTTTCCGCAAAAACAAAAAAACTTCTGCTTGCCGAGCGGAAGAAGAAGAAGGCTCAAACTCAAAGAACAACAGCAACAACAAAAGAGGAGAGGCAAAAAAAAAAAGAAAACTTTCGACAGGAAATTTGTTGGGAAGTCAAAAGGACTTCTTCTTCTTCTCTACTGACATCCTGACACAAATATTTGTGCAAGATTCCTGTATCAAAATGTATTTGTTTATGTTTGTGTGTAGAGTGTGAGCCCCCCCACTACTTTTGCCCCCTATTACACTCATGACTGGCAGGTTCAGTTTCCCTCCTCATAGAAAAGCGTGCGTGTGTGAGTGTGTGTGTGTGCTCGTTGTATGTTTAAGTGGCATCAACATCAAGTCATCGTCGTGACAAAATGTGACTCATTCAGAGCCCTCCCCTCTTGTACCAGACGGTTGTGGGTCTGAGACCTAATGCATTTTCCCGGCCTTGGCCCCTGGTTGCATGCCACACCACACACACACACACACGTTGCACGTATGCGTTGCATCCTCAGTGATAATGAAACTGGGGGGGTTCTGCGTGCTCCACAAAATGTAATCTTTTTGTTTTTCCTGTGAAATCTCTGAAGGAAAAAGGATTCCCCTGCAAAGGGGTCGACGTTTTTCCACCATTAAATTCCACTGCTTTAAGCTAATCTTGCAGATTGATAGCAATGGAGGAGCAAACGATTTCCACTTGGCTAACGAAAACACTTTATTTTTTTTTGCAAAATTTGATCAACTTTTGGCTGGATGGAAAAACTCTTACCCCCACACCGCTCCACAAAAACCTCAAACCCCAACAGAGACTGATTCTGACTCCATGTTCAACCACCACAACTCCATCTTCCAGCTGTCCATCTTCTCAGTGGTAGAGAGCGGGAGAGCTGTTTCCGAAAGGCAGGAACGAGCTGCTGCTTATCGAAGAGAGAAAAGATTTTCCCACAGTTTCACTTACACTTATACTGCAGAAGGGGAAGGGGTAACCCTCACTTATATCAATCGTAGACTAGTACAAGCGGTGGCTACACTGTGAGAAATGCTGAGTAGGGGCAAGTGTACTTACATTTTGCGAGTACAAGTAAAAGAAGAGGGGAAAACCGGGCAGAAAACAAACACAAAACATAAATAAACAGGGTAGCAGGGGCAAACACAGGGTTGCAGGGTAGGTGAAAGCAGGGTAGCCCTGCGTGGAAGGGCAGCCGGTGGAGCCCTGGGTGGAAGGGCAGCAGTGGGAGAGCAGAGTAACAGGTTGAAATAGTAGCAAATGCAGGAGCACAATCAATCAATAATCAATATCGTAAGTAAATATTAATTTTTTTTGAAAAACTGCAAATAGAAGGAAGAAGCAGCCAGTCGAGGCGGTGGACGGGGGTTAAAACATACACATAAATTTCTTACGGGAATGTGCTTTTACTTTTCCCTGCTGGTCTCCGCCATTGCCATAGAGTCCAGGCAGCCAGGAGGATGCTGCTGCTGCCTGTGGCTGTGGCTCCCTTTTGGGGCGCATGGATGCTCCCTTCCTCGCATCTGTCGCTGTCTTTTCCCTGATTTTATCCTCAATCTCGTGCCCAGTCTGTCTGTGGTGCCTGTCGCTGCCCTACTCTCTGCCTCGTTGCTGCCACCGCCCTGTGCATACATTCAAACGGTGAACAATATGGCCGTGACATCAGCGGGTTCACATCATCAGTGGACGAAAGGAAGGAAGGGGTGTGTGGTGGATCTTATCATCCTGCCACCCTAGAGACCACAGCAGCAGCAGCACAGCAGTCTCCTGCTTTATGCGGAAATCAGTTTTGATTTCAATTTTTCGCGGCTCTCTCTGTCTCACTCTTTGAGTGGCTGCCATCTGTGTTCCCATTTCTCTGCGGCTGCTTTCCACCTGTGTTTTCACTGAAATGAGGCAACCCCTGCTTTTTGTGTGGTCACTGGAGTGTAGGCTGTGAAAATGTATGCCCGAAAATTGTGTTCAAATCTTAACATTTCCATTAGACTTAAGGCTTTTCTTCTTTTGATTGGATGATTGTAACTCTAGGTCTCTCTCTTTCACTCCCTTCATCCCTCTCGCTCTTCTGTTGCCATCTATTAAAGCTGTCATCAGAGATTGAAGCCACATAATGTGGCATTGGGATAATGTATCCTTTTCGCCGTATTGTTGTGTAAAAATTATGTAGCATACATTTCCGCGCAAGCGAAACGTCAAGCTGTCATTCATTTCATTCATTCATTAATCATCACTCTCTCTCTCTCTCCCTCTCTGTCTCTCTCTCGCTCATAGCAAGAGCAAGATATTATACAATTAAAACGTAAATGATTTCCGATTTCCCGCTGATTTCCCCCAAAACGAGTGGAGTGTCCGTGGCAATGACATGCCCATTTTTTGTATCTTTATCTGTTTCTGTTTGTGTATCTGTATCGCATTAAATGTACCCTCTCAATTGCTGTGTGTGTATTGTTCTGTTATGAAATACGAACAGAATGAGAATGGGAGATGGAGATGTATGGGCGGCAATTAATTTTATATAATCGAATTATGGTTGAACGCAATCCGACAAAAAAAAAAAAAGATTTTAATTAATATTTTGCCATTATATCGGCTGCTCCTGCTGTTGCTGCTGTTTCTGTTTCTGCTTCTGCCATATGCTTTATGTGTTATTTTTATATAGAAATAAATTAGAGAGCACAACAATTGTGTGAATCGATTCATTCATTCATTCATCCATCAAAGCAGCTGTTCCATCAATCAATTAATTTCTGCGCTTTCTTAGGGCAAATAATAATAAATTCACGCATTTTAATCGATTTTCAACCCACATATAACCCCATAAATTTCCTTCTACGTATCTGATATACCTTCTGCTGCACATCTTGTATTTCCAGCAATTTCTCAACTAATTTCCATATTAAATACAAATTGAATTTCCCCCTAACTACCACTCGTCTCGCATTTTAGCTAAATTTAATTTAATTTGCTAAAACGAGCCCCAGGAACGAGGGAAGCCGCAGGAAAGATACTCATTTAAAACGTTTGCCTCATTTACATCCCAAAAACAAAAAAAACGATGAAAAAGTGGCGCCACGGGTAAAGACAGGGAAATTTGCAAATCAAATTACGTACAAGGGTTTCGCGATACTTCCTTCGACACAGATACACACACATTAGCGAAAGGCATTTATTCTCATCTGCCTTTCTCTCCCTATCTCTTTGGCTTTCCCTTACCCTATTTTGTGGGGAAGTGTCTTCGGTATCGTGCCACATCGTATGCATATTTAAGCAGTGTGTTGGCTTTGCGGTCTTTGCGCCTCATGGAACGTGTTAATTGCAGCCACATTCTGTGTCTTCAGCGGCTGCTGCTGTCGCTGTCGCTGTTGCTGCTGCTGCTGCTAGCGGCTATCCTTTCGACTTCTGCTACTGCTGCTGCTCCTTCTCCACCTCTTGCCATCTGCCACTTGCAGCCTGTCTAACAAATGCAATTAAAATCTTTGCGCAAAAGAAGAAATTGTTGCAGCCACAATGGACGGACGGACGGAGAGATACGGTGGCATACCAGTTAGAGAATTAGAGAAAGAGAAAGACAATAGATGGTCAGAGCACACAGAGAAAGAGACAGAGCTAGAGCTAGAGCTAGAGCTGGAGCCAGAGGCAGAGGCAGCAGCAGCACACATGACAGATAACATATTGCAACAAGCCCGCGACCAGAGCTCCAGCGACCACAAGAGCGAGAGAAATATGGGATGGACAAAGCCAAGAGCATACAAAAAGAAAAGAAAAAACAAAAAAACCTAGAGATTTCCACTCAAAAAAAGAGAAGAGAAGCTGGAAAAGCGGGCAGCATTTATCTACGTTCTGTGTGCTTAGGTCACGCTTCCCAGCTTCCCAGCTTTAGAGCCAGGCAAAACGAATCTAATTTGCAGCGCCACGAAGCCACTAAAAATGCCCCCTAGATACATTTTAGATTCCAGTCCTGCAGCCAGTCCAGCGAGTAATGTCCGTCTGTCTGTCTGTCTGTCTGTCTGTCTGTCTGTCAGCTGTGGTCCTATGGTCGGGTGGTCCTATCCTGCTCCTCTTCTCCTACCATCACTCTGCCTCTAGATCTATTCTGTGGAGCTAATTCAGTTTATTCATCAGCGTCATGTGGCAGGGTGGGGCATTAGGTTACTTTAACCTACTCTTATGCTGGTATTTTAGGATGAATTATTGAAGCAAATCTAACATTTTTAGCAACTTTCTCAGGCATAACTACAGGTTGTTAGAGGAGCACTTATAGAGCATCAAAAGCAGTCGAAACGGCTTTCGTATGGTTCCTAATTGATAAGAATTTATCGTTAATTTAAGTGCTTTTAGAGGGTAACACGAACATAAATAATAGACATATATATTGGCCCTTTTTTTGGACATGTTTCCCACTCAATAGCCCCTTAGAGGGCTACCCAAAGAGTCCATAGTCCATTTTCGTACCCTGCCACTCCCCTCCTGTTGCTGCTAATTAAGTTGCAACAGCAGCAGCATGCGCTGAAATTTGAGTGGAGAAGAAAAAAAAAAACTAAACGGGGAATCCCTGTGGCAGCATGCGGATGTGGAATGAATGAACGAAGGGCAGCAGCAGCAGGAGCAGCAGCACCGGGAGGAGCTTCGCTAATCGGCTTAGGGGCAAGCTAGAGCTGCATCATGGAGCATCAGTTTGCAACAAGGGGCATGATAGATCTTGTTGCGCCGTTGGGGCATGATATTTAATCACTTTTAAGTTGATTGTTGGGTGCCCCGCGGTGCTTCGGGCGGTGCATATGCAACAAATTACAACTCGCATTAATTATACGTCGTGTTGCACGGAATATATAATTGTTTTCGCTCTCTCTTATTTACGCTCTGTCTCTCTTGCTCTTTTTCTATTGCAGGACACTCCCCAGCCCTCCATCCGGCGCCCTGCTGTGGATAGTTTTCGCCATTAATTAATTATTAATGCAACATTTTCTATGCATCGTCCACGCTGCGCTTTTGCTGCTGTCCTTGGCAGCCCCATGATGCCCCCCCTACATGCTGCATGCAACAGCAACAGCGAATGCATTGAGTGACGGCCAGAAATCATCACAATAGACAACAACAGCAACAACAATTGCAACAAAATCTAAGGGGAAACAACATCAACAACAACTGGGAACCATGTCGAGTGGCAACAATGAAACAGCGCCGCTCTACTGCGGCAGCGGCATGGATAATTTCCACACAAGGTAAGCAGCAGAAACCGAGACAACGAGCAGCCAGCACAGCCCGTCCCGTGTGTTGCCTCTGGGGGCAATGTCAAAGTCAATGCCAGAACGGTAATGCACTACTGCAACACACACACAGAGGTGGGGCAAGTCCAAGCACCAATCAAGGGTTACAACAAGGCAGCAGGACAGAAGAAAAGCAGTACAGAATAACAGTACAAATACCCTATTTGTGGTGCATCACTTTCATTTCTCATCTGCAAAATTTATATGAAATTTAGGCTTTAATTAAACATAAAAAATTCAAAAAAATATCTGCAGAAATTAAGCTTCAGAATGGGAACCTAAAAGTTTGTTAAATGCTAAACTTTCATAGAAAATGATAGACTTTAAGTCTAAAAGAACTTTTAAGCAGCTTTTTGCCACAGATTTTTGGTGCAATATTTTCCAAAAATATCAGAGAATCAGGAAAAGAATGCGCCCATTAATAAACAAGCAAATAAGAAGTGCTTCTTCTCCCTTCTCTACTTGTTTTTGCTGTCACTAAATTCTCGTTTTCATTTGTTCAAAATCATCATCCCCAATCAATCAATTATCTTCTATAGGGTACAGGCAATAGCATTAGCCTGTAGCCCCACCCCGGAACGATGACAACAATGTGGAACAAATCGTTCAGAAATCGATTAGCACTTCTCCTTGATTCGGCTAGGGATACGGAACTTAGACGGGGACGGAGACGGAGACGGAGGAGGAGTGTGGCACAGAAGGAAGTGCTTCAATTTTGATTTCGACAAATAATTTTTTTGCTTTTTGCCGGACGATTAACTGAAATTGAAAAGGAAAACAGATTTGTCAACAGACAAGGTCATGGGCAACAACAACAACAACAATGGCAATTTAATGAACGAGAAATCAATTTAATTGATAAGCAATTTCCTTGAAGTAATTTGGAAATGTCCAAAATGTCCACTTCGAATGTCTGCTGCACCCATAAAAAAGCAACAAAAAATTCAGAATTTATGGCACTGCCGCATGGCAAGAGGTCATAAAAGGTAGTGAGAGAGGAAAAGAGAGGAGAAGAGAGGCGGAGGAGCAATAGAGAAGCTTCATTAAGGTATACGCGGAGTAGCAAAAACCGGCCTTGGCATACCCATAAATCCATTGAATTCTTGATGCTAATAAATCCCTGGTCATTCATTCATTCATTTACCATTTGGGGAATATGAAAGCTTTCAATTTCACTTTCACTTGTGCCTTAACTTTCACTTAAATCATTCTTCGGTTACAGCAATATTGCACCTGGGTCACCTCTCCTCCTTTTGCTGTGTGTTTAGTTTTAATTAGAGATCCAATGTCTGTGCCCCACCAATGCTAATGGCCACAAAGTGGCTTGCCACAGAATCCCACGCCCAATGCTCACGCCCAATGCCGACGCCTTGAATGCGGTTTCTATATAATTAAGAGATGCCTGCGATGCCAGAGAATCTCGGGGAGGGGGAGAAATGTCGTATTTCTGTCTGGTTCTGGTTCTGGTAGCAACAATTAGATGTGTATCCAACACTTGGACGTGGGATTTACTTTGTTCGCGCCCAAAGACGTGCCAAATTGCTAGCGACAGATCCCACACCATACGACGACACTTGACGCTGTCACGCCCCAGACAGACACACACATACACACACACAGAGAGAGAGAGAGAGCCTCCTAAGGATTCGTCTCACCCACAATGCGTCG
The DNA here is from genome assembly GCA_009664405.1 of Drosophila bifasciata. Taxonomy (NCBI): domain Eukaryota; kingdom Metazoa; phylum Arthropoda; class Insecta; order Diptera; family Drosophilidae; genus Drosophila; species Drosophila bifasciata. The sequence goes on from CM019043.1 coordinate 45,357,977, forward strand.
CCAAGCGCCACTCAAGCGGCACAAACGCACACAGAAATATACAACAAGTCAAATGGCAGTCAAAGAGCGAGCCACACATCGAAAGACTTGACGTGGTGGGTGGAGTCAGGAGTCAGGGGTCAGGAGCGTCAAGTGCAACCCGTTCTCCATTCAATTGATGTTGGCTGACGTGACGTATACGCAATCTACAAAACGAAAAACTCCGAAGAAAAATGCGGTCTTGCTGCCACAACAAAAAGAAGGAAAGAAGAAAAACCGCAAGAAACACGCACAAAACAAGCAATTAACATAAATAATAAAGGAACAGTCGCTGCCGGCAGACGACGACCTTTTGTTGCAAATGAAGAAAACCGAAAAAAAGGGGCAAAAAAATACAAACAAACCAAAAAAAAAAACCCAAGAACCCCCAAAAATGTGAAAAATATTTAATTTTCCAAATGCGTCTCACAGTTTCACTCTTTTTACCCTCCAAGCGCCGGGGGTGGGAAGGGTATTCCCTAAACAATAAAACAAAATACATTTTCCACCATCGTCGTCGTCGTCTGACATGTGTGGCATGTAGCATAGAGGGGCTTCCCTTTCTGATGGACAGAAACGGTTGCCACCAGAGGGGGAGCGAGGCTGCTGCAAGTGTCAGAGGTGCTGGCTAGAAGCTTGCAAAGGTGCCACAAAAGGCCTACGTGAGTCATGGCGACATTGAAACAACTTTTGACAGCTAACAAAATTCAAGGGGGGAGAATCGCAGACCCTCGTTTCGTCTCGTCTCGATTCGTTTTGTGTCGTTTTTTTTTTTTTTTTGAAGGGCAGCAGCACACAAAACTCTTTGGGAATTTACAACTCCATTCATCAATTTCACAAGAAAACTTCTGACGCTGCAAGAAGCACAAACATTCCCGTGTTTTTCCCTGCAGCTTCTTCTTGTTCTGCTGCTGCTGCTGGAAGGGAGAAGTGGAGGATTCTCTCTCTCTACCTCTTAGAATGTGTCTTGGCTTCGTCTAATTTATTGCCTTTGATAATCCATGTTGATGAATGGCTGGCAATGGCAACGACATCGACGACAAACGGCGAATGAAGTCCTGGCATCCTGGCAATGTGTATACACGCGAATCTTTGCTGACGAAGGGACAGGAGTGCAAAGTTATTGGCCTAGAAATAAAGCAAAGTCAGGGACAATCAATCGACGGTAGCTCGAAGTTTTTGATGCCCTTTTTAGAGTAGAAGTTCTGGCTTTATGTAGCAGAAAGTACGCCGCAAAACATGGGGAAAAATGGTAATATAGAGTACCCTTCCTTTGGTACTTTATACTGAAGATTATGTATTTAAATAGTGGAATAGTTCAGGCACAAAAAAGCAACAAGCAGGCGCCTATCTCTAACAAAAAATCCAAAATAAATATAGATTCTCATAGTTTGGTGCATAGTTTTCCCTGCCGCTGCACAAACATGTCAATTCTCTAAGAACAATAGAGAAAACTATCTCTCTCTATTTTCCATCTATCTGCTTTTCAATCTATAGAGTCCACCCACTCAAACAAATTTCCTCGAACAACTGTACGGGCAAACATTTGCCTAGGGAAATCTGTGGAGCTTCAGCAGTTTTTTCGGTTTTAGAATAGAACAAATAGAATCAAGTTTATCTGGTTTGAATTTCTACATAAACCTGTCATCCGTTTCGTGGGGACTTGGCTTTTACGTTTAGTTTTTCTAGTTTTTCTCGAGAATTAAGAGTGAAAGGAGGGGAGCATTTCTGCACGTAAAGCAATAAAAAATTTAACCAAAGTCCTGACGGGAGACATGCAGAACACAGAGGACACAAGACACACCTGCAGCAGCAGCAGAATCTGCAGAGACAGGACACAGCTGTCACTCACTCAGTCACTTTCGTAGAGTGTGATTGCCACATTGGGTCGGGGAAGGGGGGGCAAGTTTATTAAACATTTTTGTGGCTTAGCCCCCAAAGTTAAATGCAGAATCGCAGGAGGCTGCTGTGCGGTGCAACGTTTCGGTGCAATGTGTTTGTGGGTGCAGGCTTTGGCATTGGATTTTCATAATAAATTTTATTCTAAGTCTAATTTGTGCATGCAACAGCAGCGGCAACGGCAGCAGAGCTACACCATAGCATATATGCAGCATTCGTGCTAGAGAATGTAACCCAGCAGGGGAGGCTTGTGGCAACACCAGCATGAAAGCAAACAACAACAAAAAAAGAAAATATCTGGCATTGTCTGTGGCTCTGTGGACCTAAGGGACCAAAATTAAAGGTCAAAAAGTTTTTGTTGCAAAGCGTCGAAAGTTTTAATTTTTTTAATTTAATTTTTTTTTTTTTTTAGAAATTTAAATAATTTTTTTTTTTTATGAAACATTTATTTTTTATTTTATAGAAGTATAATTAAACTTTTAATTTATTTTTATTTTATTTCTTTTTAAGTATTTTTTTAGTATTTTTATTATTTAGTTGTTCTTTTTGTACAGTTTTTAGTATTTTTAATAGTTTTTAAAGTATTTCTAGCAATTTCGTTTGCTAACTTTTCTAGTTTCTGTGCCCTTTTCAAGCTCACACATTTTTTTGGTTCACCCGAAAAACTTTTGAGCCGCAGCTTTGAGCTGCTTGGTGTTTGCCACATTCGCCCCTTTCTGCTTTCTCTCGGTTGTTTTGTGGCCTCAGAGAAAGAGAGAGAGAGAGAGGGAGTGCAGAGCGACGACAAACTAAACAATGAAGGCCCCCCCCCAGTAAAGGCAGTAAAATGTTTATCCCCAACGTAGGCGGGCAGCCGCTGCCGCCGCCACCTCCTGCGTTTTGTGGAAGAACGTAATAAGCCAGAGCCTTGGGCATTAGCCACTTTATTGGCTGTCGACTGGTGGGTCGCTCCCACCGCTCTCCTACCATTTCTAGTGGGGAGATTCTGCTACGGAAATGTGGGATATTTTGGATGGTTTTATTGCTGGGGATCTGGGGCCAAAAGTTAGGGCTAACTGGAGCATAATAACTCGAATATAATTTGGATTACTTTCCCTCTCTCACCCACAGCTACAAGAACATGCATGGCTATGTCTCCCTGGTGGTCTGCATCCTGGGAACATTGGCAAATACTCTCAACATTATTGTGCTCACCCGCAAGGAGATGCGCTCGCCAACGAATGCGATACTCACGGGTCTGGCGGTGGCTGATCTCGCCGTGATGCTCGAGTATATACCATATACGATCCATGACTACATACTGACGGACAGCCTGCCGCGGGAGCAGAAGCTGAGCTATGGCTGGGCCTGCTTCATCAATTTCCATTCGATATTTGCCCAGGTCCTGCACACCATCTCCATTTGGCTGACGGTCACACTGGCCGTGTGGCGCTACATAGCGGTGGGATATCCGCAAAAGAATCGCGTGTGGTGTGGCATGCGGACCACCATTATCACAATCTTCACGGCGTATGTGGTGTGTGTTCTGGTCGTCTCGCCATCGCTGTATCTGATTACGGCCATAACCGAGTGGCTGGATCAATTGGATGCGATGGGAAAGGTCATTAATTCGATACCCTTGACGCAGTATGTGATCGACTATCGGAATGAAATGATGAGCGTCAAGGTGACAGCATTGAATGCCACACCACCGAGTTTGAATCTCAATGAAACTTTGTGGTTCAATGCCACAGCGACAGCGACACCGACTCCTCCTCCTGTGGCACCTCCTGTGGCACCCCCTGTGGCACCTCCTGCTCCTTTGGTGGTGCGAAATGTCACCGTCTATCGGCTGTACCACAGCGATCTGGCGCTGCACAATGCCTCCCTGCAGAATGCCACCTTTTTGATTTACAGCGTGGTCATCAAACTGATACCCTGCATTGCTCTGACGATTCTCTCGGTGCGCTTGATCCTGGCCCTCCTGGAGGCCAAGCAGCGCAGGAAGAAGCTCACCAGCAAGCCACCCACACCCTCAGTGGCTGCGGCCAGCAATGGAAATGGCAGTGGAAAGCCGCTGGTGAATGGAAAATCATCGGAGAGACCGCGAAAGAATAGCAAGCTGCTGGAGAAGGAGAAGCAAACGGATCGCACCACTCGCATGCTGCTGGCGGTGCTGTTACTCTTTTTGATTACCGAATTTCCACAGGGTATCATGGGTCTAATGAATGCCCTCCTAGGGGATGCCTTCTTTCTGCAGTGCTACCTGAGATTAAGTAAGTTTCTCTTCCTTCCTTCCGGTGTGCCTTTTCTAATTACATGTATTTCCTTTCGTTTCTCTTACCTTTTTCCAGGTGATTTAATGGACATTTTGGCCCTAATAAACTCCAGCATTAACTTCATTCTGTACTGCTCGATGAGCAAGCAATTCCGTACGACCTTTACCTTGCTTTTCCGACCGAAATTCCTCGACAATTGGCTGCCAGTGGCCCAGGATGAGATGGCCGCCAATCGCGCGGAACGTTCGGCAGTGGCTCCGGCGTTACAGCAGCGGCAAATTGTGGCCGCAGGTGCCACCACCACCACGACGAGCACTCAGGTGACGAATCTGTAGCATAGAAATCCCAGCCGTATGTTGGGTCGTCTCTTGAGCCTCCTGAAACGAAGAAGAGACGCGGCAGAGGGTGGTTTCCGTACCGAAAGGGAAGCGGTACGGGCAGAAAGAGCTTCCCTAGAAGGATTGGAGACGGATCCCAAGGCCCTTCAGTTCCACGCAATTGTTGTTGTGGTGGACAAGGCCAGTGGTGCCACAGATCATCGTCTATGCAGCACTGAAGAGGCGCCAACAGTGGCGTAGTGTAGTAAGATTGATGCCCCCAAAACTAGATAGAATCTAGAGTATGGTTTACCCTAGTTATTTTGTGTAAAATAGATACGATTTCTCTCTAGTTTGCGTCTAAATACTATATAAACCCATTTGTTAGGCAGTAAGTCAGAAGCATTTGCATATGTTTTTCAGGCGTTACAAGAGACGCGTGAGAGTCTCATAAAAACTGTAATAAAATGCAACAAAAATCACTCATACACTCATACATATGGCTAGCTCCATAAACATCAGGAATGCAGAAAGTGTTTTGGCCATAAATCAAATTTTGTGAAATTGCTTAGCTGCATTTTCATCAGAGTTTTTCATATTTTACCCACTCGACTTTCCATCAGAAACAAAACAAAACAAAAAAGAACTACGAATTTTTTTGGCAACAATTTCAATGGCATACGAAATGAAGAGATGAAATAACGAATTAAATGTCTGATATATTTCATAGATATGTACTATATGTAGCTTTAGTTTTTTGAGGGTATAATCATTGTAAAATTATTGCTTGCGGACGGGTACTAAAATTTGAAGAGTTCTTTAAATGAAAAAGAGTTCTCTATTTGGAGGCAGAGGCTGTGAAACGTTAAATTGATAGGTTTCCTTTAACTCTAATAATATGGTAAAACACAGGAGGGAAAATAGGGTTTCCTTTAATAAGAAAATTAATGGAAACCTTTGGAGAATATGCGGAAATTTTTTCACATTTTTGTATAATTTTTTTAGATTTAATTTAAATGCACAAAAAACTGTCGCTTGAATGTGCCGCTGTAACATTTTCCCCCTACTTAATAAATGTCATTCAATGGAATGACACGCATACATAATGATTGATGATTGAAGTATTTGTGCAGCAAAATGAGCCCCTGACAAATATTTCTTCGTATCCAATCGTTTGAATAAATTGAATAAATAAATAAATCAACGAACCACAAAAAAGAATTACATGACAAAAATAAACAGAGAAAAAAAAAAAAAAAAAAATAAAATAACATTAAATTAAATATAGCTACACAATGATGGGAAAGCGAGAGACAGAGAGAGATAGCATGCACCCAAATACTATAGTAATTAGCTCTAAAATTCATATAAATATAGAAAATAAATCACATACATAATGTTGCCACAGTGCTTGCTAAAAGTAAGCATACTCGTCGTAAATATTAAAAAAATATTAAAATAAATTTGTTGTTTGTTATATGAGTAAATAAATTCATGTATAATTAAGTGTGATTTAAACGACTAAAAATAGAAAAAAAATACGAAACTTAATTAAGTTTTTTTATGCATAAAAAAAGAACGACAAGTCAAAAATAAAATGCTCTTCTCTGGCGCAGCATGAACGAAGGTTTTAGTGTTTAGACAATTGAAAAACTAAATATTAAATATAATTAAATTAAACAACAGTCGGAAAAATGTGTTTATTATGGGGGAAAACATGGGAAGGGGCATGCACATAATTTCAGGCAAGTTTTTCCAATTATTTTTCATTTAAGCAGAGAACGAAAAGCCGGCAGCCAGCAGCAGCCAATAGAGAACACAACTTTATGGGGTACCAGCCAATTTTGAACAGAAAAGTTTAATTTGCATTAGACCAAAAAAAAAAAAAAAAAAAAAATCAAAAAATAAACACAGAAAATATGGCATGGAAAACCGCAAAAGGGAAAAGTTCAGACAGTTCAGAGAGAGAGAGAGAGAGAGAGCGAGAGAGAGTGGAATGGAATTCAAAACAATAAGCATGAGAAATGGGCCACAAAGAAAGTTATGGCCCCGAAACAGCAGACTCGAACGAAAGGAAGGCGCCTCAAAAAGGAAGCAAGGCCAAGATAGCAGGATGAGGAGGAGTACGGAACAGTGGGGAGCGAAAGTTCTCTCTCTGCTCTAGAGAATGTGTAGAAATCTGTTCTGTCTGCCACAACTTTTCCTGCAGTTCGTTCCAAGTATCGTAGTTTTGTGGAGAATAGAAAAGATTACTTCGTCCTCTCTCTTTCTCTCCATGGCATTGTGTGAACTTTTGGGCACTGTGGCACTTCCACTGTGGCAACAGTGGTAACTCACTCTCTCGCTCGCTCTCTCTTACTGATAAGCCATGGAAAAGATAAGTGGCCTGCGGTCTAAATGTTCGGAAGGGGACTCGAAACACTCCATTGGGCTTTTTGGCTTTGGCTTTAAGCTGAAACAACACTTTTCCCTTGTTCTTTTCTGGGGAAATTTCCTATCATCATCTGCTAGAGGTCTTCCAGCGAATACAATTTATATCATCATCATTAACAGCCTCTTCTACGTTGAATTTGAATCCGCTTTTAACCCTTGCAGCAACTAATAATCATTTCTCATTCTCTTTATAATCGTTTTATAATCATCTTTGAACCTCTCTCTTTCCCTTTCATTGGCTTTCTTCCCTTTCTTTGCTTTCTTTTATCACGATTTTCTCATGTCTTATTGAATTATTAACCGATTCAAGGGTTGCTTCCCCCCTTTTAATCTTCTAATTAACTCAATGGACGCCTGCCTTTGGGTTTACCTTTAAGTGGGCTTCAACGAGGCCATTGTCCTTCCACTGTTTGGTAGCAACAATATTTCCCATTTTCCTCTAATCGGATCCCCCCCCTACCACGCCACAATAATTGTAATTAATGCCCTCGCGTTTTGACAGCTACAATTGCTGGCTAGCAGCCAGTTATACTGTTAATTCTGGCTGTTAATTTTATCCGTTGCTCAATTAAATATGAATTCCCCCAACAAAAGTTTGGGCCTTTCCCCCTCCCGTTTGCTCCTTCTAACTCTCCTCATAAAATGCAGCAGCAGCTGGAGGCGGGAGCCTAAACACAGAGGAGACTGAAGGATATTGTAGACTGTAGACGGGAGGTGGCAGGCAGAAGGCTCGCTCTCATAAACACATTTTATCGAAAGCAGTTAAGGCGAATGAACGGCACACAAAAAAAATGGGAAAAAAAACTTTGGCAATTATTGGAACGTGCTGCGACTTCAGATGGAACGAAGAAACCCAAGATTCAGGAGAGATTCGGAGGCCTTAAAGTAGGAGGTGGCATATTGTATAGACTATGGGATATCCTTTAATCTGAAAATATTAAGAAAAGGAACTGCATTTGTTTTATTCTGTCTTAAATATTAAATCGATTTGTACTTTTCGGATATTTACGTAGATTATAGAATTATAAATAATATAACCCAAATCTATACTAAAAAATATGTAGAAAAAATCAGTGTGTATGCATCTATGTATCTCCGCAACGCGTGCACCAAATTGCATGCGGTAATCAAAACAAAAAAAATCAACAAATTCTTAAAATTCATTTTGTGTCATTCTGCTTAATAATATAATTATTATATAATTCAAGCAACCACAATGTGCCACAGTGAAACGTGGACGGGATTTCTAGTATAACTATAAGCCTTAAAAAATTGTGGACAAATTTTCCGAAAAGCAAAGCCATAATTGTTGCTCCCTTTATGAGACTTTTAAGTCACTTACAGGGTATCAAAACAATGCATTATATTACCGTTCGTAGAGCAAACGAAAGTACCAGCTGTTGTCTTTCCCAGAATTTCTTTAATTTATTTTTTATCACAAATTTACAAAAGGTTTCTCTATGCGGTTTAGTGGCTATATTTAGACTATGGTTTGCCCTCTTTTCTATTGTATTTTCACATTTTCCTAGAATTTGTCAATAATTTTGCTCCCTTTTCCTTTGACTTTTCTACAAAGAATTCCCGCCAATTAATGCATCTTAAAATAGCTAGAAATAATTCATTAAAGACAACATAATTATGATTCATTTTACACTCAACGCCTTTGTTGCATGAGTGCCCAGCGACCACCGCTTTAGACTGGCTTTCCTCTTGGCTGCTGCTGCTTCCTGGTTCTAGCCACTTCAAAAAACTTTTCATATGAAATTGATTGAAAAACTTTACACAGCCAGAGATGCGAAAAACTGGCTTTCCAAAGGGTTGGCATGATGGTGAGCTCTCTCAACCTTCAACGCGTTGGGAGAACTCTTCAGTGAGCAGTGTGGCATGCGGGCAGGGGCTGGGGCAGGGGCAGGCATGCGGCCTCCACGTGAAACGAGATCCCTTTTCCTACAAACTCGAAGCCTGTTCGCCTTGCTTCTGGAAGGACCAGAGAGGCTCGGAGTGCGTTGGCAACCGGAATGCCATGGCAACGCGTGTGGGTCCTCCTCCTCTTGCTTTTCCTCTCTCTCTCTGTTTTTTTTTTTGCCAGAACATGGTGCAAGAAGAGGCGCTTAACTGCAGAGGGGGGGTTCTGAAGGCACTCTTGTCCACCCATTTGCATAATGGATTTGTCTACAATTAGCCACGCCAGCTGTGTGCCACTGCCACACTGACATGACTTCCACAGCTCCGTGTCCGGCGTGGCAACCAGACCCTGGGGCCTGCCTGCCTGCAACAGCAGCAGCAGCAGTTTTTCATTTTGTGCCACAACTCATATGCGTCCAGGGAAAAGCCCTTCAGCACTAATACTCATACTCGTACCTGCAGCCTGCTTGCAACCTAATTGCTGTGGCAGGGGAGGCAGAGTTTTAAAATACTGTTGGCTACAAAAGTCAACCCACTTAACCGGGGAACACATCTCATACCTAATCCCCAGCAGCAGCATCAGCATCAGCAGCAGATTCTAGCCATCTAATGAGCCTCTCATTAACGTAATTACGTGATGTTGTTGCCAGTGTCAGTGTCAGTGGCAATAACTGTGGCAAGAATCCATATGCAGCGTATGTTTGAGCCACACGCTTCATTTGCTTCACTTGCTTCATTTGCCTCACTTGCCACATCAAAAGGATAATCTCTTCTGTGTGCATGATGCGCTAAGCAGATTGTTTGCCCTTGGCTAATAGTACTTCAAATATTCAAATGCAAGTCCACTTTAGTTCAACAATTCAATACTAAAATCTCTAATATAAGTTCGAGCCCCCAAAGTACAAAAATCCCACAAAAAACTTCAAATATAATCCACAAATCCCTTAGTAAGATAAAAGTGCACTTTGCAGTGATTTAAAGCTAAAGTTTTTAATCAGAATCACTAAGTTACTAATCATCTTTATAGATTATGTGTGCCGAATTAATCAGCACTCAAATATACTCACATTTAACATCCTCACAGTCTGCTGCTTCTGCCTCATTCTAGTGTTGCTGCTGTTGCTGTTGCTGCTGTTGCTGTTGCTCTTGCCACAGACACACACAACGTGGGTGTATGGCTTTGATTTAGTTGCAATTAAAGTTAATGGCAGGACATTCGACCAGTGACTTTGGTACCCGAGCAGGCAGCCTAATGTTCTGTCTAAATAATTCAGGAATAAACCTAAAGCTTAATGCTTCGTCGGTCTAGTCTGCCGTTCTGGTCTGTCCGTTCGCAATTCGAACTTCTGTTCCAAATTGAAAATTACATACATTGGGGATATTCAATCTTTGTCAAATTACAACTGGCCATACATAGGGCGGACAAGGCAGGTCACAGTCTGTGGCAGTGGCAGCAGCTGTACTAAAAGCCAGGCTTACATATAATTGGTTTTTACCCCGCACTACCATTACCAGCAGCAGCAGCAGCAGCAACAGCATCAGGCTACAGCAGCTTCTAAACGATTTTTCACTGTAAATATGGCTGCCGCTTCTGATGTTGCCCCTGCTGTTGCTGCTGCTGCTGCGCTTTTCATGTAACTGTCAATTGTCGGACGACTGAGATTTCCTTTCGGTCAACAGATTTGTGCACCTCTCTCTCTCTCTCTCTCTCTTTCTATGACTCTGGCTTTTATGTCACGCTCCAATGGCTTAAACGTGGCGAGTCTTGTCTCTGTGTCCCCCTGCTGCTCCGCTCCTGTTCCCCCGGATGCATTAGGCTTGGCCACGAAATGTGAAATGTGTTCTAGCTGCTTTGAAGTTCAGCCTTTGGTTTTGCTCTCTGTTTTTCTTCATTTTTTTTTTTTGCGTGGAATTATGAATGTTTTTTTGGGTGATTTGGGATTTGGGGGATTGGGAATTTGGTTGAGTTGAAAATAACTTGAAAGTGATGTCAAGCGAGGGTGCAGTGGGATTTGGGGAATACTTTAGCAAATATTTCCATTTTCACAGGAAACACAAATAGGTTTTATTAGAAGGGGTTTCGAGGTATTATATTCGCTGAACTTAAAGTTATATTCTTTCGGTTTTTCTCTCTCATTTTGCAGCTTTAAGTCACGAATATTCGGCACTAATTTCCGTCAGACAAAAATGCCATTTCATTAGCCTCATTTTGGGTGCAAAATAAATGCCTTTGAGCAGCAGGGGGGAAATGGCCAGCCAAAAAATTTGTGTGTTTGATGTAAATAATTAACAAGGTGAATAATCACAGGGAACGGGAAAAGCCACGGGAAACAAGGGAATGGGGCCCCAAAATGTTTCCTGCTTTATGGAGTGGCACAGTGGCATTAACTGTGGGGAATGCCACAAAAAAAAAAAAAGAAAGACGTAACCATTAACGTTTCGTAATTGACTGAAGGTTAACGTTATTTCTTTGGGCATAAATTAGTCAATAATTGTTGCAAGTGGAATGGCAATCCCTCTCGTGGAATTTTATGCACGAAGTAACACAAAAACTATGGAAACACTTAACACCCCCCACACTCTCTGACTTTTTCCACTAGTTAAACTTTTGCGTGACTTTTACGTTGATGTTGCAAAGACTTTCGACACAAACAGCAGCAGCAACAGCAGCAGGAGCATTTTGAATAATACATTTTCATGCTTTAAAATTGTTTGCAACAGCAGCAGGAGCAGAGGCAGCAGTGGCAACAGCAAAGTCTCTGGGTATTAAATAATAAATTAATGCAATTTGCCGACAATTAGCAGATGCCATGCACTTTTTTTGTTGTTTAATATTTGATTGGAAATTTGCCAGAGATTGAAGAGGAAAGAACATGGCAAGCGGCTGGACATTTTTCTCATAACTATTTCATTTTGAATTCATTTTTGGGTTGAAAATTCCAACCAAATTTAAACTCTTTTTCGATGGAAAATTCCTGACATTTCATAGGCCAAAATATGTACGTTGCCATGGCTATGCGGCAACATCAATTGTTGCCACACACACACATACACAAACCACATTTAGAAATAATTGCTGTCGCATGCAACTTTCTTTGCTTCAAATGTAAGCCGATACATAAATAATAATATTTCCATTGAGTTTTTCCTGATATTTGATAGGCCACCAAAACAAAAAAAAAGGAGTAAAACAAGCAAAATCATATGAGAAAATGATTAAATTACAAAGAAACGAACAAAAAAACGAGAAAGAACGTACGGAGTCGCTTCGAACGCGACTCTACTTTTATACCCGTACTCAGTGATTTATGTGGAATTTTAAAATGTTTTATCAGTTTTTACATTTTACATTTTTGCTACATCTGTAATCGACATCTACATCTACATCAGTTCTCACAACAACACACGTACACTGCACGAGGCAGCACACTATGGTCCCAACGACCACTTTTGTTGGCCAAAATTAATAACTCGCGAACGAAACAAGATATTTGATTTGGTTTTTTGCATTGGGTAGATATAATCAATAGAAACTAGGGTAACAAATAAAATGGGTGTGGCACCGCCCCTTTTTTAAATGCATATTTAAATTTTTAGTTATAGTGAATTACGAGTATTGAGTATATTTTCAACATGTATATTAAGAAATCAATTAAATTGATTTTTATATATTTTAATGGGGCGTGGCACGCCCAAAAGAAATTTTTTTATTTAAAAAATCAAATTTTAAAAAGTCGCTAAGAGAAGAACGCTTTTGATGAGGTGTTCTGAAACATAAAAGAATAAATTGAGATATCTGGGCATAAGAATAAAAGTTTTAAAACAAATGCGAGTTCGTATTTGACTTGTATTCGTGCGATCATGCTTGCGGCTTGAATCAATAATTTGATTTTTCCTTCTTCTGATGCTACAAGATCTTCAGCCCACCTTCTTTGTGGTCTACAACATTTCTTGAAGTGTGATAGCAAAGGGCGACCCACTGGCTTTTAAGGCTTTTGAACACTTTCCTGTATATTTAGCCAATCCAAATACTTTCGATTAACGTCTCTGTATTTGCCCTTCATTTTTCCATTTTGTTGCCAAACGATAACAAAAACTCATAAAATCGTCTTTAAAGGCTTATTAATTTCATTTGAAATGTCACCATTAAGTTTAATTTTCAAATAATTGAGTTCTTTGCATGTTTTTCGCTTCTCTGATGTTCACGCGGCAAACAATTCGTCATGTTTGATTTTGAGGTTATGTTCTACTAATGCAAATTATAAAATTTGTGGTGAAATGTGGCATTTTCTACTATATACATTTCAACAAGAATTGATAACTCTACGAAATACAATAGGTTTCAAGGTTGGAATAGGTTGGAATCAAAAGTTATGTCTATTCAAAAATCAGTTTTTCTTTCCGAATTGTCATATGTAAAACGCCTCACTTGAACCTCAAATTACAAAGACATCACAAATACGAGATACAGGAAACTTTACAAAACACGTAGTAGAAACCCGACTGATTAAAATACAATACAAAAATTTGATCAGTTAATCGTATTTTTCAATTTATGAGAGATTTAAAATTGCTATTAAATTTGCACTTTTTCACTGCGCGTGCATGTGGAGTGACAGCGGCTGTTTTTAACAGCTGATTTCGCGAATGTGGCGCCATCTATGGAAATTTCGGGTATGCAACTTTTATGGTCACTCTTTTTTTCTAATACAGTTCGATCAAAAAAACGGTTACTTCTTAACTTTCAAAAAATGGGTTTTGGCCAACAAAAGTGGTCGTTGGGACCATAGTGCAGCATGTTTGAGCGTGAGTGTGTGTGTGAGAGAATCTGCTGCGACAATCAACCCCAATAAATGACTTAAGCAGCAATCGGGCGAGGGGAAACACTAACGGCGGGGAAACACTGAATGAACGAAAATTCATTTGATCATTGTGGCTACAATAATGATCCGATCTGAACCAAATTCGGGAATCTGGTAGATATGATCATTTCCTTTGATACTGCATTTTCCGTTTTTCTCTATCTTCAAAATTGTGGATTTTCGTCTTTTGTGGGGGCGGAAGGGGGCGGGGCGAAATTTTGAAATACACTTGTTCAGGTTTGGTATCACAGGAGTCTTGGCCAAAAGTTTGGTTGCTCTAGCTCTTATAGTCTCTGAGATCCAGGCGACACAAAATACAAAAAACCAAATCGACTCAATTTTTTGTGTGAGTGCGAAAGGGAGGGAGCGAAGTTTTTCGTATATTTGCCTCTATTGTGGCTATATTAATGATCCGATCCGATTCAGATTTGGGCCCCTGATAGATATGGGCTGTCTCTATGATTCTGCATTTTTAGTTTTTTGTTATTTTTAAAACTGTGGACGCCACAGATGTGCGCCCTTTGTGGGGGCGGAAGTGGGCGGGGCGAAATTTTGAAACACTTTTCTAGGAGTGAAATACCACATCAGACTGGATAAAAAGTTTGGTTGCTCTATCTCTTTTAGCCTTCGAGCAATGGGCGACAAACAAGACGGACGGACGGACGGAAAATGTCAAAGGTACAAAGAAAATTGAAAGAAAAGCCACTGAATGACAGTTGAGGGCAGACGTTAAGGCAGCGCCACAAAGGAAGACAATTTTCCAAGTGAATTTTCAAGTTGATTGGATTATTGCTATTGGCCATTGTAGATATAGTTTATGGTTTAAGAATAGTTTTTATTTTATACTATATTTTGTGGCAATTTGATGGCACAATAAAAGCGGCTTTTGGGTGGCCAAAACAAGCGGCAAAGCGGCATTTCACAAAATGCATCGTAAATGCCAGCAGAAGCCACAGACTTGCAGCATCCATCTCTTTCGTACGACAAAAAGCTTGCCACAAACTCGAAAGTGAAGTGCTTCGTTCCTCGATTTGCATACAAGCTGCGTCGTGCAACAAGCTGCAGGAAGCATCAACGCTTCAACGTTTAACACTAAAGTTAACCCCGACCCTGCCCTCCCCACACCCCAGTCAGCGTCATTTTTAACACCTGTCAAGAAGCTGAAGCTGAAAATGTCTGCATGCCACCACACTCTCTACAGCTCGGAGCACTCACTACTAGTAGTAAATGTCTGCTCGTTATAGTTCACATTGTTGCCTGCCACTTGCCACTGCCACTGGCAATGTGTGAGTGTGAGAAATCCGTGTCCTGTGCTGAAACTTCAAATGGTCCCCTCGAATGTTTCGCCGTGAAACAGTGTAAACTTGAGGCATCCCTTTGGGGCATCCCTTCTGAGCGTAATTCTCACTTTAACAAATACAGGAAATTCCCTTAATTAATCAGCTTCCTTCTGGTCCTTGGATTGAACAACAAATAAATAGCAAAAATAAAAGGGAAAATAAAGAAAGTTACAGGTACAGATACAGATACAGGAGAAACCACAGTTTCTGTACTAAAGAAAAAGTTTCACTCTTGCTTAAGAAAAAAAAGTATTTACCATCGAGAAAAAGTTTCATTTTTCTTTTGCAGGCTGTAAGAGACACGGCAAGGGGCATGGTGCGTAAGTGTAACATTTAACGGGCTACTTAATTAGAGTTCCCAATGGCAAAGGACACTGTCATGACAACACATCGCTGGTGTGTCCAGCAGCAGCAGTTCTTGGGGTCATCCTTCAGCTACTCGTTTCCATTCCATTCTCTTCTTATATATAGCAGGAAAAAGCCAAATGAAAAGTCTTTTCACTTAACTCTAAAGTGCCATTAGAGTGGATTTTTCCAGCACACAGAAGAACTCTTCTTGGTGGCACTGCATATCACGCATACAAGCCGCGTGCCGCTTGCCGCATGCCGCATGTCGCTTGCCGCATGCGGTTGCGCGTCGCGTGCGTTGCCGCGTGAGGATGCTGGCAATTTGCCCAAATATGAAAGAAAATTTCATAAAATAAAAAGACTAAAAAACATAACAAAAAAAGCAAAGAAAATTGTACACAAAAACGAAAGATACAAAAACGAAAGAAAATTTTTGTAGGGCAGATAAATGCAAATTTCGTGAGCTGCTGGTAATATGACAATTTGTTGAGGTCTGTCGCACTCTTTATATAAAGAGTCTTCTTTTGAAGAGTCATAAACGACTTAAAGGATTGTTAAATAAAAGATTCTTTAATCATGAAAGTTTGTAAATTTTTAATTTTATTTTCTATATTTCCCCATTCTATATTTCCCCATTTTCATTAAGGCTTCTTAAATTTTAAATTTTCATAGCGATTGGTTGCATTTTTTAATGTTTTTTATATGAAATGAAAGTTAGAACATCCCAAGGTAATTTCCTGAATATATTTCTAGTTTAATTTGGATTTCCTTTAGCTAATAGTTTTCCTAGAGCATTCCCCATTCGACTTTGCCTGCAAGCCAACTTATCTGCAATTTCTTCTGTACTTTACATTTGCAGCAGCGTCAACGATAACCTTGGGATTACAAAGGAGCCAAAGGAGCCCCAACCAATATGAGAAAATCTCTGTCATGTAAGCGATTTAAAGATGGTGCTCGAGCATACTTGAGTTTGAGTCTCTCCCCTGGTCTCATCACAATCACTGAGCTCCTGCTTCTCCATCCGCTAACTGACATTTGCAGCGTTCCATTGCCACAAGTTGCCTTCTTTTCTGTGGTTTTTTATGGGGTTTAAGCGCACAAATTGCTAGTGTTAAAGTTTCCATTAATCCCAAAAAGAAAGTTTCATTTAATGCGACCCCTGCATAACGCTTTATATCTCTCTGTATCGTCTGTTTGTGTTTGTGTTTCATCCAAAGAATAATTCAACAAATTCACAAAACAAAAACAAAAAACATTTTTAAGGTTTGATCCTTAACACAGGCCAGCGCCCACCTCGGGGGAGCTGCTGGAACGGCTCAAATTGTTGCCATTTTCCGCTGGGGCACTACCATGCGCCGTCTCCAGCGCACTGTCGCTCATGGCATCGTCCTGGTCGCTATCAATGTCACTGCTTGCTTCCAGTGATGCAGTCGAGCCCCAGGCACTCATTATCTTGCCCTTCGATTCGCGCCAAATCGAGAAGAAACGCTCGCGACCGAAGGCCTGCAGAAAGGCATTGAGCAGATCGCGAGACTTGGCCTCCCATCGGGCGAATAGATCGAGCTTCACCCTCTTGCCGCGATTCCTTAGCTCGTCCATTTTGTTCTGCAGACGGAATTTCTTTTCGGAGAGGAAGGAGACGTTCAGCTCCTTGGCCGTGTAGCCGCGTGCCAGATTACGGCGCACAAAGAGATCGTAATCCTTGACGATGCGTGCCACAATGTCCGAGGTGGACACACCCGGCGTACGTTCGGTGGCCACAAACATGCCGCGTGCCTTCAGATGGGCATAAATGTCAGACACACCCCCAGAACCGCCATAGGGTATATCATCGTGGGCCACAAAATCAATTTTATGTTCACTCAGGAACTCATCGGTGAGTGTCCAGGGTGCATTGGCGACAATCTGCAGGACAGATTGAACGGTGAGCTGCTCTGTGTTTCTTCGATTGGTGACTCACCTCATCCACGTAGCGGCAGTGACGCACTGCCTCGTAGCGCTCAAAGCCATTCATTACGGTGCGACCCTTCATTATGAGCGTCAGTTCGTTGCTGCAGACGCCCACAATCAGATAGACATTCGGAAAGAGATTCTTCGCCTGCATCAGCTGTCGGGCATGGCCCTGATGGAACAGATCGTAGATACCATCCGCATAGACGCGCACACGGCGCTTCGTCTGTCCCGCACGAGCCATCTCGAGTGTGATGCGTTGTGTGTAGTCGCAGGCCTTTAGTTCCTCCAAGGCCTGCGCATCATCGGCAAAGGGACACGGCTTGCTAAACGGCTAAGAAGGTATAAGAGAAGGTTACCTTAGGAGTGTCGACTGCTCTCCCTTGCTTACATATTTATCAAAGTTCGATTCATATAGTGGCAACGTTGTGTATTGGCCATCATGGGCCGCCAATGGTGTCTCAGTATCCATTGTATCTGTATCTGTATCCCCCATCTCTTGATCTATTTGCATGCCATTTCCGGACGATGTTGGAGAATCGGGTTCGATCATTGTATTTATATTTATTTGATTTAAAAAATAAATATTTGTATATAAATTTTAGAAAAAATATATATAGAAATTTCAAAGGCTGGAGAAAAATCGAACCCCACTCAGTACGCTACAAATTGTTGACTGAAAAATATGGTTATACAAGTTTGTATCTTTTTAACAAAACAAAATGATTGGCATACTTCGATGGGGAGAGATACGAAAGTTCAGGATCCAATTGGGCAGAAATTAGAAGGCTCAGGATAAAGGTCTAAAAAAATACCAAAAATATGTCTTCTTTCGAGCATAATTTCTTATAATTATGCTCTACCTATTCTCTACTATCTTTATAGCTGTTCCCTTCTCTCTTCCTTTCTCAGCCACACTTTTATTCACTTATTTTTCAAGTGGCTGCTGCACTGGATGTTCGTTGGTTAAGGGGCGGGCGGGTAGCATTATGCAAAAGGAGAGCGGCTTTTCTTCTTTTGGCTTCTTATTTCATAAGCTCTGGCAACAGATACCCGTAAGTATCAGAAAAGAGCTAATGCAAATGCAGCAGATGGGAATTACACCAAAGCAGCACTTAGCCAGCCAGTGGCTATATAGACCCTTTAAGCGCCTTATATAGACCAACTATATGTAAGACAAAAACAGAAGGCAATGAATATTATGTACAAATAAAATAACAATAAAATAATTCCCATATCATTGTTTCAATTGGTTACTTAAATCGTGTAAAGGTTTTTCAAACTATCCTAGCATAAATGTGAAATTGAAAAACCCTAGAAATGCTTTCCAACAAAAAAAGCAACAGCGTTCTTTCCTGTGATGTGCAATGCACAAAGGCAAAAACAGATACAGATATCGACGGTAACAAACAAGTAACTAATGGAATGGCCAACAACTCCGTACATGGCCCCCTCCCCACCCCTTCCTTCCTTCCTGTGTCGTTTCTCTTAATGGATGAACTGCAGAGACAGGAAGAACAATACTCGTATCAGAAAAAAACAAAACAAACAACAAAAACAACAAAAGCAAAAGGGAAAATTTAATAGAAAATTTGCATAACAACTTCCGCTTTCATTTTGTTCTGTCTGTTATTTCTGTCTGTTTGTTGCTTTTGCCATTTTATCATTTTTTTTCCACCTGCTCCCCCCTGCTACTCTGCTGCTCCCCTGCTCTTCTTTTAGCATTCCCTGTTATTGCTATTCCGCCGCTCTTCCCATTATTCTTCCTGTTTGTTTTTACCGTTACCTGTTAGAGCCTAGCCGCTGCCCCCTCCCGTACAGTTCACTGCCTGTATGTGTGTGTGTGTTTGGCGTACATTTATTTTCGCTGCTGTCTGCGGATGCAGACCGAAATGTAATTTGCACTAGAAAACTAAATTCACGTCGCATGGTGAGGGTGGAGAGGAGAGCAGTGTGCACACACCCAAAAAAACATCATCAAATTTTGTAATAGCCAAGCGGATACAGCGATGATATGTGCCAGACACACACACACTCACACACACACATAGAAACATATACAGTTTCACCCCAAATGAAGGGTAGAGTGGGTGGTACATTTCTGCACTTAATTTGTTAGCTTTAGCGCTAAGTCGCTTAATTTATTTTGTATATTTTTTTTGCCATTGCGTTCAAATTTCCAGTTCCATTTCCAGTGGGGAAAATGTTGTCCAATATTTGCTGTTGGCTTTAATTTGGAATATACCCTACTATATGCAGCGCAGGGCATATTGGTTAGAGCGGGGAGATAATGAGTAATAAGTAATGGAAAGAATATAAGTTAAAAGAAAAATGGAAAGAGAAAACGTGAGACAAGTTTGTTTATAGACTTTGGAAAACCAATGATTGCTTAAAGTTTAAATAAATCTTAAGACAAACACCCTACATCTTCCTTCGAAAAGTTCGTCTATGCCAACTCTGCTTAAGAAACCGCAGAATATACTTTTACCAGAGACAAGTCCTGCAATCTCAACTAAGAAAACGAGCTTAGAAACGTAGCAAATAACTAAGATAAGAAAATCTAAGAAACAAAAGACAACACACTGAAATCCTTACTCCATTTACCTTGCATAACAACCATAACATTTACATCTTAGCCTCATTTGCCCCACCATCTAACACCCTCTAAACACTTCAATTATGCCAACAGCAGATTCACTGAAGATATCTCCCTTCGTCCCCTCCCTCCTTCAGTTAAGATAAAAATCCAAAGGAAAAACCAGCATTTTGTTTTTTTTGGGGGCATAATTCTGCATAAATTCGCATCGATTGCCAGCGATTTGTACTTGTGTCCGAAATTGGACTGTGGGGCGCCATAAATAATGATTGCATTTCCGATTTAAACAGTCTGCGGCATCTAAGCTGGCATCTGATTAACATAACGCCACTAAGCCACTTCGCCACTCGGCAGATAATCGCAGGACTTGGACGAGCAGGAGGAGAGGAGTCTCTTCTGCAAAAACAAATTGAGAAACAGCGAGCGACAACGACAATAAAAAGGGGGGAAGCAGGAGGAAAATGAATCCTTGAACTTCGCTTGCTGCGGGTCCTGCTGCAGGTGCCACACGAAGCAGCAAGAAGGATATCGAGGATGTAACCATAAAAGTTGCTTACTGCCGGCAGTTGGTCCGGAGATTTACTGGCTGGACATGCAAACACAAGAAGCTCCCCCTCCACTGCGTGTCAGCGGATCCAACGATTTGTTAGTGCCTGCCCTGCAATTTGCAGTCCTCGGAAAAGCGAAAGAGCGCGAAACGGCAGAACGAAGCTTGCCCCCCCGAAAGTTGAGAACAAAAGAAAAAGTAAATTAAAATCGTTGCAACGCTTCGCCCCTTGGATTGCAATGCACTGTCTAGGCTAGGCTACTACTTGCCCCTTGGGTTGGGTTTCGTGTCCGTTTTCAGCACCAAGAAGGGAAGGGGACTTCCAGCGGAAGCTAAGAGGAAGTGGTGGACAAGTTCTTGGGTCTTTGGGCCAAGTCAGGTGTCAAGATGTCAGGTGGTGTCATCGCGCGGGGCCTTAATTAAACTTGTCGCGTGGCGTTCACCTTTTTTTGGGGGAGACGAGTGGGTGGGTGACGAAAAACTATCTTTAGACAGCAGCAGTGTACTTAATATCAATTAACTTTCATTGCCACTGGCAGTGGCAGTGGCAGCAGCAGCAGGACATTGCTTTCCAGAGTGATTATAATTACAATTTTCCGCTAATTGGCCGAAAAACTTGGCCATAACATTGGCCATCCGCAAGCTGCAAAGGGAAGCTCCAAGAAAACTTCTTAGATGCGGAAAATGCAGCGAGAAATCGGACTTCTAAGAAATAGCGGAAAAGCAGCGAAAACTCTTACATTCAAGCTGCGGAAAAATGCCGGGAAAACTCTTACTTCTAAGCTGCGGAAAATTGCAGACTAAAACTCTGGCACAAAACTTTGCTTTGCAAAGTTGCTGCTGGAGAAAATGATAAAGATGGCTGGCTCGCTTCTTAAAATCAATTGAGAATGAATTGTCCATCAATAAAAAAATAAATAAATTGTGATGCCTGGCGGCATATTTTCCATCAATTATGCTGGAAAATCAAAGCTAAAGATGAAAGAGAAAATGCTTGGAATTTCAAGGAAAATTCAGGAATAAAGTCAATAATCTAACGAGTATATATTTCAATCATTCGATGACGAGTACAAGTGTCAGCTTACTGGCTGACTGGGCTACTGGCACGCTTGCAAATTAATTACGAGTATCTCTCAGATTGTATTACACTTAATTCAGGTTGGGGAAAATGCCCCCGGGCTGTTGCTTCTTTTGTTGTATTTAAAGTACCATTTAATTTACATAAAATTCACATAAAATGCATTCACAGAGACTGTCGAGCGTAGATTAAGATTCAGAGACAGTCGAGGGACAGTCTCTCTTCATTCAATCTGAATGAATCATTCATTAAGCATTCAAAATTAAGCTAAAAAAATTCCATTTGCATTTTCCCCACTAAATGGCGTAGCTACGCCATGCTGGAAAACTGAGCTTAGGAAAATCTGAATATTTGTTCAACTAAATAAATGAAGGAAAATCCAGAGTACAGATTTTGTCTCTTACTTTCTCGTGTGTGGGGGGGCAATCAACTTCGAATCAAAAAGTGTAAATAGTACGAGTAGCTGCAACATTTTTCACCCAATTAATTTTCCATTTTCCATTTGGCATGGAAATGGATTTAACGTTATGACAATAAGAGCAATTTGAAGAGAGTAGGAAAAGGAATGGAAATAAAAGGGAAAAAACTATCTATCGGATATGCAGCCAATGGCAGGACATCGAGTACTAATCTTTCATATTCTGAACATATGGAATAACCTTTAACCTTCTCTTCGAGCATCCCTTTTTCAGCTCAAAAATGGCATTGAAAATTTGCCATAATTACTGGACTCTTTTTTTGTTTGCCAATTAATTGTAGAATATTATGCTAATTGCTAATAAAAGTCCAACAAATTCGCATTCGCTCTCTTGGCTGAACGCTGGTTTTGCTTTCATTTTCATGGCTTATCATTCGCTTGGGTATTTGCACAGGACCTAGGACCAAACAAGGATTTGCTGCCCATTAAAAATCTAAATTAAATGCTTTGATTTTCATCGGTCAGTGGGCATAAATTTAATGACTTGCCTTCTGGCTTCAGATTTACTTTATTTATGAGGCTCCTCCAAGCCTCCAGTCCGCCCGTCTCTGAATCTGATTCTGATTTCTGGGTAGATTTTCTTAATTAGATTATTTGTTGGTCACATTTACGAGACGGTGGGGAGGGGAGAGGCAGCATTTTATGACACATTTAATGAACAACCCACCCAGCTATCGAGCAAGGCAAGGCAAGGCTGATCGATGGACCGACCCTCTTGCTGCCACACCACAAAAACCGCAATCATTGTGCCCCCCAAAACGAATCAATTAGAGTTCTAGGCACCCACTGCATCCACCAGCCATCGGCCATCGACCATCGCCCACTAACAAAATTATGGCCTGGTTGGCCTGGGCTCTGATGATGTAGAAAATCATGTGGCATGTTTAGTGCGTGCTGCATGTGGCAGTGGAAAACCCATTCATTGGTTACGCACAAAATGTTGGCCATAATCTTTCAAGCCGAGAGCCCTGCGTGTCCCAAAAGCTGATTAAATGGGCGGGGAATGAATGGCGCAAAATGGAAAGCCAAGTAAGTTTTTGATTTTTTGGAAAACCAGAGGGAAAACATGTAGGAAATGGACAGATTATAAGCAGGAAATGTATGTAAAGAAAGAGATATTTGCGAGAAAAACTACTTCGTTTTGAGAAGCGAAAGAATCGGACTGAAATGAGAGGAAGCTCCATGAAAACTTCAACTGGACAACGTAATATCCATTCCATAGAAAATCTACATGTTGAAGGCAGAAAATTCTTCTATAAAGTGAAGTAGATATAGTACAAACAAATTTGCTTTACATATTTATAACAAAAGTAATATCATCCTCCCATATTGTCCCATCCAATTTCTTAATATATATTTATAGATAAATACCTACAAAACACTTTTAGTATTCCATCATAATCATAAATAAACATATTGAAGAACTCCCCTATTTTTCCCTTTATTTCAACATTTTATTAGCATGTTTGTTTGCATTTTCAGTTAACATTTGAGTTGGCAACAGTTTTGGGCTGTTGTTTTCTGCTGTCATCGATCATTTTAAGTGGGGTTTTTGGCCAACATTTGCCCATTAATTAGGCAAAAGTTTTGCCGGAATCCCTTTGCCTTGGGGCACACAAAATAAAAATGAAAATAAAGAAGAAAAAACTGTCGAAATAACAAATGAGACAAGCGGCTAGACAAGCGACAAGAAACGTGGGTTGTCTCTAATGATGATGATTATGATGATTATGATGATGATGGTGGCTCTGCCCTTGAGAAAAAACAACAGAACAAATGCGACGACTCAAAAAAGTGTCGCCAAATATTTATTTTGTCAAGAAACGCGCAAAAAAAAAAGGAAACTGACAAAAAAGGGTCCCCTGTACTTAAAGAGAAAATTATGACTATAAATTTAAGGATTCAGACACTATAAAAAAAGACTTGAAAACGGAGTTTATTTTGGCGAAATTTTGTATTAAAATAGACTAAAATCTTCGGAATTTCCAATATTCTGTCGTTAGCTGAATTTTATTCAGAATTTCACCTTTTAATAGTGCATTTAATTAATTTAATAATTATATAATCAATTGCATTCCATTTTCTTAGTATTTTCATTATTTTATTATTTTTTTCATTATTAATTTAATTATCATTAAAAAATGCACAAAAAAATTCGCTTTAATTTAATTTTTTAAAATAATAATATAATTGTTTAATTTTATTTAATGAATGCAATCAAAATGAATGCTAATCAATGTGAATGCAAATGCAAATACTTTGATTAAATTAGTAATATATTTACAATTTAAATGAATTCCAGAGAAGTGCAAGAAAACTTAAGGGCCCAGAGACCCCATAATAATATGTTAATTATTTTTAACATTTAATCATGGCAACACATTGCATTTAACGAGCCCTTTTGTTTGGGTTCACAGTCACACTGCTGCGTTTGACAGGCGGCTTTTAATATTTAATATTTTATGCAAACAAATTGGGTAAACAAATCGAATTAAGGTACAGAATATTCGCACGAAAGCGGCGGCTCTGTTAACGTATTATATAGGCATAAAGTATAGTCGAATTGTGAAATACTCTGGTGATAAAATATATAGTTTTTAATACTATAAAATGGCAGTAAGTGCTGCATCTTTATTCCTTTAACCTACGATCTCCCATTCAATGCGGCTTGGTTTAAATTACAGTGTAAATTTGTGCCTCCAGGCAGCATACATACATATATACTATATAGAGATGATAAACGTTTAATTAAGTATTAAATGATGCCCCAAATAGTAGTGGCGACGCTCTTCCGCCTGTGTCTGTTGCAATTACTCCTGTGGCAGATGGCTGATTACAGGCAGGCAGGCTGGATGATGATGCTGCCTCACAGTTGTTGCAAATTTAATTACAAAAGTAAATGTTTGAAAGATGTTCTATGCTGGGTGGCAGCATCATTAACTTTAACACTGAGTAAATGACACTTTTTGTGCCCCACTCTCTCTCTTTGCCTTACTACTCCCCCCTCCCACTCTCTTTTCTTTAGTTTTTCACAAAATAGTTCTTTCTCTTTTGTTTACTTTAACACACAATAGTCCTCTCTCTCTCTTTCCCAGTGCCTAGTAGTGAGTGCTCTGTTCCTCTTAGTTGTGCTTCTTATGTTGTTGTTCTGCCTCTTTTGCCCCCTCAAGTGCCATATAATCGATTGCATTTTGCTGCAGGCAAAAGCGACAAAAGACCACAGGATGCACAAAAATGCCACAGACTCTCATCTGTGCCCTACAAGGTGCAGCTCAAGCGGCACTCAACGGTTAAGTACTACTCCTGCCACACACTCTCTCTCTCTCTGAGTGAAGGACTAGTTCACTCCCATCTGTTGGTCAGTGGCAAACCCTTTTGGCCATATATCTTTCATATATTATTTTTCAATTAATGTATAACCAGCAGACATTTTCTTTTTCTCTTTTGTTTCCATTCAATTTGTATTTTAAATATCAATTATGCAAATAGTACACATTTTTCCCTTATTTTTTTCCATTTTTATAATCTATAATAAAGATACACAAATTACATATACATATCAAGAGTATTATGTACATAGACATGTAGTTAAATATGTAGATATATAGCCACAAACTACATGGGCAAACAATTTGCATTTGTAAACACTTGTTGAAAGCCGAGTTTCCATTGTGTTCGCTGACCAAAAGAGGGCCGAGGAGATACGAGATTGTAGATGGAAAAGTACTTTCACTCTGGCATGACGTCAACGGGTAGGTGGATGGATGTAGCTGAAATGCCGCTCCCTATAGCGATTTACATCGCTATAATTTTCTGGCCAGTAAAAAGTTTTTCTCTGCCTCGCTAAAGTTTTTCTCTGCACAGAAAAATTGACTTTTTCATCTCATAAATCAATCCAAAAGTGCGGGAATTTCCATCGAAATATATCGTATGGGGAAAAATGGAATGAAAACTCATCTGTTAACATTTTCCATGATTTTCTTCTATGAGCATACATACACAACATTTCTATTGATTTTTATGAAATTTATTGCCTGGGTAATATATCAATCGAAAACTTTTTGGCAATTTTCAGAATTTTATTCGAAGTTTTTGCTTTTAAGGTAAATTCAAATTTTGCCAGATTTTCTTGGATGGGATGGCAACTCCTTCTTGGTGTTTTGGCAGGGACATACTTTTCATTAGCTAATGTCAAAGGGGAAAATGCAATTAAGCGAGTGATTCGCCAGCAACACCCCCAACCCACCGAGAACTAATAATCCCAGAAATTCCACACAATTTGCGTTCCATTTGGTTTCATTTACACTCCAAAGGATAGGAAGGAAAGGAAGGATAGGAGGCGCCATGGAGGCGCGTGAAATCAAGTAAATTATTGTTTTTGAACCCACGCCCCCCCCTTGCGGCTGTGGCGCCTGCGATTCCCCCGCAAATAAATTCAAAAATAAGCCCCCACTTAACCATTTAGCTGGATATTCATCCGCGGGAGTGGCATCTGCGAGGCTTATTTCCCCAGCTGCTGCCACACACCTTCGGTACTAGAAATTCGACATTCCTTAGCCGAGGACTTCAAAGGCAGCAGCTGCTTCTACTCCAACTCCTGCTTCCAGCTTCTTAAAGGCACCTCTAAGCATTGGCATTTGATAATGAGGAGTTCCATCTTGGGAGAAGCGGAGCGAGTACTAAGCCATTCTTAAACATTCTCCAAACATTCGAACAGAGGATGCTAGACATCCTATACAATCGCATAAGCATGCTACCCCACTCTCTGCCATGCTGTGCTTAAGTACATACATATATTATGTACACTGGGAAACACAGACATAATGTGGGCGTGGACCCACACAAGGGCATCATACTGTCGAAAATGCTCGTCGCATCTCATCACGTCGTCTCTTGATTTTTGCTAGCTTTTCCGCAGCTGTTGACATTTGACTGCGTTTCGGGTTACAGCATTTTTGTAATTCGATGGCCCTGTATTTTTGGGGTCAGCATGATTTGAACTCCCTGTGTGTCCTTTTGCCACTCCTTACGCCTCTTTAGAGGGACTGTATCTTACGCCTTTTGGGTCTACTCTTTGCTCTGCCGCTTATGCCCCTTTGGGTCCACTCTCTTGACTCTCTGCTAATGAAGCAACAGCATTGAAGAACAACAAGGAGTTATGTAGGCAAAGACAACAATGTGTTAATGAATGAAACCATAGAGAATAGATTTCTATATATACCAAGATTATAGAGCATTATGTATAATAGTAGAGTGTAAAGTATGTAGATCTACATACATGTTTGATCTACTCCTATGGAAATGGAATTACATCAACTACAAAGTAGATAGATTTTATACCAGAACAGAGGATTCTTCTCTACATAAAGTTTAAGTTTATTTTTTAATTTTTAATTTTCCATTACAAAAATTCATAGAAAATACATCGAGTGCAAAATGAAACTCTTTTCCAACAATTCAAAATTCTGTTGCATGGAAAATTTAATACATTTTATGAAGCACACAATTTCCAGGGGTGGGGTGGGGAGCAATTTAAAAAGTCATCAAATTTGATGCGTGTAAAAATTGTACAGCGCTCGTTTAAGTTGTTTAATTGCTATAGAAACAGACAGGGGATCTGCAACAAAGAGTGGGGAGGGGAGATTGCTGTTAAGGGTCGGTGGCCATTTTCATTAGGCTGGCATTTCTGCCACTCGTGTGGGGCCAGATGCCATTTGCCATTTGAGGCAACGCATGTGTCCTACCGTGTGAATGTCTGTTGCACTTCATTTCCAATTAACTGTGCTGCCACTTGCTAGGAATTGTCGTTGGGGCAACTTGTTGTTGTTGCCACTGTTGTCAGAGGAGGGTGCTGCTCTGTGTGTCGTGTGGCAGGGACAACACTTGTGCGAATTAAAACGGGAAAAAAAAAATGAATAAATGAAATGTGAGGGAATTCGTTGCTGGGGAAGGGGCCACCAGATTTCACACATTTGTGTGGCACGTGGCAAGTGACTAGACCCAAAGCTGATTTAGATTTATGCTCCATGTTGAGTGTGGAGAATCGTGGAGAAAATGGAGACAGAGTTGCCCTGGGTGATAGAAGAGGGGAGCGAAATGAATAATAAATGAATAATTCAGACTGAAAGGTGAATCAAGCTTAATGAGAGAACGAACAAAAGGGGGAGAAACCTGTTCTTCTATTGGCGGCTATTCGTTCTATTACTTACATATATGCATTCTTTATGTCCTTTGGATATTCACATAATCTGCATATTTCCACAACATTTTATATGCATGAGAAAACTCACATGAATGGCCGCCGCCGCCGCTTCACCATTGTGTGGAGAAAACTCTCTGTATTATCTGTCTGTAACAACAATTTTTTTTTCTACGACTAGATTTGTCATGCATCAAATATTGTTTTGTCCATTTTCCATTTGCCATATGGCATATGGCGTCGTCGTCCTCCTCCTCACGCCCCCCCACGCCACATATTTTCTCTGGCAATTCTTTGGCTAGTTTGTGGCTTTATTAAAAAGTTTACAATGCAACACATATTTCACTTCTTTTCTCAGCTACATGCCACCACATATATCATGGCTACATTTTTGATGGCTTTCCCCATACTTTTGGCCTACTTACACTCACTGGACTTTAGCTAGAAATGGAAGAGAGTGAGTGAGAGAGAGAGATAAAGTAATCTTTGCATTTGGGGGGGAAAGTTTATCCTTAGAGAGTTCGAATGAGTTTTTGGGTCCACATATGTACATATCATACAGGGCCAACAGATGTTGCCAAAAGTTCCAAGTTTGGACAGATGGAATGGACCAGTAGATAATAAATAATGTACAGTAAATACTGTACCCTTTGGCGCTTTTAAATTTCATTACAATCCAGTGCATAAATCATCCACAAGTTAAGTTATGCCCACTAAAAACGGATTCCAATCTAACCAATTTATTAAATTGTCCAAAAGTTCATCTTATATTCGAATGATTTAACGACTAATTACACCAAGTGTTAGAAGGCGACAAAGTTCTCTCTCTCTCTCTCTATACATATGTGGCATGCGGCAAGCAGTTCTCTAATTCCGTGTGTTCCGACTTGTCGAAACTTAAGTTTTGTGGTTCTGTTCTGTCATTAGTTTGCAATATGTTGCCATGGCTCTGAGTTTGCCTTTGCTCTCTCCCACCTCCTCCCCCATATTGTTGCCAAGTTGTAAGCGTAAGTGTTGTCCCATAAATGACACTTACAAACCAAGGCAAAGAAATTTACTTGCTAAATATAAAGTTTCTCGTAACTAGCAAACAGTTTTCCGCTTTTTAAAGCAGAACTTGATTAGCAGAACATAAATAATGTAAAAGAAAAAAATTAAGTTACTTCACAGGATGAGAATACTCAAATAGACAAAATCAGAATAAAGTTCGAAAATATATGAATTTATTGCTAAAATCGTTCATTTAAAATAAAATGTATTAAATAGTGAAACTTACCTTACATTTTCTTAACACGTTTCAAGCTGCTGATATTCTCTTTTTGCTTTTCTCTGTTATAGCTCTGTTATAGATCTGTTATAGCTCTGTTATATTTCAAAGAGCAAAAGCAAAATGTCATACATGCTCGTATTTCCTCTCTTCCTATAGGTGTTGCGGTATATTCTCGCTTACATTTGATCGCGCTAAAGCTTGCACTCCCTTGTTGGGCATCTAGTCTTTTATTCTGTTCCGCTCTTTCTGTAGTTTTGCTCGGAGTATTTTTTGGTACTTTTTCACTTACACTTTCACTAACTTTTTGGCCATCTAACCTTTTATTATCCGGCTTTTATTTATTTTGCGGTTAATTTTATTATTTTTACTCTTTCACTTGCACTTTCAGCCATTTTTGGGCCATCTAGCTTTTTATTTTTTTCCGCTCTATCTACAGTTTTGCGGACCATTTTTCCACCCTTTTTTTGCGGGGCATTTCATTGTGGGACACGTCCTTTTTGCGGGACATTTTATCTCTTTTACTTTTTCACTTGCACTTTCAATCACTTTTCGACTTTCACTTTCACTAACTTTTCCACTTGCACTTGTACTCAATTTCTGGCTAGATGCCTTTTATTCTTTTCCGTTGTTTCTTTAGTTTTGCGGGGCAGCGCTCTCTACGGTAAACGAACCGCAGGCTCTCAGAGAGCATCAAAGAACAGCTTTGTTTTGCTTTGCCTTGTGTGTTTGTGTTGTTGCTTTTGCCTATTTTCTAGACGTGCGGCTGGATAAGCGGGCGATTACTTTGACTTTTCGCTTAAGATCCTCTCTTCCTAATGCATGTGTGCAGTGTGCCTTGCTTAAGCGAAGAGAGCGCACTAAGAGCGGATTTGCATTTGCAATGTGTTCACGATGTAGTTGCTGTTTATTTGGCATGTGGATCAATGTAGTTGTAGCTTGCTTATGCTCCTTAATCGTTGAGTGGAAGGGTTAAGTGCAAGGCGTGAGAGAGGATGAGCATAGAAGAGGTTAAGGATTTCCGTTTTGCCTCGCTATGCTATTGTTAAACGGATTATCGCAGCCTTCCGCTTTACATATTGCAAGTGTATGTACCGTATATTATTGTTTATACACTGATGTCTATAGATATACATGTGTGGCCCAGGGTTTTTAGCACTAATGTGGAATTAAAACCCGAGACGACGTGAATTTATTATAGTTTAGTTGTTGTAACGTTTATTGAATATTATGTGGATTTGACTTATGATTATGTGTATTTGTATGTGTGTAATTTAGAATTGTCTGGACTGATGTGTAAATTGTGTGAAGCTCGCGAAACTCTGGCACCGACTGACGCTGAATCTCTCTGGCTTAACCCTACAAACCCCCTGCTCTAGTGATCGCTCTCTCCTCTGCTCAAAAGGGTGTTACTCAATACTGGCGTCCACTTCGAGTCTCTCTCTGCACTGTGGGCCCTATTCCGATTCCTACATTCGGCCCTCCTGACGCTGGATTCGCCCCGAATTCCTTCATGTACTCTGCCACACTGGAAGTCTTACAAGGTCCTTCTCCATCTCCTACCTTCTCTACGTCGTACCTTCCATGTTTATTGACTTTCACCACTTTGTATGGTCCTAGATACTTTCCTTTCAATTTAAGTCCCACCCCGTACTGTGTACGCTTAATCGCTACTAAATCATTAACCTGGTATTCCTTTCCTACCGTTCTTTTCTTATTGAACGCTAATCGATTCTCCTCCTGCAAATCTTTTTATGTTTTCTAGCTTCTTTGCGTATCTGCTCACGCTCTTCGTCCAACTCCTCAACAAATGATTGACTCACCAGCTCCCTTTAGCTCCGAAATATCTGAACATCGCATATCGACCCCTGTCAAAATCTTAAACGGTGTTACCTTCGTACTTCTCGGTTCAATATTGTTGATTAATTGCTGCACTTTGGCTACATGCCTATACCAAGAACCTGGACTATCTCCACTTAACTTTGACAACATAGGAACTACGATCCTATGCATTCGCTCCACTTGCCCGTTACCTCGTGGCACACCTGTAGTAATCATCAAATGTTGTATATTCCGACCTGAACAATACTCCCTAAACGCATTTGCCGTGAAAGCGGCTCCTCTATCTGATACAATTCTACATGGATTACCGAAATTGATGGCCTGCTTTTCCAAACAGTTTATAACTTCCTCAGTTCCTGTACTACGCGTTGGGTATAACCACACATACTTTGAGAACCCGTCAACAACAACAAGAATATGGTTATACCGCTTTTTAGTGATTTCCATTGGACCTACATGATCTATGTGGAATGTCACTAACGGCCTGTCGCCCTTATCTATCGGTGTCAAATACCCTTCTTGCTTTCCAGCTTTCGCATTTACCATGATACATTCTACGCAACTTTCTACAACTCGACATATTTTTTCTTTTTTCAATTTTGGGATGAAATACGACTTCTCCACTAAGTCCTGAGTCTTCTTCGCAGAAAAATGTCCCTGCCTATGGGCAATTCGAATTATGTCGCCCTCCATTTGGGATGGTACTACGATCAGTTCTCTATCTGGGTCTTTTGAACAAAATCTGGTTTTGCAATGTAATAGTCTTCATACCCTTTATCCTCTACAATACTTCTAATTACTTTTGTCCAGTCATCCGCCAATTGCGCCTCTTTTCAACCTATGCATCACACTATCTGTCAATACGTAACACGATACTCTACTTAACGCATCTACATGCCTCATCTTTGATCCTGACCTATGCTCTATATCAAAATCAAAGTCCTGTAGAAACATTGCCCATCTCGCAACTCTCAACGGTACCTCTTTCTTCTTCATTGTCATTGCGAACGCATTGCAATCAGTGATGATTTTCAACTTCGTTCCCAAGACATATACACGCCACTTTGTCAATGCTCCTATCACTGCAAGAACTTCTAGTTCGTACGAGTGGTATTTCTCTTCACAAGGTCTTGTTTTACGACTCATAAACAATACTGGGTGTAACAAGCTATCTTCTGGGTCTCTCTGCAGCAATACTGCCCCAAATCCGAACTTGGACGCATCTGTGTGTATTTCTGTTTGTGACTTAGGATTATACAACCTCAGAACTGGTTTACTAGTCAGCCCAGCCTTTAACTGCTCGAACGCTATATGCTGTAACTCCTTGAACTCGAACTTTGCCTCCTTCCGTAATAAATCTGACAACGGTTTTGCGATTATTGCGTATCCTTCTATAAACTTCCTGGAAATACGACGTCAGCCCTAAGAATCTTTTGCACTGCCTTTTTATCTCTGGGTATTGGAAAATTACTCACTGCCCTAGTTTTTTCCTCACTTGGCTTGATCGTTCCATTTTCAACGATATACCCTAGGAATATAACTTTTTTCTGTAGAACCTGACACTTTGACCAATTTAATCTTAATCCGTTTTGTGCTGCCACTTCAAGCACTCTTCCCAATCTTTCAAGTCCTTCTTGAACATCTTTACTCGGGATGATAATGTCATCCATGTAAATGACTGCATCCCCCTTTCCTAATAAGCTCACGCATTACTGACATTATAAAACGATTAAACACTGCAGGCGAGTTGGATATACCGAATGGAACATACTGGAACTCGTACTGACCATTTTGGGTAACGAATGAAGTGTACTTCTGAGACTGTTCCTCGACCGGCACGTGAAAATACCCGTTCGACAGATCCAATGTGGTAAATACTCTTGCTCCCTCTAACTTCTCGAGAACACAATCCATCTGCACCATTGGAAAATTATCTCTCACTATCTTTTCGTTTAACTTTCGATAATCACAACATAGTCGTTTCTTCCCATTTTTCTTTTCGACCAAAACTACTGGAGATGCATATTCTGACGTGCTATGCTTGATTATCTTCTCGTCCAACCACTCTTGAACTTGGTCATCGACTATCCTTTGTTCGCTGCATGCTAGACGTCTCGGATGTTGGTAGACTGGTAACTCGTCCGTTAACACTAATTTCATTCTTATCTGACTACTAGCATTTCTCTTTGGGTTATATCCTCGATCATACCTTTCACTTTACTTGCTTCTAACTGCGACAAATGTGACACCACTATGTCCACCTTATCTTCACTTTCCTCGAAATCAACAAACACAAGCTTCTATACTCTGCCAGCAGCTCTGAGCAAGAACCTTGTTCCTCATTACCTTTATTCTGTGTCCCTTCACTCTCCACTTGGACCTCCAATCGTCTAACCAATTCTGTCCCATCTTTGGTGACTTTCAAGTCAACGTCTTTTAAAATTGTCCTGCCTAAAATCGTTTCAAAAGCTATGTCTTCATCAGACACAACATTGAATTCTACTTTCATATCGATTCCATCGATCTTCACAGGAATTATAGCACTTCCAATAGTGATGATCTGAAACTCCCCAATTCCAGTCAGACATCTTTGGCGACCGGTCAACTGACCAATTCCTAACTTTAAGGAAAACTCTGCGGCTTAATAAGCATGAATCCGCTCCTGTGTCTACAAGCCCTTTGAACGTGGAAATTTGAGTGTACGACATTCTTCAACTCTAGGCCGGAAGAAGTAAATATACCTAATGGTTTTGTTACAATCTTCCCCTTGTACTAAGTTTGCTCTTTCCTGCTTTACCTGTCCTTCAACCCTACAAGCAGCGGCTTTATGCCCTGGTTGGTTGCATTTAAAACATCTAAAATCGTTCTTTGGACAGTCTTTCTTCAAATGTGACGTTTCTCCACACTTATAACATTTCCTAACTGACTCTGAACCTTTTCCCTCATCTATTGCCTTGCCAAAACTCCTCGATTCATATTTATTTGATGACTTCAATGGACCACGCATCTTCTGATAAACTTCAATCTGATTTTTCAACTGCCTCATGGTTCTGGCTTGATACAGCAATCCCTTATTGGTTCGACTATCCGGAATCCCATTCACAAAGTACTCAATCAAACTTTCGTCTTCTAAATCAATTGGTTTCGCGATCTCCATCAGAGCATACAAGTATTCCTGCAACGTTTCATTCTTCTTTTGTTGTCGCTTAAATAATCTCCGATGAATCTCTGCTGATGATACTTTAATCCCGAACTCTTCAGTCAATGCTTCCTTCAATCTACTCCAGTCCTGAATATCTCGCTGACTGCGTATGTACAACTTTTGCTGCTCCACCTAACAATTGCTTAGCATAAATAAATGTCTGCAGATGATTCCACCCTACCGTAAGTGCACATTCTTCAAGCTCAATTATCCACTGATTAACATCCATGCTATTTGAACCGGAAAACTCTGAAACGCTACCCTCAACATCCTTCAACGTGAACCACGATCTAGCTGAAACTGAAGCTTCTATTTCTCTGCGACCAATTCCTGTCACTCTATTTCCGATTTCTCCAGTTTGATCTTGATGTGGTTCTATTGACCTGAATGATTGTTCTTGTTCATCCCCATCGCTCTCATTTACCTCCCTAAAAGATCATAGTGAGTAAGAAGCCGGTTTTGTAAATCTACCTTTCTTCCAACCGTCTCCAATCCTAACTCGCTCAACTTAAGCCTCAAATCCGCAACTAGCAGTGCCAGAATCTCGTCTCTTCTCATCTTGTACAATTTATGTTCTTATAGTATATAGTTGAATGTAATAATTATATAGAAAATGTATGTTATTATGATATAGCATAGAACATAACAATACAAAATATTAATGCCAATATCTCTCAAACTCTGACAATTTCAGCGACTTTAACTTGGCCGGTTACAATGGTTTCAAACAATGCCTTTTTAAATTCAGTGAACTTAAAAACTTTTCCGTTTACAGTTTATTTACTAATTCAATTACAATTTCTTAAAACTCTTCCGATTGTAATGGCTCTCAAACTTTACTTTAGTACTTATCAAACTTTACTCGAATTATTTTCAAACTGTACTTATATGCATCCAACTGTGCTTCTAAAACTGTAAACACTTTTAGCTTATCACTATGTTAGTTACTTTTTAACACGTTCGTTCTTGTTTGACTCGATGTCGCTCGTTTCAGCTTCCTCTTCGATCTACTTATGTATATAGATCCTCTCGTCTCATAGAGACAATTTCCGTCACTCACCAGAATTCGCAACTGTACTTTGCAACTCGCCTTTCTGCTACCGCCTTACCGCCACCCAACTCTTGATCCAAGATTGGTTTGCTCTCGTTCTGCTTCACGTTCTTCTCGAGCTATACAGTCACAACACTCCAGCCAGTTGCTTGTTGTCTGTATACCGAAAAGTCCCACGCCGCTGTCAGTAACGATTGCTGCTACCTGGCCTTGCCGCCTTCCAACGCTTGATACCACCGAGATCAGTTGCTCACGTTCTGCTTTACGCCTCTCTTCTCCAGCTATACAGTCACAACACTCCAGCCAGTTGCTTGTTGTCTGTATACCGAAAAGTCCCGCGCCGCTGTCAGTAACGATTGCTGTTCTCTCTGCTTTCGTATCGTCCTTTCACTGTTTCTTGTCGCCTTCGTCGTAGACCTTGAAATCAGTTCTCGCTGTCTTCGCTGTTTCCTTTCGCCTTCACCGTTTCTTGCTGAGTCTGCCGTTTTCCCGCTTATTCGTTGTTTCTGCGCCACGCTTCTGAATTTCACAACTCCACGTAATTGTCGAAAATTCTTTTGACGCTCTGATTCTGTCTCTGTCGCTCTTACACAATTGTCCATTAACACTCTTGACTTGGTTAATGCAATTTTGCGACCTCTGACCCGACTTCACTACAATACAGCCAAATTTACCACAATTACGACACTGTTTTTGGTGGTTTTATACACGTTTCAATCAAAATTCCAATCCCGGTTGAGTCCCCAAATGTGTGGCCCAGGGTTTTTAGCACTAATGTGGAATTAAAACCCGAGACGACGTGAATTTATTATAGTTTAGTTGTTGTAACGTTTATTGAATATTATGTGGATTTGACTTATGATTATGTGTATTTGTATGTGTGTAATTTAGAATTGTCTGGACTGATGTGTAAATTGTGTGAAGCTCGCGAAACTCTGGCACCGACTGACGCTGAATCTCTCTGGCTTAACCCTACAAACCCCTGCTCTAGTGATCGCTCTCTCCTCTGCTCAAAAAGGGTGTTACTCAATACTGGCGTCCACTTCGAGTCTCTCTCTGCACTGTGGGCCCTATTCCGATTCCTACATACATACATACATGCACATGTGCAAAATACAATCTTAGTCATCGTGTGGCATTTGTAATTAATCTAATCTTATTATGCTTTTGATTTCATGGGCACACAGCTACAGCTGTGCACATACTCGTAACCCCTGCCCCATCGTTAATTATAATGATGATGATCAAAGTTGAATCTAATGAAATGTAAACGAAAGCAAATCAACGGGAAACGGGAAAGATGGCAAAACGAGGCGGGGGAATACCCTAACCCAAAAAGCAGTTCCATAAGAAACAACAACTGATGAAGCCAAGCAAAATCGCAACGCACGATTCAGCTGACAATTAATCAATGTCCAAACATATTAAATGAAGTACTTCTACTGCTTGCACGAGTGTCCTATCAGTGGCAATGAGAACGGAACGGAACGGGGACGGGACGCACTCAAGTGGAGATCTAATGACAGAAGGATGTGAAGGGAATGTCAATCATACGCACCATATATGTGCCACAGCAGCAACAGGGCCTGACAGAACGTTTCACTTCTCTCTCACTCGCTCTCTTTTGTTTTTTCAGCTTAAGTGAAAGTCAGTATGTTGCTGGAAAAGCCTAATCACAAAGAAAGAACTCAAAAAGTTTTCCACCAGCCACAAACCGCACACACACAGAGAGATATATTTTTCCCCCTGAAAGTCAAAGCCTGTTGTCTGTTGTCGCTGCAATTGTCGCTGGCGACAAATAGAAAAGTTTCCCCCAAAATGTTTGTTAACTTAAATTGTTTTGTGGTTTTTGACAAGGCT